>CM077305.1:101415000-102665000 GCA_039655065.1 Glossophaga mutica
CTTGCATAGTGGATCACAGTATTGAGAGGCTGCTCAGCCGACCCTGTCTGGCGGCAGAAACAGGCAGGACAGGAAGGTTAGCTGAGTGATGGCATGAATACTGCTGCTGCAGACAGAATTTTAAAGAGGCCAACTCCATGCCTTACCTTAGGAGCTGTTTTTTTCCTTCTCTATGAAAGAAGAGTTTCCCATGCACTGTAAGCAAAGAAGTCACAAGCAACAGCTCTTTGTCCAGAAACCTCAGAATCTCAATGCTAGGAAGAGGTAATCATCAAGGGGAGAGAGTCATAGAGGCCCACTGAACTATTTCAAATTACACCTGTCCTGTGTATTTTTTTACACCACTTTATTTAGGTATGATCATTCTGGAGATTTGCTGTACAGTACTGGGTCTATACTTAACTATACTGTATTGTATACAGTAAGCCCCCTTTATCTGTGGTTTCACTTTCCACAGTTTCAGTTATCTGTAGTAACTGCCACATGAAAATATTAAATGGAAAATTCCAGAAGTAAACAATTCATAAGTTCTAAATTGCACACCTTTATGAGTAACATGATGACATCTCCCACTCTGTCCTGCCCTGGATGTGAATCATCCCTTTGTCCAGCATATCCACACTATAGATGCTCCCACCTGTTAGTCACTCAGTAGCTGGCTTAGTATCACATCAACTGTCAAGGAATCGCAGTGCTGGTGTTCAGCTCATCCCTATTTTACTTAATAATGGTCCCAAATCACAAAAGTAATGCTGCTGGCAATTCTGATAAGCCAAAGAGAAGCTGTAAAGTGCTCCCTTTAAATGAAGAGGGAGTACAGTAAAATAAGATACTTTGCGAGAGAGACCACATTCATGTAACTTTTTTTACCACCATTTAAAAATATTTTATGTTTTAAGTATAGTTGGTAGACAACATTGTATTAGTTATATTCATTTCCAGTGTACAATACAGTGATTTCACATTTTTAAAAAATTTTATTTTAATTGTTGTTCAAGTACAGTTTTCTGTCCTTTACTCCCTTCCCAGCCCACCCACCTAGCCCTCCCCACCTCCCTCCCATTTCTACTGCCCTAGTTTTTGTCCATGTGTCCTTTATATTTGTTCCTGTAAACCCTTTTTCCTCTGAAATTCCCTCCCCTCCCCCCTTCGTCACTGTCAGCCTGTTTTCTATTTCAGTGTCTTTGGTTATATTTTGCTTGTTTGTTTTGTTGTTTAGGTTCCTGTTAATGGTGAGACCATATGGTATTTGTCTTTCACTGCCTGGCTTATTTCACTTAGCATAATGCTTTCCATTTCCATCCATGCTGTCACAAAGGGTAGGAGCTCCTTCCTTCTTTCTGCTGCATACAATTCCATTGTGTAAAATTATGTACCATAATTTTTTGATCCATTCATTTATTGATGGGCATCTAGGTTGCTTCCAGCACTTGGCTATTGTAAATTGTGCTGCTGTGAACATTGGGATGTATATGTTCTTTTGGATTGGTGTTTCAGGGTTCTTAGGATATAATCCTAGCAGTGGAATTGCTGGGTCAAAAGGTAGATCCATTTTTAGTTTTCTGAGGAAATTCCATACTGTTTTCCATAATGGTTGCACCAGTCTGTAATCCCACCAACAGTGCACTAGGGTCCCCTTTTCTCTACAACCTCTCTAGCACTTGTTTGTTGCTTTGTTTATGATGGCCATTCTAACTGGTGTGAAGTGGTACCTCATTGTGGTTTTAATTTGCATCTCTCTGATAGCTAGCGATACTGAGCATCTTTTCATGTGTCTCTGGATCCTCTCTATGTCCTCCTTAGAGAAGTGTCTGTTAAAGTCCTTTTCCCATTTCTTCATTGGGTTACTTATTTTCTTAGAGTGGAGTTGTGTAAGTTCTTTATATATTTTGGACATTAAACCCTTGTCTGAGGTATCATTGGCAAATATGTTTTCCCATACAGTTTGTTGTCTTTTTATTTTAATACTGTTTTCTTTAGCCATGCAGAAACTTTTTATTTTGATAAGGTCCCATTTGTTTATTCTTTCCTTTATGTCCCTTGCTCTAGGGGACGTAAAAGAAAGACATATAAGTAAAAATGTTGCTGCATGAAATATCTGAGATTTTCCTGTCTATGTTCTCCTTTACGACTTTAATGGTGTCATGGCTTATATTTAAATCTTTTATCCACCTTGAATTTATTTTTCTGTGTGATGTAAGTTGGTGCTTGAGTTTCAGTTTTTTTCACATAGCTGTTCAGTTCTCCCAACACCATTTATTGAAGAGGCTATTTTTACTCCATTTTATTTTGCTGCCTGCTTTGTCGAATATTAGTTGACCACAGAGACTTGGGTTTATTTCTGGGCTCTCTGTTCTGTTCCATTGGTCCATGTGCCTGTTTTTATGCCAGTACCAGGCTGTTTTGATTACAGTGGCCTTGAAATACAGTTTGGTATCAGATATTGTGATCCCTCCTACTTTGTTCTTCTTTCTCAAAATTGCAGCAGGTATTCGGGGTCATTTATGGTTCCACATAAATTTTTGAATTGTTTGTTCTATGTCTGTGAATATGCCATTGGTACTTTAAAAGGTATTGCATTGAATTTGTAAATTGCTCTGGGTAGTATGGACATTTTGATGAAATTAATTCTTCCAATCCATAAACACGGTATATGTTTCCATTTGTTTGTGTCTTCCTTGATTTCTTTCTTCAGTGTTACATAGTTTTCTGAATATAGGTCTTTTACCTCTTTGGTTAGGTTTATTCCTAGGTATTTTATTTTTCTTTTTGCTATATTGACTGAGTTTTTTTTTTTTTCCTTGATTTCTGCTTCTGTTGTTTCATTGTTGGTATACAAAAATACCTTTGATTTCTGGATATTGACTTTTTATCCTGTTGTTTGGCCAAATTCTTTTATTAGGTCAAGCAGTTTTTTGGCTGAGTCTATAGGATTTTCTGTGTATACTATCATGTCATCTGTAAACAGTGACACTTTTGTTTCCTCCTTTTCTATTTGGATGGCTTTTATTTCCTTTTCTTGTCTGATTGCTGTGGCTAAAACTTCCAATACTATATTGAATAGAAGTAGTGAAAGTGGACAACCTTGTCTTGTTCCTGATCTCAGTGGAAAAGATTTTAGTTTTTGCCCATTGAGTATGTTGGTTGTAGGTCTCTCATATATGGTCTTTATTATGTTGAGGAATGCTCCCTCTATTCCCACTTTGCTGAGTGTTTTTATCATAAATGGGTGTTGTACCTTATCAAATGCTTTTTCCGCATCTATTGATATGATCATGTGATTTTTGTCTTTGCTCTTGTTTATGTGCTGTATTACATTTACTGATTTGTGAATATTGAACCATCTTGCATCCTTGGGATGAATCCCACTTGGTCATGGTATATGATCTTTTTAGTATATTGTTGGATGCGGTTTGCCAATATTTTGTTGAGGATTTTAGCGTCTACATTCATCAGTGATATTGGCCTGAAGTTTTCTTTCTTTGTTATGTCTTTATCTGGTTTTGGGATTAGGATGATGCTGGCTTCATAAAAAGAGTTTGGGAGTCTTCCATCATTTTGGATTTTTTGGAATAGTCTGTGAAGGATAGGGGTTAGCTCTTCCTTAAATGTTTTGTAGAATTCTCCTGTGAAACCATCTGGTCCAGGGCTTTTGTGTGCCGGGAGTGTTTTGATTACTGATTCAATTTCACCAGCTGTTATTGGTCTGTTCAGGCTTTCTGTTTCTTTTCCATTGAGTTTTGGAAGGTTATATTTTTCTAGAAATTTGTCCATTTCACCCAGGTTTTCAAATTTCTTGGCATACAACTCTTCATAGTAATTTCTTACAACCCTTTGTATATCTGTGGTATCAGTTGTAATCTCTCCTCTTTCATTTCTGATTGTGTTTATTTGGGTCTCCTCTCTTTTTTTTCTTAATGAGCCTTCTTAAAGGCTTGTTAATTTTGTTTATCTTTTCAAAGAACCAGCTCCTGGATATATTGATCCTTAGAATTGTGTTTTTAGTCTCTATGTCATTTAATTCTGCTCTGATCTTGGTTATTTCCTTCCTTCTACTTGCTCTGGGCTGTCTTTGTTGTTGTTCCTCAAGTTCTTGTAGACATAGGGTTAGGTTATTTGTTTGAAATGTTTCTATCTTGTTTAGGTGTGCCTGTATTGCTACGAACTTCCCTCTCAGGACTGTCTTCTCTGTGTTCCATAAGTTTTGGGTTGTTGTGAGTTCATTTTTGTTTATTTCCAGAAACTTTTTGATTTCTTCCCTAATTTTATTCTTGATCTATTCATTGTTTAATAGATGCTATTCAATCTCCATGATTTTAAGTGTTTCTGTTTTTTTTCCTTGTGGTTGGTTTCTAGTTTCAATCTTTTGTGATTCGAGAAAATGCTTGGTATGATTTCAATTTTCTTGAATTTGTTGAGGCTTGTTTTGTGTCCTATCATGTGGTCTATCTTTGAAAATGTTCCATGTGCATGTGAAAAGAATGTGTATTTAGCTTCTTTGGGATGAAGGGCTCTATATATATCAGTGAAGTCCATTTTATCTAGGGCATTGTTCAATGCCACAACATCTTCGTTGATATTTTGTTTGGAAGATCTGTCCATTTTTGACATTGGGGTGTTAAAATCCCCTGCTATAATTGTGTTGCTGTCAATATCTTTCCTGAAGTCCTCTAAGATTTTCTTTATGTATTTGGATGCTCCTATTTTGGGTGCATATATATTTATGATGTTTATGTCTTCTTGGTGGATTCTTCCCTTGAGTATTACAAAGTGACCTTCTGGGTCTCTCTTTGTGGCCTTTTGCTTGAAGTCTGTTTTGTCTGATATGAGTATTGCTACCCTGGCTTTTTTTTCCTGTCAGTTTGCTTGGAAAATTTGTTTCTACCCCTTTACTTTCAGTGTGTGTAGGTTTTTCGTCCTGAGGTGGGTCTCTTGTAGGCAGCATATGTGTGGGTCATGCTTTCTTATCCATTCAGCTATTCTGTGTCTTTTGTTTGGAGCATTTAGTCCATTTAAATTTAAGGTTATTATTGATAGGTACTTATTCATTGCCATTTTCATGCCTGTGTCCCTCCCTCCCTTCCTTCCTTCCTTCCTTCCTTCCTTCCTTCCTTCCTTCCTTCCCTTAAAGCAGACCCTTTAGCATGTCTTGCAGAGCTGGTTTGGTGGAGGTGCATTCTTTTAGACTTCTTTTGTCTGGGAAGCTCCTTATTTGGCCTTCTAACTTGATTGAAAGTCTTGCTGGGTAAAGTAGCCTTGGTTGCAGGACTCTGGTTCTCATTACTTGGAATATTTCTTGCCATTCTCTTCTGGCTTGGAGCGTTTGCATTGAGAAGTCAGCTGTTAACCTTATCGGAGTTCCCTTGTATGTTACTTCCGGTTTCTCCTTTGCTGCCTTTAAGATTCTCTCTTTGTCTTGGAATTTTGCCATTTTAATTATGATGTGTCTTGAAGTGGGCCTGTTTGGGTTCTTCTTGATTGGGACTCTCTGTGTTTCCTGGATTTGTGTGACTTTTTCTCTCATCAAATTAGGGAACTTTTCCATCATTACTTTTTCAAATAGGTTTTCTACCCCTTGCTCTTCTTCTCCTTCTGGTATCCCTATTTACGGATATTATTACATTTCATATTGTCCTGCATTTCTCTGAATCTTTCTTCATTCTTTCTGAGCCTCTTTTCCTTTTCTTGCTCTTTCTGGGTATTTTTTTCTACTTTGTCCTCCAGCTCGCTGATCCTATCTTCTGCTTCATCGATCCTGCTTTTGATTCCTTCTGCTGTGTTCTTCAGTTCAGAAATTGTATTCTTCATTTCCTCTTGGGCCTTGTTGATATTTTCTATTTCCTTTTTTATGTTGATATAGTTTGCAGTGAGTTCAGTGTAGTTTCTGGTAGCTCATTGTGAGCTGATTGAGCTTCCTGATAACCATTGCTTTGAACTCAATATCTGATAGTTGAGTTGCCTCTATTTCATTTAGCATTGTTTCTGAGGCTTCCTCCTTTCCTTTCATTTGGGAATTGTTTCTTTGTCTTCCTATTGTTTGTGAGAATTTTCTTGTTAGCCTGAGCTTCTTAAATTGATCTGTTCTGGCTCCCTGGGTTTATGGTGTGAACTTCTGTGGTAGAATACCTGTGAGATTCAGTGGTGCAGTCTCCTTTGGGTATCCTGGTGTTCACAGCTTCCACCCATTCTTTTTTGTGATCAGTTGGAGGGGTAAAGCGAAATGGTTCAAGACAGCAATAGAGTATTCTATGATATTTACAGTAGCAGCTGGTAGAGAAGAGACAGGAGATCCTTTGGTTGTATATAGTGTTAACCATGATCTACCACCCAACTAACCACTTTTTAGAAAGTATGGGAAGAAGATAAGACTCTTGTTGGGGAGGGAAGGGTTGTGGGTTGGATGTAGAAAGCAGTGAGGTTGTGGGAGGTCAGATTCTGAGGAAAGGTGAGAGTAAAGGATAGTAAATAGGTGTAGTCTGTGAGAAAGTAGAGTTAACCACTACAGTAATAGAGTTCAAGAAACCGTGTAGTGGCCCTGGCTGGTGTAGCTCAGTGGATTGAGCGAGGGCCTGCGAACCAGAGGATCGTGGTTCGATTCCCAGTCAGGGCACATGCCTGGGTTGCAGGCCAGTTCCCGGCGGGGGACACACGAGAGGCAACCGTACATTGATATTTCTCTCCCTCTCCCTCTCTCCTACCCTTCCCCTCTAAAGATAAATAAATAAAAATCTAAAAAAAAAAAAAAAAAAAAAAAGATATAGCCCTAAAATTAAAAAAAAAAAAAGAAACCGTGTAGTGGGCTAAGATATGGGAGGGTTGTTGTGTAGTATTTACAATTGTATGGAGCAGCTATTATTTACAATAATGTTAGAGCAACAACAGTATGACAGAATCTATGAGATCTGGATATCAAGAATAGGGAGTATAGGACCTTGAGTAGTGTGCTAATGGAACGCAAGTGGAGTGAAGGACAGTAAATTAGCAATTCACTATGAATGAGAGAACAGGGGAAACCTGTCTCTATAACCTGTCTATAACCAGCCAAGCAAAGAAGACTAAATAGGAAGAAGAGGAATACAAAAATACTATTCAAATAAAAGATGTAAGAATAATGAAAAAGTAATAATACAAATATGCAGTAACTTGCAGGTTCTCTGTAATAGTAAAGTAAAATTTGTCTCACTATCTCAGCTGTTGGGATGCCCCCTCTTTGGGTCCAACTCTGGTCTTTACAGGTCTGGGTTTTTTTTTGTCTCTCTTGTGGGTATTTAAAAAGAGAAAAAAAGCAGAGGAAGGAAGAATAGATAAAGTTGAAAAGAAAGGAAGGGATAGTAAAACATGAAAGGAGGAAAGAGAAGCAAAAGGAATTGAGGGACAAAAAATAATAAAAAATAAAAAATTACTTTAAAAAATCAAATAAAGAAACAAAAAACAAAACACAATAAAACAAAAAAACCTATTGCTAGTTCCAAACTGGCCAAACCAGTTTTTCTGGTCTTGCTGGCTGCAGCAGGCTGAGGGGCGACTGGTATCGCTTTTCTCCCTGTTCAGCTCTCAGTCAGCTTTAGGCTACTCTCCCCAGGGCTTGCCGAGCACTCTCCTCAGAGCTAGCCGGGTGCCTCTCCACAGGGCCTTGGGCGTGGGCTCCAGGACCCCACTCCTTGAGTTTTCAGGTGTGAGCTCGCGTCTCCCATGGAGCGCGTGCACTCCCCAAGTTTACGGTGTGAGTTCCAGGTTTCCTATGGAGGGCATGCATGCTCCCCGAGTTTACTGTGTGGGTTCCGGGTTTCCTGCAGTGCTCATACTCATGCTGGGTTCATGAGCACGGGCTCTGGGTCTTCCACAAAGCCCCCTCCTCCGGCTGTGGATGTGGGAATGCATCCAGGCTGGGTGCACACTCCTCCCAGGGCTATGCGTGGGTGCTCACAGCCCCTGTGTGTTTGCCACTCAGTCCTTATTCCCCTCCCTGCTACTTCAAGCTACCAGCTCTCTCCTGGTGCTGCTCAAACCTTGTTTGGCCAGGGACGGGGGAGGGAGCAGTTGACCCGGCTCTCTCCCAAGAGCCCTGTGGCAGGCCCAGCTAGTGCCGGGCCTGGGGCTGCAGCTGCATTGATTCCCGGGCTCTTATTGTCCTGAAGCACTCTCCTTACCATCTAGTTTTTTAATGTCCGCTATGATTTTTGGTCTCCTATTTTCATATATGCTGTGGTACTGTTGGCTATTTGCTCTGTTCCTCCGTAGATCGGCTAGATTTTTCTCCCATGGGTAGGGAGAAGTGGAATCTGCTCCCTCCTACCATGCTGCCATCTTCCCTCTCTCGTGTAACTTTTATTACAGTACATTGTTACAATTGTTTTAGTTTATTGTCAGTTATTGCTGTTAAAATCTTTTACTGCGCCTATTTTATAAATTAAACTTTATCATAGAAATTTATAGGAAAAAATAGTGTATGTAGAGTTCAGTACTATCTCTTATTTCAGGCATGCTCTGGGGGTCTTGGAACATATATCTTGTGAATAAGGGAGTACTACTCTACTTAAAACTGGCTAAGATAGTAGATCTTATGTAGAGTGGTCTAACCACAAAATTTTAAAAGTTATAATAAATACATAACCAAAGAGGTGGGAAGAAACTTTTGTAGTTGGCAAGTCTGTGTTTACTTTTGAGGTTTGAATAAGTCAATCAAGTCAAGAGAGAACATTGTATCTGGCCTCCTTCTACCTTCCTGCCAAAACCAGAGAGAATATCTTTGTCTCCCATTATTTCCCCAATGTAAGGAAATAATCTGCATTCTCCTTCCTCTCTCTCCACACTTACCTCCTCTCCCATGACACTTACCTGCCCTGCATTATCCTCTTGGCCTATCCCCTCCTTCAGTGCTTTTGGAGGGACTAGAATGCTAACTGAATCCATCAGAGCAGGAGATATTGTTTACATATGGGTGGGGACACTGTCATTAAAAGCTCAAACCCAAACTAAGCCTGGTCACAGAAGACCTGGGTGTGAAGGTCACTGAGTGTGAGGGCATCATGCAGCTATGGAAGGTGGTGAAAACTGCATACTGAATTTAGGTGTAGGTGGGGAAGTGCGAGCTCTAAGCCTGTGCATTGAGCTCCAACTTGGCTTTAGCTCACGGCTCTGCAACTGAGGTTGCCAGGCTTGGTTGCTAAAATCATCCTCCATGCTTATCTGCAAACTTTCTATATCCAGTCCCTCTGGGAACATTCTGGAGTGGTGATGCTCGGTGCTAGGCTGGCTGAGATTACTGGCCATACCACATTAAAATCTCACCTTCATTTTTTTAACCCTCTGCATGTTCTCACCCTGTATCTTTTCTATAGTTTCTTCCTCCTTCTGATTGTCATTCTCTCTTCCCTATTGGTACAAATCCAGTCTAGCCTTCAAAGTTCAGCTCATCTGTCATTTCTCTGTTTTTTTTCCTGATTCCCTGTAGGAAAAAAATTCCTCTTTTCTTACCTGCACATTTTTTTAAATACTCATTGTGAATGTTTTATTGATTTTAGAGAGGGTGGAAGTGGGGAGAGAAAGGGCGGCGGGGGGCGGGGGGACAGAGACAGAGACAGAAAATACCATTGTGATGATTGGTTGCCTCCCATATGATTCTGACTGGGGATTGAACCTGCAGCCTAAAGTATTTGCCCTGACCAAGGATCACACTTGCAACCCACAGTGCATTGAACCCTCAGCCTTTTGGTGTATAGGACAATGCTCCAACCAACAGAGCTACCTGGCCAGGGCTTCACTCTTATATTTTAATGGCATTCTTTTGTGGCTTTGTATATTCCTGTCATCTCCTTTACTGGTCTGTGGGTTTCTTGAGAATTATTGTGTGTATCTGATTCATCTGTGTGTCTCCAGTGCCTAGTGTACTGTCAGGAAGTGATGAATTAATTAAACAAAAATTTCAGGGGTGTCTCTTTGCATGTCAGATGCTGTGTTAGATTCTGGGAATGTATTGATAAGATCCCTGCCCTAAGAAACATACACTCTAGTGGGGGAGACAGACATAAGTGAAAGAATCACACAAATAAATCTAAATGAACACTGGAGGTACATAAGCCTTTGAGAGCTTGTAATGGGGGACTGACCTGTTGGAAAGGTCAGTTAAGGCTCAGGAGGAAGTGATGTTAGAGCTGAAGTCTGTAGGGACACTAGCTCTAACCAGGTGAATCTTCCAGGTAGAAAAAAGATTGTATAAAGGCTCAGGGCAGAAGGAAGATTCGTACATGTTGGAGGGAGTGAAAAAAGAAAAAGATCAGTGTGGCCCAGAATAGAATGTGTTAGCACCAAAGTGAGAAAGAAGGCTTAAGAAGTAGGTAGGGACTTGGATTTGTGGCCATGGTAAAGAGGTTGGCCTTTATCCCATGATCACATGCTGAGCACACATAGGGGCCCGTTGAATATCCACAGCCTACTGAATGGTGGAGAGTTTGATCCTCCACAGGCAAACTGGCCTTTGTCAGCCTCACAGTGTGTGCACTGATGAAATGAGTGTGGATTAACTTTTTCACAAGTCAGAGAGCTCTCTGTAAAGCTGAGGAAGACATGATAGAGAAAAATCCGTGACAGTATCTTTTTTAGCCTGCCTTGAGGAGGACAAAGGAAATATAGACTACAACTAGAAAGTCTTTTAATTTCCATAAGCAATGGAAAAGCATTTAATTATGCCAGAACATCTTCACTGCAGTGCCTAAGTTTATGACAACACAGACTCTCTTGGCTGACTGGATCCCTGCCCATGAGCATAGGGTGTTCTGTCTGGCAGAGAAGGAAACTCACACATGGGCCCTCTCTTGGGCCAAGCTCTCGGTAGCAAACTCTCCACACCCCCCATCTAAGTAGCTTATGACCAACCCTTGATCCCACTTTCAATTCAATATCCATGGAGCAAGACGAGGCTGAGAGTAAGGGTAGAATCAAGAATGATTTCCTTGAAGTGTTGGGTGATTAGGTGGATGTTAATGTCACAAAGGAAGAGGAGATTTGGGGAGAAATTAATTCAGTTTTTGACTTGTTCAAATTAAGAGTCTAAAGGATGTTTGGTTGGACAGTGGAACATAGTTGGAAATATGGTCCTGACCTTAAGAAAGTTGAGTAGTCGAAAACTCAGAAATGTTGAAGAAGTGCTTTCCAGGAAAGTGTTTCTTCAACACCTCCAAACACTTCCAGCTCCACCCATCACATAGCTCCAAGTGACATTTGTAGACTTTGTTTCCGCACCATCATAAATAAAAGCCAAGCAGACTAGGAAAAGGTATTCTTAGTTGCACCCACACAACCCTTCTCCACCTTCACCAAGTATGTCATCAAGCAAAGCAATGAATGGCTTTCTCCCTGTATCATCATTCATTTAGATTTTTATAACTTAAAAGTTTCTAATTGTTAACAGTGCTTGAGACTTCCAACTCTCTCACCATCCAATTCAGTCTTGTCTTGCCTTCCTTCCTTCCTTCCTTCTTCCTTCCCTCCCTCCCTTCCTTCCTCCCTTTCTTTCTATTTGTTCGTTCGTTCGTTCATTCATTCATTCATTCATTCATTCATTCATTCAATACTGTATGCCAGTCACTAATGAACAAGACACACAAAATCTCAGCTGTCTGGGAGCTTAGAGTTGATGGGAGCTTAGAATTGTAAAGAAGAAGTACAGAGCACTGGGGGGATGTAGCCCAGTCTGGAGTCAGTGCCTGTGTGGAGCATGATACCATTTCCTGAGATGGGGAACCCAGGAGAGGGACCAGGTTTGGGAGTGGCTTTCAGGGGGTAAGTAAGATTCAAATGCACATAGAGCTCACAGTACCAAGCACCATTCTAAGCACGTTACCATCATCTCATATAATCCTCCCAGAAACTCTATGAAGGGGTGACCATCATGATCCCCATTTTACAGCTGACAGCATGAGGCCCAGAAGATTAAGTGACTTTCACAAAATCATATAACTAGTAAATGGCAGAGCCAGGACTTCAAACCCAGGCTGGCCAGCCCAGAATCCATACTCTTTACCTCTGCAGGATGCAGACTCTCTCATGGCACCTTATTTAGACATGTCCAGTCAAAGATTCTGGGGGGATATCTAAATGACAATTTGATGAAGTTTTCTTATCATTTAAAACAGTATGAGTTGGGATTTCTGTTATTGCTGGCAAAAGCATTTTGCCAGCAATAACAGATAGTCATGAATGGATGTCTGAAGTGGCAAAATTCAGGAGAGAAGGCTGGGCTGGACATTGTCTGGTTGACACATTAATGTTCTATTTCCAACAGTGAATCCTGGGTTATTCTCTCTTCTGAGAGTTCCCTAACCCTTATAGGATTTGCATGGCCTGTAGTATCTTCTGGGAGATAAAGACACATAAGGGATGATTCTTTTATTGTTATTATTAAATCCAAAGAGAGTGCCTGCATGCTGTTGAGTAATAGTACCTATTCACATATTCTGTCTTCCTGCCCTCACCCCTACACATGCACATACACCTAAGGCCCTTGGAAATGACTGTTGTATGTAAGCTAAGTTGGAAATGGTGATGGATACGAACGCTAGGGAGTATGAACTGCTAGAAAAGCAGGTGGCATAGAAACAGCTTTCAGAGCAACAAATGAAGTGAATGCAGGACACTCAGGCTGCCTGTCCTGGGCAACTCACACCTCACTTATCTTCTTACAAATGTTGTACACCTACCTTGTTTGAGTTTGACTAAGACCAATTAAAGCCCTTTAAATGGCTCTTGTTGACAAGATGTGCTATAGACCATTTTAATGACTAAACAAAATTATGGTGCAGTTTCACTTGATTAAAGATAACACTAAAACCTGTGTAATTTTCAGTGTATATGTGAAGACAGCAACTTAAAACCACCTTTAAAGAATTCAAAATCTGGGTTCTGCTGGAGAAAGACAGAACAGTGGGTGTGGTAGCATTGTTCTGGGATTTAATTCCCTTTTTGACTCTTGCACAGTATTTGTTTCCTTTGTCTCCCACTGGCTTAGTCTATTCTTTCCCAATTGTCCAGATAGCTTGAAGGTGACCACCAAGAAAAACCAGATACTATTTACAAAAGTCTCCCTCCCTCCCTCCCTCCCTCCCTCCCTCCCTCCCTCCCTCCCTCCCTCCCTCCCCCCCGGTATAAAGGTGTCCCTATTTCTAGAGGTTCTCTGAACCTCACTCTGTGCCAGACTTGTTACATGTGTTTGTCATTTCCCTGTTCAAATTCCCTCTATGGCTCTAGTCTGAAGCTCCACCCTTTGCTCTCCCCAATCTAAGCACCACAACTTGTTGATAAGACAAAGCTGAGTTTACTGCTTAGGGTGGTAAGGAAGAACAGCAGCTTGCAAAGCAGTGACTCTGTGTCAGATGGGGGAAAGGTAGAGTCAGAATTTAATGGAAATTGGAAGTTTGATTTAAGATGGGGTCTTTTTAAGGGAGGGTTTGGTTAGGATTGCATAAGGATCATGATCCAACAACAGTTCAGGACTAGTGGGCACACCAAAGTGGATTATGCGATAAAGGACTGAGAATGAAAGAGTTGATGGGTCCTTCTCAAGTTTTTAAAATGTCTATCAGCTCATTTACTTAGGCAGGAGACTTCTGGAAAAAGAAAGCCATGCTAATGAAGTCAGAGGAATAGCACAAAATCATGTTTCTGTAGACAGTAAGATGTGATTTGGATCTCCATGTCCAGGTGAAGGCAGATGGTTTCCATTCTCACTTACTGTGGATAAAGCTCAGACTAAAATGTTCACAGGATCCTGTGTGAACAACCTGTTGCTTTTCCATCGCATCTCATTCTCAGTTTACACTCTACAACTCAGCTCCATTAGCCTATTATTAGTTTCTTATTCCTTCCCACCTCAGGGCCTTTGCATATACTGCATTCTCTGTTTGAAATACCCTCTCTCCCTTCTATTATCTGTTTAGTCAGCTCCTTTTTCTAGGGCTCAATTGTCACTTCTACAGAGAAGCTCCACTGATACCCAGTCTAAGTTGGGTTCCCGTATTTCTAGCTCTTTTGACATTCCTTATATCTTCTTCAGTAACAATTAAGTAGCAGTTTTACAATAAATTGTTTTATGCTGCCTCTGTCTAACTGCTGCTGTATTCTTAGGGCTTAGAAGAGTGATTGCAGCTAATGGATACTCATTACATATTTGTAGAATAAATGACTGTGGATATGGAATGTGTCTCTTTTGATTTATGGGGACAAAGTTTTGGTTCCATGAAACTAGAGTATGTACATTTCTCATGAAAACCTTCTGTAATATCTACACCCACAGATACACACTAAATTGTGTCCTTCCCACCCCCACATTCATCTTAAAGTCCTAACCCCCAGTGGCTCAGAATATAATTATATTTGGAAATAAGGTCTTTATGGAGATAATTAAGTTATAATGAGCTTACTGGGGTAGGTCCTCATCCAATATGACTAGTGTCCTTATGAGAAGCAGAGATTAGGACACGGGGAGAGAGAGACACCAGATGTGCACACACACACACCCCCATGTGAACCCATGGCAAGAAAGCGACCATCTGCAATCCAGGGAGAGAGACCTCAGAAGAAATCAAACCTCGAGTATCTTGATCTTGGACTTCCAGCCTCCAGAACTCTGAGAAAATAAATTTCTGTTATTCAAACCACCTGGTCTATGGTATTTTGTTAATGGCAGCCCAACAAAGTACCCACCTTAGACGAAGTGAGGAGCCCCTCCTCTGGCTAGCTCTTTTTGTTTCCCTCCATCATAGCACTTATTTCTCTGTATTGTAATTGGCACCCATTCAGCTCTAAGCTTCAGGACAGATGGACTTAGTCACTTCTTTCTTCCTGGGACCTAGCACAGTGCTTGGCATATTCTATAGTAGAATATAGTAGGTATTCTATATGTGTTTGTAAAATGAATCATTCAATTGAAGAATGAAACCAGGATGCTGAATGTATGCTGTAGTCAAGTATTTCCTGGCAGGAATTCATTTATTTATTTGTTAACTATTCATTGCACAAATACTATACCAGGCATGACTCTAATGCACCAAACAAATCAGATAAAAAAAATGTTTGTCCTCCTGGAGCTTACCTTATGCTGGAGGTAAACAAACAATAAGCAAGAGAAATAAGTAAACAAATGTGATGGTACCAGGATGAGGATGAGACAAATGAGGCACTGACTTTGGTTGCAAAATCTAGGGGGTGTTGCTAAAAAAACCCTCAGTGATCAAGAAAAATAATATTTTAATGCAATATTTAAAATAACGAAATGCAAAAATATCCACGATGAACAAAATTTCAAAATTTTATGTAAAGACAAAATGCTTACATAGCCTGTTAGATAAGTGCTAAGGAGAAAAAAAAATGGGAATAGGGATAGGAAATTTGGAGGGGAGAAGCGTTGAAATTTTAGGTAGAGTAACCAAAGAAGACATCCATCAAGAAGGTAATGTTTGGGTGGAGACCTGAAGGAGATGAGTAGTCCATGCTAATGTCTAGGGGAGAACCTTCTAAATAGAATAGCAAGTGCAAAGGCTCTAGTGTGACCAGAGGGGAGTGAGCAGAGAAGATGAATTGGTAGAGGACAGGAGTACAGGAGATGGGGTTATAGGGTAACAGAGGCCAGGACATTGAGGGAAGGGGCTGAGCTCAGTGTTGCCAACTCATCTGGCCTTTTTCATAGAGAGACCAGAAATCAGAATTTAAAGTGATATTCCTTAATTTTTAAAGGTAGTCCACTAATTAATAATTAAACACTGTACAGGCTAAAACAAGTGCTTCACTACTGAAAGTGATTTTGCTTCCTGGAGACAGTGGCAATGTCTAGAGATATTTGTGGTTTCATATCTGGGGAGAGGGTTAGGTAGCACAGAGGTTGAGAAGACAGAGGCCTAGGATGCTGCTAAAAATCTGCAACACATGAGACAGCCCCCAACAATAAAGCTTGATCTCAAATGTGAATAACGCTGAGATTGGGAAATCCTGTGATGAACAGAATATACCTGTGGATGGAATCTACTGATGGATGAGGTCAGCAGATTTCTAAAAAGGAGCAGATGGGCCAGAAGCTCATGGATGGCCTCTTTCCTCCAGGCCTCTCCAAATGCCTATCCATTTCCTTTATGCTTCAGCAGAAGTGATTTTCCACCTCATGCCCCACATTCCTCATTAAGTAATTGCCATCTACAGCCCCTGATTTCTGTGACTGTAAGTAACCACCCCAGATACAAAAGCTGCCATGTTCATAAGAAGCAGATGGAGATCAGCCAGTTACAAGGCTCTTAGACTAAAATGTGAGTATCTTCCTTTTAAAAAAAAAGATTTTATTTATGTATTTGTAGACAGAGGGGGAGGGAGGGAGAAAGGGAGAGAAACATCAGTGTGTGGTTGTCTCTTGCATGCTGCCTACTGGGGACCTGGCCCACAACCCAGGCATGTGCTCTGACTGGGAATCAAACCAGCAACCCTTTGGTTCACAGGCTGGTGCTCAATCCACTGAGCCACACCAGCCAGGGCACAGTGTCTTCTGTATCTCATCTCTGACTGCCCAGCCTGGTTCTTTAATTCTTGCTGGTGGAGTTCAATTTCTCATTTTAAATCATTTCAGTTAGACCTTTGCTGTAATGTAAGAGAATGTCTAGAGCAACTGTTTTTGTTTAGCAGAACTAAATATTGGAAACTCAAAAATGCCTACAGAGGCCAGGCAGGTAATGGACAGGCATAAACCAGGTCATTGAATAGGAGTGGCAAACTGGAGTGGGCTTGGTACGCTAGAAGGGGTGTCTGTCACTCATGTCCAGACAATAGTGCCGAGTGGCAATTGGGCCCCACATGGCAAGATCTTTTGTCATTTCAATAGAAATCTGAAATTTTAAATATGTTTATTGGTTTTAGTATGCCCTGCAGGATTTCTCCAAAACCATATATGTTACCTAGGTGTGGCTTGTGAGTCATCAGATGCTGATCTCTAGATCATGGGGAGCCATCTGATTTCTGCATATGAGAGTGAATTATTCCAGAAAGTTAAAAGCGGACCAAGTTAAGAAGGAAGGCTGAGGGATTCAAGATGTGTCGAGTTAAAAATAAGTGGTTTTCGTATCCTGGAAAGCAAAGCCTCAACCCCATCAGCAGCATGGTTGTCTGTGTGCATCCTAAGGGTCTTATGAGGCCTACTTTATTTATTTCTTACAACAGCCTGGGAAATATTGTCTCCATTGTGCAGATGAGAAACCAAGTCTTGGAGGAGTAACTACTCACGACCAAATGATAGGATTTGAGCCTGAGTCTGTGTGAACTGTTATCTATGCCCTCTATTGACGACAGATGGGGTTTGCAGCTGAGGATGAGTATTTTTGAACTTTAGAAAGGAAATTTGTAGTTTCTGATCATATCCATGTAGGTGGAATGGCACATGGTCAATTGGATGGTCAAATGAGAACTCTAGACTCCTGAAACACAGAGGATAACAGGGAAAAAGGTGGTCAATTCATCGTTTTCCTGAGCACTGTCAATCCCATTTCCTCACCATTCTGAAATGCCCATTCTCCACCATCCCCTAGGGCTCCTCAGCAGGATTTGACATTGGTTGACCCCTGCAGTGACTTGCTTCATACCTTGTATCAGCTTCTTTACCTTTCCAATCTCACCAATATCCCTATTTCACCTCTCAAATCAACTATGCACAGATGAATCCTTATCTCCAGGTTGGCTTCTGGGGGACCACAAACTAAGATACAAGGGTGTACCTCAAGTTCTTTGGGTTTTGCAAAACTTGCATTATATTTGCTTTCATTGAAGGCAGTCATGTCACCAAGCTTTAGCCATCTGTGTTAATTATACAGAGTCTTGTGTTGTCATAGGGCAGATTATAACAGAATTAAGCAGCAGTTTTTGACTCAGACTTATACAACAATTCAAAATGCGACGGGAGAGAAAATGTAAATCAAAAGGATTTGGTCATGGAGCAAATACTTGGTTGCTGAGATCTGTGCCATGTTGCCATTGGTTAAAATTTGATCGATTTATAGATTCAATGCAATCCCTATTAAAGTACCAATGACATATTTCACAGATATAGAACAAGCATTTCAAAAATTTATATGGAACCATAAATGACCCCGAATAGCCACAGCAATTTTGAGAAAGAAGAACAAAGTAGGAGGGATCACAATAACTGATATCAACCTATATTACAAGGTCACAGCAATCAAAACAGTCTGGTACTGGCATAAGAACAGACATATCAATCAAGGGAACAGAATAAAGAGGCCAGAATAAACTCAGGTCTCTATGTCAATTAGTATTTGACAAAGGGGGCAGAAGAATAAAATGGAGTACAAATAGCCCCTTAACCAAATGGTGTTGGGAGATCTGGACAGCTACATGCAAAAAAGTGAAACTCGAGGACCAACTTACACCATACACAAAAATAAATTCAAGGTGGATAAAAGGCTTAAATATAAGTCATGACACCACAAAAGTCCTAGAGGAAAACATAGGCAGGAAAATCTCAGACATTCCATGCAGCAATATTTTCACTGATACACCTCCTAGAGCAAGGGACATAAAGGAAAAAATAAACAAATGGGAGCTCCTCAAAATAAAAAGCTTCTGCATGGCTAAAGAAAACAGCATTAAAATGAAAAGAGAACCAACTGTATGGGAAAACATATCTGCCAATGATACCTCAGACACGAGTTTGATATCCGAAATATATAAAGAACTCACATGACTCCAGTCCAGGAAGACAAACAACCCTATAAAAAATGGACAAAAGACTTGAACATACGCTTCTCCAAGGAGAACATACAGAGAGCCCAGAGACGTATGAAAAGATGCTGAGTATCGCTAGCCATCAGAGATATGCAAATTAAAACCACAATGAGATACCACTTCACACTAGTGAGAATGGCCAGCATAAACAAATCAACAAACAACAAGTATTGGAGAGGATGTGGAGAAAAATGAACCCTAGTGCACTGTTGGTGGGAATGCAGACTGGTGTAGCTACTGTGGAAATCAGTATGGAATTTCCTCAGAAAACTAAAAATGGAACTGCCTTTTGACCCAGCAGTTACACTGCTAGGATCATATTCTAACAGCCCTGAAACAGTAATTCGGAAGAACCTCTGCACCCCAGTGTTCACAGCAGTACAATTTACAATAGCTAAGTGTTGGAAGCAACCTAAGTGCCCATCAGTAAATGAATGGATCAAAAAACTATGGTACATCTACATGATGGAATACTACACAGCAGAAAGAAGGAAGGAGCTCCTACCCTTCACAACAACATGGATGGAACTGGAGAGCATTATGCTAAGTGAAATAAGCCAGGCGGTGAAAGACAAATACCATATGATCTCACCTTTAAGTGGAACCTAATCAACAAAACAAACAAGCAAGCAAAATATAACCAAAGTCATTGAAATTAAGAACAATCTAACAGTAACCAGAGGGGAGCTGGGAGGGGGTAATGGAAGAAAGAGGGAAAGGGTTTTCAAGAACAACTATGAAGGATTCATGGACAAAGCCAAGGGGAGTGGAATCGGGGGAGGGAGTTGGCAATAGCTGGGGTTGGGGGGGAGTGGTGGGGGATAAATGCAGACAACGGCACTTGAACAACAATAAAACAATTTTAAAACAAATATGATTGATTGTCTGTAGTGCAGCATTGCCAGTGATAAAAGAGTCTCTTTTCTTTCATTTTTTTCTTTAATTTTCTTTCTGATGACTTGAAAGAAAGAACTCTTTGGCACTGAAAATTATTTTGGATTGTAACAAGAGAAATCCAGAACCCTTTTTTAAAAATTTCTTTTAATAGTCATTCAGGGACATAGTATAATTGAATTAAGACACTTTCAAGAAGTGAATTATAGGATAATAACTCAGACCTTTCTGTTTAATAGGCTCTGGCCTGTGGCCTTGAGTCCACTACATCTGAAGGGGTGAATTACTGTTCCATAACTCACATGGTCTCATTTAAAGACACTCTGGTTAAAAGATAATTAACACCAACAACTAAGTCGGGCAAAGGCAACCCAAGATCTAAGAGTAAAGGACAAGGGGGGATACAGACATGAATTTGGAAACTTTGCTCCTAGCTTCAGAGATGTTAGACATCTGAGAATAATGTCAGACCCTCAGTAAAATGAATGGCCTCTCAGCCCAGCAGAACTCTGGGTATTTTTTCATTAAGGCCTGACTCACATGTGTGGAAGTCTTGAGCACTCCATCCTTTCAGATCTGATAAAGTAACTAATTAGACTTTAAAACTAGCCAACTGTAGGTGACATGTTCAGCAGGTACCTGCCTCCTGGAGGCAGAATGGACAATGACATCTTAGGACATCCCGGCGGCCCTCTTCTTGTCCTCCCCTAAAGTGGTTTTCTCACTGATGTGTGGAGTTTTACCATTTGAAATTCATTTGTTTTGAGTTAAATTTTTACATTCTTCTATTTCCTCTTTTTAAAAAGGAGTTGATGTTGTGTATAAGTAAACGTGTGGCACTTAACTTACAGATACGAATTCAGATCTAAACTCCACAGCTCACACACGGTCAGGTCTTGGGGAAATTGCATACCCTCTCTTTGTTTCAAGTTTCTCATCTGTAAAATGAGAGTCCTTTCCTAGGACCATCATGGAGATTAGATAAAAGAATGGATATAATACTTAGCAAAATGTCTGACATAAAAATTTTGATAAAGAATAAACATAACTAATGAAAAATATTTTTCATGGAAAAGGTACAGGGAATAAGAAGCATAATTGGTAGGTACAAAATAGACAAGGAGATGTTTAGAATAGGAAAGGGGGAAGCTAAAGAGCTTAAATGGCCACAGCCCATGGACATGAACTAAGGGGGTGAGTAATGCTGGAGGGAATGGGACCACCGGTGGAGAGAGAGAAAGAGGAGAAAAAATACGGGGCAACTGTAATAGCCTAATCAATAAAATTTACTTAAAAATTATTCTTCAGAGAGTAATATGCATACCAAGTGTCACATAACTGACTACATTCTTTTTTTAAATTATAGAATGTGGATTTCTCTGGTGGAATTTTTAGATAGCTGGAGCTGCAGGCCCTAGGACCATCCTCCTGTCTTCAGTCATGGCTTGTGGTCTGGTCAGCAGTAACCTGAGTCTCAAACCTGAGGAGTGCCTTACAGTGCAGGCTGAGGTGGCCCCTGACATCCAGGGCTTCATGATGAACCTGGGTAAAGATAGCAATGTCTGCCTGCTTCAGTGTACATGGGGACACCAACACCACGGTGTGTAACAGCAAGGACAGAGGGGTCTGGGAGACCGAGCAGCGGGAGTCTACCTGTCCCTTCCAGCCTAGAAGTGTCACAGGGGTGCGCATCTCCTTCTACTAGGCAAACCTGACCATCAAGCTGCCAGATGGACACATTCAAGTTCCCCAAATGTCTCAACCTGGAGGCCATCAATTTACCTGGTGGCAGAAGGTGACTTTAAGATCAAGTGTGTGGCCTTTGAGTGAAGCCAGCCAACCAGTGGCCACCAATGAAAGTAGCTGCCTCTGTCCCTGCAAAAAAAAGAAAAGAAAAGAAAAAAAAATAGAAAAAGAAAAGAGTAGAATGTGAATGTCATTCCTTGTAAGAAATAAAAGGATGATGAATTCACTATAGTTTATAGAGACAGTTTTCTAATATGGCACTAATGAATAGTTGACCTCCTCTTAGGTAAATTGGACTTCTGAAAATTTCTAGAAACCTAGAGAAAATCACCTTAATTCCAAAGGTTCTTATCCAGTCTAGTATATCAGTGCCAGCTGATAGGACCCATCTCATTTTCACTCCCTCTCAGCCCTCTTCCCTACCATCTGCCAGTCTTCCACTCTGTCCCAAACTTTTGCTAAAGCTTGTAATTCATTACAGTTCATTAAAATGAAAATAAATTGTATTTTATTTTGCATCAAGATGAAAAAAATATGACTCATTTATTATTAGCATATAAATGGCATTTTTTAATGTCACTCTTGCCTCAAAATTACTTACATTTTCAATGATCACAGCATACAAAATTAATTTTTGATAGCCTTTTGTGATTTGGCTGAAAATTCTTACTTCTTTTTTGTGCTTTAAACAGCAAACTGTATCCACTGCTATTCGTAGCAAATTTTAGATAATGAAGCAATTAAAAATACATGGATTTAAGATCTTATCTCATTTTTTCTTTGGCCCATTTCTGCTTCATTATTCATGAAGGGATATGTTTAATTCAGAGTTAGTAATTACAGATATATCTAGTATAAATTGTGCCTCACATTCTTTACCCATTTCAATTTATTTTAGCAAATAGATCTCTTTTTGAAAAAAGCAGTTGAGAGAGGGAAGAGATGATAAAAATACAGAAATCTCGTGTGTGTGTGTCTGTATGTGTGTGTTGATTGGTATATCCAAATAAGATCTCAAATGTTAATAATGACATTTCCTGAGGATTTACCAAGAGCCAGGCAGTGTCCTGACCAATTACATATAACATTTCATTCAATTCTGGGAGTGATCTTATTAGGGGGGTATAGTTAGTGTTCCCATTTCTTAGATATGGAGACTGAGGCTCAGAGAGGTTACAAAACTGGCAGGAGGTCACACAGTAAAACAGACCCAGGATCAAAATGTGACTTGTCTTTCTCTAGAGCCTTTGTATCCAACTATACATTATTACACTGTTTGCTGTGTCCTAGGATTAAGTTTGTGTGAACCTCAAATCGATTGGTCAGAGGCCTTTGAAATCACTCTGCTGCTCCACCAAAGAGCATCCCCAATTCACAAAGTTGCTGGTACAAGGAATGTGTCACTTACTCTGTTTCCATGAACCCTAAGTATATTTTAGCAATTTGCTGTTTTTTGTAATGCAACCTGTCACAGGGCATTATAAACCAATAAAGAGAGGGGAAAAAAACAGAACAGAGAGATAGAACAAATAAAGAAACAGCCTAAACATTTAATTATAGGACAAATAAATTCTGATGCATTTATTCAGTATTATACTCTGTAGCCATTTAGTGTGATGATGAGAATCTTAGCTTACTCACCTGAAAAAATGGTCCTGGTAAATTGTTCCAGGTATTAAAGGGACTTATTTAAGAGAAAGAAGAAGATCAAAACTATGAATAATAAAATGGCAATAAACACATACCCATCAACAACTGAGTCTAAATAACAAACTAAGCCCTGGCTAGTGTGACTCAGTGGATTTAGTGCCAACCTGTGAAGCAAAGGGTCGCTGGTTTGATTCCCAGTCTAGGACACATGCCTGGGTTGTGGGCCAGGTCTCCAGTAAGGGGTTCATGAGATGTGACCACACATCGATATTTTTCTCCCTCTCTTCTTCCCCTCTCTAAAAATAAATAAAATCTTAAAAAAATAAAAAACAAGATAAGCAAATGAGCAGAACAGAGACAGAATCATGGATATGGAGAATGTTTTGATGGTTGTCAGGTGGGAGGGGGCTGTGGGGGAATGGGTGAAGAGGTGTGAGGATTAAGAAGTACAAATAGGTAGTCACAAAATAGCCATGGGGATGTAAAGTACAGTATAGGAAATGGAGTAACCAAAGAACTTATATGCATGACTCATGGACATGAACAATGGTGTGGGGATTACCTGAGGGAGTGTGGAGGGGTTCTGGGTTGAGGGGTGCAAAAGGGGAAATATTAGGACAACTATAATAGTGTATTTTTTTTGAAAAGTAAAAAATGTGAAATTAATTATATTTTATTTATCCTGAAATATCTCAAATATCATTTCAGTCTTTAACCCAATCTAAAATTATTAATGAGAAATTTAATTTTTTATAAGTCTTTGTAATTCAGTATGTCTTTTACACTTATACCATCTTTTCATTCAGATTAGCCACATTTCCACCATAGTGACCACCATGTGGCCCAGGGCAGGTCTACAAGGATATACACAAACTGTTATACACAAGTGGTCAATTTGAGTGGTGTGATTATGAGATATTTTTCTTTTGTTCAGCATACTTGTCTGAACTTTCTGATTTTTTTATACAAAGCAGATCATCAATAAAGCAAGAAAGTTCTTTTCAATTTAGGAGAGAAGTGTCTCTCTGGATCAGCTAAATAATTTGTCTAAGGCCATACAGCTAAGATTTGGTGGAATGAGAATTTCAGTCAGCAGTCCAATCTTAGAGGCCAGGCTCTTTGCCACCACCTAGACTACTTGCCAAGAGGAGTGTGTGATTCGGAGACTGTGTCTGGCCATAGTCTCCCTTGCAGAGCAAGGACACTCAGGCCTTCCTATTGCCCCTTCAGCTCCAACTGCCCAGTCTTGGCATCCTGGGCCTCCCTCTGCAGCACTGACCCCAGCTTCCTTCTCAGCCCTTCTAGCATAGATCCTGAGTCCTCCTCCAGAGCAATGTTGCCTCTGCTTTGCTTTCTCTGCAGTGGCAAAATATCACCCTAATGACTTAATTGTACTCCAAGCTAATCATGTTGACATTGCTCCTGGAAAGAAAAACTTCAATTAAATGGAAAGTGTCTTTACTATTTTTTTTTACTCTGTCAATACATTTCATGAACACCCTCTCCCCTCCCCTTGTATTCCTCCTCTAGATGCTGGGGAGACTGGAGAGAATAAAATAGGCAAAATGGCCACACATATGGAGTATGAGTCTGACAGGGGAGACAAAAAATGGGAGCAAACAAATAAGTATGGGAGGTGTTGATGAAAGCTGTCAAGACAGATAAAGAAGGAAAAGGGAAATGGAGATGTTCATATGTTGGATGATTGGAAGACATGTCTGATAGGTGACTTTGTGCAGAGACATAAGGGAAGTGACAGAGCAGTCTTGAGGCTATCTGAGGGACAATCATCTGCCAAGTGCAAAGGCCCTGAGGCAGAAGTGAACTTGGCATGACTGAGGAACCACGAGGAGCCACAGTGGTTGGAGCAGAGCTTATTCTACCAGTTCTGGAAGTATGAAGAGATTGAGAAGGGTTGTGTAGGCTTGAGGCATCTAATATGAAATTTTAAGGTATTGGCATTGCTGTGATAGAACCCCTCTTGGTCACCCCAAAGGGTTGACAAAGACACTATATTGAGGAACATCAGAAAAATAGGCTGTTACTCTCTGGGTCCATGCAACCTTGAGAGCTAAAATGTGAGCAAAGAGGTAATGGGGGTGAAATCTTGCAGACAGCCATAATCAGTCCTGAGCCATTCACATACATCTTGGAAGGATGGTAGACCCATAGGACTTGGGATGGGGGTTCAGGCCAAATTTACTTAAAATTCAAAGAAAAGGATGACCCCAGCTTACATGTGGGTTAAACCTACTTAAGACACCAAATATTTGGAGAATCATATCTTAATTTGGTTTTTTTCATAGTGGATGTGCCCTGTGGTTTAAACCTGATTTTCAAACTGGCTTTTAAATTTCCCATATAATAACAGCTAGATGGGTGAGTGAAAAGCAAGAGAATGTCTCATGAATGGGTTCTTTCAAAGAGTGCATATCCTTAGCATACATAAAATGCTCTTTGGGATAGAAGAAAGGCAAATTTATTGAAATCCTACTTATGCTACAGACATGCAGAATCAAGAGATATTAGTGCCCTGGCATGCAAATGATCATTTCCAGAAATTCTTTGGAGTGCATGTTTCTCAGCTGCAGAGAGGATGGTGTCCAAAAGTAGGTAAGGTGCACATTGCATGCCAAGTGTTTACAGTGCCAGAGAGCCATGCCATCTGGATGTCATCCTAACATACTCCCTCCTTCACCCAGAGTGACTCTCTGTCATTATGCATAAGCATTATAACGTAATCTCTGGGTTCCAGCCTGGCTGGTCACTGATGAGTTTGAGAAGGTTACCGTAAATCCTCTGAGTCTCAGTTTACCCTGCTGGAAAGGGAGAATAATTATTGAAAGTAGGGACTCTTACCCTTTGAGACAACATGGATGGGCTGGAGAGCATTATGCTAAGCAAAGTAAGCCAGTCAAAGAAAGATAAATACCATATGATCTCACTCATGTGTGGAATCTGTTGAAGAAAATAAACTGACAAAATAGGAGCAGAGGCATGGGCATGGAAACATGCAACAGACAGAGATCTCAAAGGGGAGGGGTTGGAGGGACTGGAAGAGATTAGCCAAAGAACACATATGCATAGCCCATGGACACAGAAAACAATATGGTGAAGGTGGTGGGGAGGGGGTTGGGTAGAGGGGAGAACTGGGTGGAGGGAGGCAAAAGGGAGAAAATGGAGGACATTTGTAATAGTGCCAACAATAAAAATTAAAAGACTCGCCAATTAATCAATCAATTGATCAATCAGTAAAATGAGAATAAATATGGTTCTCTTGAAGATGGAGGAGAATGCTTGGCAGAAAATCCAACCAATGGCAAACTCTTAATAAAGGTTAGTATTAAATAAATGCAAACAGACCATCAGCAAAGAGCTACCTGTATTTTGCTTTGTTTCATTTCCTTTTTTTTTCTTCCCTGGAGCAAAATGGCAGGGACTCACTTTTCAAGAAATTACACTGTGTTCAGTGATTTCTCATCAAGAGTAGGCAGTGTTCCGTATCCTGCTATTGGTAAGTATCAAATGGGCCCATGTCAGGCAAGGCATGGCTTTTAATCTCCCTTTATTTGCTGTGTCACCTGTCAGTGACCTTGACTGTTGCCGGCTGTCTCGTGTTCTGCAGTTTGCTGATAAGTGTGTTTACGGCTTTTGAAGTCATGTCTGCCGAAAACCACATCTGTTTCACCGCCGACTCAACAGGCACACAATGAAATAAATATAAAAGCTAATTCTGTGGTGTACACAATCCGTGTCTGTTTTCCCAGAGGATTCCAGATGGAGTGAACTCAGCAGAGGGAGTTCTTTGATGGCTGGCGATCCTGGGGGAGAAGATGAGCATGGGCTGTGACATGAAGCTCTCACTGAACTGAAAGGGGTACCAGCATCCCAGACCCAGGGATGGAGAGGGAGCCCTTGCCCCAGGGAAGGCTGTGGTGCTGAGATGCTTAGCAACACCCACTTTCCCTGTTTGGTCCACCAGGAACCAGGTTGAGTTTCTCAAGTAAAATTTCCCACCCTAGTTGTCTTGCTGAGAATATTGATGTTGGGAGGAAGTCTAGTGCTATGGGTGCTAGACTGGTGCTAGTGGTGGCAGAGACACTTCATACTTTATTAGGCTATCAACAATGGCATCTTAATGCAAACATCAAATAAAAATATCAGCTACCATTTATTGAACATTTGCTAGATGCTAGATGCCAGTCTTAGGCTGGACACAATTCTGTGACGTTGCTAGAGGTGTTATGATGCCCATTTTACAAAAATTAAAACTCAGAGAGGTAAAGCAGTTTGCTCAAAGGTGGTCAGTCCTTAGAACTTGAGTTGTGCACATTTTTGACTGGTTTCTTAGGTCATTTATGTTGAGTATATGCCTTGCAGCTTCATTGCTATATCATAGGCTGTACATATGGACACTGCTGGATACTGCCAATCCATTTCCAAAGCCATTATATCAATTCCAGCAGCAGAGCCAAGTCTGAAGCTGGGTCTGGCTAATTCCAGCTCTAATAATTTAACCACTGCAATATACCCAACCAAAGTGCCAGGTATAAATAATAGAGACTTTCCAGGGAAACTTAACTCCTGGCAAGGAGACAGTTGCTTTGTTTTGTAAATATTTTATTAGCATATAACACACACACAGCAATATGCATAAATCTCAAGCAAACAGTTCATTGAACTTTTACAAAGTCTATGAGATCACTGCCTGATCAAGGTACCGAATATGACCGACAACCCTGACAGCCTCCTTCTTTGTTCTCATCAACTTGATCTTTACCCTTCTGACCCTTTGCATTCCCATACACATTTTAGAATGGTGTAGTCCCTTTACACAAGAAGAAAACCTTCTGGGACTTTAAAATGAGATTGTCTTGAATTGACACATTAATTTGAGAATTTTGTTTGATTAGGATTATTTCTTTCCTAAATGTTCAAAAGAATTCACTGGTAAAACCATGTGGGCCTAGAGTTGGGGTGTGTGTGTGTGTGTGTGTGTGTGTGTGTGTGTGTGTGTGTGAGATAGATTATAATTGTAGATTCAATGTCATTATTAACTATAGGGGCATTTATATTTTCTGATGTGTCTGTGCCAGTTTTGCTATTTTTATTTTAATTTTTAATTACTTTTTTAAATTCTCACCTGCGGACATGTTTCCAATTGATTTTAAAGAGAAAGGAAGGGAGAGAAGGAGAGAGGGAGAGAGAGAGAGAAAGAGAAAGATCGATGTGGGAGAGAAATATCAATTAACTGCCTCCCATATGTGCCCCAAGCAGAGATCGACCCACAGCCCTTCGGTGCACAGACCAACACTCCAACCAAATGGGCCACAAGGACAGGACTGCCAAGTTATTTTTAAAGAAAAATTCCCATTTCATCTAAATTTTCAAATCTATTGGCTTAAGACTCTTCTATAATGCATGAAGGAATTATTTATCTGATAGAAATATTCTATGTCTTGATTGTGGTAATGTTTACATAGGGATACATATTTGTGAAGACTTATTTAGCTCTATTCTTAAAATGGCTTCATTTTATTTATTTCAACTAAAATGTGAAAAAGTCCAATAATATGAAGTTGTTGGTAATAAATTGGGATATACTGCTGGAGAGGTATACAAGGTCCATCCAGAAAGTATCCAGCTATGCAATATGAAAAATAGAGACATTTATTAAAGAGGAGACAAGATACAAGAGACATGATACATAGGGCAATGGTGCCTCAGTCCCCTTCAGAGTAGGCACCCTGGGACCTCACACAGTTCTCCCAACTGCAGCACAATGTTCCTTCTGCTCTGGTAGCAGAAGCCATGGAACAAATTTTGCCACAACACATTTCATGCCAAGATCCTGCATCAAAATCTCAGACACAGTAGTTTTTGGAATCCTCAGATCAGCTTCCAGTACTGGCACTGTCAGTCACCAATCTTTGTTGATTGCACCCCATGCACTTTCAACATTCTCAAGTATTTTGCTTATTGCAGGCCTTCCAGAATGTGGATCACTTTCAACAGATTCTCAACCATCTTTGAAGTGTTTGTGCCACACTTTTATTTTTGTTGCACTCATTGCATCATCCCCAAAAGCCTTCTGAATCATCTGATAGTTTCTGCAGAGGAATGTTCAAACTTAACACAAAATTTGATGCAGATTTTTTGCTCTACTTGCTCAGTCATTTTGAATGTGAGGGCCACACAGTGCACATGCTCACTCAGCAGTGTTTATCACCCCTACTGATTAGTACAGTGAAGTCATCATTGTTCACATGTGCATTCCAGTCCACTCTCCTTGGCTGCCAGTTTATATCAGTCTCACACAAACTGTTCTCATTTTATTAACAATGGCTGGGCTTTTTCCAGACAGACTTTGTAGATACTGGTACAACCTTATGGGAAAACAATGTGGAAACATCTTTTAAAAATTAAAATACATATGTGTTGTCTTCTAGAAATCCCACCTCTATGTACACACTGTAGGAAAATTGTCCTATGTATGCTCAACAAGACAGTATAGTACATTACTGCAGCTCTGTAAGAAAAAAGAAGTAAAAATATATTACCATCATTCAGAAGGCATGTACGCATAGTAGATTGGGATATTACTCTTAAATACAGTGATTTAGAACATGTGTTTCAACCTGGATAAATTCCTCAAAACAAATCAGTCAAAAAAAAGAAAAAAGAAAAGAAACGTTGCAAAGAGGAAACTACTGTTGATGTCATTTATGTAAATTTTAAAAAATTCATTATTTTATTTTTTCGCTATTGTAATAAAAATTTGAGTGAGCACAGGGAAAGTGCTCAGTATTTATCCAGAATAAATATTTCCTTGCTAGGTGTGACCATGTCTCACTAACATCTCACTATGTTCACTGGAATATGAGCACTGTTATTTGGAAACTTCTAGGAACCTTCCTTAAGGGTAGTTGATAAAAGCCCTTTAACTCTTCCACTTCCCTTTTGCTTCCTCTTCCTTTGGCTTTCTGTATTTCCTAGGGCTGCAGTAACAACGTGCCATAAGCTGAGTAGTTTTAAACAACAGAAGTTTGTTTTCTTATGTTTCAGAAGGCTAGAAGTCGTTTCAGAAGGCTAGAAGTCCTGTCAGCATGGCATGCTGTCTTGATGGCTCTAGGGCAGAATCTGTTCTTAGCTTTCTCCTGGCTTCTGTTGTTGGCAATCCTTGGCATTCTTTGGCTTGTTGACCCATCATTCCAATATCTGCCTCTATCTTCCTATGACGTTATGTCCTGTGTGTCTGAGTCTGTGTTTCTTCTCTTCTTGCAATGACACCAGACATATTGGATTAGAACCCACACTAATTCAGTATGACCTCATCCTAACCTGATTACATTTACAAAACCCCTATTTCCAAGTAAGGTCATATTGACAGATACTGGGGGTTAGGACTTCAACACACATTTTTGGCAGTCACAGTTCAACCCACAACACCTTCTTCTTCTCTTCATATTTCTTCTTTACACCTTCTATCCTTTCTGTTAGCTGGAATGTAGATATGATGGTAGGAGCTAGATAGAATTGCCATCTTGAACCAAGAAGTAAATTTTAGAATGGGATCCATGGGCGAAGGATCCTACAAAATAGAAGGAAGCTGGGCTCTTGAGATCATAAAGAAGTCATATCAGGTCTAAACTATCTACCAAGACTTTTATATGAGGGATAAATAAATATTTATCTTTTAAAACTCCTTCTCCCCTTACTTTGGGGTTTCTTTCACTTGTGGCCAAGCCTAATCCTAACACACACGCATGTATGTATAATGTATTGGAACATAAGTGGGACCATTCCAAACACATGAACAGAGAGGGAGTGGAGTGGGAAATGATGATTGAAAGGAAGTCTAACTTTCTCTGTAATGATTTAATGCTTTTATTAGAAGAAGATAAAGCCAATATAGCAAACATTTAAAAGTTATGAATTCTAGAAGATGGAGACCATTGACAGAAGTAATGATACTGTTAATCTTTAAATTCTGAATTTTCACAGTGTATTCCCCCAAATTCCCTCAAAAATTGAGAGGACTCTATCTGCACCTTTTAATTCAATTACATGAATTCGCCTGGAACTTCTTGCACACACTGATTATTTTCTTACCTCTTTGAAAATCCTACTTCCCCTCACTGGAATTTCCTCAACTTTTCCACTCTGCTCACTCTTTCCTGTTCTCCAAATCTCAGCTCCGAGTTAAATAATGGGTGACAAGGCATCTGGTAAACCATTAGAAGCCAACAAAAGTTACATCCCTACCTTACCAGATTCCAAAATAAAAGCCCATTCTAATGGGACACATTTTTGATAATGGTTTAAATTATAAAAGTTTAAATTACAAAAATTATAAAGCAATTATAATTTTAAAAAAGCAACTGCTCGTTGTAAAAATTCTTAAGATTGGTATTACAAGAGTATAAAAAGTAAAGCTAGAAACCTGCCCTTTATCATCTTCATTATATTCCAGAAATAACTCATTTGAATAAATATTTAAATATTTTGAAACCAAACCATAAAGAATTAGGATAAACAATAACAAACTACTTTTAAAAATATATTTTATTGATTATGCTATTATAGTTGTCCTATTTTCCATCCTTATTCCCCTCCACCTGGCAGCCACTTCCCACTCACAATCCCCCCCACCCTCTGCCTTAGTTCATGTCCATGGATTGTATATATAAGTTCTTTGGCTTCTACATTTCCTATACTGTTCTTAACCGCCCCCTGTCTATTTTGTACCTACAATTTGTGCTTATTATTCCCTTTACCTTTTCCCCCATCCTCCCCCCTCTGCATCCCCGCTGATAACCCTCCACGTTATCGCTATTTCTGTGAATCCATTCCTGTTCTAGTTGTTTGCTTAGTCCATTTATGTTTTTGTTCTTTTAGTTTTGTTTGTTGATAGTTGTGATTTTGGTGTCATTTTACTGTTCATATTTTTTATCTTTTTCTTACATAAGTCCCTTTAACATTTCATATAATAAGGGCTTGGTGATGATGGACTCCTTTAACTTGACCTTATCTGGGAAGCACTTTACCTGTCCTTCCATTCTAAATGATAGCTTTGCTGGATAGCATAATCTTGGATGTAGGTCTGTGCCTTTCATGACTTCAGATACTTCTTTCCAGCCCCTTCTTGCCTGCAAGGTTTCTTTTGAGAAATCAGCTGATAGTCTTAAGGGAACTTTTTTTGTAGGTGACTGACTTTCTTTCTCTTGCTGCTTTTAGGATTCTCTCCTTATCTTCAGTAATGTAATTATGATGTGCCTTCTTGTGTGCTTCCTTGGGTCCAACTTCTTTGGGACTCGCAGCTTCCTTGACTTCCTGGAAGTCTATTTCCTTTGCCAGATTGGGGAAGTTCTCCTTCATTATGTTTTCAAATAAGTTTTCGATTCCTTGTTCTTCCTCTTCTGCTTCTGGCACCCCTATGATTCAGATGTTGGAATGTTGAAAGTTGTCCTGGAGGTTCATAAGTCTCTCCTCATATTTTTGAATTCTTCTTTCTTCATTCTGTTCTGGTTGAATGTTTATATCTTCCTTCTGGTCCAAACCATTGATTAGAGTCCCAGTTTCCTTTCCTTCACTGTAGGTTCCCTATACATTTTCCTGTATTTCACTTTTCATAGCCTTCACTTTTTCCTCTATTTTGCAACCATATTCAGCCATTTCTGTGAGCATCCCTGATTACCAGTGTTTTAAACTGTGCATCTGCTAGGTTGGCTATCTCTTTATGGCTTAGTTGTGTTTTTTCTGGAGCTTTGATCTGTTCTTTCATTTGGGCTTTTTTTTTTTTTTTGCCTCGGCACGCCTGTTAAATAGTAATGGGTGGAACCTTAGGTTTGCCGCCTAAATCACTGTCTTGTGGTACTGTCTGTGGGGTCAGAGAGGGAACAGTGCTACTTGCTTGGCTCTCTGCCAGCTTTCAGTCACTTCCTCCACTACCCACAAGCAAATTGGGCCCTTCTGGTGCTGATTCCCAGGTGGGTGGATTTGTGTATGTTCTAGGACCCTATGGGTCTCTCCAGTGAACTTTCCTGTGAGGCTGGGTGTTTCTCCTGCCACCACAACCCCCACAGATTTTTTTAGTCAGAGGTTTTGAGGCTTTATTTCCCTGTGCTGGAACCCTGAGTTGCATGATCTTTCTTGCTCCCCAGTTATTCCTTCCTGTTCATCCATAGGCAAATGTAGGGCCGCCTGCTCAGCCAGTCATCTCCTTGCCCACTGTGGTCCTCTAGCTGCTCCCTTGCTGTGAGTCCTCTCTGCTCCAGCTGCCTGTCCCCACCCCTCATACCAGTCTGGATGAATATTTCTTCTTTAACTCCTTCGTTGTCAGACTTCCATACAGCTAGATTTTCTGGAAGTTCTGGCTGTTTTTTGTTTTTAAATTTGTTGTTGTCCTTTTGGTTGTGGGAGGAGGCACAGTATATCTACCTATGCCTCCATCTTGGCCAGAAGTCCAAGAAACTATTTTTAAAAGCAATGGGAGGGAAGGAGGGATGACTGGGGTGTGTGGGGGAAGGAATGATGGGGGGGAAATGCAGACAACTGTACTTGAGCAGCAATAAAATAATAAAATAAATAAAAGCAATGGTAAGGAAAGACTTTTTTATGAGAAACCACAGGTAACTTTAAATAACCAGACTGGTTTTTCTGAGATAAGAACAGTTTTAAAAATTCTATATGAATGAAAAATACTCATTTAAGTTGGAAAATATTTGTAACATACATGATGGACCAAAATGTCAATGTCATTAATATATGTAATCTTTCAAATTGATATAAAAGTAAAAGATACAAACAGACAACTTTGAAAAGACAAAAATAAGTGTAACTAATACATAACATAAAAAGTAATACCTACTGACAGGGAGAACGTGGGTGTAATTGGAAAATTCATGTAGTGCTGGTGGAATTTAAAAATAGAAACTTCTGGGAGAAAAATCTAGCCTGGTATATCCAAAGTCCTAAAAAGATATGTGATTTTGATTCAATGATTTCATGGCTAGGAACTCATTCTAAAAAAATAAAGGAGGATATGTGCAATAAATTAGCTACAAATATATTCATCACAAAGTTGTAAATAGTGGCAAGGAAAATTGTAAGCAACCTAAGTGTCTAAATTTAGAGTCTTCATTTAAAAAATTATGGTACATTAATTTAATAGAATAGTAATATTTCACTTCTTAGGAAGATGTTCATAGTATATTAAGGGAAAAATAAGCAGATTGAAAAGTAGTATTTATTACAAGATACAGCTTTTTTAAAAGGATTGCATATATGTATATCATACAGACTGGAAGGATACACATGTGTGTTACATGTGTATATATGATTAGTATGCCTTCTGTTGTTCCTCACTGGACTGTAACTTGTGGAAAAGAAACATACCTTGTTTCATTGTTGTAATCTCAATTTACAGCTCAAAAAATGTTAATTGAATAATGAATTAAGAATATGCTATAATTTAGTCTTTTGGGTAATTGTTTCACTTTCCATGTTTCTACTGCTACATTAATAATTTCTAAATTAGAAATTCACAAATTATCTGAGGTGGAATGATTAATTTCTTCAAACTCTGATTATAGAGGTAGAGAAACTAAAGTTGGGAGAGATGAAGTGACTTAACCAATGTCACATGGCAAGTTAGGGGCAGGCTAGGACTAAACACAGACCCATTAATTTCCTTCTAGGGCTTCCTACCACAGCAATTTGCATAATAGCCCTCTTGATTTCCTTTTGTTATCTGAAGAAATCTGACACACAGGGAGCTTTGAAAGGGAATGAATGTTTCTGGGAATGGCCAGACTGGACCAGTGAGAAAGGAAGAAATTTGGGCATCAATGTGAAACAAGATTTAAAGGTAGATTTTATGATGTCACGTCCTGTCTCCAAGTCAGGAAATCCAGGGTGTATGTGTTTACTTTGTGGGAAGAAGATACAGGAAGACTTCATTTTAGGCAGCATGGTGAATTCAGCCTCTAAGACCACCACTCCTGGACCTGTTGCTTTCTTTTCTCTAGAGTCTTGACGTTCTCCTTCCTGGCTCCAGAATTTGCTGGGTCATTGTGCCTCCATTTCCACCTCACTCCATCTAAATAGCCACAGTGTCAATGAGTGAATGCAGCTTCCCAGCTGAGGGCCCCAGAGAGTTTATTTCTGAAAATGACCTGTCTTCACACTTGATGCAGTCTCTGCATACGAAACCACTGAGCAAACAGCAGGGAAACTAGTTGAGTTAACTGTGTGGTTGACCTGTTCGAGGCTTTCTAATTACATGTATTTTCTCATTTAATCCTCACAACGGGTCTGTGAGGGAGCAGAAGCTACTCTCCCCATTTTGCAAGTGAGAACACTGAGTCTGAAAGGAGAGGTGACTTGCCCAGGGTCCCAGAGCAGCAAGTCACTGAGACTGGCTGGGAAGCCAAGTGTTCTGGTTATGGCGAAGTTAAATTCGATTTCCCCTTTCTGGCTAGAAGGTAAATTTGCTTTGGTTTTCATGGCAGCCACCATTCAGAGTGGCTGACTTTGAAAAAAGTGGCTTTAGTGTTTCTATAACACTTAGGAATACATAACTAAAACTGACTCTGGCTCTCAGTCTAGCCCAAAAGATTTGATGAGAATTTCAGTATCAGTCAGCTTTAGGAGACCCTTGCCTTGCCCCCTCTTGGGGTTATACAAGTGTCTTAGGACTTGTGAGGTATTTAGGAAAGTCAAGCGAAGCTTTGTTCGAGTTTCCTAGAGACGTCATTATTCATGGTGCTTTCTTAGCTATGCTATGATACTGTGAACACTGGCTAACGCCATCTGTTCTGAACTCAGAGATGCCCCTCAGAGCATCATTTTTGTAGACCAAAGACTCAGACACAGATACCCAGCCTAGTGCCCTGGAGTCATCTGTTACATTCATGAGTAGTTACCCCTAGACTCCCATTACTTGTAGGGTCCCCATTCTTAGTCTTGCCAACACACCAGGTCAGGGATGCATCACTCCCTCTCTGTCCTAACTCAGAACCATCTTCCTCTGCTGCCAAATGGGGGTGCCCAAACCTCCAGGACCCCAATACTACTTTTGTATATTTTGAGGCATAGCTTACATATAGTAAAATGCACATCTTAAATATGCAGCTCAAAGGATTTATGTATAGGTCTTTGCCTTATGTAACCACCATCCAGATCTAGTTATATAACATTTTCTTCATCTCAGAAAAATCCCACATGACCTTTCCCAGTCAGTAACCCCCACCCTTGGATGTATCCACTCTCTGACCTCAGTCACTATAGATGAGCTTCGTCTGTGTTTGCTGTTCATGAAAATTGAGTCATATAGTAGATGTTCTTTTGTGTCCAGCTTCTTTTTCTCAATATAATGTTTTCGAACACTATCTACATTGCTTTCCATACTTTATTCTTTTTTGTTTATGATTATCATTAATTATATTATATGATTTACCCTTGTATTTTCCTGATCATAGACCTTTGAATTATGTTCAGTTTAGGACTATTATTAGTCTTCTGTGAACATTCTTATACAAATCTTTTTGTGAACATATGTGCTAGTTTTTCTTGAGAACGATTCTAGAACTGAAACTTCAGGGTCATAGGGAAGGTGTCTATTTAATTTTATGAAAAACTGCCAAATTGCTTTCCCAAGTGATTAAAGTATTTTACACTCATACCAGCAATGTGTGGGAGTTCCAGTTGCTTCATATCCTTGCCAATACTTCTATCATTCTTTTTTATTCTGTCCCAGCCTACAGAAAAACAGGACACTATTTGTTTTACCATTGGAGTTTTCTGGCACATTAAACTGACTGCTCCTACTGGTGACATATACCCCCAAATTTACAGTAATAGTTTTCCAGTTTTACTCTGGATTTCTCCCAGCAGTTACCTATTTTTCCTTGTACCTCATCCCAAACCATACTTACTTTAGGACTATTTGGAGAAGTGAACAGGAATATGAATCAAGTAACAGTCTCCTGTGAAATTCAAAGTGAAAATGTGTAGTTGAAAAGTAGGTGCAAGCAGAGCCTAATTTGGGGGCAGTCTGATGTAATAGAAAATTCTAGGATTCTAGACTCAGATAGTCCTGTCCTTTACTGACTGTGTGGCCTTAGAAAAATCATTTAATATCATCAAGTTTCAGATTTGTTGGCTATAAAATAACGATAGCGAAAATTAAATTCATAAATGATGTAAAAGGCCATGTCACAAGACTAGATACTTCCTCCTAAATACATTTCACATTTCAGTTTGTATGAGTGGTAACAAGTAACCCCTAGCTTGGCACAACAAAAATTTATTTCTTACTCATGCTGTATGTCTAACAATGGTCGCTGACGTTCCCTCATTAGTCACTCAGGAACCCCTCTGGAGGTGCCATCTGGACATCAGGTTCCACAAATGTTAGCACTGAGTGCTTGCTGTGGTAAAATCAAGTTTTTAGTCATTTAGTCAACAAATGTGTACTGAAGAAACTATTTTATGATAAACACTGGAAATGCAGAAACAAAAGATACTGTACCTGCTTCCAGGGCTCACAGTACAATGATAATGATAGCAACGAGAGTAGCTATAGTAGTAACAATAGCTGCAGCCAAGAGTTATTAAGCCAGATGCTGTACTAAGAGCTTATTTTATGCAGTAGGTATGTTCCCAGTCACAAAACTCAGGTGAAGTGGAATTTTGTTTTCCTGTATAACTGAATTTACTTTCCATTAAACACCGGAAAACTGAATGAGAAGAAATGAAGTCACTTCTGGTTTAAGAGTTGGTCTCTTTTAAATACTACTCAGTTGACCCAAGTTCCTCTCTCTTTTGCATTCCTTTCTATCCTTCTCTTTAGTCATGCTTAAAATTCCTGGTATGAAGTGTAGGCTTAGTATTGGGACATGCCAGACCATGGGGAGAAGTACCATCTTTGTTATCATCACCTGTGTGTAGTCCGGTGTCCCCTTTGCTTCCACTGCTGCTGAACATGGTTCTACAGCAGCCTTGGGATTTCAGGCCAGTGCTTGCACATCCCTAAGCCCCAGCCATGAAGTTGTTTTTGGTTTCCTGCTTCTCACAGCCACTTTCATGCCCTTCTCAGGAGAGTGAGAGTTCCCAGCTGCTTTCCCCACACCACACTGCTACCACCAGGATCCGCAAAGCTGCCCTCACTCCTCTTCACCCTGGAAGTCCCCTGGGCCTTTCCTACTCTGTCGCCTAGGCACCGTATTGGACAAGAAACTTCCCTGTAGATCTGAGGAATGTGGCTTTTCTGCTCTGGGTTTCCCCAACTCATCCATGATTTCCTTAATCATCCTAGACCATATCTATCTTGGTTATCTGGGATCAGCACATATAACCCTAATGTTTTCAAATGACCTTTAAAAAAAAATCTTTCCTCAAAAGGTAGGCCAAGCAGTGTTCCAGCTGAAGATGGAAACAATCAATACTGCTTTGTAATATGGATAATAACTGTGAAAGTTCAGGACTGAAATAGCAGCAGAGGCCCGAAGCTGGAATCAATATGAATTAAAATTCTGTGTCCATTCATTATTAAGGCTAATCAGTTGAACAGAAGACTCATACCTTGATTAGAGCTGTCAGTGGTAAGCAGTAAATTAAAACTTGTTTGTGCCCCACTAATGTGCTTGAATTTCAAATCATCCAAAATCCTGGTGTGGACCAAACTGGAAGTTTTCTCATGGACAAAAGGAGTGACTTGAAACAGATAGTGGATCTCGAAGTTCCCTTCTAGCAATGAAGTATTCTCTTTGATAGCAGGGAGGTAAACAGAGTCTTAATTCATTCCTTTATGACTTCATTTTCCTGCATCAGGGAGAAATAGCAGCTAGTATTTGATATTTAAGGAAAACATACATTTATAATTCATCTGTATGCAGTCATATACATTATAAATGTGAGTCCAAAAGATACCTCCCTTAATAAGTAAGTGAGAATTTATGAGCTTGCTCTCGCCCACCTCACTACCATTATTTATCTTATATTGATGGCCTCTCTACCCAGTAGACTGCTCTAAGTCTATTAACTTTTTTTAATGGCATATTTTGTATTTGGGGCAAGCCATTGGGCTCTGAACTCATTTGCAATTTCTCCATTGCTTATGAATGCTCTGATTTATGTCAAGGGTATGTGGTGGTTCATTTTGAGCCTAATTTTGGCTCTCACTTGCATCCAAGGCATCTGAGTATGTCTTATGGCCTCATCAAGTGCCTGTTTGAATGAGCTGATTTTCACGGTGGGATAGAGTTGTAAGGGGCAATTGAGAAGGTGCCTTGGAAGAATAACATAGCTATAAAGATGGCTGGTTTGGGGGCAGACATTCTGGGTGTCGCTTCTTATCTCTATAACATTAGGCCAGTTACTTAAACTTTTGGGGCTCCTTTTGCATGTCCACAAAATGAGGATAATTACTACTAACCTCCTATAGTCATTTTGAGGGTTCAGTGTGGCACTGTGTACAAGGGGACTTAGCATACTGAATTCACAGAGTAAGTGTACAATAAACCTTGGCTTCTTGTAATGTCTGCCTCTTACCTGGCCCTATTAACTGGTTTCTGAACCTTCCTTCATGAAGGGCTACAAGGAGAATCTGAAAAAGCTATTTCCACAAAGGACCATGTGAAATGTTAAGGTGGGTCTAGAGGTCCTAGATTTGAAGTCAAGAGGCAGGGAAGAATTGTTACTATCTGTGACCTCATTTGTCCCTCAGGCTGAAGCTGAGGTGGTACTCAGGGTACACTTACATTTGCTCTCCAATTTTCACACCTTTTCTTTTGTCTCGGTGTTTTTCATATTGACAGCCCCAAACTGGCTGGAAGGCACCCTCAAGGAAAACTGTTTCTCCATTCATGGAACATTTCTGACATCAAGTGTGTGTGGATTTTCCCCAGTCCAATTCTCCAGTCACCAACAGGGTGTCTCACAATTTGTTTCTAACACTGGCTGAGTGAGCAGATTCCACAGGTTAAGGGCTCAGTCCCAAAACACTGCCCGCTTTATATGCCGCTTGCAAGTCCCAGGTTGTCATCTGTACTTCTGACCAACTGTCTATAAGTTGGAGGTTTCTACAATCCCTTCCTGTATAGAATGGCTCATAGAATGCAGAGGAAGACTTTACTTATGTTTACTGGTTTATTATAAAGGCTATTATAAAGGATACAGATGAAGAGGCAGATGAAGAGGTACATAGAGGAAAGTTTGGAAGATTCTGAGCACAGCAGCTTCTGATCACAGGAGCTTCTGTCCCTGTAGAGTTGAGGTGTGCCACCTCCCAACACGTGGATTTGTTCTCCAACTTGGGAGCTCTGCAAACACCATTGTTAGGGAATTTTATGGAGTCTGAACACATAGGCATGACTGATCATTAACTCGGTCTCCCTGGAGAATGGGGCTGAAAGCTTGGTCTTCATGGTGACCAGCCCCCATCCTGAAGGTATCCAGGATTCCACCAAGGGTTACCTCATTGGAACAAAAGATGTTTTTATCACCCAGGAAATTCCAAGGGATTTAGGAACTCTGTGTCAGGAGCCAAGCACGGAGACCAAATATATATTTCTCATTATGTCACATACTATTCAGTTAACAGTGAGAGCTAACATTGAGCATGTACAGTGAGCATGTACTATATCAGTGAGAGCTGATAACACATACTATAGAGCATGTACTATAACAGAGCTAACATTGAGCATGTAACAGTGAGCATGTACTATATCAGGTACTATGTCATGTGCTATGACATGAGTATCTCACTGAATCCTCACAATAATCTTTTGAGAGGGATTATCACTTTATAGATGAAGAAATGGAGATTCAGGGAGGTAAAGCCATTTACCCAGTGTCACACAGCCAGTAAATGAGGGCTCTGGGACTCAAATCTTGCCTGCCTAGAGCACTCAAGCTTAATCATGCTTTTGCCAGCATAGTCTTATGGCTTTCAAATCTCAACATTTCACCAACTAGCTCTTTTCAATGAACTGAATCCCTACATGGTGAATGCTACAATTTTGATACTCCAGATGTTAGCTTTACATAGAAGGTGACTGCTTAGCTCATTCACACAAATACATCAGCCAAAAATGCCAGAGAAACTGCCTTGCAGATCCAAGTCCCTTCATGTCTCTCAGCACAAAGCCTTCATATGGGAGAGGATCTGCAAAGGATGTGCACATATGCCTGCTGACATGCCTCGTTTTTAATCCAGACACCCTCCTCTGCTACCCAGCTTTGACACTGTACTTATGTAGCCATCTCTGCGATCCCGACAACAACCATGTTCTCTGTTAGCCAATTACCTTTTGTGGAAGGTTCCAGAATCCTTAGGCCTGCAGAAAAACTTGCTGGAGAAGAATGTACTTTTCCCAGGGGCCAGATGGTGATGAATTGCCACCATGAGGCAGTGTGTTTAGCCACACTGGGCAAATTTTCCTCTCCTGCCGGAAGAAGGGATCTAATTCTGCAAGTGTACTAATGATGTGTAATTATCATCGCCACAAGCCTTCTACACATCTGGGCTAATGGCTCCAGCTTCCATGATGACTTTCATATTTTACCCAATTCTGTAGTTCAATGGTTGTCTGCCACTCCTGGTAGCAGTAACAGTTGGCTTCTAGGTAAATTTAAATATCCTGGCTTGATACACCTGGCTTATAATATGTGATGATAACAGCAATCACCCACAAGTTTCAATTATATCTTCACTCACAGGAGGGAGAGACTCTTGGTTGAATATTTAATTCAGGTTTGTTAAGACTCAAAGTTATCTTAAAACAGCCCTGCCTGACAGAAATACTAACACGGAATTTGTGAGCAGTTGGACCCCAAGGTCAAAAGATGGGAATGTGTAGTCAAATCCAGCCTTCCTTGTCACAGCACAATGGGGTTCTGGGAATTATAAAGCAGGCACAGGGAAACAAGGCAATAATTCTCTTTCCATCCAAGAGAATGGTTTTTCTCAATGCCAATGCTCTTTGGAGTCCATATGGGGTAGTTTTCACCAATTTCTAAGCAGGAGATATGTATCTAAATCCTCAGACTCAGGTGTGCAAAAATATCACTCTCCATTTTTCCTATTTCAACTCCAGTCACCCCAAACCCTCAAAATGTGAAGTTGGTAAAAGAAATTAACTTTAGTCAATATTGAGCTTCTTCACTCCTAGAGTTCATTTAGTATCTGTTGAGTGAAGTACTTGTCGGGGACTCACTGCTAGGAAATGTGGACTGTAGACCTCCCACTTCTATTTCAGGCTTGGGGCCCAAGGCCCTTTAGTAGGCTGAGGGTCCCTGAGCCTGGGGTCCAGCTTCCAGAGGGAACAACAATAGCCTGTGCTTCTGAGTTCTGTTTGGCAAAAATCCCCAATATCTTTTTGGGATGGAAGACCAGATATACAGTAAAGAAAACACAGATTAATGACTCAAGAAAGTTATTTGTCCAAGACAGAGAAAAACAAAATCAAATCATCACCCACCCCCCCCACCCCCGCCCCGCCGGTTTTTCTCTTGCGGCATTGAAGATGCTGTAAGACTCAGAATCTATGGTAATTGGAAGAAGGATTACAGAGCTACATTCCATTTCTTAATTGGATCATTAGTACTTCTTTGACCATTTTATCTCATGGGTATCCACCCTGCCTTTTATGGTTGGGGTGGGTTTTTTCCTCCCCCTCTTAGATCTTAATTTTTCAAATGAGGACTGAGAAGTGGCATTAAGATTGGCCTCATTATCACATTTCATTTTGGCACCAAGTTTTTCTTTCCATCTTTATTAGCAGAGTCTCTGATTCTTTAAGCTCATTTGCATAATTCCTAACCTCCTGGGTTTATTGAGGAAGCCCTTTGATGAAGGAATGAAGAAGATCCTGCCTACATCAAAGGGCTCTTCATTAAGATACATGGAACCTAGCACGTAGGGATGCAGGCTGTGGAGGAAGCTGGATTTCCTGGATTTGAGTTATCAGCTACTTCCTGGCTGTGTGACCCTCTACAGTTTGCTAAAGCACCCTGAGCCTCAGTTTTTACATTCGTGAAAATGAGGGCTATGAGGAGAGAGCAGCTACCTGATAGCATGTATTTCATAACCTGCCAATCTCAGTTATTCCACAAAAAGCATTTAGAACAGTGCTTTATGCATTATTACCATCATCCTTTTCTCCTTATTATGTAAACATTTTATTAAAGAGTGACATGCATGCAGAGAAGTGCTGAATCAGTAAGGTAAAGCTCAGTGAGTCTTCAAAAAGTAACACAACTAAATAAGCATCACCCAGGTCAACAAACAAAGCCTTTGCAAAACTCCAAAACCACTGTCACATTCACTTCTTGCCACTAATTCCTTTGCTGCAAGGGGTAACCACTCTTCTGCTTTCTAACAACTGCAGCTTCATTTTTGCCTGTTTTGAACTATATATAAATGGAGTCCCACAAGATGCATTATTTTTGTTTAATTTATTTTGCTTAATATTTGTGTGAGTTATTCTGTTTTAACTCATAGAAATAATTCATTTTTCATTAGTGTGTAGTGTTCTACTAGGGGAACATGCCCTATTTTTTAATAGATTTTACTTATTTATTTTTAGAGAGAAGGGAAGGGAGAAAGAGAGGGAGAGAAACATCCACGTGAGAGATAGACATCGATTGCTTGCCTCTCACATGCCCACAGCTGGGGACCTGGCCCACAACCCAGGCATGTACCCTGACTGGGAATCGAACTGGTGACCTTTTGGTTTGCAGGCTGACACTCTACTGAGCCATACCAGCCAGATCACATGCAACATTTTTTATTCATTTGGTGCACATTTGAGTTATTTCTAGTTTTTGCTTATGAAATATAGCCATGGTATAGTACATTCTAACATCTTTGGAAGAATTTGCATACATATGCAATTTATAGGTCTATATTTCAAGATAAGTCGTAGGGTATAGATCTATTCAACTTTAGCAGACACTGCCAAATAGTTTTCTTATTACTGTAACAGTTACACTCCTTCCACAGTGTGAACTTCAGTTGCACCACATTCTTACCAACACTTGATATTGTTCTGTTTTTCATTTTAGCCAATCTAGTGGATGTGTTGTCACATGATGCTGTATTTTATTCACCAGATATCTGATCTTTTACTTTATTTTCCCACTCTTTGTTCTGAAATAATTTCAAACTTATAGACAAGCTGCAAGTACAAATTTTGTATATGCTTTACCCATATTCATCAACTGCTAATATTTCACATTTGCTTTATTTTTATCTATGCATATTCTTTTTTAATAATATAAGTTCCATATGTCAAGCCTGTTTACCACAAAAGTCTTCAAAGTGTGTTTGTCAAGAACCATCTCTTAAATAGGCACAGTAAAATAATCAAAATCAGAAAAATTTAACATTCATACAATATAATTATCTAATCTATAGACTTTATTAAAATTTTGCCAAATGTACCCATAATGCCCTTTATAGCATTTTATTTTTCAGGTTCAGGATTCAATCCAGGATTATGCATTGCATTTAATTTTCATATCTTGGTAGTCTCCTTTAATCTGGGATATTTCCCCAGTCTTTGTCTTTCAAGATATTGACATATTTTGAAAAGTGTAAGAAAGTCAGTAAATTTTGGTATAATGAATGTCTCCTGATTAGATGTGGGTTATACCTTTTTGCCAGTTTATTATGCAAGTGATGTTGTGTCCTTCTTAGTAATTGTTCAGTAGGTTTGTTCCATCAGTGTCAGTGTTAATGTTAATCACTTGATTGAAGTGATGGTGTATACCAAGTTTCTCCATTATAAAATTACTTTTATGCATTTATAATTAACAAATAATTGTAGGGCATATACTCCAAGGCTACTCAAGTATCCTATACTTCATTGAATTTCACCCACTCCTTTTAGCATCTATTGATGATTCATGCCTGAATCAGTTATAACTATGATAGTTGCAAATGGTAATTTTCTAATTCCATTATTCCTCCTTCAGTAATTAGTTTACATGTTACAGTAAGTGCTTTCCCTTTCCTCCATTAATTAATTAATCATTGCAATGGCGAAATAAGGTCTTTAGACTAAGCAGGGCAACACTCTGATTTATGCTGGAATTGTGGACATGGCAAAAGAAAGTTTCCCAAAAGAAGCAAATTTGAGACCTTAAAGGTGGCTAAAAGAGGATCAGAAAGAGTGAGGACCATGCCTGAGAGAAGTGCAGGACGGTTGGAGTGTAGCAGGGGAAGGGAGTGGGCTGAGAGTCTGGAAGAGAAGCCCAGGGCAATTATTAATTCACTCACGATGCTGGGGTTTCCCTTTCAGAAAACCTTTCTCACCACGTTTACCTATGTGTGTCAAGTCTACCTGTATTCAAATTTCCACCTTTTTCTTTTATCTATTGATTTGCAACAAATAGTTCCCAAACTTAGTGGCTTAAAACAATGATTTATTATTTCTATACTTCTTTGGGTTCGAAATTGGGGCAGGGTTCAGCAGGGTTGTGGCATTGGCTGGTGTCTCTCACTCAGCTACCTTTTTGGCTACCTCGGCAGGGATTGAAGCTTCCCTCACATTTGTGGGCCTCTGTGCTCCTTCCCATGACCACTTTTCAGGTGATAGCTGATCATTCAGCAGTCTAGTCCATGTGTCTGTCTTAATGTCATGGTGGCTGCTTCTAAGAACAAAAGTGGAAGCTGCCAGGCCTCCAGTGGGCTAGTTCCAGGACTGGTATAGTATCACTTCCACTGTCATTCTATGGATGAGTCACCAGGGCAGCCTAGGTTTCACTGGGAGGAGAAATGAATTTCATCTCTTGATAGGTGGAGTAGCATGTGCATATAAGAAGGAAGGATCGCTGTGGCCGTATTTGGATACTGTTGTGCCACCTCTTCAAGCAAGTAATTCCTGACATGTCCAGGTCCTTTCTTACCAATATATAACAACTATTATTTGGGGCCTTAGTTAGGCCCATTTTATACAGTGTTTATGCTATTTCCAAATTGTTCCAAGTGTCAATATTGTAGCTTCCTTAGCCCCCAAAGTAGGCCCTAATTTGCTTAAGTATGGTAATTAACTAATGAATCAAGGTAGTAATAGCATGCTATTTCCATTTATTGAGTGCTAACCCAGTGCCAAGCCTATGCTGGATACTTTATATTACATATGTGTTGTGGACCGTTCAGCCTGGTTTCAGGAGTTGTAACCCTCACCCCATGGTGGGCTATGTAAGAGCCCAAGGAACCCATTTCATCTGGGTCTGTTCTGTCAAGAGGTGAGCTCCTAAGGAGCAAAGCTTATCTCCCTGGCAGGAGCACTGCTTCTGCCTCATCCATTTCTGGCCCCAGCGCTTGGTCGGTCATCAATGACGGGTAAGACTCCTCATGGGAGGGGCAACCTAAGCCAGACATGACCACTTGGGAGGCCCTCATGGAAGGACTCGGGGGGTGGGGCTGCAGCAAAGAGGATGTGATGGACCCTCACCCCCTGGCTATTCTGACATAGCCCGAGTCCCCATTTCCGTCTGGGAGAGGTCGTGCTTATCTCTTGCTTCCTGGGCCTAATCGCTTAAAGCATGAAACTATGAGGGCAAGCGGTGCAGCCCTGTGTTGGCCAGAACAGTTCCATGGGTGATCGGGCATAAGAAAGAATTTACTGTAAAGTCCTGTGAAACCTGCTTTGAAGGGTCCGAGGAGGAAATGAATATGTCTCCCAAAGTTTTGCAACCCCCTTTCCTGACAGACACTGACTTAGATTAAGCCCTCAGATTTCTTTGAAATGTTATCCATTGTTTGATCTTTGCCGCCTGACATACCTGTATTCCTGTGTACTGGAACCCGATAAAAGCCTAGAGAGGGAGGGGCTCTGGGTCATTCTCCTCTGAGAGTTTGACCCCTTTCCTCCCCAAGCAGATCATATCTTGGTAGTTTTATTTTCATCCATGACGGAGGGATGGGGCTCTGTGGGCAGAGCCCCCCCACACATATATAATTATATTCATTGAGGAAGATATAACTATCTACATTTCAAGAGAAAGAAGACCAAAGTGCAGAAAGGAAATCTAAATTGTCTAAGGTTGTCCAGCAAATTCAGGCAAGAGTTAGCATTGACTCCCAGATCTGTGTGATTCTAGAATTGTGTTGCAATCTTCCTACATCTAAAATAGTCATTTATTTTTTTAAAAAATGAAAAGAGCCCTGGCCGGTGTGGCTCAGTGGATTGAGCTCGGGCTGCTAACCGAAGGGTCTCCGGTTTGATTCCCAGTCAGGGCACATGCCTGGGTTGTGGGCCAGGTCCCCAGTGGGGGCCACGTGCAAGGCAACAACACATTCATGTTTCTATCCCTCTCTTCCTTCCTCCCATCCCCTCCCTCTAAAAATAAATAAATAAAAGCTTTTTAAAAAGAAAAAGAAAAGAGTCATTTATTGAGCACATACTATATGCTTAGCCTTTTGCTTCATGCTAGGGATCCAGGAATGCATAAGTCCATGCCCTTGGTCTAATGGAGAAGGAGGATAATGTAAAGAAATAATGACAATACAGTGTTTAAAGCTGCAAAATGTTAAATGCTGGAGTAGAGGGCTGAGACCGCAGACCTGGAGTCATCAACTCTGCCCAAGAAGGTAGGGAAGACTTGCCAGTGTCAGAGACATTTGAACTCCCACTTGAAGAGTAAATATGGACTCACTGGGTAGAAGAGGGTGGGTGGAAAAATCGACAGGAGGTGCAGGTGGAGAAGTATGTTTGGTTCAGATTTTGAAGAAAGGGCAGGAAAGGACATCAATACCACTGAGTGTTTATTATAAACTATTACACGCTTTGTCCCACTGAATCCTAAAGACACCTCTGAAAGGTTATTTCCATATTCCTCTTCTTACAGATGGGAAGCTGAAGTTCAGGAGATCAAATCACAAACCCAAGGTCACATAAAATACTTTGAACTTTAGTTTGTACCTGCCAGGAAGCCAACAAACATTTTTAAACCCAGAGCATGACCTGAGCTGATGGAGCAGTGAACGCTGGTGCCGTATAGAAGTGTAAAGAGTAGGTAGAGGCTGGCAGTGGAGAGACCACATGTAGGAGGCCATTCCAGGCCCCAGCTGTGAACTGATGAGGTCTTCCATGAATTCAACAGAAGCAGGATGGAGAGGAGTGCTGCAGCTAGGTAGCGTTCATGAGGTCCAGTTAATGGGACTGAAGGACTGATAGAACACAGGAAGGAAGGAAGAAGACAGTCAAGACCAATTCAAAGCTTCCATTTTGGGAGATTGCGCTGATATTTCCATCAATGGAGATACGATGACAATATAGCTTCGCAGTCCAGTGAACTCAGTGGTTTTTATCTTGGTTCTGTCCTTTACTTGCTTCCCGACCTGACCTCTCTGAATCTCACTTTTCCAAACCTGAAAGTGGGGGTAATAGTGTTACCTACCTCGTTTGCTGCATTGAATGAGCTAAGACATGAACAGTGCTCAGCACATTGCTTGCTCTGCTCATGGTAAGCGTTTAATGAATGTCAGCGGTTATTTATTAATTCAGTGACTGTCTACACGCGTAGTGAACATCCTCCCGGGCACTCCCCTAAGTTCTGGGGATTCAAACTATGAATAAGATACTGAAAGCTCTTGCACGCATGGAGGCTATATTCTTGAGAACATCATGACAACACAAAATAATGCAAAAATTAATTGCTAAGTATATGCAAAAAACCAAAAGGACAAACTGATAAGGCATAGTTGTCAGGAGAAACTTAGATGGTAAATAGTTCTTAACCATAGGTGATTTGTTTCTTCTCCCCAGAAGACTTTTGGCAATGTCTTGAGACATTTTTTAAATTAAAAAAAAATCTCACTTGAGGATATATTTATTGATTTTTTTTTAGAGAGAGAGGAAGCGGGGGTGGGAATAGAGAGAGAGAAGAAGAGAGAAGGAGAAATGCTGATGTAAGAGAGAAACATTGACCTGTATGTGCTCTGACTGGAATTAAACCTGAAACCTAGCTATGTGCCCTGATTGGGGATTGAACCTGCAGCATTTTGGTGTACTGGATTATGCTCTGACCAACTGAGCCACCTAGCCAGGGCTTGAGACAATTTTGATGGCCACAGCTAGGAGAGAAGTGCTAGGTAATCCAGTGGGTAGAGGTCAGGGATACCGCTAAATATCCTGCAATTCACAGGACAGCCCCTTGACAGAGAATGACTCTGCCTCAAATGTCAATAGCACCGAGATTGAGAAACCCTGAGACAGAGTCATGAGAGGAAGCCTTTCTGAGGTGGTTATATTTGAGATGGGAGTTCAAGGATGAGAAGAAACTGTTCTTGAGAATAGCTGACCCAAGAGCATTTTCGACAGAAGGAATAGCATCTGCAAAGCCCAGAGAAAGGAAAGGATTTCATACATTCAGGTATCAGAAGAGGCCAGATGGCTGGTAAGCTGTGAGGAGGAGAGAATCTCTACATACACAGAAATGGGAGAAGACGTCAGCAGCCAGATCATGCAAGATGTTACAAGCCACATAAAGAGTTTGTCTTTGCTTCTAAGAGTACTGGGAAGCCATTGAAACAAAGGGACCACTGTTCAGGTTTACATTTCATGTTTTAAAAAGCTCCTGCAGGCTGTCATGTGGACTGGAGACAGGCAAGGGAAGGGGGCTGTAGCACTAAGTCATGCATAAGCTGGTGGCACCTTGACTTTTATCAGTGGGGGTGGAGAGAAAGGAGCAGATTAGAGACATGTTTTGGAGGCAGAGCAGATGGCCCGTAAGAGAGACATTGAATCATCCCCTTAAGAGAGACATTGAATCTTAGGTAGGGATGAGGGAGAAATCCGGGACAACTGCTACATTTTTTGCCTGAGGCTCTGAGTGGGTGGCAGAGGTGTTAACTGAGTTGGAAAGACATCAGAAGGAACAGGTTGGGGTGATGGGGTTTGGAGGTTGTTTTGGACTCATGGGTTTAAAATACTGATTTTCTAACTGATTTTAAATGCAGGTACACAGTCTGCTATATGAGTCTGAAGCTACAGAAGGTGGTTAGGGCTGGAAACACTTTACTACCATTATACATCATCACATGTTTGATGGTGTAATTCCTTCTTGCCCAAGTCTCCTTGAGGATCATCTGCGTGCAGATGTTTGAAATCTCAGGAGGCATTTTCTCAGAATCGTTGCCAAGCCCAACACTGTGATATTTTTAAAGTGTCACATCCTCCATGCCCCTCTTTGAATCTAGTCACACTTTTAATTAAGTTTCCATTTACAACCTCAAGTAAAAGGGAGAAAATACCCCAAGGCATTGTTGATCCCTGCCTGCAGAACACAAGAATTTTCAGTGGCTACCCTCTGGCTCAGTCTCTCTCTCTCTCTCTCTCTCTCTCTCTCTCTCTCTCTCTCTCTCTCTCTCTCTCTCAGATCTGTCAGGAACCTTTTCATTCTCAAGTGTTGATTGGCTTCAGAAGTAGGGGCCTGATGGCAGAGAACTTTTAGGAAGCACTGTACTCGGGAAGTGGCGTCTTCACAGATGATAGAGTCTTCTGATTGGAGTGTAGAAGGGTCACAGGTTTAGGAGCAATACTCTAGAGAACTGACTCTGGAGACCCATATCCTCAACTTGGTCTGACTATGTGTCAGTTGTGGGACCTTGGACAGGCACTCGGCTTCCTATTCTGTGTTTGTAAAAGTAGGAGATGATAATCCCCACCTCGTTTGATTCTTCATGAAAATTAAACAAGATAATGTGTCTAAGGTCTGGAAAGTGTCCTGCACATTTTACGAAATTCACCATTTCTTGCCTCCTCCATGGATACCACTCCAGCCCAAGCCCCTGCCATAAATCACCCCTGTTACTGCAATGGCCTCCTGACTGCGCTTTCCATTTCTGCCCTTGCCCCTTTGCAGTCTGTTCTTAACAAAACAGTCAGAATGGTGTTATAAAAAGATGTCACACCCTGGCCAGTGTGGTTCAGTTGGTTGGACTGTCATCCCACATATTGAAAGGTCGTGGATTCTATCCCCAGTCAGGGCACATACTCGGATTGCAGGTTTGATCCCCTGTTGGAGAGCCTATGAGAGGCAACCTATCAATCTTTCTCTCTTTCTTTCTCTCTGTCTCTCTCCCTAACTCTCTTTCTAAGAGCAATGAAAAAAAAAATGTCCTTGGATGAGGATAAATATAAATAAATAAATAAATAAATAAATAAATAAGATGTAAGTCATATCACATTACTTCTCTGCTCAAAATCCACCTATAGTTTCATGTCCCACTCACAGTGAAAGCCATAGTCCCCACTTTTCCTGTCTGATATCACCCATAACTCCCACCCTCTGCTCACACCCAGGCAGCATCTTACCCCTGGGACTTTGCATTCACTGCTTCCTGAGGTGGAAAGCCCTTCTCTCACAAAGGCCCATGCTTTCTCCTTCATTCCTGCCAGATCTTTATTCAAATGCCTCCTTCCAGGGAGGCTTTACCTAGTCACCTTAACACAGATAGCAACCTCACCCCTGGCCCACCTATTCCGAATCTCCCTTCCATGCTTTAAGTCACAGTCTCCTACGCACCAAACATTGTCCTGATTTTTTTCCTGTGTATTGTCTGTCTTCATCCAGTAGAAATTAAGGTCAATGAGAGTGGAGATTTTTGGAGGAACAAAAAGCTTCCTGCAAAAGGGAGTTCAGGAGTAGAACTCAGAACTGTCTTGAGCCCCAGTTCTGCCTTTGCCCCTATGCCCTTGGACTCGCCCTTAACTTCCTCACCCCTCCCCAGTAAATGGAGAGGCAAATATGGGCCCTGCCTGCTTGTTCAGGGAGGAAGGAACACATGCTACTGCTTGTCCTAGTGCTGGCATATCATAGGCTATTGAACATGGAAGCTTGTATTATGATGTGACTGGACATATTTTTATTGCTCATCTTTTCATTCAAGGCAAGAGATGAGGACAGGGGAAAAACAGAAGAAGATATGTCCTGAGGGGGAGGGACCCATAGACTCCTCAGGTTCATAAGATGCCATGGCAGAAGGGAGTTCCCTGTTTCTTTTCCTGGAGACTGCAATTCTCACCCATCCTTCAGTGTCTCTACACTTCTGATGTATTTCATCAACCAGTGTACCAATCACTATGGCCCATGTTTCATACTCACAAGGAGATTTTAATGTGGCAGAAACTGGTGTAAGTTCTTTACACTGTTATAAGTTCCTTACCCCTGTTTCACAGACAAGGAATGTGAAGCCCAGAGAGGCTGGCCAACTTTTCTGTGGTCACAGCTAAGAAAGTGCAAAGCTGGCTTTGAACTCAGCTGGTCTGCTATATTGCCTCTTTGGACAAGATCAGCTGAGCCTAAGAAGTGATTGGCTGTCATCCTGGAAGACCAGGGGAAAAGAGACAATTTTCTTATTTGGTAACCTAATGATGCATTTAGCATAAAGCAGTGAGGGGCTCCAGAAGCCCCAATCTTCTCTCTGCAAATTCTCACTCAGAGAATTCATCGTAGGAACTTAGCTCTTGTTTGTATCCATTAGCCTATGGTAAAGTTGGTTTTATTATTTGTTGTTTTACTTAAAAGTCACAGAATATATCAACATTGTTAGGTGAGGACTTGCTGTACTGAGTAGAGGAGGTAATTCGCATGTATTTAGCATAGTGTTGGTTAGGCCCGTGGGAAGCTCCCAGTAAGTGATAGCTGTCACGCTGACAAATGTATATACTGGGTGAAAACCTACACCTGGTTTCAAAGATACAGACACACAGAAAGGATGAGCAGATTCAGCCATCTGATGTGACTTTAAAGTTTATGACAAGATGAATAAATGATTAGCAACAGGAATGGCAACAACCACAAATTTATTTATAAAAAATAAATTTAAGAGGCAGGGTGGTGGGGGGAGGTGGAGGAGGATATGAGGGGATGGGGAGATAAATGGTGATGGAAGGAGATTTGTTTGGGGTGGTGAACACACAATACAGTGTACAGATGATGTGCTGTGGAATTGTGCACCTGAAACCTGTATAACTTTGTTAACCAGTGTCACCCCAATAAATTCAATAAAAAGGAAAAATAAGTTTTAACAGGAGGCCATGGAATTTACTAATTTCTTCCTAGTGAATATTTCTATCCACTAGTCACTACACAATTTCTATCTAGCGTAACTATTAAGAACATTGGTCTGGATTTCAGACAAACAAGGGTTTACATTTTCACTCTATTTACCATGTAAAGAAGCCATGTAATCTCTGAAACCTAGTTTTCTCATCTGTAAATTAGGGGTCATACGAGTACCAAACTCACAAGACTATTTGAGATAATGTATGGAAAACACTTTGTGCAAAAATCAGTAAATGTTATCAGTAATTATTATGAACATGTGTATGTATGTGTGTCCATAAATGTTTTTGGGATGTAAAGACTGTTTTTTTTACCCAACAGAATCCATTTTACTAGTTCTTCTGAATGTCTGGATGATGAAAATCACTAAGCTAACTTCCGTCGGTTGGCAGTGGCTCTCTGGGGTACAATGGTGTTGGGAATAATTCTGAGGTCACATTCAGACTCAGTAGAAGTTCTGTTTTAGTTATATTGGTCTTACAGAATCTAGATTGTGGCTTTCTACTCATGTGCACTAAGGAAAAGTGCACTGACTTTGAGCCTATGATATTATTTTCTTTTGTTATATCTCAGAAAGAATAAATTACTTTTCCAACACATACTGAGTGACAACTTGGTGACAAAGCATATACTAGGTGCCAGAGTTATAGAAATGAGCAAGACACCACCCCTTGTCTTCAAGGAGCTCACTGTCTGATAGAGGAGACACACCAGTAACCAAGAACCTGTGCTGGGGAGGTAAGTGATCCTATGGAAGAACTTATCAGAGGAATTGTTATGATGCACAAGGACTGAGCACTCTGCCTGATGACAACTGAGACAGAAACAGGTATTGGAATTGAGACTGGAATTGGGACTTGATGAATTAATAGGAATCACCCTGGGATACAGCAAAAAGGCATGGGAGTGTGAGAGGGTAAGGTGTGTTTGGGAAGGAGGCTTGCTGGTTTGACATGGTAACCACAGCTGGAAATGAAGTGAAGTCCTCTTAGAAGTGAGTTAAGGCCACTTACAAAAAGTCTTGGGTCCTGGACCAGGTGGCACCAGCGAGCAGAGAGGGACCAACAAGGTCTTTTGATGGTTTTTTTCTTCCTCTCCTTCTCCTCTGTCTTTTCCATTCTGACTCTAACTTTTCCCCACCCCAGCCCCGCCTCTCTCCCCCATCTCTGTATCTCCATCTCTCTCAATCTCTCTCTCTCTCTCTCTCTCTCTCTCTCTCTCTCTCTCTCTCTCTCTCTCTGTGTGTGTGTGTGTGTGTGTGTGTGTGTGTGTGTGTTGGGTTTGTAGGGTTTGGATCTCTTTCTTCCTCTGAAAGGTCCTCCTTTGGCTGGGTGTTGTTTCATTTTCCTTAGCAGGTGGGACTCACTGGCATTTCTAAGTCTATTTTAAACACTTTGTAAGGCTTGATTTACAGGAAAATCTGATTTCCACAGTTTGTGCATTGGTGCCTCCGGGGACTCTTAGTTTGATTATGTCCTGGAAAAATTGTGCCACAGCTCAAGCTCTGGAAGCCCTGAGAGGGGTGGGCCAGTGGGTTTTCAGCTGGATCTCAAAGGGCTTTTAGGGGCCCAAGAATCTTCAGGCTCCTCACCTTAGACTACCAGCCTTGATATTTTCCCCAAATGGAATGTGTGTATAAATCCCTGAGGAGATTGTTAAAATGGAATCCTGACTTAGTAGGTCTGGGGTGGAGCCTGAGGTTCTAAATTTCTAATATGCTCCCAGGTGATGCCAGTGCTGCCATCTCTGGACCACACTTTGAGTAACCAGCATGTGGGACCTGTGTCATCTAGAATGCCCCTCCTTTCACCAAACATTGTAATTTCCACTTGGCAGATGGAGTAGCTCCTCACCCATGCTCCCCCAGGACCCACAGAGCCTTCTGTAGTATTTCTAATGGACCTCTTCCCACTTTAGAGTCTAATGTTCTGTCCTTGTCGGTGTTCCATTAGACTGAGCGCTCCATGGCTTGCCATGGAAGAATGAGAAAACATAAGCGGGACTTCCGGCCAAGATGGAGGTGTAGGTGGATACACTGTGCCTCCTCACACAATCAAAATTAAGGACAACAAGGATTTAGAAATAAGAAAACAACCAGAACTGAGAGGAACATTGAACTGTACAGAGGTCCGACAACCATTCATCCATTCATCGAGACTGATAAGAGGGGTGGAGTCGCAGCAGAAGGAAGTGGAGGTTGATGGACCAGGTGCGCAGGCAGCTGCTGGCGGAGGACCCCAGCCTACAGGCGGCAGCTGGCAGGCCCCAGGCACAAGGCGGCTGGCTGACCCACATTCAAACGCAGATAATCCAGATGAAAATGGGGAACAAGACAGAACTTACAACCCAGGGCCCCAGTGGTGGGAAATAAAACCTAAAAGAACCGGGACCCGCCCCCACATATACCGTCACAACCCAGCGACTGGGCTGCCCCACCCGGGGGAACACCAAAGGCTCCGCCCCTCATACGTAACAGCCGCGACCAGACCAAAAAAAAAAAAAAAAAAAAAGGCTCAAACAGGAGAACAGATCAAAGCCCCAGAACCAATTCATCTAAGCGACAAAGAGATAGCCAACCTATCAGATGCACAGCTCAAAGCACTGATCATCAGGATGCTCACAGAATTGGTTGAATTTGGTTGCAAATTAGATGAACAAATGAAGGCTACAATAAGTGAAATGAAGGAAAATGCACAGGGAACCAATAGTGATGGGAGGAACAGTGGGACCCAAATCAATGGAGTGGACCAGAAGGAAGAAAGAAACATCCAATCAGAAAAGAATGAAGAAACAAGAATTCAAAAAAATGAGGAGAGGCTTAGGAACATCTAGGACATCTTTAAACATCCCAACATCTGAATTATAGGGGTAGCAGAAGGGGAAGGGGAAGAGGAAGAGCAACAAGTGGAAGTTATTTGAACAAATGATGAAGGAGAACTTCCCCAATCTGGCTAAGGAAATAAACTTCCAGGAAGTCCAGGAAGCTCAGAGAGTCCCAAAGAAGATGGACCCAAGGAGGAACACACCAAGGCACATCATAATTACATTAGCCAAGATTAAAATGAAGGAGAGAATTCTAGAAGCAGCAAGGGATAAGGGGACAGTCACCTACAAGGGAGTTCCCATCAGACTGTCAGCTGATTTCTCAAAAGAGACCTTCCAGGCAAGAAGGGGCTGGAAAGAAGTATTTGAAGTCTTGAAAGGCAGGGACCTACATCCAAAATTGCTCTATCCAGCAAAGCTGTCATTTAGAATGGAAGGGAAAATAAAGTGCCTCTCAGATAAGGTCAAGTTCAAGGAATTCATCATCACCAAGCCCTTATTATATGAAATGTTAAAGGGACTTATCTAAGAAGAAGATAAAAAATAGGACAGTAAAAAGACAGCAAACTCACAGCTATTAACAACCACACCTAAAACAAAAGCAAACTAAGCAAACAGCTAGAACAGAAACAGAACCACAGACATGGAGATCACATGGAGGCTTAGCAACAGAGGAGTGGGAAGAGAAGAGAGGGGGAAAGGTACAGAGAATAAGTAGCACAGACTGTGGGTAGAAAATAGACGGGGAGGGCAAGAATAGTGTGGGAAATGTAGAAGCTAAAGAACTTAGGACACATGGACATGAACTAAAGGGGGGAATGTGGGTGGGAGGGGGTGTGCAGGGTGGAGGAGAATGATGGGGGAGAAATGGGACAGCTGTAATAGCATAGTCAATAAAATATAACTTAAAAAAAGAAAATATAATTGAACATTTCAGGCCACTAAATAGAGCTAGATCATTGTATGGCAGGCATGGTAACTCTCCTCTTCACCAGTTCAGCATCACACACTGCTGCAAAAAGCAGTGGCTTAGCATCAACTGGTCACCCTGTGGCCTTGCCTGCTGTGGGATCCTTTGAAACACTGGACCGGCCCATGCAGGAGATGTGGGATTTCCTCACTAGACCTCAGATAAGTGAGGAATCTGTGTAACTTCCTCTGATTTTTTAAGTAACTGATCTCACTGTGCTCAAAGTCCCCATTCCTGTAATACCTGGGAGAGGAGTGAGTGCAAGAGATACTGGTTTTACACTAATTTTTTTTTCAAGTTAACTCAGTGGTGGCAAAGTATCAATATAAAGTCAAAGTTCACTGAGGGTGGTTCATCTCCTCTCTCCAAGGCTCTTCCTCTTTCACCTCTTGATGGTGGTGTCTGAGCTCATGAACAAGTTCAGGTGCTTCGAAGCCAAGGAGAAGTGGTCTCTGTCCATGTACCATCTACTTCCTTTCTGGGTCTCATCCTGATCCTGTGCAGGTATCCACTACAGAGCAACCACTGTGATGGTTAATTTTATGCGTCAACCTGACTGGACTAAGGGAAGCCCATATAGCTGGTAGAACATTATGTCTGGGTGTGTCTGTGAGGGTGTTTCTGGAAGAGATTAGCATTTGAAACAGTGGACTGAGTAGAGAAGGAATCCCTTGGCAGTGTGGGTGGGCATCATCCAGCTGAAGGCCTGAATAGAGGAAAATGAGGAAGAGGGGGATTTGCTTTCTCTGCATGAACTGGGACATCCATTTTCTCCTAGCCTTGGACATCAACGTCCTGGTTCTTTGGTCTTCAAACTTGGACTGAAACACCATTGGCTTTCCTAGCTCAGCAGATGGTGGGACTTGCTTAGCCTCCATAATCACATAAGCCAATCCCTATGATAAAATTCTATCTATATCTATATCTATCTATATAATCTCCATGCCTATACCCAAAGAAACAGAACCAATAGCCTATATCTCTCTATATCTATATCTATGTCTACATCTACATCTATATATCTACATCTATATATCTCTCTCTGTATATATACACACAGAGACTCTGCACATATACATAGACTCTCTATATACATATGTGTGTGTGTGTGTGTGTGTGTGTGTGTGTGTGTGTTGAGATAGAGAGAGAGACAGACAGACAATTATCTTATGATGGGCATTGAGAGCCTATTTTGGGAGTCAAAAGCTGGACATTGTTCCCTTGTCTTTGTGTTTCCACCATAACCATCCCATTCCTTCCCAAGACCATGGATGCTGTGGCTGAGGAGAAACACATTTACATGTTTAAAAAATGATTGTAATTATAGGTGGGGCAGTGCCTAGAATGGAACAGCTGATCCATAAACATGATCTACTTCAGTCCCTGCAGCAGACACAAGAGAGAGCTTCAGTATCTGGAAACTTCGATCAGATATGAAAGCCATCCCAATGGATTGAGATACTCTGAAGAACCGTCCACTGTGGCAGGAAACAAGTTCTGTGTTAGAGACTGAAGCCTAGAACTTGAAAAGAGGACCTAAAGACAGGAAATCTTGTAGATGTGACCAAGCCACTAGGGGAATCCAGGACAGTTGGGAACACAGTGCTACATTGCTGTCTCCTTTATTCGACATGCAACTGCTCATTTGGGAAGAGCCTCCTTCACTTACCACAACTAGTCAGCACACAGCATTTGTCTGTCTTTGAAATTGATAGCTCTTCAGACCCCTGTTTCTAATTCCTGCTTCCTAGAGGCAGAGCTAGCAGGCATCTCTCATGGTTACTTGATTCTCCAGCTGGAATTTCTGAAGGGCACTGTGAGGCCACTTCCATTTCCACTGCCTCCTAACTCTCTATTTGGTTCACGGCTCATGAATGAACAAACAGCAACATTTCCTTGATTGCGTGGACTCCCCACTGTCACTGGGCACTCACCATCAACAGAAAGCAGGTGTTCAGAGAGACTGGACAAGCTGTGGGTGGTGAGGCAGACGGGGTTGGTCCTAAAAGCTCAAACTCAGAGCATTGAGTGGAAACCTCTGAGGCTCCTCCAGGAAACAGGTTGTGCAAATCTCTCTTCTCCCTCTCTGGGGTCATGCATATTCATGAGTAGAACTCCAGGCTGAAGATAATGATTCATGCAGGAAGCACCATTCTGAACATTATTATCTGGGAGTGACAAATGAATTTCTAATTTAACATGTGTTTGCACAAATAGAGCACAAGAACTTTAAAGTCAAAAGCATCCTTTGGAGTCATGCAACTTCTGTTGTAATGTAGTATAAAATGATAGAGAAGGAAAATCTCCCCAGCGCTGGGCTGTGCATTGCTATTCCCTTCAAAGCAGAGGAGAAATGAAAGGGGGGTGAGATTTCAAACCCCACCCGAGTCTACAAAGGTGCCAATGATAATGATCATGAATTAAACAACAACAACAAAGTGCCACCCGCTAGCAACAGCAACACCGTTGTTTCAAGTTATTACTTGGAGATGAGCAGAATTCTCTTTTTCCCCCCCTGCTGACAACAAAAATGGAGCGGAGGCCAGTTGGGTTTATCAGTTGCTCAATATAAATCAGAGAGCAGTGACTGCAAGGTAAGACTGAAGAAGGAGTGGTGGAATTGATTGGAGCTGCATTTCAATACCAGTTTCATGTTGAAATGTTAATTTATAGCATGATAATGTGATAGCTACACTATCTGTCTGTCTGCAAAGCTTGGCCACCTCCAGCTTGTCAAAGCTGACAGTCAAGCATAAAATGGCTACTGTCAAGGAATGGCAGCTCTTTGAAGACTAAGTCTTAGCCATTTCTTAAAGTTCTATATTCCTGTCATCACTGCCCCCATCCCTTTTCTTTCTAAGTGCTAGAATAAACTGACTCCCCATTCCTCCACCTACTGTAGCATTCATCCAAGGTCCATGGAAAACTCAGTCTTCCAGAGTTTGAAATCATCTCTTGGTTGTTTTTTGAGCTAATAATGACATTTTAGAATGTTCACTAAGTACCAGATACTGTGATAAAGCATATTACCTTTAAGACCTCATTAAATTCTCACTACAATCACAGACAATTCACTGGTGAGAAAATTGAGGCTGTGAGAGGCTAAGTGAGCTGCCCAAGTTCATGTAGCTTGTGATTGGTACAGGTAGAAATGGAGACCAGATTTGCTGACTTCAGAGTCTACTCTCTTCACTACTAAACTATATGGATTTAATGTTGGGGAAGGTGCACATAATTCTTAATTTTTAAGAATGAGGGTGCACATCTTGATCAAATGGACCCCTGGGGAAGGACTTCACTTAAACTTGGACAATCAGGTCCTTGGGCCCCCTCCAGCTGCCTCCCACCCCATGGGAGGGATGTGTCTATTTAGAACCAATGGTCCCTCTACACCATGATCTGAGAGAACCAGGCTTTCAATTTCAGACCTCAAACTCGAAGGAAAGCCTTTTTCTTTTCTCTTAATAGTCTCAGCTTTGATTGGCTCACCTGCCCGAAATCAATTACTGAGGCCAGGGATGTGGTGCTCTGATTGCATCACCTGCTTACCATTGGAGCTATGGATGAAGTCATCACCCTCTGTATGCTGTGGTCTGAGAGCAGGAGAAAGGTGGTGGTCCTTCTCAGGAAAATTATGCTGTTGTGACTGGAAGAAGAAGAAAGAGATGCTGACCAGACAAAATCAACATACACATGCTACACTTGTCAAGCCTCCCTGCCTCTCAACCCTCTGGGTTCTGAGAGTTGTAGGGGAGAGAATGATTTGAGGAAGGAATGAAAAATAAGAGGGAAAGATAGAAGGATTCTCTTAAAAGGGTTTTCTCAAAAGTTGAAATACAGAATTAGAAAAGAATCAGAAAGATTTCCTTTCAACTCTCTGGAGAAACAGAGAACAGAGGAAGAAATGCTTTAACTACCCAGCCCTGTCTGACTCCCACATCCTTTAACACATAGGCCAGTGGTCTTCAAATTTTGTTCTGCAGGTACCTAGAGCTCTGGGGGGATTCCTCAGGATCCTTTTAGAAGAAACTGGGAAGTGGGATTCAAAAGGAAACTCAGTGGGTGGAGCTCAGACCCCTTCCTGGCTTCCACCAAAGCAACTCCACTTTCCTGTCTCTTCAATGCATTTTCACATACAGCCTTATATGGGAAAGGGGAGTTCCTCTGCTAAACACTGCTTTACCTCAAGATATTCTCAAGAATAAAGTACCTTTGTTTACCTCTTTCTCCCAGGTGATTACTGTAGTGCTTGACACACAGTAGACACTCAGTAATTGTTGAATAGTCAAATGGAACTAAAAGTGCTGAGTGACAGGGAAAGGCAATAGAATAAATTATGACTAAAAAAATCCTAAATCACGGAAAAGAAGTTGAAGGCCTTCAGGGCACAGGGAGAATTGGGAGTGCCCTTTATGATGGTAAGACCAAACACAAAAGCTTGAGGATAAAGACAGCTGACCCTTTACTGCTCCCTTTTGGGCTTAGACGCAGCTCTAACTAAACAGGTGAAATGTTTGTGATTGGCCACTGGTTAATAACACCATTCTTTCAACATTTATCAAGAGTCAGATATTTGCACATTATCTCATTTAACTCTCATAATAGTCCCATGAGGTGGATGCTATAATTTTTTTGTTCACAGTTTGGGAAGATTAAATCCCTTGGACAAGGTCATACCGCCCAAGGGGCAAGGCCAGAGTATAAATCCACCTGTCAGATTCCAAGGTCCCAGTACTTGGCACTCTGTTGTTTGCTTATCTCATGAGGTTGCATTTATGTTGGTAATACAAAAATACCTTATGGTTTCCAGCTTAGGCAACACAGTGAGAGGAACATTGATAAAATGAAGCATCTTAGACAGCCAAGATAAACATGATGGAGGGATGGATGGAAAACCTGTGTAGGAAATGAGTCTTTATCGAGGACAATAAAAAGACCTTTGAGGAATGAGGAAACATTCAGATTTCTTGAGGGCCATTGGGAGAAAGATGGATTAGATTTGCTTGGGGTCATTTTAGGGCAGTACTAGAAACATCGTATCTTCAAGTTGACAGATTTCTGTGTAATATGAAGAACAAGCTTTCTAGAACAGCACTTCTCAAATGTGTGTGTGCATGAGAATCACATTGAAATCTTGTTAACATACAAATTCATGGGCCCCACACTCAGTAGGTCTGGGGTGGTCCCAGCCATTTGTATTTCTAATTATACTGCTGTTCCCCAGACCACACTGAATAGCAATGCCCTAGACAACAGGTCAGCAAACTTTCTGGAAAAGGATGGAGAGTATATATATTAGCCTTTGTTGGCCAGTCTTAACTATTGGACTCTGCCATTACAGGGAAAAAGTAGTTATAAACAAAATGTATATGAATGAGCATGTATTCCAATAAAACTTTATCTACAAACACAGGCAGCTGAGCCCTTCTGCATCAGTTAGGCTTCGTAACTGACAGCAACAGAAGTCACTGGTTAGTTTAATGAACAAGGACCTGGTTACCTCTTCCCACTGGCAGACCATCATTGAGTCTATTCCATTGTGGGCCATTGCTTTATGTAATATTACTGAGGCTTTAAAGTCTCCTTTCTGCCAAGTCATCTCTGATGCCTGATCTGTGTATTTGATCTCAGTTGGAAGAATGCAAAAAGGAATGTGTCCCATCTCTGCCTACATGGTGTGCATGCAAGTGGCCTTCCTCTGAAGCTGGAAGATGTCTCACATGTGTAACTCAGAAGTGACAAAGAATGCTGGCAAGGTGTCCACACCTGAGTGAGTGCCGTCCTTCTATGTCACCCACACCACAAGGTCTGCCCTGTGCTAGAATTGATAGATCCAGACAGATGAATGGAGTGCTTCAGAAAAGCTCAGGCCCACTCAGCCAAGTCATCAGGTCTAGAATAGGAGCATATAATGCAGCCCAGTTCAGGGCCAAATTCAAGTCCCCTGGATGCCAGAAAATCCTTATTTCCCATTGGTGAGTCCTTACCAAATTTGACCTAACCATTAGTTTGTGGTCATGGTAGTTGGGTAACACTCCATTTGTTACCACCGTAAAAAATAACATATGGTCCCCAATGTGGTCTTTGAATAAGAGCTGAGACCTGGTTCATGAGGGAATTGATGTATATTCTCTCTCCAAAGAACTCCTTGGGCCAGCATGATTCTATTTCTAACCCCCAATAAGCTGTATTGAACACATGTATATGTGTGCATCTGCATGCACATGTATTCGCACATGTATGTGCACACATGTACACACGGAGATTGTATGAAAGGATATTTTAGTGCACACTTGAAGAATCTCCAGAGAGCCTGGCATAGAGGCCATGGATTCAGAAGTATCGCTGAAATGACACTGCAGCCTCGTGTAAGTGGAGCTCCCACCATGGCTACCCTGGGCCAGACACCCCGCCAGAGCTGTCCGACCTTTTGGCTTCTCTGGGCCACACTGGAAGAAGAAAAGTTGTCTTGGGCCACACATTAAATACACAAACACTGATGAAAACCGGTGAATAAGAAAAAGTTTTCAATAAATTTATGGTTTTTGCGTTGGTCACATTCTTAGCCATCCTGGGCTGCAAGTTGGACATCCCTGTGTTCAACACCTGACACTGAGCATGGGATGCTATTGTGAGGATCTCTGCCTTTCTTCTCTCTGGAATCTGAACATCCCTGCTACCCCTCTCTCCAGAGTGGATTCCTTGTGGCAATTGGACTTACATTTGAAAGTCATGCACAGGAATAACTAATTGGTGGCATCAATACCATATTCCTACACCCTCAATGCAAAAGCCACTGGGAAAGTTTTAAACTTCTGCCATAAAGTAGAGAAATCTCCCAACCAAAAAAAAAAAAAAAAAAATACAAAGGAACAGAGTTGTCAAAAAGAATTTTAAAATGTCCACTGTACCTCCAAAGACAGCTTTTGGAAACTAGGACCTCAATTAAGTGTATCTTCTACTTTTTCTCTCTTGCCAATTAACTTTAAGTTTCCACCATATTCTCTATGTTTGTTAGCCAACAACACACCTGTGGTATCAACTGACCCTTTGGGAAGAAGTAAGGTTGGAATCCACTTTATTAGCAGAGCAAAATTCTCTTTCTTCTTTCTTAGAAAGAGGGAGGTCTTCAGTTTTTAAAAACACATGGCAGGGATAGAGACTTCTGGCCAAGATGGATGTGGCAGACCCTTCTGCATGGCGTGGGCCCAGCTCCCACTCAGAGATGCACAGGACCCACACCCACAGATAGGTTCTCTCATGGGTAATCAGATTTGCAATATACCTAAGCTGCTTTTTGCTGAAAACTCTCTCACCCTGTAAATGCTTACTGTGACTTCTAAAATCTGTGCTAAACCTTGCAGGGACCAGTGTAACCAGCTCAACCACTTTTGCCTTTTCATTTGCTAATATCCTTCTTCCGTGATGTGATTAGGGCATTGGCTCCTTTGTTGTGACCGGGGAATAGTGAGTGAGGACCATCTTGTAATGTGAGGAAAAATAGAATAAAGGCCTGTCATGGTGGAGGCCATGGCTTTTGCTCCCCTTGAGAGAAAAGCCATGCTGTCGTCCTTTTTCCTCCACCAGACTCGGTAGTCCATGTGTATGTTTTTATTTCATCCATAATGACATGGACACTGCTAGCTGGTGTCCACATCAGATGGAGGCATAGGTAGATACATTTTGTGTCCTCACACAACCAGAAGAAGGACAACAACAAATTTAAAAACAAAAAAAACTTCCAGAAAATTGAACTGTATGGAAGTCCGACAACCAAGGAGTTAAAGAAGAAACATTCATCCAGACTGATTGGAGGGTGGAGATGAGCAGCTGGGACAGACAGGATGTGCAGCAAGGTGGCAGCTAGAGGGCCAGGAGGGCAAGGTGGTGGCTGGCGGACCAGGTGGTCCCACATTTGTGTGTGGATAAAACAGGAGGAATAACTGAAGATCGAGACAGACCATACAACCCAGGGTTCAAGTGCAGGGAACAGAAAGCCTCAAAACCTCTGGCTGTAAAAATCTATGGGGGTTTCAGTGGTGGGAGAAACTCCTAACCTCATAGGAGATTTCTTTGGAGAGACCCACAGGGTCCTAGAACATACACAAGCCCACCCACTCAGTATCAGCACCAGAAGGGCCCAACTTGCTTGTGGCAAGCAGAGAAAGTGCCTGAAAGCTGGCAGAGAGTTGAGCAAGTGGCACTGTTCCCTCTCGGACCCCTCCCCCACAAACAGCACCACAAGGCAGCCAAGTGGGTTGCCCTACCCTGGCAAATGCTAAGACTCTGCCCCTTACTATGTAACAGGCACGTTGAGGCAAAGAAAAAAAAAAAGAAAAAGTGGCCCAAATGAAAACAGATCAAAGCTCCAGAAAAAGTACAACTAAGAAATGAAGAGATAACCAATTTATCAGGTGCACAGTTCAAAACGCTGGTAATCAAAATGCTCACAGAAATGGTTAAGTATTGTTGCAAAATAGAGGAAAAAGTGAAGGCTATGAAAAGTGAAATAAAGGAAAATATACAGGGAACCTACAGTGACAGGAGGGAAACCAGGACTCAAATCAACAATCTGGACCAGAAGAAAGAAAGAAATAGTCAACCAGAACAGAATGAAGAAACAAGAATACAAAAAAATGAGAAGAGGCTTAGGAACCTCCAGGACAACTTTAAACATTCCAACATCTGAATGATAAGGGTGCCACAAGGAGAAGAGGAAGAGCAAGCCATTGAAAACTTTTTCGAAAATATAATGAAGGAGAACTTCCCCAATCTGGCAAAGGAAATAGACTTCCAGGAAGTCCAGGAAGCTCAGAGAGTCCCAAAGAAGTTGGACCCGAGGTGGAACACACCAAGGCACATCATAATTACATTACCCAAGATTAAAGATAAAGAGAGAATCTTGAAAGTAGCAAAAGAAAAGGAGAGAGTTACCTACAAAGGAATGCCCATTAGACTACCAGCTGATCTCTCAAAAGAAATCTTGCAGGCAAGAAGGGGCTGGAAAGAAGTATTCCAAGTCATGAAAGGCAAGGACCTACATCCAAGATTGCTCTATCCAGCAAAGCTACCATTTAGGATGGAAGGGCAGATAAAGTGCTTCCCAGATAAGGTCAAGTTAAAGGAGTTCATCATCGCCAAGCCCTTATTATATGAAATGTTGAAGTGATTTATCCAAGAAAAAGAAGATCAAACTATGAACAGTAAAATGACAACAAACTCACAAGTATCAACAACTGAACCTAAAACAAATAAAAACAAACTGAGCAAACAACTAAAACAGGACCAAAGTCACAGAACTGGAGATCACATGGAGGATTATCAGCAGGGAGAGGGAGGGGAGAGAATGGGGGAAAAGGTACATGGAATAAGGAACATAATTGGTAGGCACAAAATAGATAGGAGGAGGCTAAGAATAGTATAGGAAATGGAGAAGGCAAAGAAATTATGTGTATGACCCATGGACATGAACTAAGTCGGGGGACTGCTGGTGGAGGGGGGTGCAGGGCAGAGGGCAATAGAGGAGAATAAAATGGGGCAACTGTAATAGCATAATCAATAAAATGTATTTTAAAATATAAAAATATTAAACATGGCAGGAAGCAAAAAGAACAAAATTGAGAGAGAGAATATGAACTAAGCAATTCATATTATAACACCAGTTAACTTCAGCTCACCTAAGAATCCAAATTGAAAACAAATTGGCTTAAATTGCAGTAAGACAGCTTTCTGGCTTTCAGGCTTGTGGCAACATGGTATTCTTTTCCTGGCGGTCTTCAGGGAATTAGCTGGATCCACCCAGTTGGCAGGCATAATTATGACATAGTTGGGTGTGGAGATAGAGAAATACATCAAACGGCTCTCACGTGCCTCTGCTAGCCTTGCTCACGTACTATTAGTGTGCACGGCCAGCCTACATGGGATGACAGTGCAAACATTCCAGCGCGCGCAGGCACACAAGTGTATACGTGTCTGGTGGGGGAGGAAAAGTCAGTTTGAACCTGGAACAAAGGGCTGATTCTCAGTGTGGGCTAACTACTGCCCTGCTCCAACCAAAATAAGTTTTGTGATTGTTGGAGTAATTGAAATTGCCAACAAGAGAAGTTGGGGGGTGCTCTAATATTTTCTTTGACTCTTACTTAAACATTGGCAACTTTCCGGAGACTATAAATATGATTGAGGCCAGCCATTTCTCTCTTTGTAGTCTACGAAAATTAACTCAGTCTGCAGGGGCTGCAATCATCGCCCAAAACCCCAAGTGTAGGTTCTTCCTCCACACTGACAAAAATAACAGTTAATTAGGCTGCAACACCCAAAGGAAAGTGAACTTACACCACCAATCACAGGGCGGCATGCAAAATGTTGCCATGACAACCGACATTTACAGCTCTTCAATTTTAATATATCAAAGGCTAGGGATAATTTCCCAGTGAGCATAGAGGAGGGTGAATTTTTGCCCCCCTCCCTCATTTTTTCTGCCAGTCTTTTGCAGGGACAGGAGCTCTATTCTTGTGGCAACAGGTTCAAAAGGAAGAGAGGCTTTGTGGAAGCATCAAACAGCTGGCATGGTACACCTGGAAACACTGTGTGCCTTGGGAGGCCCAGGGAGGATGGTACAGCATTCTTCTCTGAGTTTAGACTGGGTGAAGGGAACATCAAAGCAGGCAAAATGTAAGCTGTGAGACTTCGACCGCCATTCCAGGTAAACTGCTTTCTGTCTTCGTGAACCTTCATTCCTTCCTTGCTTCCATCCTTCTCTTCCTTCTTGTCTTGTTGAATCCTTACTCTGTATCAGGCAACCAATAGGCATTATCTCATTTACCTCTTATGACTACACTGTAAGATACATATCATTCCCAGTTTATGGATGAGGACACTGAGATTAAGAGAGTTTGAATGCCTCATCACACAGTAAATTGCAGAGTCTGGATTTGAACGAAGTCAGACCTCACAACCCAGAGCCCTAGCATTTTCTGTCTCTTCAGTGTTATTAAAACTTAATCCCTATATCTAAAAGTGAATATATTTATTATCATCATTGCCCTCAGCCCCATGTGTCAGTCAGCTCTTGCTGCATAACAAAATCTCAATGGCATACATTAATAAGCATCTATTTCCCTTCAAGATAGGATGGGTCTGATCCACAGGTGCTCATTCTGGGGCCCAGGTGAAGGGGAAGCAGAGTCATGGAGTGTATACCCAACCACACAAGGACATTTCAAATCCCTCTTTGTGACATGTCTGCTAATGTCCCACTGGCCAAACCAAGTCATATGGCGGAATCCAAAGTTAAGGAGTCAAAATATACACCCTCCTTTTTGTGGGAGGAATTACAAAATTTTGTGGAAAGGGTATAAATACAGAGAGGGATGAAGAGTTGTGGCCAAAAAGATCATTCAGTACAGTTATTGTCATCATTATTGGCAATATCATCAGCATCAACCTCACCACTTTCATGGACCAGGCCTCTCTTCACACAAGCCTCTATGTTCATTAATTAAACATAGTTGACCTATGTTTAATTCATGACTTCTTTATGAAACTCTTCAAGAGGACTAGTCATTACTGGAGCAACTAGTCATTCAACTGGATGAAATTTTCCATAACAAAATTTTTTTTAAAAATGTACATATTGGTTCATTTTAATTTTAAAAAGTATTAGAGTGATTATATTTCAATATAATAAATTTCTTTTGAATTACTGTGTGTTTTAATTTGTGCGTCTGAAAACCTAGTTTTTCTGAGATGGGGTTCACAGGCCTCCTCCACAAAGAGCACTCAATCCACTGTCCTGCTGAAGATTTCCTTTGCACTAGGGTATTTAAGATTCCTTCATCTTCATCATGTTTTCTCCTGGCATGACACATCCACCTGATTTGTAATCACCACCCTGCGCATTTGTAGAGAGGTTTACCATCTGTAAAGCCTCTTTCTCCCATCATTATATTTTACCTGCCTAGGCAGCCCCACCATGACACACGCAGCACTGCGGGCCAGGTTTCCAACAGCCATTCCTTCCTTTGGTGAGCGAGACCTTTACCAGAAACTGTGATAATGTCAGTGTCTGAACCTAGTAAGGAAGGACTGGTCAATTTTACTTTGAGAATCATCTGAAAACATAAGAAAATAGACAGTTTTTAAAGAAGTAAAAACTATTTAAGTTTTGTATGTGTGCCTAAGTACCTACATATGTAAACCTCAAAATGCTAAAAGCAACTTACTTGTGCAGAAAACCTTGAACTATGAAATATATTGAAAATGCAGGATTATTTTATTTTAGGGTCAAGCGGGTTCACTAACTAAGCTAACAGGGTATTGTCAGAGATCTTCAAAGAACTTGCAAACAGATCGAGGCAAAAAGCATTGAAACTGGCATAGCATTTTTTGTTGACAATTGATTTACTACCAAGTGCTCTGAAAAGTTTGCTTAAATGTTCCTTTGAAATTTGTTTATATGTTACTATAATCTGAGGAAGACATTTTTTTGCCTTTCTTGAATAGTTTTCTCTAGCATGTAGCACAAGACCTAGTGCAGGTATATCTTTAACAAATCTTAACCAAATGAATGAATTAGAATATTTAGAAGGACAAATCTCAGCTCTAGAGTAGCTCCCAAGGTTCACAGAGTCTGAATTTTTCAGTTTTTCCCTATTTGGTGGTAGCTCTGCTGAGAGAGGTTGAGCAGATCTGGGAAAACAAAAGCAGCAGATGAAAAGGCCATCCTTGTTGCAGCGAAGCATTGGCACCAAGCGATTGTTTTCTCTAATACAATGTGAAAAGTGCTAATGGGATTAGCCTTTTGTAATGAATACTAATATGATATGAAAACAAATGCTAATACGCAATGTGAAATTGCTAACAAAGGAGAAAATTGCTAATAAAATTCAATGGACCTCAATGACAAATGTTTCCTATATCCCTATGGTTCAGCCAGGGCTGTCTCAGTACGGGAATGACAGTAGGCTGGGGAGAAGTCATAGTGTCTGAGTTACTTGTTGATGGGTGGATTTCGGTTGCTTCCTCCAAAATTATCTCTGTGTGGGGATGTGAGAGAAGGCATATGTTGGACACACACCAACATACACATGAGCTGTCAGTGCCTGGAAGATCCAGCTGGTAGGTCTTTGTCAGGAAGCTAGAATGTCACCCTTTCCACTTGGTGACCAGCCTTTGAACTTTTCCAGGGTTCTCCCTCTCTGTTGGGCTGGTTGACCTTACCACAACCTTGTGCAATTAATTGATAAAGCAGAGATGCAGATGGAAATGTAAGACACAGAGACAGTGACTTGCTGACTGTGACAAATAGCAGAGTTGAGACTAGCTTCCACAGCTCGGTCTTCCCCTTTCTCCTCTATCTCCCTGTTACAGAATGGACCCATGGGGGGGGGGTCTCTCTGTGCTATGGTTCTTTGCCTTTCACCCTTAGGAATTGTGGTCAGAGTTTGGTAAAAAGTAAAGGAACTATTTATTCAAAAGTTATACAGGTTTAGGGTAATCACAGAATGTCACCATTAAGATCCCAAGTCCCTTAAAACCCACAAACACACACAGCCCTTCCTTCCCACCTCTGCCCAGTCAGGCCAGTCTCAGAACATGCCAATCAAATTACTGTCCTCCAGCAGAAAAAAAACAGGAGTCTGAAGCTCACGTCTCCCTGTTCCTCCCAGTTATCCATGCCTGGCTGGGCAGGTCTCCCGTAGTTCCCAGCACCATCAACTGTGTCACCGCAATCTCCAGTTCTTAATCTAAAACCACGTGGCAGCTTCTCATGGCCCACCAGCGAGAGTCCTTTCACCCCTTTCATTCCCTGCAAGGTCTCTCATTGTCCTGCATTATCCCCCTGTCCCTACTCCTGCATTGTCTCTCTGTCCCCGATGGTGGCCCGCCTTTAGTTTAAATCCCAGCCTAGGACCTCCTCCATGACCCCATTTCCAATTCCTCCCACAACTGGCTACACCTGCCAGCACTCCCACAGTTTGCAGCCTTTTTGAGCTGCCATAGTAAGTCAGGGCAGGTGTGGAGCCATGGCGTGGAGCATCTCCAAGCTCTCACGCAGGTGCTGTAACCAGGGGGAGCTGCCTCCCAGTTAAGTCATGGGTCAAAGTTATGAATACCTTCTGGCTCCACTCTGGCTGGAAGATTAGTCTGCTACTATTGATATAAAAAATAACCATTTTTGCATATCAGGTATGAAGCTGGCTTGCAAAGTATCTTTCAATTGCCCTGCTCCATATGTCCCTTCCCCCAGTCCAGACTTGTAGGGCTGGGGTATCCTATATTTGTATATTTCCTGGACACCCTGAGTTCTGGACCCCATTACAAACTCCTCCTTGGGGGGGCCTGGCTGCACCCTGTTACATCCTTACTCTCATTTCTTCACACTCCACTTTCTCTTCCTCTCCTCTACCCTGGCCACCTTTCCTCCTCCATCTCCTCCCCACTCCATCTCCTCTCTCCATCATCTTCCCTTTCTACTCCCCTTACTCATCTACTCCCTCTCTCTCCACTCCTTTCCTTCACTCTCACTCCTCCCCTCTGTCTTCACACTCTCCACCCCCATTATCCATCACCTTCCCTTCTCCTTCTCCTCCTCCATTTCATACCCCTCCATTGTCTTTTTTCTCCATCTCTTCCGAACCCGTGGTCTCTGTTATTCTTCTTACCCAAGCATCACTTGCACTGGCAAAACTTACAATTATGAGGAAAGCAGACTTTGTTTGGGAGTAAACCAGTTTAGAATGAAAATTAGAGTGAAGATTTGGCTTATCTACTCATGAATTCTGTGGTAATGCATAACATCTCTAAGCCTCAGTTTCCATGTCCAAGAATGGGTTTCCTTAAAGAGTAGTTCTGAATAGCCACCCTTTAATTGCAACTACAGTCAGCTTCAGCACTCGTCAAACCCTGAACTCATTGCATTTTGATGAGAAAAAAAATGTTTCAGCATCTGGCGCTTGCTTGGGACTTGTAGCACTTGCTAAAACTTGTATGAGTCACGACATTGCCCCACAAGAGAAAATGTTTCATCATTTGGTACTCATTGGTCTCGGCACTTGGCCCGAGTTCCAGAACAAATTAATGACATGTATCAAGGTACCACTGTGTAATTGTGTATCTATGTGGACTATAATTACAACTATTGGAAAGTGAGCATGTGTGGGGAAGAGGACTGGGAAGGAATGTGGAAAAACTGAAAATGACTTGGGTGATTTTCTCCTTCTTCACTTTTTTTTAGATTTTACTTATTTATTTCTTAGAGAGAAGGGAGGGAGAAAGAGAGGGAGAGAAACATCAATGTGTGGTTGCCTCTTGTGTGCCCCCTACTGGGGACCTGGCCCACAATGCAGGCATGTACCCTGATTGGAAATTGAACCAGCGACCTTTTGGTTTGCAGGCCAGTGCTCAATCCACTGAGCCACACCAGCCAGGGCCTTCTTCACTATTATCTTTAAAAATGTTGCTTCATTGTATCTTGATGGTTCTCAACCCTGTCAGACCCAATGCCCTCTTTAAAAAAAAAAAAAAAAAAAAAAAAAAAAGGTTTTACTTATTTATTTTTTGAGAGGGGGAGGGAGAAAGGGAGAGAAATACCAATGTGTGGTTGCTTCTTGAGGACTCCCTACTGTGGACCTAGCCCGCAACCAAGGCATATGCCCTGACTGGGAATTGAACCGGCAACCCTTTGGTTCACAGGCTGGCACTCAATCCACTGAGCCACAGCAGCCAGGGGCCCTCTTTTTTTATAACTAATAGTTTGTGACATCCCCTTTACCATCCAAAAATGAAATTCATAGATTATACAACTCACACACATAATTTCATAAAAGTTAACATAATGCCTTAACTGTATTATAAAGGAGGATAAAAGGAAAGAAGTGTATATAAAATAATAGGTATTTCCATATGTAACTGCTTGGCCACGAGTATAGAAGACACTATGAAGTAGACAGAAAATGTGCACCTTGACCTAGAATCCCCATGAATGGGTTGCCTACAGAAGCCAACCCATACAGGTGTGTTTTATTGAGGACTCAATACCTTGAGTGGAATTTCCACCAGTGACAGGGGCTTCTGAAGTGGGGAAAAACTGCTGGTTAAGTTCAGAATTAAACAGTGAGATTTATGATTTACTTGTAAGTTTCCAAGTACATTAAGACTGTGAAAAATAACTTTGTGTTTATAGGGAAAGTAGAGTTTGTAAATATGTTTGTTATTGACTTGAGTGTCCAGAGGGACATTAACAAGTCAACTAGGATGTGGGACAATTTTTTATGTGCTGAAACTCTCCCCTCTATGGCATGGGCCCGACACTCTAAATGACCGTGGTGTCCCACTCCCACCATTGTGACAACAAAGAGCAATCCCACATTTCCCAAACGCCTCCTGGGAGGTGGAATCACCCATGATAAGACCACATCTCTATTTTAATTAATAAGTAAAAAGCAAATGTCACTATTCTGGAAGGCTTTAACAACGTCTGGGCTGGCTTGCTTCTCTCAGTGAGGCTAAAAGTGAGAGAGGATTATGACACTCATCCCACATCTAGAAAATTGAAAGTGAACCAATTTTTTGTCATCTAACCTGACAGGTTCAGCATGTCTCTCTCATCACGTTCCTGTCTGTCCTCAGTGTTGTTGAATAGAATCTTTCCACAGATCCATGTTATTGCTAATAGGATTTGTCTCAGATTAAGTGTTCAGCCTCCTTTTATTTCCTGAGACCTAGGTAGATACTCTCCTCTTCTCCCTGAGCCCAGTCTTCTTGGGTTTCAGCTAATAAAGAAATTCCCTGACACATGGCCCCTGAGAAAAATGCTGGTGCTGTCGCCAAAGGCTGGACAGGTCACTACTGGTCAGGATTAAAGCTAGACATTCCTCAGAGGAGCAGTTCCATCTGGGCCTGCAGACATTCCCACATGCTGAAACTCCAGTGGCAAACAAGCTTTAGTCCATGTTGTGGGACCCTGAAGTCTTTTCTGACACCACTGTTCTGTCTGCTTCAGAACTGGGGAATTCTCAGCAAAGCCTGGGATTTCAGAAGGGAAGTTTGTCTTGCACAGAGAACTGAAGTTTTCTGACAAAAACTCTCTATTCAGCCTGTGATTCCTTCACTCCAAGCCTTTCTCCTGGGCTATACTATCTTTGGAGTTTCTTCCAATTCCTGATTTAAGACTTTAGACCAAGTTTCCTGTTCTTTAGAGTCTGAAAGGAAGGTACCATCCTGGACATTTCTCTCTTCTCAACCCATTCTGAGATATTATCTTGTTATATATCCGTATGAGTAGCTCCATCCAACCACTTAAGTATTTGCTGAAGATAATCCATCATTTCAGAGCAAAAATTTCAGATGTGTGCCAAGTGGTGTTGGTGTGTGTACGCATGTGTGTGTATGAGAGAGAGAGAGAGAGAGAGAGTGCTTCTGCTTTGTTTCCTGTAGGATACTATGTTACATGAATCCTGGTGCACATCCTTGAATTGCAGCCTAGTCTCTTGTGCAAATCAGGTGTCATCTCCTTCCCTTGTGAAATAGGGGCAATAATAGTGTCTAATCTTACAGGGTGATTGTGAGGATTAGATGAAATTCAGGTGTAGAGTACCTGGCTCATAGCAGTCCTTCAATAAATCGTCACTCTAGTTTTACGTTCAATCTGTGCTTGAAATCTCACCTCCTCTCAACTTCAGGGCTTCATATATCCCAGTCCACAAGTTGCTTCAGTACATTGTTAGGGTTCTTTCCCTTCTCTGACACACTGTGCATGTAACCCATTGGTAAGTCTCATGATCTCTACCTCAAAAACATGCTTCAGCTCTTTCTTGTTTCTTCATCTCTACTACTATTTCCAGACTGAGGCCTGGCTCTGAGTGGGTCTGCCTAGGGCCAGCTGTAGTGTGTGGGTTCTCGACTTCGAATAGGAAAGATTTCACAATACAAGTCCAGGTGACTATAAAAATCTGTTTATTAAAGTTGGTGACAGTGAAACAAACAAAAAAAAAGGCTTAGCATAGAGAAAGTAACAGGAGAGCCTAGGCTGGGCTCACTGGGAAGTCAGAGAAAAGAAGGGTTTGAGGACAGGTTCAGGGGATCAGCCCGGGACAAGCCTCCAGCTGGTTGCCCATTGCCTTAGAGCAGGGGTGCCCAGCATTTTGGCATCTCTGTGTCACACTGGAATAAGAAGAGTTGTTTGGGGCCATCATTAAATACAGTTTGACACATAATCATAAAAAATATCATAATGTTTTCAGTAAATTCACAATTCTGTGTTGCGCTGCACTCATAGCTAGCCTGGGCCGCATGCAGCTTCTGGGCTGCGAGTTGGACACCCTCCTAGAGTTTAGGAGACACTCATATGTAAAGAAAGAAGTGGAGGAAAAAGAAGGGAGAAGAATAGTGTCTGCTGCCCCCAGAGGGAGAGCCCTTGCCCTGGGTCCTTTGTCTGAGGCTTTCATCTCTTTCTTGTAGGCCAGAATCTTAGGGGGAGGGTTTCAGCAGCATATTCATCAGTTCCCAGGGTCTGCCCTTCCAGGGTCATGGTTTCTGCTGATTGGTCAGTGGCAGGGCAGGGGGTCTTTAGTTATTGTAACTGGTCCTGGTGTAGCCCACCTGGTTTGGGGGCTCTTCTGGGCCTGGTTGCTGAAATAAAACTGAGGCCTAGATGTTATCTCCAGGGAGGAAAGTTTACCTTGGGGTTGATGTCTTTGTTTTACTAGTTTTACCCCTTGCCAGGCACTTGGGACCTTCCCCCCTGGTGACCATCTGTACCTGGCTGTAAATTACTTGGCCATTGTGTTCAGCAATCTGTCTCAGTTTCCCTATTCCATTCACCAAGGAATTTCCCCAGCTCCTTACTATCCTATCTCCCTACCACCACCCTCTATCAAGCCTTTATCTTCCATCACTGTGGCTGTGGCTGTTTGACTCAGGGACCTTGAATCTGTCTTCATGGCAGAGGCATCCTTTAACAATTGACTCATGTCCACCCCTTTGCTTAAAGCTGCCAGTGGCTCCCCATGCACTTGGAATTAAATGTAAGCTCCATACCCAGGTTTCATGGTTCCACATGATCAGACCCTTACCATCTCCACTGTCTCATCATGTACCCTCCCTTCTGTCCATCATGGTCCTGCTAAGTGACCTTCTCTTTCTTCTTCCATAGACACAGACAAGCTCATTTCTCCCTCTAGACTTTGCACTTGTGTTTGTTTGTTTGTTTGCTTCATCCTAGTATCCCCTTTCCCTAACTGACTAATTTTCATTATTCAGGCCTTGGCAGAATTGTCACCTCCTGAAAGAGGCCTTCCCTGACCACATTGTCTAATGTAGCCTATCATGATATGGTCACTTATAAGGTGACATATAATTTATTATCCAACATAGAGCACTTATAGGAGTGAAAGGAGGGTCTATGACAATTACAATTAAGCTAGGACAATATGTTTAAAGCAGGATAGTCCTGGGCAAATCATGATTGTGACCCCCTTTCCATTACTCACACCCTATCTACCATATCACTGTGCTTCATGGTGTTCATAACCCTTGTCATTAATGATAATATTTATTTACATATTTATTGCCGTTCTGCTGTATTACAATATAAACTCCAAGAGGATGGGCATACCGTCTCTCTGATCACTATTGCATCCTTATCCCCATGAACACTATTAAAAAACAAAATCCCACTGAATAAATTTTAAAAATCTTATTGGCTTTGTTCAATGATTCATGAATCAGGCACTATGCAATCTAGCAGATAGAAAGGAGCTCCAAAGAGCTGTACAAAATGAAAGACTTTCATAGCCAGAAGGGAGCAGAAATGAGGAAGTTATTATCCATGGCCGAAAACAGTTGGTTATTGCAAGTTCACTTTCCTTTAGGTGATGGCAGGCAGATGTCTATCAAGCAGATGACCTAACTAGGGCTGATCAGGTGGTTCCTGATGGACTGGTTTGAGATTCCATTTTTGAGAGTCACAAAACTGTAATTAAGTCTCAGTTTGGTGATGTGAGGCTTAGCATACGTGACTCCATTTTGGCCCTGTTGCCTTGTCTTTAATTATACTGTTTAGCACATAGTAGGTACTCTATAAATATGTGTGAAATGAAATATGTCGAGTGTAAGACTTCAGCTGCTCTGGACTAGATAACTATGGGTCAGTCATCTAGGCTATATACTTCTTGTTGTTTTGTGGAGTGAATTATAAAATTTGCCTTCCTATGCTAACCAGAAATTATGATATTAACCAAATTAGGAGACTCCAACCAAAGCTGGCTTGGAGTACAGAGGGTCACCTATGGGTCGTTTAGTTACTCTTAGTGGTTCCCTTGTTTGGATTAGGTTTGACAAGCACAAATCAGAAGACAGTTCCAGGAGTGAGAGATACTTATTCAACCTGATTAGGAAATGTCATGGTTTTGAAACACTTGGGGCCATAAAATAAATGCACTCCCTGCTTATTGATTGGAAATGCCAATAAAGCAATACTGCAAATGACACAATGGGATCATTGAATTCATTAGCGTGGATACGGACTGTATAAAATCCAGTTATTGTGGAGTGGGGATTGAATTGCATGTTAATTAATATTTAAGTCCCTTGGAAGTGGCACAGAAAGAACCACCCTCCCCTGACCCTTTGGTTCCTTCACAGCCCGTTCCCCATGAGATAGGATTTCTTGGGGGCCCAAACAGAAATCCCCTTATCTCCCAGCAGCACAGATTGCAGGCAGAGCTGGCACTTGGACTATTTGCATTTCTATAAAGGAAGTGTCTGGTATTATGTAACTGCCTGTGGGTTCTGAGGGCTTCTAATGTCTTCCCATTGTATAGTCTCTTAGCAACCAATTGAAGTTGGTAAGCTGAAACAAAGAGACTCAAGTCCATCACTCCTTAAGCACATTCCTCTGAGTCTGGCTTGCCTCTGAAGAGCTGGCCTGGAAGATGTGCTCAGCGATCCCTGTTCAATCATCGTTTCACCTGGGAAGGAGAAGGAACTGGGAGGTGAGAGATAGGTTAGGAACTGCTTGTGTTCTGTCTTTAGAATTTCAACTGAAACCTAGGAAATTATTCAAAGGAGTTGACCTGCTTCCATTCATTCTAAAGAAAGCGAAGGGATTGAGGAGGAAAAGAAAAAAATACTTGTGCACACACACACATACATACATACACAAACACAGACAACACACACACACACAGACAACAATGTGGTGGTAGCCAGAGAGAAAGAGGGGTAGGTGAAGGTGGGCAAAGGGGGATAAATGAGGATGTAAAGAAACTTTGCTTTGGGTGATGAGTAAATAATGCAGTGTGCAGATGATGTTTTGTTGAGTTGTATACTTGAAATCTGTATGGTTTTGTTAACCAATGTAACCCCAATAAATTCAATTAAAAAATGAGGTAACACTGCTTGATAGTCAAGGGTGTCTTTTAGGCTCAGTCAGAATCCAGCTCTATCACTTACTAGCTCTGTACCTTTGGGAAAATTGCATTTTTGGGCATCAGTTTCTTCATTTGTCACACAAGCATAAAAATGCTTGGTTTGCTGATAACATAAAACTACATAATGAATTTAACAAATATTTATCCAGGGTTAGGGTTCCCTATGTGTCAGGCACTGTACTTGGTGCTAGAGGCACCAAAATACAATAAATAAAATAAGATTCCTTTCCCCACCGAGATTACATTCTAGTAGGAAGAAATGGGAAATTCCCCAAATTCTGTGAAGGGAGATAGAGAAGCTGATGATATTTAATGAGATCATCATAAAAAATCTCACTGGGCAAGTCATGAAACACAGTCCAAGTAAAGGTTTTTACATAGTACACAGAAGCTGTAAATGTACATGTTACCTATGCTTTATTCATTAACTCATTAATGTTGTTAGTTATTCGTCCAATCATTTACTTATTTATTTAGTACTTCAATGACAAATTTTCAGTCATGTATTTATCCATCCATCCATCCATCCTTTCATCCATCTAGCCTTTCATTTGAAGGAGTAAGACAAAAATAACATGACCTCTATATTCAATGTAACAAGATCCATAATAAAGGCATGTATAGACAAGGTTTGTAGCAAAATTTCTTACCCTTAGTACTACTGCCATTTGGGGCCATATAATCCTTTGTTGTGGGGGCCTGTCCTTCGAATTGTAGAGTGTGAACAGTATCCCTAGTTTCTACCCATTAAAATACCACTTCCAACGAAATATATCTCCGGACATTTCCTCCTGAGGGGCAAAATTGCTCCTGGTTGAGAATTCCTAGTTTCAAGGAACTCCATCATCAGGAAGAGGAATTAATCTACCACATCTCTCTAGAAAGGAAATGAATCCAGGACTTTAATTTCAGCAGCAATAGCAGCATTTCTGGAGAGTTTGTTTTCTAGAGATATGCTTTCTTAGGCAGGGCAACAGGAGAAGCTTGGGGCTTTTTAAAATTAGAAACTCTTCCCATCACCTCTGAGAATTGTGACTCATTCAAAAAACATCCCCAAGGATTACTGAAGAAGTGGTTATGACAAAGAAATTGTCCTCAACCTAGAATGCAGACCCAGGCATAGTGCCTATAGAATCCTGCTCAGGTGATATTGAAGACTCCACAGGCACAAAGTTCATCCCAAGATTTCTCAGTGAGATCAGAGCAGACTGAGGTCTCCTCTCTACAGAATTCTACTGAGATCAGCCATGTTACTTGACCCACCCAGCTAGATCCACAGGAACATGCCTTATAGGGTATCAAGTCAAGGCCAGGACAGCCCTCTTGGCCCAATGACACCTTCCAAGTTCAGCGCCTTCCAAGGTGAGCTCCTGAGTGCTAACAATATAACCCACCTTGCCTCATTCCTCACTGCCCTGCATGTGTCCATTCCCAGAGACTTCTGAGTCACAGAAAGGTTGTCCAGGATCCATCTGGAATCTTACCATTTCTCTCCATTTCCACTGAATCCTCTTCCCACACCCATCCTGTTCATGCCATCATCATTTCCTATCTGGACTATCATAGTAGCTTAATAATTGTTTCCCTCACTGCTACCTTGGTAGTTTTCATCCATCCTTTATGCACCAGAGACCAAAGTCTTCTCATGGAACTTAGACTCAAATTCAGACTCCTGGCCCTGGAGTATAGGGTTTTACATGATCTACCCTCTTCTCCAATTTCATCACTGACTATTCCCTTGTGCTCACCCATCAGCCTTCTTAGCTTATTTATACTTTAAAACACAATATGATTATGTCACCCCCTTTCAGGCTCCCTGCCCCCACCCCTAGGCCTAACAAACAGTCTCTGGTATACCACTGTTCTGAGGATAAGAATCCCAGCAAGGTCTCTAAGTTTGCCACTCTCTGGTTTCTACTCACCAGTCTGACATCATGTCCGGTGATCTCTAATACCTGTGGCTCAGCTGCTGTGTCTTTTCTGCCTCTTGTACATGCAGGGCTCTCCCAATCACAGGCCTTTGCTCATGGTGCTACCTTTACCCTAGAAGCTCTTCCTTATTCTTCACACCAGTTCATTTTCATCATGCATCAAATCTGACCTTCAGCATCATTTCCATACAAGGACTTCTCTCACCTACAACTAGTCCCTGTCCTTTCATTATACATCCTATTGCATTATAAGCTCTCATTTACTGCTTCCTAGTTGCAATTTTACATTTAATTACACATTTATTATGTTAACAACTGTCTTCCATACCAGAGTCTGAGCTCCAGGAGGAATGGGACCATGTCATGTTACCATTTCAAGTCCAGTGTTCAGTTCAGTGCCTGACTCCTAGTAGGTGCTAAATAAATAGTAGTTGGGGGATGAAGAAATACTGTGTCAAGCACTTTTCCAGTACTAAGCCCCATGTTAGGAGGATGAAGTCAACATAAGATTTTCTGGAGCCATAGTGGACAGGTTGAGGATGAGCCTGACCATGGAATTTGCAATCCATGAGGTGTTGGGGCAGGTCAAAGCATCCAGAAATTGTATTACTTGACATTCTCTTACCCCATCTTATTTGCACCTTCCTCCTATATTACAAATCCCTTGAGGGTATGCATAGAACCTTTTGTTTTTGTATCACTTGCATCTAGCTCAGGGCCTGGCATGCAGTAGGTGCTCAGCAAAGCTGCTCTAAATGAATAGATGCATCATTATGGATTTAATGTTGATCTTTTCACCTGAGCTAAGGTTTATTCCGGAGAAATTAGGGAAGGGAAGGGAAGGCTTGGGATGGTTCTTTAATAATAGGCCGTCATGTATTGGAGATTTTCATAAAACATGATAGAAAGAGTCCAAATGATTTCTTTTCTTCCTTTTTAAAAAAATCCTCACCTGAGGACTTCACTGACCTCAGAGAGGAAGCGGGAGAGAGAGAGAAACACTGATTGGCTGCTGTCTGTATGTACCCTGTATGTACCCTAGGGAATGAATCCACAATCTAGCTATGTACCTTGACCAGGAATCAAACCCACAACCTTTTGGTGTATGGGATATTCTGACCAACTAAGGCACTTGGTCAGTGCCAAATGGTTTCTTTTTAAACTAACATTTTATTGAAAATATAATGGAGTGCAGAGTGGGGGTCCCCCAAAATAGCAGAGCATATTCCCCATAAAACTGAATTGAGGGAAAGCAGAAGTGGACGATATGGTATTTAAGATACTTTGCATAACAATGGCAAGCGGGCAAAAGTATACTTGACCTTAAGAGCATGCAGTGGCTTGTTATATAGCCAGGGGAGGCGGGTGTCCCTGTGTCACAGGGAACTCTTGCCCTGACTAAAGATGGCAGTCTAAAGAAGGTAAAAGATATGGAGGAACTGGCAAAAGTAGCACAACATAGGAGGGGCCAGATATGAAGTCACATAAGAAGTTCTGGGCCGAGCATTTAAAATAAGGGCAGGCTGAGAGAGAAGGTGGAAGTAGTCATGTGGTTTGAAAGGGTACAGAGAAGAGGTCCGGTCCACCGTGAGGTCTGATGTGTAAAGAGATGCCATGCAGTTTGGAATAAAAACTGGAGTAAGGAAGAGGAGACCCACTGGGAAACCTGCCTGGAGAAGAGAGTGGCAGAGCTGATGGCGCTGTGTGGGGACCTGCCTAACAGCATGGGTTTGTGGGAGATGCTTGGAGCTGAACTGAACTCTGACCAGGAATGCTGAGCTGCAGACTTCTGCTTTTTTGAAAGACAGTACCTTTGACTGGCATATTCTGAAATCAGCCTGTTTTGGCAAAGGGCAGCAGTATTACGTGTCTTTGGTTGTTTTAAAGGAAGTGGGACTGAATGGCAGAAATCTGCCACTATCCTAAATCTATATAACCTTTAAATAAACAACTCCTTACCCTTTTCACCAAACTCTTGCATTGGGAGTCATGCTTCTTGGTGGCAGGCAATCAAACCCCACAGCCATTCCAGAGCAGCATAGGTGGGGTTCTGTAACAAAAACATATATTTTGCCAAGACCTGTGATAAATGCTTTATATCCATTGTCTTGCTGAACACCAAGAAGTTAATTTGTAGTTGCTGCTTAATTTGTAGATGAGGAAGCTGGAACTTGGAGACAACTGAACAGACTAAGGTCAGAGAGTAATTGGCAATTAGTATCCAAAGTTGGGCCTGACTTCAAAATGTATGGGCTTAACCAGTTTACAGCAAGAACTGCTTCACTAACTCTGGGTCCACAAGCGAGTCAGCTAAAACCTTTGGCTTTCATGTCCTCGCCCATCAGATGGAAGATTCCATTCCTGCTTAAATCTCAAGGCTAAATGAGAGGACGCTTGTGTGTGCACATCAGGCTAGAAGGGGCACCATGACTCATTCATTGAGCTCCAGCTCCACACAAGCCTGAGAGATCCTGTTATTACATGACCTCCAATTTCTCAAGCCTCTGACTATGGTAAGAGTGAAGTCTGCATGCAAGGTGACCTTGAACAACTACCTGCTTTCCAATTCCCAGTGGAAGGGCTCCTTATACCTTAGCAGGCTAAGAAGCCAGAAGAGGTATTTCACTCTGGTTTCCAGTAATTTGTTCTGCTGTGTGAACTTCTGTGTCTGCTTGTCCAATTTCATGAAAATTGGATTAATGATTGTTAATTGGTGTTGACTCAGCTGGTTTAAAAAAGACAGTGTCAAATGGATGAGGAGCTTGCTGATGTGAGGGTTGGATCCTGAGGTTGTTGGGAATTAGGTTTTTACGTGAATGACAATATCATAGGTAGAAACTACTCTTTATGAAAGCCAACATCCCCCCTACAGACCTTTGAAAGAAGGAGAGACACTTCTTCCATTAGAACGTTTGTTTCTGCCCTGACCAGCGTGGCTCAGTGGGTTGGCTGTCGTCCTGCAGAATGAAGGGTCGTTGATTTGGTTCCTGGTCTGGGCACATGCCTGGGTTTCAGTCCAGGTGCTCTGTTGGGGGCGTGTGAGAGGCAGCCAATCAAGGTTTCTCCCACACATTGATGTTTCTCTCCCTCTCTTTCTCCCTCCCTTCCCCTCTCTCTAGAAACAAATAAATATTTTTTTAAAAAAGAATATTTGCTTCCAATATTGGTAAGCTTGAAGATTTATTGAGATATTTGTTTGTTCATTTGTTCATTACTTCATTCGTTCGTTCGTTCATTCATTCATTCATTCATCAAACCTTTTTCAAGCACTTGCTAAGTGTCAGCCTTTGGTTTGGCCTCTAGAAAACCAGTGGTGAATAAAACAGACCAAGTTTCTGTCTTCGTGAAGCTTGTGTTCTATCTGAGATCAAATAAATATAAAAGATAATGCCAGCCAGTATTTCCATCTGATGATTTTATATTTTCCATTCAATATGAGAAAAAGTCTGTTTAAAAACAGCTTTATTGAGATGTAACTCATATAATATAGAATTCACCCATTTAAAGTGTACAGTGCAGTTCAATGGTTTTTAGTATATTCACAGATATGTACAATCATCACCACAGTCAATTTTAGAACATTCTCATCACCTCAAAAAGAAACTCCATACTCTAGCTATCACCATCTCATACTCCAACCCTGGGCTCCAGCCCTAGGCAACTACTGATCTACTTTCTGTTTCTGTGTAGTCAATATTTGCCTATTTTAGATAGCATGAAAGTTATCTTTTCAGAGTTGGAGGGGGGAACCATAGAAGGAAATTTTATTGTCCTCACCTCCCAAACAAGGCCTCTTCGACCATTTACCTTGGAGCTTCCTCCAAGATCCAAATTTCCATTGCTTCACAGGCTTGGTGGTAGAGGGTGCTGGCCAGTGCCCTGAGACATAATTGCTCTTTTAAAAAAAATTTATTTTAATTGTTCTTCTTGTACAGTTTTCTGTCTTTTACTCCCATCCCAGCCCACCACCCCAGCCCTCCCCACCTCCCTCCCCCCCGCCCAGTTTTTTCCCATGTGTCCTTTATACTTGCTTCTGTAAACCCTTCCCCTTTTCCCCTGAAATTCCTTCCCCTCTCCCTTCTGGCGACTGTCAGTCTGTTCTCAATTTCAGTGTCTTTGGTTATATTTTGCTTGTTTGTTTGTTTTGTTGTTCAGGTTCCTGTTAAAGGTGAGATCACATGGTATTTGTCCTTCACTGCCTGGCTTATTTCACTTAGCATGATTTTATGATCTCACATTCTACCTCTAAACCTACCTGAGGTCACAGCTTCCAGCCAGCCAGCAAATGCTGGGTATAAATATGCATGTGTGGACATTGAAGTGGCTACTCTGGTCACCTATGCAGTCACATACTCAAGCAGTAATGAGTATGTCATAACTAACTATGGAAGTCCCAACTCAGTCCAAGTTGCTGTATTTTGTCATTGGAATTGTTGTAGTAACCTGATCTCTGGCATCCTTATCTCCTGTCTTGCCTCCTTCCAACCTGTTCTTCCCAAGGTACCAGGACAAATGTTACAAAGCATGAATGTGACCATATGCCTCTTGTGCTGATGGAAACTCCACATAGTCCTCAGGATAGTTTCTCTTCACGGTCCATGAGGCCCTGCAGAGCCCAGCCCCTGCCAACCTGTCCAGTGTCATCTTTCGAGATTCTGTGTCACTATCTGATCACTTGTAGTTCCTGCAAAGTACTAGGCACACTCTAGCAGTCCTTGCACATGCTCTGACCATCTTTGGAATACTTTCTCTTGCTTATATTGCCTGGATAACTCCCTCTTACCCTTCAGGTCTTAGCTTAGAGATTACTTCCTTTGGAAGGCCTCTCTGTTTCTTCAGGATGTAGTTAGGCACCTGAATTAGTTCTCTGTTGCTGCTTAACAAATTACCTCCAAACTCAGCACTTTAAAACAGCACATACTTATTATCTCATATTTTCTGTGGGTCAGAAATTCAGGAGTGGCTCAGCAGGGTGGTTCTGGATCAGGGTATGTCGTGAGTTGCATTCATGATGTGGGCTGGGGCTGCTGTCATCTGAAGGCTTGAAAGTGGCTGGAGGATCCACTTTATAGTTAGCTCACTCACATGGCTGTTGGCAGGATGTCTCAGCTCATTACCCTGTGGGCTGCTTCATAGACTTTGTCTTTATAACTTGGCAGCTGGCTTCCCCCAGAATGACTGGTTCAAGAGAAAGTAGTGAAGAAGCTATATGTGGTTTTTGTATCTTCAGCGGTTTGAATGTTTGTGCATACCCCAAATTTATATTGTAAAATTCTAAATCCCAATGTGATGGTATTAAGATGTGGGGCCTTTGGAAGGTGATTTGGTCATGCAGGTGAAGCTCTCACTAATGGGATGGGATTAATACCTTTATAAAAGGGACCCCAGAGAGCTCTCTCTCCCACTATCTGTCGTGGAGAACATAATGAAAGGATGACAGTAGGCAACTTGGGAGAGGGTCCTCATTAGGACCTGACTTTGTTGGCACCCTGATCTTGGACGTTCGGTCTTCAGAACTGTGAGAAATAAATGTTTGTTGCTTATAAAACACCCAGTGGTCTTCTGTTTTAGCAGCCTAAACAGGCTAAGATAATGTTCTAAGCTCTGAGGTCACATATTGTGGCTTCTATCATAGTCTATTTGTTGTAAGTGATTCATTTCCAACTCATACTTCAGGAGAAGGGTATCAAGCTCTACCTCTTTAAAGAAGCAGTGTCAAAGAATTTGTGGGCACAGTTTAACACTGCCATAGTGTCCCTATCCATGCTCCCACACATCCTGCACTTACACCTAAATTAAAACAGCAAACTGTGGTCACAGTCTGGCTCCTCCATGAGTTCCTTGAGGATGGAGACTAGTTTCCATTCACGATTATGTTCTTAGTTCTGTAGTTCCTTGCAAAGTGCTTGGTAATAATGTCTTTCTTATTTTTAGAAAGATTTTATTTATTTATTTATTTTTAAAGAGAGTGGAAGGGAGGAAAAAAGAGAGGGAGAGGAACAGCAATGTGTGGTTGCCTCTCATGCGTCCCCTTACTGGGGACCTGGCCCACAACCCACGCATGTGCCCTGACTGGGAATCAAACTGGCGATCCTTTGGTTCTCAGGCCAGTGCTCAGTCCACTGAACCACACCATCCAGGGCTTGGTAACCACTTTTTTGTTTGAATAAATCAACGACCTGTTCCAGACACATAACAGGTATAGAGCGGTGCCTCTCAAACTTTAATGTGCATGCAAGTTACTTGGGGGTTTTATTGAAATGAAGATTCTAATTTAAAAGTTCTGGGGAGGAGCCCGAGATGATGTTTTCTTAACAAGCTCCAAGGCAATGCTGATGCTGTGCTCCATGGGGTACACTTTGAATAGGGAGTGTCTAGAAGACATCATACTAGTCCCAAATAAGCTTAATAACCTAGCTGACACTTTAACAAGGCAGTGTCAGCTTAGCTGTGGGCTCTTGGTGCTAGGCTCCCTTTCCCTTCACTGGACCAGTATGACTGAGGAGAAGTCAGTAAGGCAGTCAGGGGAGGGGCTGTGGAATATAGGAAGCCTCCCAAGCTAAAGTATGTTCTGGAATGTAGAGGTGGGCAGGGATCACTCATGGTTGGGCCAAGGGGTTTTGAGTCATGAGCAAGAGTGAGAGGGAAGCTGGCATACCTGCGGGGAGTATGCAAAAGAAAGGGGGGGTTGGGTAGTAGCAGGTGATGGAGTCCTTACTTCCACTCTGGAGAACTCATGAGGCCCAGTCTCTCTCGTAAGGTCAAAGCATAACTTTGGCTGGAGGCAGGGGGACAGACTAAATGATATATTTGTACTATTCTTCCCAGTTCTTGAAACATGTAATTCTGAGGGTTACATTTTCAGGGAAAATTGCATTGATTCAGAACATTGAGGTGTTTTCTGTTAATGCCTTGAATCTCACTCTTATTCTTCTAGCTCTGGTTTTAACAATGTGGGGCACTGTGGTCTCAAGCCAGGTGATCTCTTCTTACTGCATGAAGGGCTAGGGTGAGCACAGGGCAGTAATGATAATCCCCAACATTTGGGGAAAGGTTTCACATCCATTTAATCCGGTGGTTCTCAGCCTTGCCTGCACATTGAATTCATCACCTGGGTGCTTTAAAAATTACTGATGCCAGGGGAGGACTTGAACTGAAACATCAGTTCTTCTTAGGTCTCGAGTCACTGGCTCTTGGACCTGAGCTACACCATCTGCTCTCCTGGTTTTTAGGCCTTGGACTGGAACTTATGTCATCAGCTCTCCTGGGTCTCCACCTGGTTGACCACAGATCTTAGAACTTCTCAGCCTCCATGATCATGGGAGCCAATTCCATATAATGTCTTTCCTTTTCTTTCTCTCTTTTCCCATATATACACACACATATATATCCTATTGGTTCTGGAAAACCCTGACTTACATACTGACAGATGGAGCAACTAGGTTTCTGGGAATAGGTCAGACTTTGAGTTAGGGTGCAGTTAGACAGGCTTCTATATCCCTCACTCCTTAGGTGTTTTCTCCTCTCCTGTTTCCAGGCTTTGAAGCTAAGTTTGGGCCAAAACCCATATTAGATGAACAAATCCTTGATGACAAGGTCAATGTCAATGTTTGCTGATGCAGGCCATAAATAGTCAAGGTTGGAAAATAAAAGTTGGCAGGAAGGACTGTAATTCATTGAACCCAGCTCTAGATTGTCAGTATTTTTAGTTTTGAGCAATTTTTGATCCTGGAGTTCATCCAAGTTCATCTTTGGACACTTGAAACCTACTTGCCCACCATTCATCCCCAAGTAAATCAGCAGTTGTTCATGATAGAATGAGACTGAGGTTGGAGTTACTGGAATGATTCCTATGCTGGTGAGGGAGAGCCCATGGTTTTCCAAAATCATAAAAAGCACAATCTAAGGAACAAAGGCAAGGAATGCAGATCCCCTCTTATCAGCCAAGGATTGTGTTAAATCAGAATAATCAGAGGGAGAAAGTGTTTTGTAGTAATTGCTATCGCAGCGGGCTCCAGAGCCTCTTAGGTGAGAACTAAGTTTAGAACTTGGGAGAGAACGCACCTTTACAGTTTTCTTTAGGTGTGGAATGTGTGGCCCGAGGGACTGGTCTGCAGATGCAGTGGGATGACAAGAGATACCAGGGCATTTTGCGGGGGAGTGGAGGAGAGCAGACGGAAGACGAGATCAGGGCATGGAGAGAGGGAGAGAGAGACATGCCTGGAAGCTGGAAACTGCGGCGTAGGCAGCTGGTTGGTGAGAGATTCTGGAGCTTTTGTGAATGGAAGTATTTACTATTAAATCCTAAATCATTTGAAATGCTCTCATGCAATCCCTTTCCTGAAAGCTTTGATAAAATCGTCTGTCCACAAAGCTTGGCAGTAGTAATTTGGGGAGTGATGGGTTAGGGTGCTTATTAAGGGGTGATATAGTGCACAGAGGAGAAACCTCCTCCCCCTGCAAAATAGAGGAATGAACTGTGAAATGAACCAATTCAGTGGAAGTAGGACCCAGGGTTGTAGTTGCACTTGAGTCTGCCCAAGAATCTCTGGGGCAGTGCTATGATTCCCAAGGTTTAAAGTTTGTGGGGAAAAAAAAATCTCACTTGGATCTTCAAAGTCAAGGCAATGCCACCGTGTTTGTCATGAACTGAAGCTTAAGGAAGACATCAAGTCTCAAACCCAGAATTATTGTGGAGACCAGACTAAATGGAACACTCCTGGAGAAATTATGGAAGTAGCAACAGTATGGTTTAGTCATTCATTCACTCATTCACTCATTCATTCACGAGACACTGGCACACCATTTTATGAGTCAAACTCTTTAATATTTGCTAAAAACATAGACATTGCCCCTGCCTTCGAGGAGCTTTCACCGTTTAGATGTGAAGGCAAGGGGAGCTGACATTTATTGAGTTCCTTATATGTGCAGAAGGTTGACTGTGTATATTTCACATGTGTTTTCTTTCTCAGATTCTCCCAACAGCTTTATAAGTCAGTAGCTATTGTTCCCAACATACAGGCAGGTAAGCTGAGGCCCAGATAAGTTAGGGGACTTAACTCAAATGTGACTCAGCTGATCCATAATGAAACCAGTGTTTATACATAGGATTATCTGACTGTAGACTTAGAGGAGGGCCCTTATTTTGGTCAAAGACACTGAAAAATGGGTCATAAGGGGTTCAGCCTTGACAGTGTGGTTGGAAAATCATTCTCCATATTTATTCTGAGTCCCAATTTGCTTTTATGACTGTCAGCCTATCTGCTATCAGTGCTTTCTATCACTGGGTTTACCATTGTTTTCCCCATCAAATCCACTTTTGGAAGCTTCATACACCAACTCAGCAAGGTATGGCCACCTCATCATGGATGAGTTTGCTAGCTAAGGGTTCTGGTGCCTACTGAGGAGACAGAGCAGTGAAAGGCTCAGAGGGGAGACTGGAATCCCAGAATGATGCTACAGAAACATGGAGAGAGATGTTGTTGTTCTTTGCAAGTACACGGACTGCTTTTTGCTGCACATTAGAACCATCAACCATAATTAGCAAAGAGCAGTTACACGAGCCTTGTTAATGAGTCTTGCGCACAGGGTACGAGGAGAAAAGGAGAAATCCATCATGGTGTCCCATAAGCATAAATATCACACAAATAATTAAGTGAGGGTGATACCCTGTGCACCGTCTGTATGATATTTATTTAAAATGATTTTCTCAAGACAAGCCCAGAACCCTTCTCCTTTGGGAGAGAGCTAGGAGCTGGGCAGAGATGATTTGGGCACTTGAGGAGCAAAAACGAATTGGACTGACATCTGAGAAAACACCTGAGCCTGGTGTTGGCTGTGGCAAGTGGTGGACATCTGTTGTTTTTGTCTGTTCAGCACCATCCTATCCCTTTGAGGAAATGTTCCTCTTCTACCCTGATCATGTGATTGGGATGGGGCTGCCAATCATGATTTCTTACCCAACCCTCTGGCCACAAGGGTGGACATATGATCCAGACTTAACCAATTATAGCACCTCATCTGCCTGGTCCCAGTGATTGGTCCAAGCCTGTGACTCAAGCATGCTTGTTAGAACCATCTCCTTTGGCAATGAGGACAAAGCACATTAATGTTTCTGTGTTACGATTTTTGAAGGACAAGAAACAGAGACTTGAGGGGCCTTCCTTCTCTATCTTGTGGCATCCACTGTCTGTAAGGGAGAGTAGCATCAAACTGGGACCAGCAGAAATGGAGAAAAAAGGATCAATGAGTATCAAGATGCCAGTTCCAGTTCTTGAGTCCCCTGGAGCTGCCCTTGTTCTTATCTCTGCAGTTTCACGATCCAATAGATTCCCCTTTGGATTAAACTTCTTTGAGTTTGGGTTACTATGAACAGATATGGACTTCAAAAATCATATTTTAGAATATTTCTGCTAAGAAGCTGGCAACTTACATGATCGGCATCAGGTGGTGGGTTGGACCTTGGACTACGCACCTATATGTCTGAACTGGAAGGGACCTTCGTGGGCAATGAGCCCCCACTTTTCCATTTGACAGTTGAGGAATCTGAAGTTCATCATAGGAAAGAGACTTGCTGTGATCACATAGCAAATCAGTGGCAGAACCAGGGCTGGAGAGGGTCTTGGTCTCTTGATTCTTAGGCTAGTACTTCTCCTTGGGGTTGGGGCAGCATGCAGTTTCCTGGCAGGGTAAATGACCAACTAAATATGAATGCACAGACCCAAGAGAATCCCAAACTTGACCTCAGGCCAGCCACACCTTCTTTTCACCCCAGCTCTACTATGTGTCTGCCCTTCTGACTTTCTAAGAGTGGGTAAGAAGTCAGTTATTCTTGGTTTGGTCTCACTCTTAGAGACCTGGCCTGGAACCCAACACTGAGCATCCTGACAGCAAGGCCTAAGGTCCACCCTACCAAAGGCCTAGCTGCTTCCATCAGAGGTATGAGTTTCAAAGCCTGGTCACCTACACATCCCGTGGCCACCAAAAGGGTTGACTGGAGGTGGGGGAGAAACACTCATGAGAGAGAATTTCCACCCCCACTTCAACCACAGCAGTCCTCTCAGCCCCCAATTTCAAAATTTCTCTTATATATAGGAGTTTAATGTACAATTTTGTTTGTACATTTTGTTTCAAAATGTACAATTTTGAAAATGGGTTCCTCTTGAAAGAAAAAAACACCTTAAAACCATTAATCCTGTAAGCCTAATACAACTACTATTCTTTGAACAAAAGGTCATGTGTGACAGGTCATATAAGTCAGTAGGAAAGGAGTTCAAACTTTTTTATGAAAAAGGCCCAACATGTCATTACTGAAGGGAAAAAAATCACTTTTTAAAATAACCTATGTTTTGCCAGATATTACTGATCAACTATTGGTTGTAAAGACAGAATCTTGGACAAATGACCCCATGCCCATATGGTAATTAAGAAATATTGTCCTGGCTGGTGTGTTTCAGTGGATTGAGTGCCGGCCTGTGAACCAAAGGGTCACTGGTTCAATTCCCAGTCAGGGCACATGCCTGGGTTGCGGGCCAGGTCCCAAGTAGAGGGTGTGCAAGAGGCATCCACACTTTGATGTTTCTCTCCCTCTCTTTCTCCCTCCCTTCCCCTCTCTAAAAAGAAATAAATCTAAAAAAAAAAAAAAAAAAAAAAAAGAAATATGCCATCATTCCCTTGCTTATTCACTAAATACTCATTGAGTGCCCATACCCTGGGCTCACTCTGTTAAGTGCTGAGAATACCATACAGAACAAGATGTATGATCCTTCCACAGAAATTTTAGAAATTAATCCTTTCCTTCAAGCAAATCTTTTTTTTTTTTTTCTTGAGAAGGTGTCTTTGAGCAGAAGAGCACTGGGGGATTGATTGGCTCTAAGATCAGATTGAAAAAGAGGTTTTGGCAAATGAATCTGGGGTTCATCCATCTTTCCAAATGTAGTCACTTACTTTCTTTACCTTATTTTGTTCTAGCTGTAAGTTTCCATCTGGGTTTCAGTGTCACTTTTTGTCTTTAAGGATTTATAAACACTGTTATGAAGACAATCTAAGGTTTCAGAACCAGTCCCCCTAATGATCTAGGAGGTCTCTTTGAGGGACAGGATACCTTGGTTCTAGTTACACTAATTATTTTGGTAGTTTTAGGCAAATCACTTCATCCATCTGAGTTTCTGACTCTTTACCTATGGAATTAAAGGGCTGAAATGTGGACTTCCCCAGAGGAACATCAGAGTTTCCATTTCTGGATGAATTATTTAATACAAGGCTAGCTGCTATGACAGATAAATTCTCAGTTGCATACACAGTACATGCTTATTTCTTTTCATGTGATAGTCAATAGGCATGACTGGCCAGATGGCCTTCCATGTTGCTATCCAGGGGCTGCTCCTTCCATGTTGTGGCTCTCCCTCCTTTAAGTCAGGGTTCCAAGAAGAGCAGTAGAATAAACCAACTAATGAATGCCCCAAATCAAGATGATTCAAAACATTTGAGCTGGTTAATAGGGAAAGAGAGAGAGGAGGCTCTTATGAATTTTCTTACTTTTTTCTTTCTTTTTCCTTTTCTCTTCCCTTTCCTTTTCTCTTCCCTTTCCTTTTCCCTTCCCTTCCCTTCCCTTCCCTTCCCTTCCCTTCCCTTCCCTTCCCTTCCCTTCCCTTCCCTTCCCTTTCTTTGCACCGTTCCTGGGAGTACTGCAATACCAGGTTGTTGTGTGGAATGTATGGAGCAAGCTCCTGTTCCACTTCCCTGTTTCAAAAATCTATTTAGTGTATTGTCCTCAGGTAAAGGAAATATCAGATATTTAACTTATAAGAACAGATACTACATTTGATCTTAGCCAGAAGGCCAAGAAACTATTCTCCTGGGAAGTTTTAGGGGCCAGGTCTAGAAGAGCATTCATCCATTCCACCCACATTCCACTGGCCTGAAGTTGGTCACAGAGCCACAGCTAAGCACAAGGAAGTCTGGGAAATGTAGTCTAGCTGTGTGATGAAGAGGAAAGGAAAACATTTGCTGCATAACCAGCCAGTTGGGTATTGAACACTGTTTGCCACTTTAGATAGCAGTCCCTCCTCACTAACTTTTAACAAAAGGTTTAAAACCATAAACTTCTGCCTCAACCAGGGAAATCATAAACAGTAGCTGAGAGATGACAGCAGGCTTGGTTAGAGAGTGTGTCTACACATCCAGGTTTTCCCAAGAGAGGCCCAGCTTATGCCTGTGGTCTCAGCATTCCTCTCAGTCAGTGCCCCCGTCATTCTCAAAAGCAACCCAGTCTGGATGACAAATTATACAGTCACACTAATCCTTGGAGGTGGATAGTGCAGAGGAAGGAAGAGAATACGAGAGTGTGTGAAGATGTTGCTAAAAAGAAGCCACATAGCCACTGTTTCATAAAGACAGTATTTTTTTTTAATTTTAAAATTCTGCATCTGAAAACACAGTATGACAGAAAGCATCTATGTACACCTGCAGTGTTTTTGGTATGGTACAGTATTTATTACATCCACTGTTTTCTGCAAAAAAATTTGCTTTGTCAGACAGAAACAAACTCCGCTAGACAAAAAAATACAGCTAAGGCACAATTTTGTTGTTTTTCTGCTAAACAAAAAGACAGAAAGGTGCAAAGATGGGTGGGTAGTGCCATCATTTCCAAGAATCACATTCTAATGCAAGAAAAAAGCATTTGGGTGATTGGAGCTTTGATTACTGGTCAATTTCAGATAGTTTAATATCTCTTAAAATACTCCTTTAAATAAATAGCAAAATATCTACATCTTTCAGTGTGTGCCGTTTGAATTCTCTCTTTTTTAAAACTTTATTTACATATTCTCTCTTTTTAAAAAAATCAATACATTACAAAATATTTCTGTACAGTTTTATGCATATTATGATCTATAACAAAATAGTTATTTTTAAAAACTATATCACCACATGTCTTTGAAAAAAATGAAGGGGACAGTAATAACTTATTGTGAGGCTTCTAAAAAAACCCAAACGCTACTGATAACATAATAATATTAAGAAAACAAGACGAAAAAACTACAAAGACAATTGCGCTCAATTCCAGTGAATTTCCTATGAAAACCCTGGGTTGTCTTTGGCCTCCATCAGCCCTGGGGCGATGGAAGGATAAAGGAGGGGCTCTGAAAGTCGGGAGAGCGTGGTCCCTTGGAGAACATGACACATCTGTTGGGAATATTTAATGCTACCACTTTCCAGGCAGGAAGGACGAAGAGATAAATTGAGAAACTCTCCTGACTTACTCTTGACTGAAGTACGTAAGTCACCACGTGTTTGGGAAGGGGGACGGTTAGAAAGCTGGAGTTAGCGCTCCTCAGGCAACGCAGCCAGCCCGTACCCAGCAGCAAAACGCTCCGAGAGAGTGCTTCAGGAGCTGGCTGAGGTTTAGACGAGCACCCAAGCCTTCATTTTACCCATAGGAAACATTTAAGGATATTTTTCCTAAAGATGACATTTATTAGAGATTTCTAAGCATCCGCAGACTACAGATTGGCCACCCCTTGCTTAAGAAGCTCTTTCTTCTTGGATGTTGGTGGAAATGGGAGGGAAAGGGCTTTCCAAAAATAATTTTAAGGCCACATTTCAAAAAGGAGAACCTAAGGCTTTTTGGGGGAGGGGGTGGGAGTGGGGAGAAGATAAGTAAGTCAGAGGAAATCGAGGAACGGAGAAGACAAATTAGGAATGGAGGTGGCAAGGGGCAGAACCTGCTTTCCTGTGGGGTCTGTGGGCAGAGGCCGTTGGAGAACTCCCAGCCAAGTGGATGGGGAAGGGAGGGCCACTACGTCCCTGCGTGGACTTGGCAAAGACAGAACCAAAGACAATGTGCGGCGTGGACACAAGTGGAGCAAGAAAGCCCTCCTCAGTCTTAAGAGGTAAAAAGAAATAATACTTGAGAGAGAGAGAGAGAGAAGCAGACAGACAGACAGATAGACAACAGACACACAGAGAGAATTTGCATAGATTGTACATTCAGCTCAAGCAGATTTGGCCACCTTTATTCCCCCGCAAGGTAAACTTCTCAGCAGACACAGTGAGGTAGCGCCTGTGGTAGACCCATGGGCAAAATAAGGTAACTGAGGCAGAAGCTGAGAGGACATCCTGTGAGTAAGCACAGCTCCAGCATGGCTTCTAAAGAAGCTTTCAGACATGTGGCCAGCTGGTTCCTAGAACCTGGGACTTGGAGAGAGCCGGGCTGTTCACACACACCACCCTCTCCTCCTGGACCCTGTCCTTGACCTCCCCACCTGGGTGAGATGGAATTCCCAAAGATGTGACTTGGTCAGTGTGGACCTCCTTAGGTGTAAGGGAAACAGCTAGGGTCTCCAAATTCTGTTCATTCTTCCTTTTGGCACAAACTCTGTTGGGACAAGGAGAGCTGAACAAGCTAGTTCTCCTGGGACACCTCTTCTGTGGGACCGTCTCTTTAGGATGGGAATGACTAGAGAGAGATTCCTGTTCCCTTAAGACTTCAACATGAGCTATTATTTTTGCCCTTTCTTAATGCTGGCTTTTCTCTCCTCACCGGGGCAATGCCCTGCCTCTTTTTAAACCACCTCTCTGGAGTGAGCTTGCTGCTAGTGCACTGGCTGACCTGTGGAATTTCTCTTGGCCCATCCCCTGTTTAAAAAAAAAAAAATTGCTGACATTGATGCCCTGGCTGGTGTGGCTCAGTGGAATGAAGTGCCAGCCTGCAAACTGAAAGGTCGCTGGTTTGATTCCCAGTCAGGGCACATGCCTGGGATGCAGGCCAGGTCCCCAGTTGGGGCTGTGAGAGAGGTAACCAGTCAATCTATCTCTTGCATATTGATCTTTCTCTCCCTCTCCTTCTCCCTCCTTTCCCCTCTAAACATAAATAAATAAATAAAATCTTTTAAGAAACTGACACTGAAAAGTCTGATTTCCTATTAAAATCTGGATCTCTGGTTTCCCTGATTGGACTGGGAGATTCTGCTCTGCGTGCCTGCATTCTCACAAGCACCACCAGGCTGGGGCTGAGTAGCAGCTGTTCCTGTTGGACGGGTCATGTGTGTGCCAGCAGACCACAGTCCCCACCACTCCCTACTGTGCTAACCAATAGCTTCACTCCTTTGCGTTAGTGTCCCGGACCCCACAGGCATTTGTGACCTTGACCATAGGGAGCCTCTTTGATCTGGCAGGCTTTTGCCAACAGCTGTCTCTAGTATATTCCCCTTTAGATGCTGCCTGGGAGCTTGTGTCCTGAGTTTCCCAATGAACTTGGTTGTGAAAGGGGTCTTTGCTCACACCCCACACCCGGCAGCTACTGCTCTCCTCTGTTCTGTACTTTCTCCGCAAAGGGATCTAGGATCCAGCCAGTGACTTCCTTGCACTTGGAAAGTAGAGAACCAGAAGAAAGCACAGGCCACACAGCACAAACATATGCCCAGAGTAGCTGCAGTCCGAACCTTTTCTGGGCTTCTGCGGCCTCGCTCAGCCTCTCTAAACTCCACTTCCATTTTAAAAAGTTCAGCTAACACTGGGAAATGAAGTCAGAATGACTCCTGATCTGATCAGATCAGAAAGGCCTTTCTCCAAAGGGAGGAATAGGTGGACCTTTCAGAACACAGGGGATCCTGGGAAGTCCTCACACTCTGCCTTCGAGACATGGTGCTGTGTGCATGGCCGGGGAGGTGGGGCCTGGGAGGGCCCAGTGAGGAGGAAGTGCCTTCTGAATTCCCTGTCCACCTGAATGTCAACTGGGCTGGCTGGGAAATCGTCCCGTGTGCCACAGCCTATGGAATACTTCCTTCTCCCCCTCAAACTGTCCTCAAGTCCCACCTTTCAGTTTGCCCGAAGTCCCAGGACCTGGCCAGTGACTCGGCCCCCAGTCACTACGCTTCTGCAGACTGGAACAGGGTTTCCAGAGACCCCAGTCTCCTGTTTTTAAAACCCGCAGGCAACCATTGCAGAAGGCTACCAGACCGATGGCCTCTAACAAATAAATCATCCTCAGGCAGATTTAAAAAATGAGTTAAACTATTTTTCCCTGGAAAAGATTACTTTTTCTCAAAATACACTAGGTTTTGTTTGCAGTTCTGTCTCTGTCTCTCTTTTAACCAAATGTAACATCTGCAAAGTTATTCTCTGTCCAGAAACAAAGGACATTAAGGAACAGCTGGGTGATGGCTCAGTGTTCCAGAATTCACTGCAGGGAGTAGAGATTAAAGCCCAGGAGAGGGACAGGGTGGGGATGTCCCCACAGTAAGTCAGCTCTGCCACTTCACCACTTGTCCCAGGGTGGGGACAAAAGTCAGCCATGTCAGTGGGCGTAGGAAGGCCGTGTGGGAGCCAGCAGGCACACACTATGCACAGAGGTGTGTCAGGGCTAGGCCCTCAAAGCCACTGCAAATCACTCTGCAAAAACTGCGAGTCCTAGGGGCCTGGTGAGGGGGGGTGAAAGGAGGTTCCCCGGGCAGCTCTGACAGGCACAGGGACACTGTCAGAGGCAGAAGCTGGGGGCAGAAAGAGGGTGTGGCACAGGCCTCCCACAGCTTCTAAGTCCATTTGGAGATCAGAGGGGCTTTCTGAGAATGCCACTCTGAGGTTCCTGGAACCGCTGTTGACAGTGGCCATCTCCTGGGCTCTCTTGGCCCGGTCTAACCACCTACCCTCCTCCTAAAATGGATTTTTTTTCCTCCCAGGCTTGGAAGCGGCCTGTTTCCCTCTGTCACTTTGTCATGTTGCATGGAGCTTCATGGTTAGACTGGCTGAGGAAGGTCAGCAAGGGAGGAAGCAGGGATGGCCCAAGCTCTTCCTCTCCACAAGCGGTCAGCCAGTCCTGCCCCTGTGCCTGGGGGGGTGGGGTGGGGATGGCTCGGGAATTCCAGCACCCCCAGAATTGGAGGCCTAGATGAGGCTAACACCTGTATGAGGAAAAGTGAGGCTCCAGTATTCCCCAAGTTACCCTGCATCAGCCAGTGGATGCTGCTGGTTGAAGCATTCTCCTCCTGGTGTTCAACACCCCTGCTGCCCTCTGAGGACATGGAGACTGTAGGGCAGACACACAGAGAGAAACAGAGAGAGAGAGAGAGAGAGAGAGACACTAACTGGTGGAGAAGAGGAAGAGGGAGGGGAAGGGCTGGTGGGGGGCCTTTAGTGAATAAAGGCAGCTTCAGTTAGTAAGATAATGTAATTGACAAGCTGCAAAAACAGCACCTACTAATTAGTCATTGACTAAAACATAAATAATAAATATCTAAAGTGTCCTTTCTCTATATCCTCCATGGCCCATAGGACGTCCTGCCTTGGTGGGTGGGGAATGGGGTGGTTTTGGGGGCATCAGCTGAAAGGTCATCAGAGGGAAGTGCAGTACCTTCAAACTCGTGCAGGAGAGACACACCAAGAACTGGCTCTCCTGGGAAGGACAGTTTGCAACCAGGGGTGGGACTTTGTCCATAGGAACCCTGTCCGTTGGGGGAGGGTGGGATCAGAGGAGGAAGAGGGCTTCTGGGGGGCTCTCAGAGGAGCAGGCGGGCCTCCAAGGGGCACATGGCAAGGAAACCCTCCAGGTTTCTGGGCCATTTGAATAATACAATTGTTTAGGTTTTAAACCACCAGATACTCAAGCTTTCCACTTTTACACTGCATATCAGAAGGGCTTCTTGGCATTTCAGATAAAGAAGGGCATGAATTTAAAGCCAAATTGGAAATGCTTTTTCCTTGATGTGGAAAGTCTGGTCCACGTGATTTGGTCACTCCCAACAGCACCGAGTGTGCGGTCAGTTCCCGAAGCTCTGGGGCGCCTGACCTCCGAACGGGAAGGCTCAGGCAGGTGATGGATACTGTTGTGCTGTCTGGCTCAGGAATCTTGCTCCAAACAATCTCCATATGAGTTTCATGGCCATCGACCCCTGTGTTCCCACTGTCAAGGATCAACAAGGTCATGGTCTTGCTCTCTTGGCTCATGAGTGGCTGGAGACTCGAGGTTCATCATCATCCCATTTTTCCTTGAGGGAGGGTGGCCTGGAACCCAGGACACTGGCAGTCACAGTTCGGTGGACCTCAGCCATGTCACACCAAAAGGCTTTCCTGCTCATCTAGTTGCTAAGAACGGCTGGTGGGAGGCTTCAAGCCACCCTGAGACGGCTGCCTCCCTAGAGAGGGGCTCATGAGTGTGACTTTCTGTGGCCTGTCATTTCAGGGCTGGCACAAGGGTTTCCTGGACCAGAGGGGTGGAACGATGAGCCGAAGGGTGGGGCTGGAGGTCAAACCCACCGTCTGGGCAGTGCTTTTCGAACTGGGTTTTGCAGAGCCCTTAGGTTCTGAAGAGGTACCTTAGGAGATGCCCTTGGCAAAGGGACTGCCTGGTGGGCTGAGCTTTGAGAAAGAACCTCCCTCTCCCCAGCTTCAACCAGAGCAGCCTGGGCTTCGTCTGAGCCTTGATTCCACCCACAACTGCGCTTAGTAAACAAAGTTCTGCCGCTCAAAGTAAAAATTTGAGAATTACTTGTCTGGGGGATTGGGTATTTGAAGGGGGAAGACAAGGACCCTGTAGGACTTGAGGATCAGCCAGAAGAGGTAAGACCACACCCCCAGGAGCCAGCTTGCCAAATGCAGGTCATCAGCAGACCCTGCTTTGGCCTCAGAACCTCCCTCCTCCATTATTCTATGGCTAGGAGAGCCCCTCCCACAAAAGGCACCCCCTGGGTGGGAGGCCACTGTCCAGGCCCCACCGGCCCTCTGGCTGTGTTCCCTTTAACATCCGCTGGGACCCATGCATGCCTGGTGCTACCTGAGCCGGCCGTCGGGCTTGACTGCCCCCAGCTCTGACTTAGGGTCAGGGCTGAAGGAACTCCAGGCCGTCTGGCTGCAGGTCTGCATGACCGGGCAGGCAGTGGGGCCTGTGGCACAGATGTCCATGGTGGTCCACATCCCGCCCACCAGTGAGTCCAGCCAGTGCTCCAGCGCAGTACCGGTGGAGGCTGCGTTCCTCTGAGCCTGCTCCACCTGGGCAGGGCTGATGGGCAGGCTGAGGACGGGGTTCAGACTCTGGAAGCTCTGCTCCATGTAGGCGCTTCGGTGTGGCCCGTTGTGCAGCTTTAGTGCCTCTTCTGAAAGCAAAGGGAACCATCACATTAGTAGGAGAGCCACAAACCTGGCACCTACTGTGCGCCCAGCACCATGCTGGGCATTGGTGTAGCACCACTTAATCCACAGGACGATCTCATAAGGAAGTTATTTTTGCAGTCCCATTGTACCGATGAAGAAACCGAGCTCACAACAGTTGTGAGCCTGCTTTAGAGCCCAGCAAAGTTCATTTATTCATTCAGCATATATTTATGCAGCACCTCCTATAGCCCAGGCATTCACTCATTCATTTGATAAAGATTTATTAAGTGCCAGACTCTATTATATGGGGTGCAGAGAACCAGACAGTCAAGGAGATTGCAATCCAGTAGGTTATGGTGATGACAATAAATGAATAAACAAGTAAATAAATAGGGTTGCTTCAATTAGTGATAAGTGTCATGAAGGGAATAAATGGGGTACCGAGTCAGAGCAGGGGGTTGGCACACTATGGCCCTTGGGCCATATCTGGCTCACAATCTGTTGTTGTAAATAAAGTTTTATTGGAGCATGGTTATACCCATTTGGGTAGATATTGTCTGTGGTTGCTTCTGTGCTCTAACATCAGAACTGAGTAGTTGAGGCAGAGACTGGAAGTGGCCCGCAAACCCGAATATGTTTACTATTTAGCCCTTTACAATAAAAGCCTTCCAATCTCTGGGTTAGGGAGTGACAAGGGTATTTATTTTATTTAATTTATTATTATTTTTTGTTTTTATGGATTCCAGAGAGAGGGGAAAGAGAGGGAGAGAAACATCGATGTGAGAGGGATATATTGATCAGTTGTCTTTTGTGCGCTCTCCAGCTGGGGATGAACCCACAACCTGGGCATGAACAGGAATAGAATCTGCTACCTTTTGGTTTGAGGGATGATACCCAACCAACTGAGCCGCACTGGCCAAGGCAAGGGTGTTTATTTTAGATGAGGTGAGCAAGGGAGACTCTGCTGAGGAGGTGACATCTGTGCCGAGAGCTCATTACTGTGAAGGAAGAAAGAAGCCACATACAGATCCTGGGGAAGAGAATTCTGGGCAGAGGGAACAGTGACCACAAAGCCTCATTAAACATCTTTTGCCAAATCACATAGGTAATGAGAGTTGGAGCTGGGGTTTGGACTAGGTCTGTTGATCTCAAAGCCTGGTGAGAAGCCCTGCTCTTGGATGCTGAGTGCCCACTGAGTGAACTCTGCATAAGCCACGGTTTCTGCTTTGGTCCCAGACATGGTGCATGAACAGCCCACAGGGAAGTGTCCTGGAAAGCAGGATGATTGGACCAGAATAGGGTGGGGTGGGAGGTCCCACTGGCTCTCACACCTCTGCCTCATTGAGCACCTGTGCCTCAGGCAGAGCACAGGGACTTCAGTCGGGTTGTCTGGGTCTGAACTGCCATATCCCACATATTAGGTGTGTGACTTCTGACTTCAATGCCTAGTGCCTTGGTTTCCTTATCAATAAAACGGGTGGGGTACTAACACCTTCCTTATAGCTTCATGATGATGAAATGTGCTGACTCACACACAGTGCTTAAAATGGTGCCCAGCATATACTAAGCACTTGGAAAGGCTTAGCTAGAAGGACTGTTGTTGGTATTAGGACACAATAAACATACACTCATGCACACAATTATCGGGCTGGTGTTATTATACCCATTTTACAGACAGGGAAATAGGAGTAATATATTAGAGACAGATCTGAGGTTGTATCTGAGACGGGCTGACTACTCCAAAGCCGGTGTTTGTCCTCAGGATAATCTACTGCAGGCTCATCCACCAGCTGGAAGCTAAAGCAATACTTGAGTTTTTGATTTTTTTTTTCATCTGGGAGCCAGTCTTTCAAAGACTTGGTTTACCCATCTGCAAAAAGGAGATACTCATCCTTGTACCAAGTGGAGCCACTGGGCTGGCAAGAGGCTCAGACTGAAGTTCATGTGCTTTGCCAACAGGAAAGGAACGTATAAACAAGAGGCACTGTGCCTGCTTCCAGGACTTAACCATGTGTAAGCAGAAAGTGTAGCCATTTGGGCTGAAGGAAAGAAGCCAGTCATTGCTATTTTGAAGAAGTTTTTACTCATTGCTTATTTTATTGTCAAGCGCAACAATATATATATTTAAAAATACCAGCTAATGATTCTGGTAAGAATTAGAAGAAAGCTCCTTACGAGACAAAGTGGTGTTCGAAAGGCAACACTTCCTGCTTGCTTGACAGTGCCTGTCACTTGGTGGCAACCAGGACAGCCTGAAGAGTCAGCGGATTATTTTCTAATATGTGTGGCTGCATATATATATATATGCTGTTCTAAACACAATGGGAAAACCAGTAAAATTAAGACTATGCCTTGACTAACACAGACAAGAAAGGCACTCCTGTTTCCAATGCTTCAGGAGGCTGAGGGGCTGGGCTCTGGTTTGGAGGGCAGCAAGTGGGAGAAAGGAAACTAGCAGGCCTGAGCATATACCTTGTCCTGCTGTGATTTAGCAGAGCTTCTCCCTTTCAAGTTAGGTCAGTCCCTGTCTATCAGTCTGGCCCTAGCCCATTGCTCCCTAAAGCTGGCAGACAGGGTGGGCAGCTCCTGTATCATTTTCCAGGGGAACCGAGTCTGTTGTCTTTGGTGCAGGTCTCATTTCTCTACTTGGGCCTCTCAGTGCCTCCATCTTGCAGATGGGAAGTGGGGAGACACCCGAACCAACAAAACACAGGGCATGCAGAGTGAAGAGAGCAGATGAGGCCCTGGCCAGGTGGCTCAGTTGACTGGAGCATTGTCCTGCACACCAAAAGGTTGTGGGTTTGATCCCTGGTTGCGGCACATATGGGAGGCAACAAATTGACATTTCTCTCTCATATCGATGTTTCTCTCTCTCTTCCTTTCTCTCTAAAATTAATAAACATATTCTCAGGGTGAGGATTTAAAAAAGAAGAAAGAGCAGCTAACAAACATCTGAACAGCAGAGATCGTGGTCGGTGCAGCAAACCCTTGTGAAAAGTGAGGTTAATGTGGGGTGTGCTCTTACAGCATCAGCCTGCAGTGCTCGCCTCTGTAATTAAATTTCCCTCAATTCCACCTCATCAGATTTCTTGAGATTACTAGGGACGCATCAATAGCAAATTACTCTTGATGAATCATTTTACAAATTGCACGGCTCCCACCTTCGTGTTGCCTGCCATTGGAGCATCGTTACCAGATACAATTACCAACAGCGGAGGGAGGTGAGGGGGTGCCCCCAGTGGGGTAAAATGACCTCTGGCTCATTCTGGGCACGGGTGGGAAGAGCCTTACCCTCCTCAGAAACTCCAGAAAATAACTGGAAACCTCAGAACCCAATGAAGGGTCTCGGGCTATTTTACTGGGCTGGGGGTGGATTCAGGACCACTCCTTTGTTCTGTCCAACACGTGCACCCAACACGGAGGAGGCTGCCGTTTCCAGCCCTCTCCTCCACATCTGACTGTGGGAATCCTGAGGGGTGTCAAGGACCTGAACCTGATCAAGGGGCACTTGAGGGCCCTAAGTGGCTGGGCGCTGGCCCAGACAGTTCTGGAGGAGGTGTCTTTTGTCTGTTTCAGAGATGCGTGGAGGAGCAGTCTTTCATCTCCAGAAAACATGAGGTCTCTATCTTTCTGCTTGCTCAGCACAGAAACTTAGCAGAAGTCTACAGAGTTCACTTCAACAGTCCCTTTGTCTGGAACTCCAGGCATCCCCTCCCCATATCTATGTCCCCCTCTCCTTGTACCACTGGCTAAATGGCACCCAGCTCAGAGCTCTTCGCTAACAGAGGCTGTAATCGTTTCCGGCTTCTGGGTTTGCAATGTTAGGTGGAGATGAACAATCTCGAGTACCGAGAGACCCAGAAATCCTGTTTCTAGGAATCTATCTTATGGATGTGTATCTGCATGGGCACGTATAGTTTTAGGTTCAGGAATCTTCTTTGCAGTGTTATCTATGACAGCAAGGACAGAAGTTAGGTGTCTACTGATGGGGACAGATAGACTGGGGCTCCTTAATCCAAGGGAATGGTCTGCATCGGGTGGCTTTATCCACGCTGACTTGGAAAGTGAACAAAGCAAGTTTTACTACAAAATGTATCCTTCTGTCTTTACAAAACGACAATGTTAAGTGTTTATGTGTATGCTTTAAAAGCACTGAGAAACCTCTAGAAGGATGCAAACCAAGTTCTTGGCAGTGGTTACTCCTGGAGGTAGGACTGAACGGGCAGGAAGATGACAAAAGGAGAGGAGGAATCAGAAAAATAAAAGTAGCCCTTTTAGGTGAAAAAAGAACAAAAAGGCAGGCACGGCAGAGGTCGGATATCCCTCTCTGCCCTCCACGCTCAGTGGAAATCACCATCCTGAACTGTATTCATCATTCCCTTAATATCGTCTCAGTTTTCTGTAGACACATAAATCCTGAACTAATATACTGTTGGCTTGTTCTGGTTTTAAACTTTAAACACCCACACCATCATTACGATTCCTTCCATGGTCGTTTCCCCTCAATATTATGCCTTAGAGACTCATTCAAAGTCCCACCATCAATGTTCACTGCTGTGTAGTACTCCACTGTCTGCCCAGGCCACACACCGCTTATCCACTCAAGTAGCAGACATGTGGATTCTTTCCAGTTTAGTGCTATTATGAACAATTCTGCTCCATTTCTGCCCAGGTCTCCGGCGCACATCCCTAGGGAGGGAATTTCTGTGGGGAAGAGTGCGTTTGTGTTCAGCTTCACTAGGAAATGCTAAACCACTTTCCAAGCTCATTTCATCATATTACCCTCCCAGCAGACTAAATGGACGGTTATTAATCTCCAGCCTTCCTGCCATGATGAGATGCATACCGTCCAACCTTCCAATGTGTCCCAACGGGATGGGGGTGAAGTGGGGTCTCTTTCTGCTTTTAATTTATATTTCTCTCATTATTCATAAGGCTGAGCATGTTTTTATCTGTGTGGGGGCCATTTATGCTCTCTCTCCTTTTTTTTCCACCTTACAACAGAGGTTAATAATCATTTTTCTATAAAAGGCCAGATAGCAAATAATTTTGGCTTTGTGGGTTGTGTAGTTTCTTCACAACCATTCCACGGTGCAGTTGTAGCCCCAAAGCAGACAGAGTCAATATGTAAATGAATGGGTGTGAACCCATTCATTTTCAAAAGCAAGAAGTGGGCCAGATTTGGCCTGTGGCTTATAGCTTGTCCTGATTTATGGAATCTCTTTACATATTCTGAATATGAGTGCTTCTTTATGGGCAGTACATATTTTCCACTAGTATGTGGTATGTCTTTGCACCTCGTGAAGCGATTTTCAACATTTTCACCTCATGGCACACATAAACAATTCCATGGCACACCAAAAAAATATATTTTTTAGCAATCTGACAAAAAATAGGTATAATTTTGATTCATTCATAGCAGATGGCTGTTGTGTTGGCTGCTGTCATTTTTTTACTTGACAGTCTAAGAGAAAAGAGGTCAGTGCCCCTGACTAAGTAGTCAGGTATTGCAGTTTTTAAAAGTCTTATGGCACACCATTTGAAAATCATTGATCTTGTGTATCATATTTTTGATGAACAGAATCTCCTCTTTTAATTCTTGTTTTTTAAACAGTGAACAAGATTTGCTGAAACTCAACATCTGCCTGGGTTTATTTTCCATCTTGTCTTCAATATGATCAGGGCCTTCTGGGAGTCCAATGAGAGAGCATCTAATAAAAAAAGTATCTAATTTGTGGACAGATGACGTCACCTCAGTGTGCAGGTAGAAAAGCACATATTGAAAACAGAGAGCATTGTTCTCAAAAGCGGTCCCCTCTCCCCACATCTGGGCAGCACTGCCTACTCAGGCCAAGAGCCCACGAGGCCTCTGGGATGGAACATTTCCCCCACAGACGCTGGGAATACTCACCGGGCTTGATGGGCTGCCTGTTGGAGAAGGTCAGAGGTGCAATGAGGAATTTGGTCTCTGCAACTGGCACCCAGTGGTGGAGAATTTTCACTGTCCAGACTCCAGGCCTCAGAGGCAAGTTCAAAGGGGGTTTGTAGTGGGTGAATTCAGCAGTGGACTCAATCAGGATATCATAGGTGGCTGCAATGACGTTGACGGGATCCACCCAGACGACGGTCACAGTCACGTTGGGGCCCTTCCCCCACTTCTGCATGCCCACCGGCTCATCCATGGGCCCCAGGAGACCCCCAAAGTTGCGGAAGAGCCTCTCCTTGGCATCCCAGTCAGTGCCGACCTGAAACCGGAGAGTGAGTCCTGAAGTCACTGAGCCTGCGCAAGGGTGCTGGGTTCCGGAAAGGCCTAGGATCCTACTTACTGGGTTTCATATACTCATTTTACAGATGAAGATATGGGGAAACCGAGGCTCCATTTAAGTTATCTGCTCAAGGTTGGACAGGCGGTGAGCAGAAGATTTGGGATTTGGAACCAGGTTGGGGGAGTACACGGCCTGTGATCTGTTCACTAAACCTTTGGGCCTCTTGTGCCTGGCACATGGTACGTACTTTGGGGAAAAATGTGCACTGAATGAATGACTGCTTGCAGGCCATCCCTAGGAATCATACCCACTGGCATTCAACAGGTACAGCTGGTTTCCACTTCGCTTTCCCAGATTATGTGCCTCTATTTAGTGTGATGTTCTGAACAAGACTGGAGCGCAGGTTTTAGAGCTGCCATATCATAAGCTAGAAAAAGAGAGGGTCCCTCAGCACCACCTGTCATTGGCAGGAGTTCACATGGGCTTTCTGAGGAAGAGTCAGCTCTGGCCTCCACAAAGCTTTCTGAGCTGTACCTGAGGGATGGGAGAGGGTTGTACCATCCATCCTTCCTTCCAGCCCTCGAATTCATGGCTTTGACCTCCATGAATCCACACTTGCCTTTCCCCCTTCCACTTTGGTCACCTGCAGTCTAGTCTCCACACAGTTAGCCAAAAAGGCCTTGTGAATTGTCCTCGAACTGCTCGAATCCCTGTGCCTGGGTCCACTGCTCTCTCATGGTGCCTAGCGCTGTGCTTGGCGTGCAGCAGGTGCTCAGTCAACATCCGCTGAGCGAATGACTCGACAAAAAAATGAATGAACTGCAAGATCCCTGATACTGAGCTCTGTTGCTGTTTCAAACCAAATTAAATTAGGGCCTTCTGCTCCCCAGGAGTTTTAATTTAATGCTTTTGAAGACACAGCATGGGGCACGCTGGTAGCAGATAATGAGCACACTCTAAGGCTCGCGCTGCTTCCGTGGTCGTTCCATCACCAGCATTTCCAACGTGTATGTCTGCAGGTCTGGGTGCAGGTGAGGGCAGAAACATCTACACCCTGGGAAAGGCCCACATGTCCGGTGGAGGCGGGAGCTGGTTTCCCTTCTCCTTGTTCTCATCTCGCGTCACTGTGTCCACTCTCTCCCCAGAACACAGAGCTACATGGCTAATATGTACCGAGGGCTCATACCAGGCATAATGCTAAATGCCTGGATGCATCAACTCATTTAACATTCACTTCCAGCTGCACAAAGAGAAGTCTCTTGTCATTATCCCCATTTTGCAAATGAGGAAACTGAGGCTCAGAACAGTTAGATAACTTGCTATGGTAAGTGAGGGGCAAAGTCACAGGGGGACACAGGAAATCCGACCCCAAAGGCTGCGTGTGTTTTCATCTACACTTCTATGTATTGCCTCCCATTCATTAACTCACTCACTCACTCACTCACTCACTCATTCAACGGTCCACAGCTTGCTTCAGTTTTCTGTCTTTAGACCACAGCCTAAAGAGTGGTCCTAAGGGTAGCAGAGGTAGTGACTGCTGTGACATTTCTGCAGGGGCACCATCCCTCCCAGGCTTGTGAAATCTTGGCATTTTTTGCCAGCCCGTGGATCCCAGGGGCTGGCTGCTTCGAGGACCCCTGGTGCCTAGCACACTGGCTGGAACATGGTAGGAATTAAAAGAGACTACTGACTGAAAAAATAAATGAATGAGTGAGCAGGAATCAAGCTGCACCTCAAAGTCTTAGAGATTTTTCTAAAGAAACCTGATCCCATGTTCAACCCTTTTTAGCGTCTCATTGTTCTTAAGTCTAGTCTCTCATTGTCCTGAGGTCTGGTCCTTTTGGGTCTGCTCTGTTTCTGCCCCATTCTTTCAGCTCCACTCGCCACAGTCCCCAACTACAGAAATACCCTCAGGGCCTCTTGGAGAAAGGCTCTCTCTCACCTCCGATTTTGCAACCAGGCCCACCTCTCTTTGCACAGCCTGCCTTACTTTCCCCACCCTCTTCCTAACAAGCTTTTATCATCCAGACCTCAGTCAGGGTGTCACCTGTACTGGGAAGCTTTCCTTGCTTAGAGGCTCTACTGAGGTACAGTACTTCTCTAAGCATTTGCCCATTGTAGCTTTTTTGGGGGGAGGGGGTGTATGGTATTGCAACCTTTAATTTAGTCTCTCTCTCTAGCTCAACTGTCAACTCTAAGAGAGTAGGAACAACATCTGGCTTGCTCATCAATGTATTTCTAGTGCCCACAACAGTGTTGAGCCATAGTAGGTGCTCAATATATCTCTATCTCTATATTTATCTAACTACCCATTGACCTACCCATCCACCATTGCTCTATGTCATGAATGATCAGGGGCTGAGCACCTGGACACCCTTGTGCACCCAGGCCCTACGCACACTGACTTTCCCACAGATACTGACAAATGGATCGATGGTCACAAAACTGCGCAAGGGGTCTACTTCAGGAAGGGATTACTGACTGGTGAGGGGAGTGTGGGGACACTCCAGACATCATCCTTGGATCCTCCATAGAACTGGGGGTGAATAAATCTCTGAAGTCTGAGTTCTAAAACTAAAATAACCTGGGCAGAGGAGTTGTAAAGTGGCCGATGGTGGAAAACCTAGATCTTGTTTCTAAGCTTTGAGAGAAGGAGGAAGTCAGCTGCAGCCCGACCATGAGGGAGGAGGGCCTGCCTGAGGTGGCGCGCTGCTGCTGTCACAGTCTCACCATTGCTCCGGGAGTCCACTCCAGTCACTACAAAGTGATCCATTGCTCATATTTAAGCACATGTTCAAGTTCAAGCTGAACATACTGCTCCCCAGCTTCAAACCCACCAAAGCCCTCCCATGACACTTAAAATACAACCCAAACTTCTTCCCAGGGCCTGCAAAACCCCTCATGATCTGTCCCCCTGTCCCCTCAAAGACCTCCTTCCTATCACTCTCCATCTTGCTCACTGTGCTCTGGTCACACTGGCCTTGCTGCGCCTTGAGTATGCCAAGCTCCTGCCTGGGGCCTCAGGGCCTTTGCACGGGCTCTTCTCTTGGAAGATCCAAGATCCAGATCGTTTACAGTTTTCAGCTCTAAAATTATTTTTAGAAAAGCCTTCCCAAATGAATCATCCCTTTGAAAGTAGTCCTCATCAGCCTCTCTAGTCCTCAGCAATTACATGCATGGAATTTTATTTTCTTTGTATAGAACTTGTCATTGGCTGAAATTTTTTCATTCATTCATTTGCTCACTCTTTGGCTGCCCCACTTAGAGATCAATTCCATGACAACAAGGGTCTGGTCTGTCCTTGGGCACCCGCATATCATACGCACTCGGTGACTCTCCAAGCCGCAAGCATGGGACTCCCATGGGATTGAGAAATCCATCTGAGCTGCCCACCTGCCATGAGCCAGGCCCTATGCACAGTCCCGGGACTGTGACAACACGAGGGAGCTTCTCCACAGCCCACAAAGTGGCCCTGCTGTTCTTTCCTGCCTTCTTGTCCAATTTTACATTTGCCTTAAAGTTAAAGTTTTAGAAAAAAATTTGAAATGCAAGATTCAGGGCTCCTTGCATTACATGTTGGTACTCTGCCAACGATCTTGGTGGCTGTCACACCAAGGGTACCATAGCTATAGTAGGAACCCTCACAAATCACCAGCCTCGAATGGCCAGCAGCATTTGTCATTGCCAGAAGTGCCCAGTCTCCCAACGGCAGGCTGATAAACAGGGAGAGCCCAGTCACCGGGCATTCATCTCATTAATGGGACATTAATGTCTTCAATTGGCCGCTTGGGCACCCAGCACAGACTCCAACTGGGGCAGTGTCTAATTGCCCCCTGGCGCCAGTAATTTATGGAGTGGGCTCCCATGGCAGCTCGAATCCGGCCAAACCATGTGGAGCCTTAATTGGGAATGGTGGCTGCACAAGAACTCCCACTTTGCCTGTTCAGTGCCTATTCAGTAGGGCGGCATGGGTCAGGCAGGTGGCGCCACAAGGGGCTGGAAAGAGACCAGGTGGGACACTTAACCCCAGTCCATTCCCATCCCTCAAGATTCTCCGCATTCTAAAATCAGCCTGTAAGCCAGACACAAACTCATTGTAGCTCTTGTGGCATAAGTGGCTGGGCAGGGAAGGTACATCATTTGAATTTAGATCGGAATGATCCCCTCCCCGTCAAATGGTGAAAACCTGCAGGAAAGCACTCTAGGCAGGTAGATCAGCACATGCCAAGCCTGAAGTGGGAACAAACTTGGCATGTGTGACAAAGACACAACAAGTGTGAGTGGGGAGGAGAGTGGTACTGGATGGGGCTGGAGAAGAAGACAGAGCAGCTCAGGTCTGGAGGTAGGGCTGATGTTACAAGGGTGTTGCTGGATCAATCATCTCCCCAGGCAGACAAATAACTAAAAACTGATGCTGTACCGGGGAGGTGGAAGCTGCATTCCATAGATCTATGCCCCCATGCACCAGTCCATCTGTCCAATCACTGACACATCGTCTGTCCAACCATCCATCTATCCATCCACCTGCCCACCCATGCGTCCATCCGTCCACCCATATGTCCATCCATCTGCCCATCCATTCAATGATTGATCTGGAACTTATTTTAACCTACACCCTGTGCTAAGAACTGGGGAGCAAAACACAATTAAGCATGGAATTTGCAGCCTAAAAGATCTTGGTTCAATTTTGAGCTCTGGCACTTCCTAGCAATGATCTAGAAAATCACTGAATCTCCATAGGCTTCGGTTTCCCAGTATATAAAATGAGACTACTGCCACTACTTCACCAAGAAACTGCTTTGTTACTGGTCTATTACTAACACAAATTTAGGAGGACTTACTAGGTAGAATTAAAAAAATGAAAAGAAACAGAAATTCTACTATAAAAAAATAGACCAGGACTCTGGGTTGGTTTGGTCCACTGTCCCTTCCCCTCCTGCCCTGTTTAAGATGTCAGTTCCAGTGTCTGAAGCTGAAGAACCTTCTCCAGGCACAGGGTGAGCTTATCCTGGGGGCTCTCTAAGTCCCGTTCTCCATGGCCTACTGCAGGTGTCAGATCACAGAACAGGACCCAGCAAGGGGGATGCCAAAGGCAGTGAATACGACAAGGTCTGGCCTCTTACCTCGGAAAACTGGAGCCTCCCAAAGTCACTGGGTGGGCTTGCGATCTTGAAGACTTTCTTTGGCATCACCCATGTCTCCAGTGTCTCGAGTTTGCTCACTGCCAGATTGGTAGCATGATGTTTGATCAGAAAGCCCTGGAAGCGGTCAGCAAGGAAGTAGAGGTGGACAGAGGCCGGGTGGCCCATTGGATAGTACCTGAAAAACACGCACTGTCTCATAGGAGCTCATGGGTCAGGGCTGGAGATGTGCAGGCTCACAGTGGGGTGCCACCCATTGTGCTGGTCCTGTTCCTAAAATGAACCCCATTTTAAGCAATGCTCATCATATTCCTGAAAGCTGCCACTCGTGTATCTATGATCTCAATACCTAGTAACAACAGCTTTTTGGTGGATTATAAGTGTAAAGTATGCTGACTGTACGGAGGCACAATAAAGAAAACAAAATTGCTACTTTTGATGCTTCTTTTCAAGATGATGTCAATTCGCGGATATTTATTGACCCTCTGGTGTCAGGTACTGGGAAACAACAACGGTGTGCAAACAATGTCATATTGACATATTTCCCTTCAGCCTTATTTTCTATGCATATATTTGCATAAATCTTACATAGCTGAGATCACAATATACATATTGGTTACATCCTGCTTTTGCTTCATAGTATTTCCTGAGCATTACCGTATGTTTTCAAAAATTCTCTGAAAACATGATACACATTATTCCACCGTATGTAATGCCATATTTTACAAAGCAAGTTCCCTATCACTGGCTGTTTAACTGGTTTCTAATTTTTTTGCCAGTCTAAACAATCCTGCATTAAACATCCTTGAGCAAAAATGGTTTTTGGAACATCTGTCTCTCTAATCTCCAAGGGGCTCTCTATATATCTGCCATCCAACTTTATCAAAAAGGGTGTACTGATTTATGCTCTTACTGTCTTTCTCAGTCACAGCATTAGATATTATCCTTAAAAATTAATCCAAGATCCATATATCCACACACAAAGAGGTAGCTGTTGTTTTAAGATGCATGTCTTTGATCTGCAAAGGCTCACTGGGAGAAAGGGGCAGAGAAACTAAGCAGAGATGCCCCAGGAGGGAGCAAAGGAAGGGGGGACTTTGGAGGAGCCCAGCTTTGTCTTTCCTACTTGTAAAATAAGAGGCTGCAGGCTTCCACAATGTGTAAATTGCACAGCACTTAGAGGGTGCTTGTGGCTCCTTAATAACAGCGTTCCACAAATCACTGTTCCTGCTCAGCCTCCTTCCTTCTGGTCCTGATCTGGAGCTTAAATCTTTCTGTCTAATTATAATGGTTAGGGAAGCCGCCTTCCTGTGTTTACGCATCTCTGGAAATCACTGCCTAGTTACTGAGATGCCTCTGGGGCTGTGAGAAAAAAGCCCGCACTCTCTTCAGACTGCTCGCTGGGCACCGCAGCTCACAAAAGCCTGCTTTGGGCCTGGACTCTGGGAGCAGAAAACCCTTGCCCTGAACTGTGCTGCAGACCTTTGTGCCATGAAGAGGCGGTTCACGGCTGTGCTCTCCAACATGGTAGCCACTAGTGACTACTGAGCACTTAAAAGGTGGCTGGTGTGACTGAGGAACTGACTTTCTTATTTCAGTTCATTCTCATTCAAACTTAAATGCCCACTGGTGGCTAGTGGATACTATACTGGACAGCATAGATAGTTGTGGTCGCCTGCGTCAATGTCTCCAAGTCTCCCCCCTCCTGTTCCCATGCCCCTTCCCATGTGCTTTGCAGTTTCCTTGCCCTGAGGAGGCGGAGTCTGTTTCCCCACGCCTGAATCTGCTCTGGCCAGCCGAAGGTGGTGGGAGGGGCTCATGTCCGTTCCCAGCGGGGCCTCAAGAAGCCTTGCATATTTCTTCTCTTGCTCTTTGGGGATGACGCCATGCCTTTGTAGACCAGGTGAAGATTTTATCGTAAGCATTAAGCAAAACCACGTGTGATACTTAAGCAGGGGATGATGGATATGGCTCTTATGAGGTTATAGTGGACAAGAGTAGGAAGCAGTCATAAAGAAGTTCCTGCAAAGGTCCAGGTAAGGCATGGTCATGACTTGGACAAGGATGCTGGGAGTGCACAGGGAAGTAGAGGATAAATTCAGGTGGAGACAGCAGCAGAAGAGGGTCAATTTCTTGACAGAAGAGGGGGAAAGCAAGCAATCAAAGATTACCTCCTAGGTTACCTGGGAGCATGCCTGGGCTGCTCCACTGGAGGATGAGACACTGGGGCAGGGCAGAGTCACCCCAGTGGTCCCAGCCAACACCTCCCAGCCAAGAACAGCAGAACAGCAGAGCCCTGCTCCCAACTTGCAGCAGCTGCATATTCAGGAGAGATGCCAGTTGAGTCCAGGAACACTGCCCAACTGACCTGCAAGCTTGAGGCTACATCAGGTCAATGCTTGTGATTCCAAAACACCGATTTCAGGCTTATTTGTCATGTGGCATTATTGCAGTAGCTAAATAATGCACTGTCAATGTCTGTTCTGTAAGGTGGGTGGGGTCAGTGAGAATGGAAGAAGAAGAGGAGAGCTTGCTGGCATGGGAGTCAAAAGAAGAAAGTGTTTGCAGAAGGGGGCAGTCAATCGTAGGGGGTGGACCTCGGGGTCTAGGAGATGAGCAATGGTCAAGCACTCTAGAAACCAGGGAGGTAATCTTTGATTGCTTGCTTTCCCTCCCCTTCTGTGAAGAAATCTTGCTGTTTTCACCTGAATCCATTCTCTGCTGTCCTACATCACTGCCAACATCCTTGTCCAAGCCACCACCATGCTTCCTTACTTGTCTCCATCCTACTTTCATCCACTATAACCTCAGAATAGCCATATCCACCGTCCCCTGCTTAAATACCACAAGTGGCTTTGCTGAATGTTTATGAGGAAATCCAAACGCCTCACCTGGTTGTCTAAGCCATGCCTCATTCTCTCGCCTCGTTTTGTTTCCCACTGCCTCACACCACCACCTTCTAGCCACACGGATCTTGTTTGGGATTCTACACGGACATTACTTTGGAGTCTTGAACACACTAAGTGCATTTCCACCTCAGGGCCTTCGCACAGGATATTCTCTGTGTTGGGAATGCTCTTCTCTTCTCTTCTCTTAGACTACATGGCTAGCTCTGTCTTACTTTGCTTAAATGTTACGGCTGAGATCTTCCTTGACTGGTGAATCTTAAGTCACCAACTCATTGCTATTATGTGAATTTATCTTCATTCTCAGCAGAGCATTTATCCCTACTGATCTTGTTTACCAGTGCTTAGGCACTATCGGTCTTCACAGACAGAATGAGGGGGCCTTGACCTCAGGGGCACAGCCTGTCTGGGTCATGGCTGAGTGCCCAGAGCCTAACAGAGTCTGACACATGGCAGACGCTCAACCAATATTTGTTGATCGAGAGAAAAGAATTCTAGAAGGATTTTTCTCTTGAACCCTTTGCTTCGGAGGTACATCTAGGATACATGCAACCCAGGATGGAACAAACACAAAGCCTTCTGGCACTTATCTTGGCTATATGGTACTTGTCTTGGCTATATGATTTAATTAAGTATAAGATAATTAAAACTAAGAAGGGAGTTTGTTTTAATTAGATGCAACGCAACAGAGCCTAAAGGATGCCACAGATGCATTCACTTCACCCGAAGGTGAATTTTTTTCTTATTTAAATAAGGGGACATTGAAAAAATAAGGAGACATTGAAAAATTAGGAGACCCACAAAAATACAGATTTCTGATTTGCCTTTAAAAATGGCTGGCAGCCCAATGTTTACATTCCCACGGAGCAAGAATGTGCTGGAGCTCAGCGCCAGGGGCCCCGGGGGCTCTAGGCTGGCACGGTCAGCCCTCACTGCAGGGCCAGTGCTGACTGACACATGCTACTTGCCTGGCCCAGGGGGGCATTTGAATTTGAGGACTTGTAATACAGTACTGACATCTTTATCTCTGGAGGGTGCTCACAAGCAAACTTTATTTTCTTTTTCTCTCCATCTGCCATTTCAAAAATTTCTGCAACAAGCATGTGTTATTTTATAATGAGAAAAAAATCAATAAACATTATTTTTATGAAAGGTTATGCCACAGACTGGAAAGACACAATTTGCATTAAGTGCCCAAAGGAAATAACTCTTGAAAGAAAGTTTACACTTGCTGTTTCCCCAGATACCCTAGGGGCAGGAATTTACTGTTTTGCCTTTTGGGATAAGGGTCCTTTGTCCTGATTTATTTTCAGGCTCACATTCACAAATATATCAGCTTTGCCCACAGCAAGGCACAGTGGCTGTATTAATAATGAAAAATGAGCAAGAAGTCAGAGGATTCCAGGCGGGAGGCACTTGAAGGCTCACTTAACCCCAAAACAAGTACTGGGAGAAAATTTCAACAACCTTAAATAAACTGGGAGTGTCTTTTGGAATTTCCTACGAAATCATTTACCTTATAATTCTAAGAAGCCTGGGATTAGCACTACTCGTGAAAGACATTCAGCTCCCAAGTGTGGCACTGGGCTGTGTACTGGGGATTCAGCTGTGGTTCTGCAAGCAGGGATGCTGCCCCAAGACGCGCAAGGGGACCAGGTCCTCACTGTGGACCCTGACCCAAGGCACTGCTCTGAGTGCAACGGAAAGGCTGGAGTGTGTGGGAGCTACTTTCAGCTTGGGAGAGGAAGGGGGTGGGCGATCAGGGGGAGCTCTCAGCAAGCTCCCCAGAGGACGTGGCACTGGAGGCAGCCCTGGAAGACTGGGAAAGGGTAGGCTGCTGTGGGGACAGCGGGGATGGTGAGCAAAGGAAGGCACAGAGGGAACGATGAGCAGGTCACGTGCTGGTTACAGAGCGTGTAGCTCACACACGAGGCTCCCCATTGTCTTTGGCAGCTTGTACGTAAAATTCTGTTACAATGGGGATAATAATAATAAATATAATAAGGTCATTTTTGAGGGTTATGTCCTTTAAACCTCATAACAACTTATGCTGTAAGGCTTATTATTATTCCCATTTTAAAGATGAGGAAACTGAGAGTCAGAGAGGTTAATCACTTGTTTCAGGTCAACAGGCAGTAAGTGAAACTTGAGTTCAATCTTCAGGTCCTGGGTTCCCAAACTACACTGGGCTTTCTGTAAACTAAGTCGGAACCTGCAGGGGGAGAAGACAGGGCTGAGGCAGTGAGGAAGTAAGGCAAAACGGTGGCAACCCTGCAGAAACCCAGCTGGCCACCTGTGAGGTCCCAGCCAGGAAGCTTCCCCACATTTTCAGGATTTTAGGCCATAGTTCCTGAGAAGAGGGAAGAGCTGGGAAAGGTGGGGCACACAGGGGAAGCCTCAGTGGAAAGAGACTGATGTTAATTATTTTTTTCCTTAAAAAAGGGAGGAGGGAGGAGGAAAAGGAGTACAGGAAAGAGGAGGGTGGTTAGAGGCACTTCTGAAAAAACAGCCTAAAAAAATAATCGGAAGAAAAAAGGAAAAACTGAAGAGGATTTCTGCAAAAAGATATTCATCAGGATATTGTTTACAATGGCCCATTACTGACAATAGCAACAGGAAAGGACTGGATTAAGCAAACTCTGGAGTTTCTTTCTACTCAGTGGAACACTGGCAGAGTTAAAAAAGATTGTTAGCATTATGGAAGCTGCAGAGCAGTGTGGGAGAGGGGGCCAAGGGGGCTAATATCGCAGGACACGGAATTCTTGTTGCAAATATGTAAATATCTGTGATGCACATTGCTAGAGAAGAGAAGAAAAGCCACACAAAATGAAAAGGACTGCTTGGCTTAGGGAAGGGCAGTGGAGGGAAGGGGATTACATTGAATTATTTTTCTACCTTCCCCTCTTCTTTCCATAAATTCTAGAATACTCTTTCATCAAGTGTCAACTGGTACCTGCCAGTGGCAGGTGAGATGATTCTAAGTGATAACTGAAGGAGGACCTGAATGTTTTAAATAACAGTTTTGCATTTTGATGATGTCTTTGGTTATATTTTCAGGTGTGGCGATGATAATATGGTTATGTTTTAAAATGGAGCCTTTATGAACATGCTCACGCTGACATGATATGACGTCTGGGACGTGCCTGAAGCCCACTGATCTGGGGGGAGGGGCGATGAAGCAGGCTTGGCAGAGCAGGTCACTGCTAGAGCTGGGTGACGGTAGCTCTCGATTTTAATAAATTTGACATCTTCCTTAATATAAAGTTTAAAAAGTTCTGTATTTCCATGGTTACCTTCCATTTAAGACAATCAGAACTATATAATATGGTGATATAGAACTTCTTTTTTTAAAAAATCCTCATTTGAGGATATGCTTATGGATTTTAGAGAGAGATGGGGAAGGCGGGGGGGGGAGAGAGAGAAGAAGAAGAAGAAGAAGAAGAGAGAAATATTGCTGTGAGAGAGAAACACTGATCAGTTACCTCTCATGTGCGCTTCGACTGGGGAGCAAAACCATAACCCAGGTATGTGCCCTGATCTGGAATCAAACCCATAAACCTTTGGTGCACTAGACAATGCTCCAAGTAACTGAGCCACTGGGCCAGGGCTAGAGCTTCCCAAAATACATATGCTTAGCATAAAGAACGAGTCCAGAGAAAGGAAATAACTGGGTAAATACTACATCTGGTATTCTGAAAGCATAACATTCTGATGATGGCTTAGCAGGGACATGCTTTGAATGCTGGGATGGTTACATAAATGCTTTTTAGGCAAAGGAAAAGAAGGAGAAGCATGAAGCAGAGCCCCTAACACAGAGGGTGATCTACATCCTCCTTCCCGGTCCAGTTCCTGTCCTTCCCCAACCCTCCGGTCATCCCCTCGGCTCACCGGCAGCTGTTCTCCCCGTCTGTGTGCAGCGAGGTCTCAGCCCGCCGGAGGCCCAGGCGAGAGAAGGAGTGGTACAAGGTGAGCATCACGTCGCTCAGGCTGTGGATGCCATCGGGCTCCTCGTAGACATTCTCCCAGTAGGAGCGGAGGCCAGGGGTGCCTGCAGGGTAGTTCCCGTACAGATAATAGTCCAGCTGCCCAATGATCTCCTGATTCACCACGGCTTCGAACTTGCGGGCAAAGAAGGTGGGCCTGGCTGTCTGCTGTGCTCAAGGGATAAAAAGATCTTGGTCAGAAGTGGGAGTGGGGCGGGCTGGGAACACAGCTCTGCAGCCAGGTCGCCTGCATCCAAATCCCAGTCTGACACTTACTAACCTCTCTGTTCTGTTTCTTCCCTTGTAAAATGGAGACAATAATATGGGTGCCAGGATGCAATGAGTTAATATTTGTAAAGCATTTGGAGCAATGATGGGCACATGGTAAGCATCGTTTAAATGTTTGTTAAATAAATTACATCCTAGTGTTTATAGCTGGGATGAATCTCAGAAATTATTTAGCTGGTGTTCTAGGGCAAATACAGCCTACGGGTATATTTTAATTGTCCAGCGGAGTGTTTTAAAATTAAATTAGCTGGCAATATTTAAAAAGTAGGAGAGTTCACAGAAACAATCATTGGCTTCCCTTTAAATAGAAATAGACCTAGCAACCCCAAGCCCACATTCCTACACGGTGATAACTGGTTAAAGCTGAAAAGCAGTTGTCCCTTTAGATGGGCACGGTTTCTTTGGCTCACCACAGACCCCACCACTCCCTACTGCCTCCTGGGCACTGCAGCAGAGTCAGCATCTCTGGAGGTGAGGTTTAGACATCTGTGTCCAATGACGCTTCCCTGGTGATTATGATGCAGTGTTTGAAGACTATTTATGTAAGCCTAGTTTTCAAGGAGACTGAAGCTCAGAGAGGGAAAGGGACTTATGTAAGGTCACATAGAAAGGTGATGGCAGAGAGAGGATTAAGATCCAGGGTCCAGGATTGAAGAAATAAAACACTGAGCATCTGTTATCTACCAGGTCCTATACTATGGTCTGGGTGGGGATCAACAAACTTTTTTTTTGTAAAGGGCCAGATAATAAATATTTCCAGCTTTGCAACTGCTCAGCTCTGCTGCTGAGGTGTGAAAGTAGCCGTGGGCAAAATGGAAAAAGAATGGGTGTGGCTGTGTCACAAAAGAACTTACAAAAGCAGGCAGTGGGCTGGACTTGGCTCAGGTTAGTTTGCTGACTCCTGTCTAAAGCTACAGAAACAATCCAAACACAGCCCCCTTCCCTTGAGGAGCTTATGGTCTAGTGTTATTATTGACCCAAGTTTGGGTCTAGCACTGTTTTTGCTGCTGTGGATAAAAAGCAACAATAATGACAATAATAACTGCACTAATAATACTAGATGCAGGGCATTGAGGTTATGTCATCACTTCTAATACTCCCAACAGTGCTGCAAAGTAGGTATATGATTTCCATTTTACAGATGAGGAAACTGAACTCAGAGAGGGGAAGTGATATGGACAAATTCATACAGTTGTAAGATTTAAACCTGAATCTGATGCCCCTCAAAACCAACCTCTTTCTACTGCATCATCCTAGGATCCAGCTACTAATGGAGTAAACTGAAAGCTCCTAATAACAAATACCTGTTGTATTATTCTGAACATCCCATTGCTTCTCTGCTTCATGAACCCTTGGGACCTCCCACCTCTGTGGTCAGCTCAGTTTTCTTACAGTGGTACCGAAAAGACACTACTGGGTTCAAAACCTCACTCTGCTACTTTCCAGCTGTATATGTCTTTGGGCAAGTCACCTGGGACCTCGGCTTCCTTGTCCTTAAAATGGGTATCATATGGGTACCTAGCACAGAGTCTGGCACACAAGTGCTAGTTGCTGGTATTATGTGACTATTACTACTTCCCCCTTGAGCCTTCTACCAGAGGCTTCTAAGTCTTTGTTTTCTGGGGGCAGAGAATCGGATTCAGTGGCAGGGCAGCCTTCTTTCCTCATCCACGAATTTTTGATCACAGCTGTATTTGTAAAAGGGCACATTTCTATATTTATCGTTCTCTTCCTTGGAGTTCCTTCAGCAAGAACTCTTGGAGTTCCTTACAGGCAGCATCTTCTTGATTCTAGATGTTGGGGGATATTCTTGATCTTTGCTTACTGTGGAAGAATGAGTTGTGTGCATATGCTGTCTCTACGTTAGCCAGTCTTTATCAGAGATCACGAGGTCTGGGAGATGCTGGGGATACGAGTGCTGCTGCCGACAAGTGGCCTGAGAGGGCCCAGCTTCCAAGAGCCACCATGGCTACCTGCTCTGAATGATGAAGTCCTTTGCAACGAGGGCAATGACTGGTCCTCTACAAAAGTGAAAATTCTTTTTTTATTCCTTTTCAACAGGTCAAATATTTCCCCTGCTACTGTCTTTCTGCTCAGCAGATCCTTTCTGCATGGGCAGTAGAGCAAAAATGTCACCTGAGTTTATGCCTAAATTAACATGGGCTCGAGGAAGTCCCTAGGTAGCTCTCAATCTGCCACCAGAAAAAAAATGTCTAAGAAAATACTGTCGTAGCAACCGCTTACAGAGGCAAAAGATATTAGGTGGGGACCTTGAGGGACGAAGCCTGCCCTGTTCTGCACCTGTGTAGACACAAAACCAGGAAGGCCTGGTGCAAAAGGCCCAGCGCTGGAACTGGAAACATGGGTGGGACCTTCGGCTCAACTCCATTACCTGTGTGTCTATGGGCAAGTAAGCTTGCCCCTCGGTGCCTCAGTTTCCCCACCTGCCCGATGGCAATGATGTCTACCCAGTAAAGCCAAGGCCCACATCGAGAGCCTGGAGGGGGCAGATCCATATGCTTGTGTTTCTCAAACATAAAGAGCGCTCCAGTCACCAGGGGATCTTGTTCACATGCAGATTCTGCAGCAGCAGGTCTGAATCTGCAGATATTCTGCATTTCTTACACACTCTCTGGTGACTCCGATGCTGCTGGTCAGTGGGACACACTCTGAGGAGCCTGGCTAAGAGACTGGAAGCTCCATGTGGGGAGTCGGCAGGGGCACCTCAGGTTATCAGCCTGGCCCTGCTGTCCCCACCCTCCCTATGGTTGAGCAGCTTGGGAAGCAGCATGCCACCTCCGCATGGTGGTTCTAGTGACTTCAGAGTGACGTGTTCACTTATTTTGTAGCCTTCTGCTTGTGTTTTCTGCAGCTGGGGTGGGGGCATGTTGAGCAGGAGAGGAGGAAGGAGCTTGGGGTGCTGGCCTGGAGGAAGCAGGAGGGGTGCTCACATGGGATGGAAAGGTCTGGGGCTCATGTGGATAACGCATTTATCACCCTCCCCCCGGCTCTCCCCAAAACTGTAAATTACTAGGCTGTGCAGAGATGCCTCTGAGGACAATGACATTTCTACCTCCTTATCCTCCTTCACATTAACACAGTGCGGCGGTTTCCAAACCTGAATGCTCATCAGAACTTCCCGAAGTTGTTAAATATATATTTTAAATATTTTTAAAATTTATTTTGAGAGAGAGGGGAAGGGAGGAAGAAAGAGAGGGAGAGGAACATCAATGCAAGAGAGAAAAATCAATCATTTGCCTCTTATAAGTGCCCTGATTAGGGTTCTAACCTGCAGCCCAGCCACGTTCCCTGACAGGGAATTGAATTGGTGGCCTAGCGCTTTGCAGGATGATGCTGTACCAACTGAGCCATACTGATCAGGGCCCAAAGTTGTAATATATTAAAAACAAAAATTCCAGGCCTCACTGGAGATCAGTAGTTTGCCCCCAGTTGACATTGGGTGATGCCTGAAGACACTTCTGGTTGTCACGATGGTGCGCTACCAGCTCCTAGTGGGTAGAGGCCAGGGATGCTGCTAAACATCCCAGAACACGCACGCCAGCCCCACAGCATGGAATTATCCAACCACAACATTAATAGTGCTGAGGTTGAGAAACTGCCCCAGATTAAGACTCAAGTTTGTATCCAGAGATATGTTTTTAACAAATTATTTCAGGGGATTCTGATTAAAAGGCAATTTATAGAAATGAATACAAGGATGGCCTTTGGAAACAGATATGTTGGGCTATGTGACCTTGAACATCGTTTTTGATCTTTCCATGCCTCCATTTCTCTATTTCTAAAATGAAATAAAAATAATAATTTTAGTTATCTACCTACCTACCTACCTACCTACCTAATAAGGTTGTTCAGGGTTAATGAGCCAACATGGAGTCCTGGCATAGAGTCATCACAAAATGTTGGTCACTATTAATGTTGTCATGATTATTATCGACAACCAGGTTGAAAACTGGGGGATAAGATGATCAGCAGGCCTGGCCTTGGGTGCCTGCCAAGGCTGGCTGGGAAGGTGGGGTTCGGGAGGCTGCAGGGCATGGTGGGCTCACCTGGAAGCGGTGGAAGTCCTGGGGCTTGAAGTCATTGGGGGAGCAGCCGCACCAGTCCACGATGTGTTTGTACTGGCACTTGCAGCCCAGCTTGCGGTTCCAGTTGGTGATGCGCAGGTTGTTGTCCACCATGGTGTCGCAGTGAGGGCTATTCTCCAGGACTGTGTGGAAGAAGGACTGTAGGGGAGAGAGGAACCAGCCTGAGACCTCTTCCAGCTTCCCTTGAATGGGATGGGGTGGGGATCCTGCCCTGGGACTACCTGACTGCAAAGGGACTCTCTGGGAAACTCATCTGTTCTTCCTGTAATTGGGGTCAGTGCCAATCTGGTTCTACTCAGGGTACACCAGATGTTTCATCCAGAGTGGCTTCATTCTGTCCAGAAGTCTAATATTCTGAGTGTTTCTCTAATTATCTTTCCCCAGCAGTCCAAAACCTGATTTCGAGATATCTTTTATCATCCAGGAATCTTGTCTGCTCAGCAGAGAGGAAAAGTCCCTCAGGGTATGTCAACACATGGGGATTAGAGGAAAACATGGGGGCAATTTTTCAGGAAAACTTGGGCCCTTTGGTTCTTGCTTTGCAAATAGCCATGTCCGGAACCAAAGGGATTCAGCTCTGATATCTCTTGAGAAGACCAATGCTATGGAATTTCACTTGTGGGTAAGGGAGGCCAGATTCAAGGGTGCATCAGGCCCCACGGCTGGAAGGAAATGCAGGTATAGTATGACTACAAAAAGGGCAAGGTGGTGGTGGTGGGGAGGGCGGGGGGTGGGGTGGGGGGGGGCTGCTTGCTGTCCATGGTGCTGAACCAGGAACAATGGCTTCCCCTAATCCTAAGACTCTTAGCCCACCTCTCCTAGGAATGTGAGAAAGATGTAATGTTGAGAGTTAAAAGACAGGTCAGAGAGGAGGGACATGGTTAGAAATGTGGAGAGAGAGAGAGGGAGAGAGAGAGTGACTGACTTTTATTTGGACACTTTTATGACAACCCAGATACCAGGCAGATACATTCTTCCCTGCTCTCTGCTCCCTAGGGGAAGCTATGGGGGAACATGTGTCTGCCTGTTATAAATTTATGGCACAGCCTTCAGAGTTCTTCTGAGCTGGTTCCCTGGAAGTGGTCTGGGAGATGGGAGAGAGAGGTGGAGGTGCTGGGGTGGAGGGGATGGATCTAACCGGGACCTGGGCTGTAATGTGCCTGTGTGTGCTGCAGCAGGGGTGGGGCAGAGAGAGCCAGCCCCAGGACGAGCATCTTGATTAAAAGAACCAAAGCTCCAAGCAGTCTCTTCTCAATGGGTGGGTGGGCAAAATGAGGCTCTGCCCACTACCCACAGCTGACCTTCCCATGATGCTAAATGACATGCTGGTGAACCTGGATTTTCAGCTTGAAATGTCTACAAGCCCACAGAAGCACACATTCTCCATCAAGCAGTGGGGAAAAGCACCCAATTACTGACTGCCCTGTGTCCTTTTATAATGATACAGAAATTCTCTCCAAGATAATGGATGAGGAGGTTATCGGAATTGAGAGAAAAGGTGATTTTTGCTGAAATAGGATTAAAAGCTGATTACTTAACATGTGCGCAGAATAGCAAAACGTGGCCTGGTTACAACAAGCCCATCATTCCTCTGGAGTGACACAGGCAATCAGCCCTACCCAGAGCTTGTCATTGCCCTGGATGTTGGTGAGGGACATGGAAACCATCGAATGAGATGCACTGTCTTGTCTGTCCTAGAGACATATCACCTGAGGGGTCCAAAGATGGGACACAGCCAGCAAGGAATGGTGGATTACTCACGGGAGGTGTCATGGGCTCAACAGAAACAGAACCAGCTCTGGAGTTTTCTGAAGTAGGAAATTAAGAGCTGGAGGACAGGGGGCTTAACCTAGAATCTTTCAGCCCAGGTCCGATAAAGAGGCTGCTGGCATGCCAGGGGCAACAAACACTTCAGCTCTGGGTGCCTACCCATCTCCAGATGGGCCAGGGCTATTTTAGAACAGTCTTCAGTATTAAACAATGGGGCTTCCGAAAAGGACTGACTGTGTCCCCCTGAAATTTGGAGGCTGAAATTGTAACCCCCGATGTGATAATGTTAGCAGGTGGAGCCTTTGGAAGCTGACTAGAAGAGGAAGGTGGAGCCCTCATGATTGGGGATTAGTGCCCTTAGGAAAGGGAGCCCAGAAAGATCCCTAACCCCTTCAGTCCTGTGAGAACACAGGGAGGACTGTCGGTAGGCAGTCTGCAACCTGGAAGAGGGCCCTCATCCGATCATGCTGGCACCATGATCTTGGATATCCAGCCTCCAGAACTGCGAGAGGTAAACTTCTGTTGTTTATAAGCCACCTACCCTATTGTATTTTGCAGCCCTAATGAAAATAGCTTCCCACCCTCGGGCCTCAAGAGTGCTGACAGACTGCCCGGAGCTCTGAAATACTTCCAAAAGCCAACAGGAAATGCTGAGTCCCAAACATTTGCCCGTGAGGGCTGCCAGTGTAGGGGGTGTCCTGAGAGGGCCAGCACTCACAGCTGTGCGGATTACGCACCACACAGTGCTGGGGGGAGGGGTGCCGCCACCAACACTAGATATCAGAGGTCTGTATCTTTTTAACGGTTTCCCAGAAAAAGGCAGTAAGTGTCCTGTTCTAACAAAATTAGTACATTGTGATGATTTTTATTACCAATGGGAGCCAGGTGCCTGAAAAAGGGCTGCCTTTCGTAGTTTTCACAAAGACACTGTGGATGGCTGATGGTAGCACTGTGCGTCTGCTCCACACAGCCTCCACAGACTGGAGGGGACCAGGGGTGGTGCTGGGACAGCAAGGTCCCTGGTAGCCACTGCTATTCTCCATCTTCAACCGGATGTTTGGAGGGCTACGTACTGGACTTGGCATTGCTTTGCCAAAAATTCAGCATTTGCCTTGCTCCAAAGGTTAGAATCAGCCCTGACCATACGCTGGTGTTTTTTTTTCCTGGACACTCACCTCAGCAGGAAGCAGGGTGTAGGAGTAGAACTGCTTCATTTTAGTCACCAGATCATCTGTGGAGAACGTCACATACTCCACAAACTTCCGGTTCAGCAGGAACCAATCCGAACCACCATCCACGGCAATGCCCTCTGGGATCCGCCGGTCCCCCAGGCGCCACATGTGGGCGTCACACTCCAGGAAAAGCCGGTCCAGGCCCTGTTTCCGGATAAACCTGAAAGAGACAAAGAAGCCATTGCCCAAAAGAGCCTCCACCCAGAGTCCAAATGAGATGGCACAATCACGGTGATCAAAGCATTTATTGAGCACTGACTGTGTGCCAGGTATGGAGCCAGGGGCTCTGTGTCTAGTTTGTCACTTGGTCTTCATGAGTGAGGCTGGTCACTCCATTCCTCTGAGGCAGGTGCTATTATTACACCCATTGTACAGATGAGGGCACTGAAGCTTAGAGACATTTAGGGGACTTGCCGAGCATAATTAGATGGCAACGATCCTGTGGTACATCTGCTTTCTCTTTAGGAAACTTTGAAATCATCTTTCCATGTCACAGACACCTTGGTAGCTTATTAAACATAGCTTGTGGACACTCATTTCAGAATAATGTTCAATATCAAAACATGCAGGATTACAAATTTTATTTTTAAACAGCAAAGTTATGCTCTGGCCAGGTGGCTCATTTGGTTGGAGTGTCATCCCAGCACCAAAAGGTTGCAGGTTCAATCCTGACCAGGCACATACCTAGGTTGTGGGTTTAATCCCTGGTTGGGGTACATACAGGAAGCAACCAATCAATGTGTGTGTGTGTGTTTCTCTCTCCATTCTTATCTCTCTAAAAAATCAGTAAACATCCTCAGGTGAAGATTAAAAAAACCAGCAAAGTTATGATATAGTAATTCATGTACTTTTTGATTCACACATTAAATATAGGATTACAAAGTATTTCTTAAAACACCAAATTTATGGTAATTACGAGTGTTTCTTTCTTAACAAGTGAAATAACAAGATCTGTGGCAGGTCTAATAGCCACTGTAATTGTGAAGAAGTGATGAGCATAACTGATGGTTAGAGGAGGATGCATCAACTATAATGTGATAGGAGAATATGTGATTCCTAACAGTTACTGCTCATACTACTGTGGTTTGTTCTCCACATGTAGCTAGATTTCAGTTAGAGTTCAGTGAAAATAAGGATCATTTTGTTCCCATTCATGGGTCCTCTGAATTCCATCTATGAACCTCAGATGGACAACTCCAGCTCTAGAGTATATACATATAAACATTCGGGAATCTGCAAAGCAGGCTGGGTAGCGCTGGCACCTCCTATTCTGTAAATGCAAAAATCAATGGTCAAAGAGCTGGTCAAACAGGTGTGTGGGGAGACTGGTCAGAGCAAAAACTCAGTCTTCCAGCCCAAACTGTGCATTTAAAGTGAGCATTAACTGCACACTTACAATGTGCCAGGCATTATGCTGGCCCTAGTGCAGGGCAAGGGGGAGTCAGGGTGACCCCTACATCTCAGGAGCTAGTTACCTAGCTGGGAGCTGAGTCTAGATGCCTCCCGACTCAGGGATCCTGCTGCTCCTCCAGCTCAACAACACAAAATCAAGCATTTTAAAGTGTACCATTTAATGGCATGGTACTCATTCAAAATGTTGTGCACCCATCATCTCAATCTGGTTTCAAAATATTTCATCACCCCAAAGGAGAACTCCATGCCCATAAGCTGTCATTGACCATTCCTCGCTACCTTCTAACCCCTGGCAAGCACCAAACTGCTTTCCATCCCCATGGATTTACCCATTCTGAATATAGATGGAGTCATATAGATGGAATCCTATAATTTGTTGGGTTTCTTCAACCTACAAGGTGTTTTCAAGGTTCATCCACATTGTAGCTCATACTAGTGCTTCATCCCTTGCTCCTGTCTGACCAGCATCCATTCCTTGTGTTTCTGGGAACCACGTCTTGATTTTACTTTGGTCAGTCACTAATCTTTGATTCTCAGTTTACTTGGGTTTGCACCTTACCCTAACACCAGGGGTGGGACTGTGACCCGGGCCGGTCAATTCCATCTGCTTGGCCACCATAATACTGGTTCAGGGATAGGTGGGAAACTCAAGCTGAGTTTGAGATTGGGTCCTGAATTTTCACTGAATTTATCAGGCAGGCTGTTCTACAGGGTTTTTGGCTGAGAGGGCACAAGCTTGGAGCTGGTGGCAGCCATTGTATCACCATGAGTATAGAGGTTGTCTGACAGTGGAAGTAACACTGAAAGAAGGGGAGGTCAGGCTTTGCATGGGAGCCCAGGGAAAATTGACAGCTTTTCTGAGGACATGCAGAGGACACATGCAAGGACAGAAGCCAAGAGAAGACCCAGGTATCCAACCTCCTCGGTCTTGTTCTTTCTCTAACATAGCTTTCCGCATGCCACATCTGAAGTTGGCCTCACGTGGATGAAGGGGTTAGGGGTCTCTTTGTCGAGGGGGTGATCTGGTGAAGGTCTTTCATCATACTAATCATATCACACCACAGACACAAAGCTTGGCTTTAACCAGTTCATTAAAAGCAACCCCAAGTTTAAGAAAATAAAATCCTACCTTGATTGTGGCTAAGTTATACAATAATGTTCAGTCAGTGCATTTAACCATGCCTAACACTTTAAATTTCAGGTAATTTGTATCAAAACTTACATGGTTAGTTTTGTAACCAAAACTAACCCAGAGAGAAAAATAAAAGATATACAGGTGAGAGAACTTGGAAATTTTTTCTTTCCATGGACCAACTTTTTAATTTTATGTTCCATTATATGGGATAATAGCATCATCTTGCAATTTTAATATGATGTCCCAGACCATAATATCCAAATACAATATTTATGCAGTAAAATTTCCAAAATAAAATATTCATAGGGTTGGGAGATTGGTCGCTGTATTTACTGCATTCCAAAACTGATAAGCAGCAAGCACATGCTTTGGTTAATTGTGAGTAAAAATAGAGACAACCCATTCCCAAGGTCTCAGAAAAGTTTCTTTTGAGAGGGGCTGCCGAGAACTGGGTCTGGATTGGGAGAAGGTGGCAGAGACCTAGAGCCTGGGTATCTAGCAGATGAAAGGAATCAGCTTAGGAAGTGATTTGCTTTTTTTCCTGTTCTGTGAACTAACCATAGCTTGGAAAGGTAAAAGTTGGAAATCAAGGTATGTCAGTAAACACCTGGGTGTGTCTTTTCTTAGATGCTGGCTCACCAGTAAAGGGTACATAGCTCTCTTACCTGATGGATGGAGGGCAGACTGATTTGCAGCAATGGGCCCAAGACATAGAAGGTGACTAATGACGCTCTCCTCCCTTCAGTTTCACCTCCCACTGACTTGGTTACCTGGGGCAACTGGGTCAATAGGTGGAACTATCAAAAAAACGGACACCAAAAGGATATGGGTACCAGTCCTGCCTCTGCTTTCACAGACTGTGAGACATGGGGCTGGCTTAACCTCTCTGAACGCCAGTTACCTCATTTGTCAGATGATCCCTGTACATCTGTCCTGGGAAAGTGCAGTGGATGACTTCTACAAAGGTCCTTGCACAGGGTTTGGTAAGCACAGTTCACCCAAGCAGTAGATTCACCCAAGCATCGGTTCCTTCTTACATGGTGATAACATCCCTCCCCAATCCTGCACATCCCTGATCATCCTTCCATGCTGTATTTTTCTCCATAGTATTTTAAACTTTCAATAACATATACAAGATATTTAAACTTTCAATAGCACATAGAAGATATATTAACTATATAAGGTATTTAGTTTGTTGTCTATTTGACCTTGGTAGATGTAAGCCCCAGGGAGTCACAGATTCTCATCTATTTTTGTTCACTGCTGTATCCTTAATGCCTAGAACAGTGCCTAGTATACAGCTGGTGCTCAATACATATTTACTGAATAAAAAAAATAAGTAAAGGGAAGAGTAACAGCCACGCCTGTCAGGCAATCAGGAAGTGGTAGCAGTTAGTTAACCAGGTGTTTGGTTCTTCTAACACTCATTTGACAGATAAAGGAACTGAGTCACAGAAAGGTTAAGTCAATTCTCCAAAGCCACACAGATAGCAGTCTTAGACTTGAATCCAGATCTGGATAAATCCAATGCAAGCTCTTAGCCACTCTGCCATTCTTCACCAGTCCTAATTTGCCAGGTACTGCCAAGAGGATCCAGTGAAGGATCTGAGAACTTCTACTGCCTCAAAAGGAAACTGTGCAGAAATGACAGAACCAAAGGGCTCACTGCTGGTCTTAGAAGACCTCACAAGGACTGCCTATTTTCAGAACAGACCACCTAAGGGCAAACCTGGAATCAGGTGCATTCAATTTCACCTCCTGGGATGCACCTTTCAGGGCTGGGTAGTTTGCTTTTCTGAGACCACTCAACTGGCACATTATAGAACAAAGTCATAGCTAAATAGGATTCTACTGGGATGTCACAGAGACCAGGTCTACTTGGCTGAGCATCAAAAGAAACCAGATGGAAGGTGGGGAGGGGTCCTGATTCTCACCCCTGGGAGTAGAGTTCAGGTATAGGGATTGCCTGAGGGAGTATGTGTGTGTGGGGGTTGGGTTTCGGGGAGCAAGGGGGAAAACTGAGACAACTGTAACAGCATAAACAGTAAAATATAATTAAAAAAAGAAAGTATCTGTAGCCTTTGGAAATGATCTCAGAAAAGGAGACAATGAAGAAGTCCCTCAATTCAGTTAATTTCCTGGCTACAGTCTCAGCATAGTCATTGAGTATGAAATTATTCCAGACCTGTCTCATCCTATAATGAGTTCTAAAAGGAAGAACTCTGCCCCTCAGCTTTTACAGCATGTTTGAGCAGGAAAGAATCTTAGCAATCAGCTAAAATAACTAATTCTACAGATTAAATACACACACAAGCACACACACTTTCAGACCCAGAGGGCTGTATGATCCAAAGTCATCCAAAGTATATAGCCTGAGGGGAAAAACATCTCTCATTCTTCTCTTTTCCTGTCCAGTGATCTGTCACTGAACCCAGATTACTCCTTTAGCATAAGTACAGCCTAAGCATTTTAGTGAAAAAAATAAAGTCATGGAACAAAGCATCAAAGCCACAATGTGTGAAGTCACCCAGCCATGTGAATGGGCTCACAAGAGACTGCCACCTGCGGGGGCCAAGCTTTGGGCTCTGGAGCCAGGCTACTCAATTCAAGTCCTGGGTCTGCACTAATCATGGGCAACCTGAACATGTGATGGCTCAGTTTCTCATGTGGAAAATGGTGATCATAATAATAGCTGCCTCACGGAGTTGGTGTGAAGGTTTAAATGAGATGATATATGGAGAGGGCTTAGCAAAGTGCTCAGCACATAGTAACTGCTCCATAAATGTTCACCAAGATGCTTAACGTTTTTCCTTTATCAGGCTAGGGAATTTAAATTTATATCTCTCTTGGTACAGGCATTTGTAAAGCACGGAGAGGGCTAAGGGGCAGAAACCCTCAATGAACTGGAAAAAAAAAAAAACAAAAAAACAATGCTATTTCAGCACCAAGGACAGAAGCCCAATGTCCCCACAGTGAACCCAGTCTCCTGATACTATTTTAGTTAAGCGATGCCCATGGTTGTAGTGGTAGAGGTGACAAGTGTGAGGAGGACCTTTCTAATTCTGTCTGAGCATCATGAATACAAATCCTTTCCATCTTCCCATGCCATGAGTCAGCGAGGATTCAGCTCACTGCGTTCCCTGGCAGCTCCATACAGGCCCTGATGGCCATTCGTCTCAGGTGCAGGGTGGGCTGTATCCTTTCCTGACCTTGGCTGCCTGGAATAACAAGGGGGCTTGAGGCATCCCCTCATTCAGCAGCTCTAGAGAGCACCTTCAATACTCCAGGTCTATGTGCCAAGAGTATGCTCATGAACCGAGTACTCACTCCTTTCTAGGCCCTACTCCTCACACTTAGTATGTATCCTCTAATTCAGACTTCACCACAATCCTATGAGGGTTCATTTTACAAATGAAGGAATAGAGATACAGAGAGGTTAAGTAATTTTCTGAAGGTTACACAGCTGGTTAGTGGCAAGGGTGGGATTCAAACCTCAGCGGTCATACTCTGGATTCTACAGTCTTAGCCATAAGGCTGTAATACTGCTTTAATAAGTAAATAAGCAGACATAAAAAGCTACAAAACACATTAATATACAATTAGATGTTTGTGATAAGTGCTACACAGAGAAACTCAGAGTGCAATGGCAAAAGATAAAGAGACACGGATATAATTAATGAAGATTGTTGGGGAACGCTTCATTGAGGAGGTGGCATTTAAAACTGATGAGAAGAACTCGGTCATCTGAAGCGTGTGGGGAAAAGTTTTACCTGTATGAGTAGTAGCATGTGCAAGAACCCAAATGAATGAAAAGAGCTACAGGGAAATGCTCAGCCTCACTACGTCACTGGGGAGTAGACAGGACAGGAAGACGCTGACCCGACTGGTGGAAGGAATGCACCATCTGTAAGTACGTGTGGCCCGGACAAGGCAGGGCACCCTATGAGGAACATGCTCAGGTATTCAGTGTAGCACAGTGGCTTGGAGAGCAGACTCTGGAGCCAGACTGCCTGGGTTCCAGTCTGTTTCCCACTTATGAGCTGTGTATCATTTAATCTCGCTAGCCTTGGTGTCCCCATCTGGAAAATGGACACAATAATAGCTTACACTGTGGGGATGTTGTGAGAATGGAAAGAATTAATATCTGTAAAGCATTTAGGACAGTTCCTGGCACACAGTATACTTTCCCCATGTTACTATTATTACACGCCCTGTGCTAAGAAAGCTGACTTAGGTTTGGCATTCAAGGACGGAAGAAAATCAGAGCCAGGGACCCAAATTCTGGAACCTAATGTCTCCTGGCTCAGTGGCCCATGCTATTCACAGCACTCAGGGCCTGGGGCAACTGGCACCTCTAAGAGTTCTAAAGGTCCGATGAGTGCTAATTGGTTTTCCATATTTCACACATTTTAAAAAAGCAATGTTTACTGCCTTTTACACTCTGTTTGATTGTAAAAGTAATGCTTTGTGCCATCGAAAGCTTGGAACAGAAAAATAAATCTAAGAAGAAAATAAAAAGCATACTCTACCTCTGAGATGACACTGTGAAATATTTTCCTTATAGTCTTCTGTCTAACTCAACCTGGATTATTTGGGAAAAAGAAAAGCTCCGAAGTTGACTTCAAAACCCATATGGAGGCCGAAAGAGGGGATGCATACACAGCTCTGTGTGTGTGCCTGAGATGCTAAGCACTATTTTGACATGGCTGCCATAATTGAATTAAATAAAATGAACATGCAAACAGTGATAAACTCACTGGTTTGGTTTAAGAAAAGCTAAAGGAAAAGGCAATCTGCTTTCCCCATTGGAGATGAAATACTAATTATCTTCTCACATCAATCATGGTGCTACAGGACAGCTGGGAGGAAGCCCTTCTCTTGATAAGCAAGTTGGCACCAAAGAGCCTCCTGTAAGCAGATTTGCTTGAAGGAGGTTCCTGGCCAGGCTCTCGATGGGTTTGCCAACTTTTGGCTAAACAGTTGCCTGTTTATACATCAAGGGAGGTTTGGGTCTAAAGATTAGTTCAGTGACAGAGAGAAGGAACTGCCTAATGGCATGTGAGTCCTGCAGTCTGGCTCTGGAGCATGGGTTCTTAGCTGCCCTGCCCTATCCTGCTATGTGCTTAATGTAGTAACCACAGGAGAATCCCTTTAACACTGGGTGGGCCAAAAATTTTGTTTGGCTTTTTCTCTAAGATGGATCTAGTAGCACTTAGTTGTCTTTAACTTTGTTGGAAACAATTTTGTTAGATTGTACTGACACAGTTGTCATGTCAGCATGCATTAAAAAACTTATCGATATTGGTGAAGTTTTGTGTACCCATTTTTAAGATTGACGATGGAAGAAAATAGGCGACATTTTCAACATATTATGCTTTACTATTTCAAGAAAGGTAAAAACACAACTGAAATGTGAAACGAGATTTGTGCAGTGTATGGAGAAGGTGCTGCGACTGGTCGAATGTGTCAAAAGTGGTTCGTGAAGTTTCATGCTGGAGATTCCTCACTGGACGATACTCCATGGTCAGGTAGACCACTTGAAGTTGACAGTGATCAAATCGAGAAATTAACTGAGAACGATCAATGTTCTGCCACATGGGGGAGAGCCAACATGCTCAAAATATCCAAATCAATAGAGTTATTGGTGAAAATGAAAAATGTGTCTTTTGTTTTATGGAAAAAAATAGACTTTTTGGCCAACCCGATGTTTTTCTTGAAGCCGAATTTAAATAGCTTCAAATATTTTTTTGAACTTAGTCTTATTGTAAGTATAATATCCATGAAGTCATGGGCTAGATGAGCTAATTATATAAATTTTCATTGATGCGCATTAGATCAATACCCAATTTCCCAGTACGCCCACTTATGAACTACCCAGAATAATGCCACACATCACAGGTGGATCATGAACACACTTTGGGATAGGCTGACTCTCGAAAGTAGAAGGATCTGATTTCCACTCTGCCCTTCCCAACTCATTTACAAAGTGATTCTACTTAAAGTCATCGGAGTATTACTCTTTCACTTGTACACCCCAAGAATTTATGACTGTGGGTCCTCTCAGATCCTGGGCTGATAAAAGAACACAGGCCTTAAGAGTCAGACTGAACTGGTCCAATCCAAGCCGTGCCATTCACTAGCTATGGGACCTTGAGCCTGTTACAGCAACTCTCCAGGCCTCAGCTGTGCTCATCTCTACAATGGGGTAACGCCTGCCAAATGAGGCTGGGATGAGGTAACACACTGGAAAGCGCCTGGCTCGGGCCTTCCTGTGGAAACTCGATCCTCCACAATTCCAGCCTCACTGTCTGAATTTTGCAGAGATGAGGAGATGCAAGTATGAGGAGTCCAAGTCATCTGTTGAAGTCCCATGGCTGTCACATGGCAGAGCTGGCTGTACTCCTGTGCTCTTGCTCTTACCACTATACCACACTGCTCCCAAGAACTAAGCACTGGGGCTTTGGTGACCTTGAATTAGGTAGAGACTTTAGATTAACCAAGGCAGGAAAAGGCCCAGAGGAAACCCTATCCTGGCTGAGGGAAGTGATTTTTCCTCTCCATCTCCCTGTAAGGGGCCTGTCCCCACACACTGGGACTCGATCAGGCTGCTGAGACTTGGGGAACTTCTCTGATGCTCCCTAAGCAGAAATCAGGAGTTCCTGAGGATGTCTGCAAAGAACTGCTTGTTCAGGCTGTGAGTAGAGCTGAGGGCATCGCATCTGCTAGCCCTGTCAAGGCTATCTGGAAAAATGGTAACTGTATTGTACTACACGTCTCTCAATATATCTAGTTACTTTATTTTAGGAGGAAAGCAAGGAGAAACAGTGAACACAACATTCCCCTTCATTTAGTTACAGGAACAGTCAGGACCAATTTGGCAGCTATTAAATACTAGTTTGCCTTTATGCCATCTCTTCTCAGCAGGAGCTCCAAGTCCAAATTGGCTGCTAAAGGCGGGAGATGGGGACAGAAGGTCAACACTGCTATTAGAAACCACGTGGAGTTAAAAACTGAGGCACCATGTGGCCTATTTTGTGTCCCACTGCTTGCTTTTGCCCGTCCCCATGTCTTTGTCTTGTAAGCTCTTTGCTTCTGTCACAGTGTCTTACAAGGACTGGCCTAGAAGCATCAGAATAGGAAGGGACTTGGGAGACCATCTTGTTCATTTCCTTGGTTTGTCAAAAGGGGGAACTGAAACCCAGAGAAACAGAGTGGCTGTCTCAAAGCCAGCCAGTATGTTGGAGGAAAGCAGGACCACAGCACAGAGAAGCTTCACCATGCAGGGACTCTGAGCTTTGGAGGCACAGCCACCTGGCTCTGAGTCCTGGCCCTGCCCTCGCTGTGTGAGCTTAAGCAACTTCCTTCACCTCTCAGAGTCTCAGTTTCCTTATCTGTGAAGTGAGCCACAAAAAGTTGCCAAGGGTCACCATCTGGAGCCACAAAATGAAAACCAACACAAAGGACAATAGGAATAATGAAGTGAAGTTAATGGGGCAAAGGTTCAACAGGTGCAAACTTCCAGTTATAAAATAAGCCATGGAAATGTTATGGACTGCATGGTGACTACAGTCAATAATACCATATTGTGTATTTGGAAGTTGCTAAGAGGGTAGATCTTAAAAGTTCTCATCGCAAGAAAAAAGTCTGTGCCCTGGCCGGGTGGCTTAGTTGGTTGGAGCATCGTCCTGTACACCAAAAAGCTGAGGGTTCAGTCCCTGGTTGGGGCGTGTACAGGAGGCAACGGATCCATGTTTCTCTCTCTCTCTCCCTCTTCCGCTCTCTCTAAAATCAATGAGTACATCCTCAGGTGATGATTAAAAAATTGTAACTGTTAATTAGATATTTTGCAACATATACACATATCCAGTCATTATGCTACACACCAGAAACTAATGTAATGTTATATCTCAATTAAAAAAAAAAGATTCCTGCCAATGAACTACTTGGTTATTTAAAGGGACATGTTTATTTTACTTTAACCCTCTGCAAGAATAATAAAAAATAATTAAACAACTAAAAAAATGAAAGCACTAATAGAATCAGGGTTTGATGATATCATTTGAACTGTTTGATTAGCCATATCTGAAGTCAGATACTGATATTTTAGTTGTATTAGCCAATAACGTCCTTACTCCTTGAGCTATTTGATCTGGGTTTCTGTCATTTCCCAACAAAAGTACCCTTCCTAGCACATCACCAGTGCAGGAACTGGAGCTAAGTTCTGCACATGTGAGATTGACAGCAGAAGGCAGGCAGTGGTCAAGCTTGTTCATATAGCAGGTGAGACCTCAGCTAACAAAGGGGAGAGAGTGGCGGATGATGTCATATTGGTTCATGTTAGTATTAAATTAACACTAAATTACTGGCCTTAATTCATCAGCTGAGAGAATCCCAGCAGAGGACTCGTGGACTAGTACTGAAACTTGTGAGCTCTTCTGTCCTTGAATTTTAGGGCTTTCGAAGGAGGTACAAGCAATATCTCCTCAGTCTGAGCCTTTATCTTGTCCCATGTTATTTGAGTACCACCTGTCAGCTACTGATGCACATCAATGAGACAGGATATATACACCCAGAGGCATAATTTTGGCCCATATATCATCTATTTCTGTCTTCTAACAGCAATATTTTAGTTCTATACTTAGCACGGCAATGCTATCATTATCATCACCACTACCATCATCACAGGGCATTTACTATGTATCAAATTTTTTAGTGCAGCATCTCATTTAATCTTACCAGCAATTCCGTGAGAGTAGATCTATTAATAAGTCCATTGTATGGGGAAGGAAAAAGGCTCAGAGAAGTGAAGTCACCTGTCCAATGAAACACAACTAGGACATGGTAGAGCAGAACTCCAACCCAAGAGGTGTAACCTTAAAGACCATGATTTTAACCTCTGTCCTATACACAGTTCCTAGCCTAGTGCCTGGAAATAGCAGTCAGGGAATAAATACTGACGAGATAGAAAAAAAGGAAGTATGGTGGATGTCATTCAGTCATGTCTATTCACTTACAATGGGCTCCATTCTCATGATGCAACTTTATTTGCACAAAACATGTATGACAAGGTTCCCTGCCAGGGAAAAAGGTCTTCATTCTCTACTTGAGGGTGGGGACATGAAAACATGGGCCAGTTTTGATTATTAACCACATCCATGGAAGCTCCATTTCATTTCCACGGGCTTTGAGGCCAGACGTAGGTTCAAATTAGCACTCTCCTGCTATGTGACCTTGGAAAATCATTTAGATTCCCAATGACCCCCCTTTTTTTCCTTGACAAATGGGATACTAAATCTTATTTTTTCACTCAGTGGCTATAAGAATGAAATTGGATCCTGCATGAAAAGGTCCACCAAAGCAATGGACACTTAGTCCGAACACGACGTACAGTGGTTATAATTCTTCTTTTTTCCACCCAGATCTCCCTCACCCTTTGTGGCCAAACATGCTATGCTAACCTGTGCTGATTTATAGAGCATCTTCAAACCTGGGGCTCTTTTTTATTTTATTTTTTAAAGTAAAGACTTAATCTTTTAAGATTTTATTTGTTTATGTTTAGAGAGAGGGGAAGGGAGGGAGAAAGAGAAGGAGAGAAACATCAATTGGTTGCTTAATGCCCCCAACTGGGGACCTGGCCCACAGTCCAGGCACGTGCCCTGACTGGGAACTAAACCAGCGACCTTTTGGTTCATAGGCTGGTGCTCAATCCACTGATCCACATCAGCTGGGGTGAAACCTGGGGCTCTTTTTAAATGTAAAGAATGCAGCCTGTCAATAGGACAGGAACAAATCTATAAATAGACAGCTGTATGAAATCAAAGTTAAAATGTAGGAAAATGATACAAAACAAGGAGTTCCTACTCAAAGGTCAGGAATTGGAGACCACTGCTTCTTTTGTCCCTCCTTGATGTGGATGACTGGGTAAGCTAAGTCACAGAGCCAGGCAAAACCACACCTCCATCATCAATGGCAGAGTACACCTAAAGCAGGGATTGCAAATTGCAATGTCAACGGGGCTGGGTATGGAAGAGGGACAGGTGAGAACTTCAGAGACATGAAAAACATGGGCATTATCTCTGATCCAGTTGATAACTGCTATGAGAAAATTCAGGCACAGAGTTAGTGGACTTTCTTTTCTTTAAAAAAATTTTTTTTATTCCTCACTTGAGGTTATTTTTTTATTGACTTTGGAGAAAGAAAGGGGTGGGGAGAGAGAGAGGGTAGAACAGTGATGTGAGAGAGAAACATCAATTGGTTGCTTCCCATATTGGTTGATTCCTGAATGTGCCCCAACTGAGGATAGAACCCACAACCTAGATATGTGCCCTGACTGAGGATCAAACATGCAGCCTTTTGGCGTATGGGACAACTCACCAACCAACAGAGCCACCTAGCCAGAGCCGGACCTTCTCATCTTTTAGGATGAACTAGAAATCTGGATTTTCATGAGACTGCATCCCTCCCAGCTGATCTCTGGCCATGGAGATTTGCTATTTTTAAACAGGGCTAATAATTTTCAAATAAAGCACCTGAATTAAACACAACACAACAAACCAACAGGAGAGCGGAACCAAACAGGTTAACAAGCTAAAATTACTCTATGAGCTGCCAGGTTGTGCCCTGAGGGCAACTCCAAAAAAAGGCTCTAAGATGTTAAGAGTGACCTGGGCTGGATTTTAACAATATTTTACATCTGAATGGTGGGGCTTATCATGACTGCATCCCTCCCTGATGATCTCTGGCCATGGAGATTTGAACTCAGCTCAAAGCTGGATGGTACTGATGCTATTTGGGCATTGCTCATTTTAATGAGGGAGGTGCAATGGGTAAAATTGGGCTTTGGGTGCCTTGAATCCCTGCCAATGTCTTGGGTAGCAAAGTGAGTCAATGGCGAGGGCACAAGGCTGGAGTCGGGATACTTTAGTTCAACTACATGCTGGCACGATACTCTTTTCCACTAGAAAGTAAATTCATGAGAGCGAGAATTTTGTCTTATTCACTGCTAGAAGGGTGCCTGGCACAAGCTTGGCATTCAGCAAATATTTGTTGAATGACTGGCTGACCAGACGGTTACTCTGGGGATGTCACAAACTATGGGCCTCTGTTTTCACATCAATAAAATGGGAACTAACAATGGCTGCTCTGCTTGTGTTGAAGGGTTGCCACAATGAGATGATAGACTCACAAAGTGCTTGGACCAGAGGTTTAAAGGGCAATGACATTTACTATGAAACATTTACTGTGCTCTCTGTCCTTAGCTGACAGAAGGTCTGGGTGAGGCCCACCATGCCTGTCTTTCTTCTGTCCTCAACCTTTTTCTGGCTGCACCAAACCAGCCTGGAAGGAAGCCCCAAAATGATCACTCAGATTTTCATTTCCATTTTGTACAAAGACAGGGGGAGGATGCACTACCTTGCATTGTCCCGGCCGTGTGACTTCAAGAAATTCATATCTCGGTATCGGGAGAGAAATGCTACCAGCTGGTCATTTGTCCTGTGGAAACAAAGAGGAAAGTCAGAATCCTCCAGAGGTGATGGAGAATTGAGTCTTGGTTCCATTCTTTGTCATAGAAAACAGGATCCCTCCTCCTTTCACACCAGCGAATGGGCTGATAAGGCTGTATTCTTTCATGAGTCACTATCAATCACACTACATTGCCACACACTCTTTGTATTTGTCTCCTATATGCTCCATATACTGTGAACTCCTTGAGGATGAGGATAATATTTTATTCATTTTGGAGTCTTCAGTGCCCAGCTCTGGGCTTGGCAAATAGTAAGTCATCAGCGTGTTGCTCAATATCAACTACATAGTAATCTCAGGGTCTTTGCACCTGCTGTGCTTGGAAAATCCTGTCCTGTATCTTCCCATCACTAGCTTACTGTTGTTATCCAGTTCTCTTTTAAATGTCCTTTCATCCGAGAGGACTTTTATGGTCATACAACCTAAAGTATCACCTGTATCCCTGTCTCTGCTTTTTTTCACTATCTTATCACTCCATTTATTTCACTATCTTATCACCATCTGAAGGTGTTGGATTTCCTTACTTTAGGATGTAAATTAAAAAAGACAGAACCTTGCTCATCACTGGCACATAGTAGGGGCTACATTAGCTCCTACTGTAGGAGCATCCAACTGTTGGATGAATAAATGACTGAAAGTTGACATGAGTTTGAACTGACTCTTTTCAAGTGCATTTCGAGAAATGAATGAATCAATGAATGAATACCAAATTCTCGACAACCACTGGGCAACTGATTGAGAGATCTTTAACAAAGATAAAGTGCAATGCAAATGAATGACATGTTCCCAGCATTGTTATCCCAAATTTATCACCATCAATCTCGGCACTAGCAGTGTAGTCACAGCTAATCAGCTTGTGCATACAGCTGTGACAGTATTTTAAAAGGCAGTCACATGGGTCTCCATCTGCCAGAAATGCAGTCGCCTCTTCCGCTGAATAAACCCAAACAGGTAAACGGTGCTGAAGTGACAGCTCTTTTATCATCAGGCTCCTCTGCTCAGGGATGTTTATTTAGGAGGAAAGGGTTAACTATTGTTTCAAATTGGGAGAAATGTGAAGGCAATGGAAAGGAAGGACACTTTTGGGAACAGAATGGAGGCAAGATCTTTGGGAGGCAGGTTGGGTACCTTAGAAGGTGATACCTTGGATTCAAGAAGCAGAAGAACCTGGAGACAGGTCCCAGATCCTCTCCTGACTACACCCTGTGTGTCCAAGGGTAAGTCATTTATCTTCTCTGAACTCACTTGACTGCCCAGCACACAGTAGGTTCTCCATTCATATCTTCTGAATGGACAACTGGGTGGATTTAAAGGGTATATAGTAGGTGCGCAATAAGTACAAGCTGCTCTACTCTTTCTGCCTCTCACCATCTGGTCCGATCTGCTCCCACCCCCTACTGCTTCTTGTTTCCCTGCAGCTCCCTGCAGTTGCGCCACTCCAAGTCCCTGTTCTGTGATTGGATGACTCCTGTTGACCAACTCAATTCCAGCGGAGAGGGCACAAAGCAGTAAAGAGATGCTGCAGTGAAAATGAGCACTGCCGATGCCCCATCCTATTAACAGAAATAAACACCAACTCAAAACCAGCCATTCTAGCAGGCGGTAGACTCCAGAAAAACCCCACATGTCCACAATGAGCTCAATCCAGCACACACACAGAAAGCTAAGCCCTGCCGGTACACACAGAGGTGAACCTCAGGGATGCAGACAAACGCTGCCCCCACGTGCCTGCACAATGATGGTGTGTCTCCTGTGTGGACAAACCCCTACCGCTCACTGTGAGGTAAAGTCCATGCGTGCCCCGTGCAAGTTATGGTAGCTTGTGGGCAGAAGGTTCTTGAAGTTGCTGGAAGAGGTGTTAACTAAATCAGCCTATAAAAAATTAAAGCAAGCTCTCTCTAAACCATCTACATGTCTTAGCAGTTCCTATTCACCAACCCCCTCACTACTCTCTGCAACAGTTCATTATTGTTGTCCTGATGAATACGGGGACAAGTTAACCTCTGAATGGGTCCCTGGCAGCAGGAATAATAAATAGGGGCCTCTCAGTAGCCTCAGTGGGAGGGTTGAAGGGGCCGGGCTGGGGGTCCCCAGGGGCCCCCTCTCTGGAACTCAGCCCTCCCAGGGTCAGTGGCTGCAGCTCCATTTGGCAACCCCAGAAAGCCCTTTCAGGGCCCTGAGCTGGGGCCATTTTCACATTTACCGCTTCACCAAGTCCCCATCAGATGGGGATGAATAGGCATTTAACGAATTTACTTAGCAATGCTTCCACATGAAATCCTCTCAAAAGATGACATCTTGGGGGAGGAAGGGTGGGTGGGAGGGGGCTGTGGATTCCAGGCCTAGAGCTTGTGGGTAAAGCCGCTTTTCAAAGCAGAGAGCTGTGCCCCCTGCCTGTCCCCTCTCCCTGGGGCCCTGCCCGCCTAACTCTCCCTCTGCATAAATAAGCCTGCTCTGAATACTAAAGCCTGTCTCCCCAGCCGGTCTCCAAAGGGAGATGGAATTCGGCTGGGGCCCAAGTTTTCCTATTGTTGCTTTCAGACGCCTGTCGATAATTGCCTACATAATATTTAGTTCTCTCCAGATAATTAACAGCTTGCGATCTGTTGACATTTTACTCAGTTCCAGCCTCTCTCTCCCTTCCCCTCGCACACATTTCTCACTCACTCTTTCTGGTGGAGTCGTTTGCCAAGTGGCTCCCACAGCTCGTCACTTGTGTCTGTCTCCTCACCAGTTTCTTTGCACCTTTGGCAGAAATTGTTAGACGGTTTGTCTCTTCATCTATGCCAGTTCCTCTGATTCATGATGGTGACTCTGGGGTCCATCATAGTACTGTTAGGAGCCACCGGAACATCTTTGCTTTAATTAACATGTTTTTAATAAATATGAAAATACATGTATTGGGACCATATGGGAAGGTCAATTGAAACGCATAAATAAATGAATAAGAAAGATGTTCCATGACCACTTATGCAATGTCCACCATGGCCTAGGCCCTGGGGCTGACTTTTGCTACATGTTTTTGCACTTAAGTTTTCACAAAGATGCTATAAAATGTGAGTTTCATTCCCATTTTATAGATGGGCAGCTGAGAGTCAAAGAGTCGCCCATTTAGTTAAATGGAGAAATTGGGGTTGGAACTACCAGACCACTTCTACAAGTGAATGTGTGAATAAATGAGTGAGTGAGTGAATGAAGGAATGAATTCCATTCCCGTTGCTGGAGAAAATATACAGGTGCTCTGATGCCTCCTAATTCAGAGTCTAGTCTTCGCACCAAGAGCAGCAGCCCTCTGCCATTAGATACCGTATCTTAGGTTCCACCCAAGACCTACTGAGTTTAAATCTGCTTTTAAACAAAATTCCCAGGTGAGGTGTCTGCCCTTTAAAGCTTAAGAAGCGCTGTTTTAAGTCAAGCATGGATATCGGTAGTTAACTCTCTTCCTCTTTCTTTATTCATCAGCTCCCCATGGTGTCTTCCTGAAAACCCCGACTCTGAGCATGTTACTTTCATCTCTGTAAACCTCGTGTGTTGGAGTATTAAATAAAATAATGCATGTAAAACCTGTGCAGTAGCACCTAGTATATCATAAGCCTTTGATAATGTGGCCTGTTAGTTAATTATATGTATTATTGCCACTTCGAACATCAGAATCTTAAGATATTTTGAACTGGGGACAGTAGTGTAAAGACCCAGCCTAACTTGAACTTGGAAGGCTTTCCATGCATCACATGTACGGGATGTTCTGCAGAGCGTGGTTTGGAAACGCCCCTAGAGGGGACTTGTCCACAGTCTCCCAGCTGGTGCCAGGGATAGGAACTGTCTTCCAGCGGGTCAGTGCGCCATCACGTTGTCTGGTGTGCATAATAACTCTGGGCTGGAGACAGACAGGAAGGGGCGTGGTCTACCTCTCTGGTCCTCCCACCCCCACACCCCTCACCCCCGGTGCCCAGGAGCCCAGTCACAGCTACTCCCGTCTGCTGGCAGCGTGTGATGGGGTGAGGAGAGGATGGAGCCTGCTTAGCCTCCACCCGGAAAAAGCCCAACTCAGAGCCAACTTTTCTTCTCTGGGTCCCTCCTGCCCACCAAGCTCGGGCCCCAGATCTCTCTCTCCAATACAGGATGCTCACGACTGATGATGAGGCTGACAGTGCTCAGGCAAAAGTTAAGCACAGAGTTTCGTGAATGGCAAGATTCAGGATTTCAACCCCCTAATGCTGCCAGTGTGCACAGACTTCCTGGATGCAGTGGGTGGGCCATCTGCGGAGCAGAAATGTGCGTGAGCGGTGGTGAGAGACTGCGGGGTCTGGCAAAGTGAACGTGGTGAGGGCCTAGGGGGCACTTTCAACCTGAGCTCCGAGTATACAATGTCAGTATTTCCCCAACTCCTACTACATGTATCATATGTAGAGTTATATCATAGTTATGTTCAATTTAATTTTTTTAAATCCTCACCCAAGGACATTTTTTTCATTGCTTTTGGAGACAGAGGAAGGGAAGGAAGAAGGGAGATAAACATCAATGTGAGAGAGAAACAATTGATTGGTTGCCTCTGGTACGCTCCTGGCCTGGGGATCGGACCAGCGACCAGTCATGGCCCTGACCTAGAATCTAACCCACAACCTTTCAGTTATAAGACAAGACTCCAAAATAAACTGAGCCACATGGGCCATGGCTGTATGTTCAATTTAAATACCACTTTAGTTTTACTCTAAGCAACAATATTTGTGATAGCTGATGTACCTCTTTTCCCCCTATATTTTATATTGGGGTAAAAAACACATAACATGAAATTTGCCACTTCACCTGTCTTTAAGTGTACAGCTCAGTCACACTAAGTGCATTCACAATGTTGTGCCACCATCGCCACCACCCATCTCCAAGCCTCTTTTAATCTTGCAAAACTGAAACTCTGAACTCATTAAATAACAACTTCCTATTTCCTTCCTGCCCTGAGACCTGGCATCCACCGTTCTACTTTCTGTCTCTATGAACGGTCACATCCACACAGTAGTCAAACTCCAGAAACCTCATCCAAGTGGAATCCTACAGTGTCTGTCCTTTCGTGACTGGCTTATTTCACTGAGCATGATGTCCTCACGGTTCATCCACATGGTGGCACACGTCACAATTTCCTCCCTTTCTAAGGCTGAATGATATTCCATTTGGGTGTACCATTTTTATGTTTTTTCCCTGTTACATGGGAAAAGCGATAATAACTACTTATCTATATAACTCCTAAAGCAACTCGGCTACCAGGGGCATGTGTAAAGTGGCCAGCTGTTGTGGTTTGCCCAGGACTGAGGGGATGCCCAGGACACAGAATTTTTAAAGTCAGATAGTCTTAGCAAACTGAGGTGAGTTGGTGATTCCAGGTGTATCGATCTGCCGAGGGATGTGTGACCACAGGAGAAATAGTACACTCTGTCCTTTTCCGATGAAATGAAGAGTACAGAAAACCATGGTGGTGGGATGGCCAACTGTAACCCTTCCCTATGCTTTTGAAACTATGACTATGAAAACTTAGATTACAGCAAAATAGAGAAAGAAATGACAGCAATGGCAACACTAGCAACGACACCCACCACTTGAGTGCCTGCTATGGGGGCCAAACACTACCCTAACACTTATTAACCCACTTATTCCTCATGGCAACCCTGTGAAGGAAAAGCTATTACATTCATATCTATTTTTATTATTCTTTCTACATCCATTAGCTATCATCCTATATGGAACTTATTAACTATTTGGTTATTCTGAAACAGAATTTATACAAGAAAAGCAGCATAAATACATCTTTCTGTTTTTAATCAATTTTCAGAATACTGAATTGCACAGCAACCTCCAAAAGTCACGGATGATGCTTATTCGTTGGGTGAGTATTATTAAAAGCACTCGGGGTTTTGTGTATTTCCTATGTGTCAGTCCATTGTGCTCATTACTCTTTTGATCAGTGAGAGCCCCTTCTAGTTGCCTCATATCCATTTTTTATTACCTGTATTTACTTGATTTTTTTAATGTAATGATATATCCTGCTGTTCTGTCTAATAAGCATGTACAGGTAAACTTCACCCTTTTAGTGGCTGCCCAGAATTCTGTAGGATGGGCATGGCCAATAGCCTAGCAATGGACATTTAGGTTATTTCCTTTTTCCCCTCTTATAGGTAGTGCTCCTATGATCATCTTTGCATATGTACCTTTCTGGATGTAGGTGTGATAGGCTGCTGTGGGATTAAATTTCTAGATGTGGAACTGTTCATGTAAAATGCACTTCTTGGTCTCCCTTTGCTTTCAGAGAGATACACTAAATGGAATGAGGCTGCCCCAAGTTGAGGGCATGGCTGTGGCTCACGCCGCCGCATAGGAACCAAGCCAGCTGGCTACCAGGCAGGTGGGGAGGGAGAAGGAAACTGTAAGATGACAGAGTGGGGAATGCCCTGGAGAGGCTGGCTGGCTTCTCCAGCAGGCTAGTGAGACCTGGGTCGGGGCCTTCTAGCTTCCCCATGGTGCCAACAACCAGTGGGATCCAAATGAGCCTTTTGTCAAGGAGCAAGGGGTGTGTGGGAGATGCACAGAGCTATTTCCTCCAGTGCCCCGAGCAGCTGCTCCAGCTGGTGCCCATCTGTCTGCTAACAGCATTGGGATTTTCTCCCTGGGCACCTTGGACAGTACTTTTTGGGAGCCTGACTATAGTTGTGAGACAAGCATGGAGTCTAATTCCGTTCTGTTCCTACAGGAACTGACACATAGTAGATGCTCAACAAATATTCTCTGACATGCTTAACAAATGCCCCAGTGGAGGGCTGGCATGCAGGGTTCCTGAGTGCGGCTGCCGGAGCCAGCAGAGCTGCTGCCCCTTGAGAGGAAGGCGGACAGCTCTCTCACTCATTTCTATATCTGAGCCTTTGATCAGCCCATTTCCTTGATGGGGAGTGCTCTTCCCCAAGTCTTCACCCAGAGAACTGGGAGAGATGTGTGACACTGAACCCCGGCACACAGGAACACCCTGAATAATGGCCACCGCAGAAAGCTCTCTCTTTGTTGCCTACGATGTGCTAAGTGCTCCTCTTCCCTCCTTTAATCTCACAATAGCCCCAGCAAACCAGTATCAGGTTATACATGAATAAAGCAGGGCTCAATGAGATTTAACAGCTTGGCCAAAGTCGTACGAGAGGCGGAGAGGAGACCCGGGCCTCGGCACTCCAGGTCCAGAGTCTGGGCTCTTTTTAGTCTTGCTTTCCTTATGATGAAGAAGCTTCAGGGGTGTGTTCCATTTCTTTAGAAAAAGCCAGGAAACAATCACAAGAATCCACAGCTGCCTTCTGAAGCCTTACTTCCATTCAAGGGGACCACTGTCCCACACAGGGTGCACACCAGGAGTTGACAGAGAGAAAGGCCCTGTCCTGGGTGTAGGCGGGTGGCTGCGCTTGTCTGAAATCTGACTCCCGTCACCTAATTTCCTCTCACTGTACTCCATCTCAGGAATGGATCTGGACTCGCTTTTCACTGTGGCTTATTTCTTTTGGGGTAGGGCAATGACTGTTATCACTTTGTCCTTGACTCTCTGGATGGGTTATGCTTGGACCTTACTGAAGTGTTCTTGTCTGCTAGGAAGGTCGAAATTTCAGAGAAATAAGAAGAAAGGTCAAGAACAAGAGCACTGGAGATAAGAGAGGGGTAATCCCTCATTCAAATGCAGTCAAAGCTTACAGTGACACCCATGTTTGCAAGATACAGGGGAAAATGTATGGAAAAGCCAGGTGTGGTATTTCTTCCAGGGTCCCACAGGCATAATTACAGCCATAGTTGGGCACTGGAGGAAAAGCGAACTGGATAAAATGCCACCCCAGCTTGCAGACTCCACTGTTAACCATCCTCTGGAAAACAGTCATAGGATCTTTCTAGCACAGAAGTCTGATCATGCACACTCCTCTACTTATTATCCTCCATGGCTCTCCATCCCCTGCAGGACAATGCCTGACCTCCGTGACGGATGTATAAGGTGGTTTGTGAGCTAACCCTGACTGTCAGAGTTTGGAATTACTTGAAGCTTTCTAAATGTTCTGTGCTCTTCATAACTCTAAGACTTTGCAAACTCCGTTTGTCTCCTGGGAAACACCTCCCATTTCTTTGGCGGGTCAGGTCCCACAGTAGCGGATAAGGTAGTTCTGGTCCCCACACACAAGTAGCACACAGGACAGTGGGGAAGGGAGACAAACAGGTGGAGTCTCATGACAGCAGGTGAAACACCAGGTGAACTGCAGCACAACTCATGCTGGAGATGCCAGAAGGCAGAGGTTCCCTCTGCACAGCAGACTGCACCCTGGAGAGCCATCTGGGTAATAAAGCCCGCTCGATTTTAATTCGATTTATGTATTTATTTTTTGTTACTAATGAAAACAACGCGAAATTAAAACATGCTCATCACATTTGCAGAAATTGGCAAACTGTTTCTCAAAATCTCCACTTTTTGGAAAAATGTCTGTAAGACACACTTTTCATCTGAAACATGCACGGGCCATTCTAAGAGACGTTCTATCACGGGAACTTTTCACAGGTCAGCCCCTCCTCCAGGTGGCTGTCCTGGAAGGTGACAGACAAGGACCGTACTCAGAGGCCACGCCTGATCCTGGAACACCACCTGAATCCTGAATGAAGGACTAAATTGCTATTTAGCCCTGTGTGTGTGTGTGTAGTCTATTTGATTGCATTTTAATTATCTGAAATCTGGTTGTCTTCATATATCATGAGACATCTCAAATGAGCAAAACATTTGGTTAACTGAATTGTGCATCCCCTTACAACTACTGATTACTGCCAGTTATTTGATTTTTTTTTTGGTGGGGGGGAGATTGCGGGGAGACAAGACAAGGACTGCTCCGGAGGACAGCAACAGACTGAATTTTAAAAGTAAATGTGATTTAAGTGGGAAAGTCAAAACTCAGCCACAATAAAAGCTGTTTCCAGAGAAGTCTTTGCAGAAATTTCTCTCTGATCATTGCCACTTTGTTGCTGCTGATTTTGGGCGAGTTTCTCAAGTTCACTGAGCCTCAGCTTTCTAACCAGCAGAAAGGGGATAAAAATCAATGGTGTCTAAGTTGCCTGTTTGGGTGTGGCACACACAGTACTTGGCCCATAGTAGGTGCACAGTAAATGGCAGCCTTCAGAAGGAAGTTCCCATATCCTTTTCTTAGAAATGCCAGAGAAAAGGCATGTTCACTGCTTGCCAGTCCTCCACCAACCTGCGGCATTTTTAATCTTACACACCTGTGTTCCCAGCACTAGCGTAAGTTATGTACATTCAAGTCCCTTGACTGTAAGCTACTTGAGGACAAGGGATGGTGTTGCATTCATCGATATTTCCCCAGAGTCCAGCACAGGCCTTATGTCTCTAGCAGATCCTAGCAGCCTTATGCTTCTTTCTTTTTGGGTCCCCATGACCATTTCAGGGTGGCCCACAGAAACTGTTCAGGAAATGTGTGTTGCATTCCAGAACGAGGGCCTTTATCCACACTGTTCCCCTCTGCAGGGAGCACCCTTCCTACACTTTTGCCTGATCAAATCCTGCTTGTATTGTAAGAACTGGCTCGGTGTCAACTCAACTGGGAAGGGCTGGAGTATAAATAAGCATTAACCTGAATTGAACTGAACTGATAAGCTCAACTTTTCCCTTGTGTGTATGGCTAAGATTCCCTGACCCCCCTCTTCCATTTTACACTCCCCTGGGTTTATAAAAATGATGGCAATGGCCTATAGTAATAATTTATCAATTCCAATTTCACCAGACAGGTGTCCCTAATGCACCAACACTAATACATCAGAACTTGGAGCAATTAAAATAATGCAGACCTGAGATCAGAGAGATGTAAGTTCAAGTCCTGGTTCCACCACTTATTAGCTGTGCAGCCTTGGCCAGGTCATTTCAGCTGTGTGGAGTTCAACTTCCACACCTTATAGGTTGTGATAGGGATTAAAGAAAAGGGCATCGACTATTGTTCACAATGGAAAGATCCTGGCTGATACACAAACTGGTACCACAGGTGGGTAATGAATGGTGGGCAGGGGAAAGCACAGAGATCTGTTCTGGGTTGGGTAACCTGGCCCACACAATGTTCTAATGTTAGCTCTCACTATTGTTACTGTTGTTATTATTACCTCTCCAGGACTTGAGCCCATATTCTTCTGGGAGTAGTATACAACAAGGCTCTCCACCTCTCAGAATGTCAGGGTCAGGTCAGTTCAGATTTCAGCCCCAAGGTGGGATTGAGCTCGAAAGACAGCTGACTGTCACTGATCACCTTGGGCACTCCGCCAGGTTCACTAGCCTGTCTGTACTGGAACAAGGTCAAAATACACTGCAGCACAGCAGAAAAGCCACACACTCCTCCACAGAAAGACAAACGCTGTGCCTCTGCAAACCTCAAGCAGATGCAGACCCTTGGCTTAAGAGAGAGGATCTGCAGGATCAGGACATGCTGCACCCAGTATATTCCTTACCCAGATTTCCGAGGCTGTTTGTTTATTTCAGAGGACTGAAGAGACATTTAAAAAGAAAGCAGGCTGTTGGAACAGGACATAGGCTCTGAGGTCCTAATTCATGGTTCTTGCAGACAAAGAACTTCTAAGGAGTTTTGAAAGAAAATTTGTCATCCAGATCAGTGATTCCCACGCTCGCTGCATCTGGGGTGGTCCTGGTTCTCGCTGGGCTGGGCAGGAGAGGGGGCAGCCTCCCTCGAGGGCTCACTTGAGGTTTCTGTAGAAGAGTCACTCTCACCTATTTATTATATTAGGGTCTTGGGTGAAGTTTCAATTGAGAAAAAAAAAGATTTAGAAGCTTAAAAATAAAACTTCCAAAGTCATTAAAGAACATGGCCAATTCAGATTCCAATTCTTCGTTTTGGGAGGAGGGCAGCAGAGTATAGCATCTAACTGTGTACCTCTGAGCAGGACTGGCTGAGCTCTGCTCCCACTATCTGACTCCGGGCAGGAGCGATGTCTCTGAGCAGCACTCTCGCCTTCTAAACCATGGGATTCATACAATGGGACATGTTTCACAGAGGTGTTTTGAGGCCAAAAAAAAATGAGGCCAAAGTGGATGCACTTTGGTTAAGTTCTTAGCATGGTATACAGTAAACACTTCAATATTGCCTGGGTTACTATTAGGGATGTGAATTAAATTTCCTTTCTCCCTCCCCCTCTCCTCCTTTTCCCCTCTCTCCTTCCCTCTCTTCTTCCCTCTCTCCCTCTTTTCTTTCTTAATTCTTTTTCCTCTTTCCTTTTATTCTCTCTTCCCTCCCTTTCTTTCCACACATTTTTGAGCATTTCCCAAGTGCCAAAAACTGTGTTGGACTCTGACTTTAGAGATGAATTTACCTTTTACAACCATTTGTATCACGTTGAATTGTACTGACTCATCTCCACCCAAGGCTCTGGTTTTATTTGACTATATATGAGCTCCTTGCTTATAATGAGCATCTGGCTCCTTGGGTAAAGGTTATTCATTTACAGGTATTCCTGAGATATTTACTCAGAGGCAAGTCCTACTCCTGCTGCATTCCTATATCACCGATACGGTGTTTCTTAAAGAAAAGAAAAAGTTTAACAAATGTCATCTGGGACTGTTTCAAAAACCTGCTCTCATCTAACTATGCTGAAAAGATTCTGGTACAAGTTCACTGATCATTGATGAATTATTTTCTGTGCTAGGTCTCTGAATATTTCAATGGTTTGGATCGTGAAAGAGTATTCTATCACAAATTGTAAAACAGGTTGTGTGCTAGATGAGGGGAGGGTTCATGTCTATTTGTTCACATCACTATTTCCACATCCCTTCATTCATTCAGTAAATTCTTATGTGATGTGTCCTATGTGTCAGGTACTGTCCTAGGTGTTGGAGAAATGTTGATGATGAAGGAGACCAGGTTTCTGTGAGAACTGGTCCCTGGTGTCCTGAGGCATCCACTGCATGTTCTGAACAACTTCTCTCCTGTGCATCAAGAATGGTACTGGTTATGTACCATCCTTGCAAGAATCAAGAGAATAGTCATTCTGATCACTTTTTGTGTTCTGGGGTTTAGATGAGGAGTCCCAGTTGATAAAGGTTTGGCTGGCATAATGTCTGGCACATAATAGTTGCTTAATACATACAAGGACAAACACTGAATGATGTCCCTGAGGCTGTGCTAGGTCCCTCAAGTGGAATTTCCCAACTCACATAGGATCCCTTTCACTGCAAGGCAGATAGAGGGGCAGGTCCAGCTGAGATGCGCTCCCCTGAGTGGCAGCCAGTTGTGCCACTGTCCTGCAAGGACACTGCTCTGCATCAGGTGACTAAGTTGGAAGCTTGCCTCTACTGCTTCCTTGCTATGTGACCTTGCAAGTTACTTGATCCCACAGGTTCTCAGTTTCCTTGTCTGAGCTGGGCCAAGACTTGATGAGTTCACATGTGTGAAAGGCTAGCTTAGTGCCTAGAGCATAGGAGAGTGCTTGATTACCTCGTTGCTCTAGTTACTTCTCTTCTTTCGTCTGAGAAGGGACAGAAGGACTGGTTCCCAGGCATGTCGAGCTGCAACATACAACCAGCAGGGGTTCCCCAAGGGGAAGCTGTGGCCCTTGAGACAACAACAGGGCCCAAGAGCTCGAGAACAGAGCCAAGACCAACCTCTCTCTGGTCAATTCCTTTGATGGTCCCTAAAAGGACAGAGGTTGACCAAAAAAGGAGACCCACATACAGAAACTGGAACCCCTTTCATTTCCTACTTTATCTTCTTACTATTTTTTGCCTTTTTCTTTGAAGTAGTTGAACCACGTCCATTAAAAAGTTCCCATAATACCCAGAAGAGGTGAAAATAGTTGCTCAAACAATAACTTGTGCATAAATATTCATAGCAGCCCCAGAGAGGAAATAATGCACATATCCATTACTGGATGAATGGACAGAGCAAATGTCTATCCACACAATGGAATACTATTCAGTCATAAAATGGAATGAAATACTGACGCATGCTACAACATGGGTGGAGCCTGAAAACATGATGCTAAGCGAAATGACCCAGTCACAAGAGAGCACACATAGCATGACTGTGTATATGACACATCCAGAATAGGTAGTGAATCCACAGAGACAGAAGGCAGATTGGGGATTGTCAGAAACTGGGGGGAGAGTGAAATGGACAGCAAGTGTTTCGCAGGGAAGAGGCTTCCTTTTGGGATGATTGCAGTGTCTGGAACCAGACAGTGGCGATGGCTGCATAACACTGTGACTGTATTAAATGTCACTGCAGATAGATTTTCTGTTAGGTGTGTTTTACCGTAACAAAAAGTACCAATTGAACCCCCAAATCTCAAATGGATAAAAAGGCTACGTAACATAACTACAAAAATAAACATGCATGATATATCATAAATATTTTATATACACTATCCACTTAATTCACACAATTAGCATAGAAGGTGAGCAGATTAGGTCCATTTTACAATGGAGTGAACTGAGCTTCTCAAAGTTTAGGTAAGAGTGGTGATGATGATGATGATGATGATGATAACTACTGATGGTATAAGTCATCAGGCACTCAACATATATTGATTCATTTTGTCTTCCCAACAAGCTCTTGAGGTAGATGCTATTATTCTCACCCATTTTGCAGGTGAAGAGGTACAGAGAAGTTAAATTACTTGTGCTAGGCTAGAGAGTCCACACGTAACAGGAACAGAGATTCACACTCGAGCCGCCTGATCTCAGAGTCTGAGCCTTCCCTTGGACAGAGGATACGAGGCTGGATCATGGAAACGGGAGAGAAGGTGCATAGCTGTGGTCCTGATTCCCAGCGTCCTCTCAAGGACAGGGGAGTCTTAGACTGGATACCCACCACATGACACCAAGGGATCATGTGGGATTCAGACCCTCTCCCAGACAGCGTGAGAGCCAGCACGTGGCTGGACAGGTATGAAACGTCAACATCCCTCAGCCTGCTGGGTTCCCGGATAGGACTCCTCTGTATCTACAAGGACACCTCCAGATAAGTGGAGAAGCGGCTGAGCCAACTGTAGGATTTATGAGAAACCATCACGGCTCATTGTTCTTCTGAAATTGACTCTGGCTCTTTGGAACGTTTTCTATTTTCATTGTGAAAATATTGGAAAATGCCTCTAGCTGAAAGAAGTAAGTAAAGACAAAACCTCTCCATTGCTCCTTAGTCTAGAAATAAGCCTTGAGATGCTTTTAATAATTGTGAAAGTGAAAAACAGGCAATGAGGTACCAGTGAGTCTTCTGCCACTTACAAACAAATGACAACAGGCACTGCTGTTGTCACAGTGGTGGCTACAGGATGGCCCCTGACCATGCATTTGCTCCGTTGTCCCTTCCTTCAGTAAGGGCTTACCGTGCCGCTACTATGTACCAGGCACTAGAGAAACAGTGCTAAGCAGACACGTCACCTCTGCATTCCTGGAGTGTCAATCAGGTGGACTTGTCATTCTGGGCCACCCTTATCGTCATCATTTACTGAGCACTTTCTCTATGCCAGGCAGGACACCTCGAATTTCACAGACTATCCTCATAGCGGAGGCTAAGGTAACTGATGGTTCCCACTTTATAGATGAGAAAACCATGGCATGGAGAGGACAACTGACTTGCCCAAGGTGTCACGGCCAGTAAATGGAACGGCTAGACTCAGACTCTGCCAGTGCCTGAAATGCACACTTCTGATGGCTTTGCTATCCATCCCAAAGGCCTGAGCTCTGGAGAATTTCTGCAAAACAGGACAGAGAGAGTTACAAGATCCAGCTCCAAGAAATGCAGGGCATGAAGACTTAGAAAGAATATCGTGTGCTGCTGAGAGGCCCTGCAGAGGGAAAATAACAGCAATGAAACAGGGGTGATGTAGCCTGGTGGAAAGTGATTATCTGAGCTATAATGTATGTATCTACCAGCAGAAAATATTAGCTATCATATTTCCCTTCCTCCAGCAGCTTAGTGAAGTTCCCAACATTTCTCCCCTTCCTTCCCCCCACCCCTGCTGCCAAGCAATTGATTAGGAACTAAAGCTATCTCATCATGACACTTTCCAATTACATACCTTTCAAAGGTAACCTATTGCCTTTAGAATAAACTTGGGATCCTTAACGTGGTTCTCAGGCTCCCACATCATCTGGGCTGGCCTATCTTTCCAGCCTTATTCAATTGGCTTATCCCCTTACCACATGCTGTCCACATAAGCCTCTCTTGATTTGCTGCATGAGCCATGTTCTCTCATGTCTCAGGGTCTTTGCACATACAGCTCCCTCTGACTGGAACACTTGTCCCCCATTTTTTTAGTTAATTCCACCTCTTCCTTCAACTTTCAGCTCAAAGGCACTTCTCCAGGGAAACTTTCTTTGACTCTGTTTTAGAGAAGAGGTTATATGCCTATCTCTTGCCTATATGACGTGCAAATAGACTTCATTCCTAACAATGTCACAAAGACGTAATCATTTAATGGCCCAATCTGTGAGATTAGAGATGTTAGCTATCCTACTGGTGGCTGTAACCCCAGATTCTAGCAAATATCTGGCACATAGTAGGTTTCCAATAAGTGTGTGTTGATTGACTGAATAAATTAATCGATAGTGAGGTCCTACAGCTATTGTATTATAATGCACTAGAGGCACCATGGTCATCACCTGGACTAAAAATTTCTCTGTCTCCCCTGGTTGACACTGCAACCTGAGGCAGACTCATGAGACAAGTTACAGGAGGGGAGCGCAGGCACATCTAGCATCTAGGCAGAAAGGCGGTGGGAAACCAGACACACAGGATCAACCAGATCTCCAGAAAGCACTACAGGAACACATGCCCAGTCACTCTGGGAAATCTTTGGGAATTAGCTGGCATTAAGGCATTGGTCAGCAACTTGCCTGGTCAGCCAAGGAAAGGTAAACGAGTCTTGTGCTCTCAGGGGGAGCAGGAAGCTGGGGTAAATGCTGAAATCAATGAGTCTCAGGATTCAGCATCATTAACCTCTCTGATTCAGATTGAGGAAGGTGGCACTGGGCGAATTACAGTGCTAATGAGAACCAGGTATTTCTGATGGGTTTATGTAGAGAAGGTTGGTGGTAAGAACTTATAGTCTGCTCTGGCTGACACTGTGGGGGGCTGGATAGGACCACAGTCATGGAGTCACTCTGTGAATAAACTGCCTGCTTCTTCTCAGCTGGCCCTGATCAGGCAACAGTGATGGATGAGCCATATTTCATGTGCTGCTTTCCAGTTCCAGTTCAGGACTGGTAAGCCATGCAGGTTGGGGAAAAAAGGAAAAGGAGACTGCTGCTTTATGTCTAGTTCAGATACCCTGGGGTGGAGGGCAGTCCAGGCCAAGGTCCAGGGGAGGTTGGCCAGAAAGCCTTGGGAATCTCTACCACTCTTCTTCTATCCAGGGTCCTGAAACCTGAACATTGGAGCATCAGAAGCTGGCACCTGCGTTGACAGAATTGTGAGAGATAATGCAGGAAAGGCCATGCATGGGAAGATGGGTGGGTGGATCAGGAACTGACTTTCAGAAACTGAATTTGTGTGTTCTGAGCAAGGCCATTATGTGAAATGTGGGAGATCTGGCAGAATGGTCTAGTGCAAGAAGCTGCAAAGTACAACCCACCACTTGTTTTTGGAAGTAAAGTTTTGTTGGAGCAGTCATGTCCATTCAGGTACATACTGTCTCTGGCTGCCTACTCCTCACAAAACCTAAACTATTTACTATCTGATCCTTTATAAAAACGTTTGCTGACCACTGTCATTATAATGTTTCTCTCTTCTTGGTCATTTATACACCTTCTCCCAGCTTTTTCCAAAGCATCTTCCTGGCCCACCCTCCTTCTTCCATGCCATGTTTTTCCTAGGACACATTTCCACCTGATATATTATCCCTTCACTTATCTAAGGTCCCTTTCCCTCAGCAGTAAAATGCTTTCTTTGCTGTTGTATCTCAGCATTAAGAAAAGTGCCTGGCACACGGCAGACACTCAGTGAATATTTGTTGAATGACCAAAGAGCCACAAACCATTTGTATTATTGCTTTGTTAACATTTAGATAAACTATTCTTTAAAGAAAACTTCAGCTTCAGAAACCTGGGCTAAGTTTTTAGTTATGTGTTAATGTAGATAAATATTGACATTTTCAAAAACTTGTCTGCGTACCACTTTGAATCACCTTGCACACTGCAAGTGGCCCATAGACCAAACTTGGGAAGTCTGGCTTGTGGTTAAGGACACGGGTGGGTTTAAGTCTGAGTTCTACCTTTCAGTAGGTGAGCAACTTTGGACAAGTTCCTCATGTCCCTTCTCTCTAAATTAGGGATGATGAAGGTCCCTCTCACCACATGGCTAAAAAATTAAATGAGACCATGGAAGCACTTAGCATAGCACCGTGCACACCCGCAGGGCTGGGTGAATAGAGGTGGGGACACTCGGGTAGGGGCATGTCTTGGTAGATGAATTCATGACAAAGCACCCCACTGGGCAGTGCAGCCATGTTCTCAGTGAAGACTTTTTTGACACTTTCCTGTTGCTGAATGGCTCCACTGCATTCTGGCAAAGCAATTTGGATTAATGGGACCATTTAGCTGTGTGTGTCCAGAGATAGCATTGTTTAAAGTAACCTGTTAGAAACTTCCCCAGGGTGGCAAACTTTTAAACAAAGATTGACTCTGTAATCAAAAAGTGCTTGGCCTTAAACCACATTCCAGCATTCCAAAGACTGCAATTACACTGAAAAAGGGGTGGCAATGTTTGTGCCCCTGGCTGTGTTTGCCAAGTAATGTTGACTGATGAACACAATTAAATTGCACCAAGGAGAATCCTTCTCTGGGGGAGGAAAGGACACAGGAGACAGGTGGCAGCTCTGGAGGCACAATTTCCATTCTTCTACAAGGGAAGGAGTCATGATGTGGGAACCACTTCACCCTCACCCTGGGAAAACTGCTGGCATCTCCAAATGGCTTCTTCTTTGCCATTATCCACTTTCTCATTAAGTGGTGTTATGGGTCCTGGACGAAGGCCAGAGTTTGCTGACCCATCCAGATGCCCAAGCCACGTTCTAACACTGCCTGAAGGTCTTAAAGTAGCTACCAGGCTGGCCAGAGACCTGCTACTTGAGTCTGGGGATGGGGTGGTAAGGGTGATGAGGAGATTTACAGGGAGAACTTTGGAGGAAGTTTCCAACTTGAATCTTCAGGGAGATTATGGTCTCACTGACTCAAGAGTAAATAGATGTGAGAAAGACAATGTTGCTTCAGTTCAGCCCACTGTGGTCAAGAAGGCTGACCAACACCAAGGCTCTCTTCTAGCAGCCTTCAGAGGGGAGGGGAGACAGAGACAGGGGCAGCTCAACCACACGTGGGGCCACACTGGGCTCAGTTCAAGGCAACCACCTTCTTGATTCCACAGTTAATTTCCTCAAAGGTGTGTTCTCTCTCTCCCCCCATGCATTTCCAAATTAATACAAGGGTATAGAGATATAAACTATAGGAAGGAGAGAATAAAGAAAGTGGCCACACAGAAGACCAGAAGACATTTTCGTCTATAAGTAATAACACGGGACCTTTAGTTATCACAACAATAAGAGAACCACTTCATGAGTGCTTATACTAAATGTCTAGCTCTGGATTAGGCCCTGTGTTTCAGGATGCCTCATCTTTATGGTGACTTGATGAGGACAGCACTGTGGGGAGAGGGGTCCGGCCTGGCTTTCCATGTCAGGCCCCCACCACCGGTCTCCTTCCTAGGTTCACCCAAGGGGAGGAGGAACCAATGTATGACAACTTGGTGCCAAGAGTTTCCCTGGGTGTGGTTATTAGTGGTCTGGATTAGTGTCTGGTGAAGGTCCCTGCCTTGATTCTTTTTCTCCTATTTCCTGCCTCAAACCTGGGCTGTACCTGACTCCTTGGGGCCAGGACCAGCCACATTTTCCCCTTCTGTCTCTTTGGTTCATGCAACTGGGTGGATGCAGTAAGCGAAGGTCTCCCTGGCCATTTGTCTCTTCTCTCTGCCCGTCGGCACCACTCAGCTCCTGGTCTCGATGTCTAGATGGCAGGAGGTCGCACATAGGTGCCAGACCTGAATCACTGTGCTTCAACCTGGCTGTTTATTAGCTCACAGAGCTGGGCATATGGCAGAGATTGGGTTCCCACCTGGCTACTGCTCCTTGCATGGCTCCCTGGCAGGTAATGTTATCATCTCCTTCTTACAGGTGAGAAAACCAAGACTCAGAAAGCCTGGATTCACTTGTCTTGAGATCCTACAGCTAGTAGGGGATGGAAACAGGGTTCAGTCCAGGTCAGGTGACACCACATGGCCTTTCACATGCCCTCATGGAGTGAGTGACGGTGTAGAAAATGCCAGCTTTGTTTAGGTTTTGCTATGGAACAACTGTGCACACTTGGGGGGACAGCAGCCATTTCTTCCTAATTATGCTTGCCTGAGGCTAATATTTAAATGAGCAAGAATTCCATTGGAAACCATAGGTAGGCAGCAGGGGAGGGGTCTGGATGGAACAGGATTACCAAGGAATCTGAAGGCCGGGGCTATTCCAGCTAATGCAGACAGCTGGTTCCTCCGTCCGGTCTTAGTGCAAACACAATTGGTAAAGCCCTGATCTCTCACCAGCCAGCGAGAAAGCCCATATGGTGTTGGGGCCAGGCAAGCTGTGGAGACCACGTGGTAGGGTTTGTGCTCTTGTGTGACTGGTTCTCCCCTCTGGGGTCAACTGCTATGCAACACGCTGGCCAACCTCCCCGGTGAGGTAGCTGGGTGCAGCAGAAAACACGCTGCACTTGGGAATCAGCTGAGCCTGTGTTCTGATCCTGGCTTGGTCCTACCAAGCTCTCTGTCCTTGGCTGAGCCATTTGAACCTGCTGAACCTCAGTGCCAGTCTCTACACCACCCCTGGGGATACTGTGAAGACTGAAGCCAAAAGGGATGGCAGCCTAGCAGGTGGCCAAGTGCTGGTGACCCTGGATTGAGGGTCTGATGTGCGCTCCGGTTATGGTCATTTCTGCCTCTTGTATTCTCATTCAGATGAAGAGAACAAGGATTTAGATGGGAGAGGAGTGAATGGAAGAGTTGCCCAGTGGCTGCAATATGACTCGGTGAAGAACTCAGGTCTTTTTTGTCGTTGTTGTTTTTTCCCAGTGATGAAAAAAGCTTTCATCAAAGATTTGAATCCTGTCTCTGATCCCTGCCAGCTGTGAGACACTGGGCAAATTCCTTAACTTCTCTCAGCCTCAGTTTCTTCATCTGTAAAATGGGATGCAGCAATACTATCTACCTTTGGTGACACTGGTGACATGCGGTGACACACAGAAATCACTTGGCCAGGATTCCACGCATGGTAGGTGCTCACAAAATGTTAGCTGATGTTATTAGGGCCCGGAGCACGGCAGGTCTTGAAGGGCTTCCCCAGGCATCTACTTTCAGAGTTTACCACTCTCTATGCTGGACCATGACTCAGGGTGGCAACAAGGTGGGAGGAGGAAATAAATAATAATTTAAAAATCTGTAGCTTCTGTCTATCCACCCCATGACTGGATCTTAACCCTGTCCCTTGGGCCCTGTGTTTATCCAGGTTTCTGCTGTTATTAACACAAACAGGGAGAAACAGCCCTCCCTTATCCCACTTGACCTTTAAAAAGTGGGGTCCTTCCAGATTGCCCCTGAGGATAATCATCGCCTGCAGTAAGATGTGAGGGGTGGAGGTAGGCAGGGAAAGAGTGACAGACTCTACAGCCCAATCACCCATGTTGTGGACCACCTGGGACTCACGTCCAAATTGCCAGGATGCACACTGTTGGGATCTTGGCCGCTAGTGGACAGGCCACACAAATGAAGGCTGTGCTTTCCTGAGAAGCAAACACACCCAGTGCACTGGGCGGGATGATGCCCAGGGCTGGGAGTGTTCCCTCCACAGGCACAGGGCTAGCGGCTGCCGAGACGAAGCAGAACTGTGAGGTCTGGGGAAGGAGGAGTTAGGAAGAAAATACCTAAAAATATCGAGTGCACGATCAGTCTGGGGTCTGGTGAGACCATCAAACCAGCAGAGGACAGAGACCCCAACTGTATCTGAGATGGTAGTATCCACCTTCTCTCATTATCTTAGCAGCAATTTAATTCTGTCTAGTGGAACCATTCCTGCCACACGACGCAAACACAAGGTTCAGGAGGGCAGGAGTTTTTAATGAGTTTTGTTCACTACTCCATCTTGAGCATCAAGAACTGCACCGCTCCATATGTTATTTGTTTAGGTTTAAATTAAAATCGAATTGAATTAAAATGTAGTTCGTCTGTCCCACAAAACACATGTTCAAGCTCTCAACAGCCACATGGTGCTAGTGGCTACTGCACTGAATGGCAGTTTTAGAACACTCCTGGAAGTTCTGTTGGACAGCTCTGGTCTAGCACATGGTTCGGCCTCTGGAAGGTTCACAAATGTGCTGAATGAACAAATGATTGAATGACCAACATGCTCTGCTCTCTGCTGGCCAAAGGATGGACGTACACCTCAAGAGAAAAGCATTCAACTCTTTTTCCCAGAACTTTAAATTATTTTTCAGTAATTAAAGAATGACAATGACAAGAAAAAGACAGCATGGCTGTGATGTATTTAAGCCAAATGGTGGCATCTCATGGGTGAAACAGTCACATCATTCCTGCTTTTTGTTCTGCCACCTTTTGCACTGATGACATGAACTCCCCCATCCTTCCAGACATGTCTTTCCTTACCTACATTAGCCAAGAGAGTGTTTTAAATGGATAAGGCTCCCTCCGTTTGTCTGGGGAACACTCTGGGTCAGTCCGCACCTCCAGGAAGCCTAAAGAACTGCCTAACCTAAAACAGCTCAGGAGACCCAGAGCAGCTGGGGAGAAGGGAGCAGAATGCATTTCTGCAAAGGCAGGAGTGTGTACCATCAGGCTGAAAAATAACAGGGCTGAGGAAATGATTATTTTGCTTTAAGATGCAAACAAAACTGTTAACGGCATAATTACTGGTTTGTTTTTTTCCTTCCACTTCCTCGTGAACAACAGCCTGAGCAGATACACCCTTTCTGACTCCAACACTCTCTGAATGAAGCTTTCCTCAGACGGTATCGCACAAAGATTTTGGGATATCAGGAAAGAGGGTATGCATCTCTGGACATCCAAAGATGCTGAGAATGTGGCGAACAAGAAGAGGGTCACAACCAAAGATCTGGGTGTTGGGGCCCCAGCTATGACTTCCCATGAAGTACTGAGGCTAGTAACACATTTTTCATCATAGCATTTACCGTGCTATTTATTACTGTGATTAAAGTGACGAATGTCTTTGTCTGCCCCAGGCCAGTGGTTTTCAACCCTGACTGTGTTCCAGTCACCTGGAAAGCTTTAAAATACATACAGATTCTTGCCTCCCATGAGAACTTTATATCCAACTGGTCTGCAGTGGAACTCTGATATTTTAAAGGTACTTTAAAGAAAACTTCCAAGAATCAAGCAGAGCCTTGGCGTTCTCCTGCCAAGAAGGATGTTGCAGGATGCCGTGCTCCCTGTGCCAGGGGCCCCGTCTGCCAGGCTGCGGGCTCTCCTCAGAGACCTGCGATCGGAGGTGCTCAGGAAATGACTGTGGGATGAAGGAACCGGAGAATGCCAGCTCTGTCCTCACACGAGGCAAGAGGAGGGTGTCTGTGCAAGAACTGCCTTCAGAGTGGGTGCTCAGCAATGCCCACTGTAGGTGCTACTGGAGACCTGGGGCAGCACGGCGCTCCCACGGGGCCACTGCATCCTGCCTCGGCCCAGCGAGGGGGAGAGAGGCTGCACTGGGCTGAACGTATCTCCCCTCCCCAAACTCACATCCACCTGGAACCTCAGAAGGTGACATTATTTGGAAATAGGATTTTTGTAGATGCAATTAATTAAGACAGGGTTATGCTGGATTAGGGTGGGCCCTAAATGCAATGACTGGTGTTCCTATAAGAAGGTCAAGTGAAGATAGGCATACATCTAAGAAAGGCCAAAGGGAGAGGGAGGCAGAACTGGGAGTGATGCACCTACACGTCAAGGAACACCAATGACCGACAGCAACCACCAGGAAATAGAAGAAGCAAGAAAGGATTCTCCCCTTGAGCCTACAGAGGGAGTGCAGCCCTGCCGACACCTTGATTCCAGACTTCAGCTTCAGAACTGTAAGAGAATACACTTCTGTTGTTTTAAGCCAGTGGTGATTTTTTATTGCAGCCACAGGAAACTAAGACAGAAGCTAAGGGCACTGAGAGAAGAGGCACAAGGCAGAAGGATGAGTCACAGGACAGATAAGTCCCCTGTGTCCTCCAAATTGATCCTCCCTCACTCCTTACCTCCATTGTTCTCCTCCACCTCACCTCCTGTCCCTTTAGTGCCTGAAGTGTGCTGGGCTCTTCCCTGCCTCAGGGATCTTGCATATACTGTTCCCCCTTTCCTGGTGTCTCTACCCTTCTTTTTTTCCTCATAATGGGCCCCATTTCAGGTCTTGGCTTAAACATCACTCTTTAAAGGCACCTTATCTCCCCCGACCACACTCCTTAGAGTGAGACCCCTTATTTTCCATGGTGGCACCCTGACATGATTTTACTAATCCGATCTCCATTTCTCCCATAGACTGCAAGCTCCCTCAGTGAAGGAGCAGGTCCTTCCCTGCTCCAGCTCCCAGTACGTAGCCCAGTGCCTGGCACTCAGCTGTGCTCAATAAGTGCTCAATAAATGAACTGCACGCTTGCTTCAGTAAATAAATGATGACATGCTGCAAGCTGCTTCTGGAAGGGGTTGGGGGCCAGTGCTTTTCCAAATGGCCATGGAGAAGTTCTAGCCCGTTTTCAGGGTCTGGCTCAGCTATGTCCTCCTGGGAGGGCTCTGAAGGCCCCAGTGTGAAGCAATGAGGGTCTGACTTGGGTAGAGATGGAGGGGGGCCATGCGGGGGGTGATGTACGTAAGAAAAATGCCAGGGTTAGAATGAGAATTGGCAGGCCCTGGCGGGGTGGCCAGGTCAGGGGTACACAGAGTCCCAGGTGTTGGTGAACAGGCGAACAGACGGTGCTATTGCGTGAAGGGCAGGAGATGAGAAGCCACTTATATGAGTTACCAAGAGTAGTCAAATTCATAGAAACAGAGAGTAGAACGATGGTTGCCAGGGGCTGGAGGAAGAGGGAATGGGGAATTATTTAATGGGTAGAGTTTCAGTTTTCTAAGATGAGAAGAGTCCTGGTGACTGGTTACATAGCAGTGCAAATGTACTCAGCATTACCGTACACTTAAAATAGTTAAGATGGTGAATTTTAAGTTATGTATATTTACCACAATTAAAAGCAAAAGAACAAAGAAGGGTCTGAACCACATGCTCCTCTAACCCCCAGACTGTCCCTTCCTGCCTCCCCACTCAGCGCCCTCCAGACCTGTTCCCTAAACTCTTGCTCCTTGGTTCTCTGGGTTCTCTGAACCAGCCCTGCTCTGTGAGCCTCCTGAGTGAGGCTGTTTCATGCGGGTGTGGGATCCTGGTCCCAGACAGAAGGCGGCTGCCTGGCTCTATTTGACTGAAAGGCTGCACATCTGCTTGGACTCAGGAAGCTGGTGGTGGCCTCCAGGACACCTGCCTCTGCTAGGAGGTTTGAGGAGGAGTAGGGACTCTCTGGATGTAGTTCAGGGGTCAGCAGAAGCAACTATCCCCTTCCTTACTGGACTCCCCATTCAAGACCCCTCCCACTATTCTCCCACGGTAGCCAACGGGACCCCTCCATACTGCAAAAATGATTATTCCTCGTTAAAACCACACTGCTCATGGGCTATGGATTCAACTTCCCAACAGATCATCTAAAGTCCCTGAAGGGAATGGCTTCAACCTATCTCACTGGTAGTCATGCAACCCCTTGCTCTTTGAGTTTCATCCACTTTAGCCTTTTTTCAGCTCCTCAGACATGCCAGGGACTGACCTATCAGGGGCCCCTGCTCATGCCATCATCCCCTTTCCTGAGATACTTTCTGGGACCCTCACACCTACTGGTGAACTCCTAGCCATTTCAGGTCACATACTGCCTGGAGGCCACCCCAGCCCCCCAGTCCAAGTGAGCTACACTTGCAAAGTGCTCTGAGATCCCTCCTTCCTTTCCTTTAGACCACTGGCCTCACTTTGTAACATGTTCACTCCTGTGACCATTCTGATTAATGTCAGTGCCCCTCCCATGAATAACAATGGCTGCTCCACACAGTGTTTACTGAGTGCTATACACTTTACATGCATTAACTCACTTAACCATCTAAGCAACCACATGGGTGGGGCCATTATCCCCATTTTACAGATAAGGAAACTGAGGCACCAAGACATTAATGTGACTTTTCTCAAGTCCAAGTTTATACAGCTAGTACACGGAAGAACTGGGATTTGAACCCAGCTGTCTGGTCTGAGTCTGTACCTTGACCATTGTGGGAAGGGCAAGGACTGGCTGTGCTTTCCCTCACTGTTGAATACGCAGTGCCTAGAACAGTGTTTGGCACATTGGAGGTTCTCAGTAAATATATGTTGAGTGAATAAACGAAGTTAGAAGGAGCTGGATCTCCTGGACTCATCTGTGGTAGTAGAGGACTATCTTTAGCTGGCCCCACTGGGCGGCCTGAGCTCTTTACTTCCCAAGACACCCCCAGGTTGCTTGGATGGTGAAAGAAGGAAGAAGGGGAAAAGGAGGCTTACACCTCAACCTTTTCCTCCATCTTTCTATCTTCAACCCCAACTGTCTCAGGCAACTGGAATAATGGTGAGAAGTAGGTAGAGTAGGATGAGGCTGAAAAGGAAACATCATCAGGCCTCTTCTGGGTGTGTCAGATCAGCACCCCCACCCTGGCCTGGCATCACAGGAGCTCGGTCAGTGAGAGTTCTCAAGTGCCAATGTTGTGCAGAATCACAGGGATGCAGTTACATCTTCTGAAACCAGACGAGGTCCTTGATTCAGGACATAAGGCTCAATCCAAGCTAGCCAAGAGCCAGGGTTTGTGGGGAGCTCTTAAGAAACCCGGTTCTGGACTCTAGTGCACTGTTGGTGGGAATGCCGACTGGAACAGCCACTATGGAAAACAGTATGGACTTTTCCAAGAAAACTAAAAATGGATCTACCTTTTGACCTAGCAATTTCACTTCTGGGATTATATCCTAAGAACCCTGAAACACCAATCCAAAAGAACCTATGCACCCCTATGTTCATAGCAGCACAATTTACAATAGTCAAGTGTTGGAAGCAACCTAGGTGCCCATCAGTAAATGAATGGATCAAAAACTGTGGTACATTTACACAACGGAATTCTATGCAGCAGAAAGAAAGAAGGAGCTCCTACCCTTTGCAACAGCATGGATGGAACTGGAGAGCATTATGTTAAGTGAAATAAGCCCGGCAGTGAGAGACAAATACCATATGATCTCACCTTTGACAGGAACCTAATCAACAAAACAAACAAGCAAGCATAATATGGCCAAGGACACTGAAATTGAGAACAGGCTGACATTCATCAGAGGGGAGAGAGGAGGGAATTTCAGGGGAAAAGGGGAAGAGTTTGGAGCAACAAGTGTAAAGGACACATGGACAAGGACTAGGGGGTGTGGAGGTGGAGGGAGGTGGGGAGGGATGGGTGGGTGGGCTGGGATGGGAGTAGAAGACAGAGAACTGTACAAGAACAACAATTAAAATAAAAATTAAAAAAAGAACCCCAGTTTTTTCAGCTCATGCTAAACAAACTGTGGTATATCTACACAGTAGAATAGTACTCAGCCATGAAGAACATGAAGTACTGATACATGCTACGACATGAATTAACCATGAAAACATCATGCCAAGGGAAAGAAGCCTATCACAAAATGTCACATATTGTGTGATTCCATTCATATGAAATATCAAAAATAGGCAAAAGCAAAGAGACAGATTAGTGGTTGACAGGGGTTGGTGGGGAAGGCGAATGGCGAGTGACTGCTTAATAGGTGCTGGGTTTCCAGCTGGGGCGGTGAAAGTGGTTTGGAACCAGATGGCGGTGAAGGCTGCACACCACTGGTGCATGTACTGAAGGCCGCGGGGTTACTTTTAGGTTAAGTGAATTTTATCTCAATTTAAAAAAAAAGATCCTGGTTCTGTCACTGGCTATGTCCTGTCATCAAGTTTCTTAACATCTTTGTGCCTTAGTTTCTCATCTGAAAAATAGGGATACCAAAAGTACACTTCACGGAGTTTCTGTCAGGACTATGTAAAATACTTAGAAAAATGCCAGGGATCACCAAACGCTGTATATGCATTTGCTATAGTTTGCAATTAACAACAGACTTCCTTGATACACTCAAGAATCACTGAGCCAACTAAAGGAGGGTAAAGTAAGGGAGAAACTGATGTCTGAACATCCATACGCGTTAATCTAATTTCAAACCCCAGGGTGACTAGCATCTGTGCTAATAGTACCAAGGGTCTGACTTCCTTGTTAAGTTTTCTAGAAGTTCTGTTCCAATACTAACCTCTTTAATTTTTCTTACACAGTAGAAGTTTTGTTTTGGGAAGTGAAGTTTGAGAGAAAATGTGTGTTAAAGGCCCCCGCAGCAGGTCTGACACACAGTAGATACACAGCAAATATTGCTGTATCTGGACGTGAGCCTTGCTTGATCAGTCCCCCGCAGACGAAGTCTGGGAGTATTGCAGAGGAGCCCCGACACCGGTCATTATGAGCAGGTGTCTCCTGCTGAGGCACCACAGAATGGCTCACGTGCACCTGGCCTGGGTCCCTGGTAGTACTTTAGGACAGCAGTTTAGGTCTACAGTCAAGTGTAACGTAAATGCCCACATGGGAGGCCCAGCTGGGTCAGACTTTGTTGCCATGGATCCCCAAGAGGTAGAATTAAGTAGACCCTGGGTTTAGCTGAAAAATGTCAATACTATTTCCCCTGCTGTATTCACACACATGCACACGCACACGCACCTGCACACCACAGACAACAGGGGAGCCCTGGAGAGGATGAGGACACAAAGCCCTCCTCCGTTTGCCCCAAGACTCAGGGCCTGGTGAAGGACAGACAGTGTGGGGGGCCTGATACCACTGGCAGACCACTTTTGGTTTCATCTCTCCCTGTGGCCCTTCCAACTAACATATGCTAGTGCGATTCCCTGCGTTAGTAAGTAGAATATATTGAATAAAACCAGCATGTCCTTTGATGATTCAAAACCTCCCAAGGTCTCAGAGTTTGACAACACCCATTTTTAACCATGCATTGGATACATCACCAGCTCCAAGCAGAGCCTGCATGGGCCCAGCAGTCGGGTCGACACCAGAGTGGGAAGACTTGGACTCTTGAAACGCACTTAGCTTGCATATTCCAAATACAGCAATGATCTGCACATTCTCATGAGTTGGTTCTGTCTGATTTGTCTTTGAAACATCAGCCTTTGCAGTCTAACTTTACATTTCCCACTTTTGAAAGAGATGTGAGTTCAAGAAATATTTTACTAGTCTTCTCACGAGTAATGGGAAATAGGAAAGCAATTCAGTTGACGATTAAGCCCAGCATGTGGTGCCCACGCTATGCCACTGCTACACTAATAACAGCCTGTATTTACTGAGCACTTTCTATGCGTCAGGCACCATGTTAAGCTCTTGGCATGCAATATTTCCTTTAATCCTCCTAATGACCCTACAAAATAGGTACTAAGATTGTGTCCGTTTTTCAGATAGACAAACAAAGACACAGAAAGCTAAAGCAGCTTGTGCCAAGTCACACGGACAGTCGGTGGTGGCACAGAACTGCAACCAGGCTGTGACTGGGGTCCACACAAGGCTAGTGGCCAGTACAGACCAGCAAGTCTTTACTGCCTAAAAGGGGAAGTGTCTGGTTCCCGAGGCAGAGCTGGGCAGTGGACATAGGGAGGTGATATCAAATCACAAACAGCTCAGAGTAGCCATGCTGGGCAGGCTCTGCCCTTGGCTATCCTCCAAGTTCTCAGGGCATCTCACAAGCTTCTTCTTGGGCACTCCCACCCTTTGCACAAGGCTCCTAAGTTTGCTCACTGTTCCTGGGATGGAAGAAGTCGTGGTTTTGGAAGCTACAGATGGAGTGGCAGATGGGAAGTGAAAGCCTATCAGTTGCCCAGGATAAAACCATTCATCTGCAAAATTCATATGTTTTTGTGTGGGGCAACTTCACGAAAACAACAGCAAGAGGAGCCAGCAGTGCTTGATGCATGAAGTGCCTCTGGCCAGCAGGCTGGCAAAGCACAGTGGGCAGAGGAACCTGGGGTGGGCATGGAAATGAGAGCAGAGAAAGGCAGACTGGCAGAGATGCAGAGACCTGGAGGATAAAGCTAAAAGGGCTAGAAACGGGATGACTCTCTTCTCTGAACACCCAGATAGGTGGGGCACATGGTCTGGGAAAGGAATTCTGGGTCGCTCAGAGATAGGAGGCTCAGCCTTTTACACAAGGGAATTAACTGTCGACCTTTACTGAGCATTTCTAAGTGCTCGACACTCTACCAGGTTGTATTACAACCTGATTTCACAAAGATTGGGTTTACTTGATGATGGTTCTGAGGTCAGTGGCAGAACTCAGACTCAAACCTTAGCCATCTGCTGAGAGTTGGAGCCCTCCTCCTCGTGGATGATGAAATGCTAGAAATTCTGATATTCCTGCACAGTGGACTTGCTTAAGTGGCCCGGGTTACAGCTTCGACTTGCAAATCAACCCAGGGCCCCTAGGGGGCAACCTCGAGACCTGACATGAGTCTCCTGCAAAGGGCCATAGGCCTGGGCCCAGCTACCTGGTCTCGGGAGGTCTCAGGCGGAGCTCTGCCTCCTGACCTAGGCTGAAATAACCTCTGGGGCCCCCACTGGAGGCCTGGAGGAAAGAGTGTGGGAATCTTGATCCTAGCTAGTTAGACTCAGGGACAATAGGTGACTCTTCTCATGAGATTTCCTGTTGCCAGGTAGTGCAATCACTACTCTGCCCAGCCAGGATTTTGAGGAGTGGCTGTGCTCTCTAGTCACCCTGGGGCCATCCCACTACTCTTGACCAGCTGACTCCCCCAAGGGGTCAACTTCAAGCAGAAAGAACACCAACCTTAGAACCAGACAGAACTGGTTCTAATCCCCACACTACCATGTATTCTTTATATGATCTTGGGCCTCAGCCCTTCAATAAAACAGATTTGCTTTGAGGATTGAAGGGAGTACCTTCCACATTAACTGCTACACCCAGCATTTTAGGATATTTCTGAACTCAGTCCTTCCTTGGAAGATGGAGGGAGAATGTTCTAACTCATCCTTGCCCTGCCACTCTCTAAACTCACCTTTCCTCATTCTTTTATTGTACTCTATTCACATTTAAATTTCACAAATGCAACTAGTTCATCTCTGACCCAAGTCTTGTCCAGGCTGTTCTTTCTCTCAGGAACTGGAGAGTTTTCAGCTGGAGGTGATTTTGCCCTTGGGGAAAACAACTAGAGATACTTGTGGTTGTCACAGTGACTGGGGGTAGGGAGCGCTACTGGGATCTGGTGCGTGGAGAGGCCAGGGATGCTGCTGAATATCCTACAGTGCCCAGGCCAGCGCCCATGGCACAGCAGGATCCGGCCCATTAGGTCAACAGAAATCCCAGTCTACAATAATCTTCTCTTTCTCATTTGCTTGCTGATCCCTTCTTATTCTCAGGTCTCAATGCAAAATTGCATATTCAGAGGCCCTTTGACCTCCTGATTAGGCCCCTCTTGCACTCAGACCATCTTCCTTTCTTTACAGCCCCTTTACACCTTGCATGACGCCTCTCCTACCTGATTATCCAGCTCCATCTTCCCAACTAGGGTACTACCAGGTAGGGGCTGTGTGGCTTTTGTTCCCTAAATGCCCACATAGTGCTTAGCGCAGTAGCTGCTTAATAAATCTTTGTGGAATGAATATTTGAATGAATAATTCATTAGTCAATTAATTAAAAATCTGCCAGTGATGTTTCAACAAAATCACCCCTTTTTTATCCATGCTAGCCTGCAAACGAAAGAAAATAGGTACTTTTCTACCCCCGATCATTTTTATCAGGTTTGGAGTGCCACGTACACTCTGCCTGAACTGAGCAAAGATTGTGCCTTCCCCAGATGTCCTCCAGTGTCCAGGGTCTCCTGGCAGATGATGGGATGCCACCAAGCCCAGGACTCAAGGAGTGCACCACAAACCACACTGTGAAGGAGACAAGTCATTTCTAGCTTTAAATAGAGGCCTTCTCTCCATGCCTGTATCTTATTTGGATTCTGACTCCAAAGCCAAACTCCTGAGAATATGTGGCCTCAATATTTCATGACATTAGGAATGACTGTTAATATTTTAGATGTGATAATCATATTGATGTTATGTTCAAAGAGAGATGTATACTGAAATATTTACGATACAGTTTTATGATGTTGTGGAAATGCTTCACTGGGGCGGGGGAAGAGGGCAAGAGCGCAAATGCAATCAGGCTATGAACTGATACAGCTGAAACTGGGTGATGCATGTTAGTCTTGGAACTCTTGTGCATGTTTGAAAATTGCCCTGATATAAGTATGTGTGCGCGTGTGCGTGTAATCCTCACCCAAGGCTACCTCCATTGATTTCAGAGAGAGGGGAAGAGAGGGAGAGAGGGAGGGAGGGGAAGGGGGGGAAGAGAGAGAGAGGACAAAAAAAAAAACATTGACCAACTGGTTGCCTCCTGTGCGTACCCCGACCAGGGACTGAACATGCAACATAGGTATGTGCCCTGTCTGGGACTCGAACCAGCGACCTTTCAGTGCACAGGACAACACTCCAAGGAACTGAGCCATATGGGCCAGGGCGGTGTGTTTGTGTTTCCAGACTCCTTCAGTTAGCCTTTCTGGGAATGCTGTCCCCAGTGTCCTCATGGCATCAGAGGAAGGAAGGCCCTCTCCTTCACACACTTTGTCCCCTCTCCCCAACCACTCACTTCTGGTTTTCAGCTTTCTGAATAAATCAGGATGGAAGCCACAGTTGAGCAAAGAACTGCCATCTTTATAGGACATAGAGTGCATTTTCTTGCCTTTTGTCTCTGGAACGGTTTTCTTTGCTTATGGTCTGTTTTACAGAGCAGATCAATGTCTGTGCAGAGAGACTTTCCTTGGAGCTACTGGCCCCAAGGAAAGTCTCGGGGCTGCTGGCTGCTCCATCAGCCCCTCATAACTGTGGCCACGCAGGCTGCAGGCCCAGAGTGGGCAGAACTTTGAGAGAGGCTCAAAATCTGTAATTTCATGAAAAAGCTACCAATTTAAAAATGCAGGCAATCAATTCATTTTTAATTTAATAGGAGACGAAAGAAAGAAAGAAAGAAAGAAAGAAAGAAAGAAAGAAAGAAAGAAAGAAAGAAAGAAAGAAAAAGAAAGAAAGAGCCCAAACATCCCTGGTCTTCAAATGTCAAAATCAACCTCTCTTTCTCTACTCTGAAGTCACACCTTGTCCTGCTCTGCTCAAAACATTCTGGTGGTTCCCATCTTACTTGAGCAAAAGCCAAATTCTAGAATCTCTATGATCTTGCCCCAATTTTTTTCTCTGGTCTTCTGTCTCTCACTGCCCTACGCCTCACTCTGTTTCAGCCACACGGGGCCTGCTGTTCCTTCAATACACCAGGTGTGTCCCCAGCTCAGGGCTCAGTACCTGCCGTTCCCCCTTCCTGGACCACTTTCTCTGCTGAGTGACTCACTCCTCCTTCCTCTGCCATTCTTCTCAGGAAGGACAGTCCTGGTCACGTTGGTTAAAATTACAACTCTCCCCTGTATTCTCTGTCTGCTTTGTTTTTCCCATGTGCCACTTGACTTATTTTTCATTTGTCTCTCTGACTTGGATGGAAGCTCCATGTGGGGAGGGGTGATGGACTCTTCAGTATTTCCTTAAACAGAGCAGGAAAAACCATGTACTCAAAAAATACCTGTTGAATGAGTGAATGAATGAATGGATGAATGAATGCACAAGTGATTTTTGGGTCCAACATGGATCCTATGCTCAGAGATCTATGAAGACAGAGATAATCTGTCACAGATAAGAAATGCTTCCCTGGACAGGAGGCAAACTGCCCTGCCTCTTGTTTCCCTGCCAAGACGAGAAAAGGCGAGAGGGAGTGGGACCTCAGCACAGGCAACTGGGGCCGCACGCCACCTTACCTGATGGGATAGTCAGCTGCGCTGAGGTTGATGAAGAAGTCCCAGGGCCAGTCGGTCATCTCCAGGAGGTCCCGCATGCTCTGTAGGTATGTGGACAGGAGGCTGGCTCCTCCCCAGATGGTGGCCATCCGCCAGGGGGTGACACGGATGTTGTCGTACTGGCTGGCAAACTGGAGCACTTGGCGATGCAGGTAATTGGAGCGCTTTTTCCCAGGAGAAAAAAATGACATTCAGCAGCCCAGAAAACAGCCAGACATGCCCTTTGTCCCCTCTCTGTCCCTTCCCTTCTAGCTGACAGGGTTTCTAAACTTTGCCAAGTAACTGGCTCAGGCCTGGGGCATCTTTCTGCATCGCTACTCGAACCTTTATTATTTTTAAAATTTTGCTTTAGTTATTTAAAATGCAGACTTCCTGGCCCTGCCTCTCACATACTGGTTCAAGAGGAGCCTCAGACTGCATTTTATATAAGGCTGATACATGTGGTCTGAGGACAGCAAGCTTTGAAACACGGCTATCAAACCTGAGATGTATTCTGAGGGGTGGAATGTCTCTGACAGGCCTGCTAGAAGCAGACCTTTGGATCAAGTATCCCTTCGCCTTTTGAGTAAGGCTACTCACGTCATGTCAGCAGACTACCAGAAACCTCTGGGACAAGACAGCTCAGGGCCCAGCAAGCCTGCCGCAGGCTTTCGTAAATGAAGTTTTTCTGGGACACAGCCACACACTTTCATTTATGCATTGTTTACGGCTGCTTCCACATGACAATGGCAGAGCTGAGTAGCTGTGACAGAGGGTATGGCCTTCAGGCGTAAATATTTACTATCTGGTCCTTCATAGAAAAAGTGTGCCCAGTCCAGGGGTGGCTATCCTCACAAAGTGGCAGGCAGTGCGCCGGCCAGTGGGACAGAAGGAAAAGAGGTAAGAAAATGAGTATCTATGGAGAAAGTCTAACACCACAGCTGGGAACTCTGAAACCAAAACCTGCACATGCTCACAGCACTTCAAGACCAAACACTCCTGGGAGAGGCAGCTGTTCAGCCTACTAGCCTTCCCTGAAAGGGAGGGTGGCTTGAAGGTGGGCAGACAGACCCACAGAGAAAGGCCAGCAGGGGGCAACTGGAAGGGAGTCTCACCTTGTCCACATGGATATAGTAGAAGTGGTCTTTGTGGTAGATGGCCTTGAACATGCGCTGCAGCTGCCGAGAGGCACGGCCGTGCACCACCAGGACAAAAGCAATTCGGACGGGGTTGGCCAGCATGTACTCCACGGAATCCTCGTCCCATTGGACATTCTTGTTGGCTTTGCCTGTGGAAAACCCGAAAGATCACAGAGGTGGGTGAGGATCAGCAGTTCCTTTGGGGACAGGTTCCCTGATGCTTCATCTTGGGGATGATTGAAGGGACACAATAGTCTTATTGGGCCCTGAAACCTGATTTGACCTGACCAAGCATGTCCTGGACCCTTACGCTGTCCTCTGCAACAGGAGTTGGGGGCCTTCAGGTGCTTAAGTCATAGTTTCCAACCCCAAGGAGCCTTACAAATCTGGTGGAGGCATACAGGCACACATATTAAACTACTGAACGAAAGGAGATGAGAGGTGTAAGAGATGCATCTCTGAACTACAGAATAAAGAGCAGTTAATCCTGCACTGGAAAGTGTAAGATACCCTTACACTTTTGCCTGTCTAGGATCCATTCTTCTGTTTCCTCCTAACAGCATCCATTTTTTAAACAATTGTGGTGAGAAAAGATAACATAAGAGCTACCCTCTTAACAAATTTTAAGAGTACCGAATAATATTGTTGATTGTAAGTACAAAGTTGTACAGAAGACATTTAAAACTTACTCATCTTACGTAGCAAAAAAATATACCATCCAATACTTTGGGAGGCATCATCCCCCTCCTCCATTCTCAGTCCACACAAATGGGGAGGACCTCCTTCCATGATCAATTCCAAGGGCGCTCACAGGGCTTTGGCTTTGCCAGTTAGAACACTGCATCTCCCTGGATGTAGTTTATGTGACTCAGAGGTGAACATGTGACCCAATGAGGCTAATTAGCTAAGAAGACAGAATTCTAGACTTTTGCTGGAGCAATCGTGGAAGAGACGTTCTTTTCTGGCATACATGCAACTGGGTGATTCCAAGAGACCTTTTGTCCCCACCTGGAGAGGGGCTGCCTGAGAGGGCAGCCAGCACAGGGAAAGCACTGCTGAGTGACGGAGGGGGTCTAGATCCTGACTACCCCGCTCGAGCTCGCAGGTCAGCCCGGCTGGAGACCAGCCACCATCAGTCACATCCTAGTTTTCCTTGAAAGCCTACATCTTACACAAGATCCACATGGACAAATGGTTTCAAATGTCTTTTATCCCGGAATTTTCTCCTCCTTTTCCTTGCAGATGCACCAGGGGCAAGGTTTCACAGAGAAACACAGCTTATCGGTTTTGTCCATTACAATTCCAACCAGAGATCTCCTGGCTTTCTTCAGCCTTATTTCCTCTGAGTCCAGCCGGACTTCTGGTGGGTTTCCAGGTTCATGGGCCCAGAGCATTGTCAGGGCATTAGCTGCATGTGTCCCGCAATGTTGCCGGGGAGGCCGAGCGTGGGGGCTGTTTAGCCTGGAGGTCAGGAAATTGAGAGCCTGTCAACTGTCACCGGAAAACTGAAGGGCTGCCAAAGGAACAACGCACCTCCTGCCTTGTTTCAGAGGATGGGGTGAGATTGACACGGCTAATGACCCAGCCGTGAGACCGTTAATGGCCCAGCCTCCACAGCCCACGTGACCTGCCTCCTGCAGCCCTCCACCCTGATCAGCCCTGCCACTTACACCTCGCTCCCTGGTCGCCTTCTTTCTTTACTTTGAGCAAGCTTGTTTCTGTCTCAAGACCTTTTCACTGGCTATTCTTGCTACCTGGAACACCCCTTCCTTAGATCTTCGCATAACTGCGTCTCCCTGTCATTAGTTCACAGCTCAATAAAAGGCTACCCCCTACCAGCCACATCACTCTTTCACCTCACCCTTTTTCAATTTTCTGTAGAGTATTTAACACTCTCTGAAATCGTTTATTCATTTACTTGTCTATTGTTTAAATGCCTCACTAGAACGTAAACTCCAAGAGATGGACTATTTAGTCTTGTCATTAAATATACAACACTATAATAATAGCTAGCACGCATGTGGTTCTTGGTTCAAAAAAAGTTACATGAGGGTCCTTTTGGTTCAGTACCACAGTAACAGCAATAGAGTTTACTGAGCACTGATCAGCCTTGCCATTCATTATTTCATGTAATCCTCATAACCACCCTGCAACATAATGATATTATTCCCATTTTGCAAAGGAGGAAACCATAGCTTAGAGAGGCCAAGGGATTTATTTGTTTGAGGTCACACTGATTTAATTAGTTCAGCTGAGATTCAAACCCAGGTCTGTTTCCAAAGATGATGCCCTTTTCCACTAATATACACCATATTAGCATAGCCAGAATTTGGAAAAGTTTACAACAATTCTGCTTGTTAATCAATGAAATACGTTGCGAGTTACTGCAGGTAAATAAGCATGCATTTGAGCACTATCAGAGGCATTGCAGGGAGGATTCTTGCATCATGTGGGAAGCTGACTCTAACTGTCAATAAAGACACATCTTTTCATCCATCCATCCATCCATGCATCCGTCTACCCATCCATCCACCCACCCAGCCATCCATCCAGTCATCTATCCATCCATACAATTCCAACCACTCATCCAGCAACCATTTAACTACCCATCTAGCAAATTATTCAACAGTTTCTCATCCAAAAAAACCAACCATCCGTCCATCCATCTATCCACTCACCCATCATCCTCAAAGCAAATCTTCTGTGAATCCATTCTTCAATCACTTAACTATCAACTCATTGATCCATACAATATTAGTTTAGTCTATACCACATGCCATATTCTGTGTTAGGTACTAGAAAAATAAAACTTGGGAGGAAAAAAAATCCTTGCCTTTGAGGAGCTCTTAGCCAACTGTGGAAAACAGAAAAATATGCTGAATTGTTTTATGATAGAAATGTGTTCAGGTTGCTCTTGAGGGGTTGGGAAGAAGTGAACAGTCTCTCTGCAGGGACAGAGGAGACGTCAGAGAGTTTAGCCCGCAGCTTCTGAGCCCATTTCTTCAAGCTCTCCAGATGAGTCCTAATTGTCTTTGGCTCCTTGGCTGTTCAATCAGAAGCTGTGACCCTGGGGATAATTATTCTCTTGGCTCTGGTTGAAGACAGACTGGGCAGCAACCAGAAGGTTGTCTACAATACCCTCTAATCTTATCTCAAAACCAATCACCATACTCTGGGCGCTCCTGGTGATGATAGCAGGGAGACATCTGCCTGGAGGGAACATATTCCTTTAAACACTCATACAACAATATATCCCTCTCTCCCTCCCTCCTTCCCTCTATCCAACCAACCAACCAACCAACCAACCACAAAGTATCCTTAAGACATCTCGCTTGCTAGCCCCAGACAAAGCCTGGACAAAGACATGTAGGACATGAGTGTGGTTTCACAAGTGTACTATGAATGGATTAAGGAATGTGAAAATCTAAAGTAAAAAAATAATGTCTGAGAAAAGCTTCTATTCTCTTTCCACAACCGCAGTCAAAGGCAGCGGGCTGGCTGGGTGCGAGCTCTCCTTGCCACCCTTGGAGACTCCTCATCAAACAAAGGGAGGGACGCTTAAAAGCAAATGCTACTTGTGCCACTTTTCTCTACCGGAATTTCACTGGGCGATTTTCAAAGGTCTAAGCATGGCCCATGACACTGTGTATCACAGGAAGTCCACTCTGTAGGGGCCCCTGCTGCACTCAGATAATACTGCTCATCCCTGCCCTTAGGTCTCTGGGTAACAAGGATCTGGAGTTAGACTCATAGGGCCTTTGGGATCAGCCCGTGCTCTCTGCAGCCATAGTGTGTCTTGCCATCATTGTTGAATGGGTGAATGAATGAATGAATGAGTGCATGCGTGCATTCTGGAGAAGAGTAGCTGCTCTGGGTCAGAAGAGCTGATGTCTCCCGAGGGCCTGCTGCGCACCAGCACTGTGCAGAGGCTGCGTCAGCTGCTGTTTGGTTCTGGGGGAAGGGGCTCAGAGAGGCTGGAGGAGCATTTTCTCCAGTCGCACAGTGAGTGAGGACAGAGGTGGGAGTGAAAGCCACTGAGTGGCTGAGCCCATAGCTGGCCTTGCTATCTCCACCCCACCCTCTGCTGAAGCGAAGAACTGGGAGACTGGAGGATTGGTGTAAAGATTTTGTGCTGGTCTTTAAAGGAACTGGCACATTGATGTTGAGAAAAGCCTTTTGTGATGTCTCTTTAGGGTTTTAGAATGAAGAGGAGATTCACGGATGGACAGACTAGAACAAGGATGTCGCCCTTCTGGAGAAGGGGAGGGAGCACTGGGAAATCAAACACTCTCACTCCAGCATCCTCCACTTCAATATACAGTCAGGGGTCACACGGTTTGTCTGCAGAGTTGCAAAGGAAGCAGGAATAAAAACCCAGAGTTCTTCTTGGGGAGAGCTATTTTGGAGGTAGGGGTAGGCGAGAAGGACCAAAAATATCCAAAGAAAGGAGACACACGCAGGGGCAGAGAGGGATATGGGGATGAGAGGTAGACAGACAGACATTTGAAGAGAGACAGAGACACAGAGAGAAAAGGAGAGACAGAGACAAAAAGACAAATAGAAAAAGATGATAGATAAATGGATGGATGGATAGACAGGTAAATGGACAGATGGACACATGGAAAATAAACAGGAACACAGAAAGGCCACGCATACACTGACAGCAAAACAGAGACTTTCAGACAGAAAGACCTCCCTCTGCCCCTTATTTCCATATATGAAGAGAGAAACGTATGGAGAGACCTAAACAGAAACACTGAGTGAGACAGAGACACGCACAGATATAAATAGAGACAAACACATATAATTAGACTCACAGAGAGACAGGAAGAGACAGAGGGCAGGAAGGTAGCCACATGGGACAAGCTGGATCCATTCAAACTGAAAACATTGCAGCTATCCTTAAAAGCAAAGGCACATGAGCGCCAGAATCTCGGAATTAAAAAAATGCTTGTCCTGCCCCATCTACCTCTGTCCTTTACACACCTGCCCCTCCCCCTTCCCCAGCCAGCTCCTGCCCTTTCAAGAGCCTAGGGATGAAGGAAGAAGTCGGAGCTCAGAGAAGTGAAGCAACTCACTCAGAGACCCACCAAAAGTCAAGGGGGGGGGGCACTCACAGGTTGGCTCCAGAATCCCAACTGCAATCATTCCCCATACTGGCACATAGTAGGACCTCCACATGGTTTACGGAATAAACAAGAGAATGAGTGAATGAGTTTTCTGCCCCACCTTGCAGCAGGATATGGGTAGGGTGTTGTCATTCAAGGGACTGAGGTTCACACCGGCTCCCTTTGCCAGTGGCCAATAAGCAGCTTGCTATTTTTGCTCCACATCCCTGGCTCCTGTAATGACCTTTCCGGCAAGCTGCTCTGACACAGGGGAGCTGGAGATGACAATAAACCACACCGCAGCCGAGGGCAGAGGTGCCCTTGGCGTGGGCCTCCTCCATGCGCTGGCCACCATTTCCGGGACTGTGGTCCTGAAAAGCATGCAGCCTCCTACGCTAGGAGTGGGATCTTCCATGGGTCGTGGCGAGATTCCAGCATGGCAGGAAACGGGGAGACAGACTCTCTCATCCTGCTGGAGGGAGCAGCAGCTGGCACAACTCTGTGTTAGAGGCAGTGTGGCAACAAGTACTGTAATTTTAAGCATGCATTCCCCTTTACCCAGAAACTCCACTCCTAAGAATTCATGCTAAGGGAAGGAGAAGGCAAATCCAAAAGTCTCTATGTACACGATGTCCTTTTGTTCATTTATTAATTCATTCTGTGTTGCCTGTGTAATATCAGCAGACACAACAGAGTCCTTTCCCAAATACTGCTTAGTCTAGTAGGGTAGACAGACAATTAAAAAGTAAGAACACAGAGAATACAATCACAGGTAGTGATATAGGCTACGGAGAGAAAGAAATTTAGCATGTTAAGGGATGGGGTTTATTTGGCCACAGTGGCCAGTGAAGGCTGACGTGAAGTGGAGAAACTTGAGCAAGCTCTAAGTGAAACGAGGGAGTGAGCCATGTAATTATTAGGGATGGAGGAGGATTCTGGGCACCTGGCATGGCAAGTGCAAAGGTCCTGGGGCCTCGACCTCAACAGTGTTTACAATGGTCCCAAGTAGGAATCAACTCAAAGGTCTTATTAATGCTTATTGACACAGAACTTGTTGTAGTATAGCAAGCAAAAGGGAAGTCCTAAAATGTAGTCCATAACAATCTAAAAACACGCTCCCAAATATTATTAACAGAAGTTCATATAGTGGCATGACAGTTTCATTTCTTCTCTGTACTTTTCTGCATTATCTGCATTTTGTGAAATGGATTACTTTTACAATAAAACATAACCATAAAGTAGAGGCTTATAGATAATTCTAATACCAGCTGTCTATCGTGTGCCTACCATGTGCTAAGTAATTTCTGTGCATGATTTTTTTTACTTCTATCCAAACCTCTGAGCAAAGAATTGTTATTATCCTATCACATCAGAGAGGATCTGGAGCTCAGAGAAGTCCCAGAGAGGAGGCGCCTGAGCTGGGAATAGAGCGAGTCTGTGACGCTGGGGCCCTATCAATGTCACGAAGCTGGATCAAACTGTCCCCATTTCAAAAAGAGAAAACTCTGCTCCTAGGAGAAGCGTGTCAGCTGACTTTCAGCTGCAGGACAAAAAGCAATGGTCTGCAGTCAGAGCTGTGTGTGTTGATACAGATGGAAGCCCAAACACTGCCTGGCTCCCCCGCCCCCAAAAACCCAACTACGAATTTAAAAATGTAATCAGATTCTTGTGGCACAAAACAGAAAAATAAGTGGAAGAACCAGAGTGATTATAGGCAGTGGGAGAAGCTAACTTCAGACAAATGTTAAATAGCCAGGTATCTGGGGAAGAATATCAAGTATATCTCTGCAATGCAAGTGTGAAGGCCAAGGACAGGAAATCACTGAGAGCTGAGCCAAAAACTAGCTGTGCCACATTAGGTCCGTTACTCAAACTCTGTATTTCTCAGTATAGTCATGGATCCAATAAGAACTATGTCATCCTTGGGCTCCAAAGACATGGTGAAGATAAAGGAGCTTTGCAAGGGTCAGTGCGCTATATAAATGTGAAGTTGGCAATGACCACCCCAGCGATACTATGTAGTATGAATATGATCCAGGAGAAGAAGGCAGGATGCAGGGGTTAAGATCATGGCCTCTGGTCAGGCAGATCTGTGTGACCTCAGCCTCGTTATGGACGCTCTCCAAGCCTCAGTATTCTCGTCTATAAAAGGGGTATCTTATAATCACAGAATCTGCCTTGTATGGACACTTGTGTCCAGTACTGAGCCTAGCCCCTAGCATGTAGTAAATGCTAAATAAACAGGAGCTATCATCATCATCAGGGTTAATGTCATCATTTCTACTTGGTTGTTCATCCTCAATTATCAGGTCAAGTTTGGTTTAACCGATGGGTCCAGTGACAGGGGTCTACCCCAAGTCCTCACAGGCTCCCAAGTAAACACCCCTACCCGGAATTTCCCTCAGACCACAATTAACAACAAATGAGAAGATGGTTAAGCAGTGATCATGGAATTGGGAGAAGAGATGAGAGAACACAGTTCCAAGGACAGAGCTGGCCATGCCAGAACCCTTTGGGTCTCAGGAGAAATGACCCTATCTTTGGTGAAGCCAGCCCTGACCTGCTTCCCCACCCCTTCTGGTCCTGCCCCCCACAAACCCCCCACAAGCCTTCCAAGCATCCTGTACTTCTTTTGTACAAAAATTGTGGATGTGGTGAAATATACATAATGAAATTTACCATCATATCTATTTTTAAGTGTACAGTTCAATAATGTTAAGAAAGTTCACACTGCTCTGCAAACATCACCACCATCCATTTCCAGAATGTTTTCATCTTGCAAAACTGAAACTCTACCCTTTAAACAATGACTTCCTATTCTCCCTCCCCCAACCCCTGGTAGCTACCATTGTACTTCCTATCTCTATGTATTTGGCCATTCTAGAGACCTAAAATAAGCAGAATGAGAACCGCTTGTTCTTTTGACTGGTTTCTTTCACTTAGCATAATGTTTTCAGCTTCATTAATATTTTAGCAGGTGGCAGGATGTCCTTTCTTTTTAAGGCTGAATAATATGCCACTGTATATACAGATCATATTTTCTTTATCCATTCATCTGTTGGTGGATAATAGCTGGGATGCTTCCACTTTTTGACACTTGGGAATAACGCTGCTATGAACATGTGTACAAATCTCTTTGAGAACTTGCTTTTAATACTTCCGGGTATAAACCCAAAAGTGGGATTGCTGAATCATCTGGTAACTATAGTTTTTATTTATTATTTATCTAGAAGAACCCATCCTGCACTTCTTAACTCAGCCATTCCACATGGGGGCTCAGCCTGGGTCTGCCTCTTGAACCCACCATTTGCTCACAGGTCACTTGGCTAATCCGTACCTCAATTTCCCCATCTGTCAAAGAGTGCTTACCTACGAGGTCTAAAAGCTATAACTTAGTCAAAATAAGGTCATATGGCATGACAGTGGAGGAGTCAGTTGTTGAGCCGGTGTGGTGTGCTCCGCAGCCCTCATCCATTGCACTTAAACTTGTCAACTGTTCACAAGGCTACAGAGTGGTGGGCCAGGACCTGACCTTGAGGACTGCAGAGCTGGTGTTTGTAAACATGATGTCAGAGCTCCCCAGTGGGAGATTTCTGTGCTCCATGGACAACAGATGGCATTGAGTCCAAGAGGGACAGTCATTCCCTTTTCCGCTCTCATCCGGTCCTTCTGATTAGCCCACCCAGGAAGTCTCCCGTCAATGCAAACATGTCCTCAATAGCACTTGCTCAGTGGACTTCTTTTTCCAACAGAGGAAATCTGCCCACAAAAACTGGCATCTTTGGCAGGCAACAGGGGAACCCGGCTAGCACTGAATACCACTGTTTTGATTTCACTGACTCATTTGCATAGTTGCTGTCTCTTTATGGCAAGTGATAGCAAGATTTCCACTTATAGCAAAGATGCAAAATTACTTTTAAAATAAAATTGACTTGAGTAAAAATGCAAGTGAGTAGATTTCAATGAAAACATGAGAATAATAGGGCAGGTGGAATGTGGATATTGAAAAATTGTGAAGATGGGAGGAGTGCAAAGGAAGCTTGGAGAATGCTAATTAGACACCACAAGCTTGCTTCCTGGCTGGGATGTGCTGAGTCTGTTAAACAAACGAGGGCAGGTGAACTCCAGGCACAGGGTGACGCCTAAGCAGCCCCACGCGTCTTGGGAGAGGTTGTAGGTCCTTCCTACAATATTTGCTTTCCTGATTTCAGGGGTCCTTGTTTCAGAGGCCCAGGGATGTTCTTGGGGGGAGTTTCTGGGATAGGCTCTTGGGGGGCCATCTTCTTGCTAGAGAGAGAGCTCAAGCCCGGGGTCTGCTGAGGAACACCATCCTTTCGATTTTTCACTCCAATTTGTGGATCACTTAACATTCATGAAGTTCTCTCACAGGCTCTCCTCTACTTCTCGTATCAATGCTCTACATGGAAGTTACCTCCATTTATGAATAAATGTCCCAGGCTCAGAGAGGCTAAGGAACTTACTCAAGGTCTCAGAGCCACGGGGAGCAGAAGAGATTAGGGTACAAATGGACCTGACTCCAAAGACCGATGGGTCATAACCAGACTTTGCCTGGCAGGAATCTGGGCACCCCTGCTCAGGCTCCTACTGCCACTCCCACTGGGAGCCGAGGCATCGAGTTCCCAGCGGCTTCCAAACCACTGTCTAGTCCAGGTTGGGGGTTTTCAATCTCAGCACCATTGTTATTTAGGGACAGATAATTCTTTTTTTGTGGGAAGTGATGGCTGTCTCATGTTCAGTGGCATCCCTGGCACCCACAGCACCCTCCCTGAAATATCTGCATTCATTGACAAATGTCCCCTGGGAGGAGGGGCAAAATCACTCCCAGCTGAGAAGCACTGCTCTAGAACAGAAGTTCTCAAAATGTGGTCTCCGACCTGCAACATCAGCAATACCTAGGAACTTGTCAGAAACGCACATTTCAGTCCTCTCTGACCCCCCAACCCCTGCTAGGCCTTTAGAATCAGAAACTTTGGGGCTAGGGGATGAGCAATCTGCGGTCCAACAAGCCCTCCAGGTGTTTCTGATGTGAGCTAATGTCTGAAAAACCAAGGCCTAGGCCAATGATTCTTGACCCTAGATGCAGGTTAGAATCACCTGAGCATCTTTAAAAAACAACACAAAACAAAGCCATGCCTTGGCTCCACCCCAGGGAATTCTAATGTCACAACTCTGGGTGCTGGTATTGGCAATTTTTTAAAGCCCTTCCCCGCCAAGGGATCCAATGTGCAGTCAGGGTTGAGAACCACATTTTGGATATCTTCTTTTCTTTTCAACTGCCATTGAAAAAAAATACGTCTGGCAAGGTGGAAAGAGTTTTACCCAAATGCGTCTCCAGGTGCCACGTTAAATCCTCATGGCCTCCTGCTCTGCTAGAGACCGAAGGCTAGCTCACTGGTTATTTTTCTCCCACTCTGAGAAAGTGTCTCCCTCCACCCCTGACCAAGCACTCAGGAAATTTTCCTGCTCACTGATTTTTCTCCCCTCATTCAAGCCTGGAGTTATTAAACCACAGCCCATGGCTGAACCGTCTTATTGATTTTATTGTCGAAAGCCCTGAGATATTCTAATGATGTACTGCCCAATAAATGGAAACTGGTGGGATAGATATTGATGGCGTATGCTACATTTCGCAGCAATTCACTGGGCCTCAGTCACTTTGCCTGTCACACGTCATTTGTGAAAATGCTGTGCTCTGGCCTGTAAGGTCTTGTCCATCCTTGCTGCTGTTACCTTTCCTGTGCATCAAGGATGAACGAGCTACTTCTGTGTGCTGGCCCTGGGCTGAGTGTGTTTAAACAGACGTTATGTCATTTATTTCTTACAGCCAACCTTGGAGGGAGCTGTTCTGATTATTCCCATTTTATAGACAGGGAAGTTAAGATGCAGACCTGACCAGCTAATGCACTCTGGAATTGGGATTCAAATCTTCCTTCATCATAAAATGAGGGTTTTGAACCCCTGCTATGGTATGAATGTGTCTCTTACCTGATTCCCCAATTCATATGTTGAAAACCTAATGCCCAAGGCGATGACACTGGGAGGTGACTAGGTCATGAGGGTGAAGCCGTCCTGAATGGGATTAATTCCCTGAAGAAAGAGGCCTCAGAGAGCTCCCTACCCGCTTCCGCCAGGTAGAACACAGGGAGAAGGTACCAGCAGATCAATGTCTGGTGAGGGCCTGCTTCCTGGTTCCAATGAGGCCATCTGACACTGGATCTGCTGGTACCTTGATCTTGGACTTCCAGCCTCCAGAACTGTGAGAAATGAATTTCTGTTGTTTATAAGCCACCTGGTCTGTGGCAGAATGGACAAACTAATACAACTCCTCAGCTAAACCATGCATGAAAGAAACAGCTTCTATTGTATTTGAGCCACCTTTCTGATGGTTTCAGTACAGATGAGTATTTCACACATTTTCTTTCCTTCCCCAGCCGTGTTTCTCAGTAGGGACTACTGGCATTTGAGGAAAGACAATTCTTCACTGGGTGGGCCTCCCATGCACTCAGGACATTGACTATCTTCAGTCCCCAAAACAGCCCTGTCCCCTTTTACATTTCCCAGGGCCTCCTTAGGGCATCTATATGGTTGTTGCCTGAGAGGCAGTCCTCTCACTGGGAGGCAGAGGCTTCTTGTCGAGATGGCTTACTTCATTTCCCGCAACATGAGCAGACGCTCTGGAAAGTCAGTGTGGCGAGTGAAAAGAAGACTGGCTTGGAAATAAGAGGGTTTAAGCCATAGCTCCTCCTCCTTACTCAGTAACTGTGAGTTTGGACGAGCTGTATCACCTCTGAAAATTCTAGGTCCTCATCAGTGAAATGAAGGCAAATATTGACCCCTGACTGGTAGGGAAGAATCCATGGGACCAGGTGCTCAGAAAATACCGAGTACAGGTTCAGTACAGGTTCTGAACCTGGGTGATTTTGTCCCTCCTGCCACCCATCCATGGTGGAGAATTAGATCCACAGAGTCCATGAGCATAAAAACACGTACTGTTCTATGCCACTGAGTTTGGGGTGGACTGTTACTCTGGAGCAGTAACTGGAATGGACATATGTGCCAGGCAGGCACCATCAGAATGGGCAACAGATTAATGCACATGCCACAGAAAGCCTGGGCTTATTGGGCACAGACTCTCTGGAAAGGGAAAACAGGCAGTAAACACAAACATTTCTAAGACCATTTCCATGACAGGGAGAAAATTAAATGGTGGCTGTCATTACCTTCAATAATGACATGTGAGTGATTATATTTCATACCTCTTCTCTCCTTTCCAGCCTTATTTCCCACCATATAAAGCGCAAAGGTGTGATGTAGTATAATGGCATCAAACCCTTGCTTCTATTCCTGACCATGCTGGGGTACCCTTTCCTTTTTCAAAGAAACTCTTTGCTACAAACTGGATTGTGTCCCCCACCCAAACTCCTATGTTGAAGCCCTAACCCCCCCGCATGTGACTATATTGGAGATGAGCCTTTAGGGAGGTGATTAAGGTTAAATGAGGTAATAAGGGTAGAGCCCTAATCTGATGGGCTTAGTGCCCCCGTGAGAAGAGGCACCTGAGAGCTGGTTCTCTCTGTCCTGGGAGAACTCAGTGAGAAGCTGGCCATCTGCAAGCCAGGGAGACAGCATTTACCAGAACCCCACCAGCTGGCATCTGATCTTAGACTTCTAGGCTCCAAAATTGTGAAAAAATAAATTCCTGTTGTTGAAGACAACCAATCTGTAGAATTTTGTTATGACAGTCCGAGCTGACTAATATGCTGAAACTACTCAAGTTGGTCAAGAGATATGTTCCTTGGCTAAGACCTACAGGTTGAGTAAGGAGTTAACTAGGTCAAAAGGGAAGAGTGTCCCTGGGCAGAGGGATGGCATATGCGGAGGCCCTGTGGTGAAACGATGCAGTAAATGAAAGAACAAAAAGAAGAGCTAGCATGACTGAACCACAGGGACCAAAAGGAAGCATCGGGTGAGATGGGGATAGGGAGACAGCAACAGGGGCCCCATGTCGGGCCCTGGGCAGCATTTAAAAGATTGCAATGGAAGATCGTGACAAGCCTCACAATGGGGATTATTGCTGATGGTTGGGGGGTGGGTTGCAGGTAGGACACATTTTGAAAAGTTGCAGGTGGAATGGCACGAGAGGAATGGTTTCACCGTGCAGAGTGGAGGTCGGGTAGGGGGCAAGGAGCCCCTGGCTCCCTCCAGCTTGTGGCTTGGGGTTATCAATACCTGCTCCATCCATGCTCTCTCTGCCTTTGACCCTGAGGTTGCCATTTGCAAGTCCTCCTAAGAGCCTTCTTGTCACTTGATATTTTCATCTCGGTCCTCCTTTCTCCTCTTCTGAAGGTACTCGCAGGCTCAATAAATAGTGCCACGGAAAAATGCAGAGACTCATCTATTTCTATTACAAATGGAGCCGCCTGAGGAGCAAACAACTCTTATTTACTTCTCAGGGTAAGGGTTTTGACAACAGGTTTATTTTCTCCAGCTCTCCAAGGACTAGAAGAGTAACACTCTAAAGTTAACAGTGCATTAATTAACGATGAATTGGTTGGAATTTTCCTAATAAAAGTTCTCATCGTAATCGCAGTATGGGCCATTAACGCTGTCTCCTGATCATAAACCATAAATATGTTCTGCAGGTGCCTTCTTTTTAACAAACGGACATTTCCCCAAATTGTTACCCGTTTGTCACATTAATGCTGTCACGTCACAGAACGCAGACAGGAGAGTAATTACATAGGCTTGCGGTTGTGCGAGTTTACTCCATGTTGGTCACTGCACCAAGCCCTGCCTGTGCATCATCTCATTTAGTTCTTGCAGCAAACTTATGAGGTGAATGCTGCTATCACCTCCATTTTACAGAGGGGGAAACTGAGCCACAGAGGGAGGGGTAACAGAGCTGGTATTTGAATCCAGGCAACCTGATACCAGAACACTGTCATCCTGCCTCCCGAGAGATAAACACCAGGTGGATCTAAATGGAGTCGTCCTCTTGGTCCACCCATTGCTGACGGGCTGTCTAGTTTATTTCTACAGCAACAACAGCGATCGTCAGTCCAGTACAACAGCTAGGTTTGCTGCCAGCGGGCAGGGGTTATGTTTTTGTCACTTCTCCCTACCCGGCGCCTATCCAAATGGCTGGTGACAATGCCAGGAGCACCTAGCACACATTGAATAAATCCCTGTTGAAGGAAGAAAGAGACATAGAAACATACATGCAAGAGGGTTCGTGGCCAAGCGTACCAGGGAGCTTCTCAAGTACACTTGAAGTTGTGCTAGATCCATTTCCCTGCAGTGGTGAGACTGGGGCACGGGGCCTTGATGCCAGGCAGGAGGATCACAGCTCAGTGGCTGCAGTTCCCAGGATTAAACCAGAAGGACTTCATTTTTAATCCCGTCTAGCTTCATTCCTGTGCATGCTCTGGGTGGTTTCTTTGATTTCTCTATCTACGTAGATAATACACACTCACTGTAGAAAATTCAACATACAGAATAATATTTTAAAAAGGGGAAAACCCTCAAATATTAGAGCATCTAGATATCACCATTTTCAAATATTTTTATAAACACACATTACATATAGTCACTTACATTCTGTTCTGTCATATGCATTCTATTTTGGGCAATATACCCAGGACATTTTTTCCGTGTCAAAAAACACAGGTATTCTTTTTTCTTCTCTTCTTTCCTTCACAGATATTGACTGAGCATCTGATGCTGAGGGTGCATAGAACAAAACAGATACTGAATTTGTGTTCTAGGAGCTTATAGTCTGGTGTGGGGAGGGTGGGAGAACAGATAAACATATTTTATAAAAGGTATTTAATGCAATGAAGTTTTATAAAAGGTATTTAATGCAATGAAGTTTTATAAAAGGTATTTAATGCAATGCAGCAGATAACAGGGTACGAGGAGGAGGAAGATGGGGCCGATGTAGATCAGGTCTTTAGACTTTTTATTTCATTTTTATCCTTAGAGAGAGTGCAAGGGAGGGAGAAAGAGAGGGAGAGAAATATCAATGTGTGGTTGCCTCTCGTGCACCCCGTACTGGGGACTGGGCCTGCAACTCAGGCATGTGCCCTGACTCGGAATCAAACTGGCAACCCTTTGGTTTGTAGGCCCGTGCTTAATCCACTGAGCTACACCAGCCAGGGCTAGGCTTTTCTGAAGAAGCAACGGTGAAGTCAAGATCTTAACCACGAGGAAGAGGAGGCCGGGTAAAGAGGGTGTCATTTCAGGCAAAAGGAAGGTCTTGACAGGTAAAAATCTTACTTTTAAGACTTTTTAAAAAGGAGAGGGGCAGTACCTCTGTTTTATACTTTCTTTTTCTATATTGAATACATAATTAAGGGCCGCTCAGTTATTTCTTCAATGCCTCCAAAGATGGGAACCTCATGCCTTACATAGAAGCCAGCTACATGCGTGGACAGTGCTGATCTTGAGCTGTTTTTTTCCCCAAAATATGCAGAAGGTTTCCTCCAAGAGTCTGAACTCTGCCTTCGAGCCAGCACCACTGCTGCCGCCGCCAACCTCTCAAATATGTGGAAACTGTTATTATGCAATTACTCTGCCCCCCACAGCCTTCCAAATCCAGGCTAAGCGTGCACCCTTGGCTCATTTCAGTTTGCTCCTACCATAGTATATCTAGGGTGCCAGTGTCCTTTGTCATGCTTCTTCCTGACACGGACTAGAAGTCATCCACCTATGGCTGACATCTCTCTTGATTAAGGCGCTGTACCAGCACAGCCTGAGATCATCACAAAAAATTTTTTAAGCCTTGTGAGCATGTGATTGCATGGATTCATTCATTTATTGGATAAATAATTACAAATGCCCGCAAGAGTGCTGCTACACCCTGGGGTGGGGGAGGACGGTATCATTTATTTGAGAAATCATATCAAATGCTTAATACCGGCTGACGCACTGGGGGGTCCAGCACTAGACCTGACAGACACAGTCCCTCTCCCAGCAAGTCTCTGAATGAAGGTGGAATGCATGAATGCCATGTCTTGCCTTTCGCCATCACAGCCCAATGGTGGGGATAACCATCATTTGCCACGGTGTTTGTACTGATCAAGTCCCCTCGCCTGTCGGTTTGATAGTTCTCGTCTCAGTTTGCCTCCTACCACTCTTTGATTGGCCTGGCAGAGCCAAGGGACCCTGATTTCTCAACCATGGCTTGGAAGCCTCATTTAAGCCAGGGGGCTTCTGAGAACACCCCTTTCTAAATAAGCTCCCCTAAAATGAACTGGCAGATGAAGCTCTTCTTAAACCTGGACGAGACGTTGGACTAGAGAGCTCCAGAGGCAAGGGGAGCTGTACCTTTTCAGACAGGCTGGGGTTAAAGTAAGCCTGCGGGACCCGCACCACTGCAGCTGTGGAAGGCCATTGACAGCGACAACAATTTAAATTAAATTAAATTCAGTGGGCTCCAAAAGGAAACACGTGTAATGTTAATTTCATGGGTGTACCAATGTGTAAACCTAACAGATGATGCTTAAATGAGAAAGGCAGAGAAATGACATTTGGTTAAATAATGCATCAGTGGGTAGGATTTGTTGAAACTGCCATTTAAAAAAAAAATACGAGCGCAACTGAAAGTTGAGCAAGCTGTCACCAGGGCCAGGCCCTGGGGGCATTCTCGATACAAGGTGCTCGAGAGGAGTGGCGGCAGCATGGGCTGGAGGCAGTCTGGGTGAATTAGGGGCCGCGGGCCGCTTCCCCTGCTGACTCTCATGCCCTCCTGTTTGCCTGGGCAGATGCCATCATCCGCTTCTTTTCCAACTAAGCCTGCAATCTCACCCAGGGCAGGAAATGTGCCTGTGCTTGGTTGGTTCCTTTTCTTTCTTAAAAGCAACAGATGACACAAGACTGAAGGCACGTGAAGGGGCGGGCTTTCCTTGTTCTCTCTGTCTTCTGGCACACAGTAGACAGTCAGGGGACACCCATGAATTACGTGAGTAGTACTGACGTTCCTCTGTCCTGCCTTCACCCTCACGGCGTCAGGGCGCGTGCCATCATCACTCTCCCATGGTAATAGCAATGATCACCTCCAACCCACCCTATCGCCCTGACACACTGGTTTGGGGGTCCTTGTCCCTGTCCACTTGCTGTCACTCCTTTTCAACGTTAACTCCTTTAGTCAATAAAGCTACGGGAGGCTGATCGATTGGAAAGAAACAGATCTCTGCTAAAGATGCTGACCCAGGAACGATGTGTACAATGAGCCTGCCAGAAAAATAAAACTGATAAAAACTAACATTTTGTTGAGCACTTACAATATGTCAGGCATAGTGTTAAGTGTTTTCATTTGTTTATGTTGTTGTTTTGTTGCATTTTCTTCTTTTTTTTTTTTGCTTTTTTTTCCATTTAATTCTCACAAAGCACTGTGAAGCAGGTGTCATTATTAACCTAATTTTACAGAGGAGGAAAGATTGAGATTGAGAGAGGTCAGATAACATAATCGAGATCGCACAGCTAGTGGCAGAGCTGGGATTTGAACTAAGACTAATCTGAGTTCATGGCTAGTACCCGTTCTGCCTTTCAATGTACTATGAACTGTTTCAGAGAGTAGATAAGGAGAGGAAGGGGGTCTCTTCTTGCTGGAAAGCCTAAGAGTGCCAGAACCCGTATTCGTCAGGGCCAAACTAGGTTGTGCTGCAGTAACACGCCCTTTCAAACACAGTGAGTAATGCTCTGAACCCACGCTTCTCGACCGGGGCCACTCTGCCTCCCCAGGGACATTCGGCAATGTCCGGAGACAGTTTTAGTTATCACGACTAGGGGAGTAGGTGCTATTGACATTGAGTGAACAGAGGCCAGAGATGCTGCTAAACATCCTACTATGCGCTGGGACAGTCCCTACAGCAAGGAATTCATCCTATCCAAAATATTAAGTGCCGAGGTTGAAAAACTCTGCTCGAATCCAGTAACTCTCAAAAGGATTCACTGAAGAGCTTATAAAATGCAGATTCTTGGGCTCCTCCCCTCGAGATTACTCTCCTAGCAGCAGTTTCTTTTTAATCTTCCCCTGAGGATATGTTTATACATTTTAGAGAGGGGGAGGGGAGAGAGTGAGAGAGAAAGAGAAACATCAATTGGTTGCCTGCCTCCTGCACAACCTAGCCCTGCCTGGGAATCAAATCCGCAACCTTTTGGTGTATGAGATGACACTCCAACCAACTGAGCCACCCAGCCAGAGCTCTCAGCAGTTCTCACTGGGCCCTCTGGTGACAATAATGACCACGACTGGTGGACCACACCCAGGGACCCTTCGCTGGGGAGGCAGAAGCGCTGAGAGAATCATGCTGAGACACTCCTCAAACGTGCCAGGGTCAGCACCAGGCAGCTGCGTCAGGAAAAAAAAAAAGCCGACAGTTGTCTTGTAAGTGCCTCTTGGTCTCTCTCGCAAGCCTTGAATTGCAGGGAACATTCTAAGACTTAACCTGTCAGCCAATGACAACTAAATTACTAACCTTGCCATCCCCCGTGCCCTGTATTCCTGTCAGATGCGAAGCCACATTAAGAGGGGACTGCTTCCTGGAGATGTGTTCCCAGTATCAGGGAAGGTGACCCTTTTTCTAGAAAAGAGTCATGTGTCACATGTATTTGAGAGGGGTTAGGGGGCTTCGGGCTTGGCTAGAAATAACCCATAGGGCAGGGAATCAAGACCAGAGCACAAGGGCAAGCAAAGTGATGGAGCCCACTTCTGCTTTTTCCTTGGTACCTATTAGGACCTTCTTCTCAACATCCGTTGCAGTTATGTCTGGCCAAATGGCTGCACTTGAGCCAATAAAATCTAACCGTAGGTGATGAGTGCACATTCTAGGCTTGACCCATGGACACCTCCTGCTCATGTTCCTCTGTGCTTTTTCTGCCTCCACTGTCTGCCTGGGTGCAGAAGAGCACAGTGGCTTTGGGTGCCATGTGCTGGAGATGGAGGAGCAGCAAGGTGCAAGGGGCCTGGGTCCCTGAATCACTACTTGGAGGGGAGCCAATCAGGACTATCTACTTTAGATGGTAGAGGCTGAGGAAATAAGCCTCCTTTGTGTTGGAGGCCTTACATGCTACCGGGTCTGTTTGTCAGAGAGGCTAATGTTGCCCTAACTAATACACTGACTGCACTTTGGACTCTGAAGGCAGAAAAGTCTAGGGCCAGTACCTGCCAGCTGCATGATCTGGAGAAGTTACAAGAACCTCTCGGAGCCTAACTTCCTCAAATGGAAAATGGAAATAAAATACTTGGGAGGATTAACCTGTATATGATAATGGGAGTGGCACAGAGTAACCATGTAGTAACTGTCAGCTGTTACACATGCTGTCATTGTGGCCACATCCTGTGAATGACCAGACAGAGGATGGGGGACAAGCAAGGCATAGGGACAGGCAGAAGTGCAAATGTGTAGTTATTAGTCTGAACTTTCTATATGTTCCTTATATGAACACACGGATAAACTAACAAACGGCTCTAGCAGCACCACCTTCTATGAGGATCGTGCACGTGCAAGTCAGATCCCCCCTCGGGGATGAGACCCATTTGTGACTCAGTTTGTTTTCTTCCACAGTCTTAGCAGAGTGCCCAGTGCAAAAGATTACTCAGGGAACGTCTGCTTGCTGCCCAATGCAGCTAAGAGAGTACAATTTAGAAAACATGCAGTTTACTTGGATGAATGAATGAATTTTAAATACCTGGAAAATGTATTCAATATTCCATCTCCAGTACCTAGCCCAGGGCAGGGCACCAACTGTATACTGACTGAGTATTTATAAAATCAATTTATAATACCTTGTTTTTGATATAAGCAAACTTTATTATTCTACTTCACTCAAAAACCCTGGTGTCAGTTGTTGGGATAAGACTGACAAAGGGGAGAAGGTACATATTTATTTACTGAAGAGAGGGAAAAGATGTCAGGGATATGGGGAATGAAAAATACATGTCAGCTGAAAAAAATGCACTTTATACTTTCACCAAGCCAGGTAGGCCTCTCTCCGTGAGCTGGCTCTGTCGCTTACTTGCTCTGTGGACTTGAGCAAACAACTTAACCTCTTGAGGTCTCTTCAATTTCCAAACCTGTAAAATGGATGTGGCACAGACAGCTAACTGTCTATCCACCTCCCTTCTCCCTTCTCTTCTACATGATGATACGTGAGAAAGCAGCTGACCTGCTAGGATAGCACCTCTTCTGGCCCCTCCTCCTGCGGCCAGATCAATGAGACCCTCCCACGATGTAAGACAGGGGTCAACAAACTTTTTCTATAAGGAGCCAGAGGGTCAACATTTTGGGCTTCGGGGGCCGTGTGGTTCTCCGATGAAACTCGAGTCTGCCGTTTGTAGTGTAAAAGCAGACACAGACAGCACCTAACCAAACGCACGTGGCTGCGTTCCAGTAAGACAACTTAGAACATAGGAGTGGGCTGGACTTGGCCTGTGTGCCATAATCAGCCCCTGGTTTCAGAGAAGCTCAGCCTACGGAATATAGTCTCCAGCTTTCCAGGAAGAGCCATCTGATCAGACATCCTGCCCTGCATGACCTCACACCCCACCGATTCTTATAACACATACATGTGCCCGTATTTCTATAATTTACTACCATTCTGTATTCTTAAAATTCTCATTATTGCCTTTCACATCAACTCCTTCCTGAGCTTAACCACACCCCCATGGGCCACGTCACTCCTTGTTCCTTCCTCTTGAGCAGGGCTGCCTCCATAATTTGCAGTATCCAGTACAAATGAAAATGTGGGGCTCCTTATCCAAAAATCATTAAGAGTTTCAAGGGAGTGAAAGCAAAGCATTACAACAAACACAGCCTTCTGGATGGTGGCTCGGTTCAAGTGCTCAGGTTGCACATCCGTCCAGGAAGGCGGGCCCGCTCATTTGTATTATCATCAGCCAGCGCAGGAAGTTTTCTGATTAAACTCTGGACAAGTCCAGAAACTTGCCACCTGCTTGCTGCCTGAAGGGTAGCGGAAATGGTTTTACAGGAGAAGAGGAGAAAAAAAAAAGAAACCCAATTTTCTTTAAGTATATTACTTGTCAGACAGTGAAATGGGATATAATTATGGTGTGACATTTCCAACAGCAAATATGTTCCATTGTAAGCAATTAACACCGGTTCCTTTGGCAGGTTTAAAAAGATTACTCAGACACTGTGGTAAGTTACAATGTCCCATGAATAATAAATAATGTAGCATCACAGCTAAGCTGCATACTAGGACCAAAGTTCAAATTTCTGGGTAAAAATGGATTGGACACTGTTAACTCTCTGCCGACTTCAGGTGGCTTAAACAGATTCGGATCATGGCTCTTTGGATTTATCTAAATAACTTATTTACCTTGTTCTAAGAACATCTGCCTCCTCCCTGCCCTGCTCCCTCGGCATCTGCAGGTGTTAATTTCAGCTGCTGCAAATCTGCAGAAGGCAGTGGGTTTGGAGGTGACCCTCAGGGATGGACATATTGGGGAGACGGTTTGTACCAAGACCTTTCGTCTTTGGGGGTTGCCACAGTCTCACGACTTTGCTGAAGTCAGAAGATTTAGAAGAATGTATACCTCTATGTGTGTCCTCTTCCTCTCATCCAAGGCTGATGCAGTCAAGGCTTCCTGTAACTGCCATTTTGCAGTGTGTGAGCCTCAGCCACCAAAACTAATGAAAACACCAGCAGGTGAAGGTACACATCGCGCAGAGAGGTGTTCAAGGCCAGGATTATGTGCAGAGGCTTAGGGGCAGAGTTTCTCCCCCTTGGCACTGTTGACATTGTGGGCTGGGTAATTCTCTCTTGGGGGTGAGAACTGTCAGGTGCTCAGTAGCATCTCAGGACTCTACCTACTGGAGATGTCAGGGGCACCCTCGACTTAGTTGTGACAGCCAAAAATGTCTCCAACACATTGCCAAATGTCACTTGGGAGAACACTGGCTTAGACAGACCTGGGTCCTCCCCTGTGTGGCCTTGAGCATATGGGTGACTTCATCTCTCTGACCCTCAGTTTCCTCACATGTAAAATGGCAAAAGCCATGACTACCTTATAGAGATATTATAAACATGGAGGATGATGATGGAGAGTGTTTATCTCAGCATCTGGCATAAACGTTTAATCTAAGTTAGATACTATTTATTCAGTCATTTACTTGACAAACAGCTGGTCACAGTAAAGCTGTGACAGGTGCTAGGGATGCAAAGACGCCTAAGCCACTGTCCCTGTCCCCACTATAGGAGCTAGAAAAACCAGTGACAACCAGACATGCAAACCAACTTCAGTACAATGAAACACTTGCTAAAATGGAGGCATAGGGAAATGGGGCTGAGAGAAAAATGGCCAAATCTTGGGGATTCCTATGGATGACACGTGAGTGAAGTAAGAGTTTTCTAGACAGACATGAGTGAGGAAGGGCATTCCAGGCAAGGGGGCCGCATGTGTAAAGGCACGGGGGTGAGTCCCTCACAGCTGCCCTGAGCTTAGATTGCTGGATGTGAATCCCGCAGTAGATGTGGGGAAAGAGAGGGAGCAGCAAGGGGCAAGCCAGGAGGTAGACGGCAGGTGGTGAAGGACTATAAAATGTTTATGCCAATGGACTCACAGCAAAGCGCAGTCCGAATCTTATTCAGTAGGAAACAGTGCAGTGATTGATTAATATGTCTACTTGGGCCATGGAAGGAAGAAGAGACCCAAGAATGCAATGTATTTACTGGTTTTGTGATGGAAGGATTTTCATCAGGGGAGTGATATGAGCAGAACATTTTTACAAATTCACTCTGGAAGGTGTTTTGTTTTCTTCTTAAAGGAAAGATCGAAGAGTGGAGAAGTGACTAATACCACGAGAGAGATGATAAAGCCCTAACAGCGAGAACAGGGATGGCTGGAGAGAAGAAGATGGACATAAAGACACAAGAGATGTTCAGGAGTTAGAATCGAGAGTGACCTCATAGTCTTAAAGGAGTAAGGAATACAGAGACTCCTGGGTTTCTGGTACAGGCAATTGGGAGACTGGTAGTGTTATTCACTAAGGAAGAAAGTTGAGGATAACTCGAGGACAAAAAGATAGTGGGTTCTTTATGGGATCCTGAGATACCTCGGGGACCGCAGAGTAGAAATGTGATTGACTGTTGCGTATTTGGATCAGGAATCCATCTGAGTGGTAAGAACCAATCACGGCTTACACATGGCAGCTGTCATCACCAGCCAATCAATTATCTACAACTGCCCTTCCTCCCACTCCCAATGCCCAGGGAGGCCTGACATCTCCGTTCGCTGGGATTCTCTTCTAATTTAGAGTTATTCCGATTGACAGGATTAGTGAAGGAAGAGAGAAGAAAGTCATTACTGAATAATCCCCTGCACATTTCTAGATCATAGCATTCATATGATCCTTCTAATCCAATTAGACGATTCAAGAAGCTATGTCTTGATTTCTGACTTCATTGTGACTTGCAGGGTCATAGGCAAACCTTGTTTAATAAGGTGTCACCTGAACATTGGATGATGCATACAAAATGAGCACAGAACGGGGGCAGGGGGCAGGGATAAGGGGATTGGTGGTTGCTGCTTAGAAGACTTCCTGTTTCAAACAGCCAGGAGGTGACTTAGAACCCTGATGTCCTCCTTACTGAGCCTTCTGCCTGCTGGGGGACTTCATCTTCTCTCCTCTCCCTCCACTTTGCTCTGCCCTGACCTGTGAATGTTGTGTGCCATCTGTCTGGTGACTGGAGTCATCTACCAACAGGACTGGTAACACTTTTTTTCAATTATTACAATTTTGCAATTACTGAGTACCCAATTCAAACCTGTCAAGGTCTGAGGCATTATACCTCCTTCTCACACAATCTGTGGGCTGAGTAGATAGCATTCTCCCTCAAAGGCCATACAGCTAGTTAGGGCTGAAGCTAGAATTCAAAGTCAAATCTGTTGCATTTCTAATACTGGTGCCCTTTACCTACGCACCATGCATGCCCTTGCCAGGTGAGATTCCAGAACCACTGTGCAAATAATGTGCAACGGGCCTCCTTAACACGAGCTAGAGAAATACCAGCAGACCCAGACAATCCTCGCTCAGGAGGGCCAATCTGGGGGGCCTGCCTATGCTATCCCAACTGTGTGCTTTGACCTGGACCGATTGAGCACGACTGTGGCTGAAACTAAGATCAGAAAACATCAGGGAGTGGCTGGTGTCTCTAATCTCCATCAGACCATCAGGAACTTAGAGAATGTGGGCTTTGTTCCCAGGGCTGAGCTAGGCCTCAGGGAGTAAGGGCTTATGCCAGGCATCTCAAACTCGAGCCCACAGAGGGGCCACCTATGGAAGGTCAATGAGGAAGGAAGGCTGGGGGAGGGGAGGAGCCCGTCATCCAGTCCAACAGGGATAATTGCTTCTTGGTGCCATGAGGGATGCAGTCTCGTGTCGCTAAGTCTTCTGGTTTTCCGGAAGTCTCCAGAAATAGTGATTCTTATGTTCAATAACCCAATTTTTTAAATGGTTACTAATTCAAATTTATTTTTAAAATACACCAATTGTTTGTGAGCGTAGTGGTTTGAATAGTGTCTTCTGGAAGCTCAGAATTGACCTTATTTGGGAACTGAGTCTTTACAGATGTAATTAATTAAACTAAGATGAGGTAATACTGGGTTAGGCTGGGCCCTGAGATGAGTGACTGGTTTCCTCATCAGTAGGCCATATGAAGACGCACAGGGGAGAGGCCGTGAGACCAGGAAGGCAGAGACTAGAGTGACGCATCTGCAAGCCAAGGAATGCTGAAGGTTGCCAGTAACCTCCCGACAGCCAGGAGACAGGCATGGTTCTCCTTCTCATCACCCAGAAGGAACCAACACTGCGGACCACCTGATGTCTGACTTCTGTTCTGCAGAACCCTCATTCTCCAGAATGAGGCAATAAATGCATGCTGTTCTAAGCCCCCTAGTTTGTGCTAATTTGTTGTGGCAGCCCTAGGAAACCAACACAGTGAGCCAAACCAAACACATCCGCGAGAGGGAAGTGCCCACTCTCCTTCACCGGACTGTGGGGGCACGGTGTCGGTCCTTTCTCTGCCCACCTCCTCTTCTGGATCTTGATCATCTCGCTTCCTCCTTGACTTCCTCTCCCCCATGCTTTCCTCCTTCCTTCTCTGGACCAGGTCAGACTCTCTCATTTTAACACCACTTCCTGCTATTGGCTGCGAGTCCTTCGGTGAACAGTGGGAGTTCTGCCTCTGGGTCCCTGGCAACTGCTGCCTGTTGCTCAGGTGAAGCTGCTTCTTCGAAGGACGCCACTGAGAAAATGGGACTCTTCTCCAGGTCTCTTTCTCCTCTGTAGCTTTGACACCACTGGGGTACACCTTCTCTTCCGGGGACCCACTGCTCCTTTGGAAGCCCTGGAACCTCTTTTCCTTGATCGTCAGAGCTCTTTTTACTACAACTCTTGGCTCAGCAGCAGCCTTCTGTCACGCTCCAGCCCCTTAAACGTAGGCATTTCTGCCCTATTCTCTTTTTTTATTTCAGCTTTAAATAAGCTAATCCAGTGGCCCTCAACTGGAAGTGATTTTGCCTCTCAGGGTATATTAATCAATGTCTGGAGACATTTTAGATTGTCCCAACATGGGGGGAGGAGGACGTCGTTTCACAGGCATACAGTGGGTGAAGCTAAAGTGCACAGGACAGCCCCTGACAACGACCAATTCAGCCCCAAGTGTCAACAGTGCCTTGGCTGAGAAGCTCTGAGCTAACTTAATCCCATTTTGATGTTCTAGACCATTTACCTCCTAACCCATGTTTCCCAAAGAACCCTAGTCTTGTGTATGCTCAGGAGGAAAAGCATCCTGCATTGCTTCTTGGAGACTCCCAATGTGTATTCACACTTGAAAGGCCCTGACAAGTTATGCAAAGATATAAAAACGTGCTTTACTTTGCTTAATTTACCATTTCCTAAATGCACCTGTCTACAGAAACCCTTTGATTAGACAATAGCCACTAAGACTCTTCTGAAAGAATCTACAGTATTGAACATTCACTGAGAACTTGCTACGTGCCAGCAGTGCCCTAGGCATGTCATAAGTACCCTCCCCTTCAGCCGTTTGTGAATGGCAGGCAGTGAGGGGCAGTGATTGGGTTCAGGCTCCGGGGCCGGCAGTAGCCTTGCATCTGGGGCCACACCGCGAGCCATGTGCTCTTGGTAAATCCCTTCGCCACTCTAAGCCTCAATTTCCTCATCTTTAAATGAGAATACATTTAGTATCCATGTCAAAGGGTTATGAGGCTCAAATCAGACAGATCATGTGAAGGGCTTTATGATGACTATTGATTCATTGATGATGGTAAAGATGGTGGTGGTAGGGGTGGGAATGGTGGCGATGAAGAGGATGACAGTGGTGGTGGAGGTAATGACAGTCTTTGGTGATGAAATGGTGATGACGGTGCTGCTGATAGTGGTGGCAATGGGGCTGTTGATCGAGCTGGTGATGGCAGTGATGGAGGTGATAAGGTGGTTGATGGCATAGTGGTGAGGGTGTTGGCAATGGTGGTGGCAGCAATGGTGGTAATGGTGATAGTGCATGGATTGTCCTTCCTCTTTTCTTTTAACCTGGTGAAATTATACACACACCTGGTGATTTAGCTCAAAGACTAGGGCACTTTCACTGATTGCCTCCTTTGAGGAAAACTCTTCCTGATGTGTGTTCTGCACATTTTGTTAATGCCTCTCCCATACCACCATCTGCCATATGCTGTCAGGATTCCTGTACCTACTTATCTCCCTTGCTCTACAGGGACATCCCTCCCCTCACCAGGGATTTGCAGAAAGTGGCCATTTAATAAATACATGCTCACATTGAATGAGGGTGGGTTACAAGGGCACCAGAACTTTCCAACTTATGTGTCCCAACCTCAAAGAAACAGTGAGAACAGAAGCAACCCACAAGCATCTTGTCTCCCTAACTACTTTAAGGACACCTCGGGGCAAGCCCGTCGCCAGCTTTAAATCACTCTGAAAATGGGGGCTGTGTCAGAAGACAGACCTCATTACAGGATGGGCCCTGATCAGCCTGCTTAAAAAAACAGTGAGGCACGGGTGCTGGAGCTGAACGCAGCAACAAGAGCACCTGGAGGAGCAGCAGCCTGTCTCCCCGCTGCCAGCTGTGCCAGAGACCTCTCACTGCAGAGACCAGCAGAGTCCTCCCACGGAAACCGAAGTCGAAAGGGGCGGAAGGTGCGGGAGGTGCGGGGCAGGAGGCTTCCAGCATACCAAGCAGCCCACAGAAGAAGCCTCACTTCAAAGCACAGCCAGCAGGCTGACAGCTCCTGGGCCTGCCCAGCCCGCACAGAGGTTTTGTTGGGCCCACTCTCTGTTTCAAATTAAAATAGCTGTCAGTTAAATCAAGAGATTTCAGACAAACATTCAGATTTCTTACTTCTGGGGGAAAAAAAACTAGGAGAGTGAGCAAGCCCGAGCCTGTCAGCCACATGGGAAGTTCTTCCAGGGCTTCAGCTGGCACCTGTGCTCTTAGGTCAGCCACTGTCCCCACCTGCCTACACCAGGCATTCACATCCTGCCTGACCCCTCAGGGGTTTTTGACTCTTGCATTACATAATACTCATTCATGAAAATGCCAGCTTTGGACTGGTTAAGAGCATGCGCTTGGGAGTATAGCAGACTTGGCTTCAAATCCTGGTTCTGCCTCTGGCTGGCTGGGCTGGGTGACCCACTCTCTCTAAATGCTGGTTTCCTCATAGGCCAAGCAAGGGTGCTGATGACAGTGGCTCCTCCATACAAGACTCTACCCAGGAAATGCACTGTAGTCATCCCTTATAGGGAGCTGTCTCCACGGTGAGGTGAGTCCAGTTAGCACCCCCATCTTACAGAGGAGACACTTGGGATTGGAGGAATGAAGTGACCTAATTCCTAGCTCGCAAGTGATAGAGTCTGGGTTCAAAGGCAGGCCATCTCCTGCATCCAAGTTTATCACCACTATCCACTCCAAGTGCTGCACTTCTGAGGCCCGTTACATCCGGGGCAAAATCATCCCCCACATTTGCTATTCCAAATCTGCACATCCCTCTATCCCAGCATATCGTAACTGTTCAGTTACGCCCTTGCCTCTCCTGCTAGGTTGTGAGCAACTCAAGCTTTTGTGATACTTATCTCTGCAGAGCCAGGGCTTGGCACACTGCCATGCCCTATCACCTGTTTGCTTAATGAATAATGAATAAATGCTTGATGAATAAAGAAGCCTAATGAATAAATCAGCACATGGGGAATCAATCAAATCAGCTATTGGGTGCAGAGTAGATAAAAACAACAAAAATAATAATAAAATTAGCTCACTGACTACTTTCTTTCAACATTTTGAAAGTCTCTCTTGGATCATTATAGATTTCACAGCAGCATTCAAAGTGCCCTCCACTTGGGAATTCAGTAAGCCATGCTATGTGATAAACACAACAAACTATAGAAATGATCCCTGAAAGTCTTGTGATAAATACAAAGAAAATAAACCATCTTCTCTCCTTCCCAACTCGAACACTCAACTCCACCACAAGCAAAATGAACCCAGCGTTCTTTGGTGCAGATCCATAGTAAATGACGACTTAGCCTGCAGAGAAACGTCCGTCTGCAAGACTGTGTTAGTTATTATCCTTTCATAATAAAATAGATTATGCTATCGTAATGAACATGACCATAATGGTTTGCTGGCAGTTTAATCAATGCATTCCTCAACTGCAACTGAGCAAAAATAGGTAACAGAGGATCGTTTGATCTACATTTTTATTAATTTGGTGCCATTTGTCTTCTGGTTATTTTAATGATCTCTCATTACGAGAAAATGGGGAAACTTCCTGAAAAAAAAAAGTAGAGTCATCTTGCTCCATTTTGTTCAGCACTTTGTTTTAGTGTGGCAAATAGCTTATTTCAGTTTACTTTGGAGATGAAGGTTCCTAAAACCTAATTAAATGTAGTTCTGGATTTCAGGGGAAAAAAAACAAACAAATCCAGACAAAACAAAACAAAAACCTCCCTTATCCCAGACACATGAGACAAAGCTATTTAATATTCAAGTCATACATAAGATTAAGAGTGTTGAAAGTGGCCTGGAGTTTGCAGGGGCAAATCTCCATCATCATCATGCTTGTTTTTTTTTGAGGACCTACTATGCACTAAACACAGCGCTGAGTACTCCGTAGGCCTTATTCCCAGTCCCCCCACTGATTCTGCAAAGGGAGGTACCAGTATCCTCAGTTACAAATGGGGCTCAGAGAGGTCACTGACCTGCCCAAGGTCACAGCTAGAAAGTGGCTAGAAACTGGCAGCAGCCGGCTCTGAACTCCAAGGACCCCATCCGAGGGCTTGTCAATATTCCTCTTACTCACAAGAGGGATCAACTGCTTTTCAGTTCTCAAAGATGTGCTGCGTCGTGGTAGAAATCAGGCATCCAGCATAGTGAGTGGAGGAATTATAAATAACAAATACTTTCATGGCAGTTAAAGGAGTATGTCTCTCTTGGTCGTAAGGCTTTCAGGCTGAAAACCTGTTTGCCTGGTGCCTGCATGAACGTGCAGAAAATCTGACGTGTTGGTAAATCGGCACCTTGAGCATCCTCTAGGTAACAACTTCTGTCCAAACCCAGTTCCTCGGTGCCACCAACCCTGCATTTGAACCACGCACATCAGTCTCCATTATTTCATCAGAGACAGTACTGATGGGGAGAAGGAGAGAATAAAGTCATTAAAGGGTGGGAAGATTCTGAGAAGAAACTGGGGGGCACACTAGTTAATGGGATGCTTTAATTTCTCTTCATCTTGGGAATTTTGGAAGCTTGTCCCCACTTCCACACTGTGCTGGAAGTGGTCACCTGTCATCTTGTCAACTGCTACTGGGTTGGAAATGCAAAGCCCACAGGGGCCAGGCAGTCACCTGATGAGTGAGGAGAGCCTGGTGTGAGACAAGACTGAGTGGTGGCAACTTTGAAGGAGAGAATCCATGTACCATCAAAAGGAGGTGACTTCTCTTAGCAACAGCCAAATGTAGCTATGGGTGGCCCTACAGGCTTTAGTTGCCAGATCTTCCTACTAATTTCAAGGGAAGCTGGAAACCTGGACATTGAAATGAGGATCTCCAATTTTTGTTTATTAGCAACTGATTCTGAAAATTTAAACATCTAGTGCAGGCCTGCCAGATCTAGTCCAAGGCTAAGAGTGAACGTCAGTGGGCTCAACATCGCTTTTGCACTGACTAGCCCAAATGGCTAACGGAAAGCAAAGAAGGCATCTGGATTGTTTGTTAGAGTGACTGGTGGCTCCAATTGAAATGGAGACTACAAAAGAAGGACGGATTCGGTTGAGGGGAGGGCTGAAAAGCCAGTGTGGGTTGGAGATGCCAGTGGGACAGCTGAGTGGTAGTGTCTACTATACTGGATTCCTGGGGCTGCTCTAACAAAGCACCACAATCTGGGTGGTGTAAGCAACAGAACCGTATTGTCTCCCAGCTCTGGAGGCTGCAAGTTGAGATCCAGGTGCGGCAGGGTGTGTTCCTTCTGAGGGGTGTGAAGCAGACTCTGTTCCATGCCTCTCCCCTAGCTTCTGGTGCTTCGTTGGCATTCTTTGGCTTCATCACTACAATCCCCACTTTTATGTCCCATGGCATTCTCCCTGTGTGTGTCTGTCTCTGGGTCCAAATTTCTCCTTTTGATAAGAACAGCAATCATATTAGATTAGGGGCCCACACCAATGACCTCATCTTAACTTGATCATCTGCGAACAGCCTATTTCCAAATAAGGTCACATTCATAGGTACTGAGGGTTTAGGGCCTCAACGTCTTCTGGTGGAAACAATGCAAATCATAATATCAATGGAGCAATTATGGGTAGGGTTCTGGAACTCTGGGAAGTGGCCTGATCTGGGAATCGCTGTTCAATGCAGAAAAGTAAGTAAGATAAAGAACTACCTTCTGGTAAATCTCATTTGGGGATTGAAAAGATTAAAGATAAAAGCATGTGTAATAATGTTGTTTGATAAAAAAGCTTAGTAATTCTCAAACGTTAATGTCCATAAGTGTAAATAATAGAACTCAATAACCAAACAATATCTACTGTTGTTATTATTATTTGGAGGGGCTCCAGAGTCATTATTTTTCCCCCATTCTCAGTCTGGAAAGAAGCTCAAAGATATATTAGAGAAATTATTCATACTTTTTTTTTCCAAATGGGATTTTGTTGCCTCGCAAGTTGGGAAGCCTGACAGCAGTTCCTGTGCGTCGCGCCCCCTGCCTGAACACAGCAATGCGTCTTGGTTGAAGACACCAGTGATGTTCCAGGTTAAGATCTATGCCCTTTGTCTGGACAGGCAGCGAATTAGTTTTTCAGGACCTTTCTCACGGCTTCGGGAAGTGCACATGTAATTAAATGGAGCTGGGCTGGGTTTCAGATTAGCTGTGAAGTGTGCCTGTGGCAAAAGGTCTCTTCCTTCCTGAGAGACGCAGTGGTGTAATTAGAATCCGGAGACGGCAATCATCAGCATTGCTTACCACCATTTTTAAATGATGACCCAATATTCATCTGGGCCCAGTTCTGCTCCCCATGTGACCACAGCAGCGTTGATGCTGCATGCTGTCAGTGGGCAAAATTCAGGGGCTTTTCTGGGGTCACTTGGGTGACACTGTGTGTTTGGCCAGTTCACCCAAACAGTGTCACCAGTTCTGGACAAATTATCTGATAACTCAGGTAAAACGAAGCAGCAGACTGCTAAGTCTTTGCCCTTAATTCCAAGTCAGTATTAAAGCACTCTAGGTGGGAGGGCAGCTCCAAACCCCTCCGAAGGTCATTGTTCATCATGAGCCACTCAACAAACATTTGTTGCATATCTGTTATATGTCAGACCTCCTGCCTTAATGTAGCATCTTTCCAGTAAGTGTAGGTGTATCTGGGACACAGGATGAGGGTTTTTACAATGCGCTGAATTCAGCATCTTTTCCATCCATTCACCCATCCCTGAAAGTCAACATAATCCCTGCAGAAACAAGTTTTAGTCATTCCTTGTTAAATGTGTCATTTATTCCCATTAATCAGTTTAGAAGGCAATGGCAAATCTGTAAAATGTTGGAATACGCACTGGACATAGCGAGCAGGATCTCTGTCTTAGAACAGGAGTGGGTCAACTTTTTCTGTGAAGGCACAGATGTAAATAGTTTAGGCTTTGGAGCTATGCAGTGTCTGCAGCAACTACTCCACCTTTTTTTTTGAGCTTGGAAAGCCGCCACAGATGATACATAGATGAATGGCCACGGTGTGGTTTTACAAAAGCAGGCTGCTCATCCACTTGGACCAGGGACTCCTGTCTTAAAGAAATCAGGTGACCTTGTCCTTGAGAAATCAGGCACGGGCTTTCATGACACTGGACCCCACTAAAGAAATATTCCAAATTCCTTTCCATGGCTTACAAGGCTCTGCATGCCCAGACCCCTGCCCTCCTCTGTCTTCAGGGTCCACTGCACCCCATTACTTACTAAGCTTCCGCCATACATCCCTCCCTTCCGTGCTTAGTCATGCTGAGCACCTGGCTACTTCAGGCCTTTTGCACAGCTGTTCTTCCTGTTTTGAAGGCTCCACTTGAACTGGATTCCAGTTCAGTTCCGTTCAGAAACTAGGAAGATTTTCCCCCACTTTCATCGGCTTTTACAAAATAGCCAAGGGGTTTGCATCATCTTATTTACCTTCACAACACAGTGAGGTGGGTGTCGTCATCAGCCCCGTTTTCCAGCCATGGTAAATGATAAATTCTCCATTTCAATTGGTTATGTTAACACCAGCACATCACTCTAATGGACAATCCAGGTGTCTTCTTTCATTCCTCTCCTTCCTTCATCTCTATAGCCAAACAATTGCCAAATTTTGCCAAATTCGCCTTCTGAGTTGTTCTCAAATCCAACCATTCCTCTTTCCTAATTGAACCCATAATCATCTCTTACCTGAACTATCCCCAAAACATTGAATAGATCTTCTGCCTACATATTTCAACTTCTCCAATCCATCCATCCATCTATTGAGCTGTCCATCCACCTGTCTACCTAATCCAGTCATCATTTCATCCATTCACACATCCATATATCCACCCACCCATCCAGCCAGCCAGCCACTCATTTGCCCATCATCCAACCATCTATTCATCTTGGCAACCTCTTTGTGCTGGGTGGCGGGGTAAGTAGTGAATAAAAATATAGAACCTACCTTCCTGGATACTTAGTATACTTAGGAAAAGAGGTCCTAAACAAACAACCTCACAAACACATGTACGGTATGTTACAAACCACAACAAATGCTATAAAAGTAAAAACTCCCTTGAGAAAGCATAACTGGATTTAAGCTCAGATTCAAGGAATTACAGAAGCTTGCCAGGAAAGCCATGAGAACAGGGGTTTGTTTGGACAGGGAGACCAGATGTGGGAAGCCTGAGGCTGGAATGGCTTTCTCTAGGGGCTGCAGCGTGCTGGGGGCTCTGGCACAATGAGCCCGGGAGAAAGGAGAGGTAAGAATGAAAGGAGCTAAGTCTGGAGAGAGAGGTAGAGTGGATCACAGGGGCCCTGAAGACTACTTTAAGGAGGCAGATTTGCCCTAGTGCCATGGGCAGCCTTTGGAGGGTTCTCACAGACAAGCCAGCAATGTTCAACATATATCTTTTCTTAAAATATCTATCTATCTATCTATCTATCTATCTATCTATCTATCTATCTAAAGGGAAAGGAGGGGGACAGAGAGTGAGAGAAACATTGATGTGCGAGAGAAACATTGATCAGCCACCCCCACACGTGCCCCGACCAGGGACCAAACCTGCACCCCAGGCACACGCCAGATGGAACCAAAGGGGTGACCTTCTGCTTTGCAGGACGATGTCCACCAACTGAGCCACATTGGTCAGGGTCAAAATATATCTGAAGAGCACTCTGAACACAGAATGGAGGGTCACGGGGCAGAGGGGGTGGAGGATATAGTGGAGTAGGTGTGAGACTAGTTAAGAATATATTGTTTGGCACGATCCATGTGTGAGATGTTGCCCCCTGGCCAGGGAGCTTGCAGAAGAGACAGAGAGACATGGGCCAGTGAGTGATCATCGGGAAGTACAACAGAAAGGTCTCACTGCGGGGCTGTAAAAGCCCCCACCAATCAGGAACTTCTGCTTTGTTTGATCGAGCCAATAGCTAACTGCTGCATCTGCTTCTGTATCCCCTGCTTGCTTGCTGCGCTCTATAAAGACCCCTGTAGTCTGTAAGCCGGGCGCGACTTCCATTTGGCAGCTCTGCGTAGCTGCGAGACTACGGTCTCATTTGGGAAGTACGCCCCTGCGCAGGTTAAACTTGGCCAATAAATTTATCATCAAACTGCTCTCAGTGTTCGGAGATTCTTTTCACTCGCTACTTGAATACAACATTTGGAGGCCCCAGCGAGATCAAGGGAAGTCTTCGGAGACTGAGAAAGTGGAACCCGGGTAAGTTTGCCGCGGAATTTGGTTTGGGAGTCTAGACTCATTGGAGCCGCGAGGCGGTAGGCGAGACGTTGCCGGTAGCCCGCCCGCGGGGTTCTCAAGGAGAGGACGCTCTCGAGAACCGGAGCTTCTGCTCCCGCATTTGAAATTTGGTTTCGTTGTGCACAGTGATTGCGACTAGGTCGCATTTGGTATTTAGTTTCGTTTTGCGCCGCGACCAAACGCGCTAGCGAAGTTTGAATGTGTGGAGAGGCTGAAGTGCGCCGCGGCCTGTTTGTGCGTGAATGGACTGAGTGGAGAGGAGCTAGTTGTGTGTTTTTGTGTGGAATTTTAGTGTCCCTCATATTCCTAATCCTAGGTGCCGTGGAAATCGGGCAAAAGGCATCCGCGATGGGACAAGGAGGCTCCACCTCGAGCACTGCCCTAGAATGTTTATTAAACAATTTTTCTGACTTTCAGAATCGCGCTCGGGGCTATGGGGGACCGCCGCCCGACCGGGAGGTCCTGCGAACTTTCAGTGAGCTTGAGTGGCCGACCTTTGACGTAGGATGGCCCACGGAGGGAACTTTCGACTTGTCCCTCCTTTTCGCGGTTCGGCGGATTGTTTATGAGACCCCCCATCCAGATCAGATGGTCTATATAGATGTGTGGGTAGACATAGCCACTGATCGCCCCGGGTACATACGCCGATGCCAGTCGAATGGTCAGAGGAAGGGAAGGGCCCTCTGCGTGGCGACGGCGCCAAGGCAGACTCCCCGCTTACAGGCAGACAAAGGGCGCCGACCTCAGCAGAGCCAGGAGAACGAGGGAGGGAGGAGGTTATACCCTGTTTTGCCCGAAGTACCCGAGGACCCGCTGTTGGCTCCCTCCGTTCCTCCCCCGTATCATCAACCCTTGCCTGATTCCTCTAGTGGGAGGGCGGAGAGGATCCAGAGTCCTCCTCATACCCGCAGCGGTACTCAATATGGGGAAGGTTTGGCGCCAAAACAGGATGGCGCCGCCATTTTAAGTTCGGCACCACACTCAGGTGGCGCCGCCATTTTGCCACTCAGGGAGGTGCCACCGGCTCCAGACGCCCCATTACATGCACCGCCGCGGCTAATCTATGTCCCCTTCTCAACTAGTGATCTATATAATTGGAAATTGCAAAATCCTCCGTTTTCTGAAAAGCCGCAGGGATTAATCTCCCTGTTAGAGACTATATTTAGAACCCACCAGCCCACGTGGGATGATTGTCAGCAGATATTGCAAACATTGTTCACCTCAGAGGAAAGAGATAGAATAATGAGAGAAGCCGTCAAAGCGGTTATGGGAGAGGAAGGAGAAACCGCAGTGGGGAGGAGGGAGGTACAAGATATACTACCAGAACAACCCCCTAATTGGGACCCCAATACGAGTGGGGGAAGGGATGCGCTCCTCCAATACCGCCGGGCTCTGTTAAGAGGGTTGAAGATAGCAGCTAAGAAGCCAACAAATTTTAGTAAGGTCAGTGAGGTAGTACAGGGGAGAGAAGAGTCCCCTGCTAGTTTTCTAGAAAGACTGATAGAAGCCTACCGAGTGTACACCCCATTAGACCCTCAGGCTCCTGAGAACAGGCGGCTTTTGAACATAGCCTTTGTGACCCAGGCAGCTCCTGATGTTAGAAAGAAGTTACAAAAAATTGAAGGATTTGAAGGAGAAAATATCAGCAAGCTTGTAGAAATTGCTCAGAAAGTATATGTGAACAGAGATGACCCAGAAGTAGGAAGGGCAAAAGAGGTAGCAAAAATCCTAATTGCAGCCCAGGCAGGCCCGAAGAAAGAAGGGAAGAAAGGGAAGCCAAGAGGCCAGTGGCCCAGGGTAGACAAGGACCAATGTGCATTCTGCAAAGAAAAGGGACACTGGAAGAAGGACTGCCCCAAATTACAGGCAAAGGAGGCTCGTCCTGCGGTGCTGCTTCAAACCTTAGATTGACGGGGCCAGGGCTCCATACCTGTTGGCTCCCAGGAGCCCATGGTCACCTTGAATGTCGAAGGGAAACCAGTAGACTTCCTGGTCGACACGGGAGCCACATTTTCTGTTCTAAAGCAACCTCAGGGACAACTCCAAAAAGCAACCACCAAAATTATAGGAGCAACGGGTAAGGCCGAAGCGTATCCCTGGACAGCGGCCAGAGTTACCAACTTAGGAAAAGGGACTATTACTCACTCCTTTCTAGTCATTCCAGACTGTCCATACCCGTTACTCGGGAGAGATTTGTTACAGAAGCTCCATGCTACCATAAGCTTCAAATCAGCAGAAGCACCTGAAGGGACCAGTTTGGAGGTGACGGTCCCCCTGTCGGAAGAATACTTGCTGGCGATACTCCCAGACGGTGAGAAAAAGGAGGATACAGTCCTAGAAGAACTGCAAACGCAAGTACCAGGGGTGTGGGCAGAGGCAAACCCGCCAGGGTTGGCCGTTCACCAACCGCCGGTGCTGGTCCAGCTGGCCAGTACAGCCCGGCCGGTCCGGATCAGGCAGTACCCTGTCCCAGCACGGGCCAGACAGGGGATTGCGGGGCACTTGAAACGCCTATTAGAGGCGGGCATTCTGAGAAAATGCCAGTCTGCATGGAACACCCCCCTTCTCCCTGTCCAAAAACCTGGGACCCAGGATTACCGGCCAGTGCAGGACTTGCGGGAAGTAAACGCCCGAGTTGAAACCATACACCCCACGGTACCAAACCCGTATACCCTCTTGAGTTCGCTGCCACCAACTCATACCTATTATTCTGTTTTGGATTTAAAAGATGCCTTCTTTTGTATACCCCTGGCTCCCCAAAGTCAGGAAATGTTTGCCTTTGAGTGGAGTGACCCCGAAAATGGACTAGTAGGGCAGTTTACATGGACCAGACTGCCCCAGGGTTTCAAGAATTCACCAACTATATTCAATGAGGCCTTGAGTAAGGATCTCCAGGAGTTCAGGAGAACCCATCCATCAATAGTTCTCCTCCAATACGTAGATGACATCCTGGTAGCGGCCCGGACACAGGAGGAATGTGAATCTGCCACACTAGACCTGCTCCGGGACCTTGAGAGGATGGGCTACCGAGTGTCAGCCAAGAAAGCTCAGATTGCGACGCAAACTGTAAGTTACCTGGGGTACGACCTGAAAGGAGGGCTGAGGGCTTTGTCAAACCAGCGGATCCAGGCAGTCCTACAGATTCCAGAGCCAACTACCAAGAGACAGGTACGGGAGTTCCTAGGGGCCGTAGGCTACTGCAGACTGTGGATATTAGGTTTTGCAAGCATAGCAAAACCCCTGCATGATCTCACCAGAGGCAAGGAGGACTCCTTTACGTGGACTGAGGAAGGGAAGCAAGCATTCCTGGCTTTGAAGGAAGCCTTAGTCTCAGCCCCAGCCCTAGCCCTACCTGATTTGACCAAACCCTTCCAGCTATATGTTGCTGAAAAGGAGGGTACGGCCCTAGGTGTTCTGAGCCAGACCCTCGGCCCGTGGAAGAGGCCTGTGGCCTACTTGTCAAAGAAACTCGATCCTGTGGCATCGGGATGGCCGGCCTGTTTAAGGGCTATCGCAGCCACGTCACTACTAGTTAAAGAAGCAGGCAAGTTGACCCTGGGGCAGGACATACAGGTCATAGGAGAGCACTATATCGAACAGGTCCTACGGTCCCCCCCAGACCGATGGCTGTCTAATGCGCGGCTGACGCAGTACCAGGCACAGCTGCTGAACCCTCCAGCGGTGCAGTTCCTTAAGAGCACTGCCCTGAATCCAGCCACTCTGCTGCCAGTACCAGACTCCACTGTGATCCACAGTTGCAAGCAGATCCTTGACACAGTGACTGGCTCCCGCCCGGACTTAAAAGATCAGGCATATGAGAAAGTAGACCTGACCCTCTTTACTGATGGGAGCAGTTTTATCAAGGACGGACAGCGGTACGCAGGGGCAGCAGTGACCTCAGAAGATAGGGTCCTGTGGCAAAGGGCATTGCCTGCAGGAACCTCTGCACAGAGGGCGGAACTGATAGGGCTGACCAGGGCCCTAGAGATAGCTGAAGGAAAGATTGCCAATATCTACACTGACAGCCGCTATGCTTTTGCTACCGCCCATATTCATGGAGCCATCTACAGAGAGAGAGGTCTCCTAACTGCAGGAGGAAAAGACATTAAAAACCGTGAAGAGATTCTCTCTCTCCTAAAGGCTATATGGTTACCCAAGAAAGTTGCCATTATCCATTGTAAGGGCCACCAGAAGGGAGATACTCCTGTCATAAGAGGGAATAGTCTGGCCGATGCTGCCGCCAAGGAAGCCGCTATGAGGACAGAGAGTAACCTGCTCCCCCTAGTACCCCAGCCGGAGTTGCCCCCAAACCCCACGTATTCTAAAGAAGAAGAGCAAGAGGGAGCAAGGCTAGGGGGAACAAAGAATGAAAATAGATGGATAGTACTTCCAAACGCCAAGCTATACTTGCCAGAAGGGGTACTAACAAAAATTGTCCAGGACATTCATACTAGCACCCATTTGGGACAGAACAAACTAGAACTGTTAATCAGGAAACATTACCTGGGACCACACCTAAGGGAAATAATTCACTCCATCACCTCTCGATGCAAGACTTGCGCGAAAGTGAACGCCCAGAATCAGAAATTACCTCGCTTCGTGAGGCATCGAGGCAATGCCCCGGGAGAACTATGGGAAATTGATTTTACTGAAATGCCTAAAGGGAAATCAGGATACAGGTACCTGCTAGTCCTAGTGGATACTTACTCTGGGTGGGTAGAGGCCTTTCCCACAAGGGGAGAGACCGCTTCCACAGTTTGTAAGACCTTAATAAGAGAAGTTATACCTAGATATGGGATACCCATAGCTATAGGTTCTGACAATGGACCAGCATTCATTTCCAAAATCTCACAGGAATTGGCAAATAAATTAGGTATTAATTGGAAGCTACACTGTATTTATAGACCGCAGAGTTCAGGACAAGTAGAGAGAATGAATAGAACACTGAAAGAAACTTTAATAAAATTAAAAGAGGAGACCGGCGAAAATTGGGTAGAGCTGCTCCCTTTCGCCCTCTTCCGGGTAAGGTGCACCCCATACATTAAAGGTTGGGCACCTTTTGAAATATTATATGGACAACCGGTACCCTTAATTCCCAAGTTGTCCACCGAGGAAATAGAGACATCTAACTGTAACTTCCTCAAGTCCTTACAGGCGCTGCAAGAAATCCGGAGTGAAGTGCGCGCTTTCCAGCAGACCCGACATCAGGGACTTGAACAAAGAAAAGAAGAAAAGCCTGAACAGCTGGAGCCTGGACAGTGGGTATGGATCCTTAACCATCGGAAGGGAAACTTGGAACCACGTTGGACGGGACCATACCAGGTATTGTTAAGCACACCCTCCGCTATACGGGTAGCGGAGAAGCCCTACTGGATCCACCTGTCCCACATTAAGGCGGCCCAACCACCAGAGGAGGAACCACGAGCATGGCGGGTCCGCCAAGATCCAGACAAACCCTTGAAGCTTACTTTTTCGCATACTTAGGGCTCCTAATCCTCGGTAGAGCCCAAAGCCAGAACCTAGAACAGCAAGAGTGGGTGCTTATAAGAACTGCTGATGGGACAGTAATTGCCACTAACTATACTTGGGGCGGAGCGAGCTCCGTCATGCTAAAGACAGACTTTTCTAAATTTTTTGATGATCCGTACTGCGCCTCTGCGGCGGCGATCCCGGCTTTGAATTCTCTAACTCTAGGGGGCTATGCTTACCGACCCTCATGGGGTGACCAATGTGGCAGTGCACCCAAAAATTATGCTCTTAGGAGTGCACCCCATTATGGGTGTCCAGAGCCCCCTCCAGGACGGCGATATACATGTGGATCACACAATGATTTTTATTGTAAAAGTTGGGGCTGTGAGACCTTAACTAATGGTGGTTGGAGCCCCGGAGGGGGAACTGACAAACACATTCTCCTCACCCGGGATAGACGCGAGGAACCAAGTAACGGATGGGATGCAGACTGTGCAGCGGACAGGTGTAACCCTGCCTCCGTGACGGTCTTGAACCCGGGAGACCCAGGGTGGCTGAAGGGTCGCACGTGGGGTCTCAGACTCTATATCAGTGGCACAGACCCGGGGACCTTCTTCACAGTAAGAAGGTTGCCCACTCAGGGAAGGCCATTATTAAGAGGGGGAACGGGAAAGCTACCACCACGCCCACCTAAACCTACCACTAGACCAGCAAGTCAGGATAGGACTTCCCCAACGCCTATAGCACCTACAGGAATAAGCACCAACCAAAGTGAGACCATAGGACCTCCACAATTGGAGGTCGAGAGCCAATTAAGGCCTCCCCTTGGAGATCCCGAGCCCTTGATAGGGAAACCACACCACCGAGGAGAATCAATATTAAGTTTGTTAGAACAAGTGTTTCCATACTTCAATAGCACCCAGCCTAACATAACTGAGTCCTGCTGGCTATGCCTCAGCCCTAGACCCCCATTTTATGTAGGTTTAGGGGCCAATACCACTGGAGAGGACATGCCAGAAACAAAACCCCTTCCCACAGATAGCCAAGCAGGAGGCCTGCAACAGTGTGCATTTGGAAGTACCCTTACATTAGCAGAATTCCATGGACAAGGAACTTGTTATTTGCTGGCGAACTACACCCTTGCCACCTCAAATTATAGTGATTATTGTCTTAACCATAAATATGTGCCAAGAGATCCTAGAAACTTGACTGTTACAATAGCTCCAGAAGGATTATGGTTTATTTGTACTCAAGGTATCTTTAAGTGTCTAGTACCAATTAACCCCGAGCTTTGTATTAGTGCTTATATCATTCCCCAGGTATATCTATATGGAGGAAACCCAGATTTTCTGATGCAAGTCCCTAACCGAGTTAAGAGAGACCCATTGCTAATTCCTATCCTCGCCACTATCGGTATCATAGGGTCAGCTGCGGTAGGGGCAGGAGCATTAATCCATGGAGAAAATAGTCTCAAAGCTTTATCACAAACCTTCTCTAAGGACCTCTCCTTGCTGCAAGAGCAAGTAGAATATTTAGAACGTCAAGTAGATTCTCTAGCAGAAGTGGCGCTCCAGAATCGAAGGGGGATAGACCTAGTTTTCCTACAACAAGGAGGAGTATGCGCAGCTTTAGGGGAAGATTGTTGCTTCTATGCCAACCACTCAGGAATAATTAGGGAAAGTATAAAAGAGCTCACCAAACGCCTTAAAGACAGAGAGCAGGAGACAGAGTCGTCCTCCTGGTATTCTTCCCTATATAAGACTTCCCCTTGGCTAACTACGCTGATATCCGCCTTAGCTGGACCTCTAATTCTCCTCCTCTTAGCTCTAGCCATAGGACCAATAATTCTAAACAAGCTTTTAACTTTTATCAAAAATAGAGTAGAGACGGTAAAACTCATGGTTTTGTCTCAGCCCTATACAATTCTTCCCCAAGAGGAACATGAGTCAAAGGTTTGACTAATGAGAAAGAGAAGGAGGGAATGTAAAAGCCCCCACCAATCAGGAACTTCTGCTTTGTTTGATCGAGCCAATAGCTAACTGCTGCATCTGCTTCTGTATCCCCTGCTTGCTTGCTGCGCTCTATAAAGACCCCTGTAGTCTGTAAGCCGGGCGCGACTTCCATTTGGCAGCTCTGCGTAGCTGCGAGACTACGGTCTCATTTGGGAAGTACGCCCCTGCGCAGGTTAAACTTGGCCAATAAATTTATCATCAAACTGCTCTCAGTGTTCGGAGATTCTTTTCACTCGCTACTTGAATACAACAGGGGCGAGGTATGAAAATGGGAACTGACTTTTTAAATCTCTTCAAGACCAAGCCTGAGCCAGCCCCAGTCACTGGAGCTCCTCAGAAGGGAATACTAATCCTAATGATGATGACAATGATAAGACAGTTAATACTGTATAAACTGAATGAGCACCTACTCTGTATGTGCTAGGTTCTCTGTTAAGTGCTTTAAATGCATCATCTCATCTAACAGGACCCATGAGGTAGATGCTATCATTAATCCCATTTACAGATGGGAAAAATGAGGCTCAAAATAATTTAAACAGCCCACCCTGGCTTCCACAGCCAGCCCCTGGTAGGACCAGGATCCAACTCCAGAACCCCAAGGATCAGCACCACGTGTCCTTGACCACCATTTAGGCGGTACCACTTGTGTAATTCTCAGCTTCTCAGGATCCTGCGCAATGTACTATGAGACAGAAAACCTCAACGAAGATACTCCCCCGCAGAGAGAAACCTCATAGGATTCCAGATGCATAAATAAAGTCTAGAGGCTGAGCTCCACTGATCTGCTGGAGTCTTTACTGCTCTACAAATGCATTATTAATCAGCCACTGGGGTCCTCCCCATAGAGCCTTTTAAATTACAGTTAAATTCCTTGATAGCATTGCTTGCACCTTAATAGTGCATTTCCTGTGTTCACAGCAATAAACAAGAGGAGGGAGGGAGGGAGGCCTGGATAACCAGGTTAATTGCCCTTTGAGGTCCAGGCTGAGAAAGGGACGGTAAGAGTTCCTCTAAATTCTCTGGGTTCAGGGCTGCAATGCTAATAAAGTCTTGAAACAAACAACACTGTCAGGCCAGGATCAGGGGCCAGGACAGTGTCGTTCCTTGGTGCCTGGCCTGGCTGCTGTGGCTCTGCCTGACTTCCAGGGCACCTTGTCAGGCTTCTTCCTGGGAGCTCTCCCTGCGAGTAGAGAAGCAGAGGCTTCATCTAGGTTGGGACCTACGGGCCACCTGTGGGGGGCTTGCTGCTTCCTCGGGCAGCTCTTACCAACTTCCAGGCTATGACAGGGCTCTGGAGGCTTCTGTGGAGGAAGAGGCAGGTAAGTACCCTGCCTTCTGCGATTCTCTTCCGCAGTGGTCAGCTCATTCTGAAACAGGAGTCGGCCAACTACGGCCCTTGAGCCAAATCCAGCCTGTCCTATAAATAACGTTCTATGAGAGTACAGCCATGCCCATTCATCTGCATATTGAGGTGAATACTTAAGACAGAGACCTTATTAATGCCCTGAAAAACCTAAGATATTTACTATTTGCTCTTTTACAGAAAATATGCCAATCCCTATTAGAAAGCAAAAGCTAGATCACGCCATTGTTTCTGCTCAAACCCATCCATAGCTCCCTACTACCCTAGGAGAAAAGTGGCATGCCTTATCCAGGCCTCAGCAAGACCCTTCTAATCAGGACGCTGCCTAAGGTGGCCAGTCTAACCTGCATTGTGTCTGTGTAGCTGGCTGTGTGTGTAGCCTCTCTCAGTTGTGGGATCCTCGTTTACAAGAGAACGAAGCCCATCTCAGGGGTTAGTGTGAGGTTTACATGAGTCAATGCATGTTTGCAGAAGAGCTAACGTTTTATATTTTATTGTGGTAAAAGACACGTAACATGAAATTTACCATCTTAACCATTTTTAAATGTACTGTTACGTACATTCACACTGTTGTGCAATCGATCTCCAGAACTCTTTGTGTCTTGCAGAACTGAAACTCTACCCATTAAACATCTCCTTATTCCCTCTCCCCACCCCTCTGCCCCTAGCAACCACCATCTACTTCCTGGTTCTATGAATTTGACTACTCTGGGTAACTCATGTAAGTGTAATAATGTAGCATTTGTCTTCTTGTGCCTGGTTTATTTCACTTAGCATAATGTCCTAAAGGTTATAATATGTTTCATAATTTCTTTCCTTTTAAAGGCTGAATAGTATTCCATTGTATGAATAGATCAGATTTTGCTTACCCATTCATCCATCAATGGACACTTGAGTTGCTTCCACCTTTTGGCTATTAAGAATAATGCTGCTATGAGCCTTAGGCAGGGAAGGGACTTGCTGGGATCTCAGCAGATTAGTATCGTAGAGCCGTCACTAGTCTGAAACCTGGCCAGTGTTCCTGGGAAGAAGCAGATCCCTTTAGAGTAATAGGAATAAGCTGGAAGCTTCCTGCATCCTGTTTGTGACCAATACAGGATGGAATAGAACTGGTACAAGATTTCTGTGGGTAGTTCAATGGTATCCATCAAAATTGATAACAGACAAACCTTTTGATCCACCGGTTTCATTTCTTAGGATGTTCCTAGCAGCCAGTTTCAACTCAGGGTCCCCAAGAGAATCAAGCAAATTAGTTTTTCTGCAATTCATCTAGAATGGTATTGGTTATGCACCATCTTTGGGGGAATTGAGAAAACAGCCACTCAACAAGCAAAACCTGGCACCAAATTCAATGTCCACTGACCGGGAAATGGCTAAAGTACGGTGTTGCCAGACTCCAAAGTCAGCCATTACAAAGAATTATATAGGCAATAAAAGAAAATCGGAAATAAACAATACATTGAAAAAAAGAAAAGAATTACATAGGTCTCTATTTCCTGACAGGGATACAGGCTTCAGACCTAGATACATGTCCAAATGAAAAAAACTCCAGAACTATAGATATCAGTTTTATTTTATTTTTTTAAGATTTTATTTATTTATTTTTAGAGAGGGGAAGGGAGGGAGAAAGAGATGGAGAGAAACATCAGTGTGTGGTTGCCTCTCATGCACTCCCTACTGGGAACCTGGCCTGCAACCCAGGCATGTGCCCTGACTGAGCATCGAACTGGCGACTCTTTGGTTCCCAGGATGGTGCTCAATCCACTGAGCCACACCAGCCCAGGCATGATACCAGTTTTATATAATTTTTTGAATTTTCTCATCTCTAAACCGGATTCTCCATTTTTGTAAGTTCCAGATTGAGACAGCAGTTTCTTATAATATAACCCCCCACCATGAAACGAAGTTTCGCATGGGGTTGGATTTAAAGATCGAAACGGACGCAGCAATGTGCTTACAGTGGTTACCTCTCAGAGGAGACGGGTCCAGTCAGAGCGTCCCTTTATCTACAGGGTTTTCAGGTTTTTGAAACAATGAGAATGTATGTTGCCCTGCTTGAATAATTAAAGAAATTATAACAAGCATGCTTTCATTGTTTGAGCCAGTTTCAAAAACTAAGAAAAAATTCTGCTTTCCCGCCTGTCGCCCTGTTTTCTCACCATCTTTTCCCTTTGGCTGCTGGAAACGTCCCAGGGACAGGCCGCCGGCTGCTTCCCAGTCACGCGGACGGGCTCGCCCCTCTAGCAGTGCCACACTCTGAGGTGAGCCATTAATTGGCACTTTGTGGCTCATCCTCGATTCTGATTTAAGGCAACATAAACCCTCCTCAAAATTCTGAAGAATAAATTAGTCTACTAATTTCGCCATTAAGAGTTTATCAAAGCGAGCACTATTTCAACAGTCTCCTAATCAATCACCATTTTCCATGTTTACCTCCTGTTCAATTTTTACCACAGGGTTCTATACACATCAATTTGCTTGATGCACTTCCTACATATGTTTTAAATTACTTTATCATTGTATAAATTTCACAGCCATTAAGAGGCTCTAATACCAGAATGGTTGACATGGTGTTAAAAATTGGATTCAATTCCACGGGGTAATAAATTGTGACCTAAATCCAATCTCTCATGGGTGACTGAAGAATACAATGAAAAATTATTGCTTTGTCATTTTTTTTACACTAACACAAATATACCACAGCAACTCAAAACCTGCAGAGAAATGGGCTACTGCTGGCTATTTTTCACCCAAGACGGCTTTGCAGGTGAGGCCTGAGGGTGCTGGATGGGATCAGCCCCGTCTGGCACCTGGTGAATTACCCGACTTCATGGATCTCTTTGCCACATGTGAATATAGCTCAGGGAGCAAGTTCAACTGCACAGGCTTTCTTTAGCCAAAGGCAGCTGCTGCTACAGGCAGTGCAGCACAGTGGTTAAACACTTTGCCGCTGGCTCCAAAGTCTCTGAAGTCAGAGCCTGGATATGCTCCTGTGGAAATGTGAGATTTTTAGGCAGGTTTCTTCCCTCTCAGAGTGTCAATTTCCTGGAATACAGAGTTGTTGTAAAAATAAATGACCTAATATGGCTAAAATGCTCAGGATAGTCCCTGGCATTTAGCAATCCCTAGGTAAAGGTTAAACATTAGTATTTAAGAACAGGTCCTTGTACAGAGACCTCAGCTCCCTGTTCTATTTGGTTGCAGAGAAGGAGAGTAATGAACAGCTAGAAAAAGGTATTAACATTTCCTCTGCATTTCCCTTTATCTTTGCGGAAACTGGATTAGTCATTCAACACATTCTGATTGCACATTTACTAAAGGCGCCACATAGCAGAGAGGCTAAAACATGGGTTTTGAAGGCAGGCAGAACTGGGTTTGGGTTCAAGGTCTGCCGCTTGCAAGTGTGACCCTGGACAAGCTATTTGACCTCTCCAATCCTCAGTCTTCCCACCTGTAAAATGGGGTTAGAGAATATATTTTTCTCTGGGGCCGTAGGGAAGCCTTGATGAGCTCATGCACAGAATACTTAGCTTTGCACCTAGCGTTCAGGAAGTGCCTAAGGCACCTGAGCTCCCCGTCCCAGGCTCTGTGCAGGGGCTGGGGATACCACAGTGAGCACAGGCAGACAAGACTTAGCTTCATGGCTAAGTGGCGGCTACAGATAACTCTGGTAGCTCCAGTATGTGAAGTGTGTTCAGTGGGGGGTGGGTAAGGTGATTTGATGGTACACAGTCTGGGGTACCTCATGGGAACCTGGGGTGGTGGAGTGGGGAGGGAATCACAGAAGACTTCCAGAAAGAAGTGATGTTGAAAGGAATTCCTAACCTTAACTGCCAAATAACTTGAGTGAGGAGAACAAGCAAGCTGGTTTCAACTTGTTTGTGCAAAAGGGAAGGACAGGCTAGTTCTTTCCTTTAGCATTTTCATTTACAGGCTGCTAACAGGGCCAGGCCTGCACTGCCTCTTTCTGCATGAGGTCTCTGTTTTGGGGACCCTGGGTGACTGACATATAACCAGCTGCATCCAGAGGAAGGAATGGCTCACCAGGGAAGACCATTTGTCCTGGGGTAGTTTCTGGGCAAGATACTCACAGGAGCTCAGAGAAGCATCATAAACTTCCGTGTCACGGAAGCAGGTCCGCCCTGCCCACCCTGGAGGCTTCCAGAACTGTAACAACCTGCTGAAAATCTGTAAACATGTGCTTGGTAAATTTTGCTGGCTGAATAGAGGGGATAATTTAAGTATTCTGAAACACAGTATTCTATTCAGCAACCTGAGGAGGCAGAAGAAGCATCTAACAGCCCATTTTACAGGAAAGAAGTGAGGCTTACCAAAAACAAGTGCCTTTTCCAAAGGTTTTGCAGGTGATGCAGTGGGAGCGAGGGCCCCAATGGTCTTTCGAAGCACATCTGGTTCACAGCCTTCCCCTAACTCACATTAGCTCAATAAAAGTGAAAGGACAGATGCCTCTGCTCCATTCTCCTTACCCTAGGCAAAGACACCTTGCCCTCAGTCCTGATAATCAACTAAACCCAGTGATTTAGGGAATTAAAATCTGACTGGGGAGAGGACAGGCTGACCCTCACGCTCAAACTCAGAGCTCCCCCAGCTGACTTGTCAGTTCCTCAACCGCCTTACACCTTCTCCTACCTCAGGGCCTTTGCACATGATGCACCCTAGGCCAGGATGTTCCTCTTTCTGCCCATCCCCTAGTTAACTCCTCCTACTCTACATCTCTAGCCCAGCTAAAATCCGACCACGTGTCTCTGCAGAAGCCATGGCTGCTGTTGCAATTTTGCATTTATTTTGGATTCATGTGCTTTCCTTCTCATGCTTAACAGGCTGCAAGCTCCACAAGGACAGGGATTCTGTCTGTTTGCCTCCCAAGTGAATCCCCCAAACATAGTGCCCGGCACAGATAGCAGATGCTGGATGGATCACTGTTGAATGAGCGAAAGCTGATGGGGGCTGGGGATGAACATTTACAGTCCCCAGATGGCAGCTGTGCCATGCAGGGAGACTTCTGAATGCTCCATTCCCATCACCTTGCCCAGTACACACAGGCCTCCAGTAGCTCCTGGGAGCAGGACATGGGGAGTGGCCACTGAAGCTCAAAACAACTGTGCTGTCTTCCTATCCTGTGAGAATAAGATTGAGGCCCGTGATGTCCAAACACTGGCTATTCAAAGATGGGTAAGCTAGAGCCCCTGCCAGCTGATGGGTGGGTCTGAGGCAGAGAAGGATAAACGGTGGGGTGTGTTTTCTTCATGCCCCATGTGCACCCTGAGAGCAAATGCTGTTGGCTCTATGGAAAACAGGTAAGCCTGCTCGCTTCCGCCCTTGCCAGGGCCCCCATAGTATACCAGTGGACTCCTAACAGCTCCCCCTGCTGCTGCCCTCACCCCTGAAAGGAGCAGTCACTCCTGATACTGTGAACACAGCGGCCAAGGATCGATCCTGTTAATAAACATGTTATATCAGGACCCTACCCCCACCTCCAAATCCCTCCAGTGGCTCTCCCACTTCACCCAGGTGAAAACCCAATCTTTACTGGTCTGCAAGTCCCCTGCCTGCTGCTCCAGCCACACAGCCTCCTCGCTAACTCCCATCATACCCACTCCATCCTGCAACCCCCTCCTTCCTGCTTTCATTTTCTCCATCTGACATAGGACCTTTGTTACTTTTTATATGTCAATTACCTGTTTCCCTTTCTAGAATGTCAACTCCATGAAGACAGCTCTCTCTGTTTGGTTTCTTGCTCTTTCCCCAGTACCTAAAATAGTGCCTGGCACAAAGCAGCCTCTCATTAAGTATTAGTTGAATGAATGAGTGAAATCTTTATGTTTGAAGACTAGAAACCATTCCACTTGGGGGCAGCTCAGATTCTTAGCACATTCTTCCACAAGACCAAAGCCATTTCTGAGGCTCCTGCCTCCATTGCTCTCTTCAGGTCATTTCGTAACGGCATCTGACTTCCTCCTCTCTCTTTCCCTTCAAGCTTATGGCAATTCACCAACACCCTGCCTTCCTCTGTTGCAGGCTCCCCTACCCCTCTCAGGACAGTGAGCTCTGTGAGGTGGGATCTTGTTTCTCTTGTTTATCTTATCCCAGCACTTTGCACATGCCTGGCATGGGGGTAGCTGCTTGAAATGTGTTCATTTCAAAAGGAAGAATGATGCTCACATTCATTATGAGTTTCCAGAGGCATCCACAAGGTTCTCCTAAATTCTCACTGAAGTGCAAAAAAGCAAGAGAATGTAACATCAGGGATTCACTGCTCATCAAACAACAGATATTTATTGAGTGTCTAGTATGGTGCCAGGTGCTAAAAGAATTATGATTTTGCTCTGACTTATTAAAAATAACTTACCAACGGTGGCACCCAAATTATTAGTAATCCCAAATTGCCTGTAACATTCCTATCCACGAAGGCTGGCCTGCGCTGCATGAGGGAGGGAGGGGGCTGTACTCAGGGGGAGGGTCCCCAGGGAGGAATGGGTGCATGCATCTATGAACTCCAGGGCTAGGCCAATTTCTAGGCTGTCCCACTGCCCAGAAACTCGGAAGAGTCACCCCTTTCCCCAAAGCCTCCTCCTAGGTTCAGACAAAAGGGAGGCCAATTAATCAGGCTCTAGGCCAAGGTGCTCCAAGCAATGTGGTCCACAAATGCGCGGCTCTAAACACACTCCCAAATCCCTAGTCTACAGATGTCATTGTGAGCACATAAAAGGAAAAAATCCATCTAACCATGATCCTCTTGTCTCAGATACACTTGGCTTGGGAAACACTTATTTGTGCCTGAAGTTTGAGAAAGGGTGCGCCCAGATGATGGCCAGGAAGGGCATTAATGACGCTCCTTCGGGGGCTGGTGTTTTCGTCTTCTTTCTGCTCCTAAACCTCTCTGCTTTGCTTTCAGGCATGGCAGTTAGGGAACAAACACACCCTAATGACAAGTTTGAAAGTGAATGGCAGAACTGTGCAGCTGGCAGAACATTCCTGGAGGAAGAAGAGGGGGTGGAGAAGGAGGTGGGAGGGAGGTGCAGGGGGCATTTATGATATTTCCTATAACTACATATTTAGTTTTCTAAAAAGCCCTGTGGGTGGCAGCTGCCTTTCTTTCTGATTCCCAGACTGACAGGGGGAAAAACACCATAGTGCTTTAGAAGGAAAAGGCTACGTGGAATTGGCTTGTTGGGACTCATCTCCCAGTGGGAGGCCATAGGGGACTGTTGGCCACAGCTGCCTGGCGCACGCAATGGTAGGAGTTTAACAAATGAAGTATCAGCTTGTGTGGTCTTTGTGTCCCTAAGAAACCCCGGAGCCCACAACACTGACTGATGGTCACCCCATCCAATCCACTGGCCAATCCTAACAGCTTTTGCCTCCTACCATGTCCTCTCACTGGGACCAGCGCAAGAACCTCCCCATGACTTTGTTGTTTCCACTCCTTCCTTAAAGCTACACCGGATCAGAAGTGGGATTGCCGAATCACATAGTAGTTTCACTGCAATTTTTGGTGAAACCTCCATGCTGTTTTCCATAGTGCCCGCACCATTTTGCACTCCCACCACGAGGGCGCAAGGGTTCCAATTCCTCCACATCCTCACCAATCCCTGTTGTCTTCTGCTTCTGATACCAGCCATCCTAATGTGTATGAGGTGATATCTCGCTGGGTATGTATCCAGAAGGATCGAACTCGTGACCTCAAAGAGGTTTCAGCACTCCCATGTTCACTGCAGCTTTACTCAAAATAGCCAAAATATAAGCACAACCTAAATGTACACTGATGGGTAAAGGGATTAAAAACTGTAGTGTATACATATGACAGAATATTATTCAGTCTTTAAAAAGAAAAAAAAAATCTGTATTTTGCAACAATGGGAATGACTCAAAGACATTATGCTGAGTGAAATAAATCAGACACAGAAGGACAAACACTGAATGATTCCACTTATATGAAAAATCTAAGACAGTCAAATTCAGAGCAGAGAGTAGAATGGTAGTTGCCAGGGGCTGGGGGAGGGAGATTCGATGGGTATAAAGTTTCAGGTGAGCAAGATGAGTAAGTTCCGGAGATCTGCTGTACAACATTGCGCCTAAATACAGCAATACGGTACTACATATTTAAAGTCATATTAAGCCCTGGTTGGTAGCTCATTTGGTTTGAGTGGCATCCAGACATGCCAAGGTTGTGGGTTCTACCCCTGCTCAGGGCACGTACAGAAGTCAACCAATGAATGCATCAGTGAGTGGAACAACAAACTGGTGTCTCCCTCTTTCTTTTCCTCCTTTCCTCTCTCTCTCTAAAATCATTAAATAAAAAAGGTTATGTTAAGTGTTTTACCCCAATAAAATAAAGTAAAATAAAATAACAAACATAAACATAAAAATTTTAAACAATAGCATCAAGGGGAAAAAAGTGAAATCAGCTTACATTAAAGCTCTGTTCAATTCCTCCAATGGCGCCCATCTCATTGAAAACAACCTGGCAGCCCCTCGCTGAGGCCTGTCCCTGGGATCCGACCCCTGCTCCTTCTTCGCTCTCCTCCCTGTGCCCTCTGCTTCAGTTCCACTGACCACCCAGCCGCTTCTGGAACATGCCGGGCTGTTTGCTGCGACTGTTTTCCTCTTCCCTGTGACATTGCCTTCTGTGGTCACCTACCTAAAATGCTCTGTCCTCCTGCCCTCTCATCCTGCTGTTTATCTACACAGTTCTCATCACACCAGACAGTGGACTGTAGGTCCATTGGTCCATTTGTCACATCTGGTCCCTCTCACTAAGGCAGAAGCTCCAAGAACGTGGAGCTGCCGCACTGCTCGCCTCGCCTCCCAGAGGCTCCACCCATCGTCCAATACTGAGCACGGTGCCCTGAGCTGTGTGGAGGTGGAGGCTGCCTGGGGACAAGGCATTCTCTGCTTTTGTTCATTGCTACATCCCTAAGTCCTGGAATCAGTTTTGGTGCAATCTATGAGCTAAGCATGGTTTTCACATTTTTAAATGGTTGGAAAAAATCAAAAGAGTTAACATTTCATGACATAGGAACATTATATGAAATTGAAATTTGGGTAATGATAAAGAAAGTTTTATTGGAACCCAGTCTCACTGGTCAACTTATCATTTGTGGCTGCTTTCACGTGGAGCTGAGTAGTCGTGACAGAGCCCATATGGCCTGCGAAGTCTCTTATCGACTATCTGGCCCTTCGTGGAGAATGTTTGTGGAGCTCTGGCTTTGGATATTGAATGACATCTGCTGACTTTTTCTGGGTTCACTCTGATCAGTCTCATTCTCCTTCCTAAGGATGTCCAAGGAACACCTCTGGGACCAGTTTTGCTAACCTCAATGAACCATTACTGAAAGCCTCCTCTTTACTGGGCTTAGTGCGTTTCCCCAGCAGGAGATGAAAAATGGTCCGAATGGGTCCTCTGCAAGTCTGGCCTTTTGGAAAGCAAGTCAGCCCTACCCACTTGGCTGAGCCATGCGTGGATCAATTTGGCTTCAGCACACCACCCCTATTAGTGTGGTGCCTTTTTAGTTTTTCACAGCTGTTCCCTCATTTTATTATCATGAGTGATACAGCAAAAGACCTGGGAGAAAGCCATGTCTCCAGCCGACAGATGGAGAAACTGAGGCACATGCCCTGGGGCATTCAGAGTGGCCCGGCTGATATCCACATCTCCATAGCCCTTCATGCCAGGCTGCCAGCCATGCTTTCACGCTACTTGTGCTGTGCAGCCACCCCACTGCCCCCAGTGTGTGCAGACATACAAGAAACAGCCCTTCCGCAGCTGGCAGTGCCATCTGCCAGTCTCTCTCTGTAGCCGGCAGCCAGCCCCCCCCGCCCCGCCCTGCCCCAGCCACCTTCATCCAGAGCCCATTTGTCCAGTGTCTCTGGCCTCATGCAAAGGCTGATGGGTAAAGACACGGACAGTTGCCTTTCTATCAGAAACCTCCTTTCTGTTTATCCTCACTCTGACCCTTGAGCTGGCTTCCCCAGTCATGTGCAAATGCTTGCAACCCTGCAACCAGTCCGCTGATTCAGAGAGTCCTGCTCATCACTCATTGGAGAGCTGCCACCTCACTCAGCTGTTCAGGCCCTGAGCTCTTGCTAAGGCATAGCCAGCCCACCCCACCTCCCAGCCGATTGCTTTCTCCAAAACTTCTTACATTCTTCATCTCTCATTCCTCATCTGGACATCTGGGCTGCAGTCAGTTTTACCTGGCACAGAGAAGAGTGAAGAAGTGCAGGAGGGACCAGGACAACCAGTGGGGCCTTTCTGGGGACATTTTAACTCAAGATGGAGGGAGGCTCACAGGGCTGATGGAGGGAGCTTCCTAATGTATTCCAAATGTAACGAGGAGGGAAAAGTTGCATTACCTGGCTCCTGGCACCAGAATGCCTCTTATAGGTCAAACAGTCTTTATTAGGAAAGACACTTTTTGGAAAAGCCACCTCTGCCCCTCACCCAGGTCAGTGTGGCCCTGTGGCCAAGGCTTCTGGGGAAGGTGTGGTCTGGGAAGGTTTCCCTGAGGAGGCGACATTTAGGCTGCAATCTGGAGTAAAAAGAGGTGAGAGCCAGGCAAGGTGGGATGAAGTGAGGGGTACGAGGCAACAGTGTGGAGGGCATGAGGAAATGCCTGAGGCACTTGGGGCCACACCTGAAGAACAGAGTAAGAAAGATGTGGCTAGGCCATGGGAAGTCGCCATGGAAACAGGCCTCTGGTGCTTCTCAGTGTCCCCCTCATTTACACTGCTACCATGGTCATCTCCACTGCTAGGAGCCAAACATACCTGCTTTACTCGAGCCACCTCTGTACCAAGCATTTTATACACATGATCCCATTCCAGCCACAGTCCTATGAGGACAAGGTACGAGGATCTGCGTCCACTTTACAGATGAGGAATCTGAGGCACTGGAAGGTAGTGTCGCATGGCTAGTAAATGCAGAACCAGGATTCAAAACCCCGTGCTTGAAGATCTCTGGATGGAAAACATCTTTTTCCAGCCCAGGCCACCACTGGCCTTCCAGCTGACATGTATTCATTTCCATGAACCACTGGGAGGTCCAGCTGGTATGACTGGTGGCCCTTGAAGGAATGTGGACCCAAGGAAGGGAGAGGAGGCCTAGATAACTGCAGGAGTAGGGGGTATGTGAAGCTGCGTGGGTGGGGAAGGCAGGGTGCATGGGGTTGGTGGCTTGGCTGCCACAGTAAGCACAGGGGCTCTGGGAAGAATGAGGGCCCACAGTGGGGCCAGCCTGGGGCTGACAAGGTGGAGCACCTGCCCCACCTCACTGCATCTCACTCTTAATGGACCGCTCTTAGTGGTTGTTAATGGACGGTCTGCCGATCCCACCTTTCCTTGTGAAAATGGGTCATCATTCTGACTGCTTTTTCCAGGAGGTGGAGAGTGAAGTGGACAAGTCACATATGCAAGGACTGTCTTCACAGGAAGCAAACCATCTCCTGGGGATCTAGACTCTTCCTTTTCACTGAGCGATGCTTGGGCGAGGGGACAGGAGGCACTGGGGGTAGGAGGAACAGGAACCCTTTACAAAAGTCAACATTCAAAACCTGTTTTCTTTCTTCTGAATTTTTCAGACCTCAGGCCAAGAGAAATTGTTTCCTTAATTATATTCAACTTCCAGCATCACATTGGCTGAAGTTTGGGTGGTGGTGAGCTCAGCAAAACAACAAGCACAGTGTGTGCATCTGTGCGCATGCATGTGCGTATGTATAGTTACCCCACGTATTAAATTTCTCTCCCCTCCCACTTCCATTTCCTCATTTAGCAGGAAATAAAAGGACCACTGGGCTGGAGCTCAAATCCTTCCTAAGCAGAGGGAAATCCGGGTGTCACAGTTTCCAGAAAGGGAACACAATCTCTGTATGGGGTGTAATTACATCTTAGCTTTCTGCAGAAGAATAGTTTATGGCTTAAATGCTATTAATTGTAAGCTGTTTTGTTCCACGGGAACTTGTTCATTGATAACTATCCAATTAGGGTTATTTTGCAATTAGTCTATTCACAGTAAATTTATTGCAAAAGGGAGAGGCTATGGTGCAGCAAATTAAAGCATTGCCGGGGCTGGGTGTGCAATGGCTCTTAAATGCCAATCTTATTAACCAGCTCAGAGGTCCCGGGAGGCTGTGCCACCTTAGCTGATGCAGCAAAGGCCACAGGGAAACCCCAGCGGCAAATTCACATTGAAAAACCACAATAGAGATAACTCAGTATGGTCAAGAGAAGCCTAGGAAGCCTTGGCCTCCCCTGGCAACATCCGCACTGTTGTTCCCCATTAACGCCCTTCCTTACTGCAACCATACTGATGGCAGAGAGATACAGAAGCCTACAGGCTGCGGGACATCCCTGAGATTTGACAGGCTGAGCTAAAGAGAAACTTTTAGTCCCTGAAGAGGGGACATCCCTGAGATTTGACAGGCTGAGCTAAAGAGAAACTTTTAGTCCCTGAAGAGGGAGAAGCTCTGGAAAAGCACGCAGGCTCTAAGACCTGAGTTCTGATCCCAGTTCTGGCATCTCCTAGCTGTGCTCCTCTAGCCAAGTATGAAACCTCTTTAAACCTCAATTTCCTCATAGACAAAAGGTGCTGATAACTGATTTACCCCACGGGGCTGGTGTGAGGATTCATCATAATGGAAGGTGCAAACAGTGTCAGATATACCAGTGCAGTAGTGCCCCTCACCCAACCCTCCCAGAGGATGCCTGAGCCTGCAGACAGTACTGAACCCTATACATATTACCTTCTTCTCTATACATATATGCTTACGGTAAAGTTTACTTTATAAATTAGGCATAGTAAGAGATTAACAACAATACCTGATAATAGAACAGAACAATACACTGTAATAAAGATTAGGTAAATGTAGCATTATTAAGGAAAATCAGGGTAACTTGAACACAAGCAATGTCATATCAAGACAGTAGATCTGATAACCCAGCTGGCTACTAAGTGACTCACGGGCAGGGAACATACACAGTGTGGATTCACTGAGCAAAGTGATGATTCGCGTCCCAGGCAGGACATATCAGACCAGTGTGATATTTCATTATGCTACTCAGAATGGCGCACAATTTAAAACTTATGAACTGTTTATTTCTGAAAATTTCCGTTACTCCAATATTTTGAGGCCATGGTTGACTGCAGGTCACTGAAACCTTGGAAAGCAAAACTGCGGATAATGGGGACACTATTGTGTACAGGAATGGTATCTAGCAAAGGTAAGCAAGCTACAGCCCGCAGGCCAAATCCAGCCCATTGCCTGTTTTTGTAAATTCCGTGTTACTGGAACATAACCAAGTGCATTTGTGCGTGTATTGTCTAGGGCTGCTTTCGGGCTACAAGGGCACAGTTAAGTAGTTGTGACAGAGACTGCACGGCTCACAAGCCTCAAACATTTACTCTCTGGCATATTATAGAGAAAGTGTGTGGACCTTTGGTATACAGTGCATGCTCAGTATTATTTCCTTGGAAGAGCAATCAATTCGGATTCTAGCACTTTTTGCCAGGCTATGCACTGATTAATAAAACATTTGGGAAATATTCCCCCTCCACGTACTTACTCCTATACTCTATGTACCCATCAAGAATAAAGATGACCCTGGCCGGTGTGGCTCAGTTGGTTGAAGTGTCTTCCTGTAAACCAAAAGGTCACAAGTTCGATTCCCTGTCAGTGCAAATGCCTGGGTTGTAAGTTTGGTCCCAGATCAAGGAACGTGCAAGAGGCAACTGATTGATGTTTCTCTCTCACATTGATGTTTTTCTCCCTCCCTCTCTCCCTCCTTTCCCCTCTCTAAAATCAATTAGTATGTCCTTGGGTGAAGATAAAAAAAAAAATGGTAAGAATACATATGGGAGCCACTGGACAACTTAGATAAGGTGTTAAAATGAAGGGAGAAATGAACTTTTAAAAATAATCTTTCTATTTAAAAGAAAGTATTATATAGGTACACATTCACTACTAAAAAAAAACTAAAGAATACAGATGAACTTGAGTGAAAGTTGGCATTGTCCCCACAGCACCCCACCTAGGGGAGGGGCATGTGAAGAGCTTGCCCTATGTCCTTCTAGGCCTCTCTGTGTACTCAGCACACATCGTTGCTCCCTCCCTGTTCCGAATCCTTCATTATTCTGTCACCAGCAGTAAACAGAGAGCACCTTTCTGAAATGAGGAGGCTGGAATTCTAGCTCAAGTTCAGCCTGTAATTAATTGGGTGACTTTGGGTAAGTCTCCTTCCCTCTACGGGCCTCACATTGCCATCTGTCCAGTGAACAAATGACATTAAGCTTTCTCTACGGGACCTTCTAGTCTGCTGTTCCTTGGGAGCCATTCTCACCATGGACCTCCCTTCTGCATCAAGAAAGATGCAGGAATACAGTAGCTGCTCAGAGTAAGGAGGGCACTTGGCAAAGTCTTCCTTGCTTGGCTTCTAAATCCACCAATGTCAGGGGGACTGAAAGCCCCCTACCTCCTAACCCTGCCATCAGGATCAGCTCCGCAGTTGGCTTTCTTGATTCTCTGGCCTTTTGTCTCAACACAGGAGGATACGGCATTTCTGTTATACTCTGGTCTTTCAGAGGAAGAGATTTGATTTATCACTGGTCGCCAGCATAGGGCAGGAGTGAGGGAGAAAGAGAGGGAGGGAGGGAGAGAGGGAAGGAGGGAGGAGAAAATGAAGAAGAGAGAAAATAAGTAAGAAAGGAAGGAAGGAAGGAGTTTCAGATGGAGGATGGGATGGTCATTTTTCAGAGCCTCCAAAGTCAATGCCACCAATTAGAAACCTTTCGAATCATATTCAATTATAATAATATCTATGTCGATTCTAATCCCAATATTCAGCTGAGACAGAAAACAAACTATAGTAATATAGTCACCTCACCTTCTACAGCTTCCGCATGAGCCCTAATTTCACCATATTTCGTCCTTTGCAAGTAGCTAAAGCTATAATGAAAGGTAATTCCATTCTGAAATACTTTTCTAAATATATGATTTCAGAATTCAGGGAGTACCAAACAAATCAGATCCTGTGTCCTGATTTGGGTTTGAAAAACAGGGTGGTCATTCCCGGCAGGTCTGAGAATGTGAGCAGAAGGGGACTGGGAAAGAGGATGAGTTGGAGAGGAGACGCTGCTCCCAACCTCGGGGGCTGGAGCTTACCTTCCAGGGGGCAGAGCCGAGTCACCTTCTCTGGCATCAACAGCCCGAGCTTGTGGCGGCAGTAGGTCTCCCCAATCTCCTGGCGGCAGTGCTTGGACTTAGCACGGGACAGGGCAGAGATGGCCTCCTTGCCCGAGATGTCGCACTTGGGGGGCTGGTCATACTTGAGCTCAGGGGAGCTACCACCGCTTTTCCTGTTGTGGGTCTGGCCGGGGGCATCTTTCCCACGGCTGCTGTTCACTGACGCTCCCTCACCAGGAGGCAGCACCTCGTTGATGCCTTTGCCTGGGAATGAATGTCCCCTCCCCTTCTCCTGCTGTAGCTTTCTCTTCAACAGCTCCTTCTGTCTGCTTGGGGGCTTCTTTGCCAGCTCAGGCTGGTGCTTCTGCTTTTGAGTCCTTGGTGCAAAGTTGCTGTTGTCCACATTCTCAAAATCTTTGGGGACTGAGTTCTCATTGTTGCTGTCTGTTCGCATTTTCTCTTTTGGACGGTGAGAGAAGTAGCCATCCTGGAGAAGGTGGGAAAGAACCAGGGAAGAGAAACTTTACCGAAAGATCACACCAAGTAGGTTGGCCCTTGGAGAGTGCAGCACAGAGGTTTGCAAGTCTGGGCCCTGGTTTTAGGCCCTACCTTTGCTACCAGCTTAACCAGGTAAGACTTTTCTCTCTGGACCCATTTCCCCAAAACACAGGGCATTCCAACTAAAAACCTCGGCTTTGCAGGCAATAAATTGCAGTGACTATCCATCTCAATGCTTGTTATTAACCATACCTTCCTTTCAAGTAAGTTTCCTTGACTGTCTCTGCCATTGGATTATGGACATTTGGTTCCAGATTCCTTTTTAAATTTCAGCAGAGAGTGCTTTGATGGTTTATTTAAGGGCTGGCAATGCTGTGTTAAAGTTATAAAGGGAGAAAATACTGGTAGGATATTATATACATTCCATTGCCTTTAGGATATGTTCATAGATCGATGCCCATAAGAGGAATCAGACAGAGTCATAGTCAATTCTGAAGGAGAGACATCACTGGGTATCTTGAAGGGGAATGTGCCCCTCACAGAATGATCCTTACAATGAAACCCAGGAGAGATGCAAACTTGTGATACTCTTGTTTTTGAGCTTTGACTCTTGATGTCTGTATGTGGGGCAGAACCGATTAAGTCACCTGGGGGTGACTCCGCCTCTAGCAAGTTGGCTGACTACTTGTCCAATCCCCACCTGCCATTGGTTTTTGTAAAAGAACTTTTATTGACACATGGTGATGCCTATTCACTGATGTATTATCTAGGGTTGCTTTCATGCTACAATGGCAGAGGTAAGCAGTTGCAATAGAGATCGTCTGGCCTGCAAAGCCTAAAATATTTCTATCTGGCCCTTTAAGAAAAACTGTATCTACAGCCCTCCAGGAGTGTGAGTTCAGAAACCCCCAGCCCCCATCCCTGGGCCCCGTTTAGTTGGCTGTGTCCCTGGTGACCCCCTTTGGCTCAGCAGTGGTCTGGAGAAGAAGCCCTATGTGGCAGTCCCTTCTTGTCTTTGGCTCATCTACCCAGCATCGAGCACTGATTTCTCCTATTCGGAAGAAGCTGGAAGAGTGAGAGCAAACACTAAGATCCCTCATGGCCGCTCTGTAAGTTGAATATCGCTATTATTCTCATTCCATTCCACTACCCACTTCCATGAAGCTGCAGCATCCTTTAGACCCCCACTCCCCTGTCCCCTAAAGCACTGCAGCCTGGCTTTGCACCACAAGATCTGGCTCCTTTCCCATCTATTCCTGCCCAGATAAATGGATCTGGGACAGGCATGTCACCTGCAAATAGTCTTCTTAAGTCTAGCTGGTGGCCTATCAGGTGGCAGGGAGTCACAAAGAGGGAGAGAACAGTAAGTAGGGGCCATGAAACACCAGGAGCCCGAGGCAGCTGGAGCTGGGGGACAATGGGATAGGGATGAGAAAATAAGGAGATACCAAGAAGGGAGAGCTGAGTTTGTATTGAGTCTCGGAGTGGTTGCTGGTCATATGCAGCAGTCAATAGTAGATCCAGGTTGGTGACAGGGACCTTCCAGTTCTGACACCTGGCTTGGTTTTTTCTTACCACCCCACACAGACTTGCAAGAAACCCCCCTCAGTGAGATTCTATACCTCTGTCCTTGAACCCCACTTATAGTCCTCTTTCCCTTTCTTTCTGTCCAGAGGCCCTTAAAGAATCCTAAGCAGCCTCTCAGATATACTTCCTGAGCACCTGCCATGAGCCAGGCACCACATACTAAGTAATTCACAGGTACTACTTATTGGATATCGACAATTACCCTGTTAGGAGGTACACTCCTTGCCGTTTATCAGAAAGAGGAACCGAGGTGTTCTTACAAGATTCTTAAGCACATATAACTTCCAAAGTAGATAGTAGTATTCTCCCATCTTACAGGGAAGGGGAAAAAGCTTGGAGATGTTCAGTAACATGCCCGAAGTCATCTGGGGAAGGAAATGAACTTGTACCTGTCTGATTCTCAAACTTGCTATAGTACGGTGTCTCTTCTGTTTGGCTAAGAGGCAAACCAAGAAGCATTTAGCTCCCCTTTCTCTATGGGAAAGTGGGAGGGGTATCTCCCTTTTTGCTCATATAGCCTAGGCTGGGATGGAAGTTGGATGCCGGGGCAGAGATGGTATTGAAGAAAGTGCTTGACAAATATTTCAGTCCCCTTCCTTCAAGGCACATGATAAGATTATACTTGCCATCCCTTGCAAATCAGGCATAGGCAAGAAACTTTCTGTGGCCAAGACAAGTGATAGAGGCCAGGGTAAAACTTGCCACATCCAGCCACACTCTTGATAGTAAAGGTAGTGTATCCCTGAGTGAGGCCAGTGTGGAGCAGAGACTCCACCAACCCTCCAGGGGAGGAAACCTCTGTTACTTTCCATCACTGAGATTTGGGGATCTTTGTTACTGCAGCATGGTCTAGCTCATCCTGATTAATATAGGAGCTAATCTGATCTGCTTTCTTCCTTCCAGCTGTCCTCTGCTACAGGAGCCGTTTCTTTCTTTCTTTCTTTTTTGTCTCTAAGAGTCAGAAAATCAGTTCAATGATGCCTACTGTACAAGAACATGAGTTTAAATTCTGTCCCCAAGCTCATTTTTTAGAAGTTAACGAGAGGGCAGAGAGTAAGCAGAAGAGCCTCTGTCCTTACAGCCATCTGCAGCCTCTCTCACCAGACACATCCTGAATATTATTCTTGGGCTATTCTCTTTCCTCATTAACTGAGGATTACAATATGGCCCCCTGAGCAGAAAACCTCCATAAACCACTGATTTCAAAAGCTCATATTTGCAGCACTTTCTGGCAGAACCTCAGCCAAACCAGACACAGAAAAAAACACTTCCATGGACAAAGCTAAAATGACCATCTGAGACTAGCCAATTCCTCTAGTTAATTTGTGCTATCAGGACCAGGCATCACCACCAATTCCAACACAACCCTTGATTTAGACACATAGTCTGCTCAGAGAGGCCCCTACAATGGGGATGATGGGCTTAGTGTGGCCCTGTGGCCTTCTGCTTGGCCCCAGACGCCACTCAGCTGCCTCAGGAAATCAAAAGATTTGAGTGTAAGGGGAGGGAAATATTTCATCTTCTGGAATGAGGAGTTCACAGACACGAGATTGCTTCAAGAAAAGCATAGTCAGGAAGGATCAGGCATCATCCAGAGGCCTGAGACCTCCTGTCACACTGTGTCAATGCTGTTTTCTAGAGTAGCTGATTTCTCCCTCCCTTCTCCCTCTTTCTTTCTTAAACTTTATTTTGCTGTGGCAAGAACACTTCACAGATTTACCCTCAACACATTTTTAAGTGTATGATATGGTACTGCTATCTGTAGGTACAGTATTGTACAGAAGACCTCTGGAACGCACTCAGCTTGTACAATTAAGACTTTATGATCAGCATCTCACCATTTCCCACTCCCAGCCCCTGGAAACTACTGTACTACTTGCTGCTTCTATGGGTTTATTTCTGATTCCTCACCCAAGTGGGGTCAGGCAGTATGTCCTTCTGTGACTGGCTTATGTCCCTCAGCATAAGGTCCTCAAGGTTCTTCCTTGTTGTCGCAAATAGCAAGATATCCTTTTTTATTTTTTAAGGCTTAATTATTATCCCATTGTATGATATGCCACCTTGTCTTTATCCATCCACACCTCTGAGAACATGAGATATCACCTCACCAATCCCCCTAACTCTTCACCTGCCTACCAGAGACAAGCATGTCTCTGCTTTCCTCTTCTTTCTCTGGAGGCCCGAGATCCAGAAATCCAAGCCCAGGTTCCCTTCCCTGTAAAAACCAACTCTGAGAGGTTTCTAGGCAAATATGTTCAGGATAACCATCACATCCCAAACATCCATGTACCCATCTCCACTGGCCCTTCACACACTGTGTGTTTCCAATCCTCTCCAGAAGGACTAAGCAGGAAGCATTGGTCCTAATTAAGGGGAGAAAATGAAGACATGCGGGATGGGGGTTCTACCACTGGACCAAGGCCATACCACTAGAAGTAAAGTGACTCAAGCTCTCCAGGCCTCAGTTTCTTCCTGTGGAAAACGGGGACGGTAATAATCCCTACTTCATGGGTATTTTGGTGAGGATGAACATATGTGAAACTTCCAAAATGTGCCCACCATCCAAGGATAGGGAAGAATGAGCAGTGAACCACATGAGGTTTGCTACTAATTGACACGGGGCCTCAACTGTCTCACCCTGGTGGTCTCTGCCTGGAGGACAGACTGGTTATTATTTCCTCATTATGATCAACTAGCTGTATCCTCTTTTTTCTTAACTGATCCCATACTCTCACCTTGGGTTGTTTATGCAAATGCAACCCTTTGACTTATTTTATTTTAATGTACTTATTACAATGATTGCACATTCAAATGTTTGCACGAGAGCTTCAAAACTCTAATTGCTCTGCTGTTGCCTTACCACTAAGCTGTTGCTAGAATCCATTTTTATTCCAGAGAAATAATTAAATGCAATAATGTCCTCCATTCCCATTCAACCTTGGGCATGTTTAGATCCAATTTCAATCAGGTAGAAATATGCTAAACACAATATGGCTTCGAGAGGCAGGTTATGTGACCCTGGCTGCTGTTCAAGAGACACCTGGATCTGCTTCTGTCTTTCCCTGGTTCTCTAACGTTCAGACTTCAGGATGGATCTCTCCTCACTCAATCAATTGAACCAGGGCCCCTTGGTCCTGTTTTGGAGGGGTGGAGGTGAGTCACTTTGTTTTTAAAAACTATCATCTCGCTGATAAACCTTTACTCTTATTTTTGTGTAGAAAGAACACTGGACCGAGAGGAAGAAGACCTGGGTTCTTGTCTTGCTTTAGCAACTGTCTAATTTTCTCCTCTAAAAAGTGACAGGTCCTGAGTGTGAGCTACTAGACATTCTCTGAATTAGTCATTAACCAATATGATTGACTAACAACAAAGTTCTACCATTCCAGCTCATTGAGAACTAATTTGATGAACTCTAAGAGACCAGGGACTGAGGAATAGATGGACACTCCTAAAGGCATCAAGTCTTCTGCCTCCTTCATCCTTTGATCGTTATCTCTGGCAGCTCTTAGACCTGGGACAGATCAGTTCATCTCTCTGCGTCTTGATTTTCTCATCCATCAGCCAAAGTGCTTAAGAAACATGTATCTATTAGAAAGGACACATATAGCAAGCAGTTCAATGTCCAAGGTCTTTTCCAAGTTCTCTGCGCATACTGATTCCTTTAATCCTCATGATGCCCCTGTAAAGGAGATGCTATACAATTCTCCCCATTTTTAAGATGGGAGCACTGAAGTTCAAGAAAGTTAAGTGTCCAAATCCAGATCTAGGAAGTGGAAGAGTCAGGAATCGAGCTCAGGCAGTCAGGGTCCACAGACCATGCCTGCCAACACCATGATGCCTGCCCTGCAGCTATTAGGAACATGAAAAGTGCCAAAGGAAACCCTTGCCAGTGGTGCTGGTCAGACGTGAGGGCACTTGTCCACCGCTCACTCATCACAACCTGTCTAAGGTGTCCTTTTGCGCCGTGAGGACACACAGGCAGCTGAGTAGCTATCTGCTGTTGAATTCAGTGTCCAAGGCTCTACTCCAATCACCAAGGTGACCAAGGCCATTTGGAAGGACACTGGGGGAGGAACCCACACCTGCTTCCAGAAAACCTCAGTGCCAGGACAGACGAATGGTGGAGGCACAGTGTGCGTGGCTGAACCCAATACAGACATGCAATTACCCAGGCTGCCAATGCAAATAGACCTAATAAAGGCCCCTCACCCAGCTCATTCGCATGCATAAAACGTGGCTGGGCTGGCCAGCACCTAGAAACCCATGGGCCACACTGGGCATGAACAGGCCCTGCTTTAACAAAATCTTAAATAATAAGCCTGGTGCAATTTAGCAAGTTTATTTATATTAACAGGAAGCATGGCGTGGGGCGAGGAGGGAGGAAGCTGGATGGATAGCGTTGGCTTGGAAGCCAGCCTCCGCTCCTTCACCCTGAGATAGAGGAAGAGAGGCTTACTTCCTAGAGACTCACTTTTCTCATTTACAAAAGCAGGGGCGGTGCGGTAAGAAGACCTAGTCCGTGAAGGTGATACAGAGATGAAATAATATGGCACATATATTTAATTCCATTTAACAAAAGAGTATTTAGCATGAGGCTCGGTCACATTCAGCACTCAGCTGACATTATTAGCTGGTGTCTGGTCACCTGCTGAGCAGACCTGAATCTTCTGGAAAGGCATGGTGGCGAGGTGCAGTGTGTTCAAGTCTGACCTCTGTCCCTCTCTGCGAATGGTAGGGCCCTGTGCACAGTGCATAGCACCTGACTTAGGGAGCTTCAGTTTACCTCTCTGTAAGACAGGCACAGTAACCCACAACTACATGATGGGCCTTTATGAGAGTTAAAAAGAGTTGACACATGTAATGCTCTTAGCCTAGCGCTTAACCAATGTTTGTTATAATTTATCAAAATAGAATGTTTGTGATGATGGTCCAATGTGTGGTTCTGAAAGTGTCGTCTGGGGACCCCTGAGGGGCCCTACAGACCTTTCTGAGGACCTTTAAGGTTCAACTATTTTCATCGTAATATGAAGCTGTTATTTTCCTTTTTCCCCTCATTCTCTGACAAGCATACAGTGGAGTTTTCCAGAGGCCACATGACATGCGAAGTCATAAGAAATTAAAAGCAGAAGCAAACATAAGAATATAGCTGTCTTTTATTAAGGTAGATATTACAAAGATTGGCCAAAATCTACAACAATATCTTTTAACTATATTTGTTTTTATTGTGAAAAAGTATGTCTTTGTCATATCTTTACTTATATAGACATCTGCATTATTATTGTTATTTTAAGTAAACTAATAAACATTTTAAGAATGTCTTAAGGGGGCCCTGAGACCAACAAGTTTGAGAACCGCTGACACAGTGCACATCGTAATTCTAAATATCTAATCGTAAATGAAATAAAAAGTTTAGGACTTCTCAGGTGGGGTGTTTCACTACATGCCAGGTGTGTGGATTTATATTTTACTGACACATACAATAAATACACACTGGGTAGAATCTGGGCCAAGTGGAAATGGGGCGCTGATAAATACTTTCATGGAGGCAGCAGGAACCCAGAACCCTGAAGTCCTGAACCATCCTTGGGGAGGGAGAGTGACCGTCAGACAAGATGTGCCCCTTGACCAGACTCTAGCCAGGCCCCGCTGAGCCCCTTCTCTAGTGGGCCTCAACCTTGGCCTCCGCAGGTGAGCAAATACTAACAGTTTCTGACAGTTCAATGGCACATCCCCAGGATGAATCCAGGCCCCCTTGTAATGCCCGCCTCAGAAAACTTAAGGCTGCCAAAAATTTAGTTTATTTCAGCAAACCCGAGACAGAGGCCCCATGTCCCAGGCCCTGTGGGAGGGGAGGTGCCTAACTTGGATAAGCGCCATTGAGCAAACCCAGACAGGTTTTTCACAGGGAATGATCCCCTCTTCCTGTTTTTTGTCATTTTCCCCTTCCCTGACTCTACTGAGCCCCCACTCACCCCCTCCCTCGTCCCTCGTGCTCCCTTTAAAATGCCAGTCACCTCTGTGCAAACCTCAGTGGAATTCAGTTCATGCTGGACTTGCTTCCCTACTGCAACACTATTTTACTAATTAAAATCTGTCTTTGCATCTTTGTTTATCCCTGACACGGCCCAAGGCCCCAGAACCCAGACCTTGACCCCAAAATGCCATGTCCCTGAGGACCAAGCACAAAGGTCCAGGGGGAGTGTACACAGGCCCTGACCCGCATGCTCCTTCCAGCCCCAGCAGGTGGATGTGACGGTGACAGGCACGGTGAACAACCCAGTCTTGCTTCAATAATAAAGCCTTCTGGATACCTCTAAGGACAGTTTCTCAACTATGACACTATTGACATTTTTGTGTGGCTAACATTTTATTGTGGGGTTTTCCTGTGCATTGTAGGATGTTTAGCAGCATCTGTGACCTTTAGCCACTAGATGTAAGCCCCATGACAACCCAAACTGTCTACAGACATTGCCAAATGTCCCCTGGGTGGCAAACGTCACCCCTGGTTGAGAACCACGGCTCTAGGGGCAAGCGCTCTGGAAGCCAATGCTGATAACTTAGCTGTTCAAACCATGCTCCCGTCCAAAACAACATGCCCTAGTGACCAACCGAAGTGGTCAGAACAGGAGCACTGAGCTGGGAAGAAAGAAGAGGACCAGAGAAAGGGGCCAAGTTAACCCAAGAAGGATGTTCTGGAGGGCTGCAGGGGCATAGGCGATCTGGAGGAAGCATGGGGAAAATGGAAGCAGGGTTAAGGGGTGACCCCAGGGAGGAGAGGAGCATTCATCCAGGCAGTGGATAGCCCCTAAACTGATGGCACGTCCTTCATGTAAACCAGAGGTCACAATGGGACCCAATGGTTCCATCAAGTGCACAGATGTTCGGTTTGCCCTGTAGATTGTTTTCTTTTATTTGGTTGGTAATACCAGGCAACATTTCAATACCTGGAGATTTCATCTAAAAATCAGGATTTCTGCCCTCTCTTGAAGCATCAGAGGAGCTGACAATACTGCCTTGGATTCCAATGTGTGGCAATGGCCTGGGGCTGAGCAGCGGCCTGGTGGTAACCAGAGGGGCATCTGCTCTACAGATCATCACAGCTCCCTTCCAGCCTGGCCCATGTTCCCTTATCCACTACACACTGGGAACCTGGGCGGTGTGACTGCTTGAAACCAGAGGCCCAGGATCTTCAGCAAACTGTCCCCTGAGCCTTGTTTCAAAGATCTCAGAATCCTTAACAAGTCCTTTTATTCCAGGGGCTTTGATGGAAGTGCCACTGTACCTCACGGGGTGTTATTGCTGGCTTCCACAATGACTGGGGGATGCTCCTGGCAGTAGTGGGGGTGGGGGAAACACCGCATCCCTAGCAGTGCTCGGGAGCATGTGTCGCTCAGCAATCAGGAACGGTCCAGCATCTTGCAGAATGTCTGAAGGTCTCTGGATGTCAACTGGGTAACAGCGCATATTGTATTATTAGGGCCAGGGATGGAATTCAAAATTACATATAACACCCAGTACTTGTGAATGATTTTAATGTAACCGAATTTTCTAGGAAAGTCATTACCATTTAATGCAAGGGGAGATTTTACATCATTCAAAGTTTTACCATGATTTCCAAAAAATGACATCACCAATGTCTACACAAGCTGTGGCGGTTAAGTCACCAATCAACATGCCTGTTACCCACCTGCATTTGTAACTACTGAATTCCCTGTGTTTTAACACAACTGACCTCTTCATATGTCTCCAGCCCTCACTACTCAAAAGTGTGGTCCATCCACAGCAGCACCAACATCCCCAGGTGGTCTGTCAGAAATACAGTGTTTTGGGCCCTGCCTAGGCCAACTGAGTTGGAATCTGCATTTTAACAAGATCCCTGGGTGATGCATTTGCACATTTAAGTCTGAGAAGTGCTAGTCCAGTGTTGTTCTGCCTTATCATTTACAGAATACAATATACATTATTTGTATGATACTTTACTTTTCCATATCCCTGATATTAACATTAGGGCAGTGCATTGATTTATTTTAGAGTTCTGAGTGTAAGTGGGTAGTCAGTATGGATTTCATTTCAGGATAGATAAAAGGAATATTTTTAAAGATTTGTTGCATTAAGGAGAGGCTGAGTCTGATAGGGTTGAGAAGCACTTGTTGATTCATTCTATAAACTTTAATTGGGCGCCTGCTCCCTGCCAGGCACAGCAGAGGCAAAGGATAGGAAGGTAAATTAAGACAAGCTTCCCGCTCTTGGTGCAGTTCAGAGACAGGAGAGGGAAGTGGGTTATATGTACATAATTCATTTCAGTACAGGACCAGAAGGGAAAAGGGGGGGGGGTGCAGAGATGGATTTGTGCCTTGGGGTTCATCAAGAATTGGAAGCTGGTCAGGGGTCCAGGGAAAGTAGAGGTAGCTTTCACAGAGAAAGCAGTTTTCCTGCTCAATCTTGAGAAAAAAGAGTATGTTCATGTGACAGACAAAAGAATCAAGGGCAGGAAAAAACAGCAAAACTCAAATTTGGTAATAACAACTATTACAGCTAATACTTATTGAACATTTATTCTAAGAACTTGCCAAACACCTAACACAGATCATTTTTAAGAATCCCAGAACAATGTGTAAATCAATGGGAGGAATCCTTTCACAATTTTTACATGTATCAAATTTTCATACTGTATACTTTAAATGTCTTATAATTTTATTTGTTAATTACACCTCAAAAAAGCTGGGAGGAAATCCCAGAACAACTCTGTTGGGTAGGCAAAACTATGGAAGCACAGAGAGGTTGAGCAACATGCCCCAAATCACACAGCATGTTTATAAAGCTTACATGCTACTCTCATGGGCTGTTAACAACTAGCCTTTGTGCTATCATCAATAGTTCAGCAAACAACAACTGTTGGAGAGAATGTGGAGAAAAGGGAAACCTCATGCACTGTTGGTTGGACAGTAAATTGGTGCAGCCACTATGGAAACCAGTATGGACGGGTCCTCAAAATTTTAAAATAGAGAGTCTGGTCAAGATGGAGGTGTAGGTTAAGCACACCCTGCTTCCTAGCACAATCACAGCAAAAATTACAACTAGACTACAAAAGAAATATCAACCAGAATTGTCAGAAAATCAAGCTGTATGGAAGTCTGACAACCAAGGATTTAAAGAAACCACATTCATCCAGATGGGTAGGAAGGGCAGAAATGCAGAGTGGTGTATGGTAATGCGCAGAGACGACAGAATAGGTGGTCCCACACCCACATGAGGTAGATTAAAAATTGGGAGGGACACTTTGGGAGCAAGGGATCCCAGCCCCAGACCAGACCACCTTGCCCAGGGTTCCAGCACCAGGAAGATAAGTCCCCATAACGCCTGGCTGTAAAAACTAGTGGGGGTTGGGGTGGTGGAAGAAACTGCAGGATTCTCAGGAGGTACCACTTAAAGGGCCTTCAACAGACTTATGACTTACACAGACTCACCCCCCCACCCCCGGGATTCAGCAGCAGGACAAGAGCTGGAGGGGCCCGAGTGGCATGCAGGGAGAAACTGAAGTGCCTGGCATCAAACTGAGTGCTGGGAGAAGCCTCCTCCCAGGCAAAATTCCAGAGGCCAAGCAGCAGCACTGTCCCTTTTCTGAGCCCTCTCCCACACAGAGCCACAGAGTGGTGGCATGGGTTATCTTGCTCTGGTGATTACCTAAGGCTCTGTCCCCATACAATTTACAGATGCCTTTTCTACAATAGGCCACACTACTAAGACAGGAGATCAAAGCAGCTCTACCTAACACACAGAAACAAACACAGGGAGGTTGCCAAATTGAAGAGACAAAGAAACATGGCCCAGACTTCCAGCCAAGATGGAGGCGTAGGTGGACACACTATGCCTCCTTGCACAACCAAAATTAAGGACAACAAAGATTTAGAAACAGGAAAACAATCAGAACTGACAGAAAATTGAACTGTACGGAAGTCCGACAACCATTCATCTAGACTGGTAAGAGGGGTGGAGTCGCAGCAGGAAAAAGTGGAGGTTGGCGGACCTGGGCACGCAGGCAGCGGCTGGCAGATCCAAGGCATATAGGTGGTGGCTAGTGGACCCCGGGCACCAGGTGGCAACGGGCAGACTCAGTGAGGCCGAGTAAGGCCTCTGGCTGACCAGGTGGTCCTACATTTGCACGCAGATAATCCAGGTGAAAATGGGGAACGAGACAGACTTTGCAACCTAGGGCCCCAGCACCAGAAAATAAAACCTAAAAACACTGATTGAAAACACTTGTGGGGGTTGAGGTGCCAGGAGAGACTCCCAGCCTCACAGGTGAGTTCATTGGAGAGACCCACGGGGTCCTAGAACGTACAGAAGCCCACCCACATGGAAATCAGAGCCAGAAGGGCCCAATTTGCTTGGAGGAAGTGGCGGAAGGGACTGGAATCCAACAAAGAGTGGAGCAAGCACCACTGTTCCCTCTCGGACCCCGCCCCCACATACAGCGTCACTACCCAGTGACTGGGCTGCCCTGCCCTGGGGAACACCTAAGGCTCCACTCCTCACTACATTAACAGCCGTGACCAGACCAAAAACAACAACAACAACAAACAACAAAAACCCAAAACTGGCTCAAACAGGAGGACAGATCAAAGCCCCAGAGCCAATTCATCTAAGTGACCAAGAGATAGCCAATCTATCAGATGCACAGTTCAAAGCAGTGGTCATCAGGATGCTCACAGAATTGGTTGAATGTGGTCGCAAATTAGATGAACAAACGAAGGCTACAATAAGTGAAATGAAGGAAAACACACAGGGAACCAATAGTGATGGGAAGGAAACTGGGACTCAAATCAATGGAGTGGACCGGAAGGAAGAAAGAAACATCCAATCAGAAAAGAATGAAGAAACAAGAATTCAAAAAAATGAGGAGAGGCTTAGGAACCTCCAGGGCATCTTTAAACGTCCCAACATCTGAATTATAGGAGTACCAGAAGGGGAAGAAGAAGAGCAACAAATGGAAAACTTATTTGAACAAATAATAAAGGAGAACTTCCCCAATCTGGCAAAGGAAATAGACTTCCAGGAAGTCCAGGAAGCTCAGAGAGTCCCAAAGAAGATGGACCCAAGGAGGAACACACCAACGCACATCATAATTACATTAGCCAAGATTCAAATGAAGGAGAGAATTCTAGAAGCAGCAAGGGATAAGGGGACAGTCACCTACAAAGGAGTTCCCATCAGACTGTCAGTTGATTTCTTAAAAGAGACCTTCCAGGCAAGAAGGGGCTGGAAAGAAGTATTCCAAGTCTTGAAAGGCAAGGACCCACATCCAAGATTGCTCTATCTAGCGAAGCTGTTATTTAGAATGGAAGGGCAGATAAAGTGCTTCCCAGATAAGGTCAAGTTCAAGGAGTTCATCATCACCAAGCCCTTATTATATGAAATGTTAAAAGGGACTTAATCTAAGAAAAAGAAGATAAAAAATATGAACAGTAGAAAGACAGCAAACTCACAGATATTAACAACCACACCTAAAACAAAAGCAAACAACTATAACAGGAACAGAATCATAGAAATGGAGATCACGTGGAGGGTTAGCAACAGGGGAGTGGGAGGAGAGAAGGGGAAAAGATACAGAGAATAAGTAGCAAAGAAAACTCCAGAAAAAGAACTAAGCAAAATGGAGACAAGCAATCTATCAGAAATAGAGTTCAAAACACTGGTTATCAGGATGCTCCAGGAACTCATTGGGTAGTGTAACAGAATAAGAAAGACCCAGACAGAAATGAAGGTTACATCAAGTGAAATAAAGAAAAATCTACAGGGAATCAACAGTGGAAGAAATGAAGCAGAGACTCAAATAAACAATTTGGAACATAAAGGAAAAAAACATTCAATCAGAACAGCAAGAAGAAAAAAGAATTATAAAAAAAAAACCAACAAGGATAGGCTAAGGACCCTCTGGGACACCTCCAAACATACCAACATCTGAATCATAGGGATGCCAGAAGGAGAAGAGGAAACGCAAGAAATTGAAAACTTATTTGAAGAAATAATAAAAGAAAACTTCCCTAATTTGGTGAAGGAAATGTACACACAAGTCCAGGAAGCACGGAGTGTCCCAAACAAGATGGACCCAAAGAAAACCACACCAAGACACATCACACTGTATTTTTAGGACTATAAGATGCATCAGACCATGGGACACACCTAGGTTTTAGAGGAGGAAAATAGAAAAAAAATTTTTAAGCAAAAAGTGTGGTAAAATATTTAATAACCTGTGACCTTGCTCCATCACCGCCCCCCGCCCACAGCAAGCCAGGTAAGCTACATTTGGACTGTAAGACACACCCCCGTTTTCCTCCCAAATTTGGGGGGTGCACCTTATAATCCAAAATATGGTAATTAAAATGCCAAAGGTTAAAGATGAAGAGAGAATCTTAAAACCAGCAAGGGAAAAGCAGAGAGTTACTTACAAAGGAGTTCCCATAAGAGTGTCAGCTGATTTCTCAAAAGAAACTTTGCAGGCTAGAAGGGACTGACAAGAAGTACTCAAAGTGATGAAAAGCAAGGACCTATAACCTAGATTACTCTATCCAGCAAAGCTGTCACTTAGAATCGAAAGGCAGATAAAGTGCTTCCCAAGGAAGGTAAAACTAAAGGAGTCCATCATGATCAAGCCATTATTATAAGAAATGTCAAAGTTACTTATTTAAGAAAAAGAAGATCAAAACTGTAAACATTAAAATGGCAATCAATTCACAACTATCAATAATTGAATCTAATAAGCAAATAAGCAGAAGAGAAACAGAATCAGATACGGAGATCATTTGGAGGGTTATTACTTGGGAGCAGGGAAGGGGAGAATGGAGGAAAAGGTGCAGGGATTAAGCAGTACAAACTGGTAGGTTCAGAATACACAGGCGGATGTTAAGAACAGTATAGGAAATACAGTAGCCGAAGAACTTATATGGATGACCCATGGACGTGAACTAAGTGGGGGACTGCTGCAGGGAATGGGGATACTGGGTGGAGGAAGGGAAAGGGGGAAAATTGGGACAACTATAATAGCATAATCAATAAGATATATTTAAAATTAAAAATAGAACTAACTACCTTATACCCAACAATTCCATTTCTGGGTATTTACCTGAAAATCAAAAATATTAACTTGAAAAGACGTATGTACCCTTATGTTCATTGCAGCATTATTTACAATGGCCAAGATATGAAAGCAACCTGGTGTTTACCAATAGACAGCTGGATACAGAAGATGTAATTATATACAATGGAATACTATTCGGCCATAAAAAACAACAAAATCTTACCATTTCTGACAACATGGAAGTACCTAGAGGGTATTATCCTAAGTGAAATAAGTCAGACAGAGAGAGACAAATACCGTATGATTTCACTTATGTATGGAAACTAAACAACAAAATAAACGAACAAAAATAACAGAAACAAACTCATGGATCCAGTGAACAAAGTGATAGTGGCTAGATGGGAGGGAGGTGGGGGAAATGGACAGAAAAGTTGAAAGGGATTAGGAAGTACAAATTGCCAAGTGTAAAAATAGTCACGGGGCTGTGAAGTACAGCACAGGGAATACAGTCAATAACATTGTAATAACTGTGTGTGGTGTCAGATGGGTACTAGACTCATGGAGGTGATAACTTCATAAAACATACAAATGTCTGATCACTATCCGGTGTACCTGAAGTTAACACAGTATTGTACATCACCGCTAACTGAAAAATAAATAAAATAAAATAGAACAAGTAGCCTTCGTAAAGTGCCCCATATGTTTCCAAAACAACCCGCAGTGGGGGGCAACACTACCTCCACCAAAGACCCTGGGAGAAAGTGGTCATCGCTGAGGAGGAGAGGGTCAGGAGGTGGAAGTTTCCTTAAATAACCTGGGTCCTTGGTACAAAGTCCTCTGGCCCCACTGCCTCTGTCTCTGTCACTCGAGACTAACCCCAGCTCTGAAACCCCAACCCCAACATGCTCTTTGTAGTGGTTTTATTTTCCTACACACCTTCTTGGCTTCTCCTGTCCCAATTCCCTAGAAGCCCTCCTTGTTCTGGCGGTCGCCTTCTTAACATTCTCCTACCCAGGTCCTCTGGAAAGGGATACTTAAGGAGAAAAATGGGTCTCCTGTTGATGAAAGACATCCAGCTTTTAGACTCGTCCTCTGCGTCTGGTGGGTGCCGCCTCCCCTCAGACACCCTGCCACAAGTGGGTAATGAATGACACACTTGTAAGCTCATTACTGCAGAGTCTCTAAAGAAATGTAAATGCTCATGGAGCCAGGGATATAAATAAAGAAAGATGCCTGTAAATAAATAAATATATATGTATGTACACACACATACAAATCCAATTAATTTATATCATCTGAAAGCCAAAGCCATTTGGGGTGGGGAGAGAGAGAAAGAGAAAGGCAGCTAATATTGCCATCTATGTGACTTCAGAACTGAGCCTCCCAGCAGCTGACAATAAATTATTTTTACTATGCAGAGGTACAAATGAATATGCTGCTGTCACCCTCTAAATCTCCTTTATGAACATGTGTTTGCCTTGGCCCGCCCTCCCGGGGACAGGGGCTTCCCAGCAAGTTTTCATTGGCCCAGTTCCTGAAGAAGGCCGCCGTTTTGCAGGCCTACTCGCTGCAAACTGTGGGCACCCCATTGGCACTTCCGGTTTACATGTGAGCTTGGCTGACTTGGAGATCAGCCATCTCTACTGGAGGGCCATGGGGACTACAGTGAGAGCAATGCCCAGGCCTAAGGTGCTGAAGGATCATTTCTGCATCCTGGACTGAGGGTTGCTGCTGGTGGTGGGTTAGGACTGTTCCAGGCTGCACTGTTCACTAGACCCTGACATCTTCTAACAGGCTTCAGAATGGACACGCAAAATCTCATCACAACCAACTTTCATGTGCGCTGCTCGAAACGAAGGTTCCAGTCACTCTCTTCAGATGGAATGTGTCCAATGTCCATCTCTCAAACTGCACTGAACAAGGGGGAGCAGTGGGCAATCATAGCCCACGGTGACATGCTGGACACTGTGCAATGAGTGAGTTACAAACGCAAGCTCTGGAGTCACTCTTTTGGATTTGAAACCTGGCTGTGCTACTTCCCAGCTGTGTGACCTTGGGGAGGTTAGTTAACCTCTCTGAGTATTGGTTCCTTCCTATGTAAAATGGGTAAAATAATATCTAAATCTCATGGAGTTGATAAGAAGATATATTGACTTAACCAGTGCAAAAAGCACAATTTCCAACACAGAGTGAAGCAGTCAAAAGACAGTAAAATTGTCAATATTATTTCATCTAAACTTCCACAGTAACCTTTAATGCATTCACTCATGAATTATTACTGAGTGGAGTGCCAAGTACATGCTAGCCTCTGTCTTAGGCAGTAGGGATATGTCTATGAATAAGACAGAGAGATACCCGCTTTTTGTTTTAGCAGCATGAGACAAACAACCAACCCACCAACAACTCAATATAAAGATAAAAAGCTAGCATAGAATGTGTTAAGAATAATGCCAAACATCACTAAATGTTTTTATCCACCCATTTTGAAGATGAGGAAACTGAGGCTCAGAAAGGTTATCTAAGCAGGTTGAGGAGCTAGGCCTGTCAGGCCCCAGAGAGCTGAGAGAGTGAGAAGAACTGGAGAGAGGCCAGGTGCCAGGGTAACGGGTGAAAGGGTTGCTCTGGGGAGGGGAGTCTACCTGCCATCCAGGTTGAGCAGACCAATTGCTATCGGCCAAGTTCCTTAGTGAGGAGCTGAGCGGTGGCACCTCTCCTGGCATGACCAGCTGCACCCTGGCTTCCTAAGTCTTGCTGGATTCAGACAAAGGAGTTCCCTTTCATCCTCGAACTGCCCATGAAACAAACCCAGCAGAAGGCAGTTCTGAGAGACCTGATGGACCACAGTTCTTCAGGCCACTAGATGGCTCTTTCTGTGAACTTTACAGTGTACAAGCTGCTAGCTGCACCGAGGTTCTGAAGAAAGGCTGCTTTCTCTCTGGATAGGACACGTCTCTAAAGTTCTTCTGAGTCCTCAGTTTCTGGGGGCCCTCCAGGGTCAGCTCTGTCTAGACGCCAGAGGAAAGGAAGTACCACCTGCACCGGCCTGCAATGCCCAGAGCAACAGTGGCCTGAGAAGGGAACCCGGGCAGGCACAGGAGCTGCAGCTTCTGGTCGCACCCTGGCGGGGATTCTGCTCGGCTCCTTGGCGCGCTCTGGGCCCTGCTGACCACCTGCAAACTGGGCGTGTTGGGCTAGGGCAATACTTCTGACACTGTTCTCGTTTACTCAGTAATTTTAATTCGCTACCATTTAAACATAATATACTTCTTAGTGAATAAAGAAATTCATTGCCATGATCCCTAAAATCTGAACACAAAAAATAGGAAACAATGTTATTTCACTCCAGCTGGATCAAGTTGTCTGCCTGAGGCTCTGGGCCTGGGGCACAGACTCTGTTGTACAGGGAGATGTGTAAGAAGTGTCAAGGTGTTTAAGGCAGACTAGTGCCAAGCTGAGAAGTTCTCCTTGGGGGGTCAAAGAGGTTAAAGAAGCGTGAAAAGGCACTCATTTCCTCCTTGGATCAGTCAAGGTTATTTAATATCCACGGGGTACCCCAAATCCTTTTGGGTACCATGTGAGGCACCTACCCCTCTTAGTAAAACATGAGACACGTTAGTCCCTCCGATTCCTTATCACATGAACTCTCTAGGATTCTACAGGACCATGGGCCATACCTGAGATGACAGAGCAAGAAAGGGGAGTGAAACCCTCTCGCTCCTCCCAAGCTCCCACAGTATAGGCATGGATCAGGAGACCCCAGAACTGGTTCTGCTTACTCCTCCTCCCCATTGAGGTTGTCTTCAAGCCCAGAGCTCCCCATGGGACCTCACCTTCTGCTTCCCAGGGATGCTGATGGGAATTCTTACTGTATACCAGGTTCTCAGATCTTGCACGGACTAATTTAAACCTTATGGTAGCCCTGGCAGGCAAATGATGCCAGCATTCTCATTGTAGAGATGAGGAAACTGAGGCACAGAGAGGCAAAATGACTTGCTTAAGACCTTCACCCCAACCTCCTAATCCCCCAGCCAGTAAGTAGCAATCCAATGCCCCCAGCTGCTTGTCATCCTGTCCTAATCGCTCCCCAGAGGTGATTGCCCCATGGAGCAAGGGGGAAAGCAAACACATTTTTAGAAATTACTTCCGACAGGCAACCAGAAACTAAAATAACAGCATTTCATTTGTCTCGGTAGCTGGGGGTAAAGGCAGCTCAGGTGGGAGGAGGAGGAGGCTGCAGGCTCAGTGAAGACAGGGCTGGCTGGCCCTGCATGAGCCCGGTTCTGGTGGTTCTGGTTCTGTAGGGGCGCAGGCATCTCCCTCCCAGCACGGTGGCTGCCTCCGCTGGGCACTCTGTAAGTACAGTGGTGGGGAGAAGGGGCTGGGTCTCTAAGAGGGAACGTGTGAAAGGGGGAGCTTCCAGGAGACAGGATGACCATGCCACACACGGGATCCAATTAGTCATTTTACAGACAAGATGTAAGGCTATCAAAAACAGCACGAGCAACACAGGCCAGGTTGGGGGTCAGGTGTTGACTATTTTTACTGAGAGCAAGAATCAGTATTTACTGAATGCTCAATACATGCCACTGCTGCAAGGGATTTACCTGCAGTCTGTCATCTCCTCACAATGATCCTTAGCTGTAGCTACCACTGTTGCTAACCCCATTGAACAGACAAGGAAACTGAGGCACAGGAATGATAAGCTGCCCGCCCAAGGCCACACAGCTAGTAAGTAATGATCCAGAGTATGAACTCCAGAGCCCACTGCTGCTGAAATTCATACATTTTGTGGATCTCCCCACATTTCCCAAACACCTAAGAAGTGGCCAGTCCTGCATGAGTGGATCAGAATGAACGGGCACATCCTGCCCTTGCTGGGAAGGAAAAAGGCGCTGGCCTTGGAAATCTGACAGGCTGGCACGTCTGGAAGCGAACCAAGCCAACGGGAGCAGATGGAGCCCTCGCAGCAGATGTTAATGCAGTGTGCTTTTTCCATATGCTTTTCTGTTTAGCTGTAATAAGTGAATTGTTCTTTAATATCTGTCAGGAGCTTAAACTCTGAAGGCCGGTGGCAGTCACAGTCACTCAGGAAGACACAAAGGGAAGCTGTCTGGGCCGTCCCTTCGCATCACAGAAGAAGGGCAAAGACTGTCAGAAAGATGCCAAGTAGTGTGGTCCAGGTTGGCGCGCACATGTGCATGCCCACACACACGCGCGCACCCCTGGTTTGTCCTGGCAGCCAGATTCGCACCTGACATTCTAGAGCTTTGAAAGCCCATGCCAGCAGCCTTCCTGCTCAGCAGTAAGCATTAAGTGGATTCCCAGATATTACCTTTGGAAAAGGGGGAAAAAGATCCAATTTGAAAATACATAAATGACTCAAACCACTTTGTTACTTAGTTCCTGCAAAGCAACAACAGCTCATCTTTTGTTTTAATTGAATTTATTGGGGTGACATTGCTTTGCAAAACCATACAGGTTTCCAGTGTACAAGTCAACAAAACATCACCTGTACACTGTGTCATGCACCCATCGCCCGAAGCAAAGTCTCTTTCTGTCCCCATTTCCCCCGCTTTGCCCACCTCCACCGCCCCCCTACCCCCCTTTCCCTCTGGCTATCACTACTTTGTTGTTTGTGTCTTTGTGTTATATTTATATTTATATATGGTTTATTTATATGTATTTATATTTATATTAGTGATACAAAAATATGAGTGTATTATATATATATATATATATATATATATATATATATATATTTTTTTTTTTTTTGCTTATTCCCTTCACTTCTTTCATGCGGTTCCTTAACCCTGCTCCCCTCTTACAGCATTCAGTCTGCTCCCTGGGTCCATGCCTCTGTTTCTCAATGAAATGCAGCAAGAAAACCCAGAACCCTGTCTTCTGGCCTGCCTCAGGATCCCTCTTGTGTCTTGGCCCCATCACCACCATCACATAGGGGTGGAGTGTGATGGTGGTGTCTGTGGGCAGTATTTTCCCGCAGCATTTCTATCTGATTCTCAGATGGAGTCTCACCAACTTCCCAGTCTTTTGAAGGGCCCAGCTTTGATTCTGTTGACAGCACTGAGACCTCCCCACCCTCAATCATGCGTTCTTATGTTCTTATGCCAGAGAAGGAGCACTGAGGACATGTGCCCAAGGTCACACAGCTGGTAACTGGTAGGAATGGGGACGCGAAAAAGGCTCGTTCGAGCCCGTTAATGAAGCCCATTCACCACCACACTTACTTAAATGGTGGACAGACAGTGGGTTGGGGCAGGCCGTAGTGTGTGGGAGGGTAGGTAGGCAGGTACTGTCCAGACCATCAGGAAAGAGGATGGCAGACGGAAAGTCAGAGAAGACTAATGTGTCAGAGGACCTCCTAGGGTCTTGGTCAAATGGTGGCAATGCCCATCAGCTTGCCCATGCAAGCTGCTCTACCTTGCCAGCTAAAACCACCCACCATAAGTGTCCATGCGTGCTTATTCATAGCAAATTCTTTAGCCCCGACTACGTGTCCCCTACGTGGGTCCTTGGTCATCACAGCACTACAACTGGCTTATTAGTTAATATTTATGTGCCAACTTACTAAACACCTTACATACTATTAACTCATTTAATCTTCATGATGATTCCATGGGTAGGTATTACTGTTATTATCATCCCAATTTTAAATGTAAATACACTGAGGCAGCGGGAGTTTTCTAGCAAGTGGTAGAGCAGCACTAGAACCCATGTCCTCTGCCCTCTGAACCATTAGGCATCACCGTTACTTACTGAGCCTTTACACTGCTCTAAGCATTTTATAAATGCCGTAGGATACAAACAAACTTATGACACTGGTGCTATTTTCATCTCTACTTTAGAGATGAAGAAACTGAGGGTCAGAGAGGTTGAAAGGTCCCAGTGCCCCCCAGGCCAGGCCACTGCTCGCTCATCCTGCAGCCTGGCGAGTTACAAAAGCGCTCCCTTTCCTCTGGGCAAGCATAGCCCTGAGTCCAGGTGCACGTCCTGATGACCCGAGTCAGGCTGAATCAGCTCCTACTTACTCCCGTGCGCTGTGCTCATCCTGGACCACTGCACAGAGAAGCACTTCATTCCACCGCTAATACACAGCAGAACTGAGATCCCAACCCAGGTCTGACTGGGATCTGGCTTTCAGTCACGAAAAATGCTCCGTCACCCATCTTAGACATCACTCCCCTCTTTTTTAGCCCAGTTCTAGATTCAACCCTATCCAGGGTTGCTTAGAAAATGTCCAGTCCAGTGTCCTGGAGTGGGCAAAAGCTCGGTAAAGGTGTGCTAGCCAGGGCAGAGCCTTCCAGAAGAGACCCCTCCCACCCCAGAGGCTGCTGATCACTTCTCCACAGTCCTGGAAAAGCTCTGGGCTCGCAGAAGGCAACTCTCCACAGGGAGACAACTGTAGAGTCCCTGCAGTGGGTACTGCATGCAGCCCCCTCCCCCAACCCCAACCAGGCAGCCACTCTGCACAGAGATCCTTCCTGATCTGCACTGTCAGGCTACAACTTCCCCGTTCTGAGGACTCTGCTTGAGGCTTCTCCAGCCAAGAGCCTGCTGCCGGGGAGCACTGCCAGAGCCCTAGACTCTACTCAGATGTTGCTTTGCATTAAGGGCCCCTGTGCTGCATTCCCAGAGAGAGAGAGAACAAGGAAACTCTGCCAAATGTCCCCCAAGAGAGAAGTCAAATGAGGAGGGAGGGGAAGAGAGAGAGGAAGATGAAGAGGGATGAGGGTGGAGAGAAAGGAGGAGCGGAGGGAGAAGGGAAATAGGAGGAGGGGGGGAGCAGGGGAGAGAGACTGGGCATCTGAAGCAGGAAAACAGACACTAACCCAAGTCTGTCTGGAGTGGAGAGACTGGTACTTCCAATTGGTAGTGGGAATAATAAAAAAAGCTTATATTTATCAATCACTTAGTAACAAAGACTGAAACTGAGTGAGAGCTGAATATGTGCCAGCACTATATTAAGTACACTTCAACTCGGGACCTATACCAGTTACCTATTCCTTCCCCAGTACAGGAATGGTGCCCTGCCCAAAGCAGGACAGCCTCGTCAAGATAAACCAATCACCAGCCAAAAAATTTGCGAGTGCAACCCCAGGCATGCAGCCTCATTCACGATAAGGACAATATGGCTGGGATTTCTCACACACCCCGTGCCCGTCAGGTACTGTACATTCTTCTTTTGCTTCTATAGGGCTTTGTCCTCTTATGAGTATAACAGGCTGAGTGCACTCACAGCTGCTGTATCAATGCCCTTGGCAAACTCTTCCCATTAAGAGATGGTGTCTGTTTTCTCACACCTTGATTATGGGCTGCTTGGAACCTGTTGTCCAAAAGAGTGTGGTGGAGGTGACCCTGCTCCAGCTCTAAATTTGGCTTCGGGGAGCCTTGCACTTTCACTCTCTCTCTTGGATCCCTGTCACTGCCAGGTGCACAGGGCCAGGCTTATGTTATGTACTGGGGATGAGAAAGCACGTGGAGAGAGTTCACATGTCCTAGCTGAGACTAAGTCAGCCTACAGCAAGCCGACCCCCACACATGAGATCCAGGCAAGATCACAGGGCTACCACTGAGAAACAGAAGAACTACCTAGCTGACCCAAAGGCCCATGAACAATAACAGATAACAAAAAACACTTTTTTACCATTAAGTTTTGGAGTGATTTATTAAATCACCCCAATGATACAATGAACATTATGTAGATAAAGAAACAGCCTCAGATAGAGACATGAAGTCACTAAGGCAATCCAGCTATTAAGCAGTGGGGCAGGGATTCTGCCCCACTCTCAGTTTTTATTCATGATGATCCAGATCAGAGGTTAACAAACTGTTTCTGTAAAGAGCCAGCTAAATAAGTATTTTATTTTTAAAAGATTTTATTTATTTATTCTTAGAGAGAGGGGAAGGCAGGGATAAAGAGAGGGGGAGAAACATGGATGTGCAAGAGAGACATTGATTGGTTGCCTCTTGCACACCCACAACTGGGGACCCGGCCCACAACCCAAGCGTGTGCTCTGACCAGGAATTGAACCAGCGACTCCTCAGTTTGCCAGATGATGCCCAATCCACTGAGCCACACCAGGGTGGCTTATCAGTCAGGGTGCTAATAAGTATTTTAGGCATCATACACCACAGAGTCTCTGTGGCAACTACTCAACTGTGGCACTGTGGAATGAAAGCAGTCATAAACCATATGCAAACAAGTGGCCGTGGTTGTGTGCCAATAAAACTTTATTTACAAAACCAATTTGGCCCATGGGCTGTAGATTGCTACTCTCTGCTTTAGACCACTTCCCTGCATCATCACCACGTGTGTCAGCACTTCTTCCCTTTCTTTTCTCTGTTATTTCACTTTTTTCTTTCTCTACCACTTCCATGAAAAACTCCTTAATTATCTCCCACCGTTTTTTCACTCTACGACATGTGACAACTAACTCTAAACTCCACAGCTCTGTTTCCCCAGCGTGTGTGTGCCTCTACTCCCCAATTTCGCAAATCTCTGTCATTTTCAAAAGTCAGTTTGACTGATATGTTTTTCCAATGTTAGGTTGATAGCTCTCTGGATTCCCCAGATATGGGAACTTTCAGAAGTTATGATCATATTCTAAATCCAAGACCCAACATCATCACTGTGACAGTTGGGAATGTAAATTACTGCTGTTCAGAGCATTAAAAAAAAAGTTTCAGTTCTGTAGCTATAAAATTTGACTTGCTCCTCCTAAAAAAGTTCCTCCCCCCCCTCACCCCCCGCCGCCAAATATCCAGAGTGATGCAGAAGTAACTCCGAGAGCTGTTTCATCAACCCACACACCCAGGCTCTGGGGCAACCTCTCTGTAAGAAGCAGGAAAGCTGTGTGATGAAGACTTCCTGCAGAGAATAAAAATTCAGCTTGGAGCAAATAAAATCCCACTGATTTTCAGTTTTAAGGATGTATAGCACATCCAGAAACTAAAGTGTTAGGATAGATTTCAGTTTTTCCACCTTTTTTGCCCCTCTCCACTCTTTAGTTGCCCTACTTCAAACACGGAGCCTTGTTTGCAATTAAAGGAGACTCTGAACTTGGCTATTTCCCCCCACAATTGAAAAAAAGAAAAGTAGACTTGGGAGTTTTTCAAAGGAGCTCATCCAATTTAGAAGCTGAGCCATGACTTGAAAGTTTTCATCCACGGTAAGTCAGGGTTAGCGTCAAACTTTCCGTAATTTTTAACAACCTTCTAAGTAAAAAGAAAGGCGTCCACCTAGACTGACTTAAAATTTGAAAGTCTAAAGCTAGGAAGGCAGAAGAAGGCCCGTCTCATTTTTCATTATGGTACAATTTCATTTCCAAGAAGGGCTGGCCTTGGTCCCAGGACCTGGCACTGAGCGAGCTGTTTCTGGAGGCTGCCGTGACCAGCAGGGCTGAGAGCATGGCGGAAGGAGACAGCTTGCGGGACAGGACCCTTGATTACGTGGAGCTACTAGTGCCTTCCACGTCCAGAACCCCCCTACTACACTTGGTGTACTCCAAATAGTCTCATCCACCCAACCAAGAGCCCAAAGCCTGCCACAGGCACACACCTGTTAATGGATCCCAAGGCCATGAGCTTGCTCTGTGCTGGAGGGAGGGCCAGTCGACTACTTCTCACACAATTATCTCCATTATTGAGATGAAGAAACTCAGACCAAGGCCCAAGGTCCACAGCTAGTGAAAGGGAAAGGTGAGATGCACAGCCAGCTCATCTGATTTCAGAGGCTTCTCTTAACGAAAACAAGTAACTGACTTAGTGAATCATCCCATTGGTGTGGGTGACCAGGTGGCAATGGCCTGGTGTTGGTCAACATCCCTGGATCTCCCACTAAACCCTGATAATCCTCAGGCCACCTGACAATTGTCTGGTTTTAGAAGGACTTCCATTTCATGAATAGCATGTAAGACACGGGACCTATGAGGTCAGCAAGCAGGGATAACTATTTCCCATTGCACAGATGTGGAAACTGAGGCCCAGGGTCTTAGATCTCCAGCTCAGAGATGATAGTGTGGTGTGGATTTGTCCAGTGTGAAGCACACACAGCGTGCTTTGCATGGCCTCAACACACTCTGAGGCCCACACCTGTGGGCCCTCTGAGCTGTGTTTTTCTAAAGCTTTGAAGGCCAACATAGGTGGCGAAGTGCCTCACATTTGGAATATGCTGAAAAGGGGTGCAGGGGTGAAAGATGTTTAAGTAAAAGACATACAGAAACAGAGCTAAAAATTGTATTTTTATCTTAATAGCTATTTACCCCTGCTCTTCCATGCTACAAAAGGCTTAAGCCAAACACACAGTTCCACTGAGCAAACATTAAACAGAAAAACACAGGATGGAGGGGAAGTGAGGAAGAGAATAGAAATAAAAGAACCCAACAAGAAATTTAATTTGCCACCAGGAGCATAGTAAGCATGGAGAAAATTGTCATAGACCTTGGGCACTTATGCACAGCATGAACTCGGACCCTGAGCTACCTAGCAGGCAAAGTAAAGAGGGAAACACAGTTATTTGGTTGTGTGTCCTAGATGGGATTCTTCATATTATGAAAAAATTCTTTCCATCCCTCACTTTTCATTGTCATCAGCTCCAACTGTGTTCCATTTGCCATGCACCAGTTCTGCCTCTCTGTTGAGCTGATTTGAAAGGACCTGCAGGAAGGTTCTGCAGAAAAGCTTCTAAAATCAGACAGGCTCTCTAGTCTGCATCCCTGCGCGCATGTTACAATCAAGTGTTTACTTAACGAGCATCACCTGAACAGACTGGCGATGGAGGAGTTTAAAACCACTTTGGTAGCAGACTGTGCCACCAGAATAGCAATCAGAAATGAAGCAGAGGAAACTCTGACTTCACGGTGGACGCGAATAAGAAAATGCACTGCACTGGGCCACACAGCTATTCTGAAACCCTTTTCTGTACAAAGTAAAGCACGTGGGAATAAGGAGACACCTCCCCCACTTCTCTCGGTGCTATACCCAGTCTCTCTGGTGAAGGATAAGAGGCTCCTCCACTGCTCTCAGCCCCAGGCACTGAGTGGGCCTCATACTAATGGGCAGGGCCACTGCACATGAGAGGCGGGGGCCAGCCTTTGGCACATGCTGCAAAGCTGGCTCCACACAATGAGACTGTAAACTGAGTCAGGCTTCCTGCAGGAATGGGAACGTTCCAGGCCCTACATTCAGATCTGTAGCTTCCAAAGCCGAGTAGAGATATAGTTTAGCCCTGTGCTCCAGAGCATCCTTTTACCAGAATGCTGCCCTGGGACATCGAGAAGCTGGTCCCTGTCTGCTACACTAACTGATGCCTAGAGATCCTGGGGAACCAGGAGGGGTGAGGAGCGATCAGCAGGGCAGGTTACCCTGGCATCCCTGAGTTCAACACCATCAGGTAGCACCAGAAACCTCTGTTTCATACCCAACAACAAGTATTTCATCTTGTATTCTGCTCACTGCAAGCATCTCCCTAATGCAAACACCACTTAGAGAAGCCGCTGCAGTTCCTGCTGGATAGTTGTACCAATTAAATAATGTGACACTACGGAGGTGTAAAGCTATGTATTTACTCCCAAACCAGAAGCCTGAGGGTTCTTACTTAAAGATTTTAAGTGGGAAAAGAATCTCCCAGTTAAGAGTCAACATTAGCAGCGACCACAGTTCACTATTCGGAAAGGCCATCTCGAGCAGTTTCAGGCCAGAAACCATGGCCACGGCTGGGGAGGCACGTCCGAACTACTGTGAAGGGGGAGGGCGTGGGCTTCAGATCGGGACTCTGCCTCTTAGTGCTCAAGCCCTGTGTGACCTTGAGCTCTCTGTGCCTCATTGTCCTCATCTGCGAAACGGAGCAAAGCTAGCTACAATGTGGGGGAGAAAATTAAAAGAGATGAAGTGCTCAGGACAGTGTAATTAGGAATCTCCAATGAACGCAGGAGCAGCTATAAGCATGCACGCTGTGCCCCAGACAGGAGTTCTCCCACGCAGCACGGCCTCGGCCTCGGAATTTGCTCTGTCCCATTCTTTAGGGGTTTCCCACAAAGATGGGGGATAGAAGGGAAGGTTTCTGGAAAACCCGGCTGCCGGAGCTGGGCACAACTTGGCGGGTATCCCTGACAGCGGAAGACGCTAGTCTGAGAACGGGCACCTGGGAGGCTGTCTCAAGGCTGCTCCACCACGTGAGGGAGAAATGATGGGTTTGCCGGCTAGCCTGACACGTCAGAAGACGTGTTACTGCTTCAAAGTACAAAATAAGCAGAGTGTGGATAACTAAACACTATTTTTATCGCCGTTCTGACACTCTCAGGCCACAGGCAGAAGCTGCTATGTAAGGGAGGATGGGAGGCGATGTTTATTCAGAGTGTGGGGTGGCCTGAATACCAATGGGGCCAGCGGGAGGCTGCACTACTGCAAGGGCTCCGAGGGACAGGGTGGCGGTGGGATGGGGTGGGGGCAGGCTACCTAGGGGATGCGGAGCAAGGCTGGCCTGGGCTGGTGGGGGGTGGGGGGGTGCCGGAGTGGGGAGAAGGGCTTCTTTCTCCCTGGTGCCCTTCTCCCCAAACTGAGTCCTGCATCCTGCTGCCTGTCCTGACTAACCTCTGCCCTGCTGGGAATCTCCAGGCTCCTTTGTCCCTTGGCACTAGGGACAAAACTTACCCTCTAGCTCTGGGCTAGTCAGATCTGAACTATGACAGTTCTGAGCTCCTTCAGGGCAGGATCTGACCTGCTGTACTCACTATTATATTCCCAGGGCCCAGACAGTGCCTGGTGCATGTATACGGCGGGCAAGGAATAATTATTCACAAAAGAAGTGTTACCCAAAGGCTTGGGGGGCAGGGGCATCCGCGAACAATGCCGACAAAACTCTTGCCCTCATGGACCTTTATTCTAGCATGGGGAGACAGACAACAAGTAACACTAATAATAACAGTATGCACAAATAATGTGTGTAGCAGGGTAGAAGAGAGCAGGAGAAAGGGGGCTGGCATGCTGCGAGGGGTGCGACTTTGAAAAGGATGGTCAGGGCAGGTTTTGAACTGAGAGGGTGACTCGAGCAGAGATTTGAATTGAAGCAGGTGAGGGAGCAGGCTGTGCAGATATCTAGGGGAAGGATGCTTCAGGGAGAGGGAGCTGCAGTACAAAGGCCCTGTGGTGACAGCGTGCCACATGTGGCTCCCCTTGCCAGCGAGGACCAGCAAGGAGGCAGGCAGGCCAGTGTGACTGGAAGGGAGAAAGTAAAAGGGTGAGAAGCAGGAGATTAGGCCAGAAAAGAAATGGGGGGCGGGAGAGTAGATGATATAAAAAGCCTTCTAGAACTGTTTTCCTTAATGAGAGCAATTTTATTCCTCATGAGACACCTTGCGTATCTGGAGACTTTTTTTGTTGCCATAACTGAGGGTGGGGGGTACTGGCATCTAGCGGGTAGAGACCAGGGATGCAGCTAAACGTCTCAACAGTGCACTGGATGGCCCGACAACAAGGAATTCTCCAGCCCCAAATGTCAACAAGTGCAAATCTAGACCATTGTAAAGACTTAGCATTTGCTCTGAATGAGCTGAGATTATTCTGTTGAATGAATAAACAACCCTATACCTGCACATGATAACACAATTGTAAATCAGAAGGTATTTCATTTTCTTTAGAATCATTTCTCCTATTAATAGAGTTAGGGAGAAGAAAAATGGATCTTTCTTGCTGCCAAAGCACGTGGTGGAACTCCTGGTTTTGAAATGGCCTACTTTATGTGCAACCTAAAAGGATGCCAACTGTCTTCTGGCCTGGTGACAACAGGAGTAACTTCTTGGAAAGCTGGCTATGGAAACATGGAGGTGGCCAGGATCAACCCAAGGGAAAGAAACAAAAATCAACAACAAAAAACATGTTTGCCATCACCTGGGGGTGTGACCAGGGCCCCACAGGAGACCAGCTCAGTAGCTGTTTCTCACCCTGTGAAGGCTGACGGACGGGGCAGACCGCTGAGTTCTTGAGTGCTTTCACCTCCTGTCTCCAAATCCTGGCCCAGCCGCTTCTAGAAAGCTGCAGCTTTGCCTAAACTTCCTGTGGGTGATTAGAGCAAGGAGGCCCCAGTTCCCCGTTTCTGCCTCTGTGCTTGTGAATAATCAAAGGCTAATTAGGCGCAGCCCCATGGGAGTGGGAATTAGATGTGCAAGACATCTAAGAGGCTCTGAAAATAAAAATGTGAGGTGGATCTGACATGAATGCCAGCAGGGATTGCTGGCGATGAAGTCATTTGGGGCCTGGAGCCCAGGCCCCAGGTACATACAGGGGTGGCTTTCTCCAGGGCCAGAATGACCCTCTCTCTGGCTCACACCAAAGATGGAGAAGGATGAGCCACCAAGGATCTGGCCTTCGCCTGTCAGATCACTAATCAATCAAAGCAAAGCATTAAGAATCCAGAGTGACTGGCTTACTTCACTTAGCATAATGCTCCCTGGGTCCATCCATGCTGTCACAAAGGGTAAGATTTCCTTTTTCTTTATGGCTGAGTAGTATTCTATTGTGTAAATGCAAAACAGACACAGACTCATGGATAGAGAGCAGGCTGACAGGAGGGGAGGCTGTGGAGGGGGGATGGAGAGGAGGTGGTTGGTGGGAGGGGAAGAGATTGAGCAAAAAAGAGAAAAAAGTCACAGGCACGGACAACGGTGTGGTGATTGCTGGAGGTAGGAGGATTTGGAAGATGGAGGAGGATATGGGGGGATAAATGGTGATGGGCAGAGACTTGGAGACTTGACTTGGGGTGCTGAACACACAACACAGTGTGCAGATGCCCTGTTATAGAATTGTGCCCCTGAAACCTGTATAATTTTGTTAAAAAGTGTCACCCCAATAAATTCAATAAAAATGAAAAAGAATCCAGAGTGAGCTTTGTAATTAAGGAGGGCAGAGGAAGTCTCTCCAGGCTAGAGTCAAACTATCAGAGTTCAAATCCTGGCTCCCTACCTCCTGGCTGTGTTAAATAGTCTAACCTCTTTGACTCTCAGTTTCCTCATCTGTAAAATGGAATCAACAATAAGGAAATACCTTCAGAAATCATTGTGGAAGAGGAAAGGAATGGAGAAGAGAGCCAATGTCATACGTACTGATTCTTGGTGCTAGACACTGTGTTAAATGTTTAGACTTTAGGATTATTAGCTCACTGAATTCTCGTAACCCAGTGGTATTGGGTATTCCATCTTAGTATAAGAACGCTACAATGGAGAGGGATTCAGCCATTTGCTTGAGCCAGGGAGTAGAATCCCCTTCCCATCACGTTGCCCGGACTCCATGTTCTATCAGTAATACTGCCACACACAGAGCACTTCGAACTCCTCACATGCATGGCCATGCTGGGTCCTCACAATGAGCGTGAGAGGCAGTTAGTGGTGCCATTCCTGCTGCACGCTGCAGATGAGGAAAACAAAGCATGTCCCTCAAGGTCCCACCCGTCGAAGATCTCCACTGGGTAAATCCATCCCCAAGAGAAAAGTCCAAACAAATGCAAATATGGTTTGGGTCAGGTGATAACCACACAGGTAAGGGTGAGTGTTACATCTGGGGGATTAGGCAGGGGGTGTACTGTGCCCCTTTCAGGACCAAGGAGTGTAGCGCCCATAACTAACATCCACAGCACAGCTACTACACACCACACACCGAGCCCACATGTTCTCACTGATTGCTCACAGTGAGCCTGAAGGTTGCTGCTGTCATTATTCCCATTTTACAGATGAGGGCGCTGAGGTTCGGAGAGGTGAAGTAATTTGAGCCACACAGCTGGTGACTGGAGGCGATGGGAGTTGATCCAGGTTGGCTGGCATGTTCCCAACTACTCCGAAGCCTCTCGAAGTCTCTGTGAAGTGTGAGGATGAGATGTGGGAGTCCTGTAAGACTGTTCTACCAGTAGCTGTGTGACCTTGGGGCAGTCAGTTCCCCCCTTTCTGGCCTCAGTCTTCATCTGATAGGGAAGGGGCTCGACTGAATATCCTCCGGCTCTGAAGTAATAACGCAGTGCTCTACATGGACCTTAAACTGGTGCTCCTCAAGGTAAATGCTGGAACCCACCTCCGGGTCCTCGCACTGGTTGTTCTCTATGGCTGGAAAAATCTCTGCTGAGATATTTTTATGGTTCACTCTTCAGGCACCTGCTCAGAAGACAATCTCCTCCGAGAACCACCCCTCTTCTCCCAACAGGCATTCCCTATCCCACTCCACTTACCAATTCTGGGATAGTAGTATATATCTGCTCATTATCTGTATCCTCCGATTAAAATGCAAGCTATCTTGTCATGTCCCTTATGTACCCCTAAACCCTACCTAGTACACGACAGAAATTGGGTAAACATATGTTGAGCGAATGCCTAAATACATTAAATCCACTTCTGTGTACCTACTGTGCTCCGGGCAGAGGGGGAAAGCATGGTTAACCCCATCACTGCACTGGAATCCAGCTGCATGCAATTATCAACCTGGCCGCTGTCTTTAACCAGCAAATCTGAGTCGGAGAGAACAGCTTACAGGGTGGGAGTGGAGGCGGCAGTAAGCTACAGCGGGACTTCATAACCAGACAAAGCAGGCTGGCACGGTCTACCTGCACAAAACACTACTTGGGCCTCTCCATCCCGTTAACCCGCTGTTCCTCCAGGAACTTACAGAACAAACCATCGCTGAACACCATTGGGTTTAATGACTGAGATGATTCTAATAGTGAGCAGGCTTTTCTTACAGGCACAGTGCTGCAGAGAGGGGTTAAACTGGTACTCTGCAGGACTTTCCAGCCCCCTTTGTACCTCACGGTTTCCTAGCTGAGGTCACAGTGCACAAGCCCGAGTTTGCCTTCTCAACCATGAAGACTCCCCCAGGAGATCTAGGGGAAATGATCTGAATTTGCCCTCTGCAGCTCCTGAACCTGGGCCACTCGTGCTGGATTTCCTTGATGGCTAAACGCCAACCCTAGCCCTTATAAATGAAGGCCAAGGAAAGACTGCAGAATGTGAACCTGCTCTTCGAGAAAGTTTCAAACAGACAAGCAACATGGGGAGGATTTTGCTTTTGCCCAAACTGCTGGGCGTTGAGACCTGGGAGGAGCTGTGAGACTGCTTTCTCACAGCCCTGTTTCAAAGCAAGCACCCAAGCAGCAGGAGTGAAAGCTGGCTGCCTAAGCTTACTTTTAATGAAATGAGAATTGAAGTTCAAAAATAAACTGCGCAAAGCTTCACAGGGAAATACCAGATGACAAGAGGGTAATTCGGTGACTAAATGCATAAAAGGTGGCAGGGGTGGGGAGCCCACGTCTAAATCAATAACCAGGTCAGGCGGCATTTGGGGGTCAAAACAGTACGTGAGTTGTTAAGAGAGTGGTGCAAATTGACCTTGGATGGCTCAGTAAGAATTGCAGCTCTTTGGAGACATTTCCAGGCTGTCCCCCCACCACCCCCAAAATGCTACTACGTTTTAGCAAGTACGTGGCAATTCCATTTCTAGGAATTCAATCTTCAGGGCTGCGTGCACTCAAGTAAAATGACACATGTGCAGGGAGGATTCTAACGGCAGAGATTTTAATTGCAAAAGACTGGAAATAACCCACCTGGTTAAATAACTTAATGCCTTGCTGATGCAAGTGGAAAACAACGCAGCTATTAACAAGAATGAAGCAACACTATGTTTACTAGAACAAAACAATTAACGAGGTATATGGGTAAATGAAAAAAGTAAGACACAGTAGCGGAGAGTCCAGGTTGTTGCCATGAGTTACTCAAAGCACAGGCTAGAGCCAGACTCTAATGCTGAATTCCAACACCTTCACACTAACTACAGACTTTGGGCCAGTTACTTTACCTCTCAGGCCTCAGTTTGTTCACCCGTCAACTGGACTGCTAAGAGGAGCTGACATAGCTAAGCATGCCGTCTCTACAGGGGTGACATTGCCCGTTGGGGGCAAAACTGGTTAAGGAGGAGTGGTGGCAGAAAAAAATTGTAGCTATTGCCATGGTGTGCAACCCTCCAAAGCTCAACCCCATGTGATAAAATTGTATCCCTTGATACTTAATTTCTCTCACTAAGGAGAATTTAAATTAAAATTTCTTCTTAGGAGGGTGATAATGAAAAGACGGTTGAGGAACACTGATGTAAAGCACTCCTCAGCATGAGGCAGATGGGGATGACATTTACTTTGCGATGTTTCAGTGAGCCTTATGTGAAATAACAGTGGCAAATGCCACAGCATGGTCTTTTTGTGTGGGCCCCACCACACGCCTGTGGTGAACGCTAACACCTATCCCCGTGTCTCAGAGGAGGGGCCTGAGGTCTAGAGAAGTGATGGGACTAGGCCAAAGGTCAGAATTTTCACGTGGTCTCCTTGACTGACAGCTTTTGCTTTATGCTAATGCTGTTTGAAGACCATGTAGTCCGGTTGTCCATGTAGCTGCCCTGAAATGTATGCCAGGTCACCTCAGGCTGACACCTGGATGTGTCCTCACTCATCTGAGGACAACTGGATGGGATATACCCGTCGGTATAAGACAAGAGACTCCCAGGCCAGAGATGGCTGCAGCAGACAGCCAGGTACTCTGACAAGGGCCACTGTGAGGACGCCTGGCGGCTGCCGGTCCTTGCATTTCACAGTGTCTTCTCGTAAGGCTCCCTGGAGAGACTTCCAGCTGCCCTGAGCACTAAGAACAGACTGCCCACCACGAGCAATGGTCTGTGTCAGCTATTTGGACATGGGGTGATGGAAGGGAGCAGTCCTGCTTTTCCGGAAGGCTGCTGGAGAGCTAGCTCTAAGCCAACTCTCCGGTTCCGCATAGCAAGGTCCTCATGCCTGTGCTGTATCGTCAACCCCAACTCCAAGTCCCAGTGCCGCCATCCTGTTTCCTTTCAGTGGCTTCACTTTAATGTACCCAATCTTGTTTTGCAGACTGCCATCACCCTTCCGAGAACAGGGAGGTGGGAGGGGATGAGTCAGTACACATACACAGAGCCCCAAGACATTCCAGAAAAAGCCACCACTGGCAGAAGAGCTCTTCAGGCTACATCACCCAATTCCAACTCCCCAGGGGCATTTGAGTGAGGCTGGGAAGGTGGGGGCTGGCCCTTTGGCCTGGACTGGGTGAGGAAGGGATGAAGGAGGTCGCAGGAAGGAAAAGGAAACAAGTGTATGGAAAGAAAATGGGAAGGCAAGAAGGAGCTTTAGTCACAATGGTCTCAACAGGCAGATCACCATGTGATTCCTTGGTTCGTTCATTCATTCATTCATTCAGTGCTCCCTACATGGGATACAGTGATGAAAACAACAACAACAACAAAAGGACATGGCCCTTGCCCTCATGAAGATTACATTTCATTGCATGGTCAGCAAACTACAGCTAGTGGGCCAAATCTGGCCTGCCAGCTACTTTTCGTAAAAGTTTACTGGAACACAGCCATGCCTGTTTATTTACCTATTTTCTACAATTGCTTTAGAGCTATACGGGCAGAACTGAGTCGCCGTGACCGAGAGCACATGGCCCACAAAGCCTCAAATATTTACTCTCTAGCCCTCTGCAGTAAGTTTGCCAATGCTGCACTTTATCTGTGAGTATTTAAACTTTCTCACATCAACCAAAAACTTCTGACAACTCCTGAGGCCCCAGTCTTCTCATCTGTTAAAGTGGCATCCCACCAACGCCACTGTGAGGCTTAGATGAGAGAATGCATGGGGAGTTCTCAGAAGTAAGCTGAGGACACAGGCATCCACAACACTTCTTTGTTTTTGCAGCTATTGACGTTACAATGGCTGGGGGTAAGGAGAGGAATCATTCACCCCAGCACGTCTTTAGAACACGTTCTGCCTTTTCACTCTGATTCTAGGGGTAGGGTGACCTAGGTAACCCAGGCATTTTACGGGCCATTTTACCACATTCTCTTGACTTTAAGATGGATGTATTTTTTTTTTTTACCATTTTAACACTTCTAAAACTGTTAGAAGGCTTCTCTTATCAACTATGTGCATATACGATGTTAATTCATATTTGTTGAGAATCACTTCTGTAGCAAGAACTCAGGATATATGAACAAAACAAGTATGTAAACAATAAACACAGCAGTACCTCCGTACTCGTCGATTCATTCTGAAACCCATGAAGAGTGCCCAGACGAGGAGAACCGAACAGCCAAGCATTTCCTCTGGTGGGGCAGTGGCGTGATTCCTACAAGTTCTAGCCAGCTCGATGGGTCCTGACCAAGCGTGGAGCGCAAAACCTTTTTTCTATTGTTGTCAAAATGCAACGAGTACAGGGTTCGATGAGTTCTGAAGCTGACGAGTACCGAGGTATGACTGTATATGTATGTATATGTGTGTGTGTAGATATATATTTCATAAGGCATAAAGCTATGCTTGCTTGGGATTTACACTGGAATGGGAAAGGCAAGCTAACTGTATACAGTCTATCAGCTGGTAATAACAGCTATGAAGAAAAACAAATCAGAGCAGAGAGATTGAGGGTGTAAAGTGGTGGTTGGGATGGCCTCTCCCAGCAGCTGACCTTTGAGCAAAGACCCGAGGGAGTGAGACTGCCAGAATTTGGAAGTACGGGGCTCTAAGCAGAGGAAAGGGCAGGTGCAAGTTCAGGTGCAAAGATGTATATCTTTGGCAGAGTATCTTTTTTTCCCCTCTCTGCTCCCTAACTGAAGCTGTTACTAAAGCAGTGCTGCCCTGGGATTACAGCAACACAACCTGTGTGCAGTGCAGGTGTGGCGGGAAATAATGGTGCTGGGGTTTGGATTGGGAGAGGAGAATGGTGAAGTAACTGTCACACATTCTACTTCAGCTTGCTCTTCAAGCTCAGCTCCTTTGAAATAGTTGACATTTTCCTGGCCCTAAACCTGCTATAAGCCTATGTCCAAAAGCATCACCTGTCAACAATGTAATAAATCCACAGGTAAGATCTTTTTTACCCCCAAAATCATGGGAACTAAATGAGTCACAACCAGAGTTGCAGGACCAGTTAAGCCAGTCCCAGCTCCTTCTATGCACTTGGCAGGTAAAGCTAAATGAGAAGGTGTCTATTTTCACAGAATGGTCTCACGGGTTCAAAATAAATAAATCTACTTGTGTACATATCGCCCAACTTTGCACAGAGGAGAGTATGGAATAATGAGGTTGTGGCTGCAATGCTCCTCTGGACTCTCAGCAAACTTGCGAAGAACAAAGCCACAGACCCAGCCTCTGGGTGGCAAGGAACACCTGACCCTAAAGCCCACATGTACATTTACAGCTACACTCAGTGTCGTGTCCAAGCTCCCGCTGCGGCCAGCAGCCACACCATTCCACTAATAACTCACAGTGACCCTGCCTGCTCTCCCTGTGCACAGAGGAGGGGACTGAGGCTCAGGGATGCGTGTCCCAGTTCCCTTCGTCAGGATGCCCCTGGCCTCGACTATATAGAACAGAAGGCACCTCATTCTCAGACTTGGGTTCAAGTGCATGGGTCCAACATGAGTATAAATCTCCAGTTACTAATCTACCTTCTCTGATACGCAAAATACTGTGTTTCTGGATTCTGGTGGACAGCAGAGTACAGTGTGTATCTGTGTATGAATGAGAGGAGAGGGAGGAAGGCTGGGGAGGAGAGGAGGTCCCTGACGCTTTTGAGACGCAAATGCACCGAGAACCCACCGTGGTGCTGACAGGAAGGGAGGAGGGCAGAACCAGTGGGGAGTAAAGCAGGGCCAGGTGGGGCCGCTCCCTGCAGGGGCCCTGCCACACCTTCCTATCTCCTTCAGGTATCACTGCATCGCAGCACAACGCCATGTAATAATGAGGAAAACAATAACGATGCCGTGGAGAACGTTTTGCATTTTGTTCTGTGCACCATTTTATAAGGCACAAAGATGTGACACATCTTCCATGAAGACACACTAGCTCCACTGGGTGAGTGTGTGTGCGAGAGAGAGATACTGACATGGGTCCACGTTAGTTTTCTGGAACATTTACTTGTAAGACAGAATACCGTCTTTCTTAACAGTGCTGAACAGATGAAGTGTTGCTCTACTAAAGCATTCATAGCTGTTAGACCCCACAAATCCCCGACTCTGGCTTCCGGAGAACTTTTATTTCCAGATGAAAAGAGCCCACACATGTGGGGAACAGTCGGTCCTGTGTGCCGGCCGCCTTCCCCCAGACGCCGGGGCAGCCACAGGGACCTGGGACGGGGTGTTTACTCATTTCTTCTAACCTGGCTGAGACTCACGCATCACTGAAGGAGTCAGGCTGGGAGTGGGGAGAGGGCGCCCTTGCCCGCTGAAGAGCACTGCTGTGTTCTGCCCTTCCCCCAACACCATGGAGGGAAACACGCAACTGCAACGTGACCCCGGAGATCCTCTGAGAAGCAAAGAGCAGTTGAAAGGGCTCCTCTCCCTTGGCACACAAGGGTCAGTTTCAGGGTAACTTGCGAAGTGCATTTTCCTATTATGAGATTTGCTATGGTGCTATTACAAACCAAATGTCTGTGTCGCCCCCAACCGTATGTTAAAGTCCGAACTCCCAGTGGGATGGTATTAGGAGGAGGGGCCCTGAAGAGGTGACTAGGTCAGGAAGGCAGATCCATCATGATAGGGTTAGTGCCTTTACAAACAGAGCTCCTGCCTTCTTTCTGCCAGGTGGGGAGACAAGGAGAAGTCAGCAGTCTGCAGCTGGGAAGAGGGACCACACTGGCACCCTCATCTCAGACTTCCAGACTTCAGAACCGTGAGGAATCAATTTCTCTTGTGTCTAAGCCACTTGGTCTACAGTATTCTGTTACAGCAGCCAGAGCTAAGACAGGTGGATGCACACCACATGTGAGTCCAAATGGTGAACTCATATGTAGGTGGCTGGAGAGGGGAAAAGAGCAAGAATAAGCCGAAGTGAGAGAACTGAAGAGAGCAAGAATGAGAGAGGAAGAGGAGGGAGAATATGCACGAGAGCCCAACAATCCGGACTACAGAAGGATTTTTTGCCCTAAGTGCTAACTTCCAAACCTAAACTCCAAGTAAAATGCAATTTGCCTCTACATCTGTGTTTCAATTTATACAACAAATGGGCTTCTGGAAAACTGGATATGAACAGGATTTTTTTAAAAATCCCTTTTATATACATCTCCAAAAGCTCACAACTTGAAGGTGCCCATTTGTCTTAGTCTGTTCAAGCTACCACACAGAGACTGGGCGGCTGAAACAGCAGATGTTGATTGCTCAGAGTTCTGGAGGCTGGGAGGCTAAGACCAGGGTGCCCCTGGTCAGGTTCAGGGTGAGGGCTCTCTTCCTGGCTTGCAGAGGGCTGCCTTCTCACTGTGTCCTCGCAGAGTGGAGAAAGGGAGAGGTCTGCTCTCTCCTCCTTTGCTTTCAAGGGCCCTAATCCCATCGTGGGGCTCCACCCTCATGGCCTCATCCTGAGGTAACCCTAAGTTCTTCCCAAAGGTCCCACCTCCTAATACCATCACATGGTGGGGGGTGGGGGTGGTTGGACTTCTACATATGAATTTGAGGGGACACAGACATTCAGTCCCTAACACCATCTCCAAACTCATTTGTGAAGATCAGGATCTTTTGGTAAAATGGGGTGTTGGTTCCTAACCTCTGAAATGTATCCTTTGGGTGTGAGTTTCCAGGTCTTGAATGTTCTTACGTTCAGAAGCCAGAGGCATGCATTCCAGCCCCCTTGTTACACAGAAACAGGGTTTGAGGCCCGCAGAGGCAAAGTGACCCACCCAAGACCACACGGCTGGAGTGAGTCAGGGCTGAGCCTTGAACCTGAGAGTCTGGTCTTCAGGGGGCGGTGCACGCTCTCGTGCTCATTCCCCTGTGCGGCTCAACATGAGTGGTCCAGTGCCTGGGACCTGGGAATCCTTTAGCTCTACGAGCCCATACAGTTTTAATACCTTATTTTCTGTAAGTCAAAGCTACATCACGAGGGTGTTTCTCTTTTTCATGACAGGAGTCACCTCTATTTTATTTACATTTTGCAGCGAAATGATTTAAATCAAATGTGTTTGGGCACAGAGAAAATTTGACCTGAAAGAGGGTTTTTGTGACAGAAAGAAGAGCCAACAGATCCTTATTTCCTGCCTTTCTGAGACCACTAACGTCCTGGTACAAGGGATCCATCAATACATCTTTCATAAGGGCCTCTGCACAGCGAGGTGGAACAGCTTTCCAATGACTCCCATTTGTAACTTTGCCCTGAATAAAAGAAGGGATTGATCGAGGCCTGGACGGCTTCCATGCCCAGGAGCCTTCCTGTGCCCTAGGAGGCAGAGTCTACAAATGGAATTCAACTGGGCAATTGCTCCTGGTGGGAGAGCGCAGCGGGACAAGCCTGGCCTCCCCAGAGTGGGCAGTGAAGGGTTCCACATGCTCAGCCTTCCTCTGCTGGGGTCTGCAGGGGCACTGATGCCTGGAAGTCCCTAAAATATAGCGTCTTAGAAGGAATCTGAGGGAAGGCTTGATACTGGGTGCTCGGGAACTGAAGATCAGCTTTCCTTCCTGGTGGTCTCCCATGTACCGTGGGTGGAATGCAGCCTCAGTGGGAGACCAGGAGGCCTGGGCTGGGTCTGGGACTGAGCTTCCTATCATCCCAGGGCAACGGACTCCTCCCTCTAGGTCGGCTTTCCTCTTCTATAAAAATGGGGTCAGGCTGCTTATCTTGAGGCAGTGCTTCTCAATTTCAGGCAGGGGAAAGATTCTGCAATCCCCCTGCCTCCCCGCCACCCTCTCTTCCCTCCGCTGGGGGAACATTTGGAAATGTCTGGAGACTTTGTAGGATTTCACAACTTGGGAATGTGGGGTGGCGTCCTACAGGCATCTCGTGTTTACAGGCCGGGGATGCCGCTAAACATACCACAGTGCACAGGACAGCCCCCTCGCCCCCACGCAGCAAAGGGAGATCCAGATCAGAATGTCAACAGTGTGCTGACGCTGACAAAACCCATCTTACAAGTTGCTGCTTGAAGTCCTGAGACTATGAAATACGGGTCCCAGCCCAGTGCCGGGCACAGGACAGTTCCAGAACGAAGGGAGCTTATTCCCTTCGCCTCAGAACTCTTCCTCCCAACCATTCCACTCCTCCCCGACCCCCACCCTATAAAGGGAGCGGGGCTACTGGCACAGTCATTTCTCCTTTTGTTGGGAGGTGACTTGTGTGCAGAGAAGACTGACACTATCTGCCTCCTCACAGTCTGGTTCAATCCTAAGACACTCACCCACACTCTTGCTCACCTGCCAAAAGACCACCCTGATCCTTGGCTTCTTTCCCACTTCCTAGGCATGTGAACTTGAATGAGATCCTTCTCTTAGCCAAGCATCCATTTCAACATTGGATAAGTGGGATTGGAGAGAACCTAATTTAAGCCAAAATTGCCATGAGGGTTAGAAATTAGTATCCTTCCTACTACTGATACCTGGCATATAGTAGATGCTTAATAAATGGGGTTCATTCTTTTCTGTAGGGAAAACAATGTCTATTGCCTCTTATTGTTATGAGAATTAGGAGTAAAACAAAGAGTGGATAGCACAGTGCCTAGTGCCATAGCCGATACTGAGTAAACCTTGGTGGGTAGAAGCAAAGGATCAACAGATGAATAGGAACATGACTGACAAAAAGAATTGAAGATTCACAGAAAAGCAGATGTCTAGCATGGAGCCGAGCATGCAAACAGAGCTCAAAAGATACCTGCCCAACAAAGAGGAGAAGAGAAGGAGGCTCAGAGAAGTGCCAGAGTCTGCGACAGGGTTTCTCAGCCTCAGCATTACCGACCTGTGGGGCCAGACGATTCTTTGCTGTGGGAGCTGTCCTGTGCATCATAGGATGTTCAGCAGCACCTCTGGCCTCCACCCAGTCATGCCAGTAACCTCTCTCTCCTTCCATCCCACTCATGACAACCAAAAATCTCTGGACGTTGCCAAATGTCCCCTACGGGTGCAATCATCCCCGGTTGAGAACTACTGGCCTAGAGGTATCTGACACACAGTGGGCCCTCACTCATCAAGAGCCCGTTGGCAGGAGGCGGGAAGAGAGAGGAGCGAGGGAACAGCTCTGACTTGCTGTCCCCACTGCTTCAGCGCAAGTCTCACTTATAATGGACGAGCGGCCGAGACATTCTCCACCGGCACCACATGACCTTTGGATGCTGAGGGAGGCTCGGTAGGGGAAAGTAAAATGCATAGGTCACAGGTGCACAGGTGGAGGTGCCCTGGGAACAGAGGTGGTAGGAAAGAAAGGTCACGTGAGCTCAATGGCAGTTGCTTCTCAGACCTGCCTTTAGGAATAAGCCACAACTGAACTGAATTACTGGACACTTCCTTAACAACACCTTCCTCTTCCTCACGTCCAAGCCCCAATCCTTCCCAAGTCCTAAGTCTCCCTTGGGTCCATCACTGTCCTCCAGCTTCACCACTGCCTGGCACCTAGATGAGGGCAGCATGTTCCTGACAGACCCCTGCATTTACCCTGCTGCCCACCCACCCCTCCCTGCCCCACCCAGACACCAAAGGGATCCTTTGCTTAGAATCCTTCCTTTTCTTCGAATCCTTCCTTTTCTTCCTATTTTTCTCAGGACAAAGATGGAACTCTTACTGTAGTCTGCAAAGCCCTGCATACCCTGCCCTCACCCACCCTCCACTTTCCCCTTCAGGGCTTTCTCTCTTGCTCTGGGCAGCATTCTCCGGTTACCACTCAGGTTACCACTCAGACCAGGACCTTTGCATACGCTGCTTCCTCTTCCTAAAATAGTCCTTTCCCAGCTTACACTTCATTTCAGCTAAAATGTTACTTCCCTAAGGAAACTGCTGAATTCTGGGCCCAGTCCTACAGCTACACAGTCTCAGAGCCCAGGGACCTTTGTAGCTGCTGCAGTCCCGCTCAGTGACTGACATCTGCCCCCACCAGAGGCTGATGCTGCCTGAGGGCAGGGTGCACCTCTGTTTGGCCTGCTAATGTGTCTTTGTTTGTACTCAAATCAGTAAACATTTGCAGAATTTAAAAAAAAAATGCATGGATGGGGGAAGGAAGAGAGGGGCTGCTTCCCAGTTTACACAGTGCCCCTTTCTGGAGTCATGCCCCATGGGTCCATTCCCAGCCCCTATTAGAACCCTGAAACACCAGTCCAAAAGAACCCATGACCCCAATGTTCATAGCAGCACAATTGACAATAGCCAAGTGTTGGAAGCAACCTAGGTGCCCATCAGTAAATGAATGGATCAAGAAACTATGGTACATTTACACAACGGAATTCTATGTAGCAGAAAGAAAGAAGGAGCTCCTACACTTTTCGACAGCATGGATGAAACTGGAGAGCATTATGCTAAGTGAAATAAGCCAGGCGGTGAAAGACAAATACCATATGATCTCACTTTTAACAGGAACCTAAATAACAAAACAAACAAATAAGCAACATATAACCAAAGACACTGAAATTGAGAACAGGCTGACAATGACCAGAGGGGAGAGGGGAGGGAATTTCAGGGGAAAGGGGGAAGGGTTTGCAGGAACAAGTATAAAGGACACATGGACAAAAACTAGGGGGCGGGTGGAAATGGGAGAGAGGTGGGGAGGGATGGGTGGGTGGACTGGGATGGGAGTAAGAGACAGAAAACTGTACTTGAACAACAATTAAAATAAAATTTTAAAAAAAGGATAAAAAGGAGGCTGGGCAGAGCACTTCGTGTGCCCTGCCTAGGAGGAACAGGTGGATGGCCTCCTTCCTTTCCAGCTTACAAGCTTCCCTTTTCTAGCCCCAGCTAGATGACTTGGGTTCTCCCTTGCCCTCCATCCCCTTAATGAAAAGAACCACTCTTCATCTGGGATAATCAGTTCCTGCAAATCCACCCACTGTTTCAACAACAGCAGCAAATTGCTGAGCCCCAACTGCCCTGCCAGTGCAACAGAGTGTGAACAGGGGCTCTGAAGCATCAGCATCACCTTAAGGATTGTTGGAAATGCAGAATCCCAGGCTCCACCCAGACCTGCTGACCATGATCTACTGGTGAACAAGATCCCGGGTGATCTGCGTGTGAAGAGTGTGAGTGACAGCAGGCTCCTCAGAACCACTGGGGGAGGGGAGGTCATTGCATTGCAGATCACTAGACTCCACTGTACCCCACCCCCGGCTCCTGATTCAGGAGGTCTGGGTGTAGCAGGAGAATGTGCATGTCTCTCATGTTCATGCTCGTGTTCCTGCTTTACAGCCTTGCGGGGGTTCAGGTGAAGTTCAAGGGGCCCAGAAAGGCATTCTAGAAGAGGCAAGGTATGCGCTGGATGCAAAGAAGCTGGCCAGACAACAAGTCTTAGAGGGGCGTTCTAGACAGAGGCACTGCGTGAACAGAACTTAAGCAGCATGAAGCAAGTTGTGCTCAGGGAACATCGTCCATCAGCAGTACCTGGAGCTTCCGCCAGGAGGGAGGGAGAGTGGGGAGGAAGCGGAAGGGGAGGGACCTGGAGGTCACAGAAGCTCTGCTTCCTCTTAACCTGCAAACTCTGCTTGTGGCACAACACTGTGAAGGATGACATAAAACATCCTCAAATTGTCATCATCGTTGTCATCCTCATTACTAATACTTGGGTGGGGTCACAATGCCTCAAACCTTGTCCTAAGGGCTTACATACATTCACATATTTTTCTTTCCTTCTTTTTCAACCTGTTTACAGAAATAATTAATAGACTCACAGGAAGTTGCCAAGATAGCACAGAGAGTTCCGTGTTCCTTCACCCAGCTTCCCCAATGGTGACATCTTACGTAAAGGCATGGCAGCATCAAAGCAGAGTACTCACACTGATACAATACTGTTAAGGAGATCACAGGAAGACCGTCTGTGGTTTTCACATTCCCCGTGCGCTCCTGTGCATGTGGTGTGTGTATATGTGTGCTACTATTCAGTCCTCACAACTACTCTTCTATTATCTCACTTTTCAGATGAGGAAACTGAAGCACAGAGAGAACAAAGTAATTTGCACAAGGAAGGGCAGGGGCAGGCACTGAATCTGAGGAGTCTGACTCAAAGCAGCTACTCATTATTGCTATTCTGGTATTTATGCAAATTCTGGTGCAGAATTTGCATCAGGAATATTTCTGGGTTATTCATATCTGAAAGGGCCTGCTGGGTGCCAGAAGGAGGCTCTAGGCCCCTCCGAAGGGCCAGGTCCTCTAGGAAAAAGACCCGCTAGTGGGGGGGTGGAGCAAAGGCTGGGAGAGAGGGCAGAGGCTGCAGAGACCCTACTCTGTCCCCTCGGCTTGTGGGCAGGCTCACTCCTCATTCAAGGGCACCCCTGACCATGTCCGCCCTCAGGAACCTGGTCTGGTGATGTTCACAGGGCTGGCTTGGGCTGTCTGCCAACATCAAGACCCAAAAATCTACGGTTCCACATCCCAGCCCCTGCCCTGGTGCCCAGCAACCCCACAGCCCCCACTTATGAGGTCAGGAAGCAGGAGGCTGAGCTGCTTGGCCTTCCTCTCTGCCAACCTCTTGGGCCCTGGCTGCTGGGGCTGGTGTGGGGGTGGAGAGGGTGGGGAGAGAGGAGATGGCGAGGCCTTACACCACCAAACAAGGCCTCCCTCACAAACAGGGCCTCCAGCCACCACCTAAGTGGCCAGCACCTACCTGACAATCCCTCTTTTATTACCGTCTTCTCTGGCATGTTCTGTTCCTTGGAAGGGAACATTCCCTGTGCTTACAAATACATACAGATGACGTCTGCATGTGGACAGGGGCTGCTCAGACCCACGCACACGGCTTGACTTGTGGCCAAATCAACAGGGCTGTGGGTGAATTCTCTCCTCCTTCAACGTGGCAGTCTGTTCACGTTATTGCTTTAATACTGTTTGTGTAGTTAGGAAAGAAAAAAAAAGCTTTCCTTTCTTACGGGAAAAAAGTTCAAACCATAGGCCAAAAAAAAAAAAAAAAAAAAAACTTTAAAAAAACCGCTATGGTATTGAGAGAGATTTTGCCTTCATGTGGAACAACTACCATCAGGGCGTGATAAATATCATCGCTTAATCTTTCCAAGCCTCCACTCCCTCAACTGGAAAGTGTGAGAAGGATCTACTGCCAACTGGGATTGAGGGAAAGAGTTCGAGAGGGCCTTCTACGTATCCTGTCCTGAGAGTCAAAACGCAGCCTTGGACAAGACTCATCAATGGGTCACAGTCATTTATTACAAGGTCAATTTGCTTGGAGAGGGTCGTAAAAGAACATTAAAACCTAATTGTTTCAAAATACTCTGCAGGTCAAACCAGACTTGTTGACTCCCAGACACTTGTTTTGACCCCTAAGGTCAACCCCTTTCCCAGAATCATTGCAGGAGTTCCCTGTAATCTTCAGATCCGGAGACCCTAGAAAAGTTCTGAAGGGACAGGCCCCCCGGGGAATGAATAGTAGTTCTGGAGTGTTCATACTGCTCCCTGCTCTCTGGCCAGCAGACTCCTAAGCCCATCTGTCACCCACACACTAGCTCCCTTGGGTGTCACAGAGAAAGGAGAAAAGTGCGTAGTCAACGCACCCCAGTAGTCAGTGACTGAGCCAGTGATTTTCTACGGAGAGCCCCCTAGAAACCATTAGATTCCAGACCCAAGAATATGCATTACAGGTTCCCCTCGGAACACCACAAGTTCCCTCTCACTCCACCAACCGCTTCTCCTTGAATGGCATCGACACATCTGCTGTCCAAAAGAACCCATACATGGAGCAGAAATGGACACACAATTAGCTGGCAGCAGCATAGAAACGAAATTATGATTTATATGTGCCCGCTGCATAAAAGAAAGGCTTGTAATTGAAGACGCAGAAACCAGAAACCACTACACTAGAGATAGGAAATAAGTAACCACAATGAGGGAGGGAAAAGTTTAAAACTGAAGCTAACTGCATGATTCTAATCACCATTGGATGAGACTCTGAGCTTCCTAGCAGCCAAAGCAAAAAGGTTGCACTGTATTATATAACTCATAATCTGATACCTGGAAGCTCAGTCACAGAAAAAGAGAAAAACTGGGCCTCGGCGCAACGTGCCTGGCAGGGGTAAGTGAGGGGGAAGCAGTAGGTAATGAGATCCAGAGGTAAATGAGCTTTTGGCATGAGGAGCCACTGGTCAGTTTTGTGCAGAGGTATATCCTCATCTGACTCATGATTAAAGGCACTGCTTTGTGAGGATAGTCTGCTGGGGGGCAGAGGGAGACAGCAGGACGCAAATTTGGAGGCTACAGCAAAATGCAGCCAAGAGATGCTGCAAGCCCCTAGAATAAAGCCCAGTCTACTTCCCAGGACCTGTAAGACTTGGTATGCTCTGAACCAACCTCTTTGCTCAGCCCAAACTCATGCCTCTTTCCCTCCCTCCAGCTACCTTGATCTTTGTCCATTTCTTGTCCTCTGCATTTGTCACTTGCATCTGCAAGTCCTGTTCTTCCCCCATCCTCATCCTTTGCAGTTCAGTCTAAATATCAGCCCCTGGAGAGCCCTTTCCCAAGCCCCTATCACATGCAGGACCTCCCTCAATTCCAGACCCTTCTGTTTCTCTCCTAGGACCCACTCACAGCAGCTCATTACTGAAGTCTTGGTTTACTTATTAGCTGGTTGATTTTGACCCGTCTCTCTGCCAGGAAGTCTAGTATTCCATGAAGACAAGGATATATCTCCCATCACCCAGGACCTTACATGTAACAGGCACTTAATTAATTCCGGTGAATGAGCAAACCCTATGAGGTAGACACCCAGAATGATTCCTGGGTTAGGAAATGGAAGCTCAGAGAGGTCAGGCAACCTGTTGGTGGCTCCCAGGTCTGACTCCAGGGCCAGGTAGGGCCCTTGACCCACCAGCTCTGGACTCAAATCAGAAGACCTTGCCCTGATCTTAACTATGCACAACTCTCACCACTGGATTAAATGCAATTAAATCAAGATCTTTGTTCCTTGACATGAGGATGTGGGGGAGGACAAGGAGAATATGATGATCATCTGTAAAACTCCCAGAAAATGCTAGAAGAGGGTGAGGAAGTTACGGCCATGCCTGGGTCAAGTCCCAGCAGAGTGTCAGAGCCACGCGGGATTACACAAGGTCCCACCAGGCTGGTCTCCCTGCTGCCATGTTCCGACACCAACTACGCTCCCTGAAGTACACAGTCTTTATCTGATCAAGTGTCTAGGCTGTGGCAACCACGCAATGGAATCCACAGGAAATTAAGTTTATTGACTTAGTCTTTGCATACCACATGGAGAAGGGATATTTACACATGTCATCTGGGCCTGGGGGACTGTAAGTTACTCGCAGTGGGTATTTACTGAGTTTCAAATGACAATTGGGGGTGGGAGTGGGGGGGGCGGTGGGTCATGACTACCCTGCCTCCCCGCTCGTGCAGATTTCTGAGTCAGAGTCCCCTCTCCTGAGGCCCTGTTTTATCTTCACGTGGCTGGCTTGGATAAAGGGAGGATTTGGGATAAAGCTAATTTTCCACAGAGGGTGGTATCTGAAAGAACTGGTTTTGAAACCCCAGGCTGACTTAATGGGGCCTCTCATTGTTGGCAGCGATGAATTGCAATATGGGTCCATTTGTAGGTGTTCGCCTCCCGCCATCTCTTCACAGTTCTTCGAGCTGTAACTTCTTTGTGGGTCATTTACCACTGTAGAGGAATGGCAACCTTTGAGATTCATGATGGATATCTCAGCGGCCTGGGGAATGAATGCTCAAATAAAAAGTAACTATAAATAAACAATGACATCTAGAGCTAATATTTATGGGACCTAGCACATGAGCCAGGCACTGTACAGATTTTTTTTTTTTTACAGAGAGAGAGCAAAGGAGGGAGAAAAAAAGGGAGAGAAACATCGATGTGAGAAAGAAACACTGACTAGTTGCCCCTCGCACATGTCCTGACCACACACTGAACCCACAACCAGGTATGTGGCCTGACTGGGAATTGAACCAGCAATCCTTCGCTCCGCAGGACAATGCCCAACCGACTGAGCTACACTGGTCAGAGAAGTACTGTACAGATATTCACATGCCATATCTCATGAACCTCATGTGTGCTCTAATTAAAACAAATTCCAAGCTCCTTATCATGACCTACGAGGGCCCATGAGGATCCAGTGACGGCCTGCCTCTGGAAGTCCCTCCCCCCACCCCTCACTCATCACTGCATTTCAGCCACCAGAGGCCACACCCATTCTGGCCTCAGTACACTTGCACAGGCCACTCCTGCCTAGAGTATACTTTCCCCTGCACCCTTGAATACCTGTCTGGTGTATTCTCATCACCCACAGCAGGGCTCAGGTATCACCAACCCCACACAAGCCATTATTCATCGCATCGCTCTGTTTAATATTTTTCATAGCACTTTTCCACCTCCTTGAACTTTTCTTATTTAGAAAAGTTCATGTGTTTGTTTAGATGGTTATAGTCTGTTTCTTCTAGCTAAGCTCCATGAAGTTAGGGGTCTTAGATTCCTCGTATGAGCTTTACCGGCAGATAGTAGAGACTAAGTAAATACTCAGGGAAGAAATGAAAGGGAAAGTGGGAAATGGAACCTGGGCTTAGTTAATCTCACTCCAAGGCTTGAGTCCCTAACCACTGGCCTACATTGCCTCTACGTAGGACACCTGGCTGGGTCAGCTGGAGTAAATTCCACCATAAGGCTGAGAATTTATTTTGTTTTATAAACTACTTTCCTCCATTAGATTTGGTAACAGCTCCTCATTAATTTTCTTATTACCACCAATCGACATGTGTTAACTGCTGTTAACTGGTTTCTTGTCTGTTTCTCCCATAGATGATGACATTTGCCCCCTCAGGAAAGGCACCAGGCCTGTTTTGGCCAGCATGTATTTCCAGAACCTAGCACGATGCCTGGAACACAGCAGGTGCTCAACAAACGTCCAATGTGTGTGTGTGGATAAACGCTTGGCATCTCCTTCCATCTGCACACATTAAGGCCTTTGTCTAACGCACTTTGCAAAACCTCAAACACACTATTCCCAACGCCAATGCCCAGTTCTTTTCCAGCCCTACCCCTGAAGGCCATGGGGCCAGGGCTCTTGACCCGAGTTCCATTCCTAGTTCCACCAGTTTTAACTGTGTGATCTTGGAAAAGTTTCTTAACTACTCTGTGGCTTAGTTTCCTTACTATTACAACAGGGTTAATAGTAACAGTACATATCTCATAGATTGGTTTTCAGCATTAAATGAGTTAACTCATGTAAAGCACTTAGAATTATACCCTGTACGTGAATAAATGACAACTAGTAGCAGTTGTAATAATACTCCTGCCCCTACCATTCCATGGCACATATACCTGAGGTCCACCTGAGTACCTTACCTTTCGCACAGGTATGCTGTCGGATCCTCAACTAGACAGTAATTCTCAACCTTGTCAGCCCATTAGAACCCCGCAGGGAGCTTTATCCTGAGGCCTGGGTGGCATCCAGACCCATTCTGTCAGCCTAGCTGGTGGGAGCTTGGACCCCAGTTTTGAATCTCCCAGGGTGGTCCCAAAGTGAAAATTGAGAACCACTGTAAACTTCTCATGTTCCAAGGACCTCAAAACTGTCTGCTATACACCATCCTCCCGAATAGACTTTTACAATTTTTATTCTAATATTCTACACTGGCTCATTCCCAGGGTACCAGCTAATCTAATTTGTTCTGTTTTTCTCCAGAGTAGCGGTTCTCAACTGAAGGCAAGTGTGCTTCCCAGGGGACACTGGCAATGTCTGGAGACATGCTGGGTATCACGACTTGGGGGAAAGGGTGCTACTGGCATCTAGTGGGCAGGGGATGCTGCCAACCACCCCATAACGCATAGGGCGGCTCCATGGAAAGAATGATCCAGCCCCAAACAGCAACAGTGCCATGGCTGGGAAACCTCGCTACAGCAGTATCCTTTCTGTGGGTGTGGGGAGGACAATGAAGGCCCACTGACAACGGGAAGAAAGAAGAAAAGGAGAAGGGAACTTATCATTACTGACTATCACCCTCCAGCCACGGGCCAAGCATATGTCTCATGAATAATGACAATGGCTAATGTTCTCTGAGCACCTACAATAAGCTACTACAGCACTGACATAGCTTACATAACCACAGGGCAATTCTGAGTTAGTGGATATTATCTCCACTTCACACATAAGAAAGTGGGGACAGCAAGGTTAGGTAACTTGGCCAAGGTTGCAAAGCTCGCACATAGCAGATCTGGATTTCAGCCCATTTCACCTGACTCCAAAGTCAAGGCTACCCCTGCTCATACTTCCTGAGCTTCACCATATGCCAGGCAATGTTCTGAATCCTTAACATGTATAAACAACTCTGTAACACCTCTGTAGTAGTGAACTACATACTACTATTTTGAATCACCATCATCACCATCATCCCCATTTTACAGTATGGGGACACTGAGGCAGAGTGGTATGAAGCCACTTGAGGAATCTCACATAGCTAGTAAGTAGCAGAAATAAAATTTGAATCCAGGAAGTTTGTACCCAGATTTTGGCTCATTCCCACCTCACCTGACTGCCTCTAAGAAATTAAGAAGATCAAATTCTTTCCTGCCTCAGGACCTTTGCGCAAGCTGTTCCCTTTGCTTTAAACACCCTTCATCTGGTCTGTTTGTCCAGGTAACTCTTTTGCACCCACTGGATCTCAGCTTATACTTTGCTTTTGTGGAATATCCTCCCTGACCTTTAAGCCAGGTGAGTTACCTTCGTTAAACTCTCTCCTACCTTTCATTCCTAGCATTTCACAATTTACAACGAACTCATCGCTTGCACAAGTGCTTGATTAACATCTACCTCCTCCTCTAGACTACAGACTCCGCATGGACCAAGACTGTACCTGCCTTGATCATCACTGTACCCCTGGCCCCCTGGCATGACGCCTGGCACAAAGGAGGCGCTGAATAAAAGTTTATGTTTTCATGTATGTAGCAGAGGACCTGAAGCCAAAACAACAGCTGGCAGCAATGCAGTCCCTTTCACCGCCCCCAGAGCGAGACAGAGCCATCCAGTGGGGCCCTGTCCAACACCTCTGTGATAGGTCAAGGCTGCAGAGCTCTCCAGGCGAGCGGGAGTGGGGGCCGTAACCAACTCCCCGGAGCTATCTCTTCTTCATGGTGGCTGGTCTTTATCATTTTCCAATCAATGCCGGTTGAGATCTAATTGATTTTCTATGATATCCCTCTCCAGAAGGGAGAATGGCTCTGTTTACTGGGGCAGCGTGTAGAGGACAGGCCTTTTCTTCCTGCTGTATTTAATGCTGCTGCTAATCACAGAGATTAGACTAAAACAATTACAACAGCTAATTAAAGAACAATGCGGTTTTTGGCATCTTCGCACAGACGGCACCATTGGGAATTCCTAACTCGGGCAAAGCAGGGATAATTAAAACCCCGGCTCCACTCTCCCCACTCCAGCAGCTGGATCACGCTGATTAAACTGCAAATAAAACACATGAAACCAACACTTTGTAGTCTATCCAATTTCATTTAAAAGGGCTTTTAACTGATTCATAAACAGAGACGCCGTAAACAGCAAATTATTTAACTAAAGCCAGTTATTTCGTCATCGCTGTTCGCTTTATTCCCAACACTGGACGTGTATGTGTGACACCAGGCTGATGGACTTTGAGGAACCACTCCAAAGCTGATGCCACTCGCTCCTGCTCGCTGGCAACAGAACGTCGCTAATGTACAGCTGTTTCCTCTGGGCTTGTGATCCTGCTGAAAAAACGATCAGGTACTGCACATTCCACCGAAAATGCCCCAGCTTACCTACAGCAAGCTCCTGACACCATGTCAAAGGTGAAGAAGGTTCCAAAGTATAGCTAACATTAAAAAAAAAAAAAAAGAATGTTTAGTCCCTGGCCTATGTGGCTCAGTTGACTGGAGAATCATCCCATACACCAACAGGCTGTGGGTTCAATTCCCAGTCAGGGCATATGTCTAGGTTGCAGGTTCAGTCCCAGGTCAGAGCTTATATGGAAGGCAACCTATTGATGTTTCTCTCTCCCGTCCTCTCTCTCTAAAATCAATAAATACATTTTTTAAGAAAAAGAATGTTTAGCTGTAAAACATGTCTAAATTATTCAAAGCCAGCCAGCTGGAGATCCAAAATGCAACCAGTCTCTACTAAGGTAGGAAAAAGCCTCGTTCTCAAGCTACCAGAAGGCTTGTCACAAGAGCAGGATACAAAAGCATGTTTGCTTTAGACACAGACACTCTGAAATCCTAACTCAGATCCCACTGACAAACTTCCCGGTGCATCTTAACAAGCATTGCTCCGAGGTTTGCTAGCATCCTCCCTTACCTGCTACCAGAAGACAAGATGGGGAAAAAATGCCACACACACACACACAAAAAAAAAAAAAAAGAAAGAAAGAAAGAAAGAAGAAAAGAGGGCATGAGAGGAAAAGAGAGAACAAAAGACATGTTTTTTGAAAACAGCAAAAAGGGACAAAGAAATAAAAATATTACAAGACAACGGACACAGAAATTTTATAAGCCCTGCACTGCATATGGGGGAGATCTTGAGAGTAAGCGTCTACCTGTCCTTGCGTTGGGACCGGATGCTGGTTGGGTTCTGGAGTGATGCTTCTCAATCCAGCTGTGGTGAAATGTCTTCCCCACCCTCCTCTCTACACAGACTGATAGTTTTGTAAAATAAAACAGACAAACAAAATCAAGTATCAGCCCTGGCCAGGTGGCTCAGTTGATTGGAGCATCATCTTGTGCACCGAAAGGTCAAGGGCTCCATCCTCAGTCTAGGTGTGTGCTGGAGGCAACCGATCATTCTCTCCGCGCCCCCAACCCCTGCCTCTCTCTCTCTAAAATCAAAAAACATATCCTTAGGTGAGGGTTAAAAAAATGAAGTATCAGAAAAAAAAAGAAGAGACGCTTGTGTGCCATGCAACGTCCAATTACTGTAAAGGTTTCTAAAAGCTTGCCTGCAAATTCCAAACTTGTCTCAGTGCAGAGAGTCATATGTACTTGGAGTAGCTCTTCCCTTAAAGATCTCCCAAAGTCACTGGAAATTCACTGAATCAGATTCAGAATATTCTATTCAATGTTCCCCATGTGTTCTTGGGTGACAAAAAATGTAGGCTTTCAAAAGCATATAAATGTAGGAAACAGAGATCCAGAAAGAAATACACCGAAAATTTTATTTCAGGATGATTTTACTTCTCTCTTTTCTTCTACTTTTTTAAAGCTTTTTAAATAACACAATTATTTTAACATCAAAAATAGTTATTTGTAAAAGGATATTTCATCCATGAAGGCAACAGTAATAAGCCACTTTAAGCAAATCATGACTTATGTTGATTTATATGTATAAATATTTACATATAATATCATAATAAGAAGTATATTATTATGTAAGATACAGTATTGTCATGGTTTAGTAAGTTACATATCTGCATGCAGTCACATGATGGAATTTTATACAATAAATATACATGATATTTACGAAGAATACACTATAATTTAAGGAGATACTGTTGCAATTTGTTGAACAACATCAAACTGCCAATACTCAACCCCTTTTTACCTACAAAGCCACAATTTCATATGGTTGAACCTAGTAAAATTTTAGATGGAACATAAAGGTTCACATGAACAGACTTTGAGATCAACTGTGTAAAAAAATGCATATGCATGGAAAAGAGGACTGGGAAAAATATAGGAAAAACTGTGGCATGATTTGTTTTTTTCTTGGTCATTTTCCAAATTTCCATCCATGAAATGCAGTACTTCTGCAAGCAGGAAAAAAGTGCCATTCAAAATTTTAATTCAGGGAAATTGCTGGCATTTTTAAGACAGTTTTATATCAATTTTTATATCATTAGTAAGAATTCCATTATAGTAAATAACCACTTTCGAATGTTGCAGACAAAACTGGTTACTTACTCTGTGTGCATTTGTGTTGGGGGAAGGAGGAGGAGTGGCAAATTTAAATTCGTCAGTGTTAACTGCTCAGATTATTATTAAATTTTCTCATCCCCCGCCTAAGCATGAACTGGGTAGGAATCGGTGTTTCTATGTAGGACAAAGAGGCTCTGATCACATGGGACCTGAAGATCAAACTGTCCCACTTGTCTGAATCTGCCACACATTGTCCTACGACCTTGGGCAAGTCACTTCTATTTTCGCTTTGGTCTCAGCTCCTTCATCTTTAAAATGAAAGATTTTGAAAGACTGATTACTAAACTCCTTCCAACTCTGATACTCTCTGATCCCAGTCCATGAATGGCCAAAATCAGGTACGTAAGTTCTAGAACCTAGTGCAAAATGAAAATGCAGGACCTCTTATTACTCAAAAGTTACTAAGAATTTCAAGACAGTGATATGAGAGCATTGAACCGAGTTCAGGGCTTCCCCCACCACCCCCCACCCCAACTCGAGCACAGAGCCCTTTGTGACTGCCCGGGGCACACGTCTGTGAAGCTGGTGGCTCTGCTGACGGTGAAAGGTAGAATACAAGCCACCACCAACCAAAACAAAAGTGCATTCAAAATTGTCTGGCAAACCAAGCGTGTAGATTTCAATAAGAATTACTCACAAGGTAGATAAAACACCTGTCAACAAAAATAGTTAACCAGGCTCGGGTCCAGTGATTAAAAACGAATGCAATTGCCTTTTCATACTTGATTGTAATCAGTTTCTATTTTAAAAGCACATCCCTGAATATGAAATTGTGCGTGTACTTCACAGGCAAGCCTGTGTCTCACTTCTTAAATTCCAGTGCCGAGAGCCAAACTCAGTGAACTCTTGCTCTGCCAGCATCTGTGATCAAGATTAAGGCAACACGCAGTCAGCTCTGGCTACTGAAGCTCAAACCTGAGGATAAGATCTGGTGTTTCGTGACATGCGAGGAGCCAGCCACACTCACAGTCGCTTCCAGGGCTTGCTGTTACCTTGGCTACTGTCAGAATCCTGGGACAACAAGGCCATCGTGGAGGGGGAAACTCCCTGCCTTTGGACTGCAGGAGGCAAGCAACACACACCGTGTAACTTCGCTTCCATGGGACTCAGCTACGCAGACCAGCCACGGACAGGAGAGACGCCCCAGGTTCTCCATCACAGGCCATTACTCTGTGTACATTTCTAATGAGTTTGGTGATTTCTAGAGTTAGAAGCAGAGCCAGCGGATGGTCACAATCAGCCACACTAAAAGCAGCCAGAAATAACAGTGGGCCAGAAAGGCAAGAGCAGGAAAAATGATCAAAAAGCAGACAGAAAGATAGAAAAAAAGGGAGGGGGGCTCTGGGACGACTGAGTGAAGAGCTGCAGCATTTGAAATGCCGTTGGGGGTCACTGGTGCTTTTAGCAGAATCCAAAACCTAGTGCTTGAAATGGTGGTGAGATTTTTTCAAGGGAAGTTGAAATACATGTACAGCATACTCTGTTTTGGGAGGTAGGAAATGGGTGATATCATTTAGAAAGATTCCTCATGGGGAACACCTACCTACCTCCTGAGGAAACGAAAATTGTCTCAGCTCCCAAAGGCTCCGGGGGGGCTACGGTTTTGCTGTACATGCACACGGACACGGTCTACATGTCTGCTCACATTCTGTAATGTCTGTTTTCACCTTCTCACAGGTCTTGGTCCAGAACAAAGGCTTTTAAACTTTCCAGTGAAGGGTCAGAGAGCAATGTCTGTCAGCTCTGCAGGCCATATGGCCTCCATCATGACAGCGCGGCCTTGCTGCTGTGGCCCACAGCAGCCACAGCCAGTGTGTGACGAATGGGTGTGGCCGTGTCCCCAACAACACTCCACTCCCACAGACGGACAGTGGGCCACGTCGGGCCAGGAGGTGCCGCTGACCAAACCCCAGTCAGGAACATAGAACAGGGGCTCTGCACAGGACTGGGCCTGCTTCCAAACACACCACCACCCTTTCTATGATGAGACTCAGCTCTCCTTTTATACAATATGGGGGATAATAATACCCACTTTGTTGGGTTATCATGAGCATTGACTAGAAAACAGTAGAGAACTAATAAAAATTAACTCTCATCTCCGAATATTCTTTTCATCTTTGTTTTTTTCTTGATTCTTTAAATATATAGTTCTTTTTAGTCAACAATGGCCTTTCTCTCTCTTTTTTTTTTTCAACAATGGCCTTTCTGAACGTTATCTCATTGCTTCGTACCCTCCCCCTGCTCATATACTGCCATGACATCATCACCTGTTTCACTGATGAGAAAACCAAGATTCATGGAAGTCGATATTACAGCAGAGGGGTGAAGCACAGTCTCAAAATCAGTAACCCCTGGCTTCAGGTCTGCTACTGACACAACACGAACACATAGGAATTTGTAGACTCGTTCACTGAGAAAGATACCCAAGATACAGATGCAGTTGACTTTGGTGGTTAGGGGCACCAGGTAAAACTCCCAGCTTGGCCACTTACTGGATGTATCAGCACAGGTAAGGCACTTGACCACTCATCTTAGGTTTCTTCAATTGTGAAAGGGGGTCAATAGCCCTGGCCAAGCAGCTCAGTTCACTGGAGCATCATCATGTACACCAAAAGGTCGTGGGTTCAATCCCTGGTCAGGGCATGTATGGCAGGCAACCAATCAATGTTTCTCTCTCACAGAGATCTCTCTCTCCCCCCCCACTCTCTCTTCCCTCCCTCTTCCTTGCTCTTTAAAATCAATAAACATATTTTCAGTGAGGAGTTAAAAAAGTGGGGGGTAATAATAGGATAGGTTCTAGAAGGTTCTACCGTAAAATTCAGAGCACTTAGTACAGTGCCTAGGCAGCCAGCATGGTTATGAGGATTAAATGAGAACAGATTTTTAGCCCTAGTGCCTATCACACAGGGAGCTCAAAAAATGGTCATTGCTCTGTAAGTGACAGGTCTACAAACCTATACATGCAAATACTCTTAGACACACACACACACACACACACACACACAGCTATGAGCTCCATGAGGGCAGAAACCATATCTGACACCAAGCACGTGCTCATTAAAGAACTGCCTGTTCAATCATGAATACACACACACATAAACAGATCGTTGCACACAGCTGATAGCAGGGCCGGTCTGCTAAGGTCCTTGTTCTCCATCCACATTCATTTGCCCCCATTCCCGGAAGGAGCTGAGGAATGGGTGGATCCAGGCCTGGAGTTATGACATTGACATTTCGCTCCCTGCCTGCCTTGTGCCAGAACACCACCACCCGCATTGCTCAAAGAACCACACCAGTTCTGTTCCCTGATCGACTCAGCACAGCTGCAACTCTGGGATCCCATGAGGTGACCAAGGCCAGGGTTTGCATGGAGAATACCCTGCCAAGGTGGGAGATGAACAAGGGGCAATAAAATCTCCAACACACAGCCCTGGCTGGTGTAGCTCAGTGGATTGAGCGCGGGCCTGCGAACCAGAGGATCGTGGTTCGATTCCCAGTGAGGGCACATGCCTGGGTTGCAGGCCAGTTCCCGGCAGGGGACACATGAGAGGCAACCATACATTGATGTTTCTCTCCCTCTCTCTCTCTCCTACCCTTCCCCTCTAAAAGATAAATAAATAAATTAAAAAAAAAAAAATCTCCAACACACAATACACACAATACCGGGTGGCGTGTGGGCACCTGAGGAGACACAAGACTGTCCCTTGAACAAAGGTCTGTCTTTGAACAAAGACAGTGTGTGTATCTGGAAGGAAGGGGCTACCAGATGCCTCCCTGTGCTGCATGAACTGGGCACTTATGCTCCACCAGGTTCTAGCCAGTACCCTGGGCAGAGCAGACAGTTTGCCTTCCCCAGATCCCCTCTGAGTCCCAGCAGCCCCTGAGCTCCAGGCATGTGTGAGGCCGCCTCTAAGACACGAAAGCAACAGCTCACCTCTAGAGATGGCAGGGGAACTCCGGCTGCAGCACACAACGCCCTCTGAGAGTTGCCGCGCCTGCTCCCAGGTGGCCGCCTTCACTGTGCCAAAGTAAAGCCCTGGGAGCTTGGACACTGTCTGAACTAGGGTGGAGGCTGTGTCTTCTTAGCATTACATAGACCAACAGACTGGTGCCTTGGCCCTGAAGCAGCATGAGCCAATGTCTGCCTCTGGCCATGCAAAACCAAGTCCTCTGTTAGTCAGTGGAAATAGTACGTGGAGGGCCAGATGTAGCCTTTGGCTTGAAGAAGTCAGCTTGCTCACTGGCACATCTGTTTTTCATCACCGGCTGTTTTTGATTTGGTTGTGGTTGTGGTTGTTGTTTAAAGGGAGGAAGGGATTAAAGCACACACTGGAAAGGGGAAATAATGTGTGTGCATCTATATGTGCAGAAAGATAGACATGCACACACATACACGGCAGATGTTAATGTTTCTGCTCTACTGAAGGGCGTATTGACTGTCCAAGAAGTAAACTGCTGGTAACAGCCAATTCAAACCCAGATGGGATGGTTCCACCCTCCACTCTTCCCACCGCACTGTGGAACAGGGCTAAAACTAATATTCTGTGTTGCCTTGACATCTGGGGAAAACCAAGAGGGCCTCAAGTGGCCTGAATGTAAGTTCCCCTGCCCACTGAGCTCCCTGGGAGAAGGCGCGGTTGCCAAACAGCCCTCCTTACCACAGAAACCTGCTTACCCCTGAACGGACGGATGGCTTCAGCTCTCTGCCAGCCCTATCTTTCAAATTGAGATGATCACGTCCTCTCACGGGAACCTATGGTCACCTCACCCTCTTAATACTAGAGTCCGCCTCCCATGGTCCCTGGACGTTCACTCTGTTCCTGGGTGCACCCCATCCCCACCCTGTCTGGTCCTGCGTGTCATGGCGTGTCACATCCTCCTCCCCACACTGTGAGTATACGTCACTAGCAAGCTGCCGCCCATCTCATCTGTTCGGTGTTGGGGGTCATGTGGCATCCCCATGCCCGAGGACAAGGATCACTCCCTCACACCCCACACTGCTGCTCCCCGAGAAAGCACGTCCTATTAACACATCCACGGAGTACACTGTTGCGAAGTCCTGCTTAACACGTTATCTGGCAAAGTGCCTCCTGCAGGTGAAACGCTGGTCACTGTCAGAAGAGACGGGAGTGAGGGCTCTGACATTCAGACGACTGAACCTCCATTCATCCCCAGACTGGCCATTGGCAGCTGCCCAGCAATCATGCTTGTTTTTTCATGTCACTATCACCCCGTTGGCAGGAGCTCTGAATTCTGCAACCTCCACCCTTCCGTGTGGAGCCCAGGCCCGAGCCACGAAGAAAACATGGACAATCAGCAGTAAAAGCAGAGTGCTTGTGGGCCTGGGGAGAGGTGAGAGTCGGTGCAATTAGGAGCAAAGCGCCAAGTAACTGAACTCAACTAACCAGAACGGTCAATTAAATGACATCTCTTTTCGTTTCCTCTTGGCAGGCCCTAAGCTCAGGAAGTGAGAAAAATTGCAATTTAAAAAAAAAATTGTTTTCTGAGCTTTTCTCAGGTTCAGCTTTGATCCAACCCAATTTCCTTCATCATTGTGAAAGCCACATCTGTAACTTCAAATTTTCTAGGAGCCACGTTAAAAAAAAATGGGAGAGACCAATTTGAATGACCTATTTAATTTAACCCAATGTGTCCAAAATACTATCTTTTTTATCATGCAATCACTACAAAAATGTATCAGTGTGAGTTTTACACTGTCTGGTTTGAAGCATCTATATTTCTAGCCACAGTTCAAGCGCTCCGCAGCCCCACCCATCTGCTCGTCCTCCCATCAGAACAGCACGGGTCTGCAGCTAAGTCTGCATGGAGTGACTGTGTAGAATGCAGGTTCTGGGCGTTTGTAACAAATTGGTCAACAACTTGCTAAGTGTCCTCTTCCAAACTGGTGCGTCCCAACTGACAAGCTGATCTTGGGCCCAGATGGGTCTGTTAGGACCTAGAGTAGGAGCTGCCGAGGCCCTTCTCGACAGCCCAGCACAAAGGTGGCTGCCACAGAGGCTGCCTTCCTCCACCCCACTCACTACCTGCCCGCCTCTCGGACCCGCAATACACACATATTCTCATCTTTCATGTGAATGAACTCACACTCTAGAGCACAGAAAAACAAAAAAGTAAATCTTTCCCTGGAAAAGGCCTTTTACCCACTAACCACCTAAGAATGTATAGAGTTTGTGGTGCCTAGCTTCCCCAAAGGAGCCGGCAGTCTAGCTGGGGCAGTGACAAACCCCACATGAAAAAAAAATCAATTAATTCTGGAGTCAATAAAAACCAGCCGCCAGCTAAGCAACACAGAAGGCAGATATCACGACGAGAAACACAAAGATGGGAAAAGGGAAATGAGCTCCCCCTGCTGCAGCGGGCATCCAGGAGGGACAGGACGGCAAGGAATTGAGTCACTCTTCCCAGACCGTAATCATCCCATCTGCTAGCTTTTCCAATTTTGCCCTGTCCATTCATTGTCCGTTTTCTTTTTTTAGCAATGCTCTTTCAATCAGCTCATCTATTTTTCTCTTTAATGAACTAATTTGAAAAGGAAATATTATCCATTAATGGGAAAAACTAGTATAATTTGCCATAAATAGACTATAACTGGAAAAATAAACAAATAGTGATTAATGTTTTCAGAGGTTGCTCATGCACTGCTGGAAATTGTCTTGCGGGCCACCAGTTCACATTTGCTACTGTGGAAAAGACTGCCAGGGAGCGGCGGAGGCCTGGGGCTTTGCCTGGCGGGCTGGGAAGACTTTGTGTAGGAGGAGGGAGAGAAAAGGCCCCCAGGCGGGCACACAGGGTGGGGAGAGGCGCAGAGACGGACATGGACGGAGCACCAAAGGCAGACAGGAAACCGACACCTGTGTAATTGAACCACCCCAAACATTCAGCTACCAGCAATGGATTCAACACACTGGAAACGGGCTGACACTCTGGAAATATTTTAAAAGCGAGGACCGAGAACTCGCAGTTAACCAACAAAACAATTAACCCAAGTGCCCACTGCCGCTCCCCAGTGTTTCCCAATGCTACTGTCTGACTGCACTTTTCCGGGGGGAAATTCTATTTCCTGGACAATGGTGAATTCTGAATGCAGTCGTCCACAGTCGGGGGAGGAGGATAGGAAAGGACACAAAAAGGCGGGCAAAGGCCGATCTCAGGATGCCGACAGTTGAAACCCCATCCCCCCTCACTGACCTGGCACCTGTGTGTGTGAGTCTATGTGTGACTTCTCTCAGGTCACCCCCGGCCACCGAAGAGACACATATACCTTATAAAAGGTCAGCTTCTAAATTGGTCAGGGCAAGTCTAGCCAAGCTGAATTCCACAGGGAAGAGCCAGCCTGACCTTTGATCCAGCTGAGCTGACATCCCCAGACAGTGGCTACCTCCTCAGGGCCCAGAAACCTTGACAATGATGAGCAGTCCCAGAGAAGACACTTGCCCACTCAGTCGGATGAAGTGCAGTGTGGCTTTTCAGCCTGCACAAGCCAGAGACAATGCTTTAAAAAAAGCCTTGGAAAAGAAAGTCATATATTCCAAAATTCGATGTTCAAGAGAGCTACCATGGCATTTTATAAGGTTGTATATAATGCCAGCTGTAGCTGTAAAAAAAATTATTATTCAGCCCAGAAAGGTATATAAACCCCTGCAAAGTGCAGGATTTTCTGTTAAAAGTGATTTAATTCTTACTATCTTTTTGCCTCAGTTCATTCCTGGGAGATAGTGGCCAGCATTGAACTTGCTGCACTGAAATTCTGCCAGAGCTGCTGGGTGCAAGATTCCACATTGCTAAATCCGGGGAATCCCCCACAGCTTGGCCTTCTGGGGAAAGAGGAGGTGTGGGGGCTCCTTAAATCTCTTCTGCTCCACCTGCTCTTTGACAGCTTCACAAGGTATAAACTCCCCTGTCCAAGGACAATTTCATCTTCCCTCCAAACTCGTCCTTTATCCACACATTCCTATCTCAATTTTTTTCTGTGCCCTTCCCCCACTTGCCAAAATTCTGCCCTATCTACATACTAACGACCCAGAAATCTGTCCTTCCTCTCCGGTTTCCCTTTCACTACCCCAGGTCAGGCCTTCCTCAGAGCTCTTCTGGATTGAATGTCCCTTCCGTACCCGCCCTACCTCCAGGCTCACCTTTCCAATCCATTCCCCAGGCAGCAGCCAGAGTCATCTTCTCGAACTGATCGCCGGCCATGTTGCTCTCCTGCTCAAACATCTTCGGTGGCTCCCCATTGCCTTCCCCATACACCTCAAGCTCCCTGGTGTGGTCTACATTATCTGGGCCTGTGCCTACCTCATCAGTCCCATCTCTTGCCATTCTCTGTTCCTCTCCCTGTACTCCCTTAGTACTATTTCGTGTGATTTCTTAATAGGGCCCATTATTTCATTGCTATTTTCTCTGTTGGGAATGGCCTGTGAGTCCTCTCATTCCTGCCTCCCCTCGCCTACTCTCACTCACCATTTAGGATGTGGTGTGGGCAACAGCTCCTCCATGAAGCTTTCTGGAATATTGTGGGGAGTACCAGGTGCTCCTACATGATCACAGATCTGACAACACTCCACAAGGAAGAAATATCAAAAGTCCATTTATCTTACAACGATTCAGCTATTAATGGCCAGAGGTGGGGGAAAGGTCCAAAAGAGACCCTTGAGACTATTCCTTTGAGTAACGCCGGTGACTCAGCACACCATTTCTCTAAGCATCTAGTGCCTTGTAATGGTCTGTCTTTCCATTTAGTTCACGGTCATTATCCAGGTGTCCATGGACTGGGGGTGGGGGCATGGGGAGAATTCTGGGGGTCTCAAGTATGTACAATATATTTTCACAATTATTATCACTAACTATAACTAAAATTTAGAATATCCTTCAGTTATGAATGTAAGCACCAGACTGCAGATGTATGAGCAAGACTTGAGACCCTGACACCAATAGAAATTAATATTTTCATATCACATTTTTTGGTAGCAGATGTCTCAAAATATTACGTACACTTGCCACTACTTGAAAATTAGTGTTAATAGACCCGAGGCCAAACCTAGTTACTTGCCATATTAATAAACATGCAAATTGTGTTATTATTTCACATATTTGTTTTCTCTCTATATTTTGATACAGATACTTAATGTTATTTCTATATCTATTTTGATAGCTTTCCTTTGTAATCTGATGCGCTCATTTTTGTATCTAAAAATATCATTCAGATACCAGGGGGGTCCCTGGCCCAGAAAAGGTTAGAACACCCTGCTCTAGGTGGGAGCTTCCTGGGCGCCGGGCACCAGGGTCTTCATCTCCCAATCCCTGGAACCTGAGGCCATGGTCAGTGCAGAGTCGGGAGTTTTTATATAAACTGAGATGTTATATCTATCTACTGACTAAATCCATCTTTTCTTCCTTCCAAGTGTCCTTCCATGGTTTTCCATCCATCTGTCCACCTACCTGGTCCAGTCTACAGTTCAAACTATTGAAGTCGCAGTAGTGAGTCCCCAGATCCAGCTCTGCAGAGCAGCTGAAGACGTGGTCAGGAGAAAATGTGACTCGTTGCGAAAACCAGTAACACTGTTCTCTTGCGTGGCCCTGGACATGTCCCTGAGGCTCGGCTGTCTTCCGGGCACCCAGGACAGAGCTCTGTCTCCAGCGCTCACACCATAAGGCGTCCCAAGTCCGAGTGTGGCCATGTGCCTTCATCCAGTCCACTGACTTTCCAAAGCCAGGGAATGCTTTGGCTTTTGTTTTTGAAACATTGGAGTGATTGTGCCTTAAAGGACAGTCACGGCTCTTACCAATCCCAGCAACCTGAATGGCAGAGTGGTTAAGAGTTCTGCCCCACGTCCAAAATACCAGTTCCCCGGTTACTCTCCACGTGACCTTAGGTGACTTAACTCACTCTTCTCTGAGCTTCAGTTTCAATTGTCTGAAAATGAGAAGGCTAACTGTACATCTTTCACAGCGTTCATGGGAAGACTGAGTGAGCTAACGTGAGTTAAAGTAGTTGGCACAATGGCTGGCACGAGATAAGGGCTGGACAAGCAATGGTTATTGATTACCCAGGATATCTCCAAGGTGGCACAGAATGAGAGAGGGAACTGCCATCCGATGTCAGGAAAACGGGGCTAAGAATTCAATCAACAGATAGCACTCTTTAAAAATGCTTCAATCTACTCGTACCTAAAATGCAAATCAAAACAGCAAGATACCGTTTTTACCCATGGGGTTGACACAGATGATAAAGATTGATAATCACCAGTGCTTTTGAGAGAGGAAATAGGAAATCACTTTGATATGTGATTTGAAGAAACCTCTCAATAGGACAATCCAGCTATGCCTGTCAAGATGTAAAATGCACATAGCCTTTGAGTCAGCGATCCCAAACCTAGTCATCCACCATACAGATGCACACACTCAATTCTGCAAAGATGTTTGTTCAAGAATGGTAGGACCGTTTAAGAGAGGGGAAAAAGAGAGAAACAATCTCAATGTCCACCAACAGGAACTCAGTTAAATGGGTGATGGAAGATTTAATTTTTTTTTATTAATATTCATGGAACAGTTGGTTACTGCCTAGCAGTCTCCATGCCGGATGCTGGGAATAGAGAGTTGAACAAAGTAGAAGGCAGTTAAACACAGTGAGGAAGAGGTTCGTGCTGCTACGAAAAGACATCTAAGGTATAAAGGAAGGACTGGCAAGTTAATTGCAAAAAACATTTCATTAGATTCCACTTCGAGAAAACAGATAAAATCCCCGCCTGTGCACACAACACACGCACAGACGTGCACACACAGGTGCATTAACACGCAAAGAAATTTCTTCAAGGAGAAATGAGAAAACTGGTGATAGTAGTTACCTCTGAAGACTCTGGAAAAGGGTATGGGAGACTGATCTTTCACTTGATACTTTCTGTATTGTTTGATTTTATTTATTTTCCATCATGTGCTTGTATTGCTTTATATGCTCCCAATCAACACTAGGTCCAGTGTGCTCTACTCTCAGAAGTATCCAGAGTCAAACCACTTCTCTTGGCCTCCACCGTTAACGCCCTGGTCTGAAACACCACTGTGTTGCCCTGGATATTGTATCGGCCTCCTCCTTTGCCCATCTCCCTGTTCCTGCCCCTTTACCAGCTCAGGCCATTCTCAGCAGGGCAGCTGATTCCATTTTCAAAAGTCAGGCCATGTCACTCCTCTGCTCAAAATCCTCCAAAGGTGTGCCAACGAGGAGCAAAGCCACATCCCTTCTAGGTCCGATAAGACACCAACGATCTGGCCCCACCTCCACCCTTCTCTCCCTTGCTCATCCCTATCTTAGCCATACGGGCTTCTATTGTGCAGTGACCACGGCGACTACATCCTACCTCAGGGCCTTTGCACTGGCTGCTCTCTGTTCTTCTGAAATGTTGCCTCATTTCCATGTGGCCCTCCCTGATCCCACCAAGCCAAGGGAAACCCTTCCTCAGCTGACCTGGCCTGGCCCGCCCCTCCTGCCTAACGTTTCTCCCTAGCACTTGCCCACATCTGATCTAACATATAAATGCATGTCTCTCAATTATCATCTGTCTAGAATGCGAACTCAGGACAACAGGGACTTCTGCCTTGTACATTGTTACACGGTAGACCCCTTAAAATAGTGTCTGGCACATAGTAGGCACTAAATAAATGAATAAATAGTTCAATAAATAAGCTAACCAATTGATAATAGTCGTACCACATATACGATATCGTACAACATATGCAATAATATATGATATGCAATATTGATAATAGCAACTACGAGAAACAAAATCCAGAAAAAGATCTCAAATCCCAAAAGGAACATTCATAAATAAATAAATAAATAAATAAATAAATAAATAAATAAGAAACAACCATGTTTCCAGCCCCAGCCGCCCTGGGAAAACAGAGTAGAGGAACACCCAGGGACAAACTAATATGGAAACACCTAACAGCCAGGGCCCAGCAAACAGCCTGGTTGTTTTAGGTCAACGCTCAGCACACAGGACTCTTTCACAGAGTCTGGAGAATGAAAACTAGCCTGTCTGAATGTGGTACAAGGAGAGTCCAGCAACGAGGGAGTAAATGCCAGCAGAGTTGAACACGTTACAGCGGCAGCCCCAAAGCCACAGACTATTTCCAGGTGCCAGACGAGCCCACACCCTCCTGGGACGGCCAACCCCAGGCCGTCGGCAAGAGGCCGAAGCTCTGGGGCCCTGCCTGGGACCCAGCCTTCCTGCGCCCATGGTTAGGAGCTGGAACGTGGGTTCTCACGCCCCAGCAGCTCGCCCCACCAGAGGGCCCTTCCCATTTCTGTGCCTCCAGGATTGCTGGCTCTTTGAATGGGAGAGGCAACGTTATAGGCTTCCTTGGTTTCTCATCTCACCCACGCTGAAAGGCCTGGCTCATTCTAATTAGTGTGTAATCCAGCCCCTAGGAGGTCACTTAAGACGATAAACTTAAAATCTAATGACATTTACAGGGAGGTGTCCAACCAGTGGACATCGCCTAACCTTACCAGCACCCTTTCTTGATACAGTCAGTCGACACTGACTTCCACAGGATCGCTGCTAACAATTCTTGGTTAGGCCAGTGGTTCTCAGCTGGGGGTGACTTTGCCCCCAGGGGACATCTGGCCCTGCCTGGCGACATTTTTGTCTGTTACAACTAGGGAGGGGAGTGCTACTGGCAGCTGGTGGGTAGAGGCCAGGGATGCTGCCGAGCTTCCTATAATGCACAGGACAGCCCCCACAATAAAGAATGGTCTTATCAAAAGTGTCAGGAGTGCTTGGCCTCCACAACCCTGGTGGGTCAGCAGGGTGAATGCGGTCACCCTGGTGAAGGGAGACCCTACAGTGACCTACAGGCTGGAGACAGAAGAACAGGACTGATGAGACCTTGTCCACATTCCACCTTGAAGCTACTGAGATGGCCATGGCAGCCAGCTGTCCAAGGAAGCCACACAGGCACCTTTAATCACGGGTCAGCTGCACTGTCCCGCCAGGTCTGAATACCTCTGGGCTAGGACAGGCACGTTGGCAGCCTGTGCAGAGGTGAGGCTCCAGGGGCCAGTTGTCCCTGCCTCTGCCACTTTGCTGACAGCTCGGAGTCCAGGCAGGCCTGGCCTTACTCACGTGGTGACCACACAGTCTACTGCTACATGGGGCACTTTCAGGCAAATGTCCTAGCCTGATCGCTGGACTCGAGCACCTGGCTCAGCTGCCAAAAACACCCTGGGTGTTTTAACTAATACAACTTACCTCTCTCCAAAGAGAGAAGCAGCTCCAAGTAGGTAAGGAAGAGTGTTCCAGAAAGAGCACAAAGCAAATTCTTGCAAAGAGCGAATATCAGCATCTCCACCCTGGCCGTGACATGAATTGGGGAGACAATGTAGGCAGCCAGGCCTGCTTCTGACACAAGAGAAAGTGGAGGTAGGGGGTGAGTGAAGGGTGGGGGTGTTTACCACAGACAACAGGGCATCCTCAGCTCATCCCCAAGGAGTACCAAGGAGATAGGTGTTGTCGTGGCTGCTTTAACTAGTGGGAAAGCTGAAAATCATCTTGAAGGCTTCAGTAAGTGAAGAGGTCAGAATCTGAACCCAGGGATATAAAGATAATACTAAATGCTCACTACTTGCCAGGCATAGTTCTGGTTCTGTTGCTTAACGCCTATTAGCCCTTTTGATCATCTGGCACCCTGGGAGGCAGCTACCACTGGTACCCTCCTATTTTTTAAAGAAATTGAGGCATGAAGAGATCAGCTGGCATGCAGGGGTCTTGGGGCAAGTAAGTGGCAAGTCAGGCAGCCTGCTGCTCGGTCTATAAGGCTCTTTCCCGCCTCGCCAAGTGGCTGCGAGGGGCGGCCAGGTCCAGGCTGCCCTTGTGCACTGTGCAGCTGAGACCCTGGGAGGATTCGGAATCTCGCCTGTACGGGTGGTGTCCCAAACACAAGGCCCCTGGGGCCTGTCGGGGAGCTGAGTGAGTGGAGCAGACCAGGAGGAGACTTTTACGAACAGGTGTCCCTGGGCCCCATCCAAAGACGGCAGCTGGTCATTGCCACTAACTGACATCTAGAGGCTCAGAGTGGTTTTACCTGCCAATTTTTCAAAAATCCTCCAACCCCCTCCCCACTTCCCCCAAGAGAAGCCCATGGGCCTGTTGGAGATGGCCCCAAGGAAGCCTGTGTACAACTTTGGGTCTAGGATCATGTAATGAGAAAGTCACCACCAGCCCCCCATAACTGGTACCCAATTATAACGGGGGCACTGAGCACTTGGCAAACAAATTGATTAAGGCCCCTTTTAGAGCTGGAGTTTCTTTCTTCTAGCACTGGGCTGGTTGGGTGTTTCCTCCTCGGGACAATAAAGCTACACAGCTGTCCTCAGCCCCACCCATCTGGCACCTGTACCACAGCTAACTTCAGTTTTCCATCCAGTGTTCTTTCTTTCAGTGGAAAAATAAGAGCTCCAGTTCCCAGAGAAAATGAGAAAGGGGTTAGTATTATTAATAAGATGTTCCTTCTTCAGAAAGCAAATTGAACCGGGCAGGGAGGCTGCTCTGAGGTTGGAGCTGGACCAGCCCCACCTCTCCGTCCTGCTGGCAGGGAACATCCCAGTTTCCAGCCAGGACCACTTGGCTTGAAAAAACGGCAGCAGCGTGGTCCTTCCACTGGTGCTCCAAGGCGAAGGAGAGGCAGTGGCGCTTCTGAGAAATCAGGTTCAAATGCTAGGACGGTTATATTTCCTGGAGGTGTGACAGAGACCAAGAAGCACATGAAGGCCTTGCTTGCCGGCAGAAATACTCTGTCTTCACTGTGTCTGTCAGTCTGTCTGCTCCGGGGCTGCAGTGATGAACTGGAGACCTGCCCTTCTGCCTTGTCACCCCAGAGCTTAGTCCCTTAGCCTTTTACTGCCTTGGGGGCAAGACAGACAGAAGCGGTGTGAGTGAGTGACAGGACGCAGAGCAAACGGCCCAGTGCCTCGGGAACCCCTTTTCACACCTGGGTCCTCTGATACTTCATTTAGAACAGGGGTGTTTAGAAAGTTGGTTTCTTGGTTTGGTTTTGGAAGGAGGTTGTCACAAATAAAATGACAGCTACGATCCTCTGCCTAGAAAAATGCTCCTACATCCACCACATTCAGTTTCAAGAGCTTCACTGTTCTCTCGCATCCATCTGGGACCTTTCCTCGGTTTGAGGACCCCCTACTCTATCAGAGAACATGCCATGAAATGACTGTGACTCACCCTGTGAAATTGCACTGGCAGTGCTGTGTTAGCCAGGGGCCGGAGGCGGGCTGACTGTCCAGGTCAGGGTCCCCAAAGGAAACAGATGCTCCTCTCCTAGGGGATAACTAGGGAGACTTCACAAAGAGATGCTTGCTAACAGAAACCAACAAAGGAGGTGCATGCAGCAGAGCCAGCCACAGCATGGAGCCGTCAGTGCCCGGAGAGCCTGTTATCAGATCCTGTAGAGAGAGAAGCTGTAGCTATGGGCACAGCAACATGCACAGGCAGACAGACACAGTCCACCCACGGAGAATGACCCCCATCCCACTGTCCTCCCACCCTCTCATCGCCTGCCAGCGCCCCCTCTTGGCCAAAGCAATGAGAAATCCACGTTGATGAAATCCATTAAAAATCAGCCTCTATAGGCCCAGAGAAGGGAGGAGAAGGTGGAGAGTAAATCTGCTAGGGGTGAGACACAGAAAGAAGACACCTGACAAAATTTGTCTCAGCCAAGACCTTTCTGCCACGTGAGATGGAATCGGCAAGGGAGTGGGTGAAGGATGCGTGGGGCTGTTGATCCTCCCGTGGCCAGGAAGCAGGTTTTACTTCTCTGACTGGCACCGGCGAGGAGCATCCTGGTCTGCCACGCTGATGCCAGCGGCTGTGGAAGTTGTTGAGCCATTCTGGGCTTTGTCACGTGCTAACTACAAAGGTGGACCCTGGTGAGCCCCGAGGGGTGGAAGGCCCCCACTCAGGCTAACAGATAATGAGCGATCGCCGCAGGAGATGGAGGCCCGATGCCTGGGCGCCCGTCCTCGCTCTGCACTCGGAGCGCGGTGGTCTCAGACCAAGTGCCCCACCTCAGTGTCTTCACCTGCAAGGAGCCCCTTCCTCAAGCACTGCTGTCACGATTAGATGACATCACGCATAAAAAGCCCTTAGCAAAGTCACAGGCCCAGAGAAAATATACACAATTGTTACCGCAGACACCACCTGAGGCCCTTTCCAGCTCTTCAATTCTGCCAATCTGGGCCCTCTGTGTCGATTTTTCTGTCCCTTAAGCACCTGGTCCCCCTGTGCTGCTACTTCAGGTGAAAGCCACTTTGCTGACTGAGGTATCATGATAACTAGAACCTTCAAACCTGACCTGAACATTCTAGCCCAGGAACTTTCTCTTTTTAAGCTCCCCAGTTGGCACAGCCCTGCCCTAAAACACCATGCAGAAGACAGACTAAGCCTCCAGCCTGTCACTTGATGTAAAACCAGCGACAAGGCCTTGTTGCTCAGCCGGCAGCACCCTGGGCTTCTGCCTTAGTGCTTGAAATGGGGGTGCGGGAGGGGTCTCTGGGAGATGTGCCTCCTCTGGAGGGGAAAGGTGAGGGTCTCCTCCCCAGCGTGCCAGCACTCTGCTCGCTCTCTGAGGGGAGAACCTCCCAGAGCCCGGAACCCACTCTGTGCGGACGTAGCTCCAGACCCATCTGCTTTGAGGGATCCCATTCCTCATCTCCACCTCTATTTACCCACCACTATATCAATGGCTACCTGTAACTGTTCTACATCTACATCTAATCTATATCTACACTTACAGCTCCATCGTATCTGTATCTATTCTCTACTGCTATCTAATCTGTATTTACACCTATATCTATTTCTAGATCAGGTCTATATTTAGCAGATATATATTATGTTGTATACACTACACATATATACATTATAATGTATTCAACATAATATATATGCATAGCTATAGATAAAATGAGGCATAGATTACATCTAATGTATAATTACATCTAATTATAATATATGCATTGATATATATATATAATATGTATATGTATACACATACATATAGAAGTTATAGACATATAAATATATCTATCTAATCTCTATACTAATCTATCTATCATATGAGGAAGGACCCCCCAGAAAACAGAATTATCATCTTGAGAGCTGGCCCCTTGTAGTACAGGTTTCCCCCACTAGGGGAGTATTCTAGGAATCCATCTGCATCAGTGTACAGCTGGCATTGCTGTGAGAGGCTGTGTTGGGCTTCAGCGAATGATTTTGAAGACTCTCTCAATGCATTTGCCCATTTCATGATGGGTGACTTATGGAACGCTGTGTGTTCAGCATTTTTTACCAAAGACAGCACGGCCCCCATGCTCCCAACTTCCCTATTCACCCAATCTTACCCCAAGCGATGTTTTTTTGTTTCCCCAGATGAAAAAATTCTCCAAGGGAAATGTTTGGCTGATGCAAAAGAGGTAAAACAACAACAACAACAACAACAACAACAACAAAATGGCAGAAGCACTAAAAGGCATCAAAATTGACAAGTTCAAAAACTGTTCTGAGCAGTGGAAAAAAGTCTCAATAGGTGAATTGCATCCAATGGAAAGTACTTTGAAGACTGAAGTTTAAACATGTAAGAATAAATACATAATTTTTAATAAATAAACTCCTGTTTTCTGTCCCCGTCCCCCCGCCCTGTGTATAGCTATATCATATCTATGTCTGCGTCTTAGTAACACAGCAGTGAAGGAGTCTTTCATTTGTAACCTAGCTCTAATCCGGCCTCTGCCATTTGCTGACAGAAGTTAGCTTTTAAAAGGAAACCCAGTCTCTCTAGGCCTCCACTGGCTCATCTGTAAAATGGGGCCAAGATCAGTACCTGCCTCATGGGTTCTATTTCCTAATAAATGGAAGCTAGACAGCCAGGTTCAAATCCTAGCTGCTCCACTTAACAGGTGTTTGACAAGCAGCTAGCTTACCTCTTTGTGCCTCAGTTTCCTGTCCATAAAAAGGGGATGACAACAACACCTCCCTTAGGGGACGGCTGTGAAATCTGAATGAGTGAATCCATGTAAAGAGCTTGCTTAGAAGAGTGTCCAGCATATCCTGTAAGTACTTAAGAAATGTTAGCTAAAAATAACACATTTATAAATATGTGTACAGTATACAGTTCCTAGTTCCCAGTAAACATATATCCCATGCAGGTTGGTCATTATTGACAAGAGTAACATTTTTAAGTGTTCCCAGTCAAGGGCTAGATTCAAACCTTCAGTGTCTTGGGCGAAGTCAGCTCCCATCGAAAACAGAGGAACAGTGATCTCAACACTATTTTTCAAAGTGGTGTGTGTGGCTGCACATTGAGGAACTTGCTGCCTATTTGTGGAATATTGCATCACATCATCACATTGTTCATCCTGAGTCATACAGACCAGAAAGGCACTGTGGCCACAGGACTGCAAATCCTCCCTGAGAACATTTCTACTGCCCGGGTCCAGCCTCCTTGTCCAGTGAGCCAAATCTTTGCCCAGGCACTGGTCCAGCTGGTCACCTCCCTGTCCCACCCCTTACCAGGACTGGTTCAAGACCCAGAAGGGCAGAGCCAGAGGAAAAGATCACTGTAGAAAAATATGGCCCATACCCAAACCAGCCTTGTCTGCTCCAGAGAGGTTCTGTTCCCCCAAGGAAGCTGGCAGGAGGAGGCAGATGGGCTGAGAAGCAATTTGGTCTCTCTGTCCTCTCAACAGATGCTGGGCACCGTAAGAATTAATGGGCTGGAGACTCAGGTAAGAGCCATTCGGAAGCTCCCTGATTACTCCAAAACCTACTCTCTATGGAGGAAAAGGTTAATCGAAGCCCAGAACTGGAAGAGAGGCAAGGAGACAGCAATTGCTTTAATCCCGGGAGTGGCGGAAGAGCTTCAGGAGAAAGACTTTTGCACAGAGGTGGCCACGGTCTGCCTCCAAAAGAGGGAATAGGCCTCGAAATCTGGTCATTCACAAGGCCTGCTCATCGGTTCAGAAGCCTTGGCCAGCCTCTCTCCGAACCCCAGCCAAGTAGCTGGTCTTTAAGTTTTGTTTTTTTTTTCAAGTATATATATATTTTAACGCTGCATATTCTCGGCACCACTGAGCCATAAATCTCACAGGAACCCATCTTCAAGAGGTGTTTTCCCTTTTACGCACACTGTGCACACTCGCTTGCATCATGAGTCACTGCTCTGAGTGCAGTGCAGTCAGTCACTGTCAACACAGACCTGGAGACTCTGGGGATGAATGTGTCATGATCAGAGCCTAGAGGCGGGACAAGTCTGCTATTAACCAGAGATGGTGACATGTGAACATAAACAAAAGAACAAGAAAGGAGCAAATCATACTTTTTGACATGGTCACAGTTTTATAACGGGACTGTCTTTATAAATAAGCTGTCGCCGGAGCAAATGGGGTTCCACCAGGGCTTCCCATCCTTGGCACTACCGACATTTGGGGCTGGGTAATGCTTTCTTGGGTGTTCGCAGGGTGTTCAGCAGCACCCGTGGCCTCTACCCACAAGATGCCAGTAGCACATTCCTGCCCCCAAACTGTGAGAATCAAAAATGTCTCTAGACTCCACCAAATGTCCCCTGAAGAGGTGAATTTGCTCCCAGCTGAGAACCACTGGTTTAGACTGAGGCTGAGCATGAGCCCGCTAACTAGCTAATGACAACTATTAGCCACATTTGTCACATAAACCCCCATTATTACATGACATTGCTAAGACCTGAAGGTCCCATGGTCCTGTAAAAATGCTCATCCTGGACATGTCTTTGGCTGGATGGCCCCAAATTTAAGCCTCTTTTCTTTTCTTCCAGTTCCTTCACCTTTGCATGATAAGGTAATTCGTTATGCATCTTGACATTATAAGGACACAAAGGCATCAAAGGATGTCAAAGGAACTAACACTTTCATTGAGTCTAAGGAAAACTGGCATTATTTTTATAGGAAGCCAGATATAGTATGCAAAATTATCAGAACACTATTACTGAGGTCTCTTTGCCTGGTTAACTCTTTCTCAATAGTAAGCCCTCAGCTCACATCTTTCCTCCTCAGCTTAAAACTCACCCCCCGAGAGACACCTCCCTGAACAATCCTCCACCATGCCCAGTCAGGCTTGTTTGAAAACACATTTAAACAAGTCTGATTTCTGTTCACTTATTACCACCTGAAATGATGGGCGTGTTTTGTTTGTAAACTCACTGTCTGACTCCCCCAACCAGAAAGAATGGATGCCCCGCGGGCAGGGAACCTTCTGTCTTGCCCACTACCATACCTTTACTTTAGCAACCAGCGCAAGGCCTGGCTGCCTCCTGGCCCCAACTCTGCTGAATTAGCAAACGGGCTTCCTTCCACCCCCTACTCATTTTCCTCATGAGCTCTGTTCACAATCCTTAGGGGCCCCAGTGCCATCCCTAAATAATATAAATGTAACTCTCTCCCCTTATCCCCCCAGTTAGCTGATCAAAGAAAGTCAAGTACCTGGGTGGTTGTTGCAGGCTGAGCTGTCAGGAGTTTTCCTTATGATGCCCTTGATCTTAGGTCCCGAGAGGGATCTCAAGTAAACCAGGGTTTGCTCCCACCTAAGTAGAGCCAACTTCACAAATATCCAGACTGACAAATCTTTACTGAGAGATGTTTTTATTACAATTCCCAGGGCATCTCAGTGTCTGAATAGAGGCCATTAACTAACCGACCGTGAAGCTGGTAAGGGTGAGGGGAAGGGAGAAGGAGAAGCAAAAATTAAGTGACAAGGTGCCTTGTCAACTGGAGTAGATTCAGAAATGATAAACCATCTTGGGGATCAATGAGAAAGAGAAAATCAAATAATGAGAATTCAAATTTTTCAGAACACTATTGATGCAGAAGGAGATATTTCATTTTTGTTGTTTGCAAATAAATTTTCCATCGGGTCCATTGCTTAAACCATTTTACCTACAATTTTTTGTCTGTCAAAGAATTACTCACTGTGCTTCCTCCTTCCCACCCGCTATCTATCTGGTGCTCTACATCTGTGGATAACCTGTACGAAGCACTTCTCTCTCTCTTTCTCTCTCTCTCTCTTTTCCTTCCTTCCTTCCTTCCTCCCTTCCTTCCCTCCTCCCTTCCTCCCTTCCTTCCTATCTATCTGTCCATGGACCCCGGGGTTGTTTACATCAAGCCCAGCCCTCCAGCTCTGCCTGAGCATTAGCAAATCTTTCTACTGGTCAAGACAACTGGAAAAGTGAGCTAGAGGCTGAGAAAATAGATTCTAATGTCATATGGTCCTAAGACTGACACCCACCAATGCCACATGCTTCCTATGATCTTGGGCAAATTCCTTAACCTCTGTTCCTCACCTGGAAATTGGGAATCATAAGAGCACCTATACATTAGGGCTCTTGAGGAGTCAAGGGGAGAAGCCAGTTACTGGCAAATGGCAAATATCAGTGAGAGTGGGGATCATAATAACGCACCAAACCGATAATGAAATTTGAACTGCTCTCAGACTTTTTCCCCCATTTCTAGCACACCTGGTTCCTGGGTAACCACCACCTGGAGACTAGGAAAGTATTCACCACTGCAAGTCAGGCTTTCTTGGTACACCCCAGGGACTGCCTGCCAAGGGGAAAGCTGACACCAGGGATTCCAACCTTACTCGGCTTCCTCATTCTATTAATCTGGCCGTTAAGCAGAGAGAGTCCTGCTGATGCCAACAGATGCAAAGCTGCGTTGTGCTAATGGCAGAGAGCATTAGAGGAGTCCTCAGCATCCAATCAATCCATCTCCTCCAACTCAGAACAGCTGCATGGGGACAGATTCACCAAGCACGGGCGAGGGCCCGATGCAATAAATACCAAGGGAGAGGGGGTGCACGGAGGGAAGGGCCCCGGGTGACTTAATGACCCTATGCAGGCTGGGCCCTGTGCAAGTGAAGTCACTGATGTATGATGTACAGACATGGCTGGCTGTGAAATCTAAAAGGCAGGCCCATCTGTGACACCTGTGCTGCAGGATAGAGCAGGTAATGCCTTTCTAAGAAGCAAAGGAGGCTGGGAAGAGTAAGTGGACACTGACCCAGGGCTCAGAGCACATCTGCTAGTTCCTCTGCATGGCTGGTTCTTCCAGGCTCAGCCGCATCTGCCGTCTTGCTTGTGCCATATGGGTAATATTTAGGGCACCACTTTCTGCCAGAGAATGCTTCTTTGCTCCTCTTGTCTGACCTGCCTGCCGGCAGCTGAATAGAATCCCATTTTGAGTCACACAATGGGCTGAGACCCAGCACTGAGTAAGATCTGGCCACAGACTTGTGCCAACAGTTAAAAAAAAAAATCTGGTTGGGTTCCAATGTCTCTTTAACATGGGAAATCAGAACTCAGGGAAAGACAACATCCTACGGCTCCCCAAAGGCCAAGAACCAGATGAGACTGATGGAGTGTTGTTTGGAGACAAATTGAGTCATTTCCCCAGTGGCGTGGCACACACGCAGGAAGCCTGTCTCGTGCCATGGCTGGCTGCAGGTCGAGGCTCGGGTCCCTTGGCCTAATGGATGAGACTCTAAGAGAGGCCACTGTGTAGGGGTGAGCTGTCACACTCACAATGTGCTGACCAAAGCTGCTGGCATGTGATTGGCCTTTCCCATGGAGGCTTTGAAGGGCTGATTAGACGGTTTCCATAGTGAAGGATTCAGGAGGGCCAAGGACAGAACGGTCTGGCGTAGAGCCACTCCACTCCCAGGAGGTAAGATCTGGCTTATAGAATTCTGGACACAGACTATTTTCCCAGGGGTATTCCTCAGTCTAATGAGTTTCCCTTGTTGGGAGGACGTGGATAAAGAAGAGAAGGGCCATCATTTTTTTAAACGCCCTGCAAGTTCTCTCGCAATCTGCTGGGTCGCCTGGAGAGACATGTTTCCCCAAGTACGGCACACTTACCCCTGGGAGGACTTCAGATGCTTTTAGAGGCCACCCAAAGGAACTTTTAAATTTTATTGACTTAATATTTATTTCAATGCTTTGCAAAAAAATATGACTAGCACATCAAACTTGTGATTTCACCAATTGTATTGATTAAAACTGTTTCTCAACCTCAGCACTATTGGCATTTTAGGCTGGGTAATTCCTTTCTACGGGTGGGGGAGTAGCTTGTGCATTGAGGGATATTTAGCAGCGTCCCTGGTTTCTACCTACTAAGTGCTAGCAGTAACCCAGCCCACAAGAGGAGACAACCCAAAATGTCTCCAGACATTGCGCAATGCCCTTGGTGCAGGGAGGGGGCGGGTTGAAGATACCCCTGATTGGGAACCATTAGCTTAGGATAAGTCTACTTCTGAAAGTAAAAAAAAAAAAATAATAATAACTCAAGGGAAAATGTATTTTTTGGTGTTTTAATAGAACAAGTGCAATTCACCTATGGCAAACTTGGCTGAGGTAATATGTGAATGGCAGAAGTTTGGAAAAGTCAGGCCAGAGGATGACCAAACAGGCAGAAGAAACTGGGTCTTTATCTACTCCCTTGAAGTCCCACCCACTGTTCCTTCCTACCAGCTCTGTTTTCTGGTCAACCCTGAAGCCAATGTAACTAAACGTGCGTGCGGGGAAATCTAAGGACAGAAGAATGCAAAGAAACCCTGAGAGTCCACTTACCCTGCAACATCTGGCCTTCCTGCTCAAGGAAGGAAGAGTAGGGGGGGTTCCTGCCTCGCACCCTTTGGGAAGACTGAGGCAGAGATGCAGTGAGAGGGCAGGACCCCCAGAAGAGAGGAGAGAGAGCGAGAGGAAGGCAGTCCTTTCCAGAGAGCTCCACAACCACCCAGGAGCTGCTATTCAGCCTTGAAATGTTCCAATAGGTTTGTCTGTGTCTCATCTTCAAAACCTGCTAGCTGTGGGGCTCTGGATGGCACCCATCTTGTCTGTTTTCTCTCTTTACTCTCTGACCAATTCACAAGGATGAGGACATGGTCAATCCAAAGGTACACCACCCCCTTCAGTTCTCATCTGAAAGGTAACAGTTCTCTTGATTTAAAGAGCTAACACTCACAAGTACTTAGGCCAGGGGTGCCAAACTCATTTTCACCGGGGGCCACATCAGCTTCACGGTTGCCTTCAAAGGGCCAAATATAATCTCAACTCCTTACCAGTTAAGGAGTAGTTACATTTATACAGTCCCAAAATTATTTTGGCCCTTTGAAGGCAACCACAAGGCTGATGTGGCCCCAGTGAAGATGAGTTTGACACCCCTGCCTTAGGCCTATATCAATGACTTTATGACTCTATATGGAGAATTCCCTGTAATTCTCACCACAACCCTGCAAGGTGGGCACTCTCGCTGTGGTAATATTCCAGACCAGAAGAGGGAGGCCTAGAGGTTAAGTGACCTCTCAGGGCCAGGAGATGTGGATCTGAAATTCCACCTGGGTCTGTTGGACTCCAAGGCCCATGCTCATGGCTGGGCTGCTGTCCTCTCTCTATAGAAAGTGAGATGAGAGCCATGTCCTCCTTACAAGCCCATTGGTCACCTGCCCCACACAGAAACAGCACTGCCATCCAGAGTGTTCACAGCTGCTGCCCTTACTGCCAAGGAGAGAAAGTTCTCCCAACCCAAAGTCATGGAAGAACAACCACATCTCACTGCATGGCTCCCTCTGCCTCCTCTCTCCCTTTCTGTTCACCTCCTCATGACTGCTGGTCAGAAGCACATGATGGAGGAAAATGCAAAGGAAATGGATACGGTTCTTTCTATGGTGCTTTCATTTATTTTTATTTTTAATTGAATTTATTGGGGTGACATGAGTTAATAAAATTATACAGGTTTCAGGTGTACAATGATATAATACATCATCTGTACACTGTATTGTGTGTTCACCACCAAAGTCAAGTCTCCTTCCATCACCATTTATCCTCACAATATCCCCTTCTACCTCCTATTGTGCTTTCAGACACTGGGCACACACGTGGGTGCACACACAGTGAGCTGGTGTGTGAACCTACGTGTGCATGCCTGCACATCCTGACAGGACAGGACAGCCTCATGTGCCTGTGCTCGCTTTCTGAGCCACGGAGCCAAGAGGATGCACAGATGCTCCCTGGAGAGCAGGTGCAGGAACATCAGTGCAGAAATAAGTGACAAAGACCACGGGAAGGTACTAACCTGGGTCTCCAGGGTGATCAGCGGACTTGGGTGTGGGTCCTGTGGGAGGAAAGGAGGAAGCATACATGAGTGGTGGGCAAATGTAACCGTTTACCCCAGCATCATTTAGAACAAAGCTAGATCTCTTCAACGCTTAAGCAACCCACAGGCAGGCTGCCCATCTCTGTCTCGCCCAGTCTGTGAGACATGAGAACAGCGTGGCCCCATCTCCAATGTCCCCCCAATACCCAGATGGTTAAGGAGGCTCAAGTTTTTCATGAAGAGGTTAAGAGGACACCTACATGGAGATCATGTAAAACGATGAAATACAAAGAAATAGGAAATGAAGCATGGTCAATCTCTATATGAAGGAAAAGATGGGTCCATAAGAAGATTAGAAATAAACCTGAAAGAACGTAAAGTCTCAGTCAGGGGCAAGGCCAACAACTTGTGTCTGATCTTGGAAAGAATGAGCGAAGAAATGAGACGAAGATAGAGAAAGAAAAGAGCTTAATTATTGGCTTGCAGAGCACATTCCAATGGGCTGGGGAAGATCTTTTTTAGGGGACAGAAGGCCAGAGAAAAGTCCGATTCATTCACTCTCTAAAAAAGCCAATTGACTGGAAATGCTTGGTGGTCATGTCTCGGGTCATTAACATGAACTCTCTGGGTGGGGGCCAGGGTGGGTACAGAGGTGGAAGGGACGAATGGGGAGGAGGTAGTGGTTTTCAGCTAGCGGTTTCCAAGAAAAACAGGAAACCTGGCACAGAAAGGCTATTTTTGTCTGTACAATGTTGGCTCTGAACTTAACTGTCTTGGATTTGTAATTCTGGGAAAGCAATCTCAAGCTGCCTCTTACAGAGAATGGGCATGACACACAAACTCAGTTGGAAGCTTTGCTTTATCCAAGCAGATTTCCCAATACAGGCTTCTAGGAAGCCATTCAAACTAGCCCCAGCTCACTGGCCTAGATGGTGAACAAGAAAGAACACATGTAGGAATCATGCCATATTTCTCCTTCTGTGTCTAACATATTTCACCTGGCATAATGTCCCCAAGGTACATCTATGTTGTCACATATAGCAGGATTTCCTTCTTTTTAAAGGCTGAATATTATTCCATTATATGCACACACCACATCTCCTTCCATCATCCATCAGTGGACATCTAGGTTGTTTACATATCTTGGTTATTGTAAACGTGGCTACAATGGACATGGGAGTGCATATCGTGTTCCACTTATATGCAGAATCTAAAATAGCCAAACTCACAGAAGCAGAGAGTAGAATGATGGTTGCCAGGGGCTTGCGGGGAGGGGGAGGGAACAGGGCATTGGGAATTGCTCTCCAAGGAGTATGAACTTTGAGTTGAGCAAGATGAATGGGCTGTAGAGAACTGCTGACAACATCGTACCTGCAGTCAACAACACGTTTTGTACACTTACAATTTTGTCAACAGGGTAAACCTCATGTTAAGTGTTCTCATCACAATAAAAAAAAAAAAGGACTAATAGAAAAACTGAAACATTTTGAACCCCCACCCTAGGTGAACTGTGGTGTCTTTACAATGAGGCCTATTTATAGCAATTCTGATGTGTGTAGGAGTCACAAACCCAGGGCCATTTTGAGCTCTGGTCAGTTCTGACTTTTCAAGATGGGGGACTCCTCCCCCTGAGTTCCACTTCTGAGTCTAAATGCCAGCATTTCTTCAATGGTGAAATTGGCAAGAGAACATCTCACTCCAATGTCCACATTCCACCCAGGCACTGAATCCTTCTCACAAGCCAGGAAAATATTAAGAGGAACATTTCTCCTACTATCCCCGCATTGCAGCCTTGGGGGAACTGGAAGAGTCTTGGAAAGACTACTTCAACCCTGACCAGCTCTTTCCCAATGGCACCTATGATGGTTGAGAACCTTCACTGAGCCACTTTTTTCAAGTGAGCAGGCTCACTAGCGTAGCTGTCCTTCACAGAGCCTCCCCAGCCAGCCCCTTGGTCCCTGGTACACAGGGAGAGTTGTGCTTCCCCATGTTAAGCAAGCACACTGGGCGGGGCCCATTTTGCCTTCAGGAGGCAAGGCCATGCTCCTGGTGTGTGACAGGCAGCGTGAGTCAGATCGTAGGCGTGCTGCTTAGTGAGGGAGAGCATGCCATGTCTGCTCTTCATCTCAGAGAAGTCTGTGTGTGTCTGTCTCTCTCCATTCAGATCCCACCAACGAGATTTTGATTGAAAGATAAGCAGCATCGGAGACTCAAACCTTAGTCTCTTTCTCAAAGCCACATCCTTGCAAAGCACTGCATTGGGGTGTTGGGTGTGTGCCCAGATTAATTAAGTTGTACTTCACAGCCCATTTGGCCATTGTTTGGGGCTCATGCTTCATTGCCCAGAATCCCAAGGCGGTGAAGAGGGGAAAATGCCATCATGAGCCCCTAAGAACAACTTCACTAGAAAAGACCTTCCTGAGGAAACCACAGGAAATCTTCTGCCAACTGTTTTGACAAAACCAAGAACCTCATGCCTGGATACAGTAATGTACCAACTCTTTATTTGATGTTCCAAGATCGGAGACCCTATGGGTGCATGGTCAGGGGTCCAATAGTCATTAAAAAGCTTCTGGACAAAAACTATGAACTATGGGGGTTGGAAATGGGAGGAAGGTGGGGAGGGCTGGGGTGGTGGGCTGGGGGCGGGGTAAAAGACAGAAAACTGTACAATATCAACAATTAAAAAAAAAACTTAACTATTAAATGCAATCATTTGCAAAAAAAAAAAAAAAGAAAGAAAAAAAAGCTTCTAGAAGACAAAAGCACAAACGCTATCTATTTAGCATGTTAATTTCCTAGCCAAGAAGATAAAGTACTCATGAGTGGCCGGTCATTAACATTAGAATTCACTTGCCAACAGAATTCTGCTCCCCTCCCTCTGTGCGCATTTGAAATATAGGCCTCTCCCTACAGAGCCTCAATCCAGAGGATCCTTAAGGTATGACTACTTATCTGTGAAGTCTCACTTTCAGCAACATCTTCCTTAATTGGAAAGGCTAACGAAGTGGAACCAGGTCAATGATGCTGTCTGCCTAATCCATCCTGTCTGTCTAAACTGGGATTCTTTGCTTTACAGTAGAGTAAATTCCTGTCTGTCAGAGGAAAGGCTCCTCCAGAACAAAGGGGAATTTTCAATGTGCTAGGATGCTGCGGAGTGCTTTTAGAATCTTAATGAGGTAACAGGAACCGGGGAAGCACCTAAAGCAAGGAAAGCCCTTTCGTAGCAGGTACTGCAATGACTAAACTAGGGAAGTCAAACAGAGAACTAGGGAGACTGAATTCATGGTCCTCACTCTCCAACACTCCCTATATCCACACCCTGTGGTCATGCAATTTTCCATTTCTTTGTAGAGCGTGCTTCCTCATCCTCTGGCCTCAGCCTTGCCCACCTGACTTGCTTTGTCCAACGGGCAGTTAGCAGATATGGCATAAGCGGCAGCTTGAAATGCACTTGTGAGATCGAGCAGGACCTCTGGTGCTTTTGCCCTCAGCACATGAAGAACATGCCCCAGGTAGCCTGCTGGTCCAAGGAGGACTGGAGACACAGAGAACAGATCTGGACCCAACTTACAGCTTGAATCCAAACCCAGTCTACATCAGCCACCCACAGCCAACCTTCAGACAAACTGTAAGCCTACTTTTGCCTCACCCTGTATATTTAGTTTAACCCCTTGAGTTTAGGGGTGATCTGTTATATAGGAAGAGCCTCATTTTATCAGGCTTAACAGATACTGTGATTTTACAAATTGAAGGTAAGATTCTCCCCCAGCAAAAAGATTACAACTTACTGAAGGCTCAGGTGATGGTTAACATTTTTTTACCAATAAAGTATTTTTAATTAAGCTCTGTACATTGTTTTTTTAGACATGCCATCGCACACTTAATAGACAACAGTAAAATGTAAACATAACTTTTATATGCACTGAGAAATCCAAAAATGTGTACCGGGAAACCCCCAAATCCATACTACCGTGGTCTGGAACCAAACCTGCAGTGTCTCTGAGGTGTGCCTCGGAGAAGTAAGGCATCGCTGTGGCAGTACCTAACTGATATGTTTTCCAAAGACTGATCATGATAGAACCAAAACTTACGGTAAAAACACTCCAGCTTTGGAAACAAAAGATACATTTCTCCCTAAGTCTGCAAATATATCCCAGGGACCTAGAGTAACAATAACTAATGGCTACAATTTATTGAGAACCTACCACATACCAAGCTCCATGCAAGGTGTGCATTATGCCAAGCGAAGGGATACTTGACCATCAAGATCTAGTGCCACCTATGAGTTAGCCTTCAGCCCTCTTTGCCAAGTACACCAGTCCTTCTGAAGCTATTTAGATGCCATTACAACACCACTAATGGAAATAATCACACAGAATCCTCTTGACCTGAGATAAAGACAGTTTTCATTCCTCTGGTTTATTCCACACTTTATCCCATGGGCATATTTGTTGCGGACCGTTCAGCCTGGTTTCAGGAGTTGTAACCCTCACCCCATGGTGGGCTGTGTAAGAGCCCAAGGGACCCACTTCATCTGGGTCTGTTCCGTCACGAGGACGTGACCTACTAAGGAGACAAAGCTTATCTCCCTGGCAGGAGTGCTGCTTCTGCCTCATCCATCTCTGGCCCCAATGCTTGGTTGGTAGTCAATGACGGGTAAGACTCCTCACGGGAGGGGCAACCTAAGCCAGACACAACCACTTGGGAGGCCCTCTTGGAAGGACTGTGGGGGAGGGGGGCTGCAGCAAAGAGGATGTGATAGACCCTCACCCCCGCCCCCCCACCTACCCTGCCAACACACCGGCTATTCTGACATAGCCCAAGTCCTTATTTCCATCTGGGAGATGTCTTCTGCTTCCTAATCGGCTTAAAGCCTGAAACTATGAGGGCAAGCGGTGCAGCCCTGTACAGGCCAGGTCGGTTCCCTGGGTGATCGGGCATAAGAAAGAATTCCTAAAGTCCTGTGAAACCTGCTTTGCTAAGAGTGCTCTCATTTAAATGATAAGGTCCCAGGAGGAAATGGGTATGTCTCCCAAAGTTTTGCAACCCCCTTTCTGGACAGACATTGACTCAGATTAAGCCCTCAGCTTTCTTTGAAATGTTAAACCTGTATTCCGGTGTATCTGAATCCAATAAAAGCCTAGCGAGGAAGGGGCTCTGGGTCATTCTCCTCTGAGAGTTTGTCCACCTCTCCTCCCCAAGCAGATCATATCTTGGTAGTTTTTATTTTCATCCGTGACGGAGGGATGGGGCTCTGAGGGCGGAGCCCCCCCACATCTGGCACCCAGGACAGGGCCCCCACACATATTCCTTGACCAAAGTTAAGAATATTCATGAAAACTAGTAATAATTAGTAATTTACTAAGGTAATAAATAAGTAATAATTAATAACTTGTTAAGTTCTTACCATGTTCCAGGCACTAGCTTAACCTCTACAGATTTATCACTCCATTTACCCCTTACAACAATCCAATGAGGAAGATACTACCATTATTCCCATTTAGAGATGGGTGACCTGAAGACCAGAGAGACGAGTAAACTGTCCCAGGTTACACAGACAGTGGTGAAGCCTGGAAATGATCCCGGCACCCTGCCCTTGAGAAACGTATGCTCTGTTATTTCACAGTGGTTCTATTTAAAAACGCAGGCCCACCTCAGACAGAGTCATCTTGCAACCTGGGTTATTTTTATCAAAAGGAAGAATACTTAAAGTAAATAAAAGGTTTCACTGTAACAACTACTAGAATCCTTTTTTAGCACGTGTCTTTTTTTAAAGGGAGTGGACATGGTTGATGGAAATTAGAACACGTGTCATGACTAAAAACAAAACCCAGTCGCTTTGCCACAACAGGGAACTGGGTAGAGTTAGCCACATCCAACCACACACATTTACTGAGTTCCAATGCAGCAGCTATCGCTGTGCCTGGCGGGCACCATGAGGGAGACAGAAATGAGTTTAAAGTGATTCTGTGTGCACTTCGATTCCCAAAGCTAACTGTTTAAATAAGAGGTGGGAGCCTGATTACAGGTCCTGGAGAAATGAGACTTGTTTGCATCTCGCAAGACTTGTTTGTAAGACCAGGATGCCAGGCTCTAATGTTTTGGAGCCCATCCAGGCCAAAGGCCTAATTTTAATAAGCAATTAAGCTTTCATAAGAAAGTAGAGAGAGAGAAGGAGGAATTCATTCATTGTCATTCCATGCATGCATCAAATATTTCTGTCTCTCGTGGTCGGTGCTGAGCCCTGAGCTAAGCTTCAGCAGTTGGAAGGAGTGCTTCCTTCCTTTGCTTTGAAGATGTAAGATAGCATTTTCTCTTGTGTGTTAAGCGATAGCTTTGGTGTAGAGGTGACAATCCTGTGACTTAAGCCTTCAGAGCCAAACTTCCCCATGGAGCCTGTCAAGGCAGCAGATGGACAATGGGCTCCTAAGGTACCACCTGTGCACGAACACACCCAGGAAGACACCTCTGAAGGCTGGATGGCACTTTCTCCCTGTGAGCTGTCTGATCGGTGACAGAAGTAGGAAGCTTCCACCATCAGGACACTGCGCCTCACTCTCAGTCAGCATCAAACACCGGGTGCCTCAGGAAGTGCAATGAACTCTTCGTGGGGTCTGAGACTGAAAGGAACAAAAACTCGCCAACAACACTCCTGCCCGCTGGAGAGATGGGATCATTGGCAGCTACGATTGGGAGCTGAGTTTGATGTCAAACCTGAGACCTAAACAGACACCATCACTTGTACTAAGGGCCTGGCACAGGGCAAAGAAGGAACACTCAGTGAGAAAGGGTGCAGGTTTGCAGGGGCAGCCCTAGGTTTAAATCCTGTGCCACTACTATATTAATCTACTCAGGATGCCACAACAAAAAAACCATGGGTGGACCCTGTGGTGCATACAACAAATTTATTTTCTCACAGTTCTGGAGGCTGCAAGTTCAAGATCAAGGTGACAGCAGAGTTGTTTCCTTCTGTGGGCTCTCTCCTCAGCTTTTGGATGATGGTCTTCCCAGTCTCTTCCCATTGTCTTCCCACCATTCGAGAGTACCCCAGGGGGCTCCGTGTGTCCAAATGTCCTCTTCTTGTAGGGATACCAGTCAGGTTGCACTAAGGCCCACCCTGAAGGCCTCATTTAACTAATCACCTCTTTAAAAGGCCCTATCTCCAAACACAGTCATGTTCCGAGGTGCTGGGGGTTGACGGTTCAGCAGATAACAGCCACTTAGTAGATGTTGAACCTTGGACAAATTTCTTAGCTTCTGGGAGCTTTACTTTTCTCATTTACACAATGTAAATAGATGGGGCTGTACTGAATTTGCCTGGGACCTTCGTGTAAGTAAAAAAAGGCAATAATAATAATTACACCAGCTTAACCGGTGTGAACGTAGGCTGTCTCTTGCAAATGCAGATATATGATCACCTCCTGCAGACAATGGGATAGCACTGACATCACAGGTTGTGGTGAACATTACATTAAATCAGGTACTTAAAATGTCTGGAACACGGTTAAAGGCTGAAAAAGAATCATCCCTTACTTCACTTCTTCCAGGCTTAAGAAGGCTCAGACATATCCCTCTACCCACCAAACTTACTCAACTACAATTCTTCTGAACTATAAGGTACTGCAGACACCAGCTAAACCAACTCCATTTGACAGCAGTGAAAGGAGTAAATTTAGCTACTCCATTCTGAATGCTTGCTTTGTGCCAAGCACATGGAATACTTGCAACCCAGCCAAGAGAGGTATCACACTCCCCATTTTACAGATCAGATAACCGATGCTCAGTGGGGATAATTTGCTCAAAAACACAGGGCCAATATGAGAGGGAGCCAGGACTGGTGCTCAGGTTTCTAATTTGTCAGAAACTGGCCCCTTAACCAGAATCCTGGTGATTCTAAAGCATGAACTTACTGACTCAGGATTGCTGGGCATGTATCCAAAGAACCTGCTTTTTTATTAAACACCCATGGGCAAGTCTTACGCATACCGGGGCCCAAGAACCCTGGCACTGTATCATGAATCACACAACACTGAAAGCATCCAAGGTGACGAAGATAGCCAATGAGAAGCCAAGAACAGGACCCCAACCTCTAACACCCAAGCCAGCCACCAAGTGTGTGACGCACACGGGGAACTCTGGTGCTCACCTGCTGCAACCCCGAGAAATTTCCACCATGGCTGTGTCTCAGCCTGCCTGGGCTGCTCTACCAGAATACCACAGATGGGGTGGCTTACAGACAAAGAAATGTCTATCTCACCATTCTGGAGGCTAGAAAGTCAAGATCAAGGAGCTTCCTGGTTCACAAAGGGCCGACTTCTTGCTGTGTCCTCACCTAGCGGAATGGGGAAGGGAGTTCTCCAGGGTGTTTTCTGTAGAGGCACAAATCATGTTCTCCAGAACTCTGCCCTCGGGATCTCATCACCTCCCAAAGGCCCCATCTCCTAACACCATCATATTGGGTGTCAGCATTTCAGTCTACAGCAGGGTGCGAGGTGTCTTTTGTCCCTTCCTTTCTCCCTGCTATCATGCCAAAGAAATCCATCCTGCCCCAGCAACCCTGTCACCACCCTCCTCCTTCCCACGTTCCTGACCCAGGATGTACAAGCCTTCTCCGCTCCTTCTCTAGACCTAGTCCCAGCAACCGAGGTGCTCACACAATGGGGCTTTGTCTCTAGATGTCCCTGTGGAATTTCACAGCAGGCTTATCTCCTTCCGCCAGTGGGTCCTGAGATGAAGCAGGGCACGTGCAGGGCGGGTGGCACTGGGCGATGAGGGAGGGATGCCAAGGACACAGAACTCCTCTTGTTCTCAAAGAAAGGCTGCATTCGGAATGGGAACGCAGGCCAGACTCACACAGCACCGGCCTTGTTGGGAAACACGAACTCACCTCCAAACAGGGCTCAGGGGAGAAAACAGAAACCCCACTGAGACGTCTAGGGGGTTCTCACTGCTTTAGAGGGATGGTGGTAGAGACGGTTAGGCCCATAAAACTGGGTGGATTTCCCTCGTTCCGTCTGCCTGTTTGTTTCTGTTATAATCAAAAAATAAGTTTATAGGAATCTTAGCCATTCTGCATTTGCTCCACATTTTTTAGTCCAGAAGCCAGACCTGAGCAACAGAATCTCAAGCTGAAGCTCCGGCTCTTGGAGTTGGTTAATCACCCACAGCCTTGAAGACAGTAGAAACCACAGACACACGGAAACTCAGAACTGATTCTAATGCTTCTTCCACTTGGTGTGCGTACCTCTGAGAATGACAATTACCAAATGTTGTATGTAACACTTTCTTCTGTGGGTACCTCAACAGGCTTGTAATTCTTTACAGAGTACACATAATTATAATTCTCGGAATGACAAGCTTTTGAATGTACCCACCTGGAAGATTAGAGGCTTCAGATATGAAAGTTAAGACAGGGTGGCCAACTGGTGGCCTGTGGATGATTCATACACTGGGTTCTTGGATTGGGTTGGTTGGATTTTGTTGGTTTTTTTTTTTTTTTTTTTTTGCCTGTAATATTGATGAAATTGCTGCCAATGTTTTAAAACCAGGATACTTCATATCCAAGTGCAGATTTCTCACTTCCCTTTTCAAAAAATGGGAGATTTAGCAACACTGGACATGCATTCCTGCAAGACAACAAAGCTCCTGGCCCAATGGCTGCTGTCTGGCCACTGCAAGCAGACTGGGTTTGTCACCCCACCCATTTACCTAGGGTCACATGGCTGGTCAGTACTGACAGTAATCCGAATAGTGGCTAACGATGGGTTCCTACTGAATGCAAGACATTATTGCAAGTGGGTATAAGATTTCATTTAAACCTCACCACAACTCCAGAATGTAGGTATTAACAGTCCCATTTTACAGATGGTGCAACCAAAGTCAAATTGTGGCAAAGCCAGGATTTGGATCAGGGAAGTGTGGCTCCTGAGGCTGCACTAGTAAACCACTACGTTGTTCTGCTTCCCAGTGGTACAACCACATCTTGAACCGAATCACTAAACCACAGTTCACGGTTCCATGAGCAGTTGGCACGAGGAAGCCTTACGAATGGGATCTCATGCTTCCAAGTAACAGACAGATCTTCCCATTTCCTTGCTGCGAGTCTTCAGATTAATTACTTAACTTGTTACAATAATAATAACCATCTCACACGGTCACTGTAAAGACTGACTGGGATGTCATATCAGAGCCTCACTCAGTCCTGGCATAGAGTGGGCAAGCCACAGCTGATCCCGGAGAACAATTACTATCACTTTACAGTGCCCTGCTTTAGCAGCTCAAAGGCATTCCAGACCAGAAACGAGACACGCCACATTCCAAAACAAATAACAACAACAGCAACAGAGAAACTCAGCCTCCACCTGACACAGCCAGGCGAGAGGTCGTGGTAGATCCGTCCAGGGCTCCCTGGGCTCCATTTGGACACACAAGCCTCCCTGAAGCTTGGAACATCAGCCGTGTCTCCAGCTCAGCTCAATAATCAGCTTTTCCCAGGCAAAGGCCTCGGCACCCACCAAGTTTGTTCCCACTTTCCATGGTCACCAAGGTGGCAGGTGGCCCAACTGGCACCAATACTGCCAAGTGTCCTGTAGACAGTGTCTGGAGTCCAAAGACACTGTGCTCTGTTCCACAGCTTCGGGGACTGCTGGGTGGGTTTTCTGTTCCCTAGGGAAACGGTTCAGCTTTGGCTTCCCAAATCCAAGATTGCGAATGCCAGAAATAAACCTAGAGATGAAGGGGAGATGAGCAGTGACCTCCCTGTGTGGTGCCCATGGTGGGTATTACTAAGCTATGACTTGGCCTCAGATTCTCAATATGGTCCTACCAATAGATTCCGGTTTTCCTATGAGAAACTTATTTTCATCCCTGTCCTGAACCCAACCCATCATTTTCTGGTGAGGTAAGTGAGATCCAAGATGGGAAGTAAATTTGCTAAGGGCTACACACAGTTTATATCAAAACCCAGTCTAGAATCCACGTTTCTTGATACAAAATCCTGGGTTCATCCCTTTTGCCAAAATAAATTTCTATCGCTCCCCACTTTCCTTTATTTCCTCTTCTTCAGCTCTTTCACAGAGCCTCCAACCAGGACATCTTTGCTTCAAAAGATAGCAGATCCCAGCTCTGGGAAAACTGTGATTCAGCAGTGCTTCATGTCTGGAATGTTTCCAAGAGGCCACACACACAACTGCTGATTCGGGGGGAGGGAGGGACCGAGTCCAGGATCTGGAGCACAGGGTGATGGACAGGGAGCTGTGCAGAGTTACAGAGGGCACACCCGAGCTCCCGGCCGTGCCTTGGCATACGCTGGGAGACACTGGTCCGCAGTCAGCTTGCAGGGGACAGAGAGGCAAAAGCTTCCTATAATGCGAGTCAAGGTCAAAGTCAGGAGGTTTCAGAGCAGAGAGAGCTCAGTGCCTCCTTCCTGCTTCCCCATCCTTCTCCTATATTTCTTAATGATAACTGAATGATAATGACAGTGATGATGATGACAACGACTTCGATGATGATGGCCATGATGATAGCTATCATTTAAGCCCCTATGAGGCACCCTCCATAGCAATTTATGTGCATTATTTCAATAAATCCTCATTCCATCCTCATGGGGTAGCTCCTGCAGGATAACCATAAAGTCTGGAAACAGAGATAAATTTATTTTATGCCTCTCCCACTGGGGGATGCTCTTGACGGCATTATGTATTTGCATATTTCTAGACTATAGATACCTTGTAGGATTGCTCCTAATTTACAGAGGAGGAAACTGAGGCTCTGAAAGGTTATAAGACTTGTTCAAAATCCACAGAGCCAGACCCCCTTAACCTTAATATTTTCGTAGAAGTTTTATTTTAAAAACATAACCAAAATGCTTGTATGTGGTATGGTTTGACCTACATAGTGCACAGTACACTTTTTCTCACTTGTGAACATTTTCAAAAATAGGGTGGTTTCACAATATCGAGATTTCTGACATTTCTTTAAAAGTCAGAAAATCCAGGTAAGTGAGCATTTCGGGCTGGCGTGGCCACAGCGGGCGCTGGGCAGCTGCCACCTCCTCACAGTAGGTACACACCCTCCTCTTGACCACAGCCCCTGCCCTGCCCATCTCTTAACCACCATCCTCTCACTGTCCCCAAAGGAAGGTTACCATGGCACCCACCGGGCAGCTTATTCAACATGACTCCACCCTCACCCCCAGTCCTGAGAAAGAAAAGCTGAGGATGCCATGACTTGAGAGAAGAAACAGAAAAGCTTTAATAACCCATGAGAGAGCTAAGCACTGCAGTTTATTCATTTAGGAGCCTCTACCTGGAGTGCAACCATCTTGACTTCTTGGGGGTGGCAGCTGGGGAGGCTCCAGTGCAGGGGGCAGAACAGGAACACCTTGTTAGTGCCCACTCTCTTCTCCCTTCCTGCACAGCCACCCTGTGCAGCTGCCTGTGAACTGGCTGTTTGTTCCGAACCCTCCCGGAAGGAAGCGCTCTCATCATCCATGACAACAGACTTGGCCCGAGGAGCCGAGAACGTGCACAGGACCTACATGCCCAGCTTTCCTTCTGCAAAGGGCAGCCCCAAAGCTGCAGGGACAGGAAGATGGGAAGAAAGCACAGCCTGGGACAGAGCATCCTGTGGGCCACTGACAAAGCCCCAGCTGGGGAAAAGGGAGGAGGAGGAGGCCAGAGGAAGAGGGTCCGGCGGGGCACATGGATTTTGTACAATGAGCTCCTTTCATCAATGAATAGAGGACTCTCCTCAACTCGGTCTCAAAAATGGCTTTGTTTCTAAAATGACCCATTCTACACCCAGAAAGCCAAATCCGCCAGACCCTGTGCCAAGGTCAGGCAAGAGCCTGAGATCCCCAAGCAAGCTGATAATCAGCACCCGGGAGAGGACCACTGTGCTCAGTGCTGTTTGCTGGCCCAAATGCTACAATGATCCCCTTTCATGTTTAAGCTTTTCTGCACTGGGGTGCAGGGTAGGGAAACTCTCATTCACACACGTGACATGTTTGGCAGAACTGTAGGATCTATTCAGGATAGTAAGTGCTCCCTTCCCAGGAACTTCATTGAGACATCTGTGTGGAGGGGGCAGGGCAGGATTAGAAAGGACTGGAGAAGCAAGACACAAGTTAAAGTTTGCAGTGCAAGTTGACGCATGAGGTGGTGGGAATCAAGAGCGATGGCCCAACAGTAGCCTCTGTTGAGCAGGCACTTGGAGAATGTCATCTTCAAGGGTTTATTGCACAGGAAGCCAACAACGAACTGGGGCCTATGGGCAGTGTTCAGCTATGTTTTATGTAGCCTGTGTCATGTTTTAAAAAAACGCTATGCATGATGCCAACGCTTTAAGTTCAGGAGGTTTCACGTAAAACTGCAAAGTTCTGGGCATCTCTTGGAAAATCAGAAAAATGGCCACTCAAATCCATCACCTCCATAAGGCACTAGCTGTCTGGATCTGGGAGTAGCTGTCCCTCTTAGAAGGGGCAAGTACCTCCAAGCTTGTCACAGCTCCCTCCCCGCTCCCCCACATGCTTCCCTCTCTAAGGCAGTCTGTGTGGCAGCTGCGGGCACTGGAGTTGGCAGCCTCTGGTTTATCAGGTCCTGACACTCCCAATGGAGGCCCTGGGGTTGGACAGGAGTATGGGCTGTGAAACAAACTTGGCTACAAAACCAAGGACTATTTGACCAAGAAGACTGTATGAACACACACCCAGGAACACTGGGTCAGGAGCCGAGTCTGTGCCCACGGGTAGGCGCTGGGGTCCTGTGTTCTCACTCCCTGCTATATACTATTTTGACAACATGTCCTACTTTCCCAAAGCCAAGCCTATATCCTTCATTTTTATGCTTAATGAGTCCTGACACTGCCTTAAAAGCAGCACTCAGTAAATTCTTGTTGAAGCCGAGTCAATCAACCCTCAAGTCAGGTGGGGTTGGAATCTAAGAGGTGAGTGTTCCAAACCCAGACAACTTATGAGTTGTAGGGTGTTTGCTTGACTACAAGTCAAGTCCTTATCGCAAAGATGAGCCTTGGGAATGAAAGACGGCAGAAGTAGACAAGTTCAACCTACTGATTGGCCAATGTCAATCAGTTGACATTGATTTGACTGATTGGTTCATCTTTATGAACTGTGTAGCATATCTGATAAACTATGGTCCATTGGGAAGCCGTTACATGTACTGACATCATAAAATGAAAGTAACTTCCCAATTATCCAAAGATACAAAAACTCAACAGAAAAAACAAGATAGGTCCCAGAGAGTGGTGGCAAGTGCAGCATATTTTATGGCAGCTTTGCAGGTCTAAGAAAGTGGACTGAGGTTAATTGCATTTGCCCACTATTTTCACCTCTGTACGAGTGTGCAAGCGCACGTACGTATATATACACATGCATCCAAAGCCCTCCTGGGAAGCTGCAGTGGGATCTGTAGATTTTGTCTGCCTAACATCCCTAACGTGGGGGAGTTCCCCCGGAGTTGCCCTGCTCCTGGTACTAATTTCAAACGGCTGCTGGGGGACGGGAAGCCACTTCAGGAGATAGTTTGCCAGGCAGACCTTTATCTCTGAGCTGTGACAGAATCAAGAAAGAAGGAAAAGAAAAGCAGGCAGTGTTCCATTTCTGCACTTTGCATTTAGTTATAATTATTCATGCAGGAGCATCTTTAAACACCAAAAGGGGGAAATATTACAGTTGTTCTGATTTCACACGCTAAATGTGTTTACCTGCTAACAGCATTTCTCAGGGACAATTATCTTATTACTAGTGCACTAATCTTTTCAATCTTTTCAGCACAGTTTACAGCTGCAGACTCCAAAAATTACAGCTAATTAAGACCCTGCTTTCAGCAGGTATGGTAAACTACTTGTACATTTTACTCAAGGAAAAGAAAATTATTTTGGGGAGAGGATGTGAATGGGGCATGGGCACGATGTCAATGATAAAGACAAGAGACTGTATAGCTTCCATCAGTTTGAGGGCTTAAACCCCTCCAATGCCAGTTTTATAGACTCCAGTAGTCAACTTCCACTAATGGAGAAGCCTATAGAATTCAGGACCAAGGACAGCTGGTCTGGATCATTCAAGGAGAAGGTGCGTATTTCGCATTCAGTGATCTATTTACATCTGTTACATTCTTCCAATTGACTTCAGCACAGAGTAGTTAGTGGCTGAGAACATGGACTCTTGCATCAGACCACCTGTGCTCAAATGCTGGCTCGGTCCATTGCTCTGTCTGACCTTGAGCAAGTTACTTACCAACTTGGTGCCTCGGTTTCCTCATATGTGAAATAAGGATAATAATAATAATACCTATCTCCCAGGCTGTTTTTCAGGGTTGATTGAATTGATATTTGTAAAGCACTTGGAATAATGTCTGGTTCATAATAATCATCAAATAAGTATTTCTTTTAAAACATGTGGGCTACAAGGCTGTAACATACCTAAACAATATCTGTTCCTAACATGTTCTTGACCTCACTCATACTCAATGCACCATGAGCCATTTGAGAACTGCTAATCCCTAATCACAGCTGTATTTATTACGTCTATTAGCAATACACTCTCCAATGACTTGTCCCGCTATCTTGTAAGTTGCCATATAAAACCAGGACCTTGAACTATTCATTATTATTTTTCATTTTGTTTTGTCTTTTTTAAAGACTTTATTTATTTACTTTTAGAGAGAAGAGAAGGGATGGAGAAAGAAAGCGAAAGAGAAACATCAATGTGCGGTTGCCTCTTGTGCACCCTCTACTGGGGACCTGGCTTGCAACCTAGGCATGTGCCCTGACTGGGAATCAAACCGGCGACCCTCTGGTTAGCTGGCCGGCACTAAATCCACTGAGCGACACCAGCCAGGGCACATTTTGTTTTGTTTTGTTTTGCTTTGTTTTAAATCTCAGAGATCCGGACCGCTTCCTGAAGGGCTATTGTGGTACCTGGATTTACAGCCCAGTTCCTCAGACACCAGGCACAGCTCTGGAACCCCTGTTTGTGGGGTGTGAGGAGCTGCTAACACGGTTCTCACGGTGCTTGGACCACTACATTTTATCAAGCACCTGCTGTACAACTCAACCAGGGGTTGGCTGCTGACAGCCCCATCTTTTCTGAACTCTCACACCAACCCTGTGAAGAGGTAATGTGGAATAAGTAGTGCTGACCCCATTTCATAGATGAGGAGATTGAGGCTTTGAACTCTTCTATGATCTCAGCAGTTGCTAAATAAACAACATCACAATGTGGCACAAACAATGAACATTCTCTCCTTCAACACTTTTTTAAGCAGCCTGGCTACAATCTCTCAAGATAACTACTAATACTAGTAGAACTAGTGATAACTGGCATCCACGTATGCCATGTGTCAGGCACTATGCTACGCCACTGACATGTACTAACTTATTTCATCCTCTACAAAATGTTCAGCCCCCATTTTCCAGACAAGGGAACTGGGCTCAGAAAGGTTATGCAGCATGCCCAAAGTCACTCGGCTACAAAGTGTTAGAGCTAGAACTTGACCAAAGTCAGATCTGTCTCCAGATGCTCTGCTCTTGAACACTCTGCGCTAGAGCCTCTCACAATGCCTGTAAAATGCGACAACTGTCTCCTTTTCTGTGAACACAGAAAGTACAAGAAGACAGGCAGAGTAGGGGTTGATTGATTCAATAATCAGATATCAACTGATGACAAAATCAGTGATTTAGTTACATCTGAGATGAAAGCTGCCAAAGAGGCAGACAGAGGGAGGACTCGAAACAGAGGAACTTCCGCCTGGGGGGGGGAGCCAGAGATTCTCTCAGGAAGTGAGGATTAAACTGGGCTTTAAAGAAAGAGCAGCAGTCAACTTGTCTCACATGAGAGAGGGGACACAAGCATTTTAGGTAGAAGAAAGAGCACTAATGAAGGCTTTGAGGTAGGAAACCACACATGATTTTCAAGAAACCAAGAAAGAAAGCCTGAACTAGGGTGTGGAGGGGCGCGTGCCAGGCGATGCAGGGGGAGGAGTGCCGCGGGGAGGGGGGGAGGGGGGAGTGCTGTGGAGGCCAGGGCGGGGCCCAGGAAGGAGCCTGAGTCAAATCTGAATAGTGTTGGGGAACCTCGGACAAGGTTTCGGGTCCAGTGACTTGCAGCTTCATCAGAAGCCAGCTCTTGGTACCACTTCCCAGATCGTATTTACATACCTGGCTCTCCCTAATCAGATCCAGATGCGCATCTGAAAACCGACTCTGTGAACCAACACACTGAAGATTTTTTAAATGAGTTTCCAGGAATTTCTATTTCTCATGTTTAGGACTCATAACACATCACTCACAGTCCAAGCCATAGGTTGGCTACTACCTACCGAGCCTTACAAATTATTCAATCCTAATTATTGTTACGATGAAAAATACCAAGTTGTGAAATGTTGCAGCATATTAAAGTCTGATAAAATATCTTTCTTCTGTCTTAAAAAAAACACACAAATTCCATCTAGGTTAGACAAATGTCAACTGGCAACTCTGAGTTCTGTGGCTTAGGGAAACATAACAGGCATTTCTTGGTTGAAAAAGATAACTAGCAATCCCACCCCAACACAGACACACACAAAACCAAACTGTGCGTACTACTTCCTGCAAGCTCCCATTTACTGATCCCTACTGTGCGCTCTGTGCTCCCGTTTATTTCAACCTCAAAACTAACGTGACCATCACGGCAACTGGCCTGGGACTGAAGACGTGGGTGTTGAGTGTTAAAATTAGGGAAGTCCCGAACTAGGACAAACTGGTCACCCTATGGACAACAACGGTAGGAAAACACAGGTTCAGGGAGGTAAACAAGCTTGTTGACATCACAGAGCGGGGACCAAGTTTCAAACCCCGCATACAGGGTAGCCAGCCTGTTCTATGCTCTGGAGGAGGACTTTGAAAACCACTGGGTTGGTTCATTGTCCCCCACCCCCAACACACATGTTCCCATCAGGAAGGCTGAACTCTTTGCCCTCATGGTATCACCCCATGCAATGAGGTTATCCTCTTCATGGCTCCCTGTTCCAAACATAACCATAACGATCAGGGGGGCGGGGGGGCCAAATCCAGACATGACTCATTTTTATTTCTGGTGTAAGTACTTGATGCCAGAGAACTGTGAGCATTTGAGCCTTCCAGCTCATGTTGGAACCACCTCCCCTTGCTAGAAGGAGAAGGCTGAACAAAGGCTTAGAAATCCTTGTGCTGGGGTTCAGAATGAGGGAAAGGAATTCTTGAGCTCGACGGAGTTCTAGAATCAAAAAGCTGCAAAGAGCCTGAAAACTATTACATCCAGCTGTGCTCACTGCACAGGGAGAAAAACTGAGACTGAGAAGAACAAAGAAGATACCCAGAGTATTTTCACTGCCCTTTTCTCCTTTGCTTTTTCTCCGTAATTGAATTAGAATAGGTCAGGCACCTACGCTCTAGGCATGGCATACAGCGGACACTCAATTAGTGATCAGTGGATGAATGAAACTCAGCAAGCACTTAGTAGGCACACTGTTTGAGGAACAGTATGTGTGAGTGAGTGTGTGGGGGGGGTGAGAGAGAGAGAATGGTTCCCATATTAAATGGGTGCTCAAGTGTTCCAAGGCACTTTTTGTTTCTCCAAAAAACAAAACAAAACAAAACCCTTATTTTAATACAATCACTTCTTAAACAATATACTCAGTAATCCTGATTATGTCAATTTGGATTTTCTCAAAGAGGCCAGGTCACTGCAGGGAAATCTGAACCTCTGCCAGGTCATACCAATAAGTGACCAATTTCCAAACGGCCACCCTTTTAACACAAGCCTGCATGATTTAACCTAAAATCATAGTTAGTATCCTAACAAAATGCTTCCTTCCAATTAAGATAATTTCTAGGAAGATAAGGCGAAAGGCTTTTTTCCTTCAAATAAAACAATAATAACTGCTACTTATTAAGCAACTATTATGTGCCAGGTACTTTATTGGTCTTAACTCATTTTAGTTCTCATTTTCACCTTCATGACCACACTGTAAGGCAGGTATCCCCAGTTCACAGCTGAGAAAACTGAGGCTAAGGGACAGCAAAATAATTGCTTCAGTGTCCACGGCTAGCAAAGCCTGAGCTGGGATTTGAAACTGGCTCCTCCTCCAAAGTCCATGCTCTTTACACAATGTCCTATTAACCTTAGATTAAAGCCCACCTCCACCCTCTACTTTCTTGTTCGTATGTTTCCACGCACAGAACACTCCAAGAAACTTAATATTTACCACCTGAGATAAGAAACAAGGAGCTGACAAACCTCTACCCTGTCTCAGCTGTATCACAACCACTTCGCCATCACAGGCACATCGAAAAGTTCTGACTACTGCCGGCAACAAAGGAGAATGCAGCGGTGAGCACCTCTTCCTCTCCCAGAACTGTCAGAGGCCCGCAGATCTTCCTCCAGGAGGGCAATCTAAGCAATCTTTCAAATGCTCCCCCAGGGCAAGCAGCCCAACCCACCATAGCCTGCTCCAGGGAGTTACCTCCTAAAATAAACTGTGCTAACTTCAGTTAGCTCACCATAAAGACTATATATAGAGGAAAACACAAGACTCCCCATCTGGCAGCAGCTTCTCCAAAACTCAGCCCAAACAGTTATTTTCTAACATAATCTGCAACATCTGACTGGCAGCTTTAAATCACAGAGGCCGGCTGGTTGATGGAACACCCCCGTAAGTCAGCACAGTCTGTCTGTGCAGTGATGCCCCAGGGCTTCTGAGCAAACTATTACCTCAAGAAAATTCCAGCCTTTCCTAGGGAGGGTGCTGGAGAGAAAATTAGACAGGGTGTGGTGGGTGAGGGCTGGAGGGAGCCATGCCAGACCTTCGGATGTGTGGCAGGCTCCTGGGCAAGTCCTGGGGTAGCCAGGTGGTAGAGGGCAAGCATCTGTGCACCAGAGTCCCTGTTTTTCTAAAGCTCATGTTCTCCTGGCGGCTGGCTAGAAGCCAAGTGCAGGCTCTCTCTTTTCCCATCCTAGAAATGAAGGATATACACACATTTGCATCTAAAAAGGCACACACTCACACACCCACTCTCAAGACACACTTGAAAATGTTGGTATTTACCCCTGGAGAATATACAAGAAATTGTTAGCCATGATTTCTTTTAAGGGGCACTGGAAGAAGGAATTCTACTTCATTTGTATCTTTCTCTCATGGATGAGTTTTCCTGTCACATGCTTGTATTCCTGTATTCAAAAAGCAAATGCCAATTCAAAAGGAAGGATAGTATGGTGGTCCCTCCAAAAACTACATATAGCAGTTACTATACATCCGAGCAATTCCACTCCTGCATACGTACCTAAAAGGACTGAAAGCAAAGACTTGAACAGGCAATTGTACACCCATGTTCCTAACAGTATTATTATTCGCAACAGTCAAAAGGCAGAAACAGCCTAAGTGTCCACTGATGGATGGATGGATAAGCCTGTGGGGGTGAGCTCGGCAGCCCCACGCACTGCAGAGGAGCCAGTCTGCCTCTGACCACATCTGCGCACCTGTGAGCAGACCAGGGCACCGAGGGTCATGTGGACAGCCCCCCATTATGGCAACAGTGCCCATTCTGGGCATTTACTCTACAAAAGATCCTGTGCAAGGTACGTTAGTGCTTCTCCTCCTGGAGACGCCAAAGAGAGTTCGCTCATCCCCATTTCTCAAGCGAGGAAACTGGTGCTCAGGGAAGAACCCAGAGGGTCTGATGGCAGAGGACAGTTCCAAAGTTGTCTCCCAAGACGAAGGCATCCTTCCCTGCCTGCTCTGAGATGCAACTGCTCGCTTCTAACAAGCTGGCTGCAGAGACTTTTTAATTAATTTTTAATTTTTATTTTAATTTTTATTTTTATTGTTGTTGAATTACAGTTGTCCCCATTTTTCCCTCATTACTCTCCCTTGCCCTGCCCACCCCCCACTTCCCATGGCTAAAGAAAACATCAGCAAAATGAAAAGGGAACCAACCATGTGGGAAACTATGTTTGCCAATGATACCTCGGACAAAGGTTTGATCTCCAAAGTATATAAAGAACTCACACAACTCCATACTAGGAAAACAAACAATCCGATTAAAAAATGGGCGAAGGACCTGAAGAGAGTTTTGTTTTGATGGGAGAAGGGCTGGTTTTCCATGGAAGGTGTTGGGAAAGGTACAGGCGAAGTCCAAGGTGAAGGGACAGCTCCTTCTCTACCAGTTGCTCAGGACAACCACGGAGGGAATGCAGCTCAGCTCCAAGTTCTTGCTTTCACTCCCTCTGCCAGGAACCCCTTCTCTTCCTGCCCTCCCCACCCCGCACCCCCAAGAATTTTTATTTGCCCTTCCCAATTCCACTCAGACTTTCCCTTTGAAAACTGGCCTGGCCGCCCAAAGATGGGCTGACCACCCCCCTCCCGAGCTCACTGCTGTCACCATCATCACCAATTACAAGCATTACAAGTACCTTGTAATTACTTCCTTCTGGGCCCCTATCTTCAAGATGCACAATGGGCGGGGGCTGTGTTTTACCCACCCCTCTTCTCCCAGAGCCAAAAGGGGTGCCTGACACATGGTTCCAGCACAGCAAATATTGAGTCTGAATGGCGATGACAAGACGAATGATTTAAACAGAAGGAACATTTACATTTTAAGAGTTGAATTAAGAACTGGCTTCTGTCAAAGGGAGAGTTGCATCTCTCAAGGTCCCAGGCTCTGCAGTGAGTTTTCCATTTCAGCTGCGTTCTAGCTATGTGTTGTAACCTCTCGGAGTCCCACAGTTCCCAAATATAAGGTGGGGTAACACTAGGCTCTACCTGCAGGGGCTACTCGGAGGTTGCCTCAGCTACTAATGTACGGAATGCACTTGGCATGGGGCCTCAGCTCAGACAAAGCACTCAGTAAACGTCCGCGCTCATGGGCAAGCCACCTGAGAGAATGGCTGAGGCTTCACCGTTCACGCAGTGGGAGGCCGCCGCCACGGGCCAGCCGTGGCCCAGCACAGCAGGAGGAAAGCACGTCAGAGTGGAAGAGGTGGCCCTGTCCCACCAGCGCCAGGTACACAGCTGATTTGCCAATGTCTTCCTCGTCCAGTTCTGAAAGACTCTGTTCCCATTTGGTGTTCTTAGCTGGTCGGGCCTGGTTCTCCAGGGTCCTCAGAAAAGAGGTCACAGAACAGTCAGATATTTTAACTCTCAGGTATAGTTTTGGCCTGCAAAGCATTTTTACAAGTTTCAATTAGTTGCCAATACCTGAAATTCAGGAAGACTGTGTGTTCAAATCCTGGATGTCTGACCTTCCTTGAAAAATCAAATCTAGCCACATGGGGTCCAAATTTCCAGTTGGCTAGAGCTGAGAAGGAACTGTCCGCTCCAGATGGGTGTGGGCACCCTCAGTCCCCAGTGGCCACCATGCTCACTCTCACCACCTGCCCTGCCCAGAAGACATCCAACTTTGCAAGTCCTGCCCCACAGGAAGGAATCTGGCCAGAAACAGGCACCCTCCTCTTTGATCTCTAACTGGTTAGTTAGAGGCAGGAAGCTCTCAGTCTGAGTAAAAATCCGCACTCCACACCCATCTGACTTCTCTTTGACATCACCAATATGTAAGGATGCGATGAATAAATGGTTCTGTTTAATAATAAACTAACCATGTCTTAGCTGCCTCTCACGGAGGAAGCTAAAAATAAATCACACGTGGGGAATGTATCAATCTCCACCTGACAGAGGGGTGTCAGGAGGTGCCGTCCTTTCCCAGATCAGACCTGGACGAACTCCCGATTTCGGGTTACTGCGGAGTCCTTGAGGGGTGCAGGAGCTGCTCAAACACGGGCCTGAAAGTTCTCTGCATCCAAAGAGGAAATGATGGCAAACAGATATAGCCGGAGGAAGAGACAAACCTGCACAGGTCACTTGTGTGTCTCTTCTGAAGTGTCACCTTTTCCCAGAGAGATGAACCTAGTAAAAGTAGGCCCCTACTCTCTGTCCCTATTCCCATCTCTCTCTCTCCCTCTCTCTCTCTCTCTCTCTCTCTCACTCACACACACACACACACACACACACACACACACGCGTGCGCACGCGCTTCTGTCTGCTTTCCCCAGGCACTTCCCACAAGCCGCAAAATCGTATTCATTTCTTCTCTGCCCACAGTCAGTTTTCCCTCGCTTGCACGCTCCATGAAGGAAGGGGCCTTCTTTGCTTTGGTCTGTTTCTGGCACCACCCAGAACCGAACAGACCCCTACTGTAAAGCTGCACATGCATCTCATGCATACTCGATGGTCCCTGCAATGTCTCCAGACTCCCAGTGTTCACACAAACATTTCTCTGGTGCCCATAAAATAACTTATAGTCTTCCCTTCAACCAACTCTCATTTGTATTGAAATATGCCTATTTAAAAAATAAAACTTTATGGTGGTGCATTTACACCACAGAGAGGCACCTGTAATCAAAGAGCTGGTCATCACTGTGTGACCTTGGACACGTGAGTTAACCCCTTCGTGCCTGAGTTTCCCCATCTGTAAACCAGATTGGTGAGCACAACCTCCACATGTGAGAGGTAAATGAACTAAATAAAGCATGTAAAGTTAATTCATGGCAAGTACTTAGAATAGTGCCTGGGACACAGTAAGCTCAAAGTGATCACTGTCCATACTAGTAGCACAGTAGTATGCAGTAACGTGTTTATAGAAGGAAAAATAAACGGTAGCACTTGCCATATTAAAATAAATACATGACAAATTGAAAGGAAAAAAGTCACTGATGGAACAGCTAAACAGCACTTCTGGAGACACAGGCTGAGCCTCTGCTTTGCCACTAACCAGGTGTGTAAAGCGCCCTCTCCCCAGGCCCCCATCTTTCAAATGAGGATGTAGGGCCAGATACTCTCAAAATTCTATTCAGCTTCCAGCTCTGAACCTGACTCTCCCTCAGTGGATGACCCTACTTAAGTGAAATCAGAAAAACTGAATCTACATAATGGGAGCAAAAGGGAGGAGCTGGGGGCCTGGGGCGGGGGAGGTTATTCGTGTTCCAATAGGATTTGCTCTTACAAAAGGATTAACGGCAGAGTTGCTTTAAATAGCAGCTTAAGCCTTGTTTATGGATTACTAAATACAGGATGGAGAGGCAGAGAGGCCTAGGAACTCAGAGCAAAAGCATGATCAGGCCCAACAAGTAATTTTTTTTAAAGTGCATGTTTTCTTTAACATTATAATGGATATCAACAAGAGAAAAGATTTCATTTCAAAGAACCTTATTCCCACCCAATATTTTGGGTGCATGTAAATGACATTGAGGCCAGTGCATCTGTGCCCAAGAGCCACTTTAGAGCAGTAACCCAGCATATTTATTTTTAAATATGCTTATGATAAGAACATTGATAATTTATTAAATGTAGTAAGTGCTCGTAACGTACCAGGCATTGTTGAGCATGTGATGTTCATTACTTCATCTACCATTAAAGCGACCCAATGAGGTGGGTGTAACTGTTACCATCATTTTGTAGATGAGGAAACTGAGGCTAGGAGAGGGGCCATGACTCCCCCCAAATGTGTGGACAGCAGAGTAAAGGTTCAAGCCAAAGTACAGGAATCAGGCACTGAGGTTAGATTATAAAAGGTAGGTTCCTTATCTCAAGGAGGACACAGATCAGTCAGAAAAGTCAACAGATCCAGAGAAGGATGATAAACACCCTGGGAAAGACTTTTGTGGGAGCAGAGAAAGGTCACAGCAACAGTCCAAGGAGAGCCCCAATCCTGATGTGACCTGAACCAGTCCCCAGTCATCAGTCCACACCCCAGCACCTCTCAACCATGCCCAGATTCGACTCCTCCGTCCTTCGTGCCATCAGGACCTCTCTGAGCACACGCCAGCCTATCCGGGGAGACTCCAATTCCCAAGCGGGCTGTGGGTGTGGGACATGCAGACAGAAGGAGGAACTCCACTGCAGGGTCTTCCGCGGGTCTGACTGACACTGTCATGCTAGGCTACCAGAGAGCTTCTCACTACCTCATTTTCCTCCCTTGAAAAATGGGGATATTAGCCACCCCCCACCTCCCTCGGCAGGGAAGCACTGGTGATTAATTAGATAACATCTGTGAAGCGCTGCCAGCTTTCCAGAGAAGGGCACCTTGGGAGAGGAGCTATAAAAACACAAAGGAGCAGGCTATGATCATCGTCATCATTATTATTACCATTTTCATCTCGACATTCTCTTGCTTAAAGACCTGCAGTGGCTCCCCACTGCCTGAGAAGAAGGTGCAGTTAGCAGCCAGGCAGGCAAGGCCACAGGTCCCTCATCGGGCTCTCTCATCCCCACTTTTGTACCAGACAGTCCACTATGGGGGAGTCCTGCCACCCCCACATCATCACATCGCGCTCACTCTCCAAGGCCAGGTACCTTCCCCAACATCCAAGCTGGAAGCTCAGCCTCCACAGCAGGCCTGTTTTCCTTGCTGACCTCATTATTTTTCGTCTTCTCTGGGTTTTATTAGCACGGTACATGGGTACAAAAAACATAGGGATCTTGCACAAGTTCCTCTACTCCCAGAGCTATAAAGCAAAGATGCGACACAAACTGTGCCTCAATATGTTGTATCAACAACTAGATAATAAGCACGTTGAGGACACACAGAGTTCAGATAAAGTCCCGATTTCATGAACAGAGCCTTGGGAAGCAGTTAACTGCCAACGAATCTGGGTTCGAAGAGAGCAGAGCTCCCCATTCTGCCTCTCACCACCTCCCCAAGCCCAGCTTCCTCCTCTCCTATGCCCAGCTCACCATAATAGGCACTACCAGAGAGAAAACAGATCTAGACTTAGTAAGGAGAGAATCCTTACTAAGGGCTCTTACTGAGAATCCTTTATTTGAAAGGACTGTTGCAAGGGGGAGACAGGGACTACTGCACTAAGGGGACAGGGGACTCCTAGTGGGGTGAAGGCTCCGACCTTAAAATCTACAAACATCTCAAAAGTTAGGTTTTTCTCTTATAGAAGAGAGTACACAAGACCAGAAAGGGCTGGATATGGAGAGGCAGGATGAGAGGGTGGGAGGATCAGGTAGAGGAGAAGAGCCTGTTCTCAGGAAGGGCGGTCTGCTGGCTCTAGCTGAGGGTGGGCAAAAGCACAGGGGGACTGGGGAAAGGAGAGCTGCTTAGGCAAAGTTTAGTCAGCACACATTTCATTCTGCCTGATCAGTGAGGACGGCATTTCAGCTAACCATTTATGAGGCAAAGAATGGGAACTTGGAGGGCGTGTGTCTGGCCTTTTCACAAGGGGCATCTGTGTGCCGTATCTAAGTCTTGCGGAGAAGGGCGATGCTTTGCAGTACACCGATTTCCAGAACACAAAAGGGTGCGGGGAGTCTTCTGCTCTTTCGCAGGAGCTCAGGGCTCAGGTAAAATCCAACACCATCAATAGTCAAGAAGGTTGTTGTGTGGACTCAATGCAATACTGCACGGAAAGTCTTTACAACAAACTTAATCAGCACTAGCTGCTTTGGAATTGGGTTAATAATTGCTCACTTCCAGGATGATCTAGAAAGATGGTTATTAAGAGCAGGAAGACAGAGCATGGAGTGGAGACACTCCGAAGCAGGCTTGCAGACAAATATGTAGCCTGGGAGTGTGTTTGTGTTTAGACAGCCAGGCACGTGATGCTACTGGTTCACCCTGAATTTGCTCTCTACTCAGCCCCAGCACATCGGCACATCATCATCTCTTCTTAAACAAGATGACGGTTAAGCCTAAAAGACATTCGATGTGGTCCCTGGCCACTGACAAGTTAAAACAAAAAAGACACTTAAAAATACAACCCACCGTCCCAACTCCCCCACCCAAGAATCAAAGTAGGTGGGACACAAGACAGGATGGACAACCAGGAGTTAAACAAAACGTGTGGTGGAAAATTCTCTACTAACTTTTCATCCTCTGCTATAACCAGTGGCACGCAAACCTGTTTTAAATTTACCGACAGCTTTCTAAGCTGCCACCTAGCTCTTTCGGTATTTTTAGTCAAGCAGAAATTCATTTAGGCCCTAAAGTCAGGAAGGGGAACCCTGTCGGGTGTTGCTCCCACAGAGCCCCAGCCCTGCCCTCTGTCTGTGGAGCGCACCGCATCTCCTTTGCACGCAATTAAATAATCACTTCACCCCCCACCTCAGTGACATCTTTAGCATCTCCCCACAGGGGGGAAAAGGCCAGGAAGTGAATGCTACGTTTGTTTAAGAGATCTCTTCTCAGTCCCAACGTCATTTCCATCAGCAGGAACAGACTTTTTTGCAGGGAGGGAGGCTACAAGAAAAATAGGGCCCTGAACCAAAATGAAAGATAAGTTCCTCTGTCCGCTGCTCAAAACAGATGTATCCAATAAGGCTGCGGCTATATATATATTTCAGCTGCCAGAAAGAGCTGGGCAGAGGAAGGAAGGAAATTAAAACAATACCACCGGGCTAAAAGCAACGACAAAGTGCCTAAGTCAACGGGAGAACCACTCACCCTAGCGCTCAAGCCAAAAACTCCAAGTCGCCCTTGATTCCTAGTTTTCTTTCAGGCATCCCCCCAACCCCTCCAACCCATCTCCACTTCACTGGCAAGTCTAACAGCACCTACCATGAAATGTGTCCACAACTGTCCACTCCTGACCTTGGCCATCACCAGGCTGGTCCAAATCATGGTCATTTCAGATCACGACACCTGTTCACTCCCCATGGTCCTATCTCTACCCAGTAGCTGGAGGGACCTTTATGAAATCATAAACCAAATGACACACAAAATAGCAAATGATAAATTAAAGATTCCTATCTCACTGGGCATAAAATCTAAGCTTCTCAACCTGGATCACAAAGCCCCACAAGATCGTACTCCCGACTGCTTTTAAAACAAACTCCTCTCACCCCAATCTTCCCTCTTCCTCTGGGCTCCAACACTTTTGCCTGTTTCGAGAACAATCCATCATCTCCGATGCCTCAAGGCCTTTTCCCTCTGCCTGGAATGCTTTTTCTCCAGGTTTTCACATGACTTCTCTGGTCATTCAGGTCAAACGTCACCTCCCCAGAGGGCCCTCTGGTGACCACCACCTCCATCTTGTCACACTGCTTCAATTGCATGTGTAACACTTATCATTTCATCTTTTCCTTCCTTTTCTGACTTCTGTGCTTGTTCACTGTTGTACACCCAGCATCCATAACAGGATCTGTCCCCACGGGAAGAAAACACAGCTGTGGCACATTAAGGGAGCAGGTGACTTCAGAGGACGTGGTGTGTGTTGCACATTGGAGCACCTCTCAGTTTAGATGCGACCATTTCATTAGAAATCTGTGCTCCATATCTGGAGTTCATGAGAATGTCAAATGAAAAAATGAATTCTCAGGCCCAAGTTGTTCCAAACACATTTAAAAGCTTTCCAATAACCGTATCAGGTTTAAATGTAAACTAATTAAAATTAAACAAAATGAAAAACTAAATTCCTCATCGCACTCGGCATACTTCCAGTGCTGGAGGGCCACACGTGTCTGTGGCCACCATGCCAGATGGCACAGGTGTGGCCCACACCCGTGAAACCACCATCCCAACAGGAAGACACATGTTTGGGAAAACTGTTCCATCCTCAGTGACTTCTGGCATGACCTCAGCTGCGAGTGGTGGCTCAGAGGACCACGGCAGAGGACATTTCTACCGGTAATTAAGGCCACACACAGAGGGAGCAGCAGGACAGAGTGGTGCAGAGCCCTGGGCCTGGAGCTGGACAGTCTGGGTTCTCGTGACAGCAGAGCCACTCACTAGCTCTGTGGTCTTGGGCACATTATTTATTGAACCTCCCCATGCCTCAGTTTACACACAGGTACAAGGTCAGCATCTCACCCATCGATGAGTTGAAAGGGTCAAGTGAGACAGTGTACAGGAAGCATCTGGCAGGGTGCCTGTCACATAGCAATGTGTTCGTATAACGCACTGTAATCATTATTATTACTCATTATGTTAGTCTGAGCACTGCTGACAGAAGTACAGGACAAGACAGGTGCCTCAGTGAAAGTGAAGCCAAATGTCTAAGGCAGAGAAATTGCCAGGACATCATTCACTGTGCCGAGGGCTCCCGCCAGAGACTCCTTCAAGCATAATGAAATACCGAAAGGGCTTTCCAAAGAAGAATCCATTTACCATAGTGACATGGGATCCCTCAGGGACCCCTCCGGGAGGGACCCAGGCCATGTGTGTCCTCTTTGTCACTTTCACCTGTTCACTGGTTAATGGACGAAGTCCGCTCATGAGTCCCTCCAATCATCAGCAGCGGAGGCTGCGATGGTTCACAAGGCACCAGGGCAGGGAGATCAACGTTGCCATGAGCCTGTCAGGCTGCAGGGCTGCTGAGAAGACCAGATGTTCAAACCAGTCCCACACAAGCCCAAACCAGAGCGTCCGCTCCCAGCATTCAGCTGCCAGATTTGGTGCGAGGGAAACAAAGGGGCCTGCCTGGAAAAGTCTGGGGGCATGTCCCTGCAGCAGGCGGGCTGTCACAGTCTATTTGGAAACGGTTGCAAAGCAGCATTTTTATCACCCTCCTGGACAGGTTTGCAAAACCTGAAACAATGTCTGTCACTTGCTCGATGATTCCTGAGCATACCCTTTGGGTCGGTCCCTGTGCTGGGCACCAAGGAGACACAAAGAAGAAGAGAAACAGCCTGCTGGGTGAACCTGAGAGGCAAGGCGTTTACTTGAACACTGTATGAAAGCACAGCTCTGTCTTTATTAGCTGAGTAACTGGGCAAATTGCTTAACCTCTGCAAGACTCAATCTTCTTCCCTGTGAAATGGGACCTTCCACATAAGTTTGTGAGAACTGAGTAAATACAAATGAAGGGCTTCGAAGAACCCCTGGCATACAGTAAGTGTTTGACTAATGTTTCTATTCTGAGTTGCAGTAGGAATCTGCTTGTGAGGGGCTAAGTTCCAAGCGTTAGAGTAGCATATAAGACGCAGCTAACTGGGGGAGTCAGCAAACTGCTAGTCCATGGGTCAAATCCACCAGTGACCTGTTTTTAGAAAGTTTTACTGAAACGCAGCCATGCCTACTCATTTGCATATCATCTCTGGCTGCTTTCACACTGCAGAGACAGAACTGAGTAGTTGCCAAGGAGACTGAATGGCCTCCAATGTCTAAAACATTTACTACCTGGTTCTTCAAGAAAGAGTTTGCTAACCTCTAATCCATTGCAAATTGGCAGGGATGAGATCAGTGAAGCCTTCTGAGAGGAGGTGGTCAGCACTAATTCTTGCTTTTCACAGAGTTCTCAAAGTTAGAGCAGCAGGTTTGGGTAAAAGAGAAAGCAATCTCTGCCACCAACCCCCACCTGTATCAAATTCTACAACAGAAGCCACCAAATGGTGGGTTATGGGGCCAAAAGTAGCGCACAAACCTGTTCTGTGTGGCTTTAATAACATTTTAGACAGCACCGGAAGACTGGGACACAGCATGATAATCTGCCTTTCTGGCTCGTCAGAAATTCGGAATATCTAGAACACTGTGGGCCCAACCTCCTCCTGAGCCCCCGTGCGATGGGGTGCCTGCTTTCCAGCTCACCACACGCTCCTCCTTTCCCCCTTTTATATGGATCTGTGTGTATGTCCCCCATGCTCCATTGCTGTCAAATGCCTGTCCCTCTACCGATCCAGGAGGTAGACAAGGCAATCACTACCACTTTACAGATGGGAAACAAGGTTCCGAGAGACTTCCTTAAGGATACCCGGTTGGGAAGTGACCAAGCTGGACATGAAACAGGGCCTCTGATTATAGTTCACTGCCCTGAGTCAGACATTCAAACAAAAGAATCAGTCATCACTACAATCTTTCTGGAGCACTTCACAGTTTGCAGAGCTCTTTCGCATACTCGAGGCCTTATTAGGGAATGCATCCAATCTCAGATATGCTCACTAAAGGATTAACGAGCCAAGGGGTGAAAATTCCAGAAAGATAAGGACAAGAACTGAACAGGTCTCAGAGGTCAGTCGACAAATCCAACAAGCACTGAGTAAGCAGCTGCTGGGAGCAGGTTACAGAGAGGGACCTGGTTCCCCTTCTGGGGTTCACACCCGGAAAGGCCGTCACCTGCACAATAACAACACAAAGCAGACTGTTTCAGGCAAGTGTGAGGGTAACCTCAGCTCAAATCTAGGCGGGCAAAGTGGTAGAGGTAAGGGCCCACTCAGGACATGGGTGGGACAGATCTGAGTGGGTATGAGTGGGGTTTTCAGGGCTGGTGGTGGGTAGTAGGCCAACCAAGGCTCTAGAATGATGTATTCATTTCTTCTGGCTGCCATAACGAAGTACCACAGACAGTGTGACTGAAACAGTGGAAATTTATTGTCTCACAGCTCTGGAGGCTGGAAGTCTGAGATCAAGGTGTCTGCAGAGTCGGTTCCTTCTGAGGGCCGTGAGGAAGAATCTGCTCCAGGCCTCTCTCTCGGCTTCTGGTGCTTTGTTGGTGATTTTCAGTGTTCCTTGGCTTATAGAAGCATCACCCCAATAACTGCCTTCATGTTCACACGGCGTTCACTCTGGGTGTGTGTCTTGGTCCAAATTTCCCCTTTTTATAAGGACACCAGTCGTATCAATTTAGCAGCGCACCCTACTCCAGTATGGCATCATCTTTACTGGTTACACATGCAATGACCCTCTTTCCAAATAAGGTCACACTCTAAGGTCCCAAGGGTTGGGACTTCAAAACATGCATTCTGGGGGACACAATTCAACCCATAATGAACGACTTCCTCGAGGTGCCAGGAAAGCCTGGGAAGAGTAGCTGAGATTCTCAAAACCCTTTTGAGTCTCCTCCCTACGAAGAAAAGGGATCTGGGTCCCCCCGGGTCCCTCCGGCAGAATGAGAGTCCCTGGAGTTCCTTATGCTGCTGGAAGGATCCTGAGAGTGAAGGAGGAGGGGAAGACAACTCCAGGAACCCGGAACTGAAAACGGGAGGGGGAAGCCCTCTCCCCTTCCATTATACCGTGAAAAACAGAAAGTTCCATTTATTTAAGAACAAACAGGCTTTACTCAGAGGTCCACTCCCCCACCCGGTGACTTCTCCGCATCTATATGCAAGAGCAGCAGCCGGCACGGTGCCCCAGCCGAGGGCCCTAGATTGGGAAAATAATGGTATTTTCTCAACGAATTATCTCACCGCTGAAGTAATAACTTGTTTATAGATATGCCAATTCAGATTTTCATCCCCTTAACCTACCTCTAAAAGAGACGCAGTGTCGCCCCCACAGCAAAATGGTAGCAGTTTAATCACAGTGTCCACACCCCCCCACTTCTGCCACCCACTGCTGAGCCTTTATTAATTTTAAGCCATTGACAGAGTCTCTCTGGAAACTATGTTTTCACATCTCAGGTCAACATCCTCCTGCTCAGTTTCAATAAAATACGCAGTCACAGATAAAGCAAATATTTCTCTGGGAAGCAAAAAAAAAAAAAAAAAAAAAAAAAAAAACCAGAACCACTGTGCTTTCCATACAAGCACCAGGAACCAAGCCAACAAATTTCCCCAAGGGCCAAGGGCTGCCATCAAGTGAACTGGTCCTTGATGGAGTTCACGTTCATTATGCAACAAAGAAAGCACAGCCTCAAACTCTTTCCTGGCACTCACGGCCTTCTCAGTGTATGGCCATTTTGCTGCGAAGGACAGGTGCCAGGAGCCACATCAAACATTCAATCAACAAACAGTGAGCGAAGCCTACCATATGCTGGCACTGTGCCAGCTGCTAGGAACCTTGGAGAGTAACACAAATCCAGTGCCTAATGCTTTCACCCACGGACAGTCTAATAAGTGAAGCACACAACCAACCAGCCAACCAACCAATCTATAAAGCCATGAGTGAAAGAAACAAGGTATGGAGTTAGAGAGAATAAGGACAGCTAATGGAAGTTGATCTGGGACTTGAAGGAGGAGGGACTGAGCCTGGAAAAAGGAAGAGGTGGTACCGCTGAGGTAACAGGGGTCTTGCACCAAAAGGGACAGAAATTGTGACTACAAAAGAGAAAGGAAGTCAGCTTGGCTTGACTGGGTAGACTGAGCGGAAAGAGTTGATCAAGATGAAGCCAGAAGGTGGGGAGAATCAGAAGGAAGAGGTCAGAAAACGAGATTTTATTCTGAATGTAGCAAGAAGTCACTGTGAACTTACAGAGGGAGAATGACATAAAGCAGTCTTTTCTCTCCACCTCAGTATCCCTGTCCTCTCTCTGTTTCTCAAAGACAGATACGCACACTTCTGTTCTACAATATTTTCTTCAGAGTCAATTCTTTGAAATTAGTCCTTGCCTAAACCCACACAATCTGAAATGAGCTCTGGATTCCGCTCGGTGTGGATGAGCGCTTTCGGAGAACAGCAGGGAAGCTGGGGGAGAGACACTAGGACGCTGGGCCCTCAGGAGTAGCAAACACTCTGAGGAAACAGCGAGAGGAAGCAAGGGGCAGGGGCTTCGAGTTAGCTGGCCGAACCCCACCATTCCGCCTAGGGGCCGCCAGGAACAGTACCCCACAGGGCAGGAGCAGGCTTCATGAAAAGTCAGAAGGGGCTTCCTGCAAGTGCACTTACTGCCTAAATGCTGACACGGAGATATACTAACAGGTATTTATTTAGCATTTTCATGCTTAAGTGGTGGGAATGGTTATAATTTTCCTCAAGAACTGGCCAGGACAACATTGATCTTAGTGATGCAACTACTTGCAGTGTTCTACAACTGAGTCCCTTAAAGGAACGGATGACTTCCTTTAACACCCTTCTCTATGATCCTGGGCAGGTAATCAAGCTTTCTTTGCCCCAGTTCTTGCATCTGTAAGATGGGAAAATAACCTTTCCACCCTGGATAACACCTGGCTTAACTGTTCAATGTTAACTACGTTCAATGATGCTGGTGGCTGTGGTCATTTTCAGGGTCAGGTCAACCTCCATAACATTTAGGAGTACTTTAAGCCTTTATGGAATGTTTGTTGGTCAGTTATCTCACGCTTAAAAATTTATTATGAAACTAACTCAAAAAATAAATACAGGCCATGTGTTCAAAGATTTTTACAACATTATTTATGGAGAGCGACAACAAAAACATGTAAATGTTCAATGATGGGAGAACAGTAGCATTAACTAAGGTACATCGACTCAACAGAAAACTATGCACTAATTAGAATGATTAATATGAAGACTACAAAATGTTTTAAAAATGTTTACAAGTGACATTAAGTGGGCATGAAAAAGACAAAGCAAACACCTTAAAAATGAGTAACGGTAAAGAAGGACAAGACTATGAAGATGTGAAAATAGCTGTTGGGTTGGAAAGGTCAATCATGGGTAAAATTTTTAAAGGATGGTTTAACCTGTGGATATACAAAATAAACTGCAAAAGGAACGAATGTTAAGCTTGGGAGGGATTTATTTGGGGCATATCGGAACGTGTAATTTCTCTGTAAAGAACCTCCTCCTTCCACAGCATGGGAATTGAAGATGTCCATCATTAAGCTCTCCCAATAACGAGCTTGTTGTCTTACTCTGTGTACTTGGGTGGCTTTTTTTTTAAGGAGTGATTACTTGAATACAACTGTATCTTGTTTTCAATTATTTGAAAACACTGCATCTTGTTTTTTAAGGAGTGATTATTTGAATACAACACAAAATGCTTTTTGAGTGCCTCCTATGTGAAAGCGGAAGATGGCCACTACCCAGGCCCTAAGTGCGGGCCTCCACTATGAAGAATTTGAGTAACAATGGACCAGTACCTGAGGATAAGCCAACGAGAGCTAACACATCCATGTCCCCTACGAGCCAGGCATTGTTCTAAGGGTTTTATGGGAATAACCCCCTTTAATCCTCATATCCAACCTCGGGTGGCTATAGCCATTTGACAGGTGTGGAACTTAGTGTTCAGAAAGGGCAAGTGACCCACCCAAGATCACACACCCCGTCAGTGGCAGAACCAGGATTTGAATCTGAGACTCTTCCTCCAAGGCCCTTCCTCTCACCACTCCACCTCCGATGAAAAGCTTCTCACAGCAGGAGGAGGGGAAAGGCCCTGTGCCAGATGCACAGCCAGGAAGAGCTCACTCTCATCTCAATTTCAGACACAAGGTCTCTTTTAAGAGCTGGACTCTGACCTCAAGCCTGATGGGCTAGATAGGCAGCCTTTATAAAGGAGCCACAATATGGTTGAGGAGAGTCCACTAGATGGTTTAGGCACAAAGAGATTCTCTCTACAATTCAGACCACAGACATGGAGGATTATTTAAGGCCCTCTGAGGAAACCACAGTGATGTCAGAAAGATCGTGTGTGTGTGTGTGTGTGTGTGTGTGTGTGTGTGTAGGGGATGCTCAAGGGGGGGTGACAAGCATGAGTGAGATGCAGGGGACACAGGGCAACTGGGATGGACATACCTCACCCCTACCCAGAAAGCACAGGCTGGGTAGCCCTAAAGAGACCAAGAGTTTCTGATGCTGTTACCTTCCACCTCAGAACTCACAGTGCTGGAATTTCTGCTCAAAAAGCAAGAGAAAAAGCTGGCACAATTCCTGCCAAAGCTGACAACATGAAGTGACACACACCGAAGCTCACACACACAGTCAAAACAATACCAGCAGCAGTAACTGACATTTACCAACCACTTACGAGGAGCTGAGCATGGCCTGCTTTAACCTTTGTAACTGTTCTCTGAGGTGAGAACTATCATCCCATCATACAGGTGAGAACACCGAGCCTCACTGCAGTTATGCTACTCTGCAAAGGTCACATGGTCATGATTTTAACCCAGGCAACCTGTCTCTCTAGGGGACATACTCCTACACGTGGAAACACACACACAAACTATATTCAGAGTTATGTCCACACACAAAAGACACGTGCCTACAGTGACAGGCAAATGTGGCCCCGAGTTATAAAGACAGGCATAAATATGTGTATGAGTGCTGCAACAATGTACAAGTGCACCCCCATCTCCATACAAGGGCCACCCTTTGCACACCTCCAGGGGCGCCATTCACATGAATGCAAAGCAAACACATGATATTGTTGGACACAAGCACAGAGCTTTCTGGAGGGATGACTCAGATTAGAAAAATAGTATTTAGCGTTCCCCTGACTAGACAAATGGCCTCGCTACCCTGAGCCACCCCTACACAGCTGACAGTGCTGATCAATGTCCTGGCTGTGCAAAGGGGGGATCCGATGCCACAGAGGGAAGCAACTCTTGCCGAGGAATGAATGCGCTGCTTGTCAGCTCTGCCCCAGGCATCAGTATTACACGACGCCCAGTTTGTCCTGGAATCAGAGCCCTGTGTCTGCCAGCTCCAGTCAGCCCTCATTTTCACGTCTCTTCCCAACAGACACAAGGGCTGCTCAGTTCTGGAGAGCTGGCATGGCTGCCAAGGCCCGGTGGAGGGAGAAGGCCTTGAAAAATCACTTTATGAAACATCCATGCTCACGGAGGCCAAGCCGCAAGCTCCAACCAGCTGACCTTCCACTCGCCACACACCCTACCCAAAGATGAGGGGCTCGGACACAGCCAGCCCTTGTTCTCACCCACTGGGAGCCCCGGGGAGTCAGAACTCACAGGGATGGCACTGGAGAGCTCTTGGCAGCAAAACCTACTTCTGGCATCTTCCTTGGCTGTGGTCAGCCTAGCTAGCCTGATGCAAGAAATGAAGGATAGCCGTTCACTGTGGGGCCTTTGTGAGCCTGGAGATACCCAGGTGGAGACTGAGGCAGGCAGTAGCTGAGACAGACTCGGGGCAGAGAGAAAACCTAGGACCTGAGGCCAGCAGAAGCCAAGCCGTGGGCCCTGGGTGTAGGATGAAAGTGACATGGCAGGCAGAGGATATGGCCACTGCTCTTCCACACGGCCTGACTTCTGTTTCCTCACCACCATGGGGAGGGGGAATGAAGACTAAGACTTCACCTATTCACACACTCATTCATTCAACAAAGATTTACTGAGCATCTACTATATGCTGGGTATTAATGTCAAAATTCCCAAGCTCTCCCCAGCCCTGCCTACAATGAATAGATGTGTGACCTGGAGCACACCACATTCCCTCTCTATGTTTTATGAGGTCTCTCCCAAGATTCCAGTGAACCACCATCTGGGAGCCACCAAATTTCCCTTTGGGGCCTGAACTAGATTGAGTTGGTTTCCATCACTTGCAGCCAAAAGAGTTTTCCATCTAGGAGATTCGGAAAGAGAGCAGAGAAGACAAAAAGCAAGCCTGAGAAGGCTGCAGGGAGCTGATGAGTCATCTGCTCATCTGGAAAGCAGATGGGGAGACACGTGGAGCAAAGGAGGCGCTGGGGAGGAGAATCTGTATTCACTCCAACCTCCAACAGCCATTTGAAACTAAGGGGTCAAAAGGGACCACAAGGCTCTTTAGGACAAGGAGGAAGATGCTGAACAGTTAAGTGATTAATTCAAAAGAAAAAGAAAACAAGTGGCATTTTATTTTGTGTGCTTAGAATATGCCTGGCCCTGGGCTGGGTGTATGGATGTAACAGGAAAATAAAATTAAAGGACATAGACTGTGCTACATGCAAGGGTCTTTTAAAAGTCACCCTTTTTATTTAAACACCTTTGCTGCATGCATGCATTCATTCATTCATTCATTCACTTTCTTTGCCTGTTCGCTACCCATCTGTAGGAGTCCTACTGAAGCAGGCACTTTGGGAAGTTCAGTGTGGAGCGTGGCCTTGGGGATCAGGCAAGTCTGTATTCGAATCCAGGCTCTGTGACTTCCTTGGCTGTGTGATCCTGAGCAACTTACTTAGCATCTCAGAGCCTCAGTTACCTGCCCTGTAACATGGAAATAATGCAGATTCATTTTAAGGAAGAAATGGAACCTTGCTTTTTAAAGTGCCTACTGGGCCCAGGGACACATGCTTGGTAAGCACTCATCGAATGGAAAAAACGAATATATGACAAATTCTCATGAAATCTTCCGAGCCAGAGCCTCAGGAACTTCGCAACACTGCCCCTCTGAAGCCAATCTCAGCTTTCTTCCAGCTCACAGTCATTTCTGAGCTTCGTACCTAGAGGCTCACAATAGTTCACTCAGAAATTTCCTAACCAAGTACCCGATTTCCAACCTCAAACTGGAAACATTCCTCCAATTTATTCAGAACCCACTGGATGGGACACCACTATTTTGGCTGATATGTTTTTTACTGCTAGAAGAATAAGAAGTATTAGGTATTTGGGGGGTGGAATGTGTTAGGAAGCCCTCATGTGACATGTCGAGGCCCATCCCAAGTTCAGATGCCAGATTTAGATAGTACTGAAGACCCAAACTGGGCTGTAGAAACTGGGCCAAGGGATCTGCCCATAATGACACATATCAAAACTGGAGAAAGCCAGAGTCAAGGGGAAGAAAGATGCAAATTACAAAGATCTTCTTCCAAACCACCTTCTAAAAGTGAACAGAAAGAACACACAGCTGCCAAAGTGTGCCCAAACCTCCCACTTCCGAGCTAGAAAGAGTAATAGGGCAACTTCCAAGTTGCAATTTATTCTATTTTGAAGTTTACTGGAAAGCAGAAAATAAGAAAGGGATTTGAGAGAAGCCAGCAGTTTGAGGACAAAGAGAAACTGAAACACTCACATTAGATCAAAGCATTCAAAAGGCCCAGCAGCTTGGGTCTCCCATACCTTAGACAGCCCCTCCAAGCCCCTTCCTGCACAAGCAAATGAGAACAATGTGTGACAATGACTTTGAACCACAGTTATCTTCAGAGCTCCTTGTGTGAGGAGACAAGATGGGAGTGGTCACACATTTTACAAGAATTTCCACTAAAATGACTCAATTGTTTTTGAAGTATTTATACTTGAAAGATGTAAGACAGGGTTTTAGCTGCAAACAACAGACTCAAAAGGAATGCACTGTGTGACACCAAGTGACCAACAGGGTCTCTGGGACATCTGGAATCAAGCTTGGAGGCTCTGCTGTGAGAGATCATGACCCAGTCACGCTGCAACAGCCAGCAGAGACCCTGCCCTTGCCACTGTTGCATTTACACCACCTGTGCCCGCGAGGAATCAAAACCTTGACTTCTGCTGGCTGCCCCAAAGCCAACCGCCATCGCTGCCCTCCTCGACAGAGTGAGGGGCCGGATTACTCCTATCACTTGCTTCCTCACAAAATCCAAAAATGTTGATAAAAAAAATTAGAGCTGTAACTGCATAGAATGAAAACCTCAACATTCTTGAACTACCAGGGATGAGACACTTTGGTTCTCTGCTGCCTATCATCATCATCATCATCACCATCATCATCATCATCATCATCATCGAGTAAGGCTTCTTGCATATTCCATGGACTGCTATAAATGTTCTAATACATGTTGTTCATTCAGTAGTAAAGAATCTGGGCCCTGGAAACTCTCTGCCTGGTCTGAACCCCGCAATCCAGCCCTGGCAACCTGGGGGACTTTTGGGCAATTCCCTCAACCCCCACTATAAAAGGAGAATCACAATGGGGCATGTGTCACAGGCTAGATGCGAGGCCTGCGACAGCTAAGTAAAGTCAAGCACTCAACACAGTGCCTGTAACATAATTAACATAAATTTATGCAAAAATATTAGTTGCTATTGTTGGTGTTGATAATAAAAATTAAAATAAACAACATTTGCTGTGCTAGTTTCTCAATAGAGTGCCATTAAAGCCAAGAGCTATCTATTTAATGCAATTTGCTCCCCAATTAATTAATTATGTTACATCCAAATTGAATTACAATGTCTCACTCTCTAAGCAATGCTGGCAGTTTCATCTTGGGTTGCCAAACATGCCCCGCTACCAAAAAATTGCTTAAAAGGCACCCCTGTCATTTCACTCAATGAAAGTCAAGTTTAATATTTTGAAGAAGTCTTTTGGCCATAAGGCCCTGTGACACTGAATTGAGGAAAATCACTTCTGAATAGGACAGGGGAACACTCTCTTTGGCTGACTATGGTTTGGCAGGGTGGGGGGTGAGGGTCACTGCTCAAGAGGGTGACTTTTCTGAGACCTGTGACCTCTAACAGCTCTGGGTCAGAGCGGAACTGTGGTGCATCCTGCTCCAGCACTGTCCTGTGGAAATGGCCTAATGCCTAACAGAGTCATGGGCTCCAGAAACCACCCAAGAGGAGAAAACCCAGTGCCAGATGGCCTCTCTCTCATGTGAGCAGGAGGCCCATCTTTGATGGGCAGAGTTAATCCAGATGTTAAATCACAAAATCCACTACTGACACACAGCTGGACTCTCAACAGTAGGTAATAAGGAGGGCTAAGGTGAAAAGGATGTTCTCTTTCTGCTGGCACATTTAGAAAACCCATTCACACTTCTTCGGGGTCAGGGGAGATGGAGAAGGGGGAACACGCTCTCCCACCAGGGCAATGTATCACATTTTTAACGGGTGGGTATCCAGGGTCTCTTATCTCACACCAGCTTGACTTGAAGGGCATGTGTGAGCAGTACATGCAAGATTGCTTCTTTAGGTTCCGAAATGTCCTCACAGAAGCTCTGTCCAGACCCTGGAGTTGAGGCTCATGTCCTGATGAGGTAGTATTGTGTTCTCATGGCCACAGTCAGGGCAAGTCTAAGGGAATCATTCACATGAGAAACTGTGAGAATTGCACTCCTGGAGGTGTGGAGGGCATAATGCTCAAGTCTGTGTGAGGTGGTCCTACTGCATGTGTGCCCGCACACACCAAGGATTCCACAGCCCCAGGCTTAACCCTGCCTAGACTTGACTACATTGCCCACTGTGTAGTTAGAGACCCAAGTAAAACCCATGTAAACAGATTAAACACCATGGCAACCAAATTCCAACCTTACAAATACCAAAGATGGGGGTGGGGGGAGAAGGCTCACTTTGAGATTAGCATTTCTCAGGGGATTAGGGAAGGGAAAAGGCAGAGAGGCTCAAAAGAACCTGAGTGATCAAGTTCTTTTTGACTCTGTTGGAAGTGGGGTGGTCTCATACTTGGGTTCTCCCTGTCAACCACCATCTACCATCTTGAAAGCTGACCCAACAGATGGAGCTCCAAGTAATGACATTTGCTTTCCCAGACAAGAAAGACCTCAGCAGGGTATGACAGCTGCAACGTTCTTTTCCTACTGTTGCAGAGAAGCAGAGAGGGATATATAAATTGTCAAATCCATCACCTGATTTGCAATCCAGCCCCTGGTCACTACATTCGTATCTGTTTAGTCGCTTACTCCAGGGACTAATGTGAGCTGAGTGTGGCTGGAGGGAGACTATGTACAGTGACACTCCCTCCTTTCCCCCCAAAGCTCATTACTGTTCAAGCCTAGATATACCATAAGGCAAAGTACACCTCACAGTGCAATACAACCTTAGAATATGTCAAACATGAACCCCCAAAACAGGTGCCAGTCCTGGTTCTTGGCACAGAGATGTTCACCAGTTCATCAACACTAGAAGAGAAGTGCTTCCTGTGGTCACTAAATCCTGTTTCCCCTTTTTCCAGCTTACTCCAGAGGTTCTCACAACACCCTTCCAAACTGAGCTACAATGTCACTTCCTCCAAGAAGACTTCTATAATCTCTAAGCTGGTCCAGGCCACCTGTTTACACTTTAAGCTAAGCCTTCCCTGGAAGGGACCTCAGGGAATGTGCCTAATTCCTCAACATTATAACCTCCGTGCATAGTCCAGAGCCTGACATATAGAGCAGGCACTAAGTGTATACAGACCACAAAGAGCCATAGCAACAACTGGCCTGTTTGCCCCTGGGGCCCAAGAGTTTGCTCAGAAAAACAAGGTAGCATTCTGGTGACAAGACACACATATGGATCAACACTGCACAGCTGTGCATTTGAGGGGACCCAGGCTGGCCCCACACCCTCCCAGCAGTCATGCCCGGTGCCTGCGCATGAGCAAGGACGGAGGCTATTCTGTATTCTTAGATTCTGTCTTCGTCTGGTTGGTATCCATGCATCACAGGGCCAGCCAATTCTTAGAAATAGCCATGGGTTAGCAGAAAGCACATCTTTTACACACCAACCAACCCCTAGTCTATACCCCTCAACTACCATCTTATCTAACTCATAGCAGGCAACTAGGAAGCATCCCTGCAGCCCAGAGCACTCTGAAATTATTCAAACTAGACAGTCATAAACTGCCTTGGCTTCCCCGGAGAAACCCCAATAAACCCTCCCTACCTGTTTTCCACTTCCTGACCAAAGCCTGTTCCTCCCACGGCCCCGTATGATGATGAGCAATGCTTCTCGTTTCTAGGGTAACCGTGAGGAACATGAAACTTTTCTTTCAATGGCAATGGCCTCTCCTTGTCATCACTCAGTCACCTTTGTAAATTAAGACCCAGGCACAAAACGGAGGGGAGGGTGGATGTGGGGGTGGGTCTCCTTATGAGTGTCCTGCCTTCCCTGCCCCCACCCTGCCCTTGATTTGACTAATCAGCTTGCTTTGACTGTAACCACAGGAAGTCTTGATACATGTAATGAGAAATGACAGAAAGAACATTTCTGCAAAGCGAGGTAAAAAACAAATCACAGAGGGGTAGCTTAGTGTCCTGGTTAAGACTCTAGAGCCAGACTGCCTGGGTTTGTTTGCACATGACCTCTGCCACCTAGTCACCCCGGGCCCTGCTCAGCTGTGCCCACCCAACCACTGTCTCCTCACCTGTTGAATGGGACCTGTGACAACAGAAGGGGGGTGAAGATGAAAGCACATTAATATGGGAACATGCCCAGTGCATGTAAGTGCTATGTGGGTGTTCACTGCTACCATTCCTCACTCCACCTTTAAATCAGGCACTCCAGAGCATCTGTACCAGCCCTATGTGCAGGAAAGGTCTCCCCACGTTTATACCCTTTATTCAGCACTTACTTCATGCCTGGCAGCACATGCAGCTCCTGGTACAAACGGGGGGAACTGTCCTCATGCAACAAGGCAACCAGGGAGGGCTGGCTAGCATCCCCACTTTACAGATGAGAAAACTGAGGCTCAGCAAGCTTGAGTACATTTTCCCAAAATCACTAAGCTAGGAATTGGTGTGTGTGGACAGATTTTCTGATTTTAAAGAGCTCTCCACTCCTCTCCCCACTTTCAACTTCCCCTGTTTCTTGTCCCCTGACTTCAACAAGCACATACTGAGCCATGTTCCTGGTGCTGGACCGGGAACCAACGAGATAGCAGTGAGTGACCCAGCTGGGATCCAAGTCTCTAGGAATCATCCAGGAGGGTGGGAGGGAGCATCACAACCGGTGATCGCAGGAACGAATGGAGAGCTGCAGACTGGAACAAGAGCTATGACGGGAAAGTAGGAGGGGCTGTGGTGAGAGAAACCTGGGGATCGGGAGAGTCCCCTTGGGAAGATCATTCCAGGCAGAGGGCACAGCAGCTCTGTGGGCCCGGAATAAGACAGGGCTTGGCATGTTTGGAACCCACCAGAAAGCCAGTGTGATGGTGACTTTATGACAAGAGGAAGGCAGCAGATGGTAAGAGTTAAGCAGAATTTCTTCTCAACCTCATCACTCTTGACATTTTGGACCAGAACATTCGGCAGGCAGAGGGTAAGGGGCCCAGGGTGTGTGTGTGGGGTGGGGGGGGCTGTCTTGTACTGTAAAATGTTCAGCAGCATCACTGGTCTCTACCTGCTAGTTTCCAGTAGTGCCACCCCTCTAGCGGCAACCAAAAGTGTCTCAATTGCATGACAGCCACCCCTACCCTGGGTTGGGAGTCAACAGGGTAAAGAATAAAAGTCTTAACTACCAAGCTATTTCAGGGCAAAACAGAAGCCTGTGCTTAAAGAATGCAAAATTGGCCTTCACCTGACTGAGTGAATGGACAGGATGCACTCCACTCACTTGGAGATTTATTTGGGGGAAAAATAAGTTCCCGTGGCTCAGCAGACTAGGAGGTCCCTGAGAATTGTCACACGCCCCTTCACCACCATCTCCCTGGTGCCTTGCACAGGACCTGTGACAGAAGGCACCTGGGAGTGTTTGAGGAAGACAGAACAACTCCCTGGAGCCCAAGGAGCACATTCCTGTCATTGGCAGCTTCTGCAGCGAAAGTCCTGACACAGTTTATCAGCAGACTTTGGCTTTGCAAATGGCCTTGAAGGAGCTGAAGCCCCTGCTGGCACGTCCACAACTCTCAACTCCAAGCTCCTCAAATGCCAGAATTTAGGTTCTGAGTCCTGCAGGACAGTAGAGTGGAATCTCAGAGTCTCAGCTGCTCCGTTCACCAGCAATGCCACCTGCCCCCCCACCACCCCCCACACATCTGCATGATCTTCAGATGCCTCTTAAAACAAGAAGTGAGAATGGAGACGTGTGTCAACTACAGCTGGTGAGGTGGGGGTGGGGGGTTGGGGGGGAAGCCATGCAAATCAACACCAATAGCAAGCAAAGAAATTTAACTTCCGTGCAGTACCTACTGTGCTACTGAGCTGGTGGGTGGTATGACTTTAATAGTCAAATAATGTCCAGGCAATGATTTCAGTTCATTTGTACCCTTCACAAGCCCCAGAACTGTACCTAACAGCTTAGATAAGACTTCATGGGTAGCTTACAACTCTAAAGGCACGGAACATCCCTGGTACTGAGCAAATACAGTAGTCCTTAAATTTAGGAGTGATCGTGTTTGTAGACCCAATGAAATAGGCAGTGCCTCCAACAGAAATGACTTTCAGAGCTTCAGAAGGCACTGTAGACAGCATCACTGTATTTTAGCATGGCCAGGCAGGTACAGGTGCCAAAGACCTAAGAAAAAGTTACAGTAAAAAAATTAATATAGACAAAAATCTGATCCAGTCACCTCTTTGTTTCTTCTGTAAATTGAGGGAGGGTGAGCCTGTTCACTTTTATTCGAGTATAGGATGCCCTTGGCCAGCTCACAAGAATAATGTTCCATTAGAGCGGTGTTTGGAAATCATTAAGGCAGCTCATTGCAAAGAGAATTACCTGAGTAGGCCCTCCATGAACTATTTGTTGATAAATAACTGAACGTGTCTATTAGAATGAGAGTAATCTACTCATTATTATTACTCCATTCAACAATATGGCTCAATTACTGGGAAAGTTTATTTTATTCGAAGCAGCAAAACACTGTCTAATGGTTTACTCTTCTGTCTTTGTAGGATCAAGCCTTTAATTTCAGACATGCTACTCTGTTACCCCAAACTGGCAAAATGACTGAAGTTGTGTATATAGAAAGCACAAGGACACAACTTACAACTTGTACCCAAACTCAAGATGTCAGAATGATAGTTAATTTTTTAACATTGTATTTTAAAATAATCATAGACCCTAGACATTTAATTTTTAAGTGAGGCACAAAGGCATGGTTAATGTTATTCTCAGGCAACAGAAATATGCTATGCTAATTATTATTAGCAATAATGGCTTATTATGTGAAAAACTCCTGAACTCTCAAAGTAATTAAAAAAAAAAAAACACAGTATCGTATCACCTTATTCTTAGACTAGTCCAAGGATTAGGTAGAAAGGGTGTAACTGTTTAATTTACATATGAAGAAAGTGAGGCTCACAGTAGGGACCAGTGACCTGCCCATGGTCACGGCTACTACTACGGAGCGGCAGAGGCGAGGCTGCAGACCAAGCCTTTTAGCTCCAGCCCACTCACCTGAAGTGCACTGGGCAGCTCCCCTCCAGACACACGGCACCTCTCCACTATCCTTTACGAAGGTCACCACCAGCCCCCAAAATGAGCTGGCTAATAACTCAGGTATTTTTTAGCTAAGGGTCCAAATGTTCAATCGAATGGATGTGTGTGTTATTTGTTATACCATATTTTTTAAAGGGAGGGGAACGCCCAATAATCATCCAAGGGCTTGGCCTGGAAGCAAATTTCAACTGAAAACATCTGAATTTCAAGAACTGAATCTTGCTTGATTGACCCAATAAAACCCACTTCAGATTTAAACACCAGGATGGGAGGAGTTGGTCCAAGCCAGATGGTCTCGTCGTTGGGTCCTCACCAAACATAAGCCATCTGCTCCTGTGACGGTGAACTCAAACCACCACAGACATGCACACAGCATCCCCCGCCAAAGCTGTGCTCACACTGAGTCTACTAACACTTTGCAAGTTGGTTCACCTTATTGGAGTAACCTTTCAGATCAAACATTAGCACTTCATTTCCATGAAGCAGCCATGGAAAATTAGGAATTAGATGTGTATTCTGTTTCTAAGAGAATAAACCTGTGCCTTGCCTCGCTGTTCTTCTGAGAGGAAGCTAAGGAGACAGAAGAACCATTGTGAGGATCCTCAAAAATCCTTGCCAGTTAAGGAGTGGTAGACCACCTTTTCTAAAAATGACTGCAACTATATCGCCCATCCCATATGCTTTTCTGCAAGGTGAGCTCACCGCACATACTCCCTCTCCCCATTCCGACCAGAGAGGGCATCTGTTATTTGCAGCCCCTGGGGTCTGAGCAGGCCTGGTGACTGCTTAGGGCCACAGAACATGGCAGAAGTGACGCTGTGCCTGTACCAGGCATAGCCTTAACTTTCTGGCAGCCTCCATTTCCTTCCTCCTGGAGGCCATCTGCCATGTGAGAAGTGTCACTGCCCTGAGACCATCATGCAAGAGGCTCTGGCAGACAAGATGCCACATGGAGGGAAAGGGGAGGTCAAGGAGCAACCAGACAGCAGACAGATGGATAAAGCCATACTAGAAGTGAGTCCTCCAGCCCCAGCTGCCACATGGAGCAGACAAACATCCCAGCCGAGCCCTTCCGAAACTCCTGGCGCACAGAATTGCGAACAAAACAAAACGACCGTTTTAAGGCACTAGGTTTTCAGGTGTGGGCAAACCTGGTTTTCTTGTGCTGCACTTTACGGCACTCCAAAGGGGTTGCATTTTTTAATACTCACCTAAGGATATGTTTATTAATTTTTTCAGAGAGAGAGAGAGAGAAACATCAATTGGTTGCCTCCCATATGTGCCCCAAACCAGGATCAAACCCACTACCTAGGTACGTGCCCTGACTGGAGATCCGGACCTGCAACCTTTTGGTGTACAGGACCAAACTTCAACCAACTGAGCCACACTGGCCAGGACAGGTGTTGCATTTTTTTTACAAACTGAAGGCAAGACCCTCCACCAGTAAAAATGATTACGATTCACTTTATTGTGATACACGCACTAATACGGCAGCCTGGAACCAAATCAGCTGCTATCTCTGAAGTGTGCCTGTGGTCTGTGATAGAGAACTGGCACCCCTTTTTTAAAATTGAAACATAGAGTAGACCTCACTCAAGACCACTGTGAATGGTTATACAGTTTGCAGACTGCAAAATGGGGGCTGAAACCTCATCAATGCCCCTCGCCAAGTCCTGCCTGGGTAGAACCGGACTCACTCAGCAGGCACTTTCTCAATTCCTCTACTAACAGGGTGCTTTTATGGGCCCCGCTAGGGTGCCATATAGACCAGCAGTGACTCCAAGCTCAGTTGTCCAGATCTGAGTGCTTAACCCCTAGAAGCCTAAGAGTTTGAAGGGGAAATGAGATCACCATGGCCAACTGCAGTTATCTTTCTCTGCTGTTCTCTTAGGGACCCTACTGACCTTGCCAACTCTATCTGACCTTCCTCCTTCTGCCCTAAGCTGCCACCCACAAATGGGGGCCAATGCCCTCCCCTCCCAGCAGCTCTGCTCACTCTCAGGGGTGGTGCCTGTTGATTGACACCACGTGAAACTTCCCAGCCCAGGGCAGAGCTCAGCGCTGGGCTCTCACCTCTGTACCTCAAGGGCAGCCGAGTCTGCTCCCTGTCGCCCTCCAACAATGGCTGGCCCTTGGACTCATTCAGAACTCATTAAGGTGATGTTTTTCCTCCAAGCTCTTTCCATGAGGACTGAATACTAATGAGCATCCAGTACAAAGGAGGGACTTCCTGCTGCCCTCCAGTGCTGGGCAGTGGCTCAGTGGGGCCGTCCTATTGCTGTACTCCACCCGCCCCCCCCCCCCCCCACGTACCTCACTCTCCCAGGCTTTTGTGCAGGAGTCAATATTGATTGCTGTTATTTCATGTGATGACTAAAGGCTGGTCGTGCCACGGTGGCAGTGCCCCAAAACAGCTCTCACAGCATTAGCAAGCGGAGGAGGCAAAACCCACGGGAAACCAGCTGTCAGTGCCTGACACTGCTTTGCCTCCCAAGAGAGGCAGGAAGTCTGGTCAGCCTCAGTTTTACCATGTCCCAAGTTTTACTCAGTTTTGCCTGTCCCAAGAAGCTTTAATGCATCCAGGGGACGTTTGGACATCCTCTTCCTTTTCTTCCTCTCAGAAGCGGAAGTCCATCGTCACTTGGACTCCAGAGTCAGAAATATCTGTGTCCAAGTCCAGACTGCCACTTCCTCACCTATAAAGTGGAAGCACTGACACTTAACAAGCCCACAAGGATCAAAAAGATAAGGCCACAGAAGCTGGACATGGTGGCACGCAAATTATTCTGTGGTCTGCAAACAAAACTTTTTTAAAAAAAGTTCAATAGTTATGTATTTACACAGGTTTATGTAAGAGGACAACAGGCTTCACAAATACCATGATATTATAGCTTAAGGCCGAGCTAAGTAAAAAGAGTGAATTTAGCCCTGCCTGGGTGGCTCAGTTGGTTGGAGCGTCTTCCCCTGCAGCAAAAGGCTGCGGGTTCGATCCCCCATCAGGGGCCTACGGGAGGCAACCAATTGATGTTTCTCCCTCACATCAATGTGTCTCTCGCTCTCTCTCTGTTTCTCTCTATCTATATCTATATCTATATCTATATCTATATCTATATCTATATCTAGGCTAGATATAGATATAGACAGATATATATTTATTCTCTTCTCTCTTGCTCTCTAAAACCCCCCAGGCGAGGATTTAAAAAAGTGAGTGGATTTAAACAAACACATCAATAACTATTGGCAGGGAAAGTGTAATGCAAATGCTGTGGAAACACTTAGAAGATACGGTGTGTGAATTCATCCCCAACCTGAGTACACGTAGTAGGTGTGGATACCACCAGCACCAAAGTCAAGTGCATATTAGAGCAGGATAACTGTCCGTTTCCCTTCTCCTTCTCCCTCTCCTGTCACACCGCCCAGACACTTGTGACCTCATCAGCCTCTGCCCTTGACCTTGGCTCCAGCCTCATTAGGACTTGGCCACGACTTAGAAGTTGGAGTTGGAGTCCCCAAAGTCTCAGTGATTTTTCTCTTGAAAGAGTGACAAGGAGGAACAGTCTTCAGCTTTGCAGGTCATGATTTCCCTTTAAGCACCTCGTAAACAGCAGGGCTGGCCCACTTCAATAAAATTTTATTCGGGGCTTGCAATTCCCCACTCTTCCACACCATATGCTGCCCTTTCACTGTGTGTTTAACTCCCCATTGACAAGTGCAGAGATTTAGATGCCTGAAGAAGGGCAGAGTAAAACCCAGAGAAGGGTGCTCATTAGCATCATCTATATATTTTAAGAGCCAAGAAACTATTTTTCTTGGATTTACCAATTATACAGGACGTTGGGTAGCTCCCCTCCAAATGTCAGCCAACTAAATCAACTGAGCAGGCATATTAGCTTAGTCACACCCACAGGCTAAGAATTCTTAAACTTGTATGGAGCCGCGTAACAGTTCAGTTCCCAGAAACCACAGCCCATATTTTGAATGTGCAGCACCCAAGTCCCTATTTCAGAGAAGGGCTTTTGTTAATTGTTCACAAGAACAAATCCAACAAAACCCCCAAACTTTCACCTGCCACTGTTCATTCAACCTGTGGCTACCCCTGGACTGTATACACAGCATCGACCCTGAACGGTTTTTGCTTCTCACAACGCAAAACCAGACTGGGTTCTGTAGCCATGCCCTTGTTCGGGCTGTTCCTTGTGTGTGCAATGCCCTTCCAGCCTCTGCTTCTCAACTCAGAAAACTTACATACATCCTTCAGTTTCAGCTCAGACCCAACTCCCTCCAAGAAACCACTTTTGATTCCATGAGAGTTAATGCCCTTCATAAGAGCTAACTGGCCGTGAGCTGCTTCCAATGTTCTATATGTGGCAAGGAGCAAAGTAAATGAGCCATACATGTTTGGAGAATGAATGAAGAATGCAGGACTCCCATGAATGACAGTATCCATTGATTTAGCCCATTAATTAAAATGCTGACAAATTCGCTCAATATTCATTGAGCATGTACTATGTGAAAGGCACAAAGGCTACTCACACTGAACAAGAAGGAAGGACACATTCCTGTTCCCATTGAGTTTACATTCTGGATACAAGGAGACAAAGCGATTCACAAATAAGCAAGATTATCTCAGAGAGTGATGAATGTTATGATGACAATAAAACAAGGCGGTGAGAGCACAGAGCAAGGATCAGCAAACTACAGCCAGTGAGTCACGTCCAGCCAGCCACATGTTTTTGTAGGTAAAGTGTTATTGAAACATAGCAAACCATTTGTTTGTATGCTGACTAATTGCTTTTGCGCAACAAAGACACAGCTGAGTAGTTGCAACAGAGGCCATATGTCCCACAAGCCTAAAATATTTACTATCTGGTCTTTTACAGAAAAAGATCCACAGGTCGCTGGCAGAGCGGGCGACTGCAGGAGAGGAAGGCTTTAAGCAGTATGGACCAGGAAGGCCCAAGAAGGTAACATCCGAGTGAAGACCAGATGATAGCAAGGCATCAGTCACGCAAAATATCAGGGGGAACAAGTTCCAGGCCAAAAAAATCCGCAGCAAGTGCAAAGGCCGTGAGGCAGGTTTAGCTTGTCTTATTCTAGAGACAGAGGGAAGGCTAGTGTGGCATAATCAGGTGGCAAACGGTACAAGAGCATGGTAGGCAGAGCACGTGTGACAAGGAACCTCACAGGCCATGGTAAAGGCTTCTTGCTAATACTCGTGAATAATTCTGGAAGTCAGTGGAAGTTCTGGCAACACGTGGTGAGATCATCTCCTTGGAAGAGGAGTAGGTGATGGCACCATCAGCATGGATGACAAAGACTAAAATGTTGACAGCTTTGCTCAAGACTTCCTTCCCACCAAAAACAAAGTCTCCTTGTCAGGGTCCCCAGCTCTGCATTCCTCCCTGCCCCCAAGCACTGCATTCAAGGTGGTTTCAACTGCTCGGGCAAGATGCTTCTGCTTCTATTTAAAAGACTCGCTGTTTCTTTTCTTACACTCTTGTTTCAGAAGAAACTGTTAGTTCACTCTAAAACCACAGGTGTAATATATTAGTTATATACATTTCTTTTAAATACAATAAATACAGATTTTTAAACATATTTACCTATCTGTCACCTAAATTCATTTCAGCCTCACTTTGGGAAACTGCTGCGGTGCAAACCTGCTGGAGCCTCACCAACGCATCAACCCACAACCAGCTCCTGACCATAATATGGGGGAGGAGTGCTGTAGCGGTTTCAGTGAGGTCAGAGGACAGCTTAGGGGGCATGACCTAAGCTCTGGAGACAGAGAGCGCCTAACTTACCTGTGGCTTAGCAGCTGTGCTCTCTTGGCCAAGTCAAACCCTGAGAGCCTCGGACTCATCTGCAAAACACAGGTGGGCCATGTGCGTGTTGTACGAACTAAGAGCTGTGTATGTCTTTGCCTGACACATAGTAGATGCTCAATAGATGATCATAGCTAGCATGACAAATGTCTACTTATTTGTGGTTATATTTATGATCATCAAATGTCCTTTGGTCTCTCAAAACGTGCTAAAAGTATCTCTCATCACCAGTGTATCTGACCTTCTGAGATGCCCTCACCCTGCCCAGCCCACTCACCACCCAGGGGCTTTGGGGACATCTTGGCAGAACAATAGTTTTCCCTTGGGTTCACCACACTAGGTCTCCTTGTTCTTGCTTTCCTTTTATTTTTGTTTCCAAACGGCTCTTGATTAACAATCTATCAAAGGGGAGGAGGAAAGAAATTACAGCTATGTTCCTTGTTCTGGTGCTTGCTGGGTTGGGAGGTCGCTATTTCAGATTCAATCAGCTACCTGCAGGGCCACTGGATGAAATTCCTCCTCACAGGATCTGGAAGAAGTAGCACCTCTGGGAGACTTCCACCAGTGACCTGTCGCCTGATAACGCCAACTGCTCAGCAGTCCCCAGGTACCTGAACCCAATCTGGGATGGAAGCCCAGTTTCATTAAGGAACACCCCTGTTAGAAAAGCGGTATCTCTGACCAACTCTGTAGAGAAAGTGTACCATCCATCCTCTGAAGACAATTACATTCTAGTTGTAAGGATCAAACACCATTCCTTAGATGGAGATAATCCAAACTTCACTTTGATACCCACTCAACACCAGCAGACTTACATCTCTAACAACTTAATTCAAGAAATCATTAAAAGTGGCCTTTCTTCCCTTGGCACAAAGCAAGGTGAGAGGAAGCCAGCCAAGACCACATCGGGCTGGCAATGCCAGAGCAGCAGCGATACCATCACTGGCCCGGCACGCACACGACTCTCACCTGCCAGGAACAGTGCTTTCGTCGGGTCCTCCGATCCCGTCACTGGCTGCCAGCACCAACTGTGTCAGCTGCAGTGCCCAGTGCAAAACGAAAACGGGGCACCTTGCTTCAGAGCTATTAAGAATTTCAAGATGGTGACAGAAGAACATCAAACCAAGCAGAGGGCCCTTCTGAGAGTGGCTCCCAGTGCGCAGGGCGCACACCCATGAAGCCAAACCTGCTGGCCCCCCATTCTGGGTCTCCCAGGGTTTCCCCAGCCTAACCAGACCCTATGGTGTGACAAAAGAATTCTTTTTTCTTCTAACTAGTGATTGAAAGCTTCATTTAACTTCTGCCCCTTTATTCTAAGAGGCAGGATCCAAAGAAAACTTGGGGAATGAACAACATTCATAACTTAGTTTAAAAAAAGGGGGGGGATGGGCAAAGTTTATAATTAACGGAAAATGGAAAAAGGTAAGAAAAAGCTAACAAATTAAAATATAATTAACCAAGTAAAAATAGTAAGTAAATAATAGTATTGCTAATAAATAAATATATAATAACAAGTAAGCAAAATAAAAATAAGTAAGTAAAATAAAAATTAATCTCCTGAGCGAAGGTCAGCAACTTTTCCCTTGCAGGTCTAGAAGGTAAACACTTCCAGCTCTGCAGGCCACAGGGTCTCTGGCGCAGCTCCGCTCAGAGCGGCAGGCAGCCACAGGGACAGCAGGTAAATGAATGGCCGTGGCTGTGTTCTGACAGAACTCTTTTGTTGTTGTTTTATTATTATTATTTTTCTTTTACAAAAACAGGCAGCTAGCCACATTTGGTCCACAGGCCTGAGTTTGCTCACTCCAAATTTAGAGTGAAACCTTTCAAACTTCAATGTGTACACACATCACCCGGGGATCTCGTTAAAATAAGATTCTAATTCTGGAAGTCTAAGGAGAGGCCTGAGACTCTGCATTTCTAACACTCCTGGTGATGCCTACGCTGTCAGTCCAAGATTGGCTTTGCCTAACAGGAGATAACCCGAAAAGAAAAGAAGAAAGACGTACTAAAGAAGCAAGTTTTAAGAAGTGCTCAGCAGAACACAGCATAGAAAAGTAATTTATTTTCTCATCATCAAGAAATGCAGATATGTGATTTAAGTCCATCTTCAAGGCAGGAATACCATGTCATTGGTGATCTAAAATGGAGTTAAGTACCATTATCAGAAAGCAAAATGCTACAGTTTTTAAGTGCCGCTGTGCATTTTCTGGAGGCAGTTAACAGCGACGTATACCAATCAATGCAGGTAAATGAATCCATTTGAAGGCAGGTCATGGATGGTAAATCGCACTGTCCAATAAAGTTGCTAAATTAGCAAGAGTGTGACGCAGAACATTTTTTAAATAAGATGAACTGCCGAGGATCACAGCTGGCCAAGCCGTAGCAGGAGAGGGGAGAGGAATAGGAGCAAGTGACTGAGCTTCTGGGCTCGAAGTCTTTGTGGAAACTGAGGTTGAGGCTCTTCTGGTGTTTTTGGCAAGGTCCCAGTGAGGGCCTGTTTTCCACGGGCTGGTGGCAATTTTTAGATTTCATGTGTAGCAGTCTCTAATAAACATCTTCACTATCCAGTTTACAGCACAATTAAAAATGAATGGATCACCCATTCGCTGTAAGTGAGAATGTAAAATGATGCAGCCACTTTGGAAAACAATTTGGCAACTTCTTGAAAAGGTAAATATATGAACCTATATGACCCAGGAATTCCACTCCTGGGAATCTCCCCAAGAGGAATGAAAGCCAGCATCCACACACAGACTGGCTCACGAGTGCTCCCCCAGCTGCATCGTTCCCAACAGGCAGCGTGCGGGAACAACCCACGTCCACCCCTCCCCCACCGAGGAAGGGATACACAGAATGTGGCATATCCGTGCAGTGGAGTGTTCTTCAGCAGTATGCCACCCATGGAGAGACCTCAAAGACACAGTGCTACGTGGAAAAAGCCAGATACGAAAGACCACGTGTTGCACTGCAGTGTGTCCATTTCTATGAAATGTCCAGACCTGGTCAATCTACAGGGACAGAAAGTAGGTTGGTAGCTGCTTGGGCAGTGGCTCCAAATGGGCATGAAGAATCTTATTAGACGAAAATGTTTTGAAACTAGGTTAGGATGGTGGTTGCACAGCTTGGTGAATTTACTAAAAATCGCTGGAGAGTGCCTTTAAAATGTGTGGATTTTATGGTATATAAGCCATACCTCAATCAAGTTGTTTTTTAAAAATTAAAGGTTCCCATTGTGTCCTTTCGTGTGTCTGGTTTCATCTCTCTGGCCCATCATATGCCCAGCAATCCCAGAAACTGAGAGAGACCCGGCGACCCTGTGGTCACTCCAGATGAGGCCACAACAAGCCCCAGGCCCAGACCCTGGACACAGCACACCACCTGACTTGCTGAAGGAGGAAGTAAACACACAGGAGCCAGGTCCCTGATTTTAACAGCAGACACGGAATTCGTCTGTGGTCACAGCATCAGCCAGGCATAGCAGGGCAAGGTCCGTGCAGATGCCTCCAAGACCCACAGCCCTGACCTCCAACCCAACCCCAGCCATGCTTGCAAAGGCCTTGGCCCGGGGGGATCCAGAGTGAGGGCAGTTATGGACAAAGATCTCTTCCATCAGTCGTACTGGAGAAAAAAGAAAAAGGAAACTTGCCATACTGACAGGCAAATCCACCACCGTCCCCAAGTACACCCACAGCCACAAACACACACCCCCACCGAAGACAGTATGTCTTCTGAAGCATGCTGTCATCCTAGAAGTGACTCTTCGTCACATTCCAATGCCAGAAGCATCTCCCATGTGCTTGGAAGAAAACAAAACCTCTTAACTAGCAATAGAGCTCTGACTTTCCTCCAAATGGTACAAAAAAGTTTACAAAATTCTGAGCTATTACGACATCTCCTCCTTTGGAAATAAATAGGACAATCCAACTCACTTGAAGGAGATGATATATTTCCAGATTACGGAAAATGATTGAAAACTAAGGAAGCAGGGGCAGGACAGGTTGTCTCGAATGGCCCAGCCTCTGCCGCAGGTCTCTTCCCTCTCCCACCCTCACTCGCACAGACACACTTGATGGCAGCCACCAGCTCAAAGGCAAAGGCAGAACTTGGGGTGGGAACTGGGACTCAAGCTGGCCCACATGCAGGCCCAGGCCTGTGCTGGTCGCCTGGGTGCCAGGCTCAGGCAGCTGAGCCGACCAGGTACACAAGGTACCCGTCCAGGAGGCTTCAGGACCTGGAGGAACTGACTTGGGGCCCGGCTAGTGATTTAATCGCCTTCCCCTCGTAACCCAGAAGGTACCTGGATCAGGAACACCAGCTTCACAGCCAGAGGCCTGATAATCTCTCCCTTTTCATTGAAAAAGAAAATACCTAAGATACTAGAGACTACAGTAAATTCTTAACTCCATTTTCTTTCTTTCTTTTTTTCTTTTCCTAGTAGCAAGACTGGATAAGCTTATCAAGTGCGGGCAAACTACATCTTAGCTCTGATCCTTTCAAGAAATCCATTTGGCGCCTTTAACATTTCATTTGGCAGATTGAATTTCGGACATGTATTTATGGGGCTGAGTCTGCCCTTAACAGAGTATTGCATAAATCCCATTACAGTATCCACTTGAGCGTGTTTGGGGTGTTCTAAGCCAAAGCTTTATTTAGGTGGACAGCCCCGAATGACCGACGCTGGCTCAGAAACACTCTCTTCTCCCTCTGGAGCCAACCTTTGCAGATTGTCTCCATCATCATCAATGTCAAGCAATGCTTTAGAAAACGTCCTTGGGTGTTTCGTCTTAAAGGGTGTTTGCTGACTTCTGTTCTGAAAGAGCTGCATTTAATACCAGTCTTTGCAGACAACATTCATCATGATCTCTACCGCTCAAATGGATACTCGTTGGGCCTGGTTTCAAAGAATAATGCAGAAAGGATATTCAAGTAGAATCTGCAGATGTTTTGTGATTATTTCTGGTATTACATTTTTCATCATTCATAAGCTGATGACCATTTATGAAAGATACTGGGAGTCAGAGGAAATCACTGTGACCCAACCAGTAGAATTATCAGTGTGTTTCATTAACGAGGATCAAATTAATACCTTAGTGATGGAGAAACTGAAAGACACCACCTCAGTATGATCTTATATTAAACTTGGACATCTTGGTGCCTTTGGGCCTTTTAGAAGTCTCTTGAGCATTTTTAAATAGAAATAAATTCTGGCTTTAAAAACAAAACACAACAAAAAGTCCTTGTGGGCACAGCACAGAACTAGGCATGTCCCAGCCTCCGAAGAACCAGTGACAGCGAGTCCAGTGAGTTAAGGGGATCCCTTCCAGGAACCACTTCCCCCCACATCGCTCTTTCTTTCTGGCAATAGCCAGTGAAGGCTTAACAACACAATACATTTCTGTATTTCTTAAGCTTCCAACAAGGAAAGCATATTACTCATAATTTCTGAAAAAAAAAATTTTACAAAGAAAAGCAAGCCATAGAAAACAGATGAGGAAGCAAAAGATCTGGGCTAGAAACCGTAAGTAAGCCAGCTTCTCTCTTTAGCCTCCACATTAACCACCAAACAAAACGGAATTAGCAACCTGACAATTCGTGTGTGGCAGTGAAGACGAAAGGATGAAAGTGTGAGACGGTGCCCAGCACGAAGATGCTCAAGGCTGCTCAGGGCACACATCTTAGTTACTCACTCCTAGCTCACTCCCTCTTGGCGGGGCCAGACGGGCCGTTTACATTAGAGGCAGCCAGGTGCGGACGCCCCTAAGATGCCCTCTGACAAGTATCTTTGGGGCACTGTGCACACCACACAGGCAAGGCAGGGGTGACACCAGGCTAAAGCATCAGTGGGTCAGGGACAGTCTCCGCCCTCCCGGGACCTGTCCTGGAAACACACACAGAGTTCTCCAGTCACTGACTTTTCACACAAATTGGCTCAAGCAGAAATGCAAGGAAGGTAGCTGGCAATGGATCAATCTCAGACACCCAGGCAAAGCTAAAAGAGTGCCATCTGGCCTTCTGGGACCCTCTCTTTCCAAGGCAGAGTCCCCCGGGGAAGCTGGCAATCCAGTGTCTAGTCACTTTGTTCCACTACACAAACAAGGTCTTTAAAAAGGCAGCAGCAGCTGCAGTAAATGAAGAAGTTCACATGACAAGGGGCTTTTGGGGGCTATTTCAGGCTCTGTCTCTGTCTGAAGACAGCTGTGGGTTTGGTTACATCTAAGTTTGGCCTCAGAGCTTGTGGAGGTAAACTCTACTTGATGAGAAAAAAGATTGTCCAGAGCCCTCATTGATTCATTCAGCCTAAATTTACCAAGTCCCTGCTATGTGCCAGGCTCCATGCCAGGTGCTGCCATCCAATGGGGAACTGCACGGAGCAGGCCCTACAGGCCGGGGATGAACACACTGAAAGCAAACGTGAGGCCAGGGGAGAGGGTAGGTGTCCAAGGCCTGATGACACAGTGGAGACAGCACGGCTCCCCAGGACAAAGCCAATGGGTGGCCAAAGGGAATCTGGAGTACTAAAACCCCAGCACCCTCACTCCAGTGCTTAATTGTCTCAAGATTCTCTCATGGACTTTATTTTCTTCCCCTCCCACTTGCCTGGGAGTGGCTGAAGGTAGAAGTTGTGCACAATTACTACGTGGTTCTTATGTGCCACAGGAGGCATGAAATCACACATGACTTCATTTATTTCCAACCAAAAGCGGACAGGTATTAGTGTGTCCATTGTACAGATGAGGAAGTAGAGGCTGAGAGAGGTGAAATGATTTGCCCAGGGTCACATAGGCAGGAGGAGGTGAGAGGAGCTGATTCGAGGCTGCTGGGTTCCAGCATCCCCACTTTCGACCACGATGCCCCGTTGCCTTCCAGGGAGGTTTGCTGTAGCTCTGCTGTCACATCAGCACCATCAGTCCCTAAACGTGCTGGCTGGAACACAGCAGGGGCTCAGTCACCGTTGGCTACGTCAAATTTGATCATCTTATTTAAAGCTACTGCAATCACGCTCGGCTTTTAAGTGATGGGTTGGGAACAAGGTCATTCTATAAAAATGGAAAGCAGAAATTTACCCTGAGGAATTACTTAGGTTTAGAGGTAGGAGTCCAGAAAGGAATCTATTCAAATGACCACAGAGCTCAGACGTGGCCTCCATATATTACAATTAAATGAGATGCACCGAAGAATTACGTAACAGCTCACAAACACAATTTAAGCCTCCACTGGCACTTTTTGTAAAATTAGCATTTTTAAGTCCATAATATAGCAGAATAGGGTTTTACATAACTTCCTGGGTCACACAGGGAAATGAAGACATTTCATTCACTTTCGAACAGGTGTGCTTCCCACAGGGAACAGTCTGGAAGGCCGTCTATGTGAGATGACTGATGATGGTAACAACAGCAATAACAACTGACCCTCTGCCTACTTCCTAATGTCAGACCCGTGCTCACATGATCTCATTTAACCATCGCAGACCTGTTGGGGGCAGGCCAATATGATGGGTCCCGTTTAACAGACAGGAAAACCGAGTGAAGCCAGGCTAGGAATGCAGCCACGTGACAGAGGGGATCTCAGTCCTCAGAGCACATTTGCAACACTCTGCTGCAGAGAACACCAAAGATTATGTCAAGGGGAAAAAAACATGTTTGCCAAAATCCTGACATCTCAGACAGGAAGGCAAGAAGTCTGGGACCATCTGGGCCCATGTCGGGTACAAGCTGCCTGCTTCCCACTTTAATGGCATTTCTCTGGGTTGAACTCCCACACGTGGCCACAGAAACGCACTTTTCAAATGCAGCATCCTCTGCCTCCAATTATATTTGACCGAAACCAAGAAGGCATTTGGGGACAAGGGATCTTTATCTGTACCGAATGTTTATTGGGGCCACTCCAGGAAATGACCCCACGTTAAGCCAATATGCACAATGTCACCCACATCCGCTTGGCATGCACTCGTGTCGCACTGTGGCAATAGGAATTCTCTCTCTTTGAGCCCTGAACAAATATCACCAGGTCCAGCAAGTCTGACAATTTTTCAAGGATAAGGAGGAATCAGATCATCCCTTCAAAGGACCTCTCTCCCCATACCCCTTAGAGAGAACTGTTCTTGGAGGTGGGGGACCTTTCAGAAGGGTGCAAGAACATAAATCTGGCCAGTGTCAAAAAACCAGTGACGTTCACTTTCCTGGACTCCAGAAGCACTTCCTCAGGGTCAAGCCCCCCTTGACAATACTTGCAGCAAAGGCGCTGATACTGGTTGCCTCTTGGGGCAGCCAGAGGTTCTGGATAGGACCGCTCTCTCTTACGCAAATCCCTCCCCTTGAAGGTGAGTTGGATTTCATAACTCAGTTCTACAGAATATGGACGAAATGCTATTTCATGCTCAAGGTTTGGTTATAAAAAGACTACAGCTGCCATTTAGGTTCTCTCTCTCCCGTGGGCTTTCCTTCTTGGATCCCTGGCTCTGGGTGAGCACACCTGCCACGCTGTGTGCTGCCCTATGGGGTCGAACTAAGAGGCCTCCGGCTCACTGCCAGCAAGGACCTGAGGCCCTCAGTCCCAGCAGCCTGTGAGAAACTGAGGCCTGCTAACGACCAAGTAAATGAGCTTAAAAGTAGTTCTCTTCCTAATTGAGCCTTCAGATGAGACCATAGCTCTGCCCATCAGCTTGAATGCAGAATGAACTAGTAACTTTCATCTTTTCTGATTCGACTAAGATATACTTACTGAGAAATTTTCAGAAAATAAAGGTTCAAGAGAGACCTTGAACCAGAACAGAACACTCGGCTACACTGCTCCTTGATCTCTGACCCACAGGAACCGTGAGATGATAAATGTCTGCTTATTTAAGACACTAATTTGCTATGCAGCATTATGTAATTAATACAGTGCCACGCAGAGTCCTTACAGTCAACTTGAATATCATTAACAACACGCATGCCATGATGTGGGAAACACCTGTCTAAAGTGTAGATGGCAAACTCCTTCGCACTTCACGAAGACCAAGGTAAGTGAGAGGACATCTGGAGATTCTACAGCCAAAGCCAGGACACCCATCTGAAGGCATTCGATGAATCTTGGGCTTATTTTATGGAGACAGAAATGAACAGACACCATTACTGGACCGATGTAATATAAAAGGGGAACAAAACCTTTCCTGAGAATAATTTCAACGTGGAAACACAAACAGCTGCCCTATGTCCACCACTCTGCCACACAAAGAAACGATAAACTGTAAATATCAGGATGGCTGAGTGAGGACTCATATCCCTATCTAGCTGTAGTCACGACAGCTGGATTCTGTGTCAGTTATTTGTAGCAGCTGTTTCTCGGGCTTTGATCTTAATTATGTGAAAGAGTAGCAAGACCACAAGCTGTAGAGACCTGTGTGACCTCAGGGAAACAGAAACAAAATCTTATCTCCTCATCTGCAAAATCGGGAGGATTAAGATCCAGCTCTCTGTGTCAATGTAAGGGTTTGAAGGACTTATATTTAAAAGCGCTGAGCATGGCCCAAGGCAACCATTTGCCCAATAAAATATGCACTTCCTTGTGCACTCTCCTCCTCGGCTCTCAGCTGCGATCTGGGATAACCCAGGCTGGATACCTCCAAGGGGAGTGGGTCTCACACTTCAGGGTCAAGAGAGCCAGAGCCATATCAAAATTTAAAGCAAAGCTTACTGACTCAGAAAAGCCATGTTCTAACACTTATTAATGGCAAGTACAGGGCAGCCACCTTATTTCCCCGATCTGTGAAATGGAAATAACACTGCGCCTACCTCTGTTCTCACAACTCAATGATATGACAGTTAGGGACCTGAAATGATGCCAGCACACAGCAAACATTAAATAAATGTCAGTTATTTTGTTAAAATTACTATTTATTATTATTAGTCCCACAGTCATTATTTAGTTCGTAATCAGCTGCACAGAGGTCTATCTACGGAACAAATCCAGTCCACCGAAATGTTTTGCTTGGTTTACACAGGGTATTATGAAAAAATAAATGAATGTGAATTAGTTGCCAATATATATTACAGACTGCACTGAAAAGTCCAAACTCATGGGTTCTTATAACACCTGAAAGAGCAGAAAATCCTGGGCCTGATGTTCCCAAAGCCACAGGCAGCTGGAGCCAAAGAGCCACTGTCCACCTCGGGCAGCGCATTCGTTCGTCCACTCGCCACCGTCCTGGCCAGTCCTTACCACCGACACCTGTCCCACAGAACGTACCTACTAACCTGCCTGGCCTTAGGGAATTTGGGTTTTTTGACCCTCGCTTTAATTCCTTCAAGACTTGCCTCCATTTGCAATTCCCTTTGAAAAAAATATTAAGTAATCTAAGCAGCAAGAGCAAGAACAGATATGAGTACGATTGTCTTCTCCAAGGAAATCCACAGCAACAGTAAGTGACAGACAATGGCTGAGGGTATAGACAGAGTCAGATTAAAAAGGAGGAGAATATCAGGTCTCTGCAATAACCCTATGCACATGACTTAAAAAAAAAAAAAAAAAAAAAAAAAAAGGCTGCCAGAGCTTATAACTAATTTTTGCCCTCCCTTTGTTATTGTGATGGCTAATTTCATATTCCATTTGACCGGGCTACAAGGTGTGCAGACATTTGGCCAAACACTACTCTGGGTGTGTCTTTGAAGGTGTTTCTTTATAAGATTCATATTTGAATTGGTAGACTGAGTAAAGCAAATTGCCCTCGTCCATGTGGCGGGCCTGGTCCAATGCGCTGAAGGTCGAGACAGAACAAAAGAGCCGACCCTCCTGCAAGTTTATGGGGATTCCTCCTGCCTGAGACCTTCACTCTGGGACATGGACTTCTTCTTGCCTTCAGACTCTAACTGAAGCACTGGCTCCCCACCCCCAGTCTTGAGACGGCCGCTCTTTGAACTGGAACGTACATCCGCTCTCCAGGGTATCTGGCTTGCTGACTGTAGATCTTGAGACTCCTCAGCCTCCCTAGTAGTTGAGCAAATTCCTTACAGTAAATCTCTTTTCCCATCCCTATACATATTCATCCTGCTGGCTCTGTTTCTCTGGAGAAATCTAATATACACCTCCTCCCTGCCAAAAGAAGCTGTTACCAAATTGATGGCAGATCAAAGAACCATTGAAAACCCCAACTCTTTCTGTGAACTGTTGTTTCAGCTGACGAGGATCAACTGTTTGGAGGTTCATCAGCTGCCATGGGCTGACTGCACTGTTTTTTTTAGATCTCGAAGGTCCCAAAGCTCTAGATTTTCAGTGAGCTCAGGTGGATTCCCCTGCCTTGAGGGAAGGGACAAAGGCCACCCTAGGGAATGCTGGGAAGAATGGCAGAGGATCCTCCCATAAGCCTTTGCAGCTCAAGGTCTGCTTACCCGGGGAATGATGGGGAAAAGCAGAAGCATCTTCCATTCTCCCATAAGTCTTTGCAACGATCTTCCCGCTTCCCCAGGGAATGCTGGGGAAGAAGTACAGGGCATCTTCCCATAAGTCTTTACAGCTCTCTTCCCACTTTCCCCATCTACCCCAGGCCTAGCTGTCTGTATCTTTAGTCTCTTAAGAGGAGAAAACAATGAGACCACTTTATTCCAACTAAAATTAGCAACTTTGTGGGTTCACCGTCTTCCAGAAGTAAACAATGTGTGGTGTTATGAAGGATTTGAATTTTCTTCTTCACAAGTTCATTCTTGTTTTATAAATTTTCTCTATGAACATGTGTTATTTTAATCATCGAGGCTAATAAAAGTTATTGATTCATTCTGCATTAATGCTATGGCAGGCAGTGTATCTCAGTATTTAGACACTACGGTGGGGGTTGGGGGTGCAGGAGCCAGACATCCTGGATGCAAATCCTGACTCTGTTCTGTGACGCTGAGCAAGGGTCTGGAACCCTTTCATAAAATGGGTGTGAAAATAGTACTTCATAAGGTTGCAAGGATTAAAATTCAAGCAAAGGGTTTAACATGTGCTTGGCAAATAGCAAATGCTCATTAAGTGCTTATTGACATTATTATTGTTGTTGTTTCACGGTATTTCTATAAATTATTGCATTTATATATTTTTACAGTATTCATGGAGTGCTGCTAATATGCCAGGCATTAGAAATATAATAATAAGCAGGATTAACACCTAACCCCTAACCACACACACACACTTTCACTACAAGTCATTACTGAAGGTGATAGTGGTAATTTCCATCAAAGGAATGAAGCAGGCAAAAACAAGAGGCAATATTAGCGGGGAGGGGATGTGAAGACTAACTCATATCCTTAGCATGGCACTTAACACCTAGCAGATGCTCAGAAATACCAGCTGAACTGGACTCGATTGCCTGACTTATGTCAGTGACAGAAAGACCTTCAAGTGCTGGGGCTGCAGACCCATCACTCAACTGAGGAGGACCTGCCTATCCCAGGTCAGAATTACCACTCCGCCTTCCCTGCCATAATCCCTCATCTGGTTGCCCTCAAAAGCCCCTCGCTCAGGGGTGTCAAACTCATTTTCACCGGGGGCCACATCAGCCTCACGGTTGCCTTCAAAGGGCCGAATGTAATTTTAGGACTGTATAAATGTACCTACTCCTTAACTAGGGGCCAGGAGCTCGGCGTTGCTGCTGGGGAGAAACAAGGTGCCCCCAGGCCTTGTGTTTGCCACCTGTGCCCTAGCTGGTCTCTCCGCCTCCATTCTCGCCTTCTTTTCGTGTTCCCCCTCATACCGATTACCCAGAGGGATCTTACTCGTGGAGTAATTTTAAATTTGCAGAGAAGTTGCAAAGGTAGTCCAGAGAGTTGCTGTGCACCTTCGCCCAGCTTCTCCTCATGTCCACATCTTGCCTAGCCATGGTTCATGGGTCAAAACCGAGAAATCGACATGGGAGCAACATGATTTACTAAAACGCTGAATTGTAGGCTCCACTTGGATTTCACCACTTTTTCCACTAAACGACCTTTTCTGTTACAGGATCCAATCTAGATCCATTTTGTCATCATGTCTAGATGAGAGGGATTTTTAAGCTCAAAGTTGATCATTTCCCTGCTTTATACTCCCCGAAGATTTTCCGTACACTTTGAATAAAATCCAAACTCCTTGCCCTAGTCTCCAAGTTCCATGCAGTGTAGCCCCACTGACTCCTCCCTCCTATCTCACCCACACTCAACACACCCAGGCACAAGGGTCTTTTTACCACTTCTCTGAACCCCGACCTTGGTCCAGTCTCTGCACTTGCTATGCCTTCTGCCTGGAAAGCTGCTTCCTCAAATGTTCTCATACCTGGTTCCTTCTCATGCTGAGGTGTGAGTGTGAATGTCACCTCCTCAGAAGGGCCTTCCCTGGTCATCCCAGCTAAACCAGCCTCACCCCTTCACAGTCACCCTCTATCATATACTTCTTCATTCTTATAAGAGCTCTTTGCTACCGGAACTGATTCTACTTATATATTTATGATTGAGGGTCCATCCTCCTCTGCTAGAGAATGTAGGGACCTTGCCCATCTTGTTTACCATTTCACTTAAACTACGTGGCACACAGTAGGTACTCAGTAAATATGTATTGAAATAAGGATTGAAGGACTGAATGGATGAAGGGAGGGCATCTGTTTTCAAATGTTCACAGATGTGTCCCAAGAACCTAGTACAGTGTCTGTACATAGTAAGTGCTCAATAAATATTTCTTAAATTAAATACTGGTTACTGACTTAACCCAAGAACCTAACATAGTGCCTGGCACATAGTAGGTGTTCGGTAAGACTAGTATTTGAATGAATGTCATCCATTTTCAAAGAAAGAGGTGACCATGTAAAATGAGTCAGCTGGAGGCCACGTTTCTAACCAAGGATCTCTCTCAAGAAGTTGCCAGCAAGGAAAGCTGAGAGCCTTCCCAACAGCTGCGTAGACATCTGTTTACAAAGTGCACCAGGCCCACATGGGGCTGCGCTGAGGTGGCGGCTGCCACCAGGCCTGCACAGGGCTCTGTGGAGTGACTCCCTGTGCTTGCTCAGGAAGTTGCAGCCGCATCACCCCAGCAGGGTGGCTCCTCAGTGGCCTGCAATAGAAAGTTGCCACAGAAAAGGCAGCTGATTAATACCCTTAGAGGGTCTATTGTCTGCATCCTGTCACCAGAGGAGAAACAGCTGTTTACAGTTTGTTTATTCATCTCCCTTTGGAGTCTTTGGTGGAAACACAAATGCTTGTTCTCTGGGGCGCAATTCAGCATCTGAAGGGAGTAAAGAAAACGGTGTTTATTTTTAACAGGATAAAGAGGGGGGACTCTTATGAAGTTTGGACACTAGCAGGAAAACAGCTCTCTGGGAGGCACCAGGCCTTGTAGCCACGTCTTGCATAATCTTAGGCTTTGGAGAGTTGCTTGAAAGTCTGTTCCGACTCCCAAAAGAAAATCTAGGCTCAGATCATGGGGCTCAGCCCAACAGCGGGCTCATGTGGGCACCCATGGGTATGAGAGTGTTGGAATAGCTCTTCAGGCTTGGAAGTGAGACAGCAAGGTACCTAGGGAAAGTAGCCACCTGCTGTTAAATACAGAGGGCAGGCACCATACATAGGGCCACCATGGACACCAGACTGCGCGCTGCACGAAGTGCCCAGAGAGGAAGGAATCCAGGCAGTGATCTGCTCAAGAAACCATGCTCCAGAGTCTAGGACCGCACTGTCCAGGGGAAGGGGCATCTTTTCTCCACATAAACACCGCTTTCCGGCCAGTCCATGCCCCTACCTAGAGTGAGCCCTTTCCTCTAACTCACGCGAAGGCCCTATGTAGCAACCTCCAAGCAGACAGTGTCCACTGGCTTGCGCTGAAAACCCACAGGAAGAATTGAGGCCACCCTTCCTTCCTCACCCAGGGCTTCTTCTGGTTCCCACCTTCTTTTCTTCTTCTTTCATTATATTCATCCTTCCTGACAAGAAGGCTAAAAAGCACAGATTCTCCATCTATTCCAGTTTCCCCACGAGATTTAGCTATACTGTAGAATTAAGCAAAGCCCCTTGGCAAGTCTGAGAAGGAAGAGAAGCTGCCGGAAAACTTCCACTTGGTCTTTGGGCATCTGACTGTGAGCTATGGGCCCTGTTTCCTCGGGGTTGGAACACGGGGAAGAGTTCACATCCCTTTAAGAAACATGGGGTCCGGGACACAGAGGAACCATGGTCAGGCTTGGGTAAAGGATAAGAGAACGAAGAAGAAAAGGTTTAAGGGGACGCAAAGATAAAGGAAGTTCTGGCTCAAGGTCAGCACTAAGCCCACCAGTTCAAACACACCCCACAAACTAGCCTTCACCTCTGGTCCTTGAAGGCCCCAAAATATCTCCTCATTTTCATCCCATCGGTCTCCCCACTGTGCTCACCAAGGTCCCACAGGGGATGGCAATAAAGGGAAAGGATGTGCCCGGAGACACAGCACCATCTAGACGGCATCACCCACCCACTCCCCACTCTCAGAGCACCTCTCCCCCACGCCAGAACGCTCCAGCTCTAAGATACTCCCTTGGCTACAGCACAGCTAAGTGTCCACATGCACCCAACTCTCAATTCGCGTTGTCCTTTAGAACTGCACGTGTCTCCCTCTAGCAGGCCACCCTTCTTTCTCAGAGCACCCACCACCTTCTTACCAGATCAGGGCTTGGCAAACTCTGGCCCATGGGCTAACTCTGGCCCACGCCTGCTTTTGTAAATAAAGTTTTACTGCCACACAGCCACACCCATTTGTTCACACACTGTCCAAGGTTGCTTTCACCATGCTTCAGAGGCATAGCTGAATAAATGTGGCTTAACATATTTACTATCTGGCCCTTTACAGATAATCTGCCTTCCCTGCTCTAGGGGGTTTGTTTATATATCTATTAAAACGTTTGTTATTTATTATCTGCCTATCCCTCTATAATGAACTCCACAAGGCAGGGGCCACTGTTTTGTTCATGTACATATTTCAAGCTCTTAGAAGGGCGGTACCTGGAAGGTACTAGGCACTCAGTAAATATTTACTGAATGGATGGGTGAATGACCACAGAATCGGGCAGGTGATAGCATCCCATTTTGCACAGGAGGAAGTGAGCCTCCAGGGGCCCAGCAGCACTGAGCAGGTTTCACAGATGGTTTGTGAAGGCATCAGGATTTGAACCCAGGTATTTCTAGTAAAGAGGGCAGCCTCTTCTTTAAACCAGCTGTGTGGCTTTTGGATTAACACTGAATCTCTTTGGCTCATCTGTCCATCCTTTCTCATCTTGCTTTCCTCACAGGGCTGTTAAGAGGATCAAAGGAGATAATAGCTGTGGCTTTATTTTATGTATGCATGCATTATTTACATTTCAATACTAACTTAGTCAACCATCACTGTAACCTTTTGAGGTAGGGACCACTGTCATCCCCATCTTACAGATGGAACACTGAGGCAGAGGTAACATGACTGGTCCTAGCTCAAACAAATAGTGAGGCGTGGATCTAGGATTCAAGCTCAGGCCCTAATAGACTACACAATGCTGCCTCTTCTAGAATGAAGTGGACTAAACAAGCCCCAAAGCGTCATGTTCAGAAAACACAGTACCCCTCCCAACCTTGGGGGTCAGGTACACTTTCGGAAACAGCCGCATCTGCTTTCAGCTTTGCAGCTGGTCAGGCAAGGGGAGGTGGGAGAAGAGCCCTATGTCATCATTCCAATGAGACCCTTCTAAAGTCTCAGGAAGTTGTTTTGAATCCAAGACAACCTGGGGACCCACACTCAGAAGGGAGGCCCCACCAACCCTCAGCAGGAAGCAGCCCAACCCAAGCAGGGCCCAGCCCACCCCACCAGAGGGCTCAGGGCAGCTGGCCCCACCCCAAGTTCAGAGGTCCTGGCCAAGCTCGCTGGGCAGACAAGATGGGGCTTCAGAACGTCCCCTGGACTCAAGGGAGAAGGAAGTCATTCCTGCCTACTCCCTCCCTTGGCGAGCCTGCAGACTGGAATCTCCGAAAATGGTTTTCACAACTCAGTTATCGGCAATCAATTATTCACGGCCTCGCTTCCCACAAACTCACAGACTGTCACTGTTAGCAAGATAATTTCTGGACTCTGCCCAACAGCCCTGCTCTAAGCTGCCAAGAGACCCACTGTTTGTTTCTTCCCTTCCCTACAGACCCCGAGCTTGCCAACCACTACCCACAGCACAACACTGGGCAAGAGACGGGTGGGGACGGCCCCTTCGTGCCCAGAGCCCCAGAGGCACTGCTCCCAGCCTGTGTGACTCACTTCAGGCTTTGGGGCAGAACAGCTGATCTCAGTTTAATCCAACTGGAAAATAGGGCTCAAGAATTCCAGACCCTCTGCCAGGCTCTGGGATAAATCCCACATTATTTTATAAAATGCTTTGGGCTCTGAAAACATTGTGTTCTGCAAAAAAAGCATGACCAGGAGGGTCTCCCAGACATGCTGTCACCCTGCCAAGTTCACGGTCAAGAACGTTTGGTACTTGGCGGAGGCTAATGAGACATTGAGACTACCATTATTAGCACCCTCCCTCTGAAAACCTTGAGGCTGCCCTCAGGAACACATTTCCACATCCTGGGAAGAAGGAGAAAGATGCTATCTGGTGCGCTTGGAAAATACCTTTGGGTTCAGGCATCAGAAACATCAGTGGCTGAGCACTAGCTCTGCTGCTTAAACAAGCAGCACCTTCTATGTTTTCTCTCTCCACACCTCAGTTTCCACATCTGTAAAATTGGAGAGGAACAGGACCTACCCACCTGGGGATACAGTAAGGACTGAATAAAATGGCAAATGTAAAAACACGCAGCACCTTGCTTGGTACATCACAGACACTGTGGCCTCTTTAATTAAATGTAAGACACTCACTACTGAGATGCACAACTGACTAAATACCAGTTTTAGGGCAATAGGGTATGTTAGGGAACATCGAAGAAATGTACACATCAATTATAAAGTTTACCCTAGATATCAGAAACGCTATTTACTAAATATAAAAATATGCATCTTAAAGTGAGGTCAATTATTACTATCATTATTACAACCACTGTGTTAATTTTAGGTGAGAAAGTAGGCACAGCAAGGCCATGTGACTGACTCAAGGCCACAGAGCCTCTCATAGCTGAGCTGGGGGCAGAATCCAGTCCCCACAGCACTCCAGCAGGACAAAGAAGAGAAGAGGCAGAGTCAGTCAGACAACTCCTCCCCTCCTCTAATTTCTTCCTCTGCCTCCTCAGATTGAAAGCAATAATACTAATAAGTACTTTGTGATGATGAGTATGTGCCCAGACACTGTTCTAAATGAACTGCATATATCATCAACTCATTTCTCCCAATAGCCCTCTGAAGTAGATACCATTATCCTCCCCATTTTATAGATGAAGAAACTGAGGCACAGGGACTCTGCCTACGTTGCCCACACTCACATGGCTGGTAACAGGACCAGGACTTGAACTCAGGCAGTACAGTATCAGAGTCCATGTGCTTAGCTATTCCATCATACTGTGTCCTCCAACTGAGACCAACAGGGACATCTTGGGGAACGAGAGGGGAGTGGCATAAAAATGTCACACCATGTCCCTGCTCGCTCTCTCTCTCTCTCTCTCTCTCTCTCTCTCTCTCTCTCTCACACACACACACACACACACACACACGGAACAGTTCCTATAAATCTGGAGAGTACATCATCTTCTTCCTAGGGTGAGGCCAAGTTTGTGTCTCTCCTCTGTGTCTGCCTTCCTGCTGCATCTGCTTGGGGCTGGCTGAGCGTGCCTATGGAGGGCAGGCCAAGCCTGCAGCCCTGGCCTGGGTAAAGGCTCTGACCGCAGCCTCCAGCCTCGCCCATCCCGTCTGTGGGCATGGAGAACGGGAGACCCTGAAGAGGGGAGAACCAGATGAGCACCTGCTGCAGAGGCCTCCCAGACAGGCAGCAGCTGGAACAGGGTATCCTCCAATTATCAATTACATTGAAAGGATTCAGCATGAGGCAAGATAGTGGTTAAGAGCGTGGGCTCCATGCCAGCCTGCCTGGGTTAGAATGCAGATCTGCCCCTTTCCACCTATGCAACTTTGGAAAAATTATTTCCCCTCTCTGTGCCCCACTTCCTGTATCCACAAAATAGTGCCTTCAACAACACACACATCACAGGGTGCTGGAAGCATTAAAGGTAAAATGTTTGGCACACGCTAAGTGCTTAATAAATGGTAGCTGCTACTATTCATTATTTAATTATTACTACTATGTATCTTCATGAACATCCTCATCCACAGGCCTCTGCATCAGGTACTAAGAACATAAAGTGAGCCCTAAGGTGTTGTCAGTATGGTCAAGGAGCTAACAAGAAAACACATAACATGATCCTAACTTCTAGAAAAATCTTTGGCCTTTGGATCTTAAAATGTCATTTTAAAGTGGGGATCCACAGCCTTTGGCCTTTGCACATTTCTTCATCCGATCGTTCAGGCAATTTCTGAAAGAATCAAAAACACGTACTGAGCGACTCCTATGTGCCATTTTTGTTCCAGCACTGGGTACACCGGGACAGAGCAAGTGGGCCAGAGACCAGCTAGGATGCCAGCGGGGAAGGCCAGAAAGCTCTTCAAGAGGCTGGAGATTATCATCTGGAGAAAGGAAGACAGGTTTGGCATGGGGGCAGGGAGGCAAATAAGGCCCTTTTCTGCTCGCCACCACCTGTACGCATGGAGTAGGTGGATAAGGATCCTAGCTACTCCCTCTGCTGGGTGCCGATCACAGCTGGAAGGAGGAGAGATGTGCAACTAGGGCACAGGAAACCATAAAAGAACTAAAATTGCAAAGCATAAGGGACCTAGTAATCCCTTAGCTTGTTTCAAAGATGGGAAGACAGAAGCCATGAAAGACTGCCCAAAGCCACACCAAGTGACATGCCGAACAAGGACTGGTCCCCAGGTGTCCCGGCTCCTGGAAGCCCAGATCACTCCACCCTGCTCTGACAGTGTAAGCTGTCCCTGCACAGCACAGCCCCCACCACAGACAGACGCTGCTGCCAGGCCTGGGGCCAGCAGTCCCCTCTCTGCCATTTCTCTAGGTTGATGCTACCAGGCTGGGGTTGGTGCAGGACACCACCATCAATCACCAGCCTTCAGAATGGCACACAGGACAGTGGAGTTTGATACGGAGATGAAAGAAGAGAAAATGTTCAGAGTGAGGGACATCATTCTGGAGAGGCAGGTGGGGGTGTCAAAGGGCCCTGCGAAGACAGAAGCGTTTTCTGCTGAGATGGGGTGGCGGGAAAGGCAGAGAAGCTCTGAAAACACTACTGGAGACAGAAAGGCTTTGTACAACCAACCACGAGCCTTTTCACTTGTTCGAGCCCCACCTCCAAAATAATGTCACGTCTGAACCAGTCGATCGATGCTTTCATATTTCAGGAAAACAGAGATGATGCTGCAGGAAACCTCATGTAAGAGAGAGCTGTCCGGCGGTCCTCAGCCTCTGAGGGTCCTGCCTGCTCTCTCCCCAGCTGACGTTTATGCTTTTGTTCATGAAGGTCACACTCTGTCCCCCTCTTCCTCCAGTCATGCCTGGCCTCCTCCTACTTATTTCACCTTACACGTCACCTCCTCAGAAAAGCCTGCCTTGATGATGACCCTTCTCCCTCCATCACTCACTGTCCTTTTTACCAGAACAGGACTACAAGTGGGCAGGGACCCTGTGTGGTTCACTGTTCCTAGCACGGTGCCTGGAACACAGCAGGCCCTCAGTAACATTTGCTGAACAAATGAATAAGTACTGTGAATGTTCTGTACAGTGCTCACGTAAAACTTCCAGCACATGAGGCACAGTAGATTACGAATGAATGTTGCTGGGAGCACATCAAAGTTAATGCCCAACCAACAAAGCTGGCTTCCTGTTTTTGTCACAGAGTAGCCCTGTGCTTAGCAACATAGAAGCCTTTTGCTCATCTTCCCAGGGTCCACTCTCCAGTCCCCTCCAAACCCCAACAGGTAACTCCAGGACAAGGAGAACACTGTCTTTACAAGACCTAGGAAGGCTCTAAACCTGCACACAAAGATCCCCGGGGAACCAGCAGAAGAGTCAGCATATTCTACAAAATAACAATATACCCTCCCAGCCCAGCCTTATTATTCTTAAAGGTAAGAAGAGGAAGTTGGTCACTAGGAAAAAAAAAAGTACATGGGGTTTGCGCTGCTTTGTGGGTAGGCCAAGAGAAAACTTCTCCTAATCGGCACTGCCAAATTATGTGAAATCGTAGTGACTCCTCCTGCTACCCACTGCTTCCTTTACTAAGTAGCTGCAATAAGCACTGGGCAACCAGCTGGAGTCAGACACACGCAGCCTGTTTCCAGGTCCAACCTGGAGGAACCAGAGCAACGTCTGGTACCGCTGAGTCACCAGAGAACCCTGTGGCGCCGCGCTACGGCGTTTGTGACCCGTTCCGTGAGTTTCTGCTTGTATGTGTATTAATCCCCCTCTAACGTGCATCTTCAATAGTAAAAAAAATAATAATAAAACTGGGACTCTTAATTATTTTAATCTGTTGTGTTTCATGTCAAAAGCTAAAGTCCTCTTAATAATAGGCTACTAATTTTCCTTGGAGCACAGTTTTGGCCTCATCCCATGGGTTTTGGTATGAGGTATTTCATTTTCATGAATCACCCCATAATCTGAAATTCCAAGTTTGGTTTCCTCTTTAAGAATTATTTAAAGAAAAATTGTTTAAATTTTCAAAGTGACTGCGTTTTAGAGACTCATTTTTTTTATTTATTGGTTTAGAGAAAGAAAGAGTCTAGAAAGGGAGAGGGAGACAGATTGGGGGTGGGGAGAAACATCAATTTGTTGTTCCACTTATTTACACATTCATTGGTTGACCCTTGTATGTGCCCTGCCCAGGGATTGAACCCACAACCTTGGTATATCAGGATGATGCCCTAACCAGCTACTACCTGGCCAGGGCTAGAGACTAACTTTTTAATATATCTTATAACTTCATGAACGAAGCCTGGAAGATTTCTGCTTCTGAAATCTATCAGGTTTCTTTTGAGATAAATTAATCAATTTTAATTAGGGCATCTTAGAACATCTAGAAAATAGTCTTTAAAAAGAAAAGACCATCTCTTAAAATAAACACATGCACACACTTTGTAAAGAGTTTCACAGAATGCTTACCAAAAATTTTAAAAAGTTTTATCTTTTCAGAAGTAAATATCCAAACAAAGGAAGTAAACAAAACATTAAGCTCGGGGGAGGGCTGGGGGAGGGGCGGAGAAGACAAGCAAAACTGCCCAAATTGAAGGATTAGGTTTCTCTGAGCAGGACCCCACATCCCAGAATCACACCCGCATGGCACTGCAGCTCTGCACCCCTACTGGAAAGACTGAAACCGAGGCTGCCAAAGACTGAGTCAGACACATCGTTAACTTGGGCTGAGACTGGGGCTCTAATTCCACTATCCCCTTCACCACTGAATCCAACTGTCCTCCAAAAAAACCGCTAAAATATGCAGCTAAAAGTCTTGTCTTGTGACATTCCTTAAGTTTATTAATTGCACAAGGCGCAAGCAGAGGCTGGATGAAAACCAAGACTTTACTCCTAGTAAAGTGTGCTGGCTTGAAGACGGAAACTGACAGGACTCTTTGACAAGACCCAGAAAGACTATGAAGTCATTTTTCAAGCAGTGCCAAGCAAACCTGAAAGATGGGTGGATCCTAGGGAATCCTGACGTTCTTCTCCCCACCCTGGCAGTGCCTCTGCCTGCAAAAGTGGCCGAACCAATGGGAAAGGACTGGCGTGCAGGAACTGACGCAGTACCGGTGCTGTTAGGCAATACTGACAACACGCAGGAGGGCGCCACCTCAGGGGACTCTCTGAGCTCCACTGCTGCGGCCACGCGTCATGCAGGCACTCCCCGAAGCGATGTTGCAGCACAGCATTTCAATGTAAAATGACACATGCTACTGTAGGCTAGAGATACTATTTGGATGTAGAGCTGGATTCATCTGCTGCCCAGCAAGAAAACCAGAGCAGCTAAAGATAAACAGAAGTCAATCAAAGCAGCGAGTAACATCAAACAACTCTCCTAATTCTGCCAGACCTGTTTTGTCACAAAAAGATAAAAAGTCCTTTGGACAATATGGCTTCAGGAAGACAAATTAAATGATGGCACTATTTCCAAAAGCAACGAAAGCAGTCAACATCAGGCATGTCCCAGTATCCTTGAAGGTACTGGGATGGAGGAACAGCAATGCATTCATGAACTGTGGTTCTGCTGACCATCTATTTTGCAAGAGGAATCACTCGTGAAAGTCAGCCTTGGTCCAGAGTTTCTCCACACGAAAGTATCACTAAGCTTTACTCTCTGGCAGGAAAAGTAAGACTTCCCAACTGAAATACATGTGTCAAAGCAATCCAGTAATAAGAAAACAACAGTGGTTATAACAACTCCTCTCCTAAGTGCACCCTAACAGAAATATTACCCAAATATTTGGACAAAATATGCACAAGAAGATTCACAGCTATAATCTTTGTAATGGTCCCAAACTGATAAACTTCCAAACTCCCATAAGCAGAATGGGTATGTAATGGTGCTCTATTCCACAATGAAATATTATACAGCAACGTAAATAAATAAGTACAAATACCTAAAACAGTACAGAGACAAGGCCAGCGAACACTGTTGTAAAGGCTCAGATAATGAACAGCTTGGGCTCTGGGGGCCACATGGTCTTGGCTGAGGGGACTCAACTCAGCAGCGTGGGGCCAAAGTGGCCAAGGCCCCAGTGTTAATGAAGGGACATGGCCAAGTTCCGACACAACTTTATTTATGCACACTGAAACTTAAATTTCACATACTTTTCACAGGGCATGAAATAGAATTCTTCTTTTGATGTTTTCCCAGCCATTTATTTAAAAATGTAAACTCCATTCTTAGCTCACAAGCCACACGTAGGGAAACAGACAAGGGGCAGAATTTGGCTGGAGGGCCGCAGTTTGCCAAAGCAGGACACAGTCTCACATAACCTAATCTCACGTGGTGCCAGGCCAAACACACCAAGCACAAAAGAGGACACACCGTAGGATTCTATTCCTAAATAGAGACAAAAGTAACTATGGGGGTCGGAAGTCTTGATAAAGGTTCCCCATGGAGAGGTGGCAAGAGAAGTGGGAATGGCAGGGATCCTGGGGGCGGGTCGTAATGCTCTGGGTTTTGCATCTGAGTCCTGGTTACTGGAGTGTGGCCACGTGGTTGGCTGTACATCCTTGATTTGTGCAAGTATGCTCTACTTCAAGAGAAATTTAGCAAGGTGTTAAAATAAAGGCAGGACCATTCAATCAACTTCAAAAGCAGAAGTGTAAAGAGAACCACAGATATCCAATTAAATGAATCCTTCCGTGTGGCCAGGTATCAGCCAATGCTAGAGTATTTGAGACTATTTAATAATTAAGGGCAGATTTAAATCACTTTTCCTCTAACTGTTATTGCGTTTGCTTCTAGGGTAAGGAGCACTTCATGGCTTAAGGGATGGTGCTACCAACAGATTGCGGTCAGGTTGTTTTCCTCAATGTGTTGTATGAAAGGACAGTGTTCACCCCATCACAAGCTCCTCCCCACAAGGAAATCTGCCATCAATACTGTTAGCATAAACAGCATCTGGCAACACACATGACCCTCAACCTGCAGCAAAACCTGTGCTGGACCCACAGAAAGGAGCAAGGCCAAGCTGGTCTTCCAATTTGATTCCGAGAGAATATGCAGTTAATTATTTCCTCTCACAGTTAGCAGCTAAGTCTCACTGAAATCCATGCTTGTAATTATCGCTGTAATTATTATTTTAATACAAATCAGGACTTATCAAAATATTACCCTGCAGATGCTGCCTCACTGCTGCAAGGCTGTAGATGAAGGGCAGATGCTGCAGCCCCTGCCTGCCTGGCGTGCTAGGACGGTGGGAACCTGTGGTGAGGGTCCTTCCACCACGGTCAGTCTGCCAGCTTCACCACTGCCCAAGTCCATGGTCATTTCCAACCTGTCCTCTCTTTAGAGATAGAGAGTCACGTTCTGCATTTTACATCACAGTTAGACTTTGGGTGACTCTCTCACTGCTGGGTCTTAGTGGTTCCATCCAGGCAATGGACAGATGACGGCAACACTTTTACAGAGTTCTCTGAAAAACTCCTAAGTGAATCACTTTGTTAAAACATTCTGTGCAGCACACTCACGGTATTTGACACACGGTCTCCCTGATCACCTAACTGAGCTCAAATTCCAAGTCTAAGGCTCTGTGACTCTGGGCAATTCCTTCCTCTCTCTATGCCTCAGTTTTCTCATCTGTGAATGGGGATAATACCGTAAGACTGTTGTAATGATTAAATGAGATAATCTACGAGATGCTGCTGAGCACAGTGCCTGGCACATAGTGAGCATTTAATAGATAATAGCAATTACTACTTATCATTATTATCATTGATCGCAGAGTTGTAAACTCAAATCCTAACAGTAGTCTTGCTGGTAACACTAGTAAGCAAAGTAGACTGGTGCCCCTGTGGCAAACTGGAATGTGGGATCCCCTGTAGAGAAGTCTTCTCCCCTCCCTCAAATTATTACATCTATAGGAATAAAGCCAGAATTTTTAATAGGAAGTCCAAATTAGATTTTTATTTGAAATTGTCACCATGGGTAGTTGGCTAAATACTAATAAGAAAGGGAAGGAAGGAGGAAACAGATACTGCGCTCAGTAAACTGGGGAGCGTGAGCCTGTTTGCTTCACCAGGAAGCTACAGCTTCACACCCCAGGGGGTCATGGCATTGCTCTGCCAGGGGCATTAACACTTCTTCCTTCCTCCTCCTAGTACCAGATTGATGGGGACGCAGGGAGAGGTGCTTGACCATAGAGGTCTGCCAGTCTAACTAGGGGGTAGACCTATCAAAAGCCCACAAAGGCTTGGGAAATTGAGTATTTTGAAAAAGCACCTGGTCCATCCTAAACCCAAGCTAATGTAATCCCAGGGAAACAAACAAGTGTGTGTTCTCTCTCTCTCTCTCTCTCTCTCTCTCTCTCTCTCTCTGTCTCTGTCTCTCTCTCATGACCCACACTCACGCCATTCATTTGCACATTCTCTCTCACCCAGTAGCAAGAAACCATGGGGGTCTAGCAGCTACCTGTGCCCACAGCAGATGGCATGAGCTCCTAAAGACTAAGCCTTAATACGAACTCTGGACACTAGCTTTTGCTTTGGCCTTGCTGAGGACACGCTGGGCTTTTTTCATGGTGGCACAGATGGAGATGGGACGCAGGGGCAGCCTACACTGGGAACCCCGGGGGCAGCTTCCCTTTCCACCCGAATAAAGCTCGCCACATCACAGTCTTCTACGCGTGGGTCCTCGGAATGCTTTCCTTCTGATCCTGTGGAAGAGCCTGACCTCCACTGACAACAAAATCAATGATTTTAAAATGCTGGCCAGAAATTTTAAAATTTTTTAATTAAAAAAAAAGGAGAAGAAGAAACAAAGAAAACTCTACGCTGTCATTATCCCATCAGTAGCCCAGACCTGACCCACAGAAGCCAGGTCACTTGGTCAGAACTTTCTAGTTTCCACTTTTGTCAGGGGTTTACACCACCTGCTCAATTGAACAAAAAGTTCACTTGCCCTACGTGACGTTTTTTTTTCCCCCTAAAAGAAAGCCAAAACAGTAGTCGCCCTCTCACCCAAAGAATGTTAATAATCCAGTCCGCACCCTTTGCAAACCTCCCAGGTTTGCTCTTAACACCTTCCCTGAAGTCATCCCCACCTTGTTCTCTGTCATCACCTCACCTTCCGAACAAGAGGGAATCAGAGGTAACAATTCAACAACTGTTATTCAATAAAAATAGGAGAAAGAGCAGGTAATGAGGGCAGTGTGCATGAGGAATGAATCTTCTGTAATGCCTGATGACAAGCAAATGCGGTTCTCTGTTAGTGTCTTTTATAACAGCTGCCCCCTTCTGAGCTGGGGAGAAAAGAGAGAGAATAAGAAAGACAATGAAAAGGCTTTTATTTCAAAGAGAACACCTGCAAAGCATGGCCCTGCATTAAAAAATAAACAGAAAACAGCCACTAGTCTAGCAAAAAAAGAAAAGTATTTCCCATTACATCTCTAATTAATAAAGCCCCACTTCACAAGTAAAGAAGAAAAATAGAGAGTGAATTTTCCATGTCCCCAAAGAAAAGGAAGCTTAATGAGGTAACCACTGTATTACTTGATCCATCTAATTTGGTTTTAATACTATCCTTAAATAATGTATATGTTGGCTCCTCATCACCAAAAACATTTGTTTATTTTATTAACGTTCAGTCTGGTTGACTGTTAAGACTTTGCAAAATTATGATGCCGTCCTTGGGCTCTGTTTTTATTGCTTCTCCCTTTGCTCATTATAAAATAATTAGTTGTCTCCGCTGCCCTTTCAAAGTGCTGTTGGAGTTGTGCCGAAGCTCTGTTATCCTGGTTCCGAATAAGACAGAGAGTACTGGTTCAGGGTTAAGTTAACGCAGCCGTTCGGGCCCACCTGGGGACTTTCTCATCACAGGTAATTCCATGTTCAACACACGAGCGACTCCAGCGCAAAGACTCAGCAGGGCACAAATGAAGACATGCACGGGAAGGGTCCAAACCCAAGTCTAGAAGGCGGGCCTGGGGAGCCCCATAACCATAGGGGCAGCACAGATAGCAACCGAGGACATCAGACAGGGCCCACGACAGTGGGACCCCTCAAACTGACCTAGAGCACAGTTCCTTCTAATGTCTACCTTAAATCCTTTCCACTTGAGCTTCAGAACAAAGCACCATGGCTGTTTCCCAGAGGAGCAGGGTGTTACTTATTTATGTATTTATTTATTTACTGCATTTTTTCAAATGCTCCTCCATTACAGTTTACATTTAACGGTATTTTGTATTAGTTTCAGGTGTACAGCATCGTGGTTAGACAATCACATACTTTACAAAATGTTCCCCAGGAGCAGGGTGTCTTTAAAATGGTTAAGCCACACTGGCCAAACCTTAGTCATTCCATGACCTCCTTGACTGCCATTCACCATCCAAGCTAAGGTCGGAATTAAGATTAGAATTAGGGTTTCCGACTATAATTTGTGTGTTTTCATTATGTTAACTAACTCTTCCTTAAATGCCAAGTTACCCACATAGTAGACAATAAGAGCTCTAATGTTGTCACTTTAACTGTCTGGTTATATTTACGTATTTCCCCAGTGGACATTCAAAGAAATATAGAGCTGTCACACATTTAAAAAAGAAGGTTCACCCAGGAAGCAGGGTAGGGTGCAGCTGGGACACTGCGGATGCTCTGCTTCCTGGCCTGGGTACGGGCTACTTGGATGGGTTTGGTTCCTGAAAGTTCATCAAGCAGGGCAATTACAATAATGGGCGCTTTTGTATGTACAGTCTATTTTGGTTTTAAAAATCATTAAAAGCATGCACGATTTTAAAAACGAATACATTCCGTGCAGCAGGAATAGAAACTCCGTACTAAAAGCTGCTCTACTGAAGACTGTGCCCACACAGCACCTTCAGCTGCTGCTGTGTCGGGGTTCCTGGGGTCAGCCCAGAACAACTCTGGCAAAAGGTGTCTGTCCAAAATAAGGGCTCCACCAAAAATAAATGCAATTAATCCACCCCATTTAAAGTGAATCCTCACGCATGGCCTCTTAATTTCTCTCAGCATCCCAACTTTCTGTCACTACGTTTGTGACAACTTGACTTTTTAAAACGTTCTTGTCTGTTTTTGTTTGGGGGTCATTCTACTCCCGGACCATAAGCCACAGGAGGGCAAGGGCAGTGCTGTCTTGCTTGCCCTCCCCGCCCACCCCGCCCCCGTCGGCACACAGCATCTGGCCCCCCGCAGGCCCTCGTCCTCTATCTGTTGAATTAACGGGCACATGGATGAGTGGGTAGGAAACCGCTGGTGGGTCTTCCTCACTCATTCGCTCCTGGTCCCCAGGGACTCCAAGTCCATGGGAGTGGAGCACTGCCAACTGGTACGAACGTTTCACTTTCTTTTGCTCTAAGACAGACCCTGTCTGACACTCACATGGGTTTTCTGAGCCTCAAAGTGCTTTCTTATTTGTTTATTGAATTACATCCTCACAAGCTGGTGGGGACAGTGAGCCTGTTCACATCACCTGATAGAAGTGCTAATTTATCCCCAACAGAGTCAGCACCCACCCCAGGTTTTCCAGAACATTCCATCCTGGCCCCGGCCCTGCTACTCTCAACATCCCAACCCATGTCCATGGGGGGGAAGGGTGTGGGGAGCACAGAAAGGGGAAGGCAAACGATCTGAAATCGCATCTTACACTCACCCCAACAAAAGGGAAATCAGTTTACCAAATTGTAGAATAGGATTGTAGAATTGATTCTATTTTAGTTGCAGATGTTGCCTCCGCAACGGAACGGCTTAATGCTCATAAGAATGCACATATTCTGGGTATATGCCAACAGCAAGGGTGGGAAGGAAACCTCCATCATGCCCATGGGAAGGCAAAGGCAGTCGAGGCAAATAAGTGCTGTGAATAAACCACATGGGGATGACTGAAAGGTGACCACAGGCACTTTAGCTCGTCACGGTGAGCACGAAGCTCTTCCAAACAGAGGTTGCCAACTCAACAGCCTAGAAGGTCCAGTCAAGTATCGTAGGTGAAAGAGGAGATATTGGGGTAGGGGGACCTGGAAGGTCTTAGGGAAGCCCTGCCTTGGCTTGCCCAGTGGACGAAAAGAGAGAATGTGGGCCCAGGGCTACCAGATCGCGTGACTTTTTAAAGGCATTTAAAAAATCCATATCGTGTTATACAGCACATCCTAATCCCTACATGTCAGTGCCTTTCTATTTTAGTACACTGTGCAGGCCGAACACAAGCTCCCCACAAGCCAGGAATCTGAGGGTCCCTCCTGCAGCAAAGCTCTCTCATGGTGAGGCTGCATCAGGAAAGAAGATGGGACACTGACCATGAACCAGAGCTGTGCCTCCTCACGGGCCCTCGCAGGCAGCATGACAGGAATGGCAGAGCCAGGCTGTGAGCCTCTGAGGTCAGAGTTCTGCCCCCAAACTAAACACCAGCATCTGACCACCTACTCCCCTGCAAACCTCAGGCAGCTCATAGCTCATCTCTAGGCTTCTTTATTCACTGCACACACACACACACACACACACACACACACACACACACACCCACAAAGGAGTTTGAACTCCATGGGTGCAGCAGTCCAGGCCAGGTGTCCACCAGTTTTGGGGTGGTGGGACACTTGAAGGCTTCCAGGCCCTGAATCACACCTGGCCCCCACCTGTCCAGAGGACACCTTCCTCTTTGCCCAAGAGGCCACCATGGGAAAAGAGGATCAGCAGTGAACTGGGGTAGGAAGTGAAAGAATCCTCTCTGACGACAGGCCATTTATTAGCAGTGGCCCTAACCCTCGCCTGCTGGACTGGTCCTTCCTGAGAGCAGGGAGCACAGGTCCCTGTTCACAGAGGCAGTTCCAGTGCTGGGCGCAGCGCCTGGTGCACTCTAATGCTGGAGTGGCAGATGGGCGGATGGATGGATGCAGGGACACATGGACAGACAGATGGGTGCATGCATGTCTGCACGAACGGTTATGAGGGAGGTGAAGCGGCAAGGGGCAAGGGACAAAGGACTGACTGACTCTGAACTAAGGATGCAGGCTTTGGAGTCACCGCCAACCTTGAATTCCTCGTCTGGTTACTTCTCAGCTGTTTAACTTTCATCCAACTAATTGCCTTAATTTTTATTCTTTATAGTCAGTAAAATAGAGATGAGACTAATAGCCCTTATCGTGCAGGATGTTGTAAGGATTCAATGAGATCATGTCTTTCTGGTAAAGAGAAATCCTCTTTCTCCTCCTCATCATTTATTTGTATCACAGTTTACAGTGTCTGTGCCCCAATGGGGGACCTTCGCAGCAACCTCTCCACCCCATACATTTGACTCCCTTGGGCTTAAACAATGTGCCTTGAGGCCCAGGATTACAGCAAAGGATTTCCAGGGAGGAGAAATGCTGGTCATTAGCGTCCATGACACAGGAGCTTGGATTAGATGCCCTGATAAGCCAGCAGTCACCTGGCTGGGACAAACCAGACCTGAGACAGAACAAATGCTATCTATCTATCTATCTATCTATCTATCTATCTATCTATTTTTGGCCTTAAGAGGGCCCTAAAGAGGGAAGGCTTCTCCCTAAAAGACTCAAGGATGCCCTTAGGGGACATTCTTCCCCAACTGGCTGGGTGTTTGGGTGCCTGTTTCCCTGCCCATTACAGTGTTGAAGGGGTTAAGGTGACACGCACCCTGCCCCTGTCCCTGTCCCCTGCTTGGTAATGTCTCAGGTTTCCAATAGAAGAGGGGCAGCCCTAACCACAGGAATCAGAGGGGGCACAACCTGATGAGTATCTGTGGGCAAACGGGTAGTTTCTGTTGCAGGCGGAAGGAGTGCCCACAAGACGATCGGACTCAGAGATACCGCCCTGCTTCGCCCAGTCTCTTGGGGGCAAGTTGTGGGCTCTGCCAGAAAGAACCACAGAGTAGAGCAGCAGGAAGCCTGCTGAGGATGAACAAAAGGCTGTTTCCACTGGCCAAGGACCTTTACGCAGAATCTTCTTCCCCCTCCTCCCCTGGCTAGCTAGAGAAAGCTGCATTCAAAACACTTCCCTCCAGCCAACTTGGCAGTTCAGTCATTCCCTAGGATGCGTTCTGTGTGTTTCACTACAGCGGGATACTTTCTTCTCCCAGGATCACTGGGGCTGTCCTTGGTGCTGGGCATTGTGCCCAAGCCAGCTACTTGTGTGCCTCCTTAAATGAATTTTGATTCCAAGGTTGAGGACCTTTGCAAGATGCTTTTAAGAGGAATGTTGTAGAGTAGAGTGGTTAAGCGCACAGACTGCCTCAGTTCAAATCCCAGCTCTGCTGTTTGTAACTAGTCCTTGGGAAGGCTGCTTAAGACTCCTTCTGCCTCAGTTTCCTCACTGTAGCATGAGGTTTAAACAAGTTAATATCTGTAAAACACCGAGAACAAGTTCTGGTTGTATTAAGCACCATGACCTGTTGGCTATTGAAACTACAATTAGTACATGCTTGAAATAATAAACAAGTTAACATACACAAAGGACTTAAAACAGTGCCTGATACATTGTAACCGCTATATTGCTATTCATATTATTATTACCCTTCTATTTATCACATTATTTAAGGATCAGATTCAATAAAAATTGCGTATCTGCTCTTCTGTTTGGGTTGGTACAATTTTACGAATCTGCAAGAAGAAATGAGTAAACCCATATGAAGATTTTCAGGAATGATTTGGCTGCACAGCCACGGAGCTCAGAAATCTGTCCACCGATTGGAATGGAGGCAGAACTGGGTTTGGATCCCAGTCCTGCTCCTCCCCAGCATCACATTCTTAGTGAGCAGGCTGCTTCCCTTCCCCAAGCCTCAGTTTCTTCATCTGTGAAATGGGGACAACAACAGTTCTAATGCACAGAGTTGGGAAAGTCACTGAGACAGTGATGTAATTATCTGCAAAGCCTCATTATTCCTGCCACACAATCGACATCATAAGACCAGCAATTTCTAGCCAAATGCTCTTAGTTTCAACTTTGTATGAGTTGGATAACACGTTCTTCCATCCTGAATTTTCTTTTTGGTGGGGGCTGAGCACAATATATGCAAAATACCTAAAGAAATGTTAGTAGCCCTTCCCCTAGCACATTCCATCTGCTCTGAGGATGACACAACAGGAGATACATGTTTTCTTCTTCCTTGGATTTCTCTCAGCCTTTACTTGGCATGGGAAAATGGATGCTAATTGCAAAAAAAAAAAAAAAAACAAAAAAACAAAAAAAAAACCCTGTTTATTTTTCAAACATGCTAAGAGTTTCTTTTTTAAAGAACAACGGCTCACATTTGAGCATTTAATTATGTGCCAGGCACAAATCAGTTCACAAATGTTGTTACATTTCATCCTCACACAACCCTCCCAGGTGGCCTTGATTTTCGAGGCACCAAACTGGTCAAAGAGCAGAGTCGGAACTTGAACCCAGGTATGTCAGACCCAGCGATTCTTAACCAACTTCTCTTTCAATGGTGCTAAGGCCTGGCATACATTTCCTGAAACTTTCTCTCTTGTTCCCACAGCCCTTCCTTTAAAGTTGGGTTTTGCTGGGGTTGAGTTTGTGCTTATTTTTTTGTTATTTTTCCCGTAGTATTTTCTCTTTGTTTCTGATAGAATGGGAGCAGGGTCAATAAAAGTGGGCAGAAAGAAAGGGAGAAAAAGGAGAGTTATCACAAGTGACAAGTCTTAAAGTAGTATTAACCAAAAGACGGAGAAGGTGAGGCTTTACCCCACCCAGTCAATCAAATCACACTGGCTCCACGCACTTCAGTCTCTGCACACGGATTTACGGCCCCACCGATCACATACAGCTCTGGGGGTGGGGCAGACCCCTGCTGCAGAGGTGTTCTAAAGGATGTTTCCTTCTCTAGAAAACACACAGGCATGGGTGCGCCACACACACACTTTCTCTCTCTGTCTCTCTCTCTCTCTCTCTCTCAAAATGATGTGAAATATCTACTCTAGCTCAATACACCAACTTTGCTCTTCTGTTAAGACCATGGATCAAAACTGGACAATTCCCAGCAAACAGGAACTTATGTTTTGGCTTTCTATTTGCAAAACAGTAATAAGTATTTTCTCATTCAACCTTCCAGGAGATGTTTTTTAAAAGAATTTGTAAATGACAGAGAAAGTCTAAGTATAGAGAGACTAAGTAGAAAGTACCTATATAGAGGGTGAGGAAAAGGTAGGTTTACAGTTGTTTGTATGGGAAATAATAGAATAATTAATACATAATAATACAAGAGTAAACTGTATTTTGCATACTCACAACTGTAAACGTATTTTTGCCTCACCCTGTATATATATTATATATACCCACACATACTGTAGATATACGAAACATATATACCTGTGTGTATAATCATTTCTCCTTTTATTTATCTATTTTATTGAACATTTTCCAGTATGTGATTAAGCAGATGGCAACATTTGCAGTAAGATAAATATTGTTCAATGATGCATATTTCTGTATACAAAGTGTAATGCATTGCTCAAGCAAAATAGAACTCCATTGAGAGTGTAAAAAAAGAAACCGTCAGTAAAATACCCTCTGTTCTCTGAGGTCTCCAAACATTTGGATAGAAAGAAAAGCTACGCCTCTGAGGCTGGTAGAACTGGAGGCGCTCTGGATACAGAGAACCAGTTTTTCAAAGTCACTGCCAGTGTCGGAAAACATCCTGAGTTATCTGAGCAATGTGAAGCATGCTGAATTTCTGCTGAAAAATCAACATTTCAAAGGGATCAGACAGTACCAAGACCCTGTTTCCTTTTTGAAGTGTGTGTGTGTGTGTGCACGCGTGCACGCACAAGGGTAATAAAAATTAGGTTTCTTAAATGAAATGAAACTTACTGAGTAACAGTTTATCAAAGGGCACAAGCAATAAATGTGAGGACTTCTCGAGGATCACTGGCAGCAAAGGGAAAGAAAATGAACAGTTCTTACATTAACACACACAATTCTCCTTCACTTTCTCCCAAACTATTCAGAACCTGCAGTATGATCTTTTTGACACTCTCTCTAGTGTCCTCCTCTCTTTATAAGTGAGTCCATCCATTTCTTAAATTCTGAGATGACAGTAAAATCCACAGCTTATTGGAGACCCAAGAAAAAAAAAATCAGTGTCACAGCCACAAAACTCAGCTACAATCCTGCCAACAATTCTAATATTTAAGAGCTTTTAAAGAGGCTGAAAGGAAAAGGGAAGCTTATAAATCTTTTCGGGCTGTGCCCATCTTGCCACCATCCTCACCTCTCTGACTAATCTGCCTAGGTCTGTTTGGGAAACTGAGTGTTTCCTCTTGGCTTCTTAAAATACACCAAAAATAAAATCAGGTCCTTCAATGGGGGTGCAGCTCCTCAAACATAAAACGTACACGTGCAAAAGTTGTGGGAGGGTGGACACAAGGAAGCAGCAAGATCTGGTTTAGAAAATGCTCTGTGCTCAGTGCCTGCCTGACACTCTTTGGGACACACCCACCACCACCACCACCACCACCACCACCACCACCAGGGCCACAGATTCCTTCTGTAAGCAAGAAGCACAACTGCCCACCCCACCCCACCCCACCCCCAGACCTCAACAGAGCAGAGACTAAGCACCATCTCTCCAGCATGTGCCTCACGAGCTCTTCGCAAGAGCCATCTGGAAAATCACAAGGAATTTTTTTTTCGATTTCCCTCTCCTGAATCCAGTGCCAAAGCACCACGCCAGCAGCTCCATCAGGGTCTGCAACAAACCGCATGTTGCAAGGACCTCAGTGGCTTGAGAAATGGTCTGGTCCTCTCCTAGCATGCAACCCAAGTTCAGGCAACACCAGACTTTGGGAACAGCCTGCCCCCTTCTGGTCTCCTTGAGCTCTATGGAAGGGCAGGGGGTGGGGGGTGGGAGGGACACACAAACAGAGGAGGACAGACTCCTGGCCCCACCCAGCAAGTCAGCACTGCGATTTCAGGATCTAGCAGTACACAGGGGTACGTGGTGTGTGTGTGGCAGTGCGGGAGGTAGGCAAGGGAAAAGAGAAGATACAAACATAAAATACAAATCCAGGAGACACAACAGGGAACAATAGCATGGTAGACAATTATGAAGAAGGGGGAGGGAGAAACAAGAAGAAAACACGTACATGCCTATATCGGAAGGTGAAGAAATTGAGACACTGGGAGATATGGATGCATGACAGTAACTGGATTGCGGGGAAAAGCAGAGTTTCAGGAAAGCAAAGCAACTCTGCTACTGGAACTGGCATTCCAAATGGAATAAAAAAGGAAGAATGGCACCTCTCACCTACTCTCCCAACTGCAAACCTCTCTATGGCTGAGCTGGCAGGTGAGAGAATGAGACACTGAACTGAATGCACGAAGTGGAGAGGTGGACAGAGTACTCAAATGTCAGAGACTCAGGAAGAACCTCGACAGCCAGGCGTCCTTCCTCGTCTCCACTAGTTTCAACAGGTGATATTTACACCCAAAGGCACCTCTGGACGCAGGTCTGAACCTCAGATGCAAAGGATAAAGTAAGCCCCATGCTAGTCCTATAAGTGTTCCCATGTGGGACCAGCAGTGCATGACCTGAACCCCTCCTACCCACCTCCCAGTAAGGCTCTGAATCCAGGAAGAACTTCTAATTGCATTTTTGCCCAAACACATCACTATCCACTCCTGGAGTTCAAAGGCAGAGTTTGAGAGTACCCCTTGCTGTAAATAAGAGGCTGCAGGTCATTGGAAATGTTCTGGTTCTCCATCAGGAATCTCAATCCATTGTCCTTCCCCCAAAAGAAGGGAAAGAGGGCTCCCTGATACTCACACAGACCAGCCACCAGCAACGTGACATGCCATCACATCACCAGCCTAGCAGCACAAAGAGCTGCATTCTAGCAAAGAGGGTCGCCTCAACGCCAAAGAAGTTTAGCAGATCAACAAGCATCACAGTGTCTGAAGGCAGCCTTCAGTAAAGGCTCCCGAAGTGACAAACGACCGAGACATGTGTTCAGTGTCTAGGGATCCTGTAACTACCCCCTGTTGTCCAATGTCCTCCAAGAGCTAGATTTCCGGTAATCAAGTGGCACAATGAAGATAAAGACAGATGAAGATAAAGACGGACTCAAAACACTCCTTATGCCTTAAGACAGACACACCCACCAGCACTGAGACCCTGGCCCAGAACTGGGGACTCTGACCTGCAGTTCTGAGAGCTCCGAGTTCAGTGAACTCGGTAAGGCAGCCCAAAGAAGGTATGAAAGGCACCCCTGGAGTTGAGGACAGTAGGAAGACACCCAGATGGCCCCAAAAGACCTACGGAAGGAAGAGTTTCAGAGCCGGGACCAAGGAGAGCACAGAAAACCCACAGCAGCTCACATCATGATGGCATGGTGGGACACAGCTGGCGACAGGAATCAGCTACAGACGACACAGAGAGCCAGAGACACCACCTAGGAGAAGGGGCCATGCTCTGGCACTGGAGAGCAGGGTGAGGAAAGTCAGATAGGGCACAAGGGCAAGGTTAGAGACTGAGAAGGTAAAGGCAGGAGTCAGACATGCAGAGATGGGAGTAAGACCCAAACTAACACCAGGCACCCCACACTGAGTCCTGAGATTCAGGGACAAGGCTGGGGACTTGGGACACCGATCCCAGACTCCCTCTCAGTCCACGGCAAAGAAATGAGGCGGCAAGCCAGGCACTGAGTTGTCTGCACCCAGCTCGCTAAAAAACAGAGATGCTGCGAGATCCACCCATGAGCAGCGGTTGAAGATCCCGGGCACCTTCCACTCACTCAGAAAGGGTTTGAGGCACCAACCACCTACATGCCTAGGGCAAGTAGGAGCGCCCATAACGAGTGACGAGGAACAGGCACCTAGCCAGCTCCTGTAACCCCCAAAGCGCCTCCTCTGGAGATAACTTCCCCAGACCCCAAGGGGGCAGTCCTCAGACTCAAGATGGGGCAGCCCCCGGCCCCTAAGCCTTGGTAGGGTCCCCACCCCGACTTCCAGGGAAAAGGGATGTGGTGCCAGCAAGCTTGAGAAGTCCCAGTCTGATGACCAGGGCTCAAGGACTGGGGGGCGTGGGGCCAGGGCTGCTTGGCTCCCTTCCTTCCTCCCTCCCGGACACAAGCCGAAGGGGCATCTTACCAGAGCGCGCGCGGGCAGTGCCCCCCGGCTGGCCGGCTGCTGTGCCCAGGGTTCTCCGGCGCCACCTCCCCGTGCCCGCGCTGGGGGCCCCCGTCCTCCGCGGCTGCCGCCGCCTCCTCCTCGGGCTGCTGCGGGCTCCGCGGGCAGGTCCCGGCGCTCCCGGCGCGGGGCCGGGGCTGGAGGCGGCTGCTCGCCTCCGCCGACCGCTGCGCCCCCGAGGCGCTCCCCAGCCCCAGAGTCGAGGCTGCTGAAATTCCACACGACCAGCGTCTGCAGCAGCAGCACGGTGAGTGCTGCGAGCAGCGCCGAGTGCGAGCGCCGGGCCAGCCTCCGGGCGCACGGCGCCGCCACCATCTTCGGAGCGCGGCGGACGAGCGGGGCGCGGGGACCCGGGGCGCTCCGGGCCGCCCCCGCGCAGCCGGTGACTCTTGCGGCTGCCGGCCGCCACTCGGGCTCCCGCTCGGGCCGCTGCCGCCGCCTCGGCTCACCGCTGTTTCTCCTCCGCCGCCGCCGCCGCCGCTGCCGCCGCCGCCTCCACCGCCGCGGCGCGGAGTTTTCAGACGGGCAGAGACCCGGACGTCACCAGGAGGAGGGGAAGGCGGGGAGGCGGGGAGCGGGAGGCCGCGGAGGGGGGCGCTGGCGCGCGCGCTCGGGGGACGGCACGCAGGGACGGGTGGGGGTGCCTAACCCGCGGGGCTTCCCCTCCCCACACCCCTCTCCCCGAGGGGCGGGGGGCGGGTGACCGGGAACCGGCTAGGGGGACCCGGGTCGAGGTGGATAGAGGCGGGGCCTAGCGGTGGAGCGAGGGAAGAAAAAGGAGGAGGGAAAAGAAGGGGGTGGGGGTAAACAGAGAAGACGGACCCCCACTACGGCCGGAGTGGTGTAGGGGGGTAGTTCCCGCGGTAGAGAAAAGGAGGCGGGGGCAGAAATCAATAAGAGCTTTGGGTGAGGGTGGGCCCGCTCAGAATCGAGGGGGTGGGGGTCGGGTGAGGAAGATTTGGGGGTCCTGAGATCCTGCCTTCCGTGTGGGAAGCAGCACGAGGCTGCTGAATGGAGCACGTTCCGCGCCCGGGTGTTTGCGGTCCGGGATCTTCTGTGCGCACAAAGACTGCTTGGCAGGTGGAGACGTGAAGAACGTTTCAGGAGTGTCAGAGCCACACAGAGTGATCCTTGGATCCTTAGCTTGAAGGGGCAGGGAGGAGGCTATGAATGAGTCTGTGTGAGTGACTTCTGAATCACACCCACCCTCTAGTGCCAACGATGTACTGAGTGTTTCATTGAGTCACTTCCCTGGTCCCTAAGGATGTACAAGCCAAGAGACTCCAAGCCCAGTTGGCAAGCAAGTGTTTTAGTGGGGAGAGGGAGACCCTGTGAAGTTTCTCAGCCTTCATCAGCTGCAAGGCCCAAAGTCTGGCCCCTGAGCGTTCCACCAGGTCCTTCTTCCCAAGCCTCCTGAAACTTGCCTTCCAGTTGGGGCAGGGCTCAGCTTCTAGGGAAACAGGTCTTGCCATTTAGGCTAGACTGTCACGGTGACCTTGAGCCAGGAGAACTCCTTGGGCCTGAGCTTCCTCCTCTGTCAATGAAGGTTTAGACTGAGGATCCCATAGGGCTCAAGTTTCATCCCCAGCCTTCTCTGACTCAGTCTTTCCTGTCTTTCCCTCCCTTGTCCTCTGCCCAAGGCTTTCTACACAGCAGCCCTGAACACACAGAGAGGATAGAGGGAGTGGATAGGGGTGGGGGGTCAGGATTTAGCACTATGAGAATACAAATAGCAGAGCCAATCCCCAGTCTGAATTGCAACCCCGAAGTGAATGTTTTGCTTCTTGTCCATTATGCTTTTCAATATTCTAATTTGTAAAGAGAAAAAAGTGGAAGAATAAAGAAGATCCATCAGAGAAGGAGGCAGGGAGATTGTTTTATCCACTCAGAAAGAGTCCATGGGCATCAAACTGTGTCAGACACTGGACCAGATGCAGGGATCCACAGGTGAGTAAGGCCGAGTGTCCCCTTCACTAAGTTTGGGGTCTAGAGTAAGAGCCAGATGTAGATGCCAGTCATGAAAACACAGTCAGGTTGGTGTCACTTTAGAGATGTGCATGACGTGCTATGGGTTTATGAGGATGGGGTGGGAGTGGTGACCAAGAAAATGAGGTTTGATCCAGCAACTTAGAACTCTGGCCTGGGATTCCTTTTCCTTCCATCTCTCCTCTCTGCCTTTCACGGGTCAACTTCATCCTGAGGTTCGCCCTTCATGTCAGCCTGGCATCAGTTGCTGAGACTACTTGTATTCTTTGTTCATTTTGAGCCCAGGAGAAGGAGGGGCAGTATTTCCCATTTCCCAGCATTCCACTCAAAGGCTCAGAGATTCTCGCTAACTGAAGCAGCTTTAAGACGACTCCTAAACCAAGTACTTTAGCCAGGAAGATAGAATATGCTGGCCAAGGTCCTATATATCACCTCTGGCCCTGGGGAGAAGCCAGCTCCCCTGCAACCACCTGGATGTTTTATAGGAATCAGGGTCTTATGGGAAGAAGTGAATTGGTACAGGGGAGGGAGCCACCATTACCTACTCCATGCAGCTACTATGATGCTACTCGACCTTGGGCAAGTCATTCCCCTCCAAGAACTTTGGGTTCTTCATTGCTAAATGAGGGGTTGGGTGAGATAGTCTTTAAGATCATCATGTCATATCCCCAGAAGTCTTCCTCAGTATCTAAACAGAGCTTCCTAATCCCAGTAGAGGCTGAGGATTCTTGGCACACCCCTCCCCCATTCCTGCCCATCTTTGCTTCAAGGTCTGGGCTGCATTTTTCCTCTAAGCAGTGACGATGTTATCTACTTCCTACAGCGACATGTTAACCACAGTCCTTTGTGGCCCACGCTCTGGTTCAGCTCCCTCCAGGGCCACAGGCTGAAGGAGTAAGGTTAAGGATCCAGGCCCCTAAGTCCCTGGAGAGAGTGAGAATTGTTTGTTTATTTCAACTCATAAAAAGCCACACGAAAAAGAGGTTTAAAAGCTCCAAGCAGGTTATGGATGCCATAAACAGCTTATGTGAGGCTTTTAGGGCGAAAAATCACCTGAGATAGAAAAGTAGGAAGGCAAGCTCCTAGGGTCATTGAGACCCTCTTCCTGTGCCAAGACAGACAGCTCCTCAAGCATCTTTATGGAGCCCGATGTAGAAGACAGAGCTGAAGTGCTGCCTGAGACTCTGGCAGTGGCAGCCTTAGCAACAGCAGCAAGTTTCTTTAGAATTCTTAAAGCTTATTCAGTCATTCAACACAGATGTATTGGACCCTATTATGCACTAGGCATCATGCTGGGCGAGTGAAATATAGATATGAAGAAAATTCCCTAAGGAATTTTTCTTTATAAATACGGTTCCTACTCTCGCGTTAACTGAGAGCCAGAGCTCTAAGGAAGTTCCAGCTGATTTGTGGGCTTCCCTCCCCGGTCCCCACCCCTAAATCCTGTTTCATCATCACCTTCAAGTGTGGGGAGGGTAAATTAGTCAGCAAGCTGTTCTGAGCTCCTGCGTGTGCCCAGCACTAAGCCGGAGGTTATGAGGGGAATCAGGACAAGGGGGGTCTTCACCCTTATGGACTGTCAAGCAGATCCCCAATTCTGCAACTCTTAACTGAGACCATCAGTGTCAGTTGTTTACCTTCTCTATGCCTAGTTTTCTCATCTGTAAAAAGGGGATTATAACAAAAATAATCATATAAAGATTTCTTTTAAGTATTAAATGAGATAACCCATGTAAAGATTTTTTTTCTATAGGAACTTGCACATAATAGGTGCTCAATAAATGTTAAGTATTATCTGTTTTCGTAATAATAGGGCAGTGTCAATAATGAGTGTCTAAAGATATCGAAGGGAAAGAAAGGTAGTCCGGGAAGGCTGCCTGGAGGAAGTGGCACCAAATCGAGTCCTTTATTTTATAGAAAGCTCCAAGGGCAAGGACCTGCTTTCTCTGGCCCAGGGCACTGAGTGAATTTTGGGTGTGGAATGAACACCAACTGGTGGATCACAGTATGGTGCATACAAGTACCTCGACTCCATCAGCATCTCAGCAACATTTTAGTTGTGTGATTTTAAGCAAGTTGCTAACATCACCAAATCTCAATATTCCAGTATTTAAAAGGTGAAGACAAATAACACTGCCTATATCCTAAGGCTCCTGGGGAGGAGGGTAGCAGGGGATAAGGATATCGAATGTAACAGAGTGTTATATATTTCATATGAAATGTTGGTGCTGATCAGTGGCAGAGTCAAGGGAATGTTAGTTTGGTTATGTTGGGAGGCTGGTTTGTAAATAAATGCTCTCCCCTTCCCTCAAGTAGTCCAGACAGAAGGTACTGGAGAACCAGAGCATGGCATGCCTTCTTCTGAATTTAAATAAACTTCATGAGTCAAATTTAGTCAAATATGAAGGATTTAAAAAAAAATCTTAATCATGTGTTTGTTTCTTTTTAGTTTATTAGAACCTGTTTTCACCCAGATTCTACAAATTGACTGTGAGTTTGTTCTTAAAAACCTTCCCCTAGTTTTCACTTCAGTATCAAACAGAAATAATAGACGTGGGTCACCTGTTCCTGAGTGTCAGTGGGAGAGTTGTGCACAAAACATTGTCCGATTGCTAGGAATCCTGGTTCTCTCTGACCAGAGAATGCAAGTGCCTGTTTTCCTGGGCACAAAGAGGTCAGCGGGGGGCAAGAAGATGAAAGTGCCCAAACACCCCACAAAGGACAGAGGGCCGCGGACATGCATCAGTTACACCCCGGCCCCCAACTCCACCCAGGAAAAGGAAACAGTTTCTGATCAGACCAGAAGCGTAGGTAGGCAACATGAAACTGCAGGTTTTCTAGCACCCTGTGTATCAGCAGAGGGAGCTCTAGGTAGCAAATAACTTTCTTCTGACCACGTACTTCCCTGTAGAAAAGACTTGGAGACAGCAAGGAAAAGCTGGGGCCCTAAGCGGATGTGGCATCCACTCTGAGCAGAAGGAATTTGCAACCATAGGGGGTGTGGGGTGGGGGTGGAGGGTGATGGGACAGAAGAGGAGACACCAAAAGGACCCGAAGATCAGAAACCACCACGTAGATTGAGATTATCTGACCTTGTTCTCTACCAGCTCCTTGACCCCCTGAGGTCTCACCGCCTTTATGCTTCCTCTGCAACACCGTGAGGTTTGAAAAGGAGACACACTCCAGGTCTGGGTCTTACACTCTTTGTAGCAGACTTTTTTTTTACTCTTGAAAATAAATGTTTATTGTGTGTGTGAGTGGAGCCTTATATGACCCCTGGGGTTATACACTTAGAATTGTGCCAATGACGGCAGTAATCACGGTGACGATGATGATGGGGTGGGGTGTGGGGGGTGTTGGTGATGGTGAGAGTTAACATTTATTAAGCACTTACCATATGCCAAGACCTGTGTTGAGGACTTCAACAAATAATAGTCATCAAAAACTTATTGAGAACCTACTTAGTACCCAAGATGGTGCCCATGTTGGGGACCCAGTGACAAATAAGACTGGGAAGGTCTCTGCCCTCCTAGAGCTTTTACTTTAGTAGTGCAGATGGTGTCAAGTCACAAAAATAAATATGTACACAAGTACTATCAGAGTATAATGAGCTCTGTGAAGAAAATAAAAAGGAGCCATTCGCTGGAATGACTAAAATAGGTCAAGTTTAAACAGGCTGGTCAGGGGGGACCTCACTGGGAATGACACTGAAGTGTTTCATGAACTGTCTCATGAAATGCAACTATTTGAAGAGTCCAATTTCTTTTATGCACCAAGCATCACCTGTTGGCTGAATAAATAACAGTATACCTATTTTTTAAGTGCATACATACTATTATGATGTATAAATGAACAGTACTGCTTAATTCAGAATAATTCTCTCATCATTTTGGATTTTCCAAAACCATGATTCGTAAAAACTCAGCTATCTGCATGGGCATGACAGGAGGTATAAAGTGGGTTAAGAATGGTTAAGAGTATATATATAAGAATATATATATATTATATATGGATGAATATATATATTTTCATATATGTGTATATTTATGTATATATGGGGTTTTTTGGTTAAATTTACCCTCACCCCTCTCAAAGGTTCAATGTGTTAGAAAGTTTTCTATCTAGCTCCTGTATCTTTAAGTTGGTAGTTTGTTTTCCCTCCAAGCTCATCTTCTCTCATCTTGTTTGCAGCCTTTACTCTGCACCTCCCTATCTCAACCCATCTAGTACCTGGTGTTATTCCTCAGTGTCTCTCAAGTCTCTTTGGTGTGTACATCTTGGGAATCCATTCCAAAAAGAGAAAAAAAAAAGAGTTTACTGGAAGGCTGTTGGATATGCTCAGATCTGCTCACTGCCTACCAAATATTCATTGTTCTCTTCTTGCTTGATAAAGACTCCTGATTTACTTAGGGTGACGATGTGCCCAAACAGAAAAAAAAAAAAAAAGTGGTCCCCAGCTTTCCTTGTAGTTAGGGATGATCAAAGAACAGTAGACATTATTGTGGAGCTTCCAAGAAATCCTTTGGTAGAGAGCGATAAATCACTTGAGATAAGTGTCCTTTTACCCCTTCTTATTCCCATTCTTTCTGCTTGGAATGTGGAAAGGATACCTGGAACTCCAGGAGCCATTTTGTGACAATGAGGATACAAGCCAGTGCAAGAGGTGATGAGCCAGAAAGATGAAAGCAGCCTGGATTTCTGCTACCTTTGTGGTCTGCTGTGTATGGCCCACCCTTGAGTTTTTTTCAAACCTGAATATCAACCCCCCATTGGTTGAAATTACTCAAGCGGTGTTTCTGTTTCTATAACTGGTACGTTGAGGTGTATGATAGAATTGAATGATCTAACTGAAAGAAAGTCAGGAATGAAGCTAGGCCTGATGATCTTGTTTACTAGGTCACTGTGGAAGGAAGAAGCAAGCGGAAGGGAGTTCCCACAAACTCCCTCTACCCCATTTCCCCACTTCCCTGTATTAGTGCAATGGCTACATTTTTATGGAGAGATTATCCAGGCTCCTGCATGAGACCAGCTCCTTCTCCCTTGGCTCACTAGATCACATCCTCACATCCTCACCTACTTATGGACATCACTTCAACACTGCCCTTTCTCATTCTTTTATCACCATTTTCTCCTCTCTGCAGCATCATTCTCTCCAGTATCTAAATTTACTTCTACTTCTCTGATTAAAAACAAAAATGTCCTCTCTTTGCCCCACTTCCCTCTCTAGTCTCTACCCCATGTTTCTGTTCCTTCCCAGCAGAAGTCCTCAAAAGAGTTTTCTAATTCACTGTTTCCAATTCCCCTTTTCCCGCCTCATCTTAAACAGGTGTTCGCCCCCCAGTCCCCCATCAGACCTCACAGACACACACACACACACACACACACACACACACACACACACACACACTAGAACTGCTCTAAAATTACCTCTTCATTACTAAATGTAATAGTTACTTGACTTACTGCAGTGTTTGACACAGTTGCTGCTCCTCCTTCTGGAACCCTTTTTTTTTCCTTTGGCTTCCAGAACACTAGTGTCTGTATTTCTCTCTACTTCACAGGTACACAGGTACTCCTTCTCAGATTAATCCCTCTGCTTCCCACATCGCCCTGCCTCCCATCCTTTCCCAGTTTTCAGTGTTGGCTTTTCCCAGGCCTTTGTCCTGTGACTTCACTTCTTCACCACCCTGCTGCAAGGCTTTCAAAACCACACTATGCTTCAAATGCACAAATTTATAGCTCCAGCCTGGGTTACTCCCCTGAATTCCAAACTCACATACTCACTTGTTTCCATATTTACACTTGGATGTCTAATAGACATCTTCGTCGAGAACAATGAAAGAACTGGGGATTTTTTCCTATTTGCAAGGTAACAAGTTATCCTGCAACAGTTTCCTGGGATGCTGGCAGAAGACATGAGACTCCTGGGTCAGAGGCCAAACACTTTATTACTCACAGCAGAGCAGACAGCAGAACATTCATGTTTGCATCAGTTCCCCTTGCCTCCCAAGACCCATGCATGTGGGTTGGGGGGTGATGCACAGTGGACCAAGGTGGATACTGTGCACATGGCTGATAAATACCCAAATGCTCTAATGAGCTGGAAGCAAACCTGCTAAACCTTTGCCCTAGAGGAAAAATATTATTATTAGCCTGGACAGCAGACATATCTGCCCTCTGCCCCAGAGACAGACTATCTCTATTTTCCAAGACTGCTCAATTATTCAAGCATCCTTGAAAAGGTAGTCCAGAACACAGCGTTTGCTCACAAGATATGCAGAAACATGAGAGACCCATGGAGAACTGTCTCCCAACAATATTAAACATACCTGTCCCAACCGGGATCAGTTGATCAAGTGATCTTCTTTCCCAAACCTGCTCTACCCAAAGCTTTCCTGTCTCAAGACCCCTGCATTCCCCTGGTCCCTTGCTTTCTCTGATAGCACACATCCAATTCATTAGCAATTCTGTTGCTTCTGCCTCCCTGAATCTGAGCACATCTCACCATCCCCACTGCCATCTCCTAGGTCCAAGCCCCCATCCATCATCTCTCCCTCGATATTGGCAGGAGTCTCCTAACGTCTAACCTTGCTCTATTTTCTACACAGCACCCAAAGAGAACCCGATTAAATTTGTGTGATGCCGTCAGTCATTTGTTTGCTCAATACCCTCCAGCAGGATTTCTCTTAGAAATAAAGCCAAGGCAGGGAGTGGGGAACTGAATGAGAGAAAGGGAAGAAATTAGCTGAAGAACATATATGCAAAATGCAAGGACACAGACCACAGTGTGGGGATGGCCAGAAGGAAGGAGGATAGAGGATGGGTAGAGGTGGGCAAAGGAGTGGGGGACATGGGGACATCTGAAACAGTGTCAATAATAAAAATAAATATAAAAGAAATAAATACATAAAAAGAAATAAAGAAATGCCCATGTAAGAGTCTGCAAGGTGCTTCACCATCCAGCCCCCATTACCTCTGTCACCTCACACACCACTGCCCCCACCCCTTACTCGCACTCCTCCAACACCCTGGCTTCCCTGTGGTTTCTGGCACGCACCAGGCAGGCCTGCCTCATGACACTACTCTGGTTGCTCATTCTGCCTGGAGTGCTCTTCACCCTAATTTCTGCATGTCTTCCTCCCTCCCTCACTTTGTTCCAGCTTTTGCACAAAGATCACCTCCTCATTTAAGCTCTTCTGAGTGAAATCGCACTGCCCTGGTCAACCCTCACAATCACCTTTACTTTGTTCTATTTTTTTCTGTAGCCCTTATCATTTTCCTTACAAAAATTATTTATTATAGCTTTTTTGTCTGTATTACTCTACTAGACTGTAAGCTCCATAAGAGCAGGTTTTGTCTGTTTCGTTCATTTCTCTACCCTCAGCACTAAGTGCTAGGCATGTAGTAGGTGTTTAAGTAATTTCTGTTAATCAGTGAATGAATTATGTTCTCAATCATCATTCAAAAATATCTCAGCAAAGGGTGTTGATTGTCCTGACTTGAGTCTAGAGCTCACCTGGGACTCACTGAATGTAGTTATAGGCACAGGGTCCCATAAGAAGATGGAGACCCATCTTAGACCTGTGACGAGGGGGCCACTCACAAGAGGGGAAGGCCAACCATGCTATAGATGTCACATGCAGGGTGATTGATGGCTGCAAACAGGACTTCGGATCCAAACCACCCTGTTTGAATCCTGCATCTACTTCTTACTGACTCTGGGACCTTGGCAACTTGTATCATATCCCTATTTCTTCTGGGAGGACATCTTACCCTTTTCCAGGATCGTCCTGAAGCTTCAATAAATGAGTTAGTGTTAAAAACTACTTGGAGCAGTGCCAGCCACATAGTAACACCAAATACAAAAGCTTAAAACTGTAAAAAAACAATGATAACTTGATAAAATAAATACATATATATATTTGAAGAAATCAATACTCTTTTCCGCATCAAGCAGGTAAATAGAAATAAGTAAGGACATGAAGAAATTACATAGTTCCACCTACAAACTCAATTTATTAGATATATACAGAAACATGCTTACCTTAGTGGAAAATAAATATTCTTTTCTAATATCCATAAAATCTGTCATATACCTGGACATAAAGAAAACCTCAACAAATGAAATAAAAGAGATTGTGCTCAAGACAAATTCTTTGATAATAATCCAGTAACACTGAAAATACATTTTTATAACTTAAAAATTGACAAACATAACCCTAGATAACAAAATTCAATCTTTTTACAAAAAGCAACAAAGAAGAGAACATTCTATAGCAGAATTTATGGAATACAACAAAAGCTGTTGCCAGAGGAAAATTAATAGGCTTCAATGCCTTTATTATAAAGAATAACTAATAAAACAAAATAGGAACTTGTTCCAAACCCCAGAAGGTTAGAATGAGAACAAAGTAAGCTAAAATAAATTTTGAACAAAAAATTAATAATGTTAGAATCTGGGTGTGATGGAATAGAAAGCACAAATAGCAAAAAGGGAAATAAACTCAAATGCTCATTTTTTAAAATACCAGATTAACCCCATCCTCCCCATCCCCAAAAGTCTGATAAGGAAAAAAGAAGATATGGTTATATATATATATATATATATATATATATATATATATATATATTTTTAGTAACTTCTTTTTTTTTAAATATATTTTATTGATTATGCTATTACAGTTGTCCCATTTCTCCCCCATCATTCCCCTCCACCCTACACACCCTCTCCCACCCACATTCCCCCCTTTAGTTCATGTCCATGGGTCATAAGTTTTCTAGCTTCTACATTTCCCATACTATTCTTGCCCTCCCCCTGTCTATTTTTTTCCCATTATCTATGCTACTCATTCTCTGTACCTTTTCCCCCTCTCTCCTCCTCCCATGCCCCTGTTGCTAACCCTCCATATGATCTCCATTTCTGTGGCTCTGTTCCTGTTCTAGCTGTTTGCTTAGTTTGCTTTTGTTTTAGGTGTGGTTCTTGATAGCTATGAGTTCGTTGTCTTTTCACTGTCATAGTTTTATCTTCTCTTTCTTAGATAAGTCCCTTTAACATTTCATATAATAAGGGCTTGGTGATGATGAACTCCTTCAACTTGACCTTATCTGAGAAGCACTTTATCTTCCCTTCCATTCTAAATGACAGCTTTGCTGGATAGAGCAATTTTGGATGTAGGTCCCTGCTTTTCAAGATTTCAAATATTTCTTTCCAGCCCCTTCTTGCCTGTAAGGTCTCTTTCGAGAAATCAGCTGACAGTCTGATGGGAACTCCCTTGTAGGTGACTGTCCCCTTATTCCTTGCTGCTTCTAGAATTCTCTCCTTCATTTTAATCTTGGCTAATGTAATTACGATGTGCCTTGGTGTGTTCCTCCTTGGGTCCAACTTCTTTGGGACTCTCTGAGCTTCCTGGACGTCCTGGTAGTCTATTTCCTTTGCCAGATTGGGGAAGTTCTCCTTTATTATTTGTTCAAATAAGTTTTCCACTCGTTGCTGTTCTTCTTCCCCTTCTGGGACCCCTATAATTCGGATGTTGGGACGTTTAAAGATGTCCCGGAGGTTCCTAAGCCTCTCCTCATTTTTTTGAATTCTTGTTTCTTCCTCGTTTTCTGTTTGGTTGTTAGTTTCTTCCTTCTGGTCCACTCCATTGATTTGAGTCCCAGTTTTCCTTCCATCTCTATCGGTTCCCCATGCATCTTCCTTCATTTCACGTATTGTAGCCTGCATTTTTTCATCTAATTTGTGAGCAAAATCAACCAATTCTGTGAGCATCTTGATGACCAGTGCTTTGAACTGTGCATCTGATAGGTTGGCTATCTCTTCACTGCTTAGAGGAATTGGCTCTGGGGCTTTGATTGGCTCTCCGGTTTGAGCCATTTTTGGTGGTTTTTTGTTTGTTTGTTTGTTTGTTTGTTTTGTTTTGGTTTTAGTCTGGTCGCGGCTATTACGTATGAGGGGTGGAGCCTTAGGTGTTCCTCAGGGCGGGGCAGCCCAGTCGCTGGGTTGTGACGCTATAGGTGGGGGCGGGGTCCGAGAGGGAACAATGGCGCCTGTTCCGCTCTCTCCCGGACTCCAGCCCTTTCCGCTGCTTCCCCTTCGCCTGGATTATCTGCGCACGCGCACGTGCTGTTACGTAGTGAAGAGTGGAGCCTCTGGCGCTCCCCAGTGCGGGGCAGCCCAGTCGTTGGTTTGTGACGCTTTAGGTGGGGGCGGGGTCTGAGAGGGAAGAATGGCGCCTGCTCCGCTCTCTCCTGGATTCAGTCCCTTCCGCCACTTCCCCTGTGCCTGGACCGTCTGCGTGCGCGAATGCGGGATCCCCTGGTCAGCCAGCCGCCTTGTGCGGCCTCACTGGGTCTGCACAGCTGCCCCCCTGTGCCCGGGGTCCGCCAGCTGCTGCCTGTAGGCCCGGGGACCGCCAGCCGCCGCCTGTGCACCTGGGAACTGCCAGCCGCTGCTGCTTGCGTTCCTGGGTCCGTATCTCCACTTTCTCCTGCCGCGACTCCGCCCCTCTTACCGGTCTGGACGAATGGTTGCTGGACTTCCATACAGTTCAGTTCTCTATAAGTTCTGGTTGTTTTCTTGTTTCTAAATATTTGTTGTCCTTAATTTTGGTTGTGAGAGGAGGCACAGTGTGTCCGCCTACGCCTCCATCTTGGCCGGAAGTCCCGATATGGTTATATATTTTTAGAAAACAATAAAAGTTATAGAAGAAAAGAAAAATGAAAAAGATCATTATATGCAATTCTATGGCAAAACATTTGATAAACAAGATGAAATGGCTCGCTTCTGGGGAAAAAAAAAACCGTGTGTGTGTGTGTGTGTGTGTGTGTGTGCGTGCGAGTGCACCCGCATGTGCGTTCGTACACGCACATATACAAGGTCGGGCAGAAGTAACACCTGCCTGACTGTGGTTGGTAGGGCATGTGAACGTCTCGCATGAGACGGACAGCAATTTGAACATTTCACCTAAAGTGTCATTTGGTGTGCTTGAGTGTGATATTGTTATGGTACAGAATTACATGCTCATGATTTTGTAACAAAAGGTTTTTATGTGATAGTAGGGGCATTATTTATGCCAGACCCTCTATGTATATAAAAAAAAATAACCCAAGAAAAGGTAGACAACTTTCAGAAAACAATTACCAAAAAGACATAAAATTTATCATTGAGCCCTGGCTGGTGTAGCTCGGTGGATTGAGCTCGGGCCTGCGAACCAAAGGATCGTGGTTTGATTCCCAGTCAGGGCACATGCCGGGGTTGTGGGCCAGTTCCCAGCAGGGGACACCTGAGAGGCAACCACACATTGATATTTCTCTCCCTCTTCCTCTCTCCTACCCTTCCCCTCTAAAGATAAATAAATAAATAAATCTAAAAAAAAAGATTTATCATTGAAAAAGTCCCCCATATCAGAGAAGTTCATGGCTGAGTTCTACATAACTTTATGTTAAAAACAGATTGCTCCAATGATATTCAAACACTCCCAAATCATACAGTCTGATTTGACTGCAAGATAGAATCACCTGGTAACTTTTTAAGATAATGATATCCAAGCCCCTCCTCAGATATTCCTGTTCAATCTGTGTCCACTATGCCAGGTATAGCATCTTAAAATAGGTCTCCAGGTAATTCTAAATGGCAGCCAGTACTCATAACCTCTGCCATAGAAGGTAATGAGGAACTCTGCAATTCTTCTAAACTCACTTGGTTCTGACCAAGATAGCACCAGAAGAGAAAATTACACATAAATTTTACTTATGAATGAGACAAATATTTGGTCTAAACTACTAGCATCAAATGAACGAAGTGCTATGAGAGTTTATTCCAAAAATTCAGGGCTGGTTTGAATCAGGGAAGGTAACATAATCCATTAATTATATGAGAATCTTAAAGGGGAAGCTGAGAAGCCATTTGATTAAATTTAAGAGTCATTCCTAATAAATCACCAAGTAAAACATTCTAGAAGGAAATCACCTAAATATGATGAAGACTACTGGACAACAACTCTATTAGAAATGATGAGAATGATAAAGTTTAAATAATCACAGAAGTTCTTGCAAATGCCAAAGATAAGAAAGTGTAATCAGTGCAAGCATCGTGGTGGGGGGAGCTTAAAACTTCTCTTTTTCTTGATGGTTTACTTGTATCCTAATGAAAACAAACACTAGTGAAATATTTTAACAAGTAATTCTACTAAAATAAATAAGAGTATTTATAAGGTGACCTGAAACAACAAAATAATACAAGATCAATAGCTCTTCTTTATACTAATAATGACTTTGAAATGGATGTGGGGAGAAATCCAATGGAAGTAACATCGCCCCAGTCACAAAAGTACCAACTATACAATAATGGGAGAAAGCACTGAAGAAGAAAGGTCAGTAATTATCTGAAGAAAACTTTTAAATAATCTTCAAAATTTCATTGAATTTCATAAAATAAGATCCACACAAATGGAAATAAATATTATGTTCTTGAGTGGGAAGACTGATGTAAAATGCAAATTTTACCAAAGTGAATAAATGAAATTAATTAGTAACAGTTTGGTTTTGGGGGGGGGGGGAAGAAAATTGGATTAAATAAAATGCAAGAGGAAATTCCCTAAAATAACCAATAAATAAGTGGTAAGGATTTGCTTGCCTTAACTTATATCAGAATATACCATAAAGTCAATTATAAGCAAATAAAAGTGGTATCTCTGGTTTAGTAGTAGAAAAAAAACAGATCAGTATATAACAAAGGCAAAATTTGAACCAGTAGGGAAATATGGTTTATTTAAAGAATGTTTGTTTCCTCAACTGATTTTCCATTGGAGAAAAATAATGGTGGGCTCTTATACAATGTACAAGAAAATTGCAGGCATATTAAAGTCTGAAACATAAATGAAACAAAACAAAAACAATGAAAATTGAGGAAGAGACAGAGAAAGAGAGAGAGAGAGAGAGAGAGAGAGAGAGAGAGAGAGAGAGAAAGAAAGAAAGAAAGAAAGAAAGAAAGAGAAAGAAAGAAAGAAAGAAGAAAGGAAGAAAGAAAAGAAAGAAGGAGGGAAGGAAGGGGAACAAGATTCATTAAGAATAAATTACAACAGAGGAAGAGGAGGCTGGGGGTCTTGATTAGGGAAGACATTTTTAACAAATTAAGCCTTACGAATGGGGAAAGAATGAGAAAGATGTCTCACATGGTGAAAATACTAGTGGCACATTGGACAGTTATTTACAATGAAGAACTGATTCATGCTACCCAATGGATGAGTTTTAAAACATGTTCAGGAAGGAAGCCAGACACAAAAGACCACACACTATATGATTTCATTTAGATGAAATGTCCAGAATAGGCAGATCTACTGAGAAAGAAAGTAGTAGCTTAGCAATTGCCAGAGGCTGGTTTGGAAAAGAGGAAACGGGGAGTGGCTGATAATGGGTGTGTGATACAGGGGGAGGATGATGGTAATGTTCTAATATTAGATGTGGTGATGGTTGCATAACTGTAAAATATCAATGAGTTTTATAGTATGTAAATTATATCTCCATAAAGTCATTAAAAATATTAAAGAACACCCTGGCCAGGTGGCTTAGTTGGTTGGAGCATGGTCCTGTAAACTAAAAGGTTGAGGGTTTGATCCTCGGTCAGGGCACATAGCTAGCTTGTGGGTTCAGTCCCTGGTTGGGGTTCATATGGGAGGCAACCAATCTCTCTCTCTTTCTCTCTTTCCTTCTCTCTCCCCCTCCTTCTCCTCCCCCTTTCCTTTCTAAGTATATCCTTTGATGAGGATTAAAAGTATATGTGTATTAAAGTCACAATCCACATTTGTTTATTAACTATGTAACTATGCAAAATAGAGGGTATCCTATATCACCAAAGATATAAAAGGCAAAGTTCCTTTTTCTTGAGTTGGCGTATACCACTCCTTTAAGTCAGTTGTCAGAAATCTGAACAGGAGATTGGTAAACTGCCATCACCTACAAGTTCAAGTGTGCATTACCTTAGCATAAGTATGGCGTGGTGATTAAATGTGCCAGCTCTGGAGGCAGACCACACTGGGTTCAAATCCCCATTCCAATGCTTACTCCCTGTGTGGACACAGTCTCAGTTCCTTGTCTGTAAAAAGGGGAGGGCATTATTGTGAGAATGAAACAAGGTGATGTATATAAATAATTTAGGTAACCTCTGGTACACAGTGGGCTCTCAGTAAACGTGATGGTGACTAGAATTAGAGCAGGGAAAGAATCAGAGAATAGTCTAATAAGTGTATTTGTGTTAATTCATTATATTTTTTACTTATATGTACATATTTATATATATATTGACATTTTGTTTTAACATTCACACTTATCCATGGTAAGCTGTCATTTAAAATATTAATTATGTACAGTTCCGCAGTTGTGAGAAAGAGAAAATAATTGCTGGCTTCTTCCAAAGTCGTTTATTAAGCCGGATAGAAAATATATTATATCTTTAAAATTTCTAATGAGTGTGCCAAGGACAGAAGGAAGAGGACTGAAAGCCATTTGTAGAGTGACTAGCGCTCCTCTGCGTACCCTGCACAGAGAGCGGAAACACCGCTGAATCAGCTTGCTTTGGGAGGGACGTCCCACATACTGACGTGGCACAGCGTGGCAGGGCGGGCGCGTGGGATAAAGGAAGATACTGCTATAGTCCAGCGATTTCAACCAGTGTGCCGTGGCACAATGGTGCGCGCCACAAGAATTTTTAAAACATGCCATACCTATTTACTCAAGGGCACTGAACTCTTTTTGCTTAGATTATCAAATTAAAAATGATAATAACTAGTATCTACATCCAAGATTGCTCTATCCAGCAAAGCTTTCATTTAGAATGGAAGGGCAGATAAAGTGCTTCCCAGATAAAGTGAAGTTAAAGGAGTTCATCATCATCAAGCCCTTCTTATATGAAGTGTTAAAGGGACTTCTCTAAGAAAGAGAAGATAAAAAAACATGTATAGTAAAATGACAACAAACTCACAATATTAACAACCACACCTAAAACAAAAACAAACTAAGCAAACAACTAGAACAGGAACAGAACCACAGAAATGGAGATCACATCAAGGGTTAGCAACAGGGAGTGGGAGGAGAAGAGAGGGGGGAAAGGTACAGGAGTAAGTAGCATAGATGGTAGGTAGAAAATAGGGGGAGGGTAAGAATAGTGTGGGAAATGTAGAAGCTAAAGAACTTATAAGTATGACACATGGACATGAACTAAAGGGGGAGAATGTGGGTGGGAGGGGGTGTGCAGGGTGGAGGGGACTGAAGGGGGGAAAATGGGACAACTGTAATAGCATAATCAATAAAATATATTTTTAAAAATGACAACAACCAACATAATAATAGTCATCCAGTGTGAATGAATCAAAATTATACCTATTTTTCTGTCAGATTGGTGAAAAATATACTTTTTGGTGTCCTGCAGAATTTTAGTAATTAGTTTATGTGTGCCCCGAGATGAAAAAGGTTGAAAATAATTGCTATTATCTTTCCTAACTGGATGACTCAGTTGGTTAGAGAGCATCATCTTGATAACATCAAGGTTGCGGGTTTGATCCCCAGTCAGGGCACATACAAGAATCAACCAATGAGTGCATAAATAATTGGGACAACAAATCGCTGTTTCTATGTCCCTTTCTCTCTCCCTTCTTTTCTCTCTAAAAGTAAAAAATAAAATAAAGTAAATAAGGAAGGAGGGAGAGAGAAAAAGGAAATCCCTACTATAATCCACCACAGTGATAGCATTCTGGGTCAGAAAAGACACTGCTAATTTTGGGGGGTTTAAAAATTATGCATAGAAGAAACATGAGGGTGCCTTTTGGGGTCCTGGAAGTGTTCTATAACTTGATCTAGGTTAGTAGTACACTGAGAATATATGTGTAAAAATTAGTTGAGCTCTACATTTAAGATGTATATACTTTACCCATTTTATGTATTTTACATCTCTGAGAGAGAGAAAGACAGAGAGAGAGATTTGGAATCTAACCAAATGTTCCAAGGAAACACTTCTATATGCAGGAAAAAAAAAACCTTATTTGTAAAATAGTCATCATAACACCTTTACAGTAGCAAAATATCAGAAACAACCCAACTTTGAACATTATTGTCTAATGGTAAAGTAAATTATAACATATTCATTTATTGGAATATTTATATCTATGCAACAATTAAAATGTGTGTGGAGAGTTTGCAAAAACATGAAGATACACTATGTTATAAAGTTATTTTTTTTAATCAGGACATAAAATCTTTACATGTAATATACAAACATAATTATACTAAAATATGTGCAGGATAATGACAAGAGGGAAATACCCTAGATTTTAATACTATCATTAAATGACGGATCGGTGGGTGATTTTGTTTTCTTCTTTCAAATTTTCTGCATTTCTAATAAATGTATTTAAATCTTGCCCTGACTGGTGTGGCTCAGTTGGTTGAGCATCATGCCATGAAGCAAAAGGTTGGAGGCTTGATTCCCAATTCCTAGTCAGGGCACATGCCTGGGTTGCAGGTTTGGTCTCTGGTCAGGGCGTGTACTTGAGGCCACTGATCAATGCTTCTCTTTTACATTGATGTTTCTCTTCCCCTCTTTCTCGCTCCCTTCCCCATCTCTAAAAATAAGAAATAAAATCTTTAAATAAATAAATGTGTTTAATTTTCATAATTGTATAAACACAATGCTTTTAAATTTACAATAGAAAAAAGCAAACATTGCAACAGGAATCAATCTTGCAGTGACTAATAGTGTGAGATCTTTGGAATTTCAGACTTGAAGTCAGAAGCTCATCTCTTGACTTTAAAAGGTCAGTCATTCCTACAGCTAAAACCAATTTCCTAAGGAGATCACCATCAGTCTTGGCATTGCAGCTCAGCTGTAGCCTCCCCACACAGTTTTGAGATGTGCCTCCTAATCATAAAATAGTTTGCTACATCCTACCAATTGAGGATTTGTCCTTCATCGCCAGAAAAACCTCTTCAGATAACTTATACTTTGGGGAATTTTCTGTACTGCCAGTGCTAAAAAAAAAATGATATAACCAAAGGAGACAATATCCCAAGATGAGATCATACCAATATACATATTCTCAGAGGAAGCTCCTTTGTCCCTATAGTTATGAGCATTCCAGGTATCCTCCAAAACCTTCAACCCAAAGGAATGATCCACATTAGAGTAGGAGGTACAATACTTAGAGGAATTTGGGCTCAATCTTCAAGCAAGCTTGCTAGTGGAGACATAGGTGATGGCAGTATTAAATAACCTCAATGCATTTATCTTTTAGTCATCTGTTTGTTAAGTATTTATTGAATACTAGACCTTGTGCTAAAGTCCATTATTTTTTAAGCTTCACTAGGGGTTGGCAAATAACTTGGATCTCGTATGCCAAATTTGATCAGTTGGTAGTGGTAGCTTAGAGTGCTCTGTTGGAAAAAATTCTGGTATCCAAACTCAAATGAAAAGAGCAATGATCAATTGGTAACGTCTGCTATTATTGTGAAAGAGGGAATGTAGGTGTGCGCGCCATGCATTTGCCATGTCTGCTGGATTACTTCTGCCAATTTAATGATGATCACTTAAGCCTTGACATGTGCTCTGTTTCCTACAGGTCAAAAACAAACAAACAAAGTTTTTATCCAAATTAACACTATTGGAGGAACATTAAGAGAAAAGGAAAAAAGTGAATGTCGACCATCTGCTACATGCTAGACCTTGTACAGTCCTCTTTACATTTAAAGTGATAAAGTCTTCACATATCCCTTTGCGGTAAGCCTTGTTATCTCCTTTTTACAGATGAAGATGTAGGCTAAAAGAAAGGAAATAACTTGTCAATGTCCCAGGCTCAGTCACAGCGGACTTATTCTCCCATCCAATGAGTGACTCAGGCTTAATACAGAACCAAATAAAGTATAATAATGTTTCCTCCTTTTCAGAAGGGCATAAAACCAATTCTACTAATTTTTTATTATTACTTTAAACAGCTCCCTTTGGAGAAGTATTCAATCCAGTTTATTCATCTCAAAAAGGCACAGTCTGTTCCCCTTTCTGCCCACCCCTAGAGTGGCTAGTGTCATTCTGTAAGTGTGGTACTCATGTCACTGAAGCAGTATTCCCAGAGCTTTATGATCTTGGCCCCAAATGCACACTCTATGGATGAACACCCCCAAATCCAACCAACTCTCCTTTTCAGCCTGGTTCAGATATCTGTAACTACTTGGTGGACCACTCATCACCCCATAAAATCCCATATAATTATATCTTATTAAACATTTACTATGTGTCAATCCCTCTGCTAATAGCTCCAGCCGCACTATTACATTGCATCCTCACTCTGTCCCTATAACATAGACACTGGAGTTATTCCGATTAGACAGATAAGAGATATGAGACTTTAGAATCAAGTGACTTAGTCAAAGTCACAGAACTAGTAGGATAGAGCTGAGACTCCAACCCAGACAGTCAGACCTCCAAGTCTCTGGTTTAACTTCAATTTAAACTGTTTAATCAATTTTTAGTTCTTACTAATTTTCAGCAGGTCTTCCCTTCCTGAGTTGAGTTACCAGAAAAGTAGACTCTGAGACAAAGACTTGGGTGGAAGTAATATATTTGGATGAGGACCCCAGAAAATACCAACAGAAGAGTGGGAAACTGAGGCAGGGAAGGGAAGGAAGCCTATACAATGAATTTCATCAACCAGTTACCACTATGGGAAACTAGAGTTCAATCCTGCTTGAAGAACTGCAGGAAACACCATATAAAATATGTCCAAAGGGCAAAGGAGCTGCGGTATTCATACACCAATTCCTAGCAGTTAGTGGTCAAGGGCTTCTCTCAAGGGACATGAATTGCCTGGTACTTCTAGTTGAAATAGGTAATGTGTTGAAATAGCTGGAACCAATAAGGGCTACAAGGAGATAGGAAGACCAACCCTCAATGGATTTACAGCTTAGAACCTGCAGCAAACCAGCTCCATCCAACATGGTGACTGATTTCACTTTTCAGTAACTCTTAGCCTTATTATAGGCTCATTATAATACATTGACATACGAAATGGCATCCCTGAACCACCACAATCAGAAATGGACAGTCCATATGAAGAGACAAAATGGCTCAAGATGCTCTTTGGTGCTCTTCTGAGAAGTCTCCACCCCTTTCCTGGAAAAATCCTGACTATTCCTTCTTACTGAGTGCCCTACCCCTCGACTGAACGAGCCTCAATAGTAAAAGTAATTCCCACTATGGAGGGGCTGTTCTGTTCGTGGAGTAGCCCATTCTCTTTCTAATGCTTCACTAATAAACTTTTTTTTTTCACTTTAAACTCTATGCCAGCTCACATTTGAATTCTTTTCTGCAAGAAGCCAACCCACAGTGGGTTATGGCGCTTTGGCTCCCAGGCCCCCAGATGCCTTCATCTCAGTGAGCCACACATGTGGGCACAGTGGGCTCCGGTGACCAGAAAAAGCCCCTGGGCAAAGCTCTAGGGCTGGCAGTGGAAGCCAGGGAGCCTGTGCAGAAACATAAAAGGCCGAAGGATGTGGGCAGGACAACAGCAGTGGCCGCAGTGTCGACTCCATTTTCTTCCTCTTTTTCATACTAAGCAACTTTATAGAAGTATCGGTTATAGACCCTAACATTTTCCCATCTGAATTGTACAGTTTTAACAATTTTCAGAAAATTTACTGAGGTCTGTGACCATCACCATAATATATAGGGTGAGGCAAAAGGAGGTTTATAGTTGTTCGTTTGGAAAATAATGTAATAATTAATAAATACTAATACTAGAATAAACTGTGTGTTTTAAGTGCTCACGACTGTAAACCTACTTCTGTCCCACCCTGTACTTTTAGAACACTTTCATCACCACAATTAGATCCCACATGCCCATTTACAGCTAATCCCCACTCCTACTGCCAGCTCCTGGCAACCATTCATCTACTTTGTTTCTATGGAATTTACTTCTCTGGACATTTTACATAAATGAAGCAGTACAATATGTGGTTTTCTGTACATATGAGAAAGTCCCTCTCCGTGTGGCGCAGGTGGCAGAAAGGAAGTAAAATAAAGATGGGCAAGTGCTCAGCAAGTAACTTTTCAGTGTAGGAAATGGGGACATTCTAGATGAAGCAACCAACGGCCAAGTGACAGTTGGCCAGTAAGAGACTCCCACCCCCAAGCTTGACCCATTTGCCCCAGGATCATTTGCTCCATGAAAGCTTTTGAGTCAATCTATCTTAAAGACATTTTTTCAACACAATGGACAGGCAGGCGGAAAGCTATTGGTTAAAAGGCCTTGAAGCCCACTGGCCAACCAATCTCAGTATTGAGACAAATGGGACTCAGATGCCCCTATGCGGTTACATCAAAGTATTTCTGATGGTCTTGGGATCTGAAGAGGTTAAGTCCTTGGAAGTGACCGATGTGTAGAAGCATCTTGGTTCCTTATCTGGCCTGACAATTCCTTCATAGTTTCTCCCCTGTCTTTGTAGAAATTAATAAAATAGAACAAACCTTGCTGATGGAGAGTGACAAGATCAGACCCATCCAACTGTTCAACCACGGTTTGCATCCTACAGGACTGCCACCCAGGACCTGAGACCTCCTGCCATCCCCTGTGTCTGTTGGATAAATTTGTTCTGACTCCCCACCCAAGGAGCATAATTGGCCCATAACTGTCTGTAAACAGCCACTGATATTCACAAACATTTTAGAATGTGGGATGTGTTCCACACCACCTCACCCAAAGCAGGCTGTGACCTTGTGGTTGAAGGTAATTTTCTCTGAGCTGTTCCTGCTTGATTCTGGACCAACCCACAGAGTAGATGTTTGGCTGTTGTACATTTTGGGATCCCTGTTGTATGCTCCTTACAAACATCTCTTTTCTTCTTTGCGTTATGAACCAATTGAGAAACAGGCACAGGAACGAATCACTGACTAAAATATCAGCTTTACTATTGGTGATGCTGGGCTGGGAGGTATGGCTTGGACCCATGACCACAGTGTGGCTCCATGGTATCTGCCCCTGAGCATGGATCCTGGGATCCAAAAAAGAGGAACAGCAGGTGAGCAAAACACTTACCCTAGCAGCTGCAAGGGAACTGTGCTGGACTCTAGGCATGAGAGAGGCAGACATCCTCTCTTGGCCAGAACCCAAGCCCTGATCCAGGCATGTTGTCTCTGTGTAAGACACATTCATACCCTTTTTCTCCTCTGTTAATACTTCTTTGGCAATGTTTACTTAGATAGAAATTTGGTTCCTTCAATCTGTAGGGTATAGAGCACGTGTCAAGGTCTAGGTGGCCATCATTAAACTGACAAATAATCCAGTATATATGGCAAATGCATGGCACGTACATCTCTACAATATTGGTGGGCCCCATCTAATCAGTTGAAGGGCTGAATAGAAGGAAAAGACAGGCCTCTCTGAGCAAAAGGGAATTCTCCAGCAGACTGCCTTCAAACTGAGACTGTACCATCAACTCTCCTGAGTGTCTGGACAGCAGGCCACACTGTAGATTTGGACTCACCAGTCTCCATAATCATGTGAGCCAATTCCTTATAATTTTCTTCCACCTATATACACATCCTATTGGTTCTGTTTCTCTGGAAAACACTGACTAATACAGCAGGCATGGTCTTAGCTAGATGGTTGAAAACCTGCTTGAAAGAAGGGGAAAGAGTTAGAAATGTCTAGAACAGGGAGATGAACACAGGGAGAAAATGTGGTTTTGCTAAGGTCTGGCTTGGGTTGCTACGGCCACCTCTCAATGGATCAGTCACTCCAGAGAACTCTTGGGCTGATGCAGGTCCAGAATAGCATTTGGTGTCTGGTGGGCACTCTCATGGGTGTGGATCAGCGTAGGCAGTTATCATTATCTCCCTTTGCCTCATTTTAAAGTTTGCTTGTAATTGTAAGATTCCATCATTCTGCACTTAGGGCCACAGTACCCAAAGATGGAGAGAGAATGAAGGAGAGATTGGTGTGGGTGTAAAGAGAAGAATAAGAATAAACAGGCCAGTCTTGCTCCAGCAACACCAAAAAATGCCATCTGGATAGCTCCAGGGCAGTTTCTTGATGCTGTTGACATTCAGGACTGGGTCCTTTCTTGCTCTGGGGGTCTGTCTAGTGCCAGGTAGGATATTTAGAAGATCCCCTGGTTGTGACAACCAAAAATGTCTGCAGACATTGGTAAATGTCCTGTGTCGATAAAATTGCTCTTTGTTAAGAACCATTAAATTAAGAGAATGTAAACCTGCATACCTCTAAAAGTTCAAATTGTGTGTGAGGGGGCACCCCCCAAAACAGAATTTATTTATTAAAAAATGTGTATTTATTCTTACATGTTTAAACTTCAGTTACCTTCAAAGTACTCTCCATTTGATACAATACACCCACCAAGACAGTTTTTCCACTGCTCCAAACAGTTTTTGAACTCATTGATTTTGATGCCATGTAGTGCTTCTGTTGTTTTTTGTTTCACCACTTTCACATTGGCAAAACGTTTCCTTTTGAGCACTTTTTTCATCTGGGGAAACAAAAAAAAAAAGTCACTTGGGGTGAGATTGGGTGAATAGGGAGGGTGCAGCACAGGGGTCATGCCCTTTTTGGCCAAAACCTGCTGGACACTCAGTGCAGTGTGGGCAGGTGTGCTCATAAATCACCCATCATGAAATGGGCAAATGCGCTGAGTCTTCAAAATAAAATTCACTGAAGCTGAACACAGCCTCTCACAACAATGCCAGCTGGTACACTGATATGGATGGGTTCCTAGAACACTCACCTAGTGGGGGAAGCCAGTAGTACAAGGGGCCCACCCTCCAGATAATTCTGTTTTGGGGGGAGGTCCCCCATTGTTTATCCAAGGGAATGATGGGCTCATGGCAGAGGATACTTAAAGCCCATTTCCTGGAACACTAATTGTTCTTTTTATTTATTTATTTATATTTTTTTAATATATTTTATTGATTATGCTATTACAGTTGTCCCATTTCTCCCCCATCATTCCCCTCCACCCTGCACACCCTCTCCCACCCACATTCCCCGCTTTAGTTCATGTCCATGGGTCATAAGTTCTTTAGCTTCTACATTTCCCACACTATTCTTGCCCTCCCCCTGTCTATTTTCTACCCACTATCTATGCTACTCATTCTCTGTACCTTCCCCACCTCCTCCCCCCACGCCCCTGTTGCTAACCCTCCATATGATCTCCATTTCTGCGGTTCTGTTCCTGTTCTAGTTGTTTGCTTAGTTTGCTTGTGTTTTAGGTGTGGTTCTTAATAGCTGTGAGTTTGCTGTCTTTTCACTGTCATAATTTTGATCTTCTTTTTCTTAGATAAGTCCCTTTAACATTTCATATAATAAGAGCTTGGTGATGATGAACTCCTTGAACTTGACCTTATCTGAGAAGCGCTTTATCTGTCCATCCATTCTAAATGACAGCTTTGCTGGATAGAGCAGTTTTGGATGTAGGTCCCTGCTTTTCATGATTTGGAATATTTCTTCCCAGCCCCTTCTTGCCTGCAAGGTCTCTTTTGAGAAATCAGCTGACAGTCTGATGGGAACTCCTTTGTAGGTGACTGTCCCCTTATCCCTTGCTGCTACTAGAATTCTCTGCTTCATTTTAATCTTGGCTAACGTAATTACGATGTGCCTTGGTGTGTTCCTCCTTGGGTCCAACTTCTTTGGGAGTCTCTGAGCTTCCTGGACTTCCTGGTAGTCTATTTCCTTTGCCAGACTGGGGAAGTTCTCCTTTATGATTTGTTCCAATAAGTTTTCCACCTGTTGCTCTTCTTCTTCCCCTTCTGGGACCCCTATAATTCGGATGTTGGGACGTTTAATGATGTCCCGGAGGTTCCTAAGCCTCTCCTCATTTTTTTGAATTCTTGTTTCTTCCTTGTTTTCTGGTTTGTTGTTAGTTTCGTCCTTCTGGTCCACTCCATTAATTTGAGTCCCAGTTTTCCTTCCATCTCTATCAGTTCCCCATGCATCTTCCTTCATTTCATGTATTGTAGCCTGCATTTTTTCATCTAATTTGTGAGCAAAGTCAACCAATTCTGTGAGCATCCTGATCACCAGGGCTTTGAACTGTGCATCTGATAGGTTGGCTATCTCTTCATCACTTAGAGGAATTGGCTCTGGAAATTTTATTTGTTCTCCGGTTTGAGCCATTTTTGGTGGGTTTTTTTGGTTTGTTTTGGTTTGGTTTTAGTCTGGTCGTGGCTATTACGTAGTGAGGGGTGGAGCCTTAGGTGTTCCTCAGAGCGGGGCAGCCCAGTCGCTGGGTTGTGACGCTACAGGTGGGGGCGGGGTCCGAGAGGGAAGAATGGTGCCTGTTCCACTCTCTCCTGGACTCCGGTCCCTTCCGCCGCTTCCCCTTCGCCTGGACTGTCTGCGCGCTCGAATGTGGGACCACCTGGTCAGCCAGCCGCCTTGTGCGGCCTTACTGGGTCTGCACAGTTGCTCCCATGTGCCCCATGTGTCAGCCAGCTGCCGCCTGTGGGCCCGGGGATTGCCAGCCTCCGCCCGTGCACCTGGGAACCGCCGACCACTGCGGCTTGCGTTCCAGGTCCGCACCTCCACTTTTTCCTGCCGAGACTCTGCCCCTCTTACCGGTCTGGATGAATGGTTGTTGGACTTCCGTACAGTTCAATTTCCTATAAGTTCAGGTTGTTTTCTTGTTTCTAAATATTTGTTGTCCTTAATTTTGGTTGTGAGAGGAGGCACAGTGTGTCCGCCTACGCCTCCATCTTGGCCGGAAGTCTAATTGTTCTTGATGGCAATTCAAAGCATCACCTTTATATTAAAACAAATGTGGATATACTGCAGAGCGGAATCCCAAACTTAAAACTGGGGAGAGTTTTCATGTCTGAGGTGGGGCAATTTGGCTGCGCTCCCAGAACACCCAGCAGGTGCACATTTACATTTCTCTACCCCTAATAGTAGTACCCTTTATTGAGTGCTTACATGTGCCAGGAACTCATCCCTAGGAGCATCTGGGTTCCCACTTGGTCCTTATAGTCCTCTCTAATTAACTCCATTTTGCAGATGAGGAGACTGAGAGCCAGGCAGGTCCTGAAACCCTTCCAAAGACTGGCTGTTGCTCAGTGGTGAAGCTGGCATTGGAACGCAAGTCTGTCTCACTCAACTTTTTCCCAAAGTGCTTCTGGGAAAATCTATGAAAATGTGAGCAACATCCTGGCAACATCCTGGTGCTGGTTGGTGGGATGCCTTAAGGAAAAGTAAGGCTCTGTTGAAACTGGCCAACTCTTAGTCCCATCCGGGGTGGAGAGGGAGGAGAAGGGGTGAGCCTTAGGAGAGGTTGAATACTGAAAAGAAAGCGATTCCCAAGGTGGGGACCACTCCTTGAGGGGGAAACGGTCAATCAGCTTGGTAGCATCCCCTTAAAACTCCAGAGTCTTAGCTAGAGACCCTCCTAAGTTATCCCCTCAACACCCAGCTGGGACATCCCCTCAGGAGTTGTTTTCTTTTCAGCCTGTGATTTATGGGTTCTTTTTCTGTGTTTCTGCCGTGCCTATGACCACAGTGTGGACAAGCGTCTCCCCACCTTCAGCCATAATGGGGACTTCTATAGCAGACTGTCGTTCCTGGGAGCCACTCGTCCTGATTTGCTCACTACTTTTCTTTCTTTAAATGGACTTGCTCTTTTTAAAGGGTACATTTATTTGAAAAAGGAAACTTTATATCTCTACCCTAAAAGGAAAGACTGGTTTTCCTTGCCCTGACCAGAAAATCACTAGAAAAATAAATACTACAAAAATAAAAAAGACTATTGCATTCTAGTTAGTTAGCCAGATGGCTGTCTTTTTTCAAAGGGGAGACCTAGCAGCCTTGGAGAAATTATGGTCATAAGCATCTAGCTGAGACTTTCTCCTTGGTGTAAGAAGAGTTGCTGGAAGAGATTTGAAAAGAGAATCATTTTCTCAAGGTATAATTAATTCACTGCTGTTAGTGTTCACGTCACTACCTGAAACCATGTGCTTCAACGACGGTATGTATTTCACACCTGAGGAAACATAGGTAGAGGGATTGCTATGGACTCAACTGTGTTCCCCAAAAAGTCAAATGTGGAAATGCTAAAGCCTAGTATCTTACAATGCGACTCTTGGGAGATAGGGTCTTGACAGAGGCAACTGAATTAAAATGAGGTCTTACGGGTGGACACTCATCCAGTCTGACTGCTGCCCTTACAAGAAGAGGGATTTGGACAGAGACATGCGCAAAGGAAAACCATGTAAAGACACAGGGAGAAGACAGCCATCTGCAAGCCAAGGAAAGAAGCCTGAGAAGAAACAAATCCAGATGACACACTGACCTTGGACCTCCAGCCTCCAGAGCTGTGAGAAGATACATTTCTGTGTCTAAGCCACCCAGTCTGTAATACTGTGTTGTGGCAGGTTTTACAAATGGAAACAGGGTTACCTGGGCCCCATCTGGGTTCCACATACCTGGGTTCAAATCTCACCTCTGGAACTTAACTAACCGTGGGATCTTGAGCAAGTTTCTTTACCTCTTGAGGCCTAGGTTTACTTATTTCTCCAAGGTGGGTTAACAATAACATTTACATTATTGAACTGTTCAAAGTATGAGAAATATATTCATATTGCTAGTTCCTGGTTCCTAGTTCCTGGCACAGAATAGAACTCCAAACATCAACAAAAGCAAGAAGAAAAATAAACCAAAAAATACCACCTGAAATTGTTATTATCACAATAGTTGGAATACTTCCTGATCCCCTGTGAACTTGAAGATGTTTGTTATCTTTATCTCTAAAAAATAATCAAGCGTCAGGAGTTTGGTGCTAAAGGACTAAGGGCTCCATCTTCGATAATAACCAAGTGTGGAGGGGTGTGCAGGAAACAAAATAATCACTCCTCTTGACTCTTCCCCAGAGCTACCAAGATGTCTTATTTTATTTATTTGATTTGATTCTTATTTTTAATCCTCATGCACCCCAACTGAGGATCAAGGATCCCCAGTCAGGACACGTTCGGCAAGCAACCAATCCATATTTCCCTCTCACACTGATGTTTCTCTCTCTCCAAAATCATGTCTGCCAACTTGTTTTCCCCACTCAACTCCTCCTTCACCAGGACGGGCCTTCTTCTGCTGCCTCTCTGGCAATCATTCAGTGTTTTCAGGGACCCACTTTACCATCCATCTTTTAAACAGGCCCCTTGAACATCTTACCTGGGTCCCATCTCTTGTCTATTACACAGCCAGGCTGGGAACCCAGGCTTGTATGACCCATGACACACCCCAGGGGTAACAGAGAGATTAGAAGTGGACTTTGATTTGCCAATAATAATAATATACTCATTAATTATCATTTATAGTCACTCATTACAGTGATGGATGTGCATGGTGAAGTATAATGCAAAGTTCTTGCTTACCACAATAATGGTGGTTTGGGCATCTTTTTACCAAGTATTTGCTGTGCACTTGCACTTCACATGCATTATCCTTCGGATTCCTCTCCACACCACTTTCACATCCATTATTTTATTATGCCCATTTGATATATGAGGGCACTGAAACAGAGGGAGCCTCATATTACTGCCAGCACTTCCACTGTTTAATAAATTCAGAGAGAGACTGGAGGGCAGGGAATGAAAAAGTGAAGACACGTTGGAGAGGAGGGAAAAGAGAAGGAGCTGCTTCTGTCTTTTTTGATGGGTCCTCTGCACAACAGCAAGACTGTATCCTCTAAATTCTCCACTCCCTGGGACTCAGGGACTCTTTCACCCTGAAGCTACTCCAGGGATGGGAGCTGGTCACCAGAAACACCAGGTTGTGATCAGAAGGTTGGAATTTTAAGCCTCATCCCACATTGTCCAGAGAGGGGCTGGAAATGGAGTTAATGCGTGATCATGCCTGCATGAGGAAGCCTCCATAAAATCCCAGGAGTCTGGTATGGGGCTCAGAAAGCTTCCAGGAGGGTGAACACATCCACACCAGGAGGGTGTCCCACCCCAACTCCGAGGGAACCCTCCCAAACCTCGCCCTACACATCATTTCATCTGGCTGTTCATCTGTGTCCTTTATCATGTTCTTTAATAAACTAGTAAACATAAGTATTTCCCTGAGTTCTGGGAGTTGTTCTAGCAAATTCATCGAACCTGAGGATGCAGTTACAGGAACCTCTGATTTGTAAATCAGACAGAAGTTGTGGGTACCTACTTCTTATAACTGGCATCTGAAGTGCGCATCTTTAACTTTTTGGACCTGATGTTATCTCCAGGTAGACAGTGTCAGAACTGAGTTAAATTGTAGGACACCCAGCTGGTGTCACAGACTTGCTTCACGTGGGAAAACTCCCCCCACATCTGGTGTCAGGGAAGTGTGAGTGTGGCAGTTGTACGAGAGTAAAGGAGTCACCACATAGGAGGAGGACTGGGTTTTTCCCTATGTGGGGTGAGGATGGGGGGAACCCAAACATTTAGCCGGTAGCAAAGGCCTCCTCCCTGCGCCCCCTTACCTCTTCTTCCCTCTATGCATGTCTGTCTGTGTCCAAATTGCCCCCTTTCATAAAGACACCAGTTATATTGGATTAGGAACCACCCCAATGACCTCACTTCAACTTCTGTAACCACTTAATTTCCAAATAAGGTCACATTCTGTGGTACCAAGGGTTAGGACTTCAACATAAGAATTTAGAGGCAACATAGTTCAACCCAAAACACCATCCACAGTGGGTGCATCTCAGGTTTAACCACCTCTCTGGATGGTCTAGCCCCAACTGTGTTCAGCATCCTTCTCCAAAAGGAAAACATTCTCCAATTCCTCGTACTGAAAAGTAGAAACTATTCTCCAAACTAACTTAAACCTCCTCCTGTCACAGTTCACATTAATCTCCTTTCATTGTCCTAAGATAACGATATTCCCTCCTTTCTATTTTGTCTTCAGTTTTTGACGCTCCTTAGAGCTGAACCACCCCTCTCCTTCCCCTTCCCCTCCCCCTCCCCCAACTTAGGAACTGAGAAGAGAGACAGGGAGAGGCTATTCAAATCACCCTCTTTAGTTCAAAATGTGAGCCAGATGCTGTCAAGGACTGGAAAAGGAAGGTAGCTCATGGTTGTGGTTCAGAAGCTTGAGAGCTTTAGTTTAAAAATAGGTGAACTGAAATAAACATAGAGAGCTACTCAGATGGCACCAAAATAGAGTGGTAATTGATCTAATGCAACTTTTGCCTGGGATAACATCATTATTCGTGAAATTATGTCAGTGTGGCTGCTGCCAAGTCAGCAAGCACTTACAGGACGTGACTTCTAATTTAGGAATTGGACTATTTGTGGCTCATCTTCGAAAACACTGGGTAGCCAGACTTCTTTGTGAAGGCGCTTGTTTTAGCTTGAAATTTACAACGTTGAAGTGCAGAGGAGGTGCCCTGTGGGGGGTGGGGGGCACTCACTCTCCAGCCCAGCAGTCAGCTCTTTGGGGTGGGCCTCAGGGCAGGGATTTGGCCCCAGGTCAGCTCACACCCTGTGATGCCGTGAGGCAGGGGCAGATCTGAGAACCCACTTGAGTCACTCTGACACCACCCAGTACTTGCTCCAGAGCTAAGCCCCGCCTGCACTGAGAGTCCAAGGCTTCTTATCTCTCCCTCTGACCTACTTCCTTCCCCTTCCTTTCCTAGGTGTTGATTCCCAGCAAACACCTCGCACCCCAGACTCCAGCTCAGTACCTGCTTCCAGAAGACCCCACCTGTCACATGTGCCTCCACAGTTTCCAAAGTCCGTGCTTGTTTCCATTTGTGTCTGTTGCAAAGGCTGAAATTACCCCTTCCTGGCTTCTTGGAGTTGGCAGGAGGATTCTTCTATGAAATCTCAAGTGGAAGAATATTCTAAATTATTTAAGAATACAATGCCAGAATATTTGGCTTACACAAAATAAGCTACATGTGTGAAAATTATTGTTAGAAAGGAAAGCCATTCCTTTATTTGCAATTTCGTTTCACAATTGCAGTGCCAGGCACCATTCTGGGTGTCTCGAGCACCATGGTGAATGAGACAGACTCAGGTTCTCAGAGCTTAGGTTCTACGGGAGGAGAGAGACAATATACAAATAAATATGTTAGTGAGGAAGAATAGATGTTAACACTCAGGAAGAAAATAAAATGGGAGGTGTTAGCCAGTGACAGGGCATGGGAAGATTCTTTTCATCAAGTGGTCAGAGTGGATTTCTGGAGTAGGTGGCAGCAGTTTTGAGAAATAAGAGACAAAGAAGATCCAGAATCCTGCAGATAAAATATCATGTGTTGCAACTGAAAAGACCCACAAGTTCCTACTCAAAGCTGAATTTAACCAAGAGCGTCATCTAATGGATGGTGAGGACCACCCTGCTTATCTGAGATGGGCAGCTAGACCACTGAACATCCGTAGAGGTCTCCATGAAAACTGAGGCTAGGGTTGGTCAAGCCGCAGAGATGTGGCCCAGAACAGAAACCAACCGTCAAAGTGATTCTTAATTCTCACTTTAGATTTTTATCCAGAAATGCTGAGGAAAGTGGCTTTGCCAACTCCCTTGGTTTATGCAGTAGGTCATGGATGGCACAGAGCCCTATTAGCAGGCATTTAAACAATCCCTTATCATCTTTTCGGAGCTTTATGCTGGATTTTTTTTCACTTTGTCCAATTCTCCACAACTCGATTTTAAAGGTCATTATATGAACTGCAAAGATGCATCAAGGGATGAGGTCATTTTTCATGCAGGGAAATGCTTTAGTCTTACGTGCTGTGACTTCTGTGCCCCATAGATGCTGATCTGAGTTCTAAAGAGACAATTCTAGTTCAACATTGCATTGTTTGGGGGGAAAAGACTGCCTTCCCTTCGAAAAGTCGCTTCGCCTCCTCACCAAAGGCAGCTTTGATTCGTGCCTGTCTCACTCCTATCTGGGAGAGCACCTGCCCACTCCCAGTCCCGCTCCAGCTGAGGAGAGCTATGGACTTCATTGTAACCTCCTTGTTGAAACATTTCGAATTGTATAGCAAGAGACTGGCTCTATGTTGCCATAATTTATGACAAAGGCCTGAATAAATCCCCAGACATGGATTTTCTATAAAACCCTTCCCTGTGAAACTTTGTTGCGCTGCAAACTGAAAAGAAGACGGGGACAAAAAAGAGAAAGGGGGAATAAAAGCCCACAAGATGTGCATTAACTCTCTGAGGATGCCGTTTCCATTCATCGCACTTACTGTAAAGACAGGGATTTTATTTGGATGGAAAAAGGATGAATCATAGTGGTTTTAGAACCTAATGTGGCACTTGCTTGAAGCAGTTCCTTCCAATCTTTCTGCTTCCTCAAGATCACCTGAAGATGGAAGCAGGGAGGACACAAAGAATGCTTTCTACCAACTGTAGAATGTTCCCTGTGGGCATGAGCATCAGGGACAGAGGGAAAGCTCCTTCTTGTGCCTTTTACTGGAGACATTCATTGATCTGTGAAAGTTTAGGAACACAGCACAGTTGTATCGGAAGTATATTTTAGTTAACCAAATTGTACTAAGTGAGGTGGGGACAGGGTGGGCAAGAGGAAGATGGGGGGAGAGAAGGGAAGGGAGAAAGAAAGGGGGTGAAGAAGAAGGAGGAGGCTGGGACAGAGGAGGGAAATCTTTTTAATCACATGGTTATTTAAACCTCCATCCCACTCACAACCTGAGAAAGCAGGATATAGAAAATCTGATCGTACAGACTCCTCCATTTGCCCTTTTGCCTTTCCAAGTATGAGTTTTTCCCATGCTGAGCGCCAAGCTGCTGAGTTTAGTGTGCATGACCCCTTAAACGCAAGTCAACGTCTTCCTCAGCTGCTCAGCACAAGACACAATGGTCAATCCAAATGGAGGGGAAGGGGACTCAGGTGGACATACTGAGAAACTACCTACTTCAGAGTGGGTAGCTTAAATTTTAAGGGACATTTTGACTCTCTGCGATTGTTTCTTCATATGATGACTTCATTTGAAATCTAATTGCCTCTTAAGGTCCTTCTCTCCTAGGGTCCTCTGAAGTGAGCAGATAGGGAAGAAGGATCTGGAGGGGTCAAAATTTTTTCATTGATTGTTCACTAGAAGTCTCCTTTGTGCTGAGCACTGTGCTGAGCTTGGAGGTTATTACATGATGAGACAAAGAAAACCTTTCCACTGGCCTTTTCATGAGACCTTAGAGTTTTAAAGCTGGAGAGACCATTGGAGGATATCAGCTATCATAAATAATGGCGAGCAACCGTTTACACACAAAGAATCCTTCGGGGAAAATAAGCGTTTACTGGCCACATTCTTTTGGTTCCCTCATAGAGAAAGTTTTATTGAGTTCTTGGGGTAAGAGACACATTCTCAAAACTGAGCTTACTTGCTTGATTGAATAGAAGGCCATCAATAAAAGACTTGCCATTGCTTCTTGGCCACTAAAATACAAATATTTGGGTATATTTGAGAAGCAGCCCGCGTGGAATTGGCTTTCACATCATTCAGTTTGAAATTAGCTTGTGGACTCTATCCAAACATTTAGGCAGGTCAGACCTGGCCCACTGGCCGTGGGTATTCGCCCAGGAGGCAGTGAGTGGGATGCTGTGACTGATTTCGCTTTCCATCCTCCATAGCACATTGTGCAAAAACTGAGTCCTTCTCCTGGGCTGCAATATCAGTGTTATTTATAACTGTTTTGACTGCAAGAGGCCAAAAGAAAAAACGCATACACACAAAAGTAGAAATGTAAATTTTAACATGAATTCAAAAGCCCAGGTGTTAGTATCAGGCATGACAAAATTCAGATGTTCAAATCATTTACTCAGTATTCTTTTCCCTTCCCTCAATTTTGCTTTCCTGTCTGGTGGCTTCCCTTCTAGGCTCGCTCTCTCTCTCTCTCTCTCTCTCTCTCTCTCTCTCTCTCTCTCTCTGTGCCTATAGTCCACCAAGCAGAGCCAAGCTTACAGCTTCCTAAATCCAAGTCCAGCAGAAAACAGTTGCTTCTCTCTAGCTTGAGCCTGCCCCAGTTCCAGAATCAGAGCTTCTAGATTCTACCTAGGTTTGAATCAGTGGTCTCCTTAGCCAAGATGGACCCACTGGTCAGAGATAGAGCCAGATCCCCATAAACCGTATGGACAGAGGATGAGGAAGCATGATTCCCTAAGGAAAATTAGACTGCTGTTACTAAATAAAAGGGAATGATCCTGGAAGTGCAAAGAAAGACTCTCTACCACCTTTTCTATCTAGCTGCTGTTCATCCATCTGTCCATCCATTCATCCACCCACCCACTCACCCACTGACATATCCATCTACCTACCAACCCCCACAGCCACTCAGGTAACTCCCTAGCTGGCGACTGCTCTTCCCTTTATTGTAAAAGCAATTAAGCTTTCAGCACATGGCATTTCCTGGGAGTTCCAAAACTGTTTTTGAAATGAATGAATACATTAATTTCATCTTATTTTCATTTTACACATAATGCAAAGGTGGGTCACCACAGCGAGGCAGAGCTGGAATCTGCATCTATCTCCGCAACTACATCTTCTCAGGAACATGTCGCCTCCTCTGCTGGGGGTAGGACAGTCACGACAAGGCAGATGTATTTGAATCACTGCCTAATCACAGTGGCATCATGCAAGGGTATACTTATCTGTAGTTTCATTAACCAGTGTCCATTTTCATCCCAGGATCATATCTGTCTTTTCAAAAACAAAGTTTTCCCTTATTATAATGCCTTATTACAGCAAAAAAATGTAAATAACAATTTTAATGCTAAGAGCTAAGTACATTCTGTTATTGTGCTTAACTTGAATCCATGATGCTATTATTACCCAAACTATTGAAATATGCTTAAAAATGCATGTGTTTTTAATAAGGCTTTAGAGAGTATGGGGCTATTGGTGGAGAGAATTAGAATGCATGACATCGGGAACACTGTCCATGAGAAATGCATTAGTGTAGACCCAACAAAGTTTAAAGCTGGGGGAATGGGAGGTGGGGTGGTCAAATATGTCTTCACCATCATCTTTAAGATTTTATATATATATATACACACACACATATACTATTATATATAATTGTGTGTGGGTATATGCACATACACACGTACACACTATTTTGCTAAGTGGAGGTGCCTTAATGCCCAAGCCTATTTGATACAAGTTTAATTTAAATTGCAGCTGTGTTATCATAGTGTTTGGTGCCCAAGACCTCCACAATATGAGCTCGGCATGGAGTTTATAATCAACTATTGATTTGTTCACATTGTTTAAAGGAAAGAGAAAAAATGGACTGGGAGTTGGGACTTGGGTTCATTCATTTGTTCAACTAATATTAATTGAGCACCTACTATGTGCTAGGCACTGTTCTAGAATATGCTAGTGTGTGAATAAAACAAATCCTTTCCCTCGTGGAGCTTTGAGGGTTCGATGCCAGATTCTGTCAGGAAGGAATGATTCGCACTTGGATCGTCACTTGCCCTCTGTGGACATCTGTTTCCCTGTTTGTAATTTGAGAGGTGAGTGAGAGAAAGAGCTTCAAGAACTAAGCTTGGGGAAAGAAAAACTCATGGAGGACAGAGTGTCTAGTCCAAATACTGGGAGAGCTGTTTTGTTTAAGAGCAAGGATAATCGATCTGTGCGGCTCCCAAGGATAAAATGAGGACTACTGGATACAGAGCTCAACCACATTATAAGGAGCTCAGGAGGTGGTGAGCACTTTGCTACTGAAAGTGTGCAAGAAGAGGCTGGAGATGAACTTGGCCGGAATGCTGGTGAAGGGCACAAGTACCAGGCTTCTAAATACCCTTCCATATATGAATCTGTAAGCATAATGAACACTACCCTCCACTACCTTGGTGGTGTTGCTCCATTTGGACCATGTGACCTCCATGTTCGCTACAATAGGAGAGACTGGAGGTGGGGTGAGGGAAGCCTCTGGACTACCCTGGCCAAGAAGTGACACTGATCATTTCTGCTGACAGCTCATCAGCCATAATGAGTCACGTGGCCCTAAACTAATATCAAGGAATGCAAGGCATTACAGGAGAGAATGTGAATATATAGTGAGCATCATCTCTGTCGAGTAAAATTTTATAGAAATGGAGAGATTTATAGTCATACCTATTTCAGAGAGTTACATGGATTAGCTCATTTAATCACTTATCATTCAGTAACTGACATTAAAAAAAATGAGCCTTTCTTTCATCCTTTTCCTCTTTTATTTGACTTCAGAGAGCACCACATTACTTGGCAGGATCAATGAAATAGATGCTCTATAGAGGCTCCTGGGAAGAGTCACAGATGAAAGGGGCTGATCTTACATGGGCACACACCTCCACACCTTGACTTAATGCCTAAAATCCCACCCTTAGAGCCATGTCGCTGCCACTTTTCACAGCTCTAGGCTTGGAGTAAGCAGAGGAGTGCGATCAGGAGAGTAGACGTGGAAAACCAGGTAGGAAGCTGCCAGTGACAGTTTCAGCCAGGCCGACCCTGAGTTGGAGGGAGGCAGTACGGCTCAAAGGCAAACCTCCTGCCACGCGCTCTCCCCACCTCCCACGCTTACTATTATCTATCTAGTCGCAAACGCTGTGTCCCCTTGGTGGAGCATCCTAGGCACAGGCTGCCCATCTGAACGTGAAATGAATTCCGTTTAGCCTCCTATAATTGCTTATTTGATTCCTGAGGATGACATGCAGTTAGGAGGGAAATTGACATTCCGTCATTCCCGTGCCAATGAACCAAACTCCGACAACTTCCTTCCTAGGTACTTTGTGACAGCCGGGCCACCTGCTCTTCTTCTATAGAGAAATTAGTGAGCACAGGAAGCTTAGAAATATAGAAACCTAAGCCTGGTGTCTTTTTAGAGAGTTGTGAAATGGATGAATAACATAGACAGTCAGAGGTATGCCTGAACCTCCCTTTCCCTGCTAATACAATAGACCTCCTTTTGGAAAGCACACAGGATGGCTTTCTGCTTTAGTGATATGAATTTTCTCACTTGTTATCCAAAGATCATTTACGGTCAAGGTCATTTTTTTTAAATTCAGACAATTTAGGAGTCTGGATGTATTCCTGGTAAATCATAAAAGGCCTCACAGCTCCAAACACGGGAAAATGTGTTTGCTATGTCATGGCTACCCAATGCCCTCTTCCTCCAAGCCTTTATAGGATCACCGCATTCCGAATGAGGCCCACAAAGCTGTGAGAAAGGGAAACTCGTGAAAGTAAAGAGAGGCCAAACAGCAGAATGGGGTGGAGCTTCGCAAAATTCTCAGAATGTGGTCGAAGAGTCAGTAGAGCCTTGAGTCTTATTGATGAAAGAATAAAATCCACAGGAGCTTAAATGGAGGACCCAAATGTCAATATCCATGGAAACCGAACCTTTTATGTATCTTGGATAGAAGCGATTTAGATGATAATCCCATAAAATGCTGAGAAAAAAAAATGTGAGTATTAACCTCTGAGCAGAGCTTCTCAATGTGGGTAATTTTGCCCTCCCTCGTCAGAGGACCTTTGGCAACACAAAGATGATTTTGGTTGCCATGTCTGGAGTGCGACTACTGGCATCTGGTATGCAGAGGCCAGGGGTGCTGGTAAGTGTCCTACACTGCCAGCAGAGCTGCCCCCGGGATTGAATGGTCTGGTCTACAGTGTTGACGGAGCCAAGAAACTGCGCCGCAGGGCAAGGGGCCAGGCACAGGACAGCGTCCACTAGAAGTAGTCTGTGCTTTAGGAAAGACCATTTCTGCTGGCCTTGGGAAACTTCAGGCGGAGTCAAGAAAGGTGAAATCCTTGCTCTTGTCAGTACAGGTGTTCCCAAAGCTGCTAGTGAATCTCAGAGCTTACAGCCCTGATGCTATAAAGGGAGATCACGTGGGCAAGTTCACAGGCCCCTGGCCAGAGACATTTCCTGTTCATCTGTTTGTTTGTTTTTTTATAGATTGACACTGGCATCAGTTTTTGTCTTGGGGAAAGAGAGCTCTTCTGCTAATAAATAAAAACATGCAAGTTAGATGGATGCTTATCTACGTGTGCAAAACCGCATAACTGCTATATGCCTGAATAAAGCTACAGAAAAACGGCTCCAATTATACTGGATGCTGGCTTAAGGCTGGGAAACACCATTAGGAGAACTCTCAACTTGAGAATCATCCGAGTGTTTGAGCTTAATAAAAGTACAAATTTGCCCATCCATTCATTCATCCCTCTGGCAAATATTCCCTGGGGCTCTCTATGTGCCCAACACTCTGCTAGGCTCTTAGGGAGATCTGGAATAAGTTTAAGTCATTGCCTAGAAATGGCTAGGTCCTAGTGGGGAAGAAAAAAATACTTAAACTCTTAGTAACAATATGGGTTCCGCATTCAAGTGGTATTATTGAGCACCATGCCAGGAATTCTTCTAAGCACGAGGGATATAGCAACAACGACAACAACAACAACAACAACAACAACAACAAACCATAAAGATTCCTCCCCTTATGGAACTTACATTCTAGTTTGGGAGGGAGATACAATAAAAACAAGCAGAGAAATGTGCAATTTATGCTAACTAGCAATAAGTGCTTCAACAATAAAGCAGGGTAAAGGGAAGAAAGGGGCAGCTATTTTGGACTGAGTGGTCAGAAAAGTTTTTCCCAGAAGGGATGACATTTGGGCGTCGTGTTGAAGCTGAATCAACTGAGGTGGTAAATTATGTCAGGTTCAGGGGACGTGAACTCCAGGAAGAAGCAAATGGGTTGAAAAAAAGCCCTGAAGAGGAGGGTACCTGGAAAGTTCAAGAAGCCGTGGTGAGCTCCGCGTGGCTGGGGGGGCCCAGGCAGCAGGGAGGACAGTGGTGGGGCCAGATTGCGGAACGTGGCCTGCATCCATACACAGCCTTCAGTGTGAAGCAACCATCAACAACAAGGAAAAGCTAACTCTGAACAACGAAAGCAAACCCCAGCTGCCGCAGGAATGAAACTGGGTGAGCAAGACTCACAGTTTATTACAGCCATACGTAAGATGTCCGACCTACCGCTCACTCAGCAAGATGGTTCTAGACTGCTGAGGCTTAAAAACACTGGAAACTCGCTGTTGTTTCCAATGAATGGGAGGAGTCAGGGAACAGGAGGCGGGTCTGCTCTGCCAGCCACCTCTAAAGGATACCTTTCCCTCTTTTTGACTGCCCACCACCTCCCTATGTCTGGGGATTCCCTGCTCTTAAGTCCCCCACCTTTTACTACAGAAGCCAGACACCATTTTCCCAGCCTCCCTCCCTGGGATCTAGAGTGAAAGCATGTGGTTTAGGTTCCACCAATCAGGTTGCATGTTCCAGACTTCACCTTGGAAGCTGGTACTGCCCATAATGGCAGCATTTTCACCCAGCTGTTCCAGGGGCTCACAGCTTAGGAAAGCACCCTGGCGCTGGCCCTGCCAGATCCGTGGGGCCCACCGTGGGGCCCACCGTGGGGACAGCGATACCTCTGCTGCACCAGTTCTGCAGTGTGAGTTTAGGGATTGTCTTTGATATAGCCTCAAAGTCTGTTCTCTCCACCTCTATTAGTTTTCTGTTGCTGTTGTTACAAATGACCACAAACTTGGTGGCTTAAAAAACAGAAACTTATTTTTATCACAGTTTTGGAAGCCAAACATTCAAAATCAAGGTGTCTGCAGGGCCATATTTCCTCTAAAGGCGCTAGGGGAGAATTTGTTCTTTGCTTCTGGCATCTTCTGGTGGCTGTCAGCATTCCTTGACTTATGACCACATCATTCCAATCTCTGCAGTCACATTGTCTTCTCCTTCTCTCTGTGTCTTCTCTTCTGAGTGCATCAAATCTCTTTCTACTCAGTTCTTACAGGGACACTTGTCATTGGATTCAGGGCCAGCCAGGTTAATCCAGAATGATCTCCTTATCTCAAGATCCTTAACTTAATTACATCTGCAGAGACCTTTTCTTTTTCCAAATAAGGTCACATTCACTGAGTTCAAATATGAACGTAGCTTTTTGCAGGCCACCATTCAATCCATTCCACCTCCTGGAGTTGTCATGAATTAATAACTTTTAATACATCTATTTTCACCTCCACTGGCCTGCATTGGTTCCTGTTGTTTGCAAACCAGAAACATGACATTGACATTGCCCTACCTGTATTTCCATTCCAGGTCCCCAGATAGGACAAGCTCTCTAGAGCGCTGCCCTGCTTGCATTCTAGACTGTGGACTCAGGAGGCATGGACAAAATTTCCAGCTTCCTGTCTGTTTACAGTGACTACAGCCAGCCTCCTTGTGGAGTAATGAAATGCTTGTGTCAGCACCTCTGTGGCTGAGACACTTTCTTTTAGGCTAAATCATGTCTCTGGGCTCTCCAAGGCTGAGATGCAGACCCCAGCAGAGAGGCTGGTGAGGTGGACAGTCTTACCACATCAACTATTTGTGGCTGTGTTAAAAAACAAAAACCAGGTCAGACTCACCCACAGAAACATACAGAACAAGCTCAAGCCCTTCTGGGGGACAATGGTGTCGCCTCACCTCGCTGTGTACTCCCCGTTCTGATTTATCAGCAGGCAGCAATGCTTGTCAGCTCGTGGGGTGAGAGTGGAATCTCTCCAAGGAAGACTTCCCATGAATACTTGAAGACGGTTTTAAGAAAGAAAACAACTTGACAAACAGGAGAAGCCACAGAATGTGGTGTTTACATACTTGGGATCAGGAGCCCGAAGGATTTGGCTGGAAATCTGAAACCTGGTACCACTGCTTACTGGCAGTATTTTGTTGTTGTTGTTTTCATGAGTATTAAACAGATTCAATAAAGTTCTTAGCTTAGTGTTGGCACATGTGAACATGTGGAAAGATTTTACATTCTTTTACCTCTGTTGTCACCTCTCTCGTATAATAGCATCATCTTGAATTCAGTTATCTGTGGGTATAATGCTTCTTCTGTTGTGTGTGCTGTATACTGTAGTACGTGGCACATAGCAGGTGTCCTGTGAATCTTTGGTGAATAAAGCTGTATTGTGCGGATGAGTGTGTAATCTCTGTTTAATAGACCACGGGTGACAAAACTGGATTTATCGTCCTGGACACACACCCTAGAGCCTTAATTCTCTGGCTGCATCCTATCTACAATGGCAATAACCCCATCGCCACCTACAGCTTACCAATAGCAGTAGCCTCACTGTTTCTGGGAGTCTTTGGGGAACGTCTGGACTAGGCCATCATGTGAGGCCTGCTTTTTTCTTTCTGCTCTTCACTGCCCCCTATGGGTGAGAGGATGAGGGCACCATGAGTGCCAAGGGGGATGAGATGGAGTCGGAACCACCATGCAACTCCAAAAGTCCCTGTTGAAAGAAGTATTGCCGAGACCACCAATGACCTCTGGTGCACTCAGTGTCCCCGGAAATGTCACCGAACAACCCTTTTGGTTTCACCCCCCCTCTTATACTGTAGCCTGTGCTTTTTAGCGCTCATGCATGAATCCCTAGGATTCAAAATGCACTGATCTGAATTGCAAGGTCCGTACAGGTTCAGCCTCGCCTCTCCTTCCAGTTCTGGAACCGAGGATCTTGGTAGTTAAAATAGTCGAGGCTTTGGTTGTGCGTCTGTGTGTCATAGGGCAAGGGCGTAAATATTGGCTCCATCGTATACTAGCCCTGGGACCCTGGCTAAGTCATATAATCATTTTAAATCTGAGTTGTATTATCTGCAAAGTAGGGGAAATGATTATATCTTCCGCATGGGGAGATTTAACAATTAAATGAAATAATGACTGCAAAGGGTGCAGACTGGCATACATTAAGTAGTAAATAAATGCTAACTATCATTTTTATTTCCTAAGGTAAATTGTTTCCCTAATGGCTCTACTGTGCCACATACAAATGATGCCTTTTGGTTGTGCTGCCACAACTGCTAAATATTTGGGACTGGAAAGAGAGTGCAGTGTTAGCAGAGAGGATGGGGAAAGAGTCTTTCTGTTGTCTCAGAGAAATAAAATAGTAAACTGACAGGAGCATGAAATGATACTTGGTCGGCCAAAAAGTTTGTGTGTTTTTTTTCCCATAAAATGAAAGACACATTTTCCACTGCGCTAAAAACTTTACTGATTTGGATATTTGAGTATGTCAGCTCTCTCCCACGTGGTATAACATTGGTTGTTCTCAATTAATGTCTCAGTTTGATCCCTATCAACCTCAACTGGTCTGCCCAAGCGTGGAGCATCTTCCAGCGAGAAATCTCCAGCACGAAACTTCGCAAACCACTTTTGACATGTTTGATCAGTCACAGCACCTTCTCCACACACTGCACAAATCTTTGTGTGTCAGTTGCATTTTTACCTTTTTTGAAATAATAAAGTATAATACACCGAAAATGTTGCATCTCTTCTATCTTCAATACTAAAATGACTGAACAAAAATTTTAATGTTTTTTCAATGCACGCTGATATGATAGCTGTCACAATACAATCTATCAAAATTGTTTTGAATGAAGTTAAAGAAAACTAAGCGCTACTAGAGCCATTTTACAGGAAAAAAATGAACTTTTTGGACAACCCAATATAAGTCAGCTACAGAACCAGCCATGTGCATTATTAAATGTAGTGTACTTGTTGAAAGCCTGGACTCTGGAACTCCATAGCTGAGTTTTAACTCCAGTCCTGACAGGTCTTAGCAGGGGCTCTTGGGAAAGTGCTTAATTTTCTATGTCTCAGTTTTTCATCTGTAAACAGGGATGATAGCACCTATGTCATAGGATTGCTCTGATAATTAATTTAATTAATTTATGTCAAGTGCTCAAAGCAGTATCTGGCCCACAGGAATAATCGGTAAATATGAACTATTATTTTTAATTCTACAACAAATTAATCAAGAAGAGAAAAACTGTTAAAAAGAAACCCCTAAATGCTACTCTGTGGAGAGACCCGTCCCTATGCTCCTTCCAATGTTTTAGTCAACCAGATGCCTAGATAAGGAGAAATTCTGGGAGGAACTACCTAAAACTATTGCTATTTGTATAAACTCATGCGCAAAGAGCTTACATGTTGAGCTGGAATTTTTGGTTCTAGGAGTGCACGTGTGTTAGTTGCTGGGAATTTTCTACTTTCAAAGGCTCATGGAAGCAAAAGAGTCTACAGATTGCCCATGAAATCACACCTTGCCCACTACCCACCCAGACCTGGGGAGGTCAACAATGCAATGGCTCCTGTCTCAGCATTTCATGGAATGGTCAAGGAGATGAGAGAGTTTCTCAGGAAATGCTGGGCTGCAAGTAAGAAAAGGTGACTTGAAGCAGTCTAAGCTTCATTGGAAGTTTTTAAGAGTATCTCCTATAACTGAACATGCCAGGGTCCAAGGCTCCTCCCCTCTCTCTCTTTCTCATCATGGGCCTGCATTCTCCCTCCTCTCTGCTGGTCTCAGCTAATTAGATTTTCTTTTTAATTCTCTGGAAAGCAATCTTTTCTGCCTTTATTTCCCGTGACTCAACTGTACCCACCCAGTTTCTGTTCCTGGTATTTCAGTTTAAGTGCCTACACTGAACTGGTAAGAACAACGAAGTCCAACTCCAAATTCCCAGGAAAGAATCTGATTGGTCCATTTTGTGCCCCCTAGTCCAATGAGCTGTGCTCAAAGTGGGGTCAGAGTCACATATCACAAACATGGTGATAGGAGCTGACCCTATGGAGTGGCGTAGATATAAGATCACGTGAGTGTGGGCTGGATACAGGTCCTAAAATATGTCTGCTCCTAAACAAAGCAGGAAAAGAGGCCAAGTGTATGCAGTAATCAACAATGACTTAGTCTTTGGAAGGACCACGCCAAGGATCCTTGACAGGGATCCATGCCGGACTTTTCTGGGGCATTAAACTTGCTATTGGCTAGTTTAGGTTGGCTCACTTGTCTCTTGCTTCCTGGTGTCTAAGATCTGGGAAAGGACCAGGTGGCTTTACAGGCTCACTGTGCCCTGCACCACCCTCTCTAAACTCCAAACAGACAATCTCTCCCTTCACCAGCATCTTCACCTACACCCCCCCCTCTTTGGCCTCAAACAATTTGCCCTGTGCCCCCTCGCCCTACACTTTTGCAAAGCTGGCACCTCATCGTCCTTCCAGGCGCACCTTAAATTCACCTCCGTGGAGAGACTGCCCTCTGTACCTTTTATTTTTAAACTTTTCCACTTTTATATAAATCCTATATGTCCCTCTCCTAGAATAACAGTAATCTAAGTTAAACTGTTTTAATAACGGTAGCTAATGCCCACGTGATGTTTTCTGTGTGTTGGATATTTCCATGAGAGCTTTGTACATAAGAATTTAATGCATCGAGAAATCTGTGAAGTAAGTAATCTTATCCTTCCTTTGACAAGTGAGAAAACTGAAGTGCAGAGTGGTTGGGTAACTTGCCTGAGATCCTCCAGCAAGGAGTTAACTCCGAAGTCTGCACCCTTCACCCCCGCATCAATGTTCCACTGCTCGTGGGTTGGATTACTGATTCTTTACCTATCTGTCTACTCAATTATATGCTCTGTGCAGTCAGGGTCTGTACTGATTGTGCCCACGCTGTATCTTTATCACTTATTAGAATGTCTGGTACTAAGAAATTATTGCAAAATGAATATTAGTTTTTCATATTTAAATAATATTCAAGTAAAATTATGTTTTCATGTGTTTATTATCAACTTTGGTTGAAGTGCAGTCTAAGTCACATGCCAGGAATGTGGCTGACTCCACTGGGGTCATAGGAATTATTTGCAAATGAGTTTATAAATGAATAAACGCATGAAAACCAGAATACATTAATTCCTTTTAAACAGAATGACTTTTTAAAAAACGTCTGCATGACAACAGGGCATCAGGTGAGATTGCTTTTCTAACACTTTAAGGGGGTGTCTGTGCGATTGGGGGCCTTCTAAAAATAGCATCAAGAGGGCTGAGAGAGGAGATTCTTCTCAAGTAAAAGCGTGCTTTCCGCTGCTGGCATCTTTAACCCGCGCTCTTCTTACGCCCAGCCTCAGATTGCCAATTCGAGCTGAGTGGAGCTGCTTCCGTGCCATCGAAGGAGGGAGCAGCTGGCACGAAGAAAGACACAGTGCTCCAACAAAGCGGTGGATAGATACCCGTGAGATGTCTCCGTCTTAGAGCGTAGGCATGGGATGTGACGCTGGCTCCCCTTTCCCCCTGATTGTTCGTGGCAGTAATAACCTTGAGGTTGGGGATGCAGGAAATAGGGGCCTGGGGAGAGGGCTCTACCTCAAAGTAGATCCAGAATCCTGTGTCTTCTGATCACCTCCACTGCTGCACACTGGGCTCCAGCCACCATCATCCCGCACCTGGATCATAGCAATTGCTTACTAATGATCTCCCTGCTTCCAGCCACATCCCATCAAGTGTCCAATCTTCTCCAACCAGCAGTTGGAGCCGCCCTGTTAAAATTTTCCTCAGATCATGTTGCTCCTCTGCTCAGCACCCTATGTTGGCACCCAGAGCACTCATGGCAAAAGCCGAAGCCCGGCAATGGCTGTGAAGGTGCAACATGAGCTGGCCCCCACCACCCTCGCTCCTCTCCTCATTCACCCAGCTCCTGTACCCTGGTGCCTGTGCTATTCACTAAATGTACCAGTAATGGTCCCACCTCCAGGCCTTTGCTCAGCTGTTTCCTCTGCCGGCAAAGGTCTTCCCCCCGAAATCTGCTTCCCCAAAGCTCTCAGCTGCTTTGAGTCTTTGTTCTCAATGAGGCTTACTTATCCCTTAGTATCACAGCCTGACACCCTATTGCCCGGCTCTTGACACCTCTTCCCCATCTGTTATCCATTGCACTTACCAATTTCTAACACGCTCTTTATTTAATTATTTAATTATTTAACTATTTGTCTGGTTCTCATGCTCAAATCGAACTTTTCGCGTGCATCCTTGATTGCCGTGCGCACTAGTGATTCCCAAGCATCCACATAATAGGTCCTGTGTAAATCTTTGGTCATTCAGACTTGAGATATATAAGAATTGCTGACATCCATTCATTTGTTGAAGGCTTACTATGCACCTGGCACTGTGCTAAGCACCTTTCCATGGATTATCTCATTTAACACTCCCAGCTGACTAGAACTGAAACTCCTTTCTGTGGCCTATGAGGTCCTTCACCGTCTGGCCCTGTCCCTCTCCGCCTCAGTCCTGCTGTCTCCTCCTCGCTCGCCGGCTTCAGCCATGTTGTGCTGGCCTCCTCTGCTCCCCCCACACGGGGAACGCAGCCTGGCCTCACGGGCTTTAGATTTGCTGTTTCCTCTGTTGTAAACACACTTTTCTACAACTTCACATGACCTGTTCATCCGTCACTTTATTTGGTTCTGTGCTCGCATGTCACCTCATCAGTAAGGTCTTTGCTGACCACTCTATTTCAAATGGCACTGCCATCCCTCAATCTCCCTTCTCTGTCTTATTTTTTATAATACTTATTATATAGATGTTGTTATATGTTGATTCATTGGCTTCCTTTCTTTCTTCTCCCTCTAGCGAATAAGGGCCAAGAGTGGCCTGCTTGTGGTGGAAGCGTTGATATCAGGAACAGCATCTGACTTAGAGGAGGCACTAAATAGATCCTGCTGACTGGACAGCGCAAAGGGTGGGCTTTATAACATCCTTAGTTTTAGATGAGGGTCGGAAGGCTAAGAGAGGGTGCGGAACATCCCTAGGTCATATAGCCAACAGAGAGATGGGAAGAACAAGGTCCTAGTGATATTTCTAAGCACTTCCCTAGGGCCTTTCTTCTAAAGCATTTTAAGAACTCAGCTCAGTTCTAGCATATGATGGGTGATTGATAGGTTACTAACTAAATCTTGAAAAGTATCAAGTAATCAGCAATTTTTCTACTTAAAGTCTGGGACATATCCCAGGGTACCCAGAGAACCACTCAGAGGGACTCTGAACCTTTGGCATTGGGCTTGGCTTTGTGACTTGGTTTAGTCAATGAAACATGAACAGAAGTGATATGGGCCTCTTCTCTTCCAGGAAGAAACTTTAAGAGCCATTATGCAGTTCACTCTGATCTCATGCTGCATTTAACATGACAACAGCAACATCCCAGATAGCTGCTGCTCCAGACATTAAACCTGGACTTCAGGATTGGAGAAGATTTGAAGCAGAGCCATATGTGACCTATGATGGACTCGAAACATGAGCCAGAAATAAATCTCTGTTGTTCTGAGGTACTGAAATTTAGGGGTCATTTGTTACTGCAGCATATTGATGCTTTGTCCTGACTAATACACTATATTATGTGATTGTAGGAATGGTATCATCTCTGGAGTTTACATGTTTTTGAACAAAATTAAAACAACCCCATGGATGGAGCAGAATGGTGGAAAGTGATAGAATGGAGGGTATTCCAGCCTGGGCAGGAGAACCACAAATAAACCAGTGGCCAGAGGTAGAATATCAGTGGTGCTGATGGTGATGGCAAGGATAGTGATGAGGCTGAAGATGAGTAAATTAACTAATTTTTTTCTGTTCTCCACTAACTTTCATTATTATCTCTCACATGGCAACTACAATGATGCCATTTATATATGTATTATTTTTCATTAAGAATAGCCTGGCAGTGAAAATATATAAAGAATATAAATGTACACAAATTATAGAAATCTAATCCTACTATGCTCAGTTCCTCCAAGGAGATCATCACTATACTGCTTGGCACAGATTTTTTATCTGTGCATTTACATGCACAGATATTTTTTCTAGCACAAATAAATGGAAATACACTATAGGTATTGTTCTGCAATTTGCCTTTTTATTTTAACTTAGCATTTCTTGGAGTTCTTTCTGTGGCACTCCATAAAAGTCTGTCTCATTTTTATAATGGCTTCACATTATTCCATGATATGGATGAAGTGTAATTTATTTAACTTTCCTACTATTAATGGACATTTATATCCATTTGAATTTTTACCTCCTTCTGTGATTCATGGACTCCAATAGCTCCACTAATGTCAAGCTTTACAACGCAGCAGTATAAATGATCACATTTTTCTCTCACTGAATTTGTAAATGTCTTATCAACAACAGGACAGGGGTGAATGTGTCTGCATTGGTTGGGGATGCCATGTGCATGGTCTGAGCTGGAGGTAGACACAGTTTGCCTGCACTCTCTCCAAGGGCAGGAGAAAGCTCCCAGAAGCGTACCACCCCCACCATCACTGGTCCCCCTCCTCCTCTTCCCTCCCAGGCATGGGAACTGCCCACAGTTCCTAAGAAAATTCTGGGTCTAAGGGCTTTCTGTCCTTTGGCCCAAACGTCATATCCATGCACAAATGGAATCTTGATCAATTTTATAATTGTGCTTGGGGCATTTCTCCAAACTCCTCTGTAAGTCTACTCTTTATTTTTGGTTTCTTGCTCTCTCCATTTATATCTGTCTCTGTCAACTCCTCTTTTTGTTTGTCTGTGTGTCTGTCTCTTTCTACTCTTCCCTGTCCCAAGATACAGAATTCCATACTCAGTAGATATTGACTATGTTCTTATTATCTTATTGACTATGTTCTTATAGGCCACGCTGCTGGGGGTGAGGGAGCAGAACACAGCAACTCTGAGAAAATAAGAAGAGAATTGATTACTTGGGGTTTTTCAGGTGCCTCACCCAAGACCGCATGCTACTACGGCACTCAATCACATCTTGTGGCTTCTAAGATGCTGCCCTTACCATGCTGACATTTCCAAAGGTAGCATGTGTTTGAGGATAAAAGTTTACTTTTAATACATAATTTTAGAAATAGCCAAAGGCATTTTATAATTGGAGTAAGTTTCTATAGGTAAGAATGATTCAGCTGCCCTGCTATTATGAACAGAGTAAAGGGTAACTGCAAATGAAATGTTAAAAAGCACCAAGAAGCCAGCCATTGTTCCCTTCTCTCTAGTCCCCTCCCTCCATGTCCATTGTGCCTGAAATGGTCACTATACACACTCTTTCTCAGGAAACTTAAGGAGCCTTAGGTTCCAGGGATGGTGCCTTGGCCTGGCAAAATAAGACATTAGCATGTTCTGGAGTGACTAGCACATCATCCAAGCTGGGCCACTGGAACTTCTTGGAACAGTTACAGAACCATTAGGAAAGAGGTCTCTTTGTTGGTAATAAGGTCTAGAGCTGGAAGAGGCCCACTGGAAATGAAGTCAACCCAGGGGATCAGAGTTCAAAGATGGAGAGAAGGAACTCCCAGTGCCAATGTGGAACACCTGAATCCAGCTGTCCCTGAAGCTGGACAATTCAGGGTTAAGGCCCTTTGAATTGGGCTTTTGTCATATGCAACCAACTCTGTCCTGGTGACTCACCACAAATCTGTACTGATGTGGAGCAGGGCTCAAGACTAAAAAAAAAAAAGACAAGGAGGACAAGAAAGCTTGGAGTATGGGAAAAGGGGACAGGGATGAGATGAGAGTAGAGGGACATCCTAGGATGCTGAGAGGGACTGTGCGACAATAATGGGACCGTGAATAAGGCTGTTCATAGCATGGCCTCCAAAGCCCTCCTGGTTGGAGGGCTCCCCGCCCCCCGCCACTGGACAGACAACTCCATCCTATGCCCTCTGCCTTTAAGATGCTCCACACATCCTGGGCACCCCTTTCTCAAGGGCATCATCACACTTTGTCTCTTTTTGGACTGTGTGCCCCTGAGCTCAAAGATTTTCTCCCAGGGAGGCCCAGCCTGACACCACACCATGCAGCTCCCCCTGCTAGTTTCTCATAGAGCGCTGTGTGTCTCTTCTCCCTGACACTCTCCTCATTTTTAAGGACACAGGTGTGCATACATGTGCATATGTGTGTGTAATTATGTGGTCAATGTCCTTCCTTGCCACTGTTCTATAAGCTCCCTGGGGTGAAATCTTTGTCTCCATCCAGAGTCCTATCCCCAGTGCTCCACACATGCCTGGGTTTCTGTAGGTGTTCTGTAAATGTTTGCAGAATGAAGCAATCAGTGCCTCACTTAAGTTGAGGTCCCCCAGGGCACATAACTGGTAAGAGTTCAGGTTCTGGAGTCAGACTCTTGGGTTCCAAGTCCATCTAGTTCTAAACTTGGGAAAGTCACTTATACTTGTGAGCCTCCATTTTCTCATCTGTGAAATGGGGATAATGGTGGCACCCACTTCCCAGGGATGCTGGAAGGATGACATGAGCTATTACCTGTAAAGCACTGAGAATGGGGTCTGGCAAAGAGTGAACACAGAATAAAGATGAGCTCTGCCTATTCTCACCAGGGCCTCTGTCACTGTTGCAGCTAACAGGGAAAGAATAAACCTTGTGTGACCAAAGGACTGATGTTCCTCTCTGGGCATTAGATTTTTTAGGACAGTGTGTTTCCTTATGTCTCCAAGTGAATATAAACAAGAACAAGAAGTATGAAAACCCTGGAAAAACAATGGGTTGGCTCTGAGGAGGTTTGGAGCCCACTGCAGCTCATGGGTCCATGGACCAGCCATGTTCACAGAAACATCACCCAGTGTCTAGAGTGTCCTCAAATACAGTACTTCTCGTGCTTTAATGAACTCAAGATGCCTGGGAGATCTTTTGAAAGTGTAGATTCTGATTCAGGAGGTCCAGAGTGGGGCCTGAGATTTGGTATTTCTAACAAGCTCCCACTTGATGCTGCTGGTGCTGGCTGGTGGACCATGCTTTGAAAAGAGCCAGACAGATGCACGTTGGGAAGTGGTCCCCAGCATGCTGAGGAGATGGCTGGCTCCAGCATCCTGTATTGTTTGACTGGGTTGGCGGCAGGGTAAGGGTGGTGGGGATGGAGAAGGAAAGCAAACAAGCTGAAATGGAAATAAATACGGTGCACCACAATCTCATTAATGTCTAAAATTAGATTAACATAATTAAAAATGTAAAAGCTAGATTAAAGTGTGTCAGTCTGAAATGGAGTGCTGAATGATGCTTGGCTCTCTTTGCTTTTTTTCTTAACAGCTTGTGCTAATGGGTATTTCAAAGACTACTGGATTACATGGGGTTCTTTGTGATTTCTGAATATCACCAAACACCTCCAGTTGGCCTCGTTTTCTAGATGACTTTCCCAGGACATGGCTGCCACAACTCTAAAAATGTTCAAGCATGCTGAGCCTTCGTCCCCTTCCTCCTACTAGTATTTAGGCTCCCTGGGGTGAGAAAGGAAGCTTACTCACTCTCCAAACTGTAGGCGTGCACCTAACATGTGTCATGCGAGTCATAACAACTGGCATGAATATTATTACAATTCCCATTTTATGACTAAAAAAATAGAGGTTCAGAGAGGTAAATAAGCTGCTTAGGGTAGCACAGCTAATTAGTGAAAGAGCTGGGATGCTAACCCACTTTTGACTTTAAAATATCCATATTGTTGTCATGGCCTCCCTGAAGAACTAATGGTCATGGGGCTCCTGTAAAGGTGTGTGTGCATGCAAATGTGTGTTCACATGCATGTGTACATGTATGTGCCCCCACACATATACACATGTGCGTGGGCAGAGGAGGGAGGTGGTGCAGAGAAAAAGAAGACAGAGCAAACAGCTAATTGTAAAATGTCTGTCTCTGTTTTGCTTACATTGCCTTACTGGACCCATTAACAACTGATATAATTTACTCCATATTTTAGCAGAATTGGACTAAGCAATCTGTTCCCTCAGCAGAATCACGAGGCACTTATTAGATGGGGCTCTAATTTTGGTCCTGGAGTCATTAAGTCTGTTCTCGTCACCAAGAGATTATGATCCCAAGGATGAGTATTATCTTAGCGACATCCCTGACTGCCATGTCTTTGACACTGGAACACAGAAGGTCACCCTTTTTCTCCACTAGGGGTTGCGGGGGGGTGGGGGCGAGCAGGGAAGGCAAAGTGGCGTGGGGGTTCCACGGAGCTGGGCGTGGTCATTCACATGGCCAGTCTGCTGTGGGATGAAACCATGCTTCAGCCAACCTCCTTTCCTGAGCCCTCCGAGACTTGCAGCTTTTCCCAAACATCTTCCTATAAATCCAAAGGGAAGTGAGCTATTTTCAGAGTCCTCTGAGAGAGAGCTTTCCCTGAGTTAGGTGGAAGGATGCTGAAGTAGGTAAGGGCTGCTTGTTAAAGGGCTCTTCCCTTGAACTGAAGACTACCATTTTTACCTACCTATATAAGCCCAAGGGTCATGGTCTACTATTTTTATTCATTTTAGAATAAAGTGAGGACCTACTACGTGCCAGCCAGCACAAGGTGGAAGCCCCAGCAAGGCCTAACAAGGCAGATGAATCAAGGAGGGCTTCTTGGAGGAATTGGCATTTAAGTTGAGGACATTAGCATGACTGAAAGTCAGCTGGGAAGGCTTATTTTGGTAAAGAAAACAGCATGAGCAAAGCACTCAGGCATGGCACAGCATAGTGTTATGAGGGAAGGTGCATGAGGTTCCTTCAGGAATGAGACAGAGTATTACTACATAGATATGTGTAAGTGATGTATGTGTGTGTGTGTAGGGGTAGGTACAAGCTGACTAGTATTGGTGGGGTGGCTAGATATGGAAGATGAGAATGGAGAAGTTGGCAGGGTTGGGGTTGTCAGATCTTCTATGGGTCACACCCAGATGGTGTCAGGGAGCCACTGATTATGAAAGGGAATGGGCCCAACCCTCCTCCTGCTTCTCTTTCAGTGATGAGCCATAGTCTGAGCATATGTGTGTGAGAGAGGCAATGTTTCAAGGCTCTGACCTTAGGAAGAAAATTCAATATGCTCTTTGTGGTATAAGGTTTTTGTGTGAGACATATTTCCAGGGGAAATTATCTGTCTTGTAAAAAATAATCTTTTTTCCTACCACGCTAATAATCTACTTGTTTTGAGAATTTAGAAAATATGGACTAGAAAAATGAACAAGCATTTAAACCTGCAATTTCATCACCTAGTGATAACTCTGTTTGTATTTTATTGTGTATCCTTCCTGTCATTTGAAATTACCTAATCATGATTTTTATATAAATGAGATCATACTCTGCACACTGATTTATTAGTTGCTTTTTCACTTAGCAATATAGCACCAACAGCTTCTGCATTCATTTCCTAGAGCTGTGGAGACAAAGCACCATGAACTGGGTGGCTGAAAACAGCAGAAATTTATCGTCTCGCAGTCTGGGAGCAGAAGTCTAAGCTCAAGGTGTTGGCAGGGCCGTGTTCCCTCTGAAACCTGTAAGGGGGTCCCTTCCTGCCTCTCTCTGGCTTCTTGTGTTGCTGGCAGTCCTTCCTATTCCTTGGCTTGGAGCTCATCACTCCAATCTCTGCCTCCGCCATCACATGGTGTTTGTTCCCTCTCTGCGTGTCTGTGTGTCTTCCCGTTTTATAAGGACATCAGGCATATTGGAATAGAGACTACCTTACTCCCGTATAACCTCATTTTTACTAATAACATCTGTAATTAACTTATTTCCAAATAAAGTCACATTCTAAGATACTGGGAGTTATGATTTCAACATGTCTTTTTATTTTTACTGGTGGGAGGAGACCTAACAGCTTCTCTTGGCATTAAATATTGTTTTACAATGTCAGTTTCTAGTGGCTAAACAAGATTCTATTTTTCCAGATGTACCAATGTCCAGGAGTCAGTTCTCCTTCACATCGAACATGTAGCCTATGGCCTGTCCTTGTCTGCCCTCTACATGGCAGTGGCCATCACCCTGACAACAGTGATGCTGGCAGGACCAGAACTCACCAAGGCTTTCTCTTCCCCCTTAGTTCCTGCTGACAAAGAACAGTGAACTCAGTTCTTTGAAAACCTTTGTAAACACAAGGGCAGGAACAACCTCCCCTTGTGGGAAGTTGCCTACAAAGGGAAACCTCGCCTAACCTGAATAGTCAACTGATCAGAATCCCACTCCCCCAGCCCCCATGCATTTCTAGCTAACCCAGATATGGCCGCATTTTGGAACCTATCCAGTGATAAGCAGTGATTCATCAGCTGCTCAGTCGAATCCAACCATTGTTTAATTCAACCTGCTTTATGAGTGTAGGCGAAAAATGTCCAGCCCCAGTTCCTTAGGATGTCACCAATTACCTCAAAGGGTGTTGCGGCAGACTAAAAAGAAATTAGTTTGTTTGCTTGAAATCACAGAACCTCCCTTTTCTGGGCAGGGAGCTTCGGAAGCACATCTTGACAAAGGCTTAGAGCCACATACCTCAAGTACTACCTGTTAGGCTTGTAAAGGGGTTTTCGCATACATTCTCTCATTTGCTTCTCCAAGTAACCCAGCCTGCTAGGGCAGGGGCCCCGGTACTTGAGGCTCTCAGGTGCCTGGACTTGCCCAGACCCTTTCAGTTTACAACCACCACTGTAGGTACAATCTCATTTAATCTTCCCCCAAAGCATGGCCCTTCACTAGGGCCTGGTGTATGCCACACCTTTCGATTTCCCCAGGAGCTTACTGGGTTCAACAAGGGCAGTTTATCTCCCTTTGAAAACGGGTGAGATAATAGATAACCCAGAGAGCACTGTCCCTTTTACTCCTCCTTAGGACAGGCAAGGCCTTTGGAAGGCAAGGCATGCTGAGTGGCACTAAGCTGAAAAAAGGATGTCATTTAAAGATTTGTTAGATCGAGGGAATGAGCTTGACAGAAGGTAATCTTTACTGGGGTCTACAGGTCCCCCTCATGTTCATGGATAGTCTTTAGGGGGATATATGCATAAACTATCCAGAAAGTGCACACATTTTTCTGAGAGTCCACATCACTCCTCATGAGAATCTGAAAGGTTCTTGTGACCCAGAAATAAACCAAAAATAACACATATTGTTTCATATTTGTATGGCAGGATTTCTGGAAACCACTGTGGTTTGCTATTGAGAAAAGTCTATTGCTTCTGAGGGTTGGTATCACAGTAGGCAGAACACTTAACGAGAGCGCCAACCCAGGCCCGCAGCAGGTGGGTAAGAAACAGGGTGGAGAAGAGGGTGCTTTGCACAGAGGTGTTAGTCCACTGGTCTGAGGAGGAAATGCAGTGAAGTGTCCAGAGGCCTGCGATGGTCATCATCCAACACCATCACTCAGCGTCCAGGGGCTCTTCCTCCAGAATACGTCCTGCCCTTCTCCTCACTTCTACTGTAAACATCTTGGTCCAAGCCTCCAGCAGCAGCATGTGGTCACTGTTCTCCGTGTGCACTCTCTGTTCCTTCTCTCCATTGTTCTCAGACTAATTCTGTATGCCTCTTCCCTGAAGCCCTCTGGGAGTGACCCATTGCCCTTTGAAGACATCTAAGCAGATGATGCTGTGAAGCAGAAATGACTTGCCTGCTCTCCTACATTCTCCTCCCCCTTCAATTCACTCTGACCACAATGCCTCTGCCCTTGAACACCTCGAGCTTCCTGCTCCCTCAGGCCTCTGCATCTGCTGGAATCTTCTGCAGGACCACGTCCTTCTCATCAGTCAGTTCTCTGTGGGATGCTGCCTCTGCAGAGAAGTCTCCCTTCTAAGGACTCTACTCCAGGGTATGTGATATTTGTTTTCCTTCCCAGCCCTTACCACCACTAAATAACGGTCTTCTGTAGTTACCTGTTTCTCAGCTGGCTTATCCCATAGAATATCAGCTCCTTTGGCTAGTGTCTGAAGCTTAGGTCCTCAACAAATATTTGTTGAGAAGGAAGGAATGGGAGGTGGGCAGGGTTCTCCTTAAAGTTGAAGCTCACTAGATCCCAGCTTCCTTGGGGGAAACTTGGAGCAGAGAAGTGTCGGAATGTTCCGGGGAAATGCCTGCCTCCTCCAAAGCACGAGAGGCTCACTCTCACCCCACTTAGTGGTGAGTTATGTTACCTGCTGGTGAAGGCGACGCCACCGGGCCCGTAATCAGTTCCCTGATTATTCACAGTGGAAGCAATCATGGCTGGTGGGCGGTGTTCACCACTAAAACCTGTAGGAGAGCCAGGCCATTTGGCAGCTACCGCGTTCCCGAGAAGGCAGGTCAATTTCCATTTGATTCGTTTAAAAATGACAAATAAACAATGCAGAGCTGCTTGCAAGGTTTGGGTTCTTCCTTTTCTGAAATCTGGGGAAAGGAGGCAGCTTGAAATTGCCGGTTAGGAGAAGTTAGGCAGAGCACCCTCATAGCGCAATCGGCTTCCCCTATAATCATAGCTAATAGCTGTGTGTTTCTATCGCCAGACACTTCTGCCATCTTCAAGCTCTAGTTAGCGAGCTAGCTAACCCCCATGGGTCCAACCACGGAGGAGACTCCTCTGAAATGCAGTGCCGAAGCCCGTTTTTTTCCACTTTGTTCTAATGTTATCACAGTATGATGGGTGACCCCCTGACACTTGCAGGGAGAGATACTGGACAGGTGAGATTTCTCAAGAAGCTGAGAAATGCTTAGCTCTCCCTGGAATACAAAGGAACCATATTTCTTTCCTCTAGGATCATGAATTAAAAGGGTTCTCTACCTCAATTCACTTTTAATCTGGACTCTTCCTTGACTTACACTACTCCCTGGATATCAAAATATGTCCCTTTCCCAGCTGAATCCTTCGCTGATTTCCCACTGCCATTGGGATATGCCTAAACCACTCAGGTGGCTTGCATCCTGGCCACATCCCATCCTCCCCCCCCGCAATTTCTTATGCCCCCAACATAGTGAAGTATTATCTGCATGTAGCAGAGTGGTCAAAGTGATGGACTCTGGGAGCCAAGACGCCTGGTTCTAATTCCAGCTCCACTCCATGTCAGCTGTGTGACTTTGGGCAAGTTATGCAACCTCCCTGAGCCACAGATGCCACATCCGTAACATGGGAATAATAGTCCAAACATGAGGTACCTTTCTCTGCATCCAACAGCACCCTCGACTACCTCCATCACAGAGGTCAGCCCCACTGTGTTTTCATTGCCTGTTTATATGTCTGTTTTACCCACTATGCCTGGGTTTCTCCACTGCAGCACCGTTGACCTTGTGGAACAGATCATTCTGAGTTACAGGGGGCTCTCTGGTACATTGTAGGATGTTTCAGCAGCATCCCTGGCCTCTATTCACTAAGTGCCAGTTGCATCCTTCTCACCTCTATCCCAGTTGTGACAGCCAGAAACGTCTCTAGATATTGTCAAGTGAGTGTCCTGGGTGGGGGCAGGTGTGCATTTCTCCCTGGAGAAACCACTTTACTAGTCTGTAACCTCTGGGAGGACAGGAACTCTGTCCATCTTTCTGGTCCTAAACCCCTAGTACATAGAACAGCACCAAGTACTTACCTGGTCCTTAAAAATGTCTGCTGAGTGGATGAATGAAGATTCCAGGCTGAGTGGCAAAACACTCCCCAGGCTAAAGTCAGAGGACCAGAGTTTTCATCCTGGATGTGCCGGAACCGGTTATGTGCCCTGAAGTCATCGCTCACCATGGTTCTAAGTTTGGCTCTCCGAAAATGACATGAATGATGAGCGCTTCACCAAGCATGAGTGTGGAGGGCAGCATCCGCATCACTGGGCAGCTTGTCAGAATTGCAGAGTCTCTCGTTCCTCCCCAGGCCCAGGGCACTGGAATCTCAGGGATCAGCCCTCAGCCTTCCAATTCATACTCAGCTGTTCTTTCCCCTGGCTGATCTCAGAACTTACTGGGAATGCTTTTAAAAAAATTTTTTTATAATCATTTTCATCGTTAGCCCATTACAGTGGTCCTGATTTTTCCACCTTTGCCTTCCTCTGCCCATCCCACCCTCCACTCCCACAGTCAGCTCCCATGCTGTTGTCCATGTCTGGGATACTAAAGTCCCCCAGCCCTTCTGCTGGGGCTGGCTGTTGGCATTTTTCAACTCCCTCAGGTGACTCCGCAGCTAGAATTGAGACTTGCTACACAGACGCCTTCTAAGGTTCTGGGCTTTCCACGTTAAACCTTTTGGAAATTGCATTAACTCTTTCAGTCCACCAGAGGGCCATTTGCAGCAGAGGCCCCTGAGAAGGGACAGGGTTATCATTTCTGGGCACAGAGCACATGGAGTCATGAACCAGAAATACATGGAGAGAAGAAAGAGTCTGGGACCTTCCTCCCAAGCCCCACTGGACAAATATCCAAGTCAGAGCAAGCAGCACCAGAAGGGACTCTGTGAGTAAAGACTCATGAAAAGAGGGACAAGCAAACCCTAACTAAGATTCTTGTTCTGACCCAATAGTTTTAAAAACCATGCCAAGAATCTCTTAACAAAAATTATTTCTGAAACCCTCCATGTGTCTGGGTCCATGAAAGCATCTTCAGTTTAGTGTGCAGAGGAGTGGAAGTGAGGTCGGACACACCTGTGTTTCTGAGTAAAAGCCACTTCCCTCTCCTGAACCTCAAAATGGGGGTAAAGAAACTGACTGGCTGAACTACAGTGAGGGTCCACCTTGGAGAACAGGCGAAACACCGGCACAAGACTGGATGCTCAAAAATGTGGCAGTTCTCCAAGTGTGTTCCCCAGACCAGCAGCATTACCTGGCAACTTGTTAGAAATGCAGATTCTCAGGTCACACCCCAGACATACACAATCTGAAACTCTGGGGGTGGGGCAAACGACTTGTCCTCTCTGAGCCTCAATTTTCTCATCTACGAAGCTCAAACGATAGCCGTACCTGTATCTCAAAGACCCATAGCAAGGACTCAATGAGATGTGCATGCATACTACTTAGCACAGCACCTCAAATATAGTAAGAGCCCAGTAAATGGAGGTATTATTGCTATCACAATTATTATTATCTTCAAAGCTCCCTGCCCTGTGCAAGCCTCAAAAATAAATTTTTGTTAAAACTCTACCCTGAAAAGCTCTTGCTGGACTTTGTGAAATGTCGAATTTGGCTCAGGATGGTCCCCATGGAACACAACATACTGAACAGGAGTTACGGTGTACAAATGTGCCAGGCTAATGCCTCTGCCAGCTTTAGAGCGCATTTTGAGAGAGGCCATCACTCAGAGCAATATAGCTATTTATTGTAAGGTCCATTAGGGGCTGTGATCTATTTAAGTCTCCAGCTGTCAGAAAGACTGGCTTTCCCACCACCAGTCAGAAACAAGTAGATGGGTTTGGGGCAGGGGAAAACAAACACAAAGCAGACAGGACTTGAAAAACATTGTATTGTACTCATGGCTAGAGGAAATGTAAAAGATGCTGAGGGAAGAACAGTCAGCTCTGAGTGGCCAGGTAGCAGCAGCAGAGGAATTTGTAGATGAATCAGCCAAGGCAGAGGAGTGTCTGATGTTTACGGGCATCCTGATGGGGAGCTGGCAGAGAGAGCTGAATTTTTAAAGTTGGGGAGGGGAAGTGGATTGAAATTTCCTTCATGCTTTGCAGGTTTCAATAATAAGGGTGAGAGGTGGAGGATCACTCAGCGGGAGCTGGTTCTCCTTCAGCAAAATCAGCCCAACTTCCTCTTTGTCTCTTGCAAAGGACTTCCTCTTGCTCGCATCACCTGAGCCTGTTCTACTGACTGCTCACCCGTTGCAGGGCCACTCACACACCCATCAACACTCCCTCAGACTGCAACAGCGTAGACACACTGATTCACCTCACGTGCACATCTTTGGGATGTGGGAGGAAGCCAGAGCACTTGGAGAAAACCCACGCAGACAAGGGGGAAAATGTGCAAACTCCACACTGACAGTAGCCCCAGCCCGGTGATCGATTATTTTTTTTCCTCACCAGTGTTACAGTGTTACAACTAAATGATGTTGACCAAAACAATGTTTTGCGAGGATCCGTTGTAATTCAATTAAAAACAAGCAAAGGACCTGACTAGACATTTTCCCAAAGAAGATATTCAAAAGATGCTCAGCATCACTAATCATCAGAGAAATGCAAATCAAAACCACAGTGATGTATCACCTCACACCTGTTAGAATGGCTGTTGTAAAAACACAAGCAACAACAAGTGCTGGCAAGGATGTGGAGAAAATGGAACCCTCATACACTGTTTGGTAGGAACATAAACTGGGGCAGCCACTATGAAAAACAATATGGAGATTCCTTAAAAAAATAAAGAAAAAAGGATAGAACTACCATATGATCCAGTCGCCACCGTGTTATCCACTTCTGGGTAAGCAAGCAAAGGAAATGAAAGCGCCACCTTAAAGGGATACTGCACTCACGTGTTCACTGCAGCATTATTCACAGTAACCAAGTCATGAAACAACCTAAGTGACTGTGGATTAATGAACGGATAAGAAAATGTGACATATACACAATGGAATATCATGCCTCCATAAAAAGGAAATCCTGCCATTAGTGACAACACAGATGGACCTTGAGAGCATGATGCTAAGTGACATAAGTCAGGCAGAGAAAGACAAGCACTGTATGATCTCACTTACATGCGGAATCTACTGTATAATAACAGAATGCATAGACACAGGGAACAGATGGGTGGTCGCCAGAGGTGGAGGGTGGGGGTTGTGGGGAATGGGTGAGGGTGGTCAAAAGGTTCAGTCTTCTAGTGACACAGCGAGTAAGTCCTGGAGATGCAGTGAACAGCATGGTGAGCACAGTTAACAACCCTACACTGTATGTTTAAAAGTTGCTAAAAGTTCTCATCACAGACGCACAAAAAATTGTAACTGTGTGAGGTAATGGATGTGTTAACTAAACTTATTGTGATAATCATTTCATTTTATATGTGTGTGTGTGTGTGTATAATATGCTGAGTCATTACATGTACACCTTACCCTTATACAATGCTGTGTGCAAATTTTATACTATGTATAATTAAATAAAGCCGGGCAAAAAAAAAACACCCCAGAATATATCATTCTTAAGAGGTATAGGCTGAGGTATTAAGGGTGAAATATTATGATACATGCAATGTACTAGTTCAGAAAAATACCTGTGTATGGTGTGTATATGTGTATGTGTGTGTGTAGGGAGGGAGAGAGAGAGAGAGAGAGAGAGAGAGATGGGAAATTGCAAAGTGGCAACATTTTTTTTAATCCAAGGTGAGGGACATACAGGTGGTCACTGTATTATTCTTTCAGCCTTTCTCTGGAGCCAGACTTCTTGGGTTCAAATCTCCTCTCTCCCATTGACTAACTGTGTAATGACCCTAGGCTAGTTACATAAACCTTTTGTGCCTCAATATCACCATCTTAAAATGGGAATCATTGTAGTACAATACCGACCTCATAGGGTTTTTGTGAGGATGGAATAAGTTAATATGCTTGGAACTGTTCCTTAAATGGAGTAAGTGATCAATAATGGTTTATCTTACAGTTAGATATTTGTGATAGATAAATAGATAGAAGCACATACATGGATAGTAGAAGGAAGGATGGATATATACATGCATATATGGATAAAAGTTATGAAAAGACATACATAAATTATATAATTCTGACACCTGGATTCCAGCGTGTGACACAACTGGAAGATGGTTTGCCTCTCAGAAATATGTCCTATCCCTTCTGGAGTGATCACCCGCCACCTAGAGTAGAGGTGCCCTCTGCCTCCCTTCTGTCTGCACCTCTGGCCATGTCCCTCCAAAGACAATTGCAGCGCCGTCTCAGTCTAAGTGATGCCCTTGTGGATATGGGCGTCCTGCTCGCCGAGGATGGAGCCTCCCGTGTGGTGCTGCATGCAGAACAGGGCCTGGCACCTGGATTGCATTTTAAACACATTCTGTTGCAATTAGGCAGCTCTTGTTGCTCAGGGGACTGATGGTTGCACTGTAGGATCCTTGCCGCCCTGAGCCAAGCTTAGCCAGTCCGTCCAGACGGGCATCCTGCCAAGAACCTCCAGCCAAGGAGTGGCCACTCTTAGGTCACTGCCCACTGGTGGGGTGACCGATGAGGAGAAGCCAGCCTGGTGTCCACAGTCAGCCCTCTGTAAGTCTAGATTAGCTTGACAAGCAGGAAACTCGACCTTAGGAGCGGATCCTGCTGGTAGTAATAAGTGCTTTCTTTTTTTAAGTATATTTTATTGATTATGCCATTACAGTTGTCCCATTTTTTTCTCCCCTTTATCCCTCTCCACCCTGAAGCCCCCTCCAGCATTCCCTCCATGGGGAATACATTCCCATATTCCCTCCCTTTAGTTCATGTCCATGGGTCATACATATAAGTTCTTTGGCTTCTCCAGTTCTTACACTATCCTTAACCTCCCCCTGTCTATTTTCTACCTACCATTTATGCTTTTTATTCCCTGTACCTTTTCCCCCATTCTCCCCCTGCCCACTGACAACCCTCCATGTGATCTCCATTTCTGTGGTCCTGTTCCTGTTCTAGCTGTTTGCTTAGTTTGTTTTTGTGTTTTAGGTTCAGTTGTTGATAGTTGTGAGTTTGTTGTCATTTTACTGTTCATTATTTTGATTTTTTTTTAGATAAGTCCCTTTAACATTTCATATAATAAGGGCTTGGTGATAATGAACTCCTTTAACTTGACCTTATCTGGGAAGCACTTTACCTGCCCTTCCATTCTAAGTGATAGCTTTGCTGGATAGAGCAATCTTAAGTGGAGATCAGTGCCTTTCATGACTTTGAATGCTTCTTTCCAGCCCCTTTTTGCCTGCAAGGTTTACTTTGAGAAATCAGCTGACAGTCTGATGGGAACTCCTTTGTAGGTAACTCCTTTCCTCTTGCTGCTTTTAAGATTCTCTCCTTATCTTTCATCTTGGGTAATTTAATTATGGTGTGTCTTGCTCCCAGTTCCCTTTCTATTTCCTTCACCAGATTGGGGAAATTCTCCTTCATTATTTTTTCAAATAAGTTTTCAATTTCTTGCTCTTCCTCTTCCCCTTCTGGCATCCCTATGATTCGGATGTTGGAATGTTTAAAGATGTCCTGGAGGTTCCTCGGCCTTTCCTCATTTTTTTAAATTCTTGTTTCTTCTTTCTGTTCTGGTTGAATGTTTATTTCTTCCTTCTGATCCAAACCATTGATTTGAGTCCTGGTTTCCTTCCCTTCACTGTTGGTTCCCCGTATATTTTTCTTTATTTCACTTGCATAGCCTTCGCTTCTTCCTTTATTTCACAGCCACACTCAATCATTTCTGTGAGAGTCCTGATTACTAAGTCATGAGGCGATAGCCAACCTATCAGACGCAGAGTACAAAACGCTGGTAGTAAGTGCTTTCTAACATATCTTTCTCCACCCTGCTCAAACACTCAGCTACTCTGATCTGACCTTCTTTCTGTTCATCCAACACACCTGGAACTTTCCTTACCTAGAATCTTTACTCGTGGAAATCCTCTCTGGAACTTGCTTTCCTCCACTGGTTCCTTCTCACTGCATGGGTTACCTCCTCAGAGAAGTCCTCCTGGATCACATGATATCAAAAAGTTACCTTTTGTTTATCCTTTATCTTGATACTGTTTTCCCCTTTCTCTGTGCCTCACCTCCCTCCTTTGTAAATGAGGATAACAGTTATAGTAGATAGTCTCTATCTTCCCCTCCTTTTCTACCCTCTTCTGTGCTCCCTTGGGCTGACCAGTGCTTTTCTCATGTCTTCTGGCTGAATCCAGTCAATGAGAGACAGGAGGAGATATCAGACCATTTATTCACCCAGCTCCCTGCCTGCTGGTGGCTCTGTTCCCACTGACCAGGCTCCTGATGGGCAGCCGGTCTTCAGTTTTAGAAATAACTCTTTACCGCACACTTTCAGCACCAAGGGTGGTCACAGCTCCCTGACATTGCTAGCCCCCAGGTACCTCACCATCCCCTATTGGTTTCCATTAGCCCTGTCCACACCTCTGGAAATATTCCCTTCATTGTCTTTACCTCAGTTTCCCCTTGGAGTGGGCCATCGGCTTCCTGCCAGAATTGTGACCTCTGCAGCAATAGTATCGATCTCACAGGGTTGTTGTGAGAATGAAATGAGAATTAAATTAGTTTCAGTGCACTTATTATAAGTGCTAATATTATTTTTATTTGTTATTATTATTATTTATCATTGGAATTTAAAAAAATACTTCATTGTTATTCTATGACAGTTGTTCCAGTTTTCCCCCTTTGCTCTCCCCCACTCCCACAGTCAGTCCCCACGCTGTTGTCCATGCCCACGGGTCATTCACACATGTGCTTTGACCGGTCCCTCCCCCTTCTTTCCAGCATCATCCCCTCCCCGTTCCCCTCTGACTGCTGCCAGTCTGTTCCATGTTTCCATGCCTCTGGTTCTATTTTGCTCATTAGTTTGTTTTGTTCATTAGATTCCTCTTATAGGTGTCATCATATGGTATTTCACTGACTGGCTTATTTCTGTCACTATTATCATTGTTGTTGTTATTAGCTATTACTCTCCGTCCTGTCACTTGGAACATTTCACAGTTATCCGTGTGCTAGTTGCTCTGTGTATTTCCCTGCAGACTGTCTACCATTTGCATGAAGAGGGAGTCCGTGTCTGCGTCTGTTTGTTGAATCTCTGATGACCCAGTGCCTGGTGTGCAGTAGACCTCAAAAGACATCTGATGATGGAAGAGTGAGGGCTGGTTTTTACCTGCAAAACATGTTTGTACAAGGTCTGTCCAGAAAGTATCCAGCCACGTACTATGAAAAATAGAGACATTTATTGAAGAAGATACAAGATACAAGAAACATTACACATAGGACAATGATGCCTCAGTCCGCTTCAAAGTAGGCACTCTGGAACCTCACACAGTTCTCCCAATCTCCATCAGCTGCCCTGTCGTATTTTCTTGAATTTCATTGACAGTCTGAAGTTTCTTCCTTTTCAAAGGTGATTTTAGTTTGGGGAAAAGCCAGATGTCACAGGGTGCCTAATCTGAGCTATAGAGGGGCTGAGTCACCTGGGTGATTTGATATTTCATCAAAAAACTCTGCACAAGAGGCAATGTATGAGTGGGTGCATTGTTGTGATGAAGCTGCCAATCACCAGTTACCCATAGCTGCAGCCTTCTGAATCACCTGAATAGTTTCCATGGAGGGAACTATTTTGCTTAATGCAAAATTTGATGCAGGTTCATTGCTCTATTTACTCAGTCATTTTGAATGCAACAGCCACACAGTACACATGCTCACTCAACAGCATCTACCACCCCCACTGACTAGTACAGTGAAGTCGTCACTATTCACACATGTGCATTCCAGTCCACTATCCTCGGCTGCCAGGTTACATCGATGCTGCGCAAACTGTTCTCGTTATAGTAACAATCACTGGACTTTTCCCAGACAGACCTTGTTACATTGAAATGTGTGATATTACTGGCATTAGAACTTTTTTATCTAGTAAAGACAGCAATTTCCTAAAGCTTTTACCCATTAACTTACCCCCTTTGATTCTGAGTAGTCAGCAACATGAAGATATAATCACCATTTTATAAATGATGGAAAAAGAGAACAGAGGGAAAAGTAGGGGGGAACCATTAACTGTAAACCTGCTCTGTTCCCAGTCTCTGTTAGTCATTTTATGACATAATTTGATTTAATTTCACAATGATTCTAGTGACGACATCATTACCTCTTATCACTCAGATGTGGAAGCGGGGGGAGAAAGGTTTGAGGACCTGCCCAGGGTCGTGCAGCGGACAGTGGTAGGACTAGAGTCCAGCCCTGGTGGGTCTGACTCGAAGTTGTATGCTTTTCCCAGACAGTGATTCTTATTACACACTCCAGAGAAACTCAGACATGTGTACAGGGAAACGAATACAAAAGTGTCAAGTTGTACAATGACAGATGTCTACCAGTGGGAGAAAGGATAAACAACCTGAAACATTTAAACCCTGAAATCGTTAGACTGAATGAACTCGGGTGTAGAATCACCTACAATGTGGAGGGGAAAACGAAATGTGGATGGAAGAATTGACTGCCAAAAACACATTGATATAACAAATACACTGATATAACATCACTGTATGTCAAGTCCAAATACATACCAAGTGGCTACTTCCTTTCTCAGACTCCCTATGGAATGGTCAGTAAGCAAATCCCCATAAAGAGGAAATCTGCTGAGAGATTTCTGAGAAATATACCTACTGCTGGTAAAAAGGGGAGGAAGGGAGATACAAGGAGAAGGCTTTCTTCTCCTCTCTTTCTGCATTATATATTGGCAGGGGAGGATGTGATGTTTGGAGCTGTGGCAGCCAACTTGTGACCATGAGGAAGGGGCCAAAAGAATCATAGAGAAGCTATTGTTGAGTTGTGTTAACTGATTTGAGAGAGAGAGAGAAACATGGGTGCGACAGAGAAACATTCATTGGTTGTCTCCCATATGCACCCCGGCCAGGGATCAAACCCCCAACCTAGGTATGTGTCCTGACCAGGAATTAAACCCACAACCTGTTGGCGTATGGGATGATGCTCCAATCAGTTGAGCCACCTGGCCAGGGCTGGATCACTTCTTAGGTGCAAAAGAATTAATCGATATTGTTAATATACTTTTACACCAGAGTCTATTACTAGCAAATAAAACACATTGTGACTATTTTGAGGAAAGAGAGATAAGCAGATCTTTTTTCCAGGTATAAATCATCTGAACCCCTGTACTTGGAAGTAATCTGTTAAAAAAACACACACACACAACATAAATACAAGCTTTCTACTCCTTTGCTTAGGCCCTCAGTGGCTCCTTCTTGCTCTTTGGATAAGAATCATAATCTTTAGTAAAGTCTTCCAAGCCTGGGCTGGGCTGGCCCTGCCTGTTTCCAGGCTCACCTTGGGCCATTCTCTCCATAGGACTCACAGTGCTCCAGTCACATTAATTTTATTGTTGTTTTGTTCTGTTTTGTTTACTTTCTCTAATCTGTCAAGCCCTTCTCAACCGAGGGCACGTGCATATGATTGTCTCTCTCTCTGCCCGAAAGAATCTGTTCCTCTCTCTGCCTGGCTGATTCTAAATCTTCAAAGCTCATCTAAAATAAAATTCATCATGGAAACCTTCCCCATCATTCTATCTCATAGTACTCTGTTTTTCCTTCATAGCTCTATATTTACTTATTTTTCCGTGCGATATTTCTTCAGCCTCAGTCTCCACTAATAGAACTTCCCCTTCACGGGAGCAGACACTGTATTGGACTTTAACTCTCTCTATCCAACCAACAATATTCGCCGCAATGGCATATACATACTGTGCCCTGTTTTCCAAAGTGAAGCTCTCCCTGCTCCAGCTCTGCAGTGAATGAGCAGATCACCCCATTCTCCAAACTATGGGAGGTAATAAATATTAACTAATATTTTCTTCTACCTTCTCATTGCCTAGAGTCAAATTTCATGTTCTTATCCTAGCACTCAAAGTTGTCTTTAATTCATTCCCTTATGTGTTCATTCAAAAATATTGAGCACCTGCTTTTCCAGGCAGTGTTCTAGGAAACCCACCTTTCCTCCTTTATCTTCTCTCCACTCCCCACCAAGTCATCTGTCGTCCAAAACACCCCATCTCCGTTCTCACTACTTGAGTTCCTCTCTTAATCACAAACTGAACACTATTCTTTCCATACATTTGCCCAAACTCTTTCTTTTGCCTAAAATACCTTCCCACCCTGTATCCACCCAATGAGTCCTCCTCCATCATTTAAATCTCACCCACAGCCTTTTATTCACGAACATGTATTAAGCCCCTTCTAAGTGTCTCCCTGTGTCACATTGGAGAGGCAGAGGCACACAGATCATGTGCACTTCATCGCACCTACATGCTGTTTTAGGCATAGTCAGGACACAGAATCTGCCGAGTGAAGGAGAAAAGACCCTGAATAGAAACTTACAGCCTCTTTTGATTCCAAAGGCAATATCTGAGCCAATATTCTCCAAATATTTTTGATCGTGAATACCTTTTTCAAAAAAAGTGAGTGGGTGCCCCATTATTAGAATGATCATATAGAAATTATATGTTGATAGCCATCAGAGAGATGCAAATTAAAACCACAATGAGATACCACTTTCACACCTGTCAGAATGGCCATCATAAACAAATCAGCAAATGACAAGTGCTAGCAAGGTTGTAGAGAAAAGGGAGCCCTCGTGCACTATTAGTAGGAATGCAGACTGGGGCATCTACTGTGGAAAATAGTATGGAATTTCCTCAGAAAATGAAAATGGAACTGCCTTTTGACCCAGCATTCCACTGCTGGCATTAAACCCTAAGAACACTGAAAGACCATTTCAAAAGAACCTTTGCACCCCAATGTTCATAGCAACACAATTTACAATAGCCAAATGCTGGAAGCAACCTAAGTGCCCATCAGTAAATGAATGGATCAAAAAACTATGGTACATTTACACAATGGAATACTATGCAGCAGAAAGAGAGAAGGAACTCCTACCCTTTGCAACAGCATTGGTGGAACTGGAGAGCATTATGCTAAGTGAAATAAGCCAGGAGGTGAAAGACAAATACCAGATGATCTCACCTTTAACAGGAACCTAATCAACAAAACAAACAAGAGAGCAAAATATAACCAGAGACATTGAAATTAACAACAAACTGACAGTAACCAGAGGGGAGGGGGAGGGAGATAACAGGGGAAAGAAAGGGAAGGGTTGTCAAGGAACATGTATAAAGGATTCATGGACAAAGCCAAAGTGGGGAAGGATTGAGGGTGGGGTAAGGGAAAGTGGTGGCAGGAAAATGGAGACAACTGTACTTGAACAACAATTAAAAAATGCAAAAAAAAAAAAAAAGAAGAAGAAATTATATGTTGAATTATGTACTATCCAAATGACAGTGCACATACAAGAATGAGCTATTGAAAAACGTGATAAAAGCATAAGATGAACAGAAATGCAAATGTTTTCTTCTGGCACCCCAGTGGATTGTGCAGCTTATCCCCTTCAGATGGTTTGGCCAACTCAGACGGCTGCTCTTTCTAGCTCACGTGGACAGGCTGTCAGTATCTTTTGGGGAAAGGCAAGGCATTTTGGCTGCAATGACTGAGAAATATTTGACCTGAGGCTTCTTCTACCTTTGTTGCTTCCCACACCCCTGGCATCTCTGTCCTCTGAGTCCCTTGTATCTTGCTCCAGCTGGAGGATGGGCCCTGTCAGATAAAGTATCGATTTTTCCCCTTTCTTGCCTCAGCCATTCCCTGGGATGCGGCAGCAGACTGGAGCTGGGCTGCATTTGGGAGCTGGCTGTGAAGGAGCCAGAACCGCATCTTGCTTTTTTTCTTTTTTTGAGAGAGAGAGACCTCGAGTTTCTTCTTCTTTTTATTTTTTATTTTTTATTTTTATTTTTATCCTCACCTGAGGACATTTTTCATTGCTTTTATAGAGAGAGGAAGGGAGAGAGAAAGAGAGAGAGAGAGAGAAACACCAATTGATTGTCCCCCTCCCCCGCCCTGCCCTCCATATGCTTCTGGACCAGGGATTCAGCCTGAATCCTTTCGGCTATGGGACAATGCTCCAACCAGCTGAGCCACACCAGCCAGGGCATCTTGCTGGGGTTTTGATACAGATAAGGCAGAACCTTTTCCTTCTCAAGGTAGGTAGGGGATTCCTGTGAATGGTTCATGCTTTGGACAAAGCAAGCCTGTCAGGAGACATGTATGGATATTGTTCCCACTGTTGTGTCACAATTTACAAAGAGCCACGCCATCTCCTCCTCACCCCACCCACTCCTCATATGCCAAATGACATCCAGCTGCTTCCTCAGGCATCCCCAGCCCCACTCCTGCTCTGCAGGGAGCAGCCCCCTTGGAAGCTGCCCAGCCTGTGTCTCTGAGCCAACACCCTGAGCCTCGTTATGCACTTCATCCTGACCTGGGGGCTCAGCAAATCCTCTGCCAGATGCCCTCCTGGAGCATCCAAGGGCTTGGGAGTCAAAGCACCAGATGTCCCTAATGTGACCCTGTCTTTCTTACCTGGGCCATGCATGCCATTTGCCTGGGTCTATCCCAGGATTAGCACAAAACGTCTCATATCCTGGGAAATTCCTCAATCCAAGAAGGACTGACTATGTAACTTGCAGCACTCAATGCAAAATGAAAGTTCAGGGCTCTTGTTAAAAAATTAGTAATAATCTCAAGACTGTAAAAACGGAGCATTAAACCAAACGTGGCCCTTTCTAAGCCCCGGGCCCTGTGTGATGGTACTCGCTGTGTTCTGTGCTCAGGAAGGCGGTTCAGGTCCCAGGCAAACCAGACCTGTTGGCTGACCTACTTCTGATACACACATCGGGGAAAGAGGAGGCACTGTTATTTGCACAAGGCTGTCAGTTTCCCACAGCAACATGCGCAACTGAGACAACAGAATTGGCTCCCACCTTTCACCCCTTCCCACTGCCAGAGCTTTCTGACACACAGAACCACGCCACTCTCCAACTTAAAGCCCTTCGGTGCCCACTTGGCCATCTGTAGTATTCTCAACGTGAGGAATAGTAATAACACAGAAATTCCAAACTCCTAGCGTTGCCTTAAATTATTTTTATTATACTATGGCTTAAATATGTACCAACATAAAACTTGGCATAAACTTTTATGTTAATAGCTCTTACACAATGATAAAGCCACATTTATAAATTTTTCAAAAAGTAAGCCTTTAGAACCAATAAAATTCAAATCAACATTAACTCACTGGAATGGATGAGGTAGCTTTGTGAAAACTAAGGTGCCCCCAGCAGAGTGAGGATGGCCCTACACCGGCAGCTGTGATGTAGGCTCTTATTCCCAACGTTCGCCTTTGGGTGCTGGTCCCATGATAGTGCATTACGTTCCTGTCCTTGAACAGTTGGGATACCTTTGTTTGAACATCATGCCCTGACACTGTTGGAACCTCACTTGTGACAAAGCCAGCCTTTATGGCCCAAGCTCACCTCCATTCTTTTCCACTGGGCCCATGACGGTGAAATGTGTGCTAACTGGTGCCAATGGGGACGTAAATGTTAATGCAAACATGGGCACTGTAATCCCCTTGCAATGCCAGGTTATAAGTGGGAGTGGACCACCCAAATGACTTAAAAAATGCTTACATTAACTTAAAAATTATCCTTGAAATAAGAATAACAATAATTAGCATTTATTGGGCAACTGCTGGTGCTAAGTACTTGCCATCACAGCTCAGTAAGGCAGGTACTTCTATCATCGCCATTGTACAGATCAGAAAAATGAGAGGGGACATCAACCTGTCCTGAGCCATCCCACCATAAGGTTTCCAAGAAAATCCTTAAAGTGAACTAACTCATGGACCTCTGGTCAGGCATGAGGGACCATGAGGAGTTCTTGGGCTTTAGCCTGGGAGCAGTAGCCCACAGAATGAAGTTCAAACTCCTGAGTGTGCTGGTAAAGGACCTTCCTCATCTTGCCCATTGGCCTTTGTGTCCTGTCTCTTGCTGCTCTCCATCTCATCACTTGTCTTTACCACTTGGGCTAGTGACACTCCAAGAGGGCACCAGGCATTGCGTGTTCTGTTCCTTTCGCTTAGAAGTCTCTCTTCTGCCTTTCCCATCTAGAAACCTCCTTCAAGATACTCAGTGTCACCTCTCTGGGATGCTGTTCCCAAATAAGGCAAGGCTGACTTCCTCCTTTGGGATCCCACAATACCAGGGTCTCAGCTTTTCCAAAGACCCTGTTAACCTCCTCACAGCCCCTGCAGAGGTAGCCTGACAATATTGAGCCAGCCAGACCCTTCTCCCCTAGATATTTTAAAGTATGAGGCCCTGAGCCAGTGGGAACTCGAGGTCAGAAGCTGCGCTATAATAAAAGCCCACATGGGTTTATGTAGTGCTTACTTTGTACCAGGTCCTGTTCTAAGGCCTTTGCCTAGTTCACCTTATTTCAAGCCCACAGCAGTCCTACAAGGTAGGTATCATTGTGTTCGCATTATACAAACAAGGAGGCTAGTGCACAGAGAAGATGATGCACCCCCAACCGTTGTACCACAGAGGCAGCACCAGTGCATGAATCTAAAGTCCTGCTATGAGCCACGATGCCACTCTGCCTCCTGCATTCCAGGAGAGCCAGGACTGGGCTGACATCGTGGTAAATCTACAGGCAAGCTGCAAGTCTATAGGATCAGAATCTATGGGGTCAGGAGCAGCTGGTTCTCAGTGAGTAGAATAGTTCCCCGCTGTGCAGACAGCACAGATGGGACAAAACGCAACCCCAGGGACAGAGGCAGAGATAGTCCTCTGTCCTCAACTGCTGAGGCCCCAGCCACTGCTCATAATGACCTGCTGGATTTCTTGTCTTAGAGTCCAAGGTGTTTCCTATATACCTTTTCCACTGACTTTATTATTTTTTTCACCTGACTTAGATTGAGTGAATTTTTTGTCCTGGACATGATACTAAAAATCCCCTCCCCACGCTGCCCCTGGCAAAAAAAAAAAAAAAAAACTTAGAAATCTACCAGCTCGTGAACTTTAAGGCCCTGTTGATAGGCAATTTTGTTGCACCCAAAATGAAGCTCACCTGTTGTCTCACTATAAAATATTTTGGTCATATTTCTACTATTTTTTAACATAAGTACATCCTATGCAATTATATTTAGAACACACTTATACTGAATATTTATTTGTTGTTTAGCTGAAATCAACTTTAACCGCATGTGCTGTATTTTATCAGGCAACCCTAACCTGGACTGACTCTCAGGCCACCCCAGACCTACTCAGTCGGAATCTGCATTTTAACGGATGGTTTGTGTACATATTGAAGTTTGGGGAGTCCATCTAAACGGTGAGTTAGGGCAGTCCAAAAGTGCATGGTAGTTCCTTCATCATCAAGCACCAAAACTCTTCTTATTTTTTTCACTCCAACAGCTTCATCTCATGGTTTCTATCCTCAAGGTCATTTCATGGCTCAGGAGAGTTTCTCAGGGTTATCACCACAAGTCTGGCCTCTAGCTGGAAGAAAGGGGAAAGGATCCAGGGCCATTTCCCCAAAGTCCCACCCAACAGCCTTCACTTACATCACATTGGCTGCCCCTACCTGCACAGAAGCTGGAAAATGTAGTTTTTTACTTGGGCCCAGGATGCCATTTCTTCACTTTCAGATTTGCAGCTGAGAATCTGTGGTTGGCCAGGTTGACCAGGAGGCCCTGACCAAGGCAAAGGGGCAAGAAAAGGCAAGAAGACCCCTGAAATAAGACTACTTTAAAGAAAGAAGTCCTAGCTATGTTCTAGACTTGGGATAATTATAACACTCAGCTCAAAAATAAAGTCTATAGTTTTACAGAGAAGAGATATTTTGGATGTGGTCTTGGGTGATGCAGGAAATTCCCACAGACTCTGCCACCCTTACACACAGTACATGTGCTTCTGAGACCAGTGGCTGGCTGCAGGAGTGCTAATGGGTTGTAATCTCACAAAAGGGAACACGAAACACCACTGGCCATGCTGAACCCAAGGAAGTGAAATTGTTCTCCCTCAAAGAACCACTGCATCTTCTGTTGGGATTTAGGTCATCAGTGGGAGAATTGTTGAACTAATCTTCAATATAACCAGTCTTCAACAGCGACATCATGCAGCTGCACACAGCAACAGCAGTGATGGGGAGAGAGATGCCAATATTCCCTCCCTGCTTATTGCTGAAGATACCGATTCTGTTTAGACCAGATTAGTCCTCTGCGCTTGAGCACCACTGAGAATGGTCTTAAATGGAGTGAGTACTTGATGTCTCACTGGTACAGATGCTCAAGTGTTTAATGGAAAACAAAAGCAGATGTGAAAATACAGGCACTCTGGGATTGAGGAGAAGAGGGAATCTGTCCAATTGGGATGGGAAAGGACTTATTTTGGGGGGAGACAGCTTTTCATTGGCCAGCAAGTCTCACCAAACCTCAGGACTAGGTGGACTAGGCCAAACTCATAGCTTCTCTAGGCTCTTTTTAAGCTATATTTCCTCAAGTAATGCCAAAGTGAGTTGAATCGGGGATTCTAGGTGTTTGGCTATACACCATGCCAGAGCACACTTTCAAAGCAAGAAGCATTCTCTACAAATAGCAGTTGAGCATGGCAGGCAAGTTGTGGCTGGAAAGAGCCTGTTGTACACCATGGAAACTTAAAACAAACTGCCTGTCTTTCAGGGACATTCTCTGTGAGGCAACGTTCGGAAGAGGTTGAAAATCCCCTCTGACTAATTAAGCTCCTCCTAGAAGAATACACAGTGAGGCCACCCATGCTCTTTGTTGTAGGTACTCCAGCAGATGTGAGCCCAGAAAGACAAAAGATGAAGTGAAACCCTCCCTTGGTCAGGGAGGGGCTGACTGAACCAGAAGTCACAGTGGCCCGAGTTTGGAGGAAATGCCAGAGGGTGCCGATGGGAAGAGGGAGGAAGAGTCCCAGTCTTCGCTTTTTTTTAAAGCAATGTGGCGCCACTCTCAAACTTGATAAGAAACACATCAGTACAGTTGCGAAGTGAAAACTTTTTTTAATATTGTTATTTTTTAATCCTTACCCAAGAATATGTCTATTGATTTTAGAGAGACAAGAAGGGAGAGAGAGAGAGGGACATCGATGTGAAAGAAACATCGATAGGTTGCCTCCCAGATGCACCCTGACCTCGGATCAAACCCACAGTCTGGGCATGTGCCCTGATCAGGGATCAAACCCACAACCTTTTGGTGCATGGGACAATGCTCCAAGGAAATGAGCTGCCCAGCCAGGGCCGAAGTGAGAACTTTTTAAGGAATGGAGAAATTGTTCTCATTAAGCCCTAAAATAGTACTCTTTTCCATTGACCATCCAAACCAATTTGCTCTATGCAGAACTGTGGTGTTAAAAAATGAGCTATTGATACCATTCAATAACAATTAGATGGATTTTCCCCTCAAGGTGAGCTGTAGTTTTTCTCAATCTCATAACTTAAAAAAGGTGATAAGCTCTGTGTTCTGAATCAATTCACTTAGATTTCAAGGAGCATAATGGAACTTCTGTTGTTCCTGAAATAAACCACAAAATCCCATCTACTCAGTCAGCATGCCTAAGGTGGTAGGAATGGCACGTATTTTTCTGGGCCAAGTTCTTCACCTGGGGCCCACAGATGCAACATTTGCAGATAGAATTCAGGAATCTGTGCTTTGGATGGGAAATTTTTTCACAACAGTTTTAACTAACTTCCACTTAAAATTTAGCATTTCAGTCCGTTATGAATATAAACCAAGATGACAATAGTATTAGTAGTACTATTAGTTATAAGTATGCCAAACAGAGATTATTCTTGTATTATTATTCATTATTTTCCATATGAACAACTGTGAACTCACTTTTGCCACACCCTGTATTCTGTGACTTTTCATTTATAGAACTCATAGATAGTTTCTGTCAAATTACAGTCTTCTTTTGTAATCCAATGTAGTCCATTTCATGCATTTAAAAGCATCCCTGGCCATGTGGCTGAGCTGGGTTGGAGCATTGCCCCGTGCACCAAAGGGTTGCAGGTTGTAGCCTTGGACAGGGCACATACCTAGGTTGTGAGTTTGACCCCTGGATGGGGTGCCTACAGGAGGCAACCGATCATTTCTCTTTCACATCAATGTTTCTCTCTCCCTCTCTCTCTTCCTCTTGAATCAATAAACATACCCTTGGGTGAGGATTAAAAAACAAACAAAGAAACATCATTGTAAGAAAGAGCCATAGGCTTTCTCAGATTGCCAAGGGGTTCTTGGCACATGAAGGGTTAAGCCCGTCTTCCAGGAGACCTGGGCTGAGTGAGGGTCAGAATGGTGCACAGCTGGTAGGGATACCTTCAATCCCATTAGGTAAGCCTTTCCTTTGGGCCTTGAGGGCTTCTCCACCACCCAGTAAAATGCTCATTCTGGTGCCAAGGGTAAAGCTTATTATTACCATAGTTAAGGTGCTTTGGAGCAGCACCAGAAGTGAAAGAAAAAATAAAAGATCTGTGTTGTTTTCCTATCCCTCCATATGTTTTAAAAATGGGATTATACTCTACATCAGTATTTTGTAAAATTTTCCCTCTTAATGTTGTAATAGTTAACCTTGATTTGTGTGCTGACTCTGTCCAAGCACTTGACCTGTGTCAGCTCATTTAATTCTCACAATGCCTCTTTGGGGAGTGTTATGAACTCTCATAAACATTGGGTAAGTGAAAAATAGGTCTTATTTACTGAATACTTACCATGTGCCAGGTACCATTCTCAGAGTTTTACACCTGTCTCATGTACTCCTCCCCAAAGCCCAGAGCTAGCTTTTGTTATTGGACCATTTTACAGATAAGAGGACTAAGGCACAGAGAGATTGAGTGCCTTGCCCAAGATCACATAACTAGAAGGTCACAGGCTTCACTGGGGCGGTGTGACTCCTGGGACCGTGTTTTTTTGCCAGCATGCAATCCTGCCTTCCTGTGGACTTTTGTCATAGGGATTCCTTGAGCATGCTTTAGTTTTAAGGTTGCAACATGATTCCTGGGATTGGGTGTAACTTTTTCTTTTGTGTAGGGTGTAGGATGAAAGATCAGTCTACCCTCAACACTGTGCCACTTCTTGAGCAACGACAGAGAAATGAAGCAGCAGCATGAGCATTTATCTGTTACTGGGTTGTAATAAGGCCACGACTTCAGGCTGGTGCTCAAATGCCTGACCTTTTTATTTGTTTTTCCAACTGGAGTTCAGGGCACCCATTCAAGCCAAGGTTCCTGCCTGGGAACAGTCACCTGCCACCTAGTGACACAATGAGGAATTGCACCTTCCCTTTGGCCCAAGAGGGAGACGGAGGGAGGGCCAGGCTAGATGAGGCCAAAACCTTCCCTACACTCAGAAAGCTGAAGAGAAGGGACATCACGAAGGCCAAGGCACTGAGGCACTGTGCTAGCATCCAGGTGAAATGTCAATACTCTTAATCTTCACTGTGAACCCTTAGACACCTGATGGTACTGTTTTCACAGTACACCTGTTTGGGTGGATGTGACCATAGCCACCACCATGGGCTTACATTAACTGAACAGTTTTTTCCTGACAAAATGAATTTCCTGGGGGAAAAGTGCACAAAGAAAACATGCTTGTAATTTGTTACCTTTATAAACGAATTGCTCTTTTCATTGAGACTTTCTGTTTTATTCTTGGCACTGTGCTAAGTGACAGCTGGAGGTGAAATTATTCCTGTGATGAAACTGAACCTCAGTGAAGCTGAGATACTGTCCAGGTTCCCACGGACAGTATGTGACTGAACTGGGAGCTGGGTGCAGACCCTGCTGACTCTAGAGCCCGGGCTTGACTACTGTGCTATACTGCCTCAACCACACACACACAGACAAGCACACGCTTAAGGGTGTAAAAGATCACCTATTTAATGAAGCTACCCTCTACACAGCAAACATATCATCAAAGTAAAAATCTAGTGCTATTACCAGAAGATAAGTTAATTATATCTAGGCAGGAGACAGAGGGCTATGGTCCATTACAGTGTGTTTATATAGAGTGTTCAAGGATTTCACTCTTATTCAAAGTATTATTTTAAAGCAACAAATGCTAACAAATAGAAACAACAGCCTATTAAAAGGATTATACATCACAACCAAGTGGGATTTTAACCCAGGAGTGTGAGGGTGGTTCAATGTAAGAAAATCTATCAGTGTAATACATCATATCAACAAAATGGAAAAATATATATAATCATCTCAAATGATAAAGAAAAGATATTTGATAAAATCCAGCATCCTTTCATGATATAAAAACTCAGCAAACAAGGAACAGAGGGGAACTTCCTCCATACAACAAGGGGCATGTATGAAGAACCCACAGCTAATACCATACCAGTGGTGACAGACAAAGCTTTCCTCCGAAGACCAGGAACAGAACAAGAATGACTACTTTCACCTCTGTCCTAGACATTGTACTAGAAATTCTAGTCAGAGCAATGAGACAATACAGAAAAAAAACGTCATCCAAACTGGAAAAGAAGAAAGAAAATGATCTCTGTTCACAAATGACCTGATCTTATATACAGACACTCCCAAAGAATTTCTGAGAAAGATACTAGAATGAGTAATCAAATTTGGCAAAGCTGCAGGGGACAAGATGAACACAAGTTGTATCTATACCCCTCCAATGACAGCCCAGGAAAAAAACTAAGAAAGCAATCCTAGCCCTGGCCAGCTGACTCAGTTGATTGGAGGGTCATTCCATGAGCCAAAGGGTTGCAAGTCTGATTCCCAGCCAGGGTGCACACCTAGATTGTTATCTCATCCCCAGTTGGGGTGTGTATGGGAGGCAATCAATCGATGTTTCTCTCTCATATTAATGTGTCTCTCTCCCTCCCTCTCTCTTTCTATAATCAATAAACATATCCTCAAGTAAGATTAAAAGAAAAAGAAAGCAATCCCATTTTTAAGTCTAAAAAAATTAACCAAGGAAGTAAAAGACCTGCACCCTGAAAACTATAAAATATTGCTGAAAAAGATGAAAGAAGACCTACATAAGTGAAAAAGCATTCTGTGTTCATGGATTGGAGACCTACTATTGTTGAGATGTCAATACACAGAAAGCAGTCTGTGGGTTCAATGGCCTATCAAAATTTCAATGACTTTTTCTTGCAGAAATGAAAAAGCCATTCCTCAAATTCATATGGAATTGCAAAAATTCATCTGAAAAGCTAAAACAATATGGGAGAACTTACATTTCCTGGTTTCAAAACTTACTAAGAGGCTATAGTTAGTAAAACAGTGTGGTACTGTCATAAGGGTAGACATATATACTAATGGGATAGAATTCAGAGTCCAGAAATAAGCCTACGCATCTATGACTAGTTGATTTTTGACAAGAGTGCCAAGACTATTCAGTGAGGAAAGAATAGTCACTTCACCAGTTGGTGGTGGGACAACTGGATTTCTATATGCAAAAGAATGAAGGTAGATGCCGCCTTACACCTTAGATAAAAACTAACCTAAAATGAGTCAAAGACCTAAACGTAAGAGCTAAAACCATAATTTTCTTAGAAGAAGACAGGGGTAAATCTTCACAATCTTGTATTTAACAATAGATCCTTAGACGTGATACTAAAAAAGAAAGAAATTGTGTCTGTGTGCATGTGGGCACATCCCCAAGATCAGAGGAAGACAAACAACAAGAATAATAATTTCCTAGATCACCTTCACCCCGGAGTTTCAATCAGTTTGGATGTGAGGCAATGCCAGAAAGATCTGTAGATACCTTTTGGTATATTGACATTTTAACAATCCACAAACGCAGGATGTTTCAATTTACTGAAAACAAACAAACACTCCCAAAACAGAATCACAGAGAAAAAGAGTGCTTTCTTCAATATCATACCATTAACAGACCAGAAAACGTCAGAACGGGACCCAGCGAGCTCTCTCTCCCAGAGAGCCCGAGGACCGCGGCAATCCTTTGCAGTCTGTGATGATTCAGGCAACGGCTGCTCTCTGCTTTCCCCTGTCTTGGGAAAACTCCCTCGTCGGTAGTGTGAACAGCGTGGGGGAAAGGTTGCAAAGAGAATGCTTAAACTACTGACAATCAAATTGCTTTTAAGCACACTTCAGCACTTTCGAAAAATCCATTTATATATTAAGAATGAGTATGTTAATTGCAAGCCATTCTGGTGTATCCTTAAGGGATCTCTATGGAGCAAGCCTCATTTGAATTATTTTCTTTCTTCAACAAACATCCACTACTTGAGATGTACTGCTTTTTGGCACCGAGTCTGAATTACAAAGACTTTTTTGTAAAGATGAAATGATTAAGGTGGAATGAGAATGGAACTAACTGGCATTTACTGAACCTTGTCTGTGCCAGGCAAGGGAGTCCTTATTCTCAGGTCACACCTAAAACAGGTCAGACTCAGCCTTTTAGCACATTCGCCTCTCCTGAAAACAACTAGATCCAACTTCCCAATGAAGTGACAAGAAGGGGATATTTTACTGGAGTCCATGGGTAAAGGGAGAGGTTTTACATCAGACACCACATACAACATGAAAATCTCCTTCAAACACCTGAGTTCCATCCCCTAAATCTTCTCTACTTGCCATTTGTCTCATCTTTCTTCTCTTCCCCATAAAATATCGCAGAAGAAATGTCTTCTATTATTCTGAGCAATTCAACTGTGCCTCTAGGTTGTAAACATCAATTGGGACCAAAAGCCAGGTTATTAACTGAACAGTGATAATCAAAACTATTTTTGCTGAGTGTGTACCTGCATGCATGCATGTGTAAATATGTGTGCATACGTGTGTGATGGGTAATCTCACTTCATCTGGAATAATTTATGTTATCCCCTCTGATCTTTAGAACACCCCCAAGAGATTCTTTAATCCCATTTTATAAGAGGAAAGACTGACAACAGTTCCACCATAAAACACAGGCTTAACTCCAAGATTTCACGACGTGAAAGGCTGGTCCAGAAATGCAAGGCTATGGAGCCAGCTTTCTTGATTTTCACAGCAGTGGGCGAATTGTCGTCTCTACCACATTGGACCTTCCCCAATAGACCCTTAGTGAGTGGTGACCATCCATGTATGAGGTGTACTCAAGTAGCTTATAGTCCAAAGCCAGGCTTGGCAAACTAGAGCCAGTGCGCCAGATCCGGCCTGCTGCAGGTAAATAAAGTTTTACTGGCACACTCTACAGCTATCCTTTCGAGGAATGTCTATGACTGTTTTTTACTCCAACGGCAGAGCAGAGTAGTTGTGACAGAGACTGAATGGTCTGCAACTGTTTACTATCCGGCCGTTGGAAGAAGAAAGTGTGCTGTTTCCGGGTCTAGAGAGTCAACTGACAGATAAATTGGAATTTGAGCACCAGAGTGTGAAGGGAGGTGGCAGTGAGCTATGGGACTCCCCATGAATGAAACTTTGTTGTAAAACCACTCAGCAGTGATCAGCAGCCCTCTACCTCCCCATTTTCCATGTTACTAAGGCTTTGAAAATACTGTAAATGAATAAAGTCAACACAGTAAGTACCTGCTATTTGCCAAGTCCAGTCATAAGTGCTGTGCATAGAACTGTAAGCAAAACACACCACGGCGTGAGGGTGGAATGTGGAAGAGACAAATGCTCAAGTGCCAAGTGCCAAGTGAAAGCGGGAGCAAGGCTGGGAGGGAGGCAGAGCCAGATCATGAAGGTTCTTGTGGGATTTTATCCCAGGGGCCCTGAGAACTCTGAAGCAGAGTAGGAGGTGGCATCATGTGATTTAAAATGAGCACTCCAGCCACTCTGTAGAGAATGATTATCAAAAGGTGGGGGTGGAAGCAGGGAGCACCAGGAGGATGCTTTTTGCAGCTATTCAAGCATGAAGTGTGGGCAGCTTGGATAGGCTGGTAACAATGGAGATGGAGAGGGCTGTTTGGATTGGGGAGATATCTGGAGTTAGATCTAAGAGGACTCATGGGCAGCTAGGATACAGAGTGGATTCTAACAAAGAAGGCCAAAGCTGGCCAAAGGCTCCTGAAAGAACTGAGGAGAGTGCGCCAGGTTGTAATGGGGTTTATTAGGATTCCCCACCTCCTGCCCACACAGGCAGGGCGGAAGCAGTGGTCGGTGCCCAGGGTCCCCATCAGGCCCCGTGGATGCCTGTTCACCACCACTGCAGGAACTGGCAGCTCACCATCAAAACAAATGAGTAGCCTGGTGTCAGGCAGCTGGCCTCTTCAGAAAGGATGAATTGGACTGGTTAGAGAGAGCTTGAAACTTGTGTTGCAGATCCATTAATGTCAGCCACAGGTTAATTCTGAGCAATTTCTAGGTGATCCGAAAATTCATTAAACTGACTAAAACAAATCTTTGGAAAATCGAGCTGGTGACAGATAGAAAGCCCATGATTTATGTCCGGATGGGAATAAGTGTCTCCTGTTCCATTCTTCAGTCTGTTGAGTGAATCGAAGTGTGCAGGAAGAACAAGGTAGGTGTGAGCTCCACTTAATGGGCATTGTTCAGGCCCAGCGTGGCGTGCCCTTCATTCCACTTGTTTCATAAAGTATTAAGGTGGAAGGAAGCATGACGTAGCAGGAACACATAGACACTGAGGTCAGGCAAAACTGGGTTTGAATTCCTGCTCTCGAGTTATTTGCATCTGTGACCTTGGGGAAGTCACTTGGCACCTCTGAGCCTCCATTGTTTCATGTCTTTAACTGGGGTAATCATATATTTTCTCCTGTACTCAGGAGTGGGTACAATAAGTGAAAATTATGGAGCATCGTGCCTAGAACATTATAGGGGACTCAATAAATAGCCAACACGATAGTTATTGGTGATAACAAAGAAGCTGGGTGATATTTTTTCTTTAATGGGCATGCACCTTCAATGGGAGCCCTCGCACTGCTACTGCAAGAATGTGACGGAGTGCTCACTTAGACATCCAAGGACAGAAAAGCTTTCCAAGGTGGTGAAAAAGTGGGAAATCAGAAGACAAGGGAGATAGGTGATGGGATTTCGGCGGGTGGGGTGGGGGGCGGCTGTTGGTGAATAAATGGTGTTGCAATTAGTTTGAAATCTGGGTAAAGATAGCTTCTAAACTTATGCCTATACTATCTTTGATGTGGAAGAAACCTCAGAAACCAGTGGAAGAACTGATTTTCCTTAAACACTTGTAGTTTTGGCTGCCCACCATCCTTTTTGTCATCAGGTGATGGCATGTCCCCATTCCTTAGGGGCCCATCCTTCCCAAGGTGCATACACATCCCATTTTCTGTATTTGTCCCTCCATTTTTCTCAATGGGAGGTCTATTTTAGCCATAGTGATTTTAGGAAGGAATTGTAACATTCCTCAGCTGAAAACACCTAAAAGCCACAAAGATGCCTCAAAGGAATATTTTGCTATAAATTATTGTTCTTGTAAATGGATCCCTGCTCTAACGAAATGTTTTTAAGTATTTATGAGTATCTGTTGGGGTCTGGGTTTGACTTGGTCTGGCTTCAAAAAATTGAAAATTAGTTTGAAATCAGAGAATGCCTGGGAATACTTAGAGCATAATTCATCCCCCACTGGAGGTGTGTTCTCAAGCATTCACTAGCTCTTCCTGTCAGAGGATGATACTTTCCTCGCTGACTGATGTTAGATTTATCCATGTGACTTGCTTTGGACAGTGGCCTACGATTAGATGTGATGCAAACCATGTCCATGCAGAAGTTTTAGGATTATGTGTTTCTGTCAGCTCTCTTTCTCCTTCCTTGGCTCCATGAATGTCATGGGGCTTTTATAGGGGATGTTCCTTCAACCTGGATCCAGGAATGAGAAGATACGTGAAGTAGAGCTGTAGCTATGTTGTGATTCCAATGCATGAGGAGATGGTAAAATAAACCTAAGCTGTTGTAAGCCACTGAGATCTGGGGGCTGCTTGTTACCTAGCATAACTTAATGACAGTGAACTGACACAGGAGGTGAGCTGATTATTAATCATTATCAGAGAGGCTGGAGATTTTGTCTCATGCTAAACCCCTCAGACTTAATCCTATGGAATATTGGTCTTGCTCTTCTGATTATTCAGATGTTTGGAGGCTCTGTGGGTCTGATTTTTTAGTCTCTATGTGTGCATGCGAAGCATATGTGTGAGATGAAGCTTTGCAGGCAGAGCTAATGCCAGAAAGACACTTTTCCTGCTTAAGCCAGCATGATTCAGCCTTTAGAAGCTGTGCTTCTCAAAGTAGCCATACACAGTCAGATGTTCATTATTCAGGGGAAGGTGATCCCTCTCTTCCTTCGAATGTAAATTTTGACCATCTCATGGACATTAGCACTGTTCTTCAATGTGACAGCAAGAAGCTAAGGGAGAAGCCCAAAGCCACTTATCTGCCTGTTAACTAATCGCTTTGGCAGAAGTGAGCAACTATTACCTGCCAGGCATTGTCTAGGTGCTGAATAGATATGGCCTAATTTAATCTTTAGGGACTTCCATGAGATAAGTGTTACTATTCCCATTTTACAGATGGTGAAACTGATGCTAAGACAGTAAACCACTAGTCCAGATAAAGGTGCAAGACAGAATCAGATATTTCTTGATGTTTGTTGTTTGTGACTTCAGTCAGTACCTAAAAACCTGATTTAAGCAGAGGATAATGTCAGATAATGTGAAAACGGTGCCGATGTACCATGTAGAAGTATGGGGCCACAGGGCTCCTGTACAGTAATAACAAGGTGGGAAAACCTGAAGCTAAGAGGCAGACTCACGGTCCCGACCGCACACAGAGGTGGCAAAATAAGCTAAAACTGAGGACAAGTCCTTTTGACCACGGCATTTAAACTGGCTCCTTGGGATGGTCTTGTGGGAAGTGGCAGGAATGGAGAGCGATTAGACTCTATTTCTATTTTGGGAGTTCCTCCTTTCCTTTGAAGTGAAACAGCAACAGCTTTTGTTTAAACCCCTAAGCAAACTGTTTACTCTTATACCTCATGCGATGTGAAACTGAGAAACGGGTGGTGGTACACTTTGAATGGTAATATTGTCTTCAGCCAGTGCGATTAGTGATGCAACAGAGGTATTTAATTAATTACCACTGACATATGTTTGTGCTAATTTATAAGACTGGTTAGCTTGCGCACTGCATCTGAACTCTTGCCTGCCTAAAGAGCTTCCTGAATGTAAAGCAACTGCCTAACTTGAAGCTAAAGAAAGAATGAAAGAAGTTCCAGAATATTTTAAGTTTGGCCAAGTCCTGATGGATTACTTCTCAGTAGTTCTCAACTAGGAGAGATTTTGCCTCCACGAGGGGCATTTGGCCACGTCTGGAGACATTAATTGTTATCACAGTGGGAGGCATGGTAGGGAGAGGCTGGGTTCTGCTTAAACACCCTACAGTACGCAGGACAGTCCCCACCACAAAGAATAATCCGGTCACAAATAAATGCCAGTGGTGTTAAGGTTAAAAAATCTGAACCTAGCTCTCTGCTCCTGCTTTAGCCCATGTCTAGAGAGGGAGGGTGGCTTACTTAATGTCACACAGCAGGTTAGTGACAAAACTGAGCAGCAGAATGATCTACAGCCATTAGGAGCACAGTCTGTGGAGTCTGAACATTTGGCTCTGAATCTTGGATTTTGACTCTTACAAACTTAAACAAGTTAGTTAGGTTCTCTGTGCCTCAGTTACCTTGTCCATAAAATAAGAATAATAATGGTATCCACTAGTAGCTTTTCAGGATAATCCAATGACATAGACCATGTTTAGATTGGGCTCAGTGAGTGCTCTATTTACCGTCAGAATTCTGTACCTTCCTAGCAGCAGGATTCAGGGTAAGCTAAGACATTATAATGACTACTAATACAGGACAAGAAACTTTGATTTAACCATTGTTAGTCCCTTCTGTATCTGTATATTTTTGTATACACACATATACACATACACGCACATTATGCATATAGGTTACATGTATTGTGTATGTGTGTGCATAATATATACTTTTCCATTGACTCTCATTACTTATAAAGTCTGTATGTGTGGATTTGCCTTCTTGCTCAAATCTGTTTGTAATCCCCAATTCCATATATGCTGTGCCCTGGCAGTCATTTCATGTGTAGAGTTATACTCAAAAGACCTGAATTTTTAATTAAAGTAGTATTTTCTTGTTTCTGCCCTTCTCACCTAACAAAGGGGCCGATTACAAGGTGATCAGCTGGAACAAAAGATATCTCCAGGGGATTTTCTTTAAAACTCCCTTTAGTGTACCCCCAAACAAGACAGAGTTCATCTCAGCATCTCAGGGAAAGCAAGTAAAAGTTAAAATACACCTTTTTAATCAAGAAGAGAAAGTGATTCTTAAGTCAGTACAACTTTTTAGGTTGAGATTTCTACACTTCTGTTTGTTTTGTTTTGAGAACCTAATGACTACTTTCACTGTCTTTTACACAGAATCGGCCTCAAACAACCACAAAGAACGATCTGGAAATGGGGTTCCTGCTGTGACCTGCATACTGCCACAGGGGATGCTGCAAAGGAGAGGGCCACAGGACTCCCAAGTCCTCGGAGAACGCCCTGCCTTATTTTCTGACAATGGACTCGAGCCCTCCATCCCACACGCAGCACACTCAGCTGGAAAATGCAATCTCTGCCTTAAGATTTCTGCAGATTCCAGGGTCTTAAATTCTTACAGTTACCCTTGTTTTTAATTTCCTGTTACTCTCACCAGTTTCTCTCTGGGGAGGCCAATGCGGAAGTGGATGCCAGACATTTTTCCCTGATTTTCTGAGCCCCAAATTCACAAGGCATTTATTTAGGTGTAACTGTCTTAAAGAAAAATTTAAAGTGATGGATGATGTCTACCCAGTGCACAGTTCAAAAGCTGATTTTTAGGCACATGTGATGGAAAAATTCTTCACCTATTCCTACCTCTGATTTTTTTTTAGAAGCTGACCATCCCTGGCCCTTTTGCTAGAAATATTTTTCTGTGACTTTCCCTTTTTTCTCTGTCTCTTACTTCTCCCAACCCAAAATTTCTGAGGTATAGGCCTGGTCATCCAACTCTTTACGTTTTCATCTTTCTGCACTTAAAGCTTATTATCAAGATGTTTTTCTAAAAAGACAGAATCCCCCAAAGGGTATTTTCATGCAAGCTATAAAAATAACACTTTTAGCTGTTTTTAATGGGATAGGAGCTCCATAAAAATCCTCCATAGAAGGGAGGATTTGGGTGAGTTCACTGGGGATTTGAAGAATCAAAACTCTGAAGGCGAGTCCAAAAACCCTACGATATGAGAACGGTTGGATTTTGCATCCTTGTCTGGTCGGCACTGTGTCCTCTGCAGCTTCCTCTCTCCTAAGAAGGTCACCATGTAGTCCCCTTGTATCCACCCCCCATCGGTCATCACACTGGTGTCCATGCTCATGAGTCCTTCTTCCATTCAACTCTCAGTCTCCAATGCTGTCACTTTCAAAGAAATATGACCAAACTCACTTCAAAAAGATAGGATTGCGTAGGAAATGTGAGAAGATGGGGTTCCATTGATTAATTCACTTTTGCCACGTGTTTTCTTGCCGTTTCCCAGATATGTGGGACAATTCCAATGGAAAAGACCTGCTTCTTCATTACAAATAACAATGCTAACTCTAATAATGACTAATTCTTAGGGGGTGCTCACTGTATGAGTATTTTCATTGTTTAATTCTGTTATTTAACTCATTTAATCTTCACCACGAACAAGTGAGGCAGGCATTATTTTCATCCCCATTTTACAGATGAGAAAACTGAGGTAGAATAGTCACTTGGTTTGTAAGATGGTTACAAACCAAGTTAATTTGGCTGCAGACTGCATGTTCTTAACTGCCATGCTATCCAATATCTCTCTGATTTCATGAATAGCAATGCCAGGGGACAGCTGAGCCAGTGGCCCAACACACAGCGACTGGAATCCCAAGGCCATGTGTTAAACCTGACAGACCCTTCAGGTGTTAGCCTAAATGCCACTTCCAAGCAGCAGTCTCCCCCAGCTCCCACACCAGGACAGTTTCCGCTATCACACTCTCACGTCACTGTGTGCTGTTTGGTGGCCTGCAGTGTAATTGTTAAGTAATTATTTGTGCAATTTCTTTATCTCCTCAGCTAAAATGCAATCTCCATGAGAATGGGGATCATGTCTCCCCACCTCTTGGTCATCACTGTATTTCATGTACCTAGCAGAACATTTGGCACGTAGTGTGGCTTCAGCAAATGTTTGCTTAAAGCATGTGTGCATGAATGAGAGGGTCACAGCTGAGCACAGGCTGACTCCTTCCAGAGCAGGATCTCTCAAATTCCACACTGTGGACATTTCTGGGCAGATAGTTCTCTGTTGCGGGATCTGTTGGGTACAGAGCAGGATGTTTAGCAGTACCTCTGGCCTCTGCTCCTTAGATGTTGCTAGCAGCCCCGCCCCCAGCTGTGACAACCCAAACTGTCTCCAAACAGGCATGACTGCCTGAAAAGAGAAGGTATGTAGATAGACTTATGCCATCTCTTATTCTAAGGAAGCAGAGAAAAGACCACTTGCTGATAGTTGAACTTTACTAGTAACACCAGCTTATCATGAGAGTATGCTTTTGCAGGTCAGGTTTTTGGGAACAAATATAGCAAGGCAGTTAACATAAATTTAACAACAGCTATCATCGGGAAGTACATAGTATAATCAGGAACCTTGCTTTAAGGCACCTTCTTATAATAAGGTGTTTTACATCATTATCTCATCTGGTTCTTATGACAACCTCGTGGGTGATAGAGGCCCAGAGAACTTAGCAACTTGGCCAAGGTGACATGACTTGTAAGTGGAAGACCCGGGATTTGTAATTTTCTCCATTACCATTTAGTGCCCTTATTCCCACCCCCAGCAATCACCACACTGTTGTCCACATTCATGAGTCCTTTTTCCATTTTCCTTTTTGCTTACTCCCTCCATCCCCTCACCACGCTCCAGTGTCCTCCTGGTTTCCGTCTATGAGTCTGTCCCATTCTCCTTGTTAGTTCAGTTTGTTCATTACATTCCACATATGAGTGAGATCATATGGTGTTTGTCTTTCTCTGACGGGCGTATTTCATTTAGCATAATGTTCTCCAGGTCCATCCATACTGTTGCAAAGTTAAAATTTTCTTCTTTTTTGTGGCTGAGTAGTATTCCATTGTGTAAATGTCCCATAGTTGTTTTATCCACTCATCTACTGATGGAATTTGGGCTGCTTCCAGATCTTGATGATTGTAAATAATGCTGCAGTGAACATAGGGGTGCTTATTTTCTTTCAATTAGTATTTTGGTTTTCTTCAGCTCTATTCCCAGAAGCGGGATTGCTGGGTCAAAAGGCAGATTCATTTTTAATTTTTTGAGGCATCTCCATATTGCTTTCCACAGTGACTACACCAGTCTGCATTCCCACCAACAGTATGAAAGGGCTCCTCTTTCTCCACATCCTCGCCAGCTCTTATTGTTTGTTGATTTATTGATGATGGCCATTCTGACAGGTGTGAGGTGATACCTCATTGTGGTATCAATTTGCATTTCCCTGATGGCTAGTGATGTTGAGCAGCTTTTCATATGTCTATTGGCCATCTGTCCTCTTTGGAGAGGTGTCTATTCAGGTTCTTTGCCCATTTTTAATTAGGTTGTTTGTTTATTTAGTGTTGAGTTTTGTAAGTTCTTTATAAACTTTGGATTTTAACCCCTTATTAGATGTATTATCTAATATGTTATCCTATTTTGTGGGTTGTCTTTGTATTTTACAAACTACGGAAATGGGGTATGAAGACTTCCTCTAGCAACACAGGCAGGATAATGCTTTCTGGCTCTCTTGGTTTCCTTTTGGCTTACAGCTGATGCTCTGAAATATCCTATCCCACTGACTGCTGCTTCAAGACAGTGGATGTGGGCCAAGAAACTCTATTCAGCCATTCGTTACATCCCCAAACCAGTGTCAGTGAAATAGAAGGCCTCAGGCTACAGGCTCCCAGGTGCAGATCTGGAGCTTCTATTTTCAGAGGTGCGGTGGGTAAATGGCACTCACGAGGCTTTGGATAGAAAATCTGCAAAAGAACAATCAAAATAGCTTCAATGTTGGTCCCCTCCCCCTCCCCCACCTCCAATCGAGGCCAGGGAGGGATGAAGCGGGTGAGGAGGAAAAAGCAGTCGTCACCAGAAGAAAAGAACTATTGTCTGTGAGGGGCCTGGTGAGCTGTGGTCTGTTCTTTGAGGGATGTATTCTTCCTGTGATGGAATCAACACAGACGGAACATGCTCTCTAAAGAGAGCCTCTCTCTGAGCCGAGTATGTCTCAAAGAAAGAAAGCCACAAAAGAATACAATGGCACTGTCCATTCTCTGCTCCCCAGCAGTAAAAACCTGCACTTGAATGCTATACAGGTGTCATCTTGGGAACTTGTATAGAGTGGCTGAGTATCCTTTGTAGGTTGTAAGAATGTCTGAGGACTGTAATGCCTGTTTGGGAATGTGCCCCTCTCCCGAACAACAGGCTCTGGCTTGCTCATTTTAGAATCCAACTTGCACCGAACAGAGGGACAGGCAAGTGGGAAGCAGTCATCAGGGAGACAGGGTGGAGGCAGTGAGAGGGACCAGGTTTACAGAATCGGACGGAGTCATCTCCACTTCCTCTGTTGATCTCTCAACTTGTAAACTTTAACCTTTTAAACTCTTAACCTTTTCTTGGGATATGGGTCCCTTTGGCATTCAGGTGAAGCTTAAGATACCTTCTCAGAGTAATGCTTTAAATATATATAATCAAAGAAACTAATTATATTAAAAACAATTAATAGATTTAATAAAACAAATGTGTAAAATGGTAATATATGAGCTTCTTTATTAACACATGAAAAAGAAGATCTAGTTGTGGGTCTTAAGGCTTCATAATCTGGAAACAGTGATATGTGTAAATGATATTTTGAAATATCTGCAGCACTTGTAACATGATAGTGTTACAAGTTAGCTGTGATTGCTATTGGTGGCATGGTCACAGTTACACTAATACCACTGTGGTTTATTCCCTCATTCATAATTGAGGGACATATCGAATTTCATCTAGGAGTTAGTGAGAATGTAGATGCATTTTATTCTCCGCCCCCCCCCCGCCCCCGCCGCCGCCAAGTTCATGGCCTCCCTGAATTCTATCAGCAAGCCAAGCTGGAAACTTCCGCTTTCAAGACTGCAATGACACTGAGAACTGTTCTTCAAACCTTTTCTTTGTCTACATTCATTTCCTCCACCTTGGCTTCTAGTCTCATGGGCCTAAATGTCTTTGTAAGTTGATGGGTTTCAAATTTCTATGTCCAATTCCCTCTTCAGTACCTCTGCTTGGGTATCTCGTTGGCTTTTCATACTAAGTGTGGCCCAACGGGCTGCCAGTCTTCCCCCTTCACATCTGTCCACCTGTGGTCTTACCCATCTCTGTAACTGGGGCTCCATCCTTCTCGTGGTTCCAGCCAAAGAACTTGGGTTCTCCTTAACTCCTCTCTTTGTCTTACCCACATTCAACTTATCAACAAGTCTGATCAACTCTCCTTTCAAAGTACATACATACTTCAAATTGGCCCTTGCCACCTCTGGAGCACCTCCTGGGCTCAGGCCACCCTCCTTCCTCACCCGGGTTATGGCAATAGCTCGACCAATTCTCCTCCGCCTTTGCCTTCCTGAAGTCGGCTCTCAGCATGACACCCAGAGTAATCTTTTAAAAACAGTAGACACGATCTGTATCATCCCTCTGTTCAAAACTCTCCAAAAACTTTTCCATTACACCAACAGTAAAGTTCACATTTTGACCACGGAATATAAGACTCATCCCCTTTCCCCCATTATCTCTCACTTTTGTCCCCTGTTTTTCAAATTCATTAAGCCAGTTGCCACCCCAGGGCTGTTGCCCTTGCTGCTACTCAGCCAGAATGTTCTTCAAGTACCCACATGACTCCTTACTTCCTTCAGATTCCGGTCCAATGTAATTATATGGTTGTGCCTTCCACTAACCACCTGCTATGGATTGGATCGTGCCCGCCCCCCACCATCAATTTATTTATATGCTGAAGCTCTAACCCCCAGTGCCTCAGAATGTGATTGTACTTGGAGATGGCATCTTTAAAGAGGTAATGATATTAAAATGAGGTTGTTAGGGTGAGCACTAGTCCAATCTTATAAGAAGAGGAGATGCCGGGGGTGTGCCTGCACAGAGGGAGGGCCGCATGCAGAGGCAACGAGAGGGTGGCCACCTGCCACCCAAGGTGAGCAGCCCCAGGAGAACCGAACCATGCCATCACCATGACCTTAGACTTCCAGCCTCCAGAACCTGTGAGAAAACGTAACACATTATTGCTGTGTAACCCCCAGTCTGTGGTATTAGGTTACAACGGCCTTAGTAAGTGAAGACACCATCCTATATAAAATGATAATTCCGTTCTCCATCCCAGGACTTATCTTCCCCTCCTTATTCTGCTTTATTTTCCTCTATGAGCACTTATTACAATTAACTACACTAAATATTTATTTTTTCAGTTGCTTATGGTCCATCTTCCTTATCGGAACATACATGTTAAGATAGTACAGACATTCCTTGATTATAGCCCTGAACTCAACAAATATTTCTTGAATGAATGAATGAAATGGTTAGCTTCTAATGAAATTGCTTTCCTGCTTCATAAAAGTCATGGAAGCCACTATTACTAACATGAGACCACCACTCTGTATTAGATGGATCATCCCACACTCATGCATAAGGCAACACGGGCCATCTTAAGACCCTTCACTGAGCCGTGAAGGAGATGACAATGGCACTAAGGTGGAACTACGCTGTCCCTGTTCCCTTTGCACCTTAGGCATTTCTTTCTCACCTGGGCAGGTAAGTAAGGAGCTATTTCTAATTATCAATAATACCATTTCTCATTTTTTGTGTATTTGAGCTAACACAGTTCTTCCCTACATGTTAGATTTTATCTTCTCTCTCACAGCCTCAGGAAAAAATTGCTTATTAATACAATATTTGCATACAATTTTCTTCATACTGTGAATATAGCTGTTTAAGATCATTATGTGTTTATCTACCACTTCTGCTGGTCTGTGAATTTCTAGAAGGAAACAGTGTGTGTATTCCTAGGGCTGAGTAGAGTATCTGGCAGGTAGTAGATGCTTTTGAGAGTTTGTTGATGGTATTATTATGTAGTATTTATTGAGTTATTCCAATTTCCTTATATTACAATGGAATGTGATCAGCAGCCCCTCTCCAGCTGCTGTGTTAAATGAGTAAACCACTGAGAACATGTCTGGCACAGAGTAAACACTCAACTAGTGTTAGTCATTGTTGTCCCTGTTGTTAATGATGCTGTCGTTCAAGCATTCATTTAGTGTACTAAAGTGCTTTCCTTGCAACAATTATGTGAGAAGGTAAACCAGTTGTAATCATGGTAACAGTTAACAGTTATTGATTAGCTAATAAATGCCAAGTTTGGGGCTATTAAAAAATGCATTGTCTTATCTAATTTTCACAACAACTCTAGGAGGTACTCTTTTGATTCTCAATTTAGGTTAGTGGGAACAGACTCATAGAGGTTAGGTGACCTGCCCAAGGTCACACAGTGAAGAAGTGGCATAGCTGGGATTTGAACCCAAGTCACTCTGACTCTAGGGTCTTAACTAGTATGTTGTGCTGGGGTGTCACTGTCCTCATTCTAGGAAAGAAGAAACAGAGAAGTAGAGAGGTCAGCTAACAAGCAAAGTCACACATATTGTGATTTGAGACAGGAGTATTTCTTTTGAGGCAGTGGGCCAGGGGTGCTGGCTGGGGTTTGGGATGCCCTTCATGAGCACATGGGGTGATCCAGGGCCTGGCCAGATGTCTAGAGGAGCCCGTAGGGATAAGTTAAGTTTGTGCTATTACACAAGTCTGAAATCGAAAAGCAGGCTGAAGAAAATCAAGCACATCTCCCACCCTAATGGGACACTAAACAGTGGCTTACATGATCAATTATTTAAGTACAGACTGATAAGTGCTACAAGGTGTAGGGGGCTCTGAGAATTTCTAACAGGAAGTCTTGACTGAGTCTGGGTCAAGGTCACCACAGCAAGAGAGACACAAGGCTTGAGCAGGAGGTTCCAGCAGTCTGCACAAACCTCACTCCTGTGCGGGCCTGAGAAGAAGCTGCAAAGCATCTTTCAGGGAGACCAGACTCTGGAGAATTAAATGATCTTGCATTTCCTCTCAACCATATGATTTAATTATTAGGAAGTACCACATGTACTTTTCTGTAAGGTCAGATGTGTGGAAAGAAATGGATGCAGGGTTAATATTTTTTTCTTCGGGTTTATGAGTTTCATTGATTTTTCTAGAATGAAAAGGCTTCTCTTTGACCTTGTTCCAATGAAGCAGGTTTGCTTGGGACAATGAGTCTGGCAGCTGCTCAGAGAAGGATGACCCTGGCCCCATGTGCCAAGGGAAGTCATGGGGCAGCCACGGTGGGGTGGAGGTAGAAATGACCCCAGGTGTCTGAAATCATGCCCCACTTACTCCCCCAGCCCCATATCCAACCTCTCCCCATCAAATCTCGTCACTTTAATCCCCAAACCTCTCCAATCTGCCCATTCCTCTCAGCCCCTTTCCCATCTCTCCAACCCAAGATGCTATCTTTTCCTGAAACAGAGTAGGTTTACCCTCAGCCTTCACTCTTGTTTCCTTCAAATATCTTCTCATCTGAGCCAGCAGGGTGACCATCTTAAATATATATATATTAGATCATTGTCACCTCCATCTTCTTAAAACCCTCAGTCTCTTCCCATTGCATGTAGGATAAAAAAAAAATCCTTCACATGTGGAAGGATTTTCATCAACAGATGAATAGATAAAGAAAATGGGGTATAGACATAAGTAGAATACAAATTAACCTTAAGAATGAAGGAAATTCTGCAACATGCAATAACATTGATGAAACTTGAGGATATGATGCTAAGAAGGATAAGTCAGTCACAGAAAGACAAATGCTATATGATCCTGCTTATATGAGGAATCTAAAATAGGCAAATTCATAGAATCCAGGAATGGAATGGTTTCCAGGGGCTCAGGGAAGGGGGGATGGGGATTAATTAATCAACAGGCTCGATGTTTTAATTAAGCAACATGAATAAGCTCTAGAGATCTGTGTAACACCGTACCTGCAGTCAACAATTCAGTATTATTACAAGTAAAAATGTAGGAAGGTAGATCTCATGCAAAGTGTTCTTACCAAAATAAAATAAAATTTCTAAAAAAGAATTAACTACTAATTCTTTTACCTCTAATTGTTATTTTAAAATTGAAATGTAATGATTGACCAAAATCTTGGATACCTCAACTTCTCTGGGATATAGACACTTGCTAATTTATTCCAGCAACAAGATATGCCACATGTGCATTATTAATACATGCTGGAGAGGTATTATTGACTTGAGCAATTGATAATCAATGTTTTCTGTACACTGAGATTATCTGACTAAACATACAAAATGTGTAGTACAATTGGACAAATTTAACATGAAAAAATAAACCTTTTATATATTTAAAAAAAAAAACAAAAAACCTTTTCTGGTCTTCCAAACCTTCCATAAGCCCTGCTTACCTCACTTGCATCATCTCCCACCACTCCTCACCTTCCTTCCTTACTGTACTGTGGCTGCAATGACTCTTTTCCAACTCTGTAGAAAACTCCATTTCTTCCCATTTTGTGTCCTTGAGGATTTTAACATATAGAGTGACTTCCTCCTTTGTAGTATTTCCCACAGGTTCCAAGCTTATGTGTCTGTGATGATTTGTTTACTGAGCCTCTCCAGGTGGAGTCTGTAGACCATGAGGATAGAGCCCATTCTGTCTTGTTCACTACTTTATCACCTGTGCCTAGAAGGTTGAATTTATTCCATGAATATTTGTGGAGCTCTTGGGAGGCCCCAGATCTGGTGCTAGGTGTTAGGGATGCAAAAAGGATAAGCTGTAGCCTCTGACCACAGGAAAGCTGGACAAACAGATCTTTACTGAAATATATGCAACCATAATTGGAAGAGATGAAACATAATATGCTTTCTGGTACCCAGAATAATTGAGGAAAGAAGGAAGAATAGATGGAAAGAAAGAGGAAGGCGAGGGGCAAGGAAGAAGGAAGGGGGGAAGGTAGGAAGGAAAGTAGGAAGAAAGGAACGAAGAAGTGAGGGAGACAGGGAGGAACTCTGTAACACATAGGGAAATAGTACCATATATGGGAAAGGAGAAGGGAACAATAAGTTTTGCCTAGAAACTGGGGTGGCTTTTCAGAGGAAGTGGTGGTTGATCTTGACCCTAAAGGGTCCTAAAAGATGAATAGGCACTTTTTCAGATACACATACAATAAGCTAAAGATAGTTTATTCAATAAATGGTGTTGAGAAAATTGGACAGATATGTGCAGAAAAATGAAACTACACCACCTTCTTTAGGCCACACACAAGAATAAATTCAAAGGGGATTAAAGATTTAAATGTTAAAAAATTCATAAAATCATAAAATTCCTAGAAGAAAACATAGGCAGTAAAATCTTGGACATTGTTTATATCAATGTTTTTTGTGATATATCTCCTCAGGCAAGGGAAACAAAAGGAAAAAAATAAACAGACGGGACTACATCAAACTACAAAGATTTTGCACAGCAAAGGAAACTATCAATAAAATAAAAAGATGACCCACTGAAAGGGAAAACATATTCACTGATACATCTGATAAGGAGTTATATCCAAAATATATAAAGAAGTTATAAAACTCATCACCAAAGTAGCATATAATCCAATTTAAAAATGGACAAAGGGCCTGATTAGACACTTTTCCAAAGAGGGCATATAGATGGCCAATGGACATGTGAAAAGATGCTCAACATCAGTAATCATCAGAGAAATGAATTTAAAACCACAATGACATATCATCTTTCACCAGTCAGAATGGCTGTCATCAATAAATCAACAAAGAGTAAGTGCTGGTGAGGATGTGAGGAAAGGGGAACACTTCTGCACTGTTGGTGGGAATGCAGTTGGTGCAGCTACTGTGGAAAGCAGTATGGAGATATCTCAAAAAATTAAAAATGGAACAGCCTATGACCCAGAGATTCAGCTTCGAGGAATTTATCTGAAGAAACCTGAAACACTAGTTCGAAAAAACATAAGCACCCTTATGTCCATTGCAGTGTTATTTACAATCACCAAGTTATGGAAACAGTCCAAGTGTCCATCGGTTGATGAGTGGGTAAAACAATTATAGGACACACATGTACACCAACAGTGAATTATCAGAAAGAAAAACTAAGAAAAAATCCCATTTACTATAGCAACAAGAAAAATAAAGTACCTAGGAATAAATTTAGCCAAGTATATAAAAGATCTGTACTCAGAAAACTAGAGATCGCTGAGAAAGAAATTGAGGAAGATACAAATAAATGGATGCATGTACTGTATTCATGGACTAGAAGAATTAATACATTAAAATGTCTTTACTACCCAAAACAATCTATAGATTCAACACAATTCCTATTAAAATACTAATGGCATATTTCACAGATCGAGAACAAATATTCCGAAAGTTTATATGGAACAAAAAAGACCCTGAATAGCCTCAGCAATCCTGAGAAAGAAAAACAAGGTTGGAGGGATCACCATACCTGATATTAAACTATATTACAAGCCCTCTGATGACAACAGTCTGGTACTGGCCTGGGAACAGGCAAATAAATCAATGGAACAGAATAGAGAGCCTAGAAATAAACCCATGGCTCTATGGCCAATTAACACTTGACAAAGGGGGCATGAGCATACAATGGAATAAAAACAGTCTCTTCAATAAATGGTGTAGGAAGATCTGGACTGGTACATGTAAAAAAAATGAAACTAGACCACCACCTTATACCATACACTGGAATAAACTCAAATGGATAAAGGATTTAAATATAAGTTGTGATACCGTAAAAATTATAGTGGAAAACATAGGGAGTAAAATTTCAGACATCCCACATAGCAATATTTTTGCCAATATATCTCCTAGGGCAAGGGAAATAAAGAAAAAGGTAAACTAATGGGATTAAATCAAATTAAAAATGTCTGTGTGGCTAAGAAACCATCATAAAAATGAAAGTGAACTGATTTTATGGGAGAATATGTTTGCCAATGATACATTGGTCAAAGGTTTAATCTCAAAATATATAAAGAACTCATACAACTCAACACCACGAAGACAAACAACCCAATTTTTAAAAAATGGGAAAAGGACCTGAATAGACAGTTCTTCAAGGAGGACATATGGAGGGCCCAGAGACTTATGAAAAATGCTCAACATCACTAGCCATCAGAGAGATGCAAATTAAAATCACAATAAGATAATCACCTCACACCAGTCAGAATGGCCAATATAAACAAATCAACAAACAAGTGTTGGAGAGGATGTGAAGAAAAGGGAACCCTAGTGCACTGTTGGTGGGAATGCAGACTGGTACAGCCATTGTGGAAAACAGTGTGGAGACACCTCAAAAAATTAAAAATGGAGCTGCCTTATGAGTCAGTGATTCCACTGCTGGGAATATATCCTAAGAATCCTGAAACACCAATTCAAAAGAACTTATGCACCCCTATGTACATAGCAGCAATATTTACAATAGCTAAGTGTTGGAAATGGCCCAAGTGCCCATCAGTACATGAGTGGATTAAAAACCTGTGATACATTTACACAATGGAATACTACACAGCAGAAAGAAAAACATCTGACCTTTTGTGATAGCATGGATGGAACTGGAGACTATTATACTAAATGAAATAAGCTAATTGGTAAAAGACAAATACCGTATGACCTCACTTATAACCGGAATCTAATGAACAAAAGAAACTAATGAGAGAAATAGAACCAAAGACATGGAAACATGGAACAGACTGACAGCTGTGAAGTGGGTGGAGAGGGGAGAAAGGTGGAAGAAAGGGGAAGGGACTAATTAAAGAGCATGTATGAATGACCCATGGACATGGACAATAGAGAGGGAATTGACTATGGGTGAGAGGGGCAGGCTGGGTGCAGGGGGGCAAAAGCAAAAGATCGGGACAACTTTAATAGAATAAACAATAAAAAAATACTATGGGACATCTACACAATGGAATACTACTTGGCTGTAAAAGAAAGAAAATTTTACCCTTTGCAAACAATATGGAAGGACCTGAAGGATATTACACTAAGTGAAATACACCAGTCAGAGAAAGACAAATACCATATGATTTCACTCATATGTGGAATCTAATGAACAAACTGAACAGGCAAAACAGAGACAGACTCATAGATAGAGAGCAGGATAACAGCTATGGAGAGTGGATTAGGAGGTTGAGGGATCAAGCAAGAAGGAGAAAGGAGTCATGGATATGGACAACATTGTGGTGATCGCAGGGGGCAGGGGAGGGTATAAAGGGGATAGATGGCAATGGAAAAAATACAATGAAAAAATGTGGGGGGAAAGGGGTTCGGATGAAAGATGAGCAGGCCTGAACTGGGCAGCCGGTCTGCTTGGAGGGGAGATGGCTTCCAGAGCCGTTACATAGGGACTGAAATGACTGAATTTTTGGAGGCTGGTAGTTAGGATTATGTTTGGCTGTAAGTAATAGGATTCTGATCAATAGTTGCCTAAACAATACAAACATCTCTTATCTCACTAACAAGAAGACTGGAGGTAGACACTCCAAGGTTGGTTCAGGAGCTCAATCATGCCATTAAAGATTCATATCCATTCCAGTATGAACCCCTGTCTTCAGTATATTTAGGCTTTTTGTATGCATGTCTGCTGTCTCATGGTTGCAAGACGGCTGCCAGAGCTACATTCAAAGACAGGAAGGAGAAGGTGCGTCAGGGAGAGCCAGAGCATCAAGAGAGGATCATTTTGCTTCTTTCTCCTTTTATTAGGGAGGGAATATTTTCCAAAGTTTTCTTACAGTAGATAGCCACTAACGTTTCATTGGCCAAGATAGTGCCGACTGTCTCAGGTGCCGGAACAGTGCCAAATGACCACTCTTAGCTGGAAGGTGAGCTGGGAAACCAGATATTCAGCAAAGGAAAACAGGGATGCGTGAATGGCTCGGGCCAGTCATGATTCACACCCTGGAGCTTGCATGTTGTCCCCCTCCTCGACAAAGTCAAGATTCTGTTAGCAGGTGGGCCAGCTGCTAACAGTGTCTGCCACAGGGTGGGAGATGGGTTTTAGTTTTAATTCAAACAGTCTCCCTCTGGATGTGAAAAATGGCAGCCACCTCTTGGCTTCAGTGCTGTGGAAACTGCAGCTAGTTCCAGCTGGGCCTGCTGTTCTTTGTTCATACATTCCCAAGAAGATGATTATGCAGAACAGCGAGAGCTTTCTTGTTTCCCTGAATATTCTCGAGAAATAAGACTGCATTAATAATTTGTTTTCTTGGTATGGGCCATTCGGTTGCAAAACGATATTCCAGTCATAGCACGATACTTCCCTTCCTCATTTACATTCGCCGTTGGTTTAATTATGCTTTTCAGTCAGAATACTTATTAATTTTATAGACCTACCTGAAAATTAAATTGGATAAATTCCTTTTGCTTGGTACCTTGAAAAATGTTTTTTTCCAAGCTGCTGCTGGAGCCCACTTCAGCCCCGTGCAATTTTGTTCCTCTTTAAGTTCATTTGCAAATAACACTGTGTTGGTTTAAAGGGTATATTCATCATTTCTGAGCAGGAGAAACACCACAAAATGCAGCCCAATTCAAAACAAACTAGGAGGACAATGGAGAAAATTGTCAAATATTTTATTTTCTCATTAGGGGGAGAAAGCCATTGAATGAGGCATAAATTTTTCCCTTCAGATTGAAGGAATCTGCCTTGCTTGGGGAGAGAACTCTCCGTCGTGCAGAAGAGCCAGGAAGCCTCAGAGTGCAGAAAGGGCATGGAGCAGTGGCCTGCCACCGGCTGGGGCTGAGGGGGAAAACATGAGAGTGGCAGCCAGGCCTTTGTTCATTAAACATTTACCAACCTTCCCGTGTCTTAGGCACCATGGTGCTTGCAATGCAATAAAAGCACGTTAGCTACTCTCAAGTAACTCGCATCTTCACAGGAGAGGCAATGATAACAAAGCAGGGCAGGTGCTGTGATGGACAGAAGCACAGAGCCCTGTGCAAGGCCAAAGCAGGGCAACGGAGCCCTAGACTGAAGGAAACATGGTTACACAGTCGGAGCTGTCACTCCTCTGCCGAGCTCAGTGCCCGGCTTAGAGATGCTCGATAATTAGTTGTTGGGGCGAACTGCATTGAACCAAATGAGGCCTGCTGTGCATTAACTGAGGAAATATTAGCTGCTATGACAAATAAACCCCATATCACAATAGCTGTCACATAGTAGAAGTTTCGGTCCCTCTGTCTGTGTCCCTGTGTGTATCAGTGTGCGTGTGTGCTGTCTCCAGTTTGTTGACCATGCATCTTGGGACATGTCAACCTCCGTAATTACATGAGCTAATTCCTTAAAATAAAATTCTGTTTGTTTTGTTTTTCTGGAGAACCCTGACTAATACAGTAAATAACGCAGATGAACTAGACGAATGAATTGACTTTGGTAAGTGACTAATCGTAAAACGACAAGGCTGTACTGATCACACACACAAAAATGCCATGTTTGGGAGAGGAAGACAAGAAAAAGTACTGGACACTTTCCTATAACAACCAAAGCAGGAGGTAACTGGCCCCATACCTGGACTCTTGCCCAAGCTGTGAAACCTCCGTAAGAAGGTGTTCAAATCTGCAAAGGGTGAGTTACGCTGGATGAGTAAGTTCTGGGGATCTAACTAACGCACAGCAGGGTGGCTGTATTGTAGTTAACAATACTGCATCGTATACTTGATATTTGCTACAAGAGTAGAGCTGAACTGCTCTCACTTAAAAAACACAATTGTGTGAGTTGATGGGTATGTTAATTAACTTGATTGTAGTAACCACTTTACAATGTATGTATATATGAAATCATCACCTTGTACACTTTAAATATATACAATTTTTGTTTGTCAATCACACCAGAACAAAGCTGATAAAAGGGAATGCTTGTTAAAAACAAACAAACTCGTGAAGGCATCAGTAGCCCAAAGTTCTAATTCTGGCTGAGCCTTTCAATCACTGAGTGACCCTGTTCAAGTCCACATCTGGCCAGACCTCAAGTTCCTCAGTGTAAAATTAGAAAGTTGAATTACATGTTCTCTGATTTCTCTGGACCACTGAGAATCTTTGATTCTTAAGAAATTAACAAATTTTCACAGAGTCTGCTGACGCTGTGTGGGTAGGTCCTGGGTAGGAAATTGGAATCAAGTGAATTTCTCATTGTGGTGGAACTTCTAAGAGGGTTTACTCTGCCTGGGTCCCAGCCTGGCTCCACCACTAAGTAGCATTGCCTTTGGGCAATTTATCGAACCTCCTTTTGCCTCCATTCCCTCACCTATAAAATAGTAACAGCACTGGTGAGATAATAGCACCTTCCTAATCCAGTGACTTATAAGAATTAAATGAGATTAAGTACGGGACATACGATAGTGCCTGGCACATAGCGAGGGCTCAAACAACGTAAGCATTATTATTAGTGATGGTTGTCTCATTATTAATGGTTGTCTCTTTGCCTTTTAGTATTTTTTTGTTTCCCCCAACTATTTTACATGTTTCCTAAATGGGAGGAGGGTGTTGTGCATGGTAGGTGATGGGGAAAAATACATATAAAAGTAGATTTCTAGGTACTTTGGAAATAGTAGACAGAATAAAAAACACAAGGGCACCCTTTTATAACATTCTCAAAATGTCAAAATTATACTGATGGAGAACAAACCAGTGATTGCAGGAGGTTTGGGTTGGGGGAGGGTGTTGCATCTGGGAATTGCTTTGTGGTAATGGAACAGTTCTGTGCCCTGGTTGTGGTGGTAACATGAATCTATGCATTTGCTGAAATTTCATAAATCTACACACACGCACAAACACAAGTACACGTAAAAATGAACAAAATTCAATGGGTCTGTGTTTCAGTTAATAATATTGTCCTGGTGTCACTTTCCTGGGTTTGATGGGGCACCAGTGTCATGTAAGATGTCACCACTGAGGGAAGTTGGGGGCAGCAGGTGGAGGTACCCAGGAACTCTCCTTAGTACTTTTGCAATTTCTTGTGAATCAAAAATTATTTCAAAATACAAAGGTCTGCAAAAATTACAGCAGCAGCAAGGAAATACAAACTATCCATTCAATAGTAACAGATGATTATAAGAGAGTGGGTTGGCCAAAAAGTCCATATGGTTTTTTCCATAAAATAAAAGACACATTTTTTCATTTTCACCACTTTATTGAAACTTTATTGATTAGGGTATTATGAGTATGTTAGCTATCTCCTGCATGGTATAACATTGATTATTTTCTCTTTTTTTAAATTTGATTTTAATTATTGTTCTTGTACAGTTTTCTGTCTTTTACTCTCACCCCGGCCCACCGCCCCAGCCCTCCCCACCTCCCTCCCATTTCCACCCCCATAGTTTTTGTCTATGTGTCCTTTATACTTGTTCCTGTAAACCCTTCCCCTTTTCCCCTGAAATTCCCTCCCCTCTCCCCTCTGGTCATTGTCAGCCTGTTTTCAATTTCACTGTCTTTGGTTATATTATGCTTGCTTGTTTGTTTTGTTGATTAGGTTCCTGTTAAAGGTGAGATCATATGGTATTTGTCTTTCACCACCTGGCTTATTTTGCTTAGTATGATGTTCTCCAGTTCCATCCATGCTGTTGCAAAGGGTAGGAGCTCCTTCTTTCTTTCTGCTGCATAGAATTCCATTGTGTAAATGTACCATAGTTTCTTGATCCATTCATTTACTGATGGGCACCTAGGTTGCTTCCAACACTTGGCTATTGTAAATTGTGCTGCTATGAACATTGGGGTGCATAGGTTGTTTTGGATTGGTGTTTCAGCTGGACACAAAGTCAATATCCAGAAATCAAAGGCATTTTTGTATACCAACAATGAAACAGCAGAAGCAGAAATCAAGAAAAAAAATCCTACTCAATATAGCAAAAAGAAAAATAAAATACTTAGAAATAAACCTAACCAAGGAGGTAAAAGACCTGTATGCAGAAAACTATACAACACTGAAGAAATCAAGGAAGACACAAACAAATGGAAACATATACTGTGTTCATGGATCGGAAAAATTAACATCATCAAACTGTCCATAGAACCCTGATTATTTTCAATTAATGTCTTGATTTGATTGCTATCAAGTTCAACTGGGCTACCTGACCATGGAGCATCGACCAGCAAGAAATCTCCAGCGTGAAACTTTGCAAACCACTTTTGATACATTTGATCAGTCATAGCATCTTCTCCATACACTGCACAAATGTTTTTTTTTTTTGCTTTTCAGTTTTTACTTTTACTTGAAATAATAAAGCATAATATGCTGAAAATGTTGCATATTTTCTTCCATCTTCAATATTAAAATGGCTACACAAAAATTCACTGATTTTGATAAGGTTTTTTTAAATGCACACTGATATGATGGCTGTCATAATACAAGCCAATGAAATTGTTTCGAATGAAATTAAAGACAACCAAGTGTCATTAGAGCCATCTTATGGAAAAAATCAAATAAACTTTTTGGCCAGCCCAATATAATAGAAAGTAAACTCTTGATTTTTCTGGTAGATTTGAACACACAATCTAAGTAAGTTAGGCCACAATGGGAGAAAAACCAACTACCTTAGGTTCTCATCAAAGGGTGACTGGCTTTGCAGGTCCCAAAATATCCATGGGCACAAAACGTCTTCTGGCATTACCATGCCAGGGCGGTAGTCCAGGGGGGAGGGCTGAGTCTGAGCAGCTTCGTGGGACCCTTCTGGGGCTAGTGCATGGTCTTGCGGGAGGGGCGTGGCAGATCTGGGCAGAATCAGAAAAGGAGTACAGAGCAGAGGTGTCGGATTTTGCATAAGTGTGTAATTGAGGTATGATGGGTGTTGAAACACCTGGGGTTCTGAGAGGCTCTCTCCCACTAACCCCATTGCCAGGCTATGAGGACCACCAGTGCTTGCTGACTCCCTATTCTACATACCTGTGTCCTCGAGGGACAGGTTTTAGGCTGGGATACAAAGGGGTGAATGCTCTCACCCCTTCTTTACTGTTGCACTTGACTGTTGAGATTAGGAGAATAGTGAGAAGGATGAGGTTGATGACAGCAGCGATCCCAGAAATCGTGCGTGTGGGCCATGCACTGTTCTAAAGCTGTTACATATTCTCACTCGCTTAATCCTCACCACCAACCCTATGAGGTAGGTACTATGATCTCCATTGGAAAGTAAGGCAACTGAGGCTCAGAGGCAAAATAAATTGCCCAAGTTCACAGCTTATAGTCGAGACCGTTGAGTTATTCTCATTGTGATCAAACCTCTTTCCTCGTTGCTTATAAATGCTAAGGGGGGAAAAAAGGGCGGAGGCAGATGAGAAACTTTGTTTAGAAAACTTGATGATTGTCTCTTTGCTTTTTAGTCTTTATTTTGTCTTGTTTCCCCCAGGTATTTTATACACTCCTTAAAGAAGAGGAGGGTGTCATGGTATGTGATGGAGAAGAAAACACATAATACAATATGATATGACCATATTATATTATAGTCACATAATATAATTATATTTTAATACAAAAGTAACTTTAAGGGTACTTTGGAAGTAAATAGACATGATTGGAAAAGCAGGCATAACCAAAAACTAGAGTTTTGGGGCACCATTTAAATGATATTCTCAAAATGTCTAAATTATAGTGATAGAAAATAAATTAGTGGTGGGTAGGGGTTAGAGCAGGGGGAGAAGGTGTTGGCTAATAGTGTTACACCACTGTCCACTTCCTGGGTAAAGAAAGGAAATTTACCACTTTCTTTTTGTCACCCAGGACACCTAAATGATGTTGGATGCCTAGGCCACATACTATAAAAAACTGGTTTAAAAATAAATTTTTTTAAAAAGGAAAACAAAATTAAATTTAAATCCACCAACAAAAATGTTATGAAAACACAGTGTTGACTTCAAAAAAAAAAAAAGCAACTCAACTTCGCAGAAGTTCATAAAAATTCCAATGTGCATCAAGACTGAGAAGATTTCAATTATAAATGAGACATTAAAAGGTAGACAGGGCCCCTGAAGCTTGCACACACCACACAGCTCTGTGGCGGGGGAGGGAGAGCTGTCTCCCTGTATTGACAGCATATTTATAATTGAAGACTTTGAGGATGCAAATGAAAATGAGTCAACACCAACAGGGATGCCTTAAAGACATAAGTGAGAATTACAGCAATTAAGAAGGTTGTCTCAAAGGAAATTAGACTGGTTCATTAATTACAATGCCTTAAAGGGGAAGAGGTTCCAACCAAATGCAATAAATTAAAATATCGAAAAGAAAATTAGTGGGAAGAGAAGGTAGAAGTGCCAACAAGAAGCTAATCTCAGAGGTGGTGATGGGGATAAGAGAAGGGAGAAAAAATACTGATGATGTAGAGCAGGTCCAACAAGGCTGAGACCTCCCTGTCTTCATTCCTTCCCTTCTTTCCTTGCCTCCTTCCTTTTTTTCTCCCTCCCTCCCTCCCTCCCTCCCTTTTTTCCTTCCTTCCCTTATTCCCCTCCATACTACCCCCTTTCCTACTACCTGACCTTCCCTTTCTTCCTTTGTACTGTTCTTCTTTCTTCCGACTCTCCTTCCTCGCTCCCTTTGCTCTTTCCTTTCTCCTTCCTTCCAGTGTGTCTTGGGTGTGCTTTCCTAAGGGGCAGTGACAAACTAGGACCACCATCATTCTTCCCTCTGCCTTAGGCTTCCCTCACAAGCCAGCTGCCATATGATCCTATTTCCCCCACCTTTGCCCTTTAAATCAGCTTCCAGGGCCATCGAGGTGAATGAGCAAGTCACCAGGCTATCCCAGGTGACAAGGTTCCCTACACAATGACACTCTAATGTCCCTTGCTTTAAGTTCTCAAAAATTATGTGTATTTCCTTGTTGTCTCAACTTAGTAGTGAAAAGCTTGAGCTTTTGTCTTTGACATTGATGGATATTGATGTTTGTGATATTGCTCCAGGCCCCCTGGATGTGGTGTTGGCTCTATTCTGTGTGTTCCCACTCCAACTCCGCAGCACACTCATCATGTTGACCCCGTCTCCGCTCTCAGGATCCGCCTTTGCCTGGGGCAGGAATTAGGAGTCTCAGTAACCTCCAGATTCCTTTGTCCCTGTCTAGGACCCCATAAAACATTCCTAGATCCCCCTGTAATAGGGGCAGTTGCTTTCTATAATGAAAACTCTCCACTTCGATCGTTTGTGCTTTTTGCTATAAACACTTACCACCTGCATGGCAGTTTCCTTAATATGGCTCTAAAAAATACACTAATTTAAATACTTCGGCCTCACTTGAAACAAAAATATCTGAACCAGGGCTTTGCTATGCTCGTTATGTGTGTTTTTTCTAATAGCTATGAACAAAAATGCATGACAACACATCTTTAAATGTGCATACAGGAGCCATTTGCCTCTCTTTGGTGCCAGCCTTTCTGCTGTGGTGAGAGAGAAGGCATGGGCGTTGGACCAATTACAGTCTGACTTGGCTTTACTACCTGCTGTGGAAATTTGGATAAAGTTTGTGTTGCCCCCGGAGCTTCAGTTTTTCCATCTGCACATTGGCTGTAATTATATTTGTCTTTCTGAGGGTGGCCTTGAGGCAACCCTTAGACATGACATAGGATGCGTGTTTATCTTCTGGACTGATGTGTCCGTGTCCTTACCATATGGGTTCAGTTACTTCAGAAGCTTGGGTAAAATTTAACACAATGTTTGTTGTAAATATTGATCAGATGTCTAACCCCACACAATGGGTTTACTTAAGTGATGGTATGAGAAGGCAAAGGCATGTGACTATTTCATAGTAGAACATGAGCCCTTTGATAAATGGGCAATATTTTATCATTCTTCACATCACAGTGATGCTCGCCTAGTGCCAAGCATATGGTAGCGTTCCATCAATACCTGCTGACCTGTTGACTGATTTCTCATCCCAGCCAGAGCTCTAAGCATTGGCGGGGCGGGGCTCTGCTGGAGGTGTGGGAGGGAGGTGGGCTCACGTGTTGCATGAAGTAGTCCTGGCTTTGTGGGACAGGCCATGAGCAGATCCCCAGGTCCTCTCAGGCTTGCCAGCCCTGGTGTCACTTCCCATCTGTGTTTCTGTTTTTCCTGCGAGAGCAGCTTTATTGATCTCATTAATTCTCTTTTCCATCTTTGGCATGGAAAGGTGATATTATCCATGCTTTATTATGGATGCAATGACTAGAAACACTGTTTTCACCAAATCATGGCTGAAGCCATGAACTATCCTTCATTTAAATGGCAGGACATCGTCTGTTTGGGGGGGTCTGTCCACCCAGGCCCTAGGGCTGCAAACACAGATGTAGAATTTCTTATCAGCTGAGATAGTTCCATGTGAAGCAAAGCCCCAATTCTTTCACTCAGTTTTTATTTTTGAATTCCTGAAGGCAGTTGTGGATTCTCTAATAAGGGGATTTTTTTTCTTTTACAGCAATTACATTTGACAATTTTCTCTGCTTTTGATTGAAAATTAGTTTGAGGAGGTCTTAAAAGGAATCGTCTGAGGGATGCTGGAGCTCAAGCTTTCAAGTTCAACATGTACTTTACAAAAAAGGACTCAGCTGTAAAGGCAAGGCAAAGTCTCTCTTATGCAAGTTCTTTTAGTTTGACAACTAATCAAAATCACAACCACCAACAGAAAAGTTTCTCCTGATCTTATCTGCTACTTAGAACTCTTTGCTAGAGAAGAAGAAAGAAAAAGAAAATAAGTGGTTTCTCCATAGATGGTGAGTTCCCCATGTAGATGAAGGGGCATTCACCTACTCCTTCATCTACATGGACTTCCCCAGAGTTCAGTAGGGTATCTAGAACTGAGTAGGCAATAATAACTAACAAATGTTGATTATAGAACAAATGAGTGCCAAAACGGGTAGGTTCAAGGGTGGGAAGCAGGGATGGCTGGGGCGGGGTGGCATAGTGAGGTAGAAATGGAGACAACTGTACTTGAACAACAAAAAAATAGTTAAAAATTTTAAAAAGAACAAATAAGTGAAATTTTTTTCTTTAAAAATTTTGTGGAAGTATAATAACACATATACACAAAAAGGAACACATCCTATACGTGCAACTAGATGAATTTTTACAAATTTGAATTCACCCACATAACCAGTACCTAACTCAAGAAACATAAAAATGCTGTGACCCCAAAAGTCCCCCTCATGTCTCGGATTGTTACTCCCCACCCCCAATATAACCAGCCTCTTGATGTCTAACAGCACACATTCATAGTGCTGATTTTAAACTTTATGCAAGTGGGATCATACAGGGTGTTTTCTTTTGTGGCTATATTCTTTCATTCAGCATTACAGTTCTGAAGTTCATTCATTTGAATACATGTAGTTGCAACTTGTTCATTCTAAATGTTATACAGTATCCTGTCATGGGTGCTGTGGACTGAATGTTTGTGGTCCCCAACCCTACTCCATAGGTTGAACCCTAAGATTGTATTTGGAAGTGTGGCCTTTGAGAGGTAATTATGGTTTGATTAGGTAATAAGGCTGTGGTCTTTGTGATGGGATTAATGCCCTACACAAAGAGAAAGAGAGAGGACAGGAGATAATCTCTCTCCTCATGCCTGCACCAGGAAAGGCCATGTAAAGACATAAGGATAAGGCAGCCATCTGCAAACCAGGGGTCCTCACCCTTACCAGACACCGAATCCACCAGCACCTTGCTCTTGGACTTCTCTGCCTCCAGAATTGTGAGAAATAAATATTAATTGTTTAGGCCACCAAGCTTATGGTGTTTTGTGACAGCAGCCCAAACTGACTGAGACAACAGGAATAAATATATCACCAGTAACTTACCCATTCTACTGTCAATGAGCATTTGGCAGTTTCCAGGTTGGAGTTGTCATAAAAGGTACTGCTTGAGATCATCCAAAATGTATGTTTTTCTGTTGGATTATATCCTTGGAATGGAAATGCTGGGTTCTGTATATTCGCACCCTTGGTACAAACTGCCAAACACTTTTTCAGAATATTTGTGCCAATCAGCACTTCCAGCAATAATGTATCTCGGTTCCAGTTGCTCCATAACATTGCCAACACTTAACATTTTCAGTCTTTTAAATTTTAGCCATTCTAGTGGTTGTGTGGTATAGGGTATTATTTATATATGTGTGTCTATTCCTGTGTGTTTATTTTTATCCTGAGATCACTGAAGATTCACATGCGGTTGCAAGGAGGAATACCAAGAGACCCCATATACTAATTCAACATCTTGCAAGACTATAGTGCAATATCACAATGAGGAAATTGATACAGTTCACCAACCTTTGTCAGATTTCACCAGGTTTATATATACTTAATTGTGTATGTTACTTACTTAGTGTTATATAATTTGACGTGTGTGTGTGTGTGTGTGTGTGTGTGTGTGTGTGTGTGTGTAGACTCAAGGACACCACCACAGCCAGGCCACAGAACACAGGGCGCAGAGTCTACCACAAGGACACCGCCTCTACCTTTTATATCCACTGCTACTTCCCTCCCTTCCCCACAGTGTCTTTCCCTGCAACCACTAGCTGGTCACCATCTCTGTAATTTTAACATTTCAAGAATGCTATGTACATAGAATCATACAGTATGTAACATTTTGAGTTTTTTTTCTACTTAGCATAATTCTCTTCAGAGCCATCCTAGTTGTTGCATGTATCAGAATCATTTCTTTTAACTGCTGACTGGCATTCCATGAGTGAGCGAGCTTTCGAAAAGGGAACAAGCACCCATTCCCAAATAATCATTCATAGTGGTTTAATTGATTTCTTCTATACTCAAGGGAGGATAAAATAGATTTCCTTTTTTCATTTGCTCATTAATTCAACCAATAATAACTAAATATCAACTTCATGGCAAGCATTGTACTACATCCTGGACGTGAAATAGTCATAACAGGGCCCTGACTTGTAGGGATTTTTCTATGGTTTATGTAGGGAGATAGACGCAAATTTAATAAGACAATACAGCATTATGGATGCCAAGACAGTCATATATACATTTCAGTTAGGAATAAAGAAGGAAATAGCTGACCTGATGAGAATGGAGGTGGAAGAGGAGTACAAGAGATACTTTGCAGGGACACGACACGTAAGTCAAGTCTTGGAAGCTAAGTGGGTTGCCTGATGGCTGTGACAGAGAGAGGACACAGGAAAGAAAGGGCTCTTGGAGCAGAAGGAATTGCTTGGGTACAAAATGGGGGTGAATAGTCTATACACAGTGTAGAACTCAGCACATGATGGCTAGCTAACCCTGAAAAGAGGGTACAGTTGCTGAAGAGTTGGAGAGTTGGAGAATGTCACCATCTTTCAGGAAGACACATTTTTATTGTTGAAACAGTCTCAAGCCTCTGCCCAGATGCCATCAGTGGAATCCTACTAAGATACTCCAAGTTTTGTGGACACCAGCCACACCAACTCTGCATTAGACATGGCCAAGGACAATTGCTCACATTGTACATCATTTACACCTCTGTCTTAGGGGGAGTACTTACCAACAACATGGAATACACATGCACCTCCATCTACCCACCTAACACCTTAACACCTAACACCTTAGATGTTAAACAAGAAGCTTCATTTTTGTCCCCTGGCCTGAATCAGAAATGAGGGGGGTTCCCTAAGTAATAACAATATCAGCATTCGTGTCGCTCCAACTATAGGACAGGCACTGCTCCAAGCCTTCCATATAGCTCTTCCTCACAATAGCCCTCCACTCTAAGGTAGGCACTTAATCATACCTAATTTTTAGATGAGGAAGCTGAGGCACATTGAGGTTAAGTGACTTGCTCAAGGTTACAGAGCTTACAAACAGCAAGTCAATGTGTTAACTGCATGGCCAGTCTCTGGAGTGCGTGCTCTGGTGGTCGGCAGGCTCATGGAGAGGAGGAGAGATGTGGGTGCTCTCCCTGACACCTGAGAGGTGTCTAGGACACTGGGCTCAGCCAAGGTGTGAGCAGCCCACCTGGCAGGAGGTGCTAATGTCACAGGAGATACAGGTGTCATGTACCTACTGCATCAAGGCAAGCCAGTATTTCTTTTATAAGGCAAATAGAGTAAAGTTAGGGTTCCTATTAATTTGTTACACATCTAAACCAACACACTCAAATCAAGCCCTATGTTATCATGGCAGTTCTCAGCCCACGGGTGTTTCCTAAATTAATTATCTAAAGAGAGTCACATTATTTGGCATCTAAAAGTGAGGCAAACCACACCCAAGGGACATTTTCTCTAGCTATGGCACTCTTCTATTTCTGGATATTGGCATATTGATCCCCCCACTTTTCTCTCTCCTTGTCCTCACACGGTTACCTTCTGACCTCCTTAGGATTTCAGCTCCAAGTGTCAATGCCCCAGGGATATCTATCTTGATTCCCCCAGGCTACTGCAGAACTTCCTGTTTGCATTGTACCTTATACCTTTCCCTCTGAGTTCTGATCCCAGTTTATAATTATACATTTATGCGCTTATCTACTCAATACACATCTTCTCTACTAAAATTTAAGAGTAGTAGAACTGAGAGTATATTTATTTTTGCTTAGAATTTTATGTCCATGGTCAAATATCTGGCCAATAGTAAGCACTCAATAAATGCTTAATGAGTGGATGAATGAATAAAAAAAATGAATGAATGAATGAATGACCAAAGCTTTATCAAAAAGGATTTGGTGTCCTGTAATTCCCTGCAATGCCTTTGCCACTGTTGGTTTTACACATAGGCTTCCTGGACACACAAGACAAAGTCTTGAGGTTCCCTAGGTCTTGCGAGCCCAGCCAAGCGCAGCCCAGCCTGCCTGGCTAGGCTGTAGTTCAGTTCCTCACTTTGATTTCCATCATCGCCCACTGCAAGTGGGGGTTGTTGATTTTCTTTAATTAAGGCTGGAAGGATGGCTTCCTGAGTGGGTAATATATTTCCAGATTCAGCATTTCATCTGTACAACCCACATTTCACTCAGAAATGGAGCAGAGTCATTAAAAGTATGGCCAGACGGCTTCCTCTTTGGTTGCTTGTTTGCCTACGCTTAATGAATGAATAAATAACATGCCTATTCATTACTAACTTTTGAGTGAAAATAATTGCTGGGTTCCCTTGTTTGACTGGAATAATGTTCTTTGCATTTGGATTGCCTTCTGCCTGGGTCATTGCAGTATTTCCCAATCAATGGGCCAGAGGTGTCCTCCAGGGGCTGACAGTCACCTCCGGCTCACCTTTGAGAGAAGCAATCATTCTTCCAGTCCTCCAGGGTCTCATTTAGTGCACTGGGAATGCTCATTTATGGAAGGAGACCCTGGGACCCTAAGAAGTAAATGAGACTGGTAGGCCCATTAATTCTCTGAGTGCACCCTGGGGGCAGCTGGGGAGTTATAATGTAATTACTACCAAGAAAGTCTAAATTCCTATGTACTTTGCCAAAAAGCATTTTACAAACAAGAAAGGACTCAACTGTGCCCTATCTGTGAACATATGCCTACCTTTGGCCATGGGAAGCCTGGAGGGTGGCCATGGTGACTCTCAGTTGATTCCAGGGGCAATGACCCTGTGACTTCATCATTCAGCTCTCAATCACTAACAGTCATTTGCCACGTGCCTATGCTAGGCACTAATTAAAGATTACTAAATCCCTCCTTTCCATCCTGGGCCTGTGCAATTGCTGCCCACACGGTCTCTCCCAGTCTCCTTAACTACTTCTGCCAGCTTTATTCTCTCCATGGCTGCCTAGGAGTCTTTCAGAAACACAAATATCATCACAACAATCCCTGCTGAGAATTCAGAGGCTCTTTGTGGAGCACAGGATTCAGTACAAAGTTCTCTGCATGACCTACAGGGCCCTCCATGGGCAATGGGGGCCTTGCTGCCTTCGCCAGCTTCATTTCTGCCTGCCCTCTGTCCCACTGAATCCTCTGCCTGCCACGTGGAATTATGTGCTGCTGCTCCCTGAATATATGCCATGTGTCCTACCTTGAAGCCTCTGCCTACACATTTTTCTCCACGTCCCCTCTGTGATCACTGTGCATACTTGGAGATGCTAGATCAGGGAATACCTATTGACAGTCCTAGAGAGGACAGGCAGGTTACATAATTTTGGGATGTGGGCCTTGAATAATGTGATAGGGAGTGGTGGGGTGTGTGGCAAACTGCAGAATGCATGCCCTCTCTCAAAGGAGCAGCTACCACTTAGCAACACCTAATCGTTGCCATGAGGGGATGTGGGTCCAGTGTTTCAGATCCACCAATTTTCTTTTTTTTTTAAGATTTTTATTTATTTATCTTTAGAGGGGAAGGGTAGGAGAGAGGGAGAGGGAGAGAAATATCAATGTATGGTTGCCTCTCGTGTGTCCCCTGCTGGGAACTGGCCTGCAACCCAGGCATGTGCCCTGACTGGGAATCGAACCGCGATCCTCTGGTTCTCAGGCCTGCGCTCGATCCACTGAGCTACACCAGCCAGGGTGAGATCCACCAATTTTCAAGAGAAGTTGGAAATCTGAACTTTTATTTGAACTCTTCCAATTTTTAAATGTGGCAACTATCTCTTTGTTAAGTTTAATTTTTAAAATACGGGGACCAACCAACTGGATCTGTGCTCTAAGGGCAGTTTACGGCTGCTAACTCTTTTTTAAATGTCTTTTTATTGCTTATGCTGTTACAGGTGCCCCAATATCCCCCCTTTCCCAGCCAGCCCCCCATTCCCAGGCAATCCCCACACTGGTGTTCATGCCCATGGGTCACGCATGTATTTTCTTTGTCTAATCCCTTCACCTTCTTTCAGCCAGTCCCCAACAGCTGCTAACTCTTGACTCCTATCCCAAACTGACTCTTCCTTGCCTTGGAAAGGTTAGTAACTCAGCACCTCCTCAGTGAAGCCATAACTCCTTTGTGTCTGCCTTACAGCTTATAGCCCAACTGAGGGCTTCAGGGATCAATCTTTACATCTCCAGAAGGCAGCATAGTATATATATGGCATATAGTGAATGCTTAGTAAATGTGGGATAGATAAACAAGCAGCTGAATGAACAAAGGATTAAAGACAACATTTTTCCATCTCTAAGCTTATAAATCACGCCCATTTCAGAAAGACTGAGGGCAGTTGTGGGGGGGGGGTTGTTTGTTTTGTTTTGTTTTTTTTAACAGCTAGGAAAAGGACAGTTTTATATAGCCAGGCTTCAACCCTGGTCATAAGGGAAGTTGGCATCCACCTGTGAAAGCAATTTGAGGGAGAACACTCAGTCCCATTGCCTGAAAATACCTACCACCTATTGGATCTGAAGTTCCCACCATTAACACCTTTAATGGATTGCATCATAGATTATTACCTCTGTAGGCCTTCTTGGGGAACTAGCTCTCCCCTGGCAGGATATGGACGAAGTGTTGTCTGCTACCGCAAGTTAATATAAACATATCCTGGGTTCTTGTTCCATTTGTGCTAATTTGCTGTGACTTTAGACAACTGCCTCCCTTTCTTAGGACCCTAGTTTTCCTGACTGTAAAGAGAGAATTTAGGCCAAGTGGTGTCTAAGGTCTCCATCAAAGTGGACATTTGATATGAAATTAAATTAGAAAAGAGCAGAAGCTCAAATGCATGCGGGCCGGGTGTGACATTTGGAAAACCGAAGAGCTCACGCTTACACGAAGACGACAGGCACCGTGCAATTCCACCTGACACCTGCCAGGTGGGACCACCAGCCTGGAGTTACCTGATGGTCTGATTGTTTAATTTAAATTTTGGCAACTAAACCACTCAGTGTTGGCCAAACAAAATATTCATGTTGTCTCTACTTGATCCATCTCTGAACCAGTTCGGATGAGCAGAGGGACCATCTCTGCTCATCCGTACAAAAGCTGAGTGGATGAGCCTGCTTTGTACGTCACCTCCCTTCAAATGATTCCTTAAGTCGAAATCAGGAAAAACTACACGAAGACGAGATATCTGCTACAAGGCACAAACTGAAAAGATTACTATCACCGAGGGTCCCCATTGTTTGTTTCTTCCTGGACCCTGCATCGTTTAGCTTGAAATTGCTTGATATGAAAAAACCCATAGACTATCTGCTATTACAACCAGATTTTTCCCTTCACACATAGGATTTCTGCAGCCTGTTCTCAAGGAGGTAGCCCTCTGAGGTCAATGTACAGCATACCTTGTTCTATTGTTTCCCTTTATTGCACTTCGCAGGTGTTACTTTTTTTATACATGTATGGCAAGACCTTCACCGGCATTCACAAGATTACAACTTACTTTATTTCGCTGTTTGCTTTATTGCAGTGGTTTGGAAGGGAACTCCAAGGTCTGCCTATAGTCCTACCTCCAGGTCTCGCTCACCACAGAGCAGTTCTGCTCAGGGAGACCCTGCTTCATTTCTTAGTAATTCCGACTTCCCAGGGAGTGGCTTTTGTTTATTTTCTTCTCCTGAAAGCATACATATTTTATTCCAGTGGCTTTCCCACATCAGCAAAATCTGTGGTACCAGCACCAGATTCCCCTTGTGTACTGACTCCTTCCTGATTGATTAACTCTTTTGATAGAATTTATTTTGGTTGCCTGTTTCCCTTTTGGGAGATCAATACAAGTTTAAATGAGAAGTGAGAGTATTTGCAGCCACTTCGAATGTGGATCAAAACGCAGGGTGGGCTACTGATGCCCTCCCTGTCCTGGAGATGACCCCTCTGTGGAATCATCTAGACCTCATCTTTCCCCAAATGTGGAGAGATGGAGAGGGAGAGAGGGAGGAAGAGGAGGAAGGAAGGGGGAAAAGGAGAAGAAAAAAAAGTGACCAAACCAGCTTTCCAGCTTTCCAGTTTGGTTAGCAAATGCTAAGCACTTCTAATCTTTGGCTAAACTTTTATACAGATATCTGCATGCTGAGACCTAACAGAAAGTCACCCATGGTTTTGCTTATATTGGTTTCCAGGTAAAGCAGGAAGACACTGCCAGCTCCTCTGTGCACAAGGTTTGAGCTGTCAATGCGTATTTCAAATGGCAGGCAGACACTGACTGCATAATTCAAAACTTCCTGGATGCTGGTGCCCTTATGCACTAGGTTGGTGCATAATAATAATCCAGAATGTGATTTGGTTTCTCTGATGTTCTTAACAGTGATCAGGCTTGGGGGCCCAGCCTTTCCGGGGTGAGGGTGGGGAGTACAGAATCCTTTTGTCTAGACATGATGGTCTCCTTTCTCTTAGTTCTCACTCTAGACACTATCTACATTTGAAAGAGGAACAGATGGTTGTGGAAGATGTTCTTCCAAGGAGACCCCAGGCCAGGTCTCGGCACCCGTGTGGCCCACTGGAAGAACGAGGGCTTAGGAGTCCTGTTCGACTGCTTTCCCGATCTCCCACCAGGCCTGTGATTCTGGACGCAGTACTAACTGCAGTGTTTCAATGCGTGGGTGGGGAAGGCTACAGTTAATTTAATGAGAGGAACTTTATATTTGGCTCTCCGTCTGGAGGAGAACACAGATTCACACATCAAATCAGAAACAGAAATCAATTCTGAATAGATTGGATATGTAAATGTATGGAAGAAAAAGAAATAGGAAAGAAAATAAGACTCTCTCTACATATAGACTATACATATATATAAATAATACCATATATATGAATGAACTCAGGGTTGGGGAGACCTTTTTAAGCTAGACAGAAAGTCCAGAGCTGTAAGAGAGATGATTGGCAAACTGAATACAAAACAAAAATTAAAACAAAAAACAAACAAAAAAAAACCCTGTTCAACTGAAGACCATAGGAGAACAAAACGCGGTGTTATGCTGGGATAGAACATTTGCAATACATGTTTTTGACAAAGGGTGAATACTCCTAACACTTAATGTTCTTAAAGGTGGCCTAGAAACTGATAAAAGGATTAAAAAACCCAGTTTAAAACTGGCCAACATGCAGGAATGGAAACGCAATTCGTGAGCAGGAGGACATTAAACACATGAACATTGTTCAACCTCAATGAGAACCAGGACAATGTAAATAAGGCAACCGTGTGGCACCACGCCTCTTCCATGTGGGGAAAAACATTCAAAAGACAAATGCAACTACATGTACGACTGGTTGAAACCACATATAACTTTTTGCAATGCTCTAGCAGTATTTATTAAAATTCAAAATATTCTTACTATGAGGGCCAGCGATTCCCTTTCTTTTGAAGCTCACATTCCAGAAGTAAAATCTGTAAGAGGCTACTTTGCCCAACGACCATATGCACTTTGTGGCATTGTTGGTAGTGTCCTCCTTCAAAGAAAACAAAAGAGAAATGCAACAGAGAGATAGAGGAAGAAGAGAGATGGAGGGAGAGACTAGGAAACATTCTGGATGTCTATCAAAAGGAAAGGGGTTATGGGAAACCCTACAAGACAATAAGGTGTGGTCACGTGAAGGAATGAGTCAGATCTCTAACAAAAGTGCAGAGTGACAGATTTATTAGCTTAGTTCATGACACTGAGAGCGGGGTTTGGAGCCAGTCATCTCGAATCTGACTCTCTCCTTCAGCACTTACTGGCTTGCAAGCTAATTAACCTCACTGTGCCTCAGTTTCCTCATCTGTCAGTTGAGAAAACTGTTGGGGAGATTCAAAGGGTTAATCATGTCAATTGCTTAGAACCTGTGCCTGGTACCTAGTAAGCTTTAACAATTGTTAGCAATTATTAGTCATAACATATGATTCGACTTTTGTGATACAATTAAAAAGAATAAAAGGGGTAATATACCAGACTAAGGAGAGGTGGGATTTAAGTTGGAGATTAATCACTTCATCGTTATATTCTTACTGTCAAAATGCTGCAACTAATACGGCCGATACTCAGCAGGTAGGTAGCCTTTGGGCTATAGCAGTTGTTAAAATACCGAAATATTTTTATACCAGGAGGTAAAGAATGTCCCCCACTACCATGACCATCGTGGATCATTTCCTAGGGTCTCCTCTTCCCTCCAGCTTCCCTTGCATCCAGCGGGCAGGGGATTAATACCTTGGCTTCCAAGGGGGTCACTAGATCCCTGCTCCAGCTGAGGCTTAGGTTCCTTGCATTATCCCTAAAGACAGCAACACATTACCTATGTAATTTTTAAAAAAATAATTGATAAACTGTAACACAGAGTAAGCCTACATTTCTGTATCTCAGTGGTACTGTATTCGCCAAAACCAAGACTGCCTTGTGTGATTTGAAAACTGCTCCCTTCTCTTCCACCTGTCCCTCATCAGCAGTGATATTCTAATTACTTGAAGCCAGCATGGTAAATAATCGAACCTTTGAAAGAATACTAAAGAACATAAAAAAAACCCACCTCAAATGTTACCCACACAGGCTTTTCCTGCAACCTGCAGGGTGTCTTCCTGAAAGTCAGTACTCACAATCTCTTGAGGCCCAGATATCTTTTAGAATAATGTCAGGAAATGAATACCTACCTAGTAATGCATTATAATTTCTAGGTCTGGCTGTGGATGGACACTAAGCCCAGGTTTGTACAAGCTGGACAAGAATAAAATGTCCCTGACTCCAAATAAATAATGGTGCCAATGACAGATTTTAATGCACTCTATCCCAGAATCCTGGGAGGAGAAAAGTGAGCAGAAAGATGAGATGATAGACATGAAAGGGCAAAGCAAGCTCCTCTAGGGGGTTGTGGTGGGTGTGCAGTAGGACGGAGATGGGAAGCCTCTGTCTGAAAGCAACAGTGATATAAATGGCAGGTGCTGTTTCAGCACTGAAAATATGTCCCAGGACTTCAGAGGCTGCTGTGATGGGACCTGTTTCACAGATGTGGAAACTGAGGTGCAGAGAAGTTAATGTTTTTGCCCACTGGTCTCAAAAGGAATAAACTTTGATGCGTAGGATGTGAAAGCAGGTGCCTCTGTCACTGAAGTCCACACTAGTCCACTAAAGGCATTTCTGTTTCCAGGGGACAGAGAGGAACAGTGATGATGGTGAGAGAGGTAGGAATCTAGCTCATTTGCTAAAGCCCCGAGTTAAAAATCAAGTGATTTCTAGGTGAAGTGACTTCCAGTTCATGTCAAGTCTCATTTCAGTGAAGGCTGCCTAATTCATTTGTTGACTTGGCCAGGCTTCATCCTTCCCAGCAGCACACACACCCCTGCCTGGTTCTGGCCACAGTGACCTGCTCTGTGCCATTGCCTGTGCAGTGAGTGAGCTTGGAGATGAAGATGCTGTTAAGGACATTAGGAACTCCCACTGTGGCCCTCCGCTGTTAGACTGAAGTGAAGGGAAGCTCTAGTTTGCCTGATACTCATGCACTATATTTCTACAGGGCAGTGATTCTTTACCTCCTGAAATGGAAAGCAATATAAATTGTATTTATATGTTTTGATTTTCTGGGAGATTTTTTCTGAGGATAGTTCTCCTCAAATTCTCAAAGGGATCTGTAGCCCCAAAGAGGTTACAAACCTACAATCATGGGGTGGAGGTGGGTCTCTGAATGAAATGTTATGACATGCATCTCCATTCAGTCCTTCTTTCCTTTGATGAATATTTATTGAGATCCTACAGTGAATGAGTTGTAGCCAGGTGCAAGGACTCTGATGGGGAAATGGAGAGATGCTCCCTCATTTGTGGAGCTTGTATTTGAATCAGGGAGACAGATATTACACAGTTCACCTCCTGGCTCATTAATACAAGGCATTAATAGCTTCAGAAAACAAGGACTGCACAGTGAGGTTACATTTCCTAATCTAGTCTGGTGAGGGATGGAGTCTTTGAGGCAGCGATACTTCAGCTGAGCTCTGAGGCATGAGTGGTTGGGAGATGGGAGTGGACTTTTGTAAAGAGTGTTCTAAATTCTGGCTACTCGAAGTGTGGTCCTCAGACCAGAGGCATGAGCATCTGGAAACCTGTTAGAAGTGCAGATTCTCAAGTCCACTCTCCGAAGTCATTAATAAGAGTCTAATTTTTAAACAAGATCCTCTGGTGATTGACATCAGCACTGAAGGTTGAAAAGTGCTGTTCTGAAGAGAAGGAACAGCACTGGAAGAACCACATGAGGATCGGATGTCCTGGGACTTAGAAAAGGGTGGTGGTAGAGATGAGGCTGGGGAGAGGGGCAGGGTCAGAACCTTTAGATTCTTGTAGCCATGGTAAGCAAACTAACAAATATTTGAGGGCAAATAAATTATTATGCTTTTGGCAAGAACTTTCAGAACCCTAATTTGGCAACTTGAGCTATGGTGTTGTACACATACAAAAAGTGCAAAGGCTGCAGATGCTTGTGGTTGGTACCCCTCTTCCTGTCAGCACCTAAATACATCATCATCTCTGTTTCTTCATCTGTACAGTGGAGATCATAAATCCTCCACTGTGAGGTCACTGGGATGGTTTAACATGGGACTGAATGAAAGAAGGTGAAGGGATTAACCAAAGGAAATATATGCTAACTCATAGACACAGAAAACAGTGTGGTGATGGCCAGAAGGAAGGTTGACAGGGGCTGGGTGGACATGGGCAAAGGGTAAAAACTGGGGATATCTGTAATAGTGTCAACAATAAAAATAAAGAAAAAAGGGGATGGTTTAATGGATCATTGGCTACAATGCTCACATATCAGAGTTCGATAGATAGGAAGTATTTAACGAATGAATTTACTGCTCATTGATTCAACAAGTACTGTATTTTTTGGACCATAAGATGCAGCTAGGTTTTAGAGTAGGAAAAAAAAAGTTTGAAGCAAAAAAGTGGTAAAATATTTAATAACATAAATAACATAATATTTCACCAATATAAATGTAAATAGAACTTAATAGCAGCATTAACAACCATTATTCCTCCCAAATTTGGGGCAGGGGGGAAATGTGTGTCTTATAGTCTGAAAAATACATTACTTGTCCTGGTCCTTTATTCTAAGCCCTGAAATAGGAGCTGAAGAGGCCACAATGAACAAGAAGTAATCTGTAGCCTGAGGTAGCTCAGCATCACTGGGAGGAAGCTGGGACTCAAACAGCTGATAAAGACATGTTGTTAAGTATGAAGACAGCAGAAATAGAGGGGGCTGTAGGAGTGTATATGAGATGGAGAACAGAATCCAGGGAGCTTGCGTAATGCCTTGAGGTAGGGGAGATGTCTAGGCTGACCTGAAGAATGAGTTGGCGTTAGCTAGCCCAAGAAGAGGGAGATGAATATGACAGACCCTGGGGGAGAGCATTTAGAAACATCCAGAACCAAAAGGGTTAGATATACACAAAGAACTCCTATAAATTATAAAGAAAAGGCAGGAAATCCAATAGAAGGATGAAAAAAACCCTTATAAACATACAATTTAGATATGGACAAACTATACAATAGATCTATGATATAGGAAGAGGTGCAAAAACTCTTTAATAAGCAGAGAATGCAAATTAAAATATTAAGATGCTATCAATTTACCAGTACAAAACCTTAGACAGGTGGCCAATGCAAGAAGCATGGAGCCAGGACTCTCCTTCCTTCCCGCAGGGGTATAAACTGGCAAAACTCTTCAGAACAGCTCTCTGGTGGGACTTGGTGGTGAGCTCACACTCGTGTCCGTCCTATCAATTTCTCTCCTAGGTATATGCCCCAGGGGAGCTCTCACATCAATTCCTAAGGGGGTGAGTTTGTAATATCAGGTTTGTTTGTAATATCAAGAAGTTGGAGGCAATCCAGTTGTCCATTATTAGGGATTGAATAAGTAAAATGTGATAAATGTGCATTACAATAAATCATACAGCATGAGGAAGTCACAAGCTAATTATATAGAAAACAATATGGATAGATCTTAAAACAGTGTAGAGTGAAGAAAGCCTCAGGGTGAGCTGTATAAAACAATGCTGTTTACATTAATTAAAAACACATTTACACTCAAAATAACCCTGCATATTTTATGATGTTTACAAACACATCTCAAACACATGAGAGAGGGAAATGATGTTGGGGGCTAGGCATACACAGGATGAAATAACTGAATAATGAAGCAATACAAGGACCATCCATTGGCCAAGTATGATGATGCGCCATGGACCAGGAAATAGGATTACCTCAGTTCATTGCTCCTTAGCTCCAATAAAAAAATCAATCATTCAATCAATAGAAAATAAAGAATGTGAATAAAGTGTTTCAGACAGAAGAAAAATAAGTACAATTCTCAGAGAAAAAGAGGATACGATACATTCTGGGTACAGAGACTTCAGCAGGGCTGGAACAAAGAATGTAAGGCAGGCAGTGGTGAATTCTGGGGTAAGCAGATTACGGAGGTCCCAAAAGTCGTACTAAATAATAAAGATCTGTCCCAAGGCTAGTAGGAAGTCATTGAAAGGTTGCAAGTCATATGATTTCTTTTGTAATCTCGTTCCAAATTCTAGCAATGAAAGAACAAGGCAGTCAGCTTGAGTTAGAGGCTGAAGGCATTCATTTGTATTCAAGTGGTGTGTTTATCAAGTGTTAATGAAACAGGCTTTGGGAAATTAGCACTCAGATCATGGACTTAATTCTTTCCCATTTTTAAACCAATTATGAGACAGTTGTTGACATTTCCACCAGTAGAGGCAATGTACAGTCACAGTATATGACCCTGAGCAAGGTCACCTAAACTCCGAACAGGAGTTGCTTTAGTTTCCTTATCAGCAACAATAATAAGAAACCAACACAAGCACTTCCTACATCTGGTAACTATCAAAATTAAACAGGTATTAATTCTAAATCTTCACAATAACCTTACGAGATAGACAGTATTCCCATTTTATGTGAATAAGAAACCAAAAATGGAGACGGAGATGTTAAGTAACTTGCCCAAGGTCATTAACAGTTAGAAGATGCACAAGCTAAAGCTGAAAAAGATGGCTTTGGTCCTAGGCTGTTTGAGAGTCTATTCTGTGAACCGTACTTCTCTGCGCTGGTCTCCTGTTGCTCGCTTCCAAGTTTGGAGCATACGGTGCGTGTGGACCATTGAAACTTGGAAGTCTAAAACAAATAGCCTCTGGGCTATGTTAAAACTTGTACACGTGTTTTGTTTGACCCGAATCATTAAAATTCTCTTTTGTTTTTTAGATTCCACATACAAGTGAAATCATAAAACAAAGTAAGTGAACAAACAGAACAGAAACAAACTCATTGATACAGAGAATAAACTGATGGTTGCCATGAGAAGTGGGTGAAAAAGGGGAAGGAATTAAAAATTATAAACTGGCTGTTACAAAATAGTCAGGGGGATGTAAAGTACAGCAGAGGGAATATAGTCAATAATGTTGTAAGACCTATGTATAGTGCCAGGTGGGCACTAGACTCACCCGGGGGATCACATCATAAGATATATAAATGTCTAATCACTATGCCATATACCTGAAACAAATATAATATTGAATGTCAACTGTAATTGAAAGATTTTTAAAAATTAAAGACATTTTTGTATTAATAGTCTATATTTTGAAATCTGAAGATTTTATATAAAAATCCAGAATTTTGGTTTCTTGTGAAAAGTTGAAAAATTTGGCAAGACTGGTCTCCCATACCCTTTTGGAAAAATCAGTGGGCACTGAGGAACTGCTATACATTCAGACAGGGCATACGCTTTGCAGTTTTCCAAAGTGCCCACCACTCCCTAATGCCCCAACATCATTTCTCTCATTCTCATCAGCTGCCTAGCTATAACAGACTTCAATGTCATGACCCTGGTGGTAGGCAATAAATGGCCTAATCACTGAAAGGATGGACAGGAAGTCCAAGGTTATAAAAATCAGAAGGTTGACCTATCTCAGAACATGAAACAAAATTAAAATCTTCCTGGAAATTACCTCCTCCCTGTTCTCAACTCTCATTGGTCATTCCCCTTTGGCCTAAATGTCCTGTCTTATAAATTAGCCAAGTGACTTAACAGTAAATGTCATCCAAACATGAGTGCTGGAATTGTTCCTTCAGAAGCTGAACACTAGGCTTAGCTTTCCCAACAACTCCCTATTCATTCAAATCTAATTACAAAATGATTTTTAATCATTGTAAAATAAATTCACTCTTCACATGCGAAAATGTTAAAGCCCTAATTTAACAGCAGCAACAAGGAAAAAAAAAGCCTTCTAATGGATTTGCACTAAGAAACAGAACATGGCCTGTGTTGTCAGATGTTCAATAATTTAACTGCAAATGAAGTGTGCAAAATACAATATTTGTGTCATAAACCACCCAGCTTGTCACATAATAGATGTTTGAAGAGTCATGTTTCATGACACTGAGCAATGTTATGTTGGAATAGTGGAGTAGCCAATTGAGGCTTATAGGTTCCATTTGCTTATGTAGGAAAGGATTGAGTCTTACTTCACCCAATGACAAGGAACGTAGAAAAGCAATATTTCTCTGGATCCTGCCATCTGAAAGCAGTGGATGAAATTCATCCATCCAATTGAAAAATGTAGCTCATGTTCAACTGTCACTATCTGATGAGATGTGGTTTGGATTACCTTTTCAAGTCTAAAGGGACTTCGTGATTACTTTGGTATCACTGATCATGGTAGGCAGAATAATGGTCCTACCAAAGATGTCCATGTTTTAATCCCCAGGACCTGTGAATATGTCAGGTGACATGACAAAGGGAAATCAGGATTGCAGATGGAGTTAAGTTGCTAACCAGCTGACTTTCGGACACAGAGATCAGCCTGGATTCTCCAGATGGGTCCGATATAATCACAAGCATCCTTAGAAGTGGAGGAGGAAGGCAGAGCAGAGGCAGAGGGAAATGTGATTATGGAAGAAGGATGAGAGATGTGATGTTAGAAGAATATGAGCTTCCACTGCTTGCTTTGAAGATGCAGGAAGGGACCATGAGCCATAGAATGCTGGCAGCCTCTAGAAGCTGGAAAAAGCCAGGGAACAGATTCTCCCCCAAAATCTGCAGAAGGGACACCTTGACTTTAGCCTAGTGAGATTTTTCTCACACTTCTGACCTATAGAACTGTAAGATAATAAATTTGTGTTGTTTGAGTCATGTAGCTGTAGGTAATTTGTTACAGCAGCAAATAAAAAACTAATACACTGACACTAAAAACATGTCCATAGGGAGAATAATAGAGGAACTGGCACATAGGTCTTTTATTCAAAATTAGCAGACTAGGATACAAGTAAATGACATTACCTTGTTTCCTCAATTTTGCAATGCACATTGGTTTTCAAATTTTAACATTCCTCGAATCAGGATGTATCTTGCAATTGAAGAATACAGTTAGTAAAGTTTTTTTCCCCAAACCCTTCTAACAAAATAGAAAGCTATTAAATAGATTGCATTTCACAGACTCAAGAACCCTAAAATCATGCAAAGAGTTGTCATTTCAAGAAATGAGCAGGTGGAATTCAATTCAACAAGTATTGATTGGGGATCTTATTGGTGAAAAGCAGGTTGCTAGGCACTGAGTTGGGCTGGATGTAAAAAGAGAACCATTCTTGTCTCTGAGACTTTTACAGACAAATGAAGTAATAACCTATCCATGATACATTATACTAAAATTCAGATGGATGTTATGATTAAGGCTCCAAATACAAAATGCCATGAGTTCAGGGGCCATGTTTGGCTAGTGCACCTCCAAGTTCCTTGTATCTAGCATAGGGCCCAGCACAGAGAAAGCAATCTTCTGACTGACTGCATAAGTACTTTCCATGCTTATCATTTTTCATCAGATGGATTATATTGTGTCTCCCTTTAACTGCTAAGAAACTGAGTCTTACAGAGAGTAATTAATTTGCCCAAAGTCTCACAGCTACTACCAGCTTAGAACAGGGTTTCTCAGTCTCAGCACTACTGATACTTTGGGCTAGATAATTCTTTGTTGTTGGTGGCTGGGGGGAGATTCCCTCTGTGCATTGTGCTTTGTTTAACCATATCCATGGCCTCCAGCCATTGGATGCCAGTAGCATACTCCCCTCCACTTGTGTCAACCAAAAATATCTTCAGACATTGACAAATGTTTCCTAGTAGTAGGGGGACAAAAGTACTCCCATTTGAGAACCACTGGCTTAAAGAAAAAGATATCAACATTAAAGAATGTGTGGTGTTAAAATATGTCCACAAAATCTGATATTCTTCCTTTAAAGAATTGGAACCTAATTCCTCCACTCTTGAGTATGGGGAGAACTGACCTGCTTCCATTAAGTGGAATATGATGGATGTAATTTCTATGACCTAATCTCATATATTATGAGACCTAATCTAATACATGTGTGAGATTAAGTCATAGAAAGCATTTTAGCCTCCTTTTTGTTCTCTCTGTTGAATTGCCTGCTCACAGGGGAGTCAGTGTCAGGTCACGAGAACACATAAGCAGCCTCATGGAGAAGTCTACATAGTGAGGACTGAGACCTCCTGCCTCCAGTCAGTGTGGAGCTGAGGCAACTGGTCAATTGCTATGGAGTGAGCCATCTCGGAGTTAGGTCCCCAGCCCTAGTCAAGTCTTCAGGTAACTGAAGCCTCAGCTGACAGATATCTTAACTTCCATTTAATGAAAGAGCATGAGCCAGACCCACCCAGCTAAGCCACTCTGGATTCTTGACTCTCAGAAGCTCTCCGAAATAAAAAGTGTTTGTATTTTAAAGTGCTAAGCTTTGAAGTATTTGTTATGCTGCAATGGATAACTAAAACAAAGTAAATGACATGCTTTGGGAAGTAGTAAAGGGTCTAAAATGACTGGTGTTTTGGGTGCATGACAGACAAGAAGAAAATAATGCAAAGAAGAGAAATGGGAAGGGCAGAGAAAGACCAGGTTGCAAAGGACCTTGAAGTGCACACTCAAGAATTTAACCTTCAACTTCTGGCCAAGATGGAGGCATAGGTAGGTTCGCTTCACCTCCTCACACAACCAAAAGAAGGATAACAATCAATCTAAAACAAAACAAAATAAAACAAAAACAGAACTTCCAGAAAATTGAACTATATGGAAATCCAACAACCAGGGAGTTAAAGAATAAACATTCATCCAGACTGGTAGGGAGACAGGCAGGCAGCTGGGGCAGAAAGGATGCACAGTGAGGGGGTGACTGGTGGACCAGGTGGGCCCACATTTGCATGTGGATACAAACCGGGAGGAACAAATGGGAAGTGAGCAATCTCATCCCACAACAGACCACAAAACCCAAGGTTCCAGTGCCAAGAAAATCAAACCTAACTTCTGACTGTAAAAACCTGTAGGGTTTGTAGTGGCAGAAGAAACCACCAGTCTCTCAGGGGAGTCCATTTGACGGGCCCATGTGGTCCTAGAATATACACAAGCCCACCCACTTCGGAATCAGCACCAGGGCAGCACCTGGAAGGGAGCCATTCACTTGCGGGAAGAGAGGGAAGTGACAGAAAGTGGGGTGAGAGGCAAGTAAGCAGCAACATTCCCTTTCTGACACCCCCTCCCATACACAGCACCACAATGCAGCGAAGTGGGTTGCCTTGCTCTGGCAAATACCTAAGGCCCCACCCCTTACAATGTAACAGGTGCACCTACAAATTGAGGAGACAAAAAAATATGGCCCAAATGAAAGAACAGATCAAAATTCCAGAAAAACAACTAAGCAACAAGGAGATAGCCAACCTATCAGACGCAGAGTTCAAAACATTGGTAATCAGGATGCTCAGAGAAATGATTGAGTATGGCCATAAAATAAAGGAAGACACGAAGGCTATACTAAGTGAAATAAACAAAAATATAAAAGGAACCAACAGTGAAGGGAAGGAAGTCAGGACTCAAGTCAATGATTTTGAACAAAAGGGAGAAATAAACTTTTAACCAGGATAGAAAGAAGAAACAAGAATTTCAAAAAACGGGGAACATCTGGGACAACTTTAAACATACCAACATCTGAATCATAGGGGTACCAGAAGGAGAAGAGGAAAAGCAAGAAATTGAAAACTCATTTGAAAAAACAATGAAAGAAAACTTTCATAATTTGGTGATGGAAATAGACATACAAGTCCAGGAAGCTCAGAGTCCCAGAGAAGTTGGACCCAAAGAGAAACACACCAAGACACATCATAATTAAAATGCCAAAGGTTAATGATAAAAAGAGAATCTTAAAAGCATTAAGAGAAAAGAAGAGAGTTACCTACAAAGGAGTTTCCATAAGACTATCAGCTGATTTCTCAAAAGAAACCTTGCAGGCAAGAAGGGGCTAAAAAGACGTATTCGAAGTCATGAAAGACAAGGACCTATATCCAAGATTACTCTATCCAGCAAAGCTGTCATTTAGAAGTGCTTCCCAGACAAGGTAAAGTTAAAGGAGTTCATCACCACCAAGCCCTTATCATATGAAGTGTTAAAGAGACTTATCTAAGAAAAAGAAGATGATCAAAACTATGAGCAGTAAAATAACAAACTCACAACTATCAACAACTAAACCTAAAAAAAATAATTAGTAAGCAACTAGAACAGGAACAGAATCACAGAAATGGAGATCACATGGAGGGTTATCAGTGGGGAGAGGGAAGGGGGAGAGTGGGAGAAAAGGCATAGGAAATAAGAAGCGTAATTGGTAGGTACAAAATAGACAGGGGGAGGCTAAGAACAGTATAGGAAATGGAGAAGATAAAGAAGTTATATGTATGACCCATGGACATGAATGAACAAAGGGAGCGGAATGCTGGAGGGAACAGGAGTACCTGATGGAGGGGAAAAAAAGAAAAATGGGACAAATGTAATAGCATAATCAATAAAATATACTTAAAAAATAAAAATTGATAAACTTTAAACCTTAAAAAACACACACAAGAATTTGACTTTCATTCTGATGAGACCTGGGGTGATAAATGGACAACAAGACTTGAGCATTTTTCATCTCTAATAACACAAGGGCCCTTTTCTGATTGACTTCTCATGGCTTTAAGCAGAAAGGACAAACACTTAGTAAAGCAGAGAGGACCTTTCATTTTTTTTCTCCTGCTTAACTGGTTAGCCTAATCTTCTGTCACTCTGCTCTGGTATTTCTCCCCACTACCCCCCAACACACACTAGACACTCTTTCTATAACTTTGTTTTTCTTGCATCCTGGGTGCTCTTGTGTTTTTCTGTGCTTGCCCTTGCCCTGGATCCTCTCCCCATCTCTGCCTTTTGGATCACCTGAACGAATTTGTTCCTTTTTTGAAAGCTTTTTCAATCCTTCCCAGTCTGGGGAATTGTCCTCCTATATACTCCCATTTCCTGATGCACGCAATTATTCTGGACTAAATGGATGAGTATTTGTCCATTTCTATAATTTTTCCCATCTGAACTTGAGCCCTCCTGCATTTTTAAAGAATCTCTGAAGATGGTCAGTGTCTAATTAATGTTTCTAAAACAAGTAAACAGGTATATGATCATTGAGTTTTACTAACAGCAACATCCAGGTGATTTGTCTTTAAAGGTTCCTGAAGAAAACAAGAAGTCCAATATTAAGGAGTCTCATCTTGCCCCATGGATGCATGTGCGTTGTATTTGAGCTGGACATATACATATAGCAACAGCAGGTCTCATTCTCCTCCCCAAATCAGTGGACCAGTTCCTTCAGAGCAGACCAAGAAGCATTACCCACTTTGAAATGCAACTTAATTTACTGACTCATGGGCAAAAATCCTGAGATATTGGTCCCTTTCTACCAATATCCCCAATTTTGTTCATATGACAGGGCAAAAAAAGTACCCATAATCCCATGTTGCGTCTGTATTGACCATTAAGACTTGTGAGTCATGGGTTCTTTGGTGGAAACCCTGAGGGGCTACACAACCTGCACATCCGAAAACAGAGACAGGACACACCGAAGTGGAAGCTAGTGCACCAGAGAGCAGCCGACACCGGGTCATTCACAGCCTCCTGTTCTTCCCTGTTTACTGTCTTTTAGGTCTCAGGTCAGGCATAGGAGGAATGACACAAGTTCATCACCCTCTTCTCTTCCTGCTGCCTAAATGAGCTCCAGCTCATGGGGTCATACTGGCACTGTCCTTTGAGAGGACGTGTCTGCCTTCACTTAATCACAGGCCCTGCTCTGGTCCCTGCAGCCTGTCTGTGGAGTGCACAGGCGCTTCTCACAGAGAGCCCTCTTACCCATCAGGGGACAATAAGGAGAGAGACTGAATGTCATCCTTCCTCAGGTCCTTCCTGCCCCAATGGAAAGCGCGAGGATGCTATTTTAAGACATCTTTTAGTACCAAAATACCACTTTGAGACACTCATGTCCTTCCTTCCAATAATCTCCTTTGTTTAAAGCATAAAGAACTCATCAGGTAGGAAAGTCATGGCTTCCTACAGGAAGCAACCCAAAGAGCAGTGTGGAGATCCTTCCAGGATTCCTGCCACACCGGGTCATCAGTGCTTCCCAAGGTGCATCACAGAGGGCAGGGGCAAGTGCTTTCTTCTTCAGCTTCTCATTCTCATCTTTATAGTCTATGGACTAAGAGGAGGGGTCACTGGGAACACAGCTTCATGGGATGGAGCACCAGGGTGAGAGGACAGGCTGATCGTGGCCCACTGGATACTTAAGCTGGCTACAGGGAAAGAGCTTGAGAACATGGAAAGCAAAAGAGAAGAAAGGGCATTGGAAATTGTTTTTCCTACAATGTGGGGTGGGTGTCTAGTGACATCATACAAACTCGCAGGTATTTGGGAGAATGAATTATGAACACAGCCCCCCTAAAGTTTTAGGTTTCATTCCCATCACCATATTCTGCCCTTCTAATGATACCTAGTATTTATTGAATGCTAACTATGTACCATGTACAATGCTAATCTATTTATAAGATTCAGCTCATTTACTGCAGACAACAATCCTACAGCATACAGACTATTGTTAACCCATATTTACAAAAGAGAAAACCAAAGCTCAGAGAAGTTAAGCCACTTGCCCACCATTACACAGCTGATGAGTGGCAGAGCTGGGACTCACACCCAGGCCTGAGCCCAGAACTTGCACTCAACTCCTCTCCATCAGATCAGTTCTCCCCATGAGGTTGCCTCCAGGATCGTGTCTCCTGGGCCAGCAGGGCACTGGCATATGCTTTGGAGAAACCAACTCCCATAGACAGCTGTCTAGATGGTGTTGATATTATAAATTGCATTATGAAAAAATAAGGATACGGTTTATAAATCAGGCAAAGGGAAGTTATGATTCTTCTGGACATTCTAATCTATCTCCCTATAATTGCGTGTGTGTATGAAATGCCTGCATGAGGTTATCGGAGTATTCCCCGGATCATTTGTGAAGGTAAGATTGCAATTTTAGCAACCCTTGTTACACAAAACAAAGCAATCTGTTCTACTTTGACACTCTGACATCCTGGCTGGCAGATGCGATGGAGGCAGGGACAGAGAGGAATTTGTCCACGTTCCTGTTCATAAAGAAAGAAAGAAGGGTTAACTGTGAGCATTTTCTGTGTGATGATGGCTCTGGCCTCTAACCATACAAAGGAAGCAATCTTAGGGAGACTTAAGGAGAAAACCACAGCTCCATTTCTTTAAACCATCTTTAACCTTTAGTTCTAGAAACCCTAATTAAAAATCAATTCTGGGTTTTTTTTTTTTGTAGTAAGTCTGACAGTAATTCTATCTCTAATGGCAGTGCCTAGATAAATAGTATGTCAGATAGACTCAGCAGGAAAAATGACATTTTCATTAGCAATTTACTGGGTGTGAAATTTCTACTATGATAGAACATTCCTGAACAATACAGGGTAACCATCCCCTTAGGGCAATCTGGTCTAGTAATTAATGGGGGACTCTAGAGGGATTAAATGTCTGCTACCCAAATTATTTTAGTGTTCACAGCAGAGTTATTTTGTATGCACCTTACACTGAGATAATAAGTCAGGACCCAAAACAATAAACAAGCTGACATAACAAGATGATTGCGGCCTATTGCAGTCCAGAAAAATCTAATCTGGTCTCCTAACAGCATTGCAGTCTTTATTGTGACTGTGTGGGTCCCCATTCGTCAACCCATTTTGGTAAGCTATCCCCACTAGTGATCATTCATTTTCAGGGTAGCTTCTGAACAGGTATCATTGACTTGAGAGTCTGGCAGTTTCATCCCCATTCTGCATCCCTCTATCAAGATTCTTTGGCAGTCTCCGAAGCAGTTTGTGAGAGAAAAATTTGACCTATACATGATGGACCTCCAGAGAGATTCTGGGGGAAGAAAAAAAGGAGGGCAAGAAAAATTCTCCAGCTCAATGCAAAAAGGGAGGGAAACACTGGCATCATATCTCATCCCTTCTAAAATCCTAACAGCTTCCAGTGATCTGTCAGATCACGATGGAACAGTGAAACATCAGGACTAACCGGGAAACGGAGGAAAGGTGTTACAAAGGGCCTACTATATGCCCAGGCCTTCAAAATCATTTTCTCATTTAAATCTTTCAAGCCCATGACGTTGGTCAGCTATAAATCCCCTTTCCAGATGAGGAAACTGGGGTTTTAGAGAGGTTAAGTAATGCACACAGAAGAAGGGACTTCTAAACAAAGATTATTTAAACAGCAGTTTTCAAGCTTCCTTTTTTTAATTGAGGTAAAATCTTCATGACATAAAATTAACCATTGACTCTTTAAAGGGTACAGTTCAGGGGCATTTGGTGCATTCACGGGGTTGGGCAACCACAGTTTCCATCTAGCACAAAACACTTTCATCACTCCCAGATGAAACCTGTGCCCGAGGGGCAGTCCCTCAGCTCCAGGGTCCACTCGTCTGCCAGCGTCCCTATGGATTTTTTTTATGATGTTTCTTAAATTCTCACCCGAGGATGTGTTTCTATGGATTTTTTGAGAGAGAAAGGGGGAGGGAGGGAGGGAGAGTAAGAGAGAGAAACATTAATGTGAGAAACATCGATCACTTGCCTCCTGCATGCGCCCCAACTAGGGATTGAACCCACAACATTTTGGTGTGTAGGACGATACTCCAAACAACTGAGCCATCCAGCCAGGCCTGAATAGAGTTTTTTGAAGACAGTGGAACCCCAATCAACAAAATATAAGTAGAGATGCTAAATGAAGTTGGGATAGCATCTTGGAGCTTTAACCTCCCCAGACCCCAGTGGACACCAGAGGCCCTGTTCCAGAGGCTCTGGGCTCTAGAAGATTATTATGGGGGATTCTTGGGAAAATCTGCTATAAGAGGCTCTGTCACTGTACCGTAATTATTGTTTTACCCCTTAGAAATGGATGAAATGATCATACCATGGGAATGTTTTTAAGCAGAGATATAACTCTGTACCCTTGCTGAATGGGAGCCTGCACATCTCCATGGAGCACTAATAAGTGACACGCGTATAGCCCCTGGTCTGAGTATCATGTTTAGGAATCCTGACTGGCTGCTTTGCTTGCTGTGGACATCTCCAGAGACAGGTGAGGAAGGAACTTTTATACTTTGGATCTTAGATAAACACAAAATTGGAGTTTACCATGGGCTCATAATTTCAGCCATAGGAAATAATAAAAGTGTCAGAATAAAGCCCTCCCTTTAGCTGAAATAGTTCCTGATATTCCAACCAGTAGATTCTGGAGTTGAAGCTGGTGCAACCCCATATGATGTCCGTCTGTCCTTATTAACGGTTAATTGGAGTCATTCACACAGCCAGTGTTAATCACTTTGCATGCTGTACTCATCCCGTGATGCAGTGGGCTTCCACAGAGCCTGCTGAGTCAATAACCAGCCTTTTGGTTCTGCTCTTGACCACTGGTTGTGTTACCTGACTAAACGGGTCCAATTGCCTGCATGCTTCAAAGCCCAAAAAGACACATACAGGAGCTTGCAGCAAAGAAAGTGAGGGTCTAGTTTTAGAAAGTGACCTATGCCTGGAGTCACAGGTGAGCTAATGCTCAAAGACCCATTTCCTGATGGCCTCCAGGGGATGGGTTATATAGAGAAAAAATCATTAATGGTGACTAGTGTCATGGTCAGAGTCATGGTCTCTACTAATGGGTCATTGCATCTGGTCCTGATGCCAGCCATGGCATCGCTTCATCTGGTTTTGTTGCTTTTCTGGGCCTGGAGCTGAAACACAACTAGGCCTAGATGTTTGACCAAAACTCTGCTTCTGTGGTCAACAGATCCAAGGCTTTGTTCCCAAGATTATTTGATGCCAACCAGAACCTCATTGTCCTGAAGGCTTAATGGTTAAGGAAGTGGTCGTGTAAGGGAAAACGAGGCAGATGAGTCAGCGTGCTGGATGAGGCCAGTTTGAATCATAAGGAAAGGAAGGAGAAAAGGTCATATTAAAGAAATGAAGTTTCTGCACAGTGACAATTGGGCCAAAGATAGATATGAAATATAAGTCTGTATTGGGATAACTAGGGTATCGCTTGGGGACTGAGAATGTGGTTCAAGGGCTGTGAGAAGTTGCTGTTGGGCACCTGAATGAAGAGCCACATGATTCTGAGGATGGCCTAGCTCAGAAAGATACAACTGAAACACAGAGAAAAGGGTTAGAATGATGCAGGCAAGCCCTCAGAAAGACACAGAGGAGAGACACTTGTGTCCCCCATTCAGCCACACCCCTGTGGTGAAGGTATGTACCTGGTCTCCTGGATTTCCAGTTCCAGGTCCCTGGGAGACATGGCTGAAATTCACACCCTTGGATTCTGTGTGATGTCCCATTGTCTTAGTCACAGTTCCTTTGGTCACTAGTACCAGAAACACAACTCAAGCTTGCTCAAGCACCAAGGGACTGTATTGGCTTACAAAGTTTCGATGTCTAACATGAATGGTGCAGGTGCTCAGACCAATGTTATTAGGGTTCCCTTTCTTCACCCCTTGTGTCTGTTTTCCTCTGGGCTGGCTTCATTGTCAGGAAGGCTCACCAAAGCTCCCTGAAGTTCTGGCTTAGCAACTTCAATAAAGAAAGTACCCCACATTTCCAGTAGATTTAGAAAAATTGAGGGACTAATGCTCATTGGATGGTTTAGGTCACGACTATCAAGGGACCAAGATCCTCCAAGAAACTCAGGGAGCATGCTGAATAGTCAATCTGTCCTTAGAATTCACGATGAATTCTAAGAATTCGCAGTGGAATCAGCCCATTCAAACCATGAGGACTAAGGGAAAGAAAGCAAAGGAACTTTAGGTTGCTACTCCCAGAGCATGGGTGCTGAGAAGACAATAAGAAGGAACATCTGCTATAGCCCAGCCTCCCTTCAAAGAAAATTTGTTTTAAGTTAGACTGAGCAGGTTTCTGTTTCTTGTCACCAGTCCTGGACTAAATATCAAGAGAAATGCATGGGAAATAAAGATGAGTAAGATGGATTTCAGCTGTCAAGGACCTTGCTGTTTAATAAGGGAGATAAACCCAAGGTATACAAATTGGACATCCAAGTAAAAGCTTGTTCCAAATGTACAGAGAACACCAGGATTTCAAAGGCAGTGATACTGGCTGAGATAAGCAGGAAGTTTCTTAGGATTTACTTGGCTCGGGGCTTATGTAAAGAATGGTTGGAGTTTTGAATAGATAGGGAGAATATTTCCAGTTAAAGAAAATAACCTCATAAAATACCTAGAAGCTGAAAAGCACAAAGTCTAAATGAAGAGATTAAGCTTTCCTTTTAAACAGTGCTTGCACCTACGTCTCCCCAGCCCTCCCATCACTACCCAGTCTAATGACTCTCCTGGCCAGACTCCTGAAACAGTCACTTCTGCTCCATTCCAAGCCAGTCTCTACTTGCCAGCTAGAACAATTATTTTTATGAATCTCGTCACAATGACGCCCTTCTTTCCTTTAGTAAGTATCCCATCACTCTGATGACCTAGATTAAAATTCTCCTTCAGTCTTCTCTCTTTGCACTCTAGCCCCCCCATATTCTTAAAGTTATATGAATTCTCCAAAGCTTCGGATACACTGAGGAGGCCCCCTGAAATGCTGCTCATATCTCCAACACCTTCATGGTAATTAATCTACACGTTTCCTTCAGATTTCTCCCTTAAGACGACCACTCCAGCCAAGCTAGTTCAGATCTCCTGGTGATGCACATCCAGGGTCCCACTATATTTATCTTCATTTTCCTTATTTCAGTGAGTAAATAAACTTTTATTTGTATGATTATTTCATCAATGACTCTTTTAACAGCAAGGTTTCTCAGCCTTGGATCTATTGACTTTTGGGGCTAAATAATTCTTTGTTGTGTGTTGGGAAAGGGACTGTCTGATCTACTTACTAGATGCCAGAATCACTGATGCGGACACCGGCTAGCAGTGTCCATGTCATTATGGGTGAAATAAAAACATACACACAGACTACCGAGTCTGGTGGAGGAAAAAGGGCGACAGCGTGGCTTTTCTCTCAAGGGGAGCAAAAGCCCTGGCCTCCTCCTCACATTACAAGATGGTCCTCACTCACTCTGCCCCGGTTACAACAAAAGAAGCCAATGCCCCTCATCACATCACAGAAGAAAGATATTAGCAAATGAAAAGGCCAGTGGTTGAGCCGGTTACACTGGTCCCTGAAAGGTTGAGCACTTGCAGGGTGAGGAAGTTTTAGTGAGAACCAAGTCTCAAAAGCAGCCTAGGTATATTGCAAATCTGATTACCCACCAGAGAACCTATCTGTGGGCGTGGGTCCTGTGCATCTCCGAATGGGAGTTGGGACCACGCCACGCAGAAGGGTCTGCCATATCTCCCTGCTTTTGTTTTAATAGAACTGGTACGATCCCACAAAGCTTGCTATTTGCTGGTCTCCCACACGACCCTGGGAAAATAATTTGCAAATATATCAAAATACATAGAACATTATTATAATCATTAAGCAACCAGTGGTTCTAAGACACACATTCTCAGACTAAGCCCAAACAATCATTGTCAGGCAGTAATGGTCAAATAGATAACATTCAAAGAACTCTGATGGCCTATTTTGAGTCAGGGTCAAATAGCTAAAGGGCATAAAATTTGAGGGAAACAAACTTACTTTAGGCTTGGACCCTCATCATTTAAATTGAGGGTATCAGCAAAGTAGGTTTCACAGGATTTTATACTTTCTTTCTTTCTTAGGCCTGATTGCCCTGGGGAACCTGCCCTTTCCAGCACAGGGCTGCACCCACCTCACCTCTGGCATTGTTTCAGGCTTAAGTAGAGCTTTCTTGTTCTTGCAGACAGAATGAGGACTCAACCTACATCTGGACAGCCAGGGGGTGAGGGTCCATCACCTTCTTTTTCCTGTGGCTCCCCCAAATCCTTCCTTAAGGGCCATCCATGTGGTCATGCCTGTCTTAGGCGACCCCTCCCTTGAGGGAATCTTACCCGTCATTGGCTAACTGACCAAGCATTGGAGGCCAGATATGGATGAAGCAGAAGTGGTGCTCCTGCCAGGGAGATAAGCTTTGTCTCCTCAGTGGCTCAGGTCCTCTTAGCGGAACAGACCCAGAAGAAGCGGGTCCCTTGGGCTCTTACTCAGCCTAGCCATGGGGGCTTACAGCCTCTGAGATCAGGGAGGAAAGTTCCCAACATATAATCTCCCAGCCTTTTCATTTGTAAATGCCATTGTAGCTGTTAAGCCCTTGAAACCTATTTGCTGTTCCCGCCTGCAATCTTAAGAGAACAACCTTTATATATAAAGCGCAAATAAGGATTAAGACAAAGGGGGATCCAAGGGCTGCTAGGACCCAAACTTGTAAGTTCAGTCCATAGAAGCAGTTTTTAGGGTTCAACCATTGGACTTTATGGGGCATCGAGGGGTTGTTGCTCTCTGCAGGAGGTGCCTGAGCCTCGGCCCCTGTCATTGGGGCAGGCCCCCTCCTCCTCTGTGGGCAGACCCAGGCCCGTGAGTGATGGTGTAAGTGTCTGTTTTCCTTCTGGTTGTTCAGGGTCAGCTGGGCCATCTGGTCTGTCAGTCGATTGGTTCTCAGCTCCAGGTAGCAGAGGTTGGTGTCTGTCCCTCTCACATTAAGGCTTTACTCATTTGGCTGGTAGCCAGGCAGGACCTGTAGGGATGGAAACACACACACCCTCTTCCCCAAGTTAAATGATCTACAGGGCCCTGCCAAGAGCCATCTCCCAGCGGATCTCTATATAAAACCTGAGGATAAGATGGCTTTGGCTACTTCTTCTGAAAATGTTTCTCAATTGGAATACAAAGATTCATCACAATTTAGAAAATTATAGGTAAACATGGCTAACATAATCAAATTTTGGGGGGAAGGACTCGTGACTCCCCCTTTTTTTATTTTAAGATTTTTAAAAATATGACGAGCTCATTCTACAATTTTCTGACTGGTTGGATTGTAAGATACTCCTGCTTTATGTTGGATATTCCAACACTGAAGAAAAACCTGAGTAGAATGGGCAAGGTGTGCAGGGCCATTATCAGTTTTAATTTGCTGAGGCTGTCCTGAATGACTAAAGGCCTCAAGCCAGAGGGCTCGTATATTTTTAGCTTAGTTTGGAAAGACAGGCCCCTTGCTGTTTCTGCAAGCTGCAATGCATTCAGTTTTCAAGGAAAGTGGGAAAGATGGGAGGGGGGGAGGTGCTCTGAAAAAATATGTTTTAGTCAAAAATGGTTGTGCGCCAAGGGCCTTTTGTGATTTGATTGATTAACCGTCTCCTTTGGGAGAATAGCCAGTTCTTACCCAGGGAAACGATCAGTGTTTACAGGTACTGAGTTAAAAATGGTACTTTGTCTACCACGGAAAAGGGCTAGTTTTACAAGGAAGACAATATACCTATATTTCATTTTTACAATAAAAGTCACGGCTCTGGCATAAACAAGGAGGATTTTTAATATTTTTTAACACATGGCAACCCTATCCCACTTATAGCATGCTTTAGATTGATAAATTTATGAACACATTCACAACCTTCAGGAACAGTTTTTTCTCTACTGGCAAATACATTTACTTTTTTTTATTTTTATTAAAAAGTGGTCGCAAGTGTGCTGGTGTGTGCAGGCACAGGGAAGGTCTCCCCCAGTGCGCACTGGACCGGGGAGAAAAAGAGGCTAGGGAAACCAATCTCTTCTCTGCGCAGCTGCTCGGTCCGGCAGAGACCGGATCTGTGGCGGGTGATGCTGCAGCACCCCGCAGGTCACCGCCGGGGGCATGCGTCCCCATGGCACAGTGCAATCCGTCCCCAAGCTGGGGGGTGGAGCAGGGTGCAGAACCCCATGCTGCCCCAGGCTGCGTGCATCGTGAGGCTAACTGCAGCTGGAGCGAACCGCGAGAGAAGGGCCCAGCTAGTGTGCATCCGTCCCTTCCCTTCCATACTTCCAAAATGTAAACATCCCTTATCTGGGAGCCAATCAGCAGCCCCAAGATGCTGCTGAACCTAAAACATTGCTCTTGTTCTTAGAGAGCCTGTTCCTCATGGTTGAGGAAGTGCAAAAACCTTCAAAGAAATTTTTTTAACAATTAAAAGAACATTTTTCTGAAATTCCTCCCACCACAAGCACAGCAATTATAAAACCAGTCTCAATTTTGCTTTCTTTCCATGTGCACCTTTAAATCCTTATGCAGGCAGACGGAGGAAAGGCAAAATTAAATGGGCCACAAGACATGGCTTAAAAGAAAGAATTTGCTGATATGCCTGTAAACTGTCCTGTGACTAGTTGATGTTTTTAAAGCTGATTAAAGGGAAAATCTTTGCTCTTTCTCCCAAGCCCAGACCTTGGTTGAGGTCGTCTCCTGGCAAAAGCTTGGGAGAAGGAGCAAAGCCTCTGCTTACTAAAGAAGGTAGAGTTGCAAAGCGGTCACGAGAGAGCAACCTAGGAAGAAAATCCTATTCCTCTGAATCCAACACACCCAACAGCATTCCCGAAAAGCACTCGGGGCCAATGGCCCTTACCTGGGCTGATGCACGCATACTCCCACCAAGTTGGTGTGTTGTCCATAACGATGATGGCTCATGGCCTCTGAGTCCCTGTTCCTGGACGTCAGCTGATGTGGACACCGGCTAGCAGTGCCCGTGTCATTATGGATGAAATAAAAACATACACACGGACTACCGAGTTGGGTGGAGGAAAAGGATAACAGCATGGCTTTTCTCTCAAGGGGAGCAAAAGCCTCAGCCTCCACCATGACAGGCCTTTATTCTAATATCTCCTCACATTACAAGATGGTCCTCACTCACCATCCCCCAGTTACAACAAAAGGAGCCAATGCCCCTCATCACATCACAGAAGAAGGATATTAGCAAATGAAAAGGCAAGTGGTTGAGCCGGTTACACTGGTCCCTGCAAGGTTTAGCACTTGCAGGGTAAGGGACTTTTAGCAAGAAGCAAGTCTCAAAAGCAGCCTAGGTATATTGCAAATCTGATTACCCACCAGAGAACCTATCTGTGGGTATGGGTCCTGTGCATCCCCAAGTGGGAGCTGGGCCCACGCCACACAGAAGAGTCTGCCACAGAGCACCCTTCTCTACTGTATAATGTACTATAGATTCCAGGAGGAAAACAGCCAATCCAATGCCCGGCAAGTGTAGATACATGGTTCTCGATTACAACTGCACTTTAGAATCACTTAGGGCACTTCTTTTGCTTATATTTTTATTTTTAAATATATTTTATTGATTATGCTATTACAATTGTCCCGTTTCCCCCCTTTACTCCCCTCCACTGTGCACAACCCCTCCCACCCGCATTCCTACCCACCTTAGTTCATGTCCGAGGGTCGTACACATAAGTTCTTTGGCTTCCACATTTCCTATACTGTTCTTACCTCCCCCTGTCTATTTTCTACCCACCATCTATGCTACTTATTCTCTGTACCTTTTCCCCCTTTCTCCGATGTCCTCCTCCCTGCTGATAACCCTCCATATGATCTCCATTCCTGTGATCCTGTTCCTGTTCTAGTTGTTTGCTTAGTTCAGTTTTGCTTCATTTAGGTGTGGTTGTTGATAGTTGTGAGTTTGTTGTCATTTTACTGTTCATAATTTTGATCTTTTTCTTAGATAAGTCTCTTTAACATTTCATATAATAAGGGCTTGGTGATAATGAACTCCTTCAACTTTACCTCATCTGTGAAGTGCTTTATCTACCATTCCATTCTAAGTGATAGCTTTGCTGGATAGAGTATCTTGGATGTAGGTCTTTGCTTTTCATGACTTCAAATACTTCTTTCCAGACCCTTCTTGCCGGAAAAGTTTCTTTTGAGAAATCAGCTGATAGTCTATGGGAACTCCTTTGTAGGTAACTGTCTCCTTTTCTCTTGCTGCTTTTAAGATTCTCTCTTTATCTTTAATCTTGGGTGATGTAATTATGATGTGCCTTGGAGTGTGCTTGCTTGGGTCCAACTTGTTTGGGACTCTCTGAGCTTCCTGGACTTCCTGGAAGTCTATTTCCTTGGCCAGAATTGGGAAGTTCTCCTTCTTTAGTTTTTCAAATAAGTTTTCAATTTCTTGTTCTTCCTCTTCTCCTGGAAATCCTATGATTCAGATGGTGGAGTGTTTAAAGTTGTCCTGGAGGTTCCTAAGCCTTTCCTCATTTTTCTGAATTCTTATTTCTTCATTCCATTCTGGCTGAATGTCTATTTCTTCCTTCTGGTCCAAACTGTTAATCTGAGTCCTAGTTTCCTTCCTGACACTGTTGGCTCCCCGTATATTTTCCTTCATTTCACTTTTCACAGACTTCCCTTTTTTCTCTGTTTTGCAACCATACTGTGAGCTCAATTCTGTGAGCATCCTAATTACCAGTATTTTGAACTGTGCATCTGATAGGTTGGCTATCTCTTCATTACTTAGTTGTATTGTTTCTGGACCTTTGATCCATTCTCCTATTTGGGCCTTTTTTGTTTGTTTGTTTGTTTTTTGTTTTTGTCTCAGAGTGCCTTTTACAAAGTAAGGGGTGGAGCCTTAGGTATTTGCTAGGGTGGGGAAACCCATGTCTCTTTGTTGTGGTGCTGCATGTAGGGGAAGGGTCTGAGAAGGAAAAGTGCAGCTTGTTCAGCTCTCTGCTGACTTCCAGTGACCTCTGCTGCCACCCACAAGCAAATTGAGCCCTTCTAGTGCTGATTCCTGGGTGAGTGGGCCTGTGTACACTCCAGGACCCTGTGGGTTTCTCCAATGAACTCTCCCATGGGGCTGGGAGTTCCTCCCAGCACCTCAACCCCCACAGGTTTTTTCAGTCAAAGGCTTTCAGGCCTCATTTCCCCACACTGGAACCCTGGGTTGTGCAGCCTGTCTTGCTCCCCAGTTGCTCCTCCCAGTTCATCACATGCAAATGTGGGGCCACCCACTCTGTCAGACACCACTGCCTGGCCTGGTCCACCAGCTGCTGCCTTGCTGTGTATGAGTCCTCTCCACCCCAGCTGCTCGTCTCTGCCCCTCCTACCAGTCTGGATGAATGTTTCTTCTTTAACTCCTTGGTTGTCAGACTTCTATACAGTTCAATTTTTTTGTCAGTTCTGGTTTTTTGTTTTTAAATTTGTTGTCTTTTTTTTTTTGGTTGTGCACTGAGGCATAATGTATCTACCTATGCCTCCATCTTGGCTGGAAGTAGAATCACTTCTTAGGGCACTTTTAAAAATTATGATCTGACCCCACACTAAGTAAACACAAACATCTGAGAGGGCAGGGTTGAGGACTGAGGTCTGGAAATCCATTAAACAGATAAATATCTTGTAGAGCTGGTGTTAATAATCATAGAATAGATGTCCATTGTTGAAATCTTTGCTGGGTGGATACAAGAGAAGAATGGAGGTAGTGAGGGAGTGAGAGAAACAAGGAAGGGAGATGGGAGGGAGGGAGAGATGGAGGAAATACAAAGAAAAGAATAAATGGAAGAAAGGAAGAAGGAAAACCAATATCTCTTGCTAGACTGAGACCGAAGAGAGAAATCTGGCTATTAAAGCTGAAAACCTAAGTTGGAACCATATTGGACGAGCTATAAATATTATTTGTAGTACTTGGGGTAGGCACTAGGAAGTCAACGAACTTTTCAGAGCAAGGATGTTTCAAGTTCAAATTAGTGTTTTAAGAAGTTGAGTGAATCACACAGCATGAAAGGAATTGGAATGAGGAGACCCCAGAGCCAACTGTATTCTATGAAAAAAAATGGAGAAGATGAGAAATGGAAAGGAAACAACAAATCCCACCAATTCTCTGCAGGAGGGATAGGTAGGCGATTGTAGGTGATAAGTGCAAGGGCTGCCTTTGGGAATATGGCAGCCATGTGCTCATTGTTCTGTAGTTCAGTAATGAAGACGGATGGGGAAAAACAGTTTTAATGTGGTGTTACGAAGGTGAAACACAGAGTGCCCAGGAACAAAGAGCAGGTACCTCACCTGGTCTCAGGAGTCAGGAAACAATTCTCAGGGGGAAGGAAATACCTTTCCTTGAAGGCCTCTGGCTGATGGGGGTGGGGGTATCAGAGTGAGAAGGACAGGGGAGGGAACTCGGAAAATATAACTGGATTAGGGTGAAGCAAGAGAGAAGCTGAATGGTGACAGATGAGGCAAGAGAAGGCTTGGATGATTGTGGAGGTTCTTGTAAGCCCTGCTCAGGATTTTAGACCTTATCCTAAGAGTCAGGATAAGCTGGGAGAAAAGGGATTTAAGCAAAGTAGGAACACTATACAGATTTGCAATTTTTTCAGATCTCACTTCTACTCTGGGGAGCAAAACAGAAATGTGAATAAAGAAAGAAGTCAGCAAATGTTTCCAAGGCTTTGAACCCACCTGAGTGGGAAGGAGAGAGGCCATTTCAGCAGCAGTGAGAAAAAGAAGTCAGCAACTGGAATTATAGGACAAAATGTATTTGAACATTTTCTTCCATTATTTTGTAAAATCTTTGGCTTCCTGGCACAGAGTCCCCATGTTGGGAAGAGGGAAGAAGAGCCTCCTGTCATTGTAGGCCCTGCAGACTGTGCCTGGACCCCTCTTTACCTGCAGGTGTTCCTGTTTCAGGAGCATGGATTGAACAAACCACGACTCCCTTCAACACTGGGCAGTCAAGACTCTCTCTCAGGCAGCTTGTCCGTGTCCCTGAAGAATCTCAACAAGGAAAGAACACGGAGTGTGGAGCCGGGCCATCCAACTTCAAACTCCTGTCCCACAGCTGAGCAGCTAGAAAATTTTCTCTACTAACTAAGCTTTGGTTTCCTCATCTACCAAATGTGTTCACCTTACTTCCCTGTTTGGTTGTGAGAATCACATGACATGTAACATTTGGCAATGCCTAGGAAAATGGTTGGCAGTGGATAAAGGCTGACTTTTTTCCCTCTCTGAATGGAGGAGGCCTCAGACTACATGAATTCATCATTAGCTAAAGCTACTCGCTGCCACAAACTGTTAAACCACGAACAACCATTTCCACAATGTAGCATGAATTCAAAATAGTACAGGTGGGGAAGGCTTACTTGAAACACTCTTCCATTTGCTTGGGAGATGAATGTTGATAGGGTGGGGGAAAAAATCCAGGACTCCAGGTAATAGAAACATTTGAATAATGGCAGAGCCAGAACATTTGTAGCAGGTCAATAGACCACTCTTCTTTCCCTAGTAAATTCTCTGTCGTGAGCTTCTGTAATATCGGCATCTTTGTTATGAAGCAACTCTGATCAATTACCCTTACAGGGGTGTATTGACTGCATTTGAAGAAGAATGTTGCTTTATTAAAGATCAAGGGCCTTGTGCTTATGATTTACAGCATGGTGGTCTGTGCCTGCTTGACATCACCCACGGAACCAACAAATCATGCAAAGGAAGTGAACTTATCTTGATACCTGGCCTGTGTGTTTAGCCAGGACTCTTCAGATTGCAAGTGACAGACACACAACTCAAAATAGCTTAAGTAAAAATGGAATTATAAAGACACTGAGGAATCTCATGATAAAATGGAACCATCAAACCAAGGGAAAGGCAGAAATGCAGGATCTCAGGTATTGTAAAACCAAGGATTCAGACATACTGTGATTCTTTTTCCATTTCTTTTAGCATCTGTCTGCCTGTTTCCTTATTCTTCTCTCTTACTAGAAATGAGTTTTGGCTATACAACAAAAACCATGGCCTCTGGTAAGTCCCGAGTTTTCTACTTAAGATGTCAGTCCTTTGAGGGATACTGAGCTCATTCTCTCAGTGCCAGTCCAAATGTCCTAATGAGTGTACTCATTGACTTACCTTGAGTCAGGTGCCCATTCTTGAGCCAATCAGCTGTTTCCAGTGGACAGTGCTGTACTGTGATAGGCCCATTCTGGGTCAGATGCCTACACCTGGACCAATAAACAGTGGCTGGAGATGAAGGATCATTCAAGAACACGATCCCTCAAAAGGAAACTAGACAGATATTATAGGCAGAGGGACAGTCTCCAGAAAAAAAGTGCCCGGCTGCACAGACAAAACCATACACTATACACCTCTATCTAGGGACTAAACATATAGGGAGGACAATATTGCCTCAGGTTTCACTCATTCATTTCTCATTTCCTCATCATTTATACATTAATTTCACTCAAACACCAAACTTTTTAAAAATTACTTTATTGTTGTTCAATTACAGTTGTCTGCATTTTCTCCCGACCACTCCCCCGCATCCCAGACAAACCCACCTCCCTCCTTTGTTTCCTCCCTCCCCCCGGTTTTGTCCATGTGTTCCTGAAAACCCTTCTCCCCACTGTCCCCTCCCCCCTCCCCTCTGGCTATGTTAGATTGTTCTTAATTTCAATGTCTCTGGTTATATTTTGTTTGCTTCTTCTTTTGTTGATTATGTTCCAGTTAAAGGTGAGATCATATGGTATTTGTCTTTCACTGCCTGGCTTATTTCTCTTAGCATGATGCTCTCAAGTTCCATCCATGCTGTCACAAAGGGTAGGAGCTCCTTCTTTCTCTCTGCTGTATAGAATTCCATTGCAAACACCAAACTCTTATTAAAGCATTGATTTCAGGTTGTGGTAGTTTCTGGGTTTGGTGTGGAGGAAAGCCAGCCCCCACCCTGCTGCTGATCAAAGTCATTTCTGACACACACAGACTTTCAGTCATTCTCTTCAGTGCCTCCACTAGAGAGGCACTCAGCCCATCAGGCAGCACGCAGGAGCTTGTCGACCACTTCACGCCAATGACTGCTCCTCCTGAAAAATGTATTTTCTGTGAAATATCCAGCAACAGACAAATATCACACAGCTCTTCCCAAGCTCCACACACACGTGCGCGCGCGTGCCCCCCCCCCACACACACACACCAGGATGCCCTACTAGATGTTGAGAAATCACTTGATTTTTCCCTACAGAATAAAACATTCTGCTGGCCAAGTTAACTCTGTTGCATAGACTTGCCAGCTATGGGGGGGGGGGGGGCTATAGTGTAAAGAAACCCGAACTCAACTTTGGTACACACTCACTGGCTTTCCTTGAACAAGAGTTACTCTGCTTTGTCCCTTAGTTTTCTCATCTAGAAAGTGAAGAGCTTAAATATGAGATAAATCCTTGTAAGCACTTTTTGGAGAGAAAAAGAAAAAACAGGTCCTAAATTTTCAAAACTCAGGCCTTATAAAGAAATTTTTCCCTACTTTTTGTTTAAAAAAAAAAGTTTCCTGACATTCCAGGTTGTGTTGGAAGGCCTTTATTTTTCTTCTCTGTTTTTCTGTTGTAGTTCTGCATTGTTAAGCGTATTTTACCTTTTTTTTTGTAAATTTTTAAAAAAAATTTTATTTTATCACTTTTGGTTAAGATCAAGTGTAGTATCTGTCCTCATCAGTTTAAAAAGATTTTATTTATTTATTTCTAGAGAGAGAGGAAGGGAAGGAGAATGAGAGGGAGAGAAATAACAATGTGTTGTTCCTCTTGCATGCCCTCCCCCCTGACTGGGGACCTGGCCCGCAACCCAGGCATGTGCCCTGACTGGGAATCAAACTGGTGACCCTTTGGTTCACAGACCACACTCAATCCACTGAGCCACAGCCCATAGTTTACCTTTCTGTGTTCCCTGCTACACTGTAATTTCCAGAAGACTAGACCAGCACTTATTCATTGTATTCCAAGTGCTCAGCACAGAACTCAGCATATAATAGACAGTAAGTGTTTCTTAATCCTTGGCCAACCTCACTTGTCCATGGAGATGTCATATCCTGCTCTAAGCAAAGTGGTGATGACATTGATTTTTGCATTGTGAGTTTACAAATTAGACAATTCAGGCTGTCAGGTCCCAAAAGCCACTGGAAGTCACATCTCCTTAGATGTTCTCCTCAGCTGCATTCATAGCAACTTCTAGCCTAATGGGTATAGCAGAGACCCAGGCACAGATTGCTCAACCCATATTAAGGAGAGAAGTGTTAGCTGCTCAGACCGTTAAAAATGTCCTGATAATACTTACGAATTACCGAGCCCTTACTTTGTGTCAGGCACCATCTAAGAGCTTTGAAAACATTATCTAAATAAATGATTCTCAGTCAGGACAATGTTTGGACATAAGTTTGACTGTCTCTCTGGAAGGGGTTTGCTGTTGGCCTCTAGTGAGTAGAGGCCAGGGACCCCAATAAACACCCTACACTATACAGGACAGGCCCCACAACAAATAGTCCAGCCCCAAATGTCAATAGTGCTAAGGTTAAGAAATTCTGATCTAAATGAATCCCTTCTTCAACCCTATTATTATTTAAAAATTGTTGTTGTTATTACTATTATTATTTCTTTCCTAATTTTACAGCAGAGGAAACCAAGGAATATGTACTTTGTTCAAGTAACAGAGCTTGGATCTGAACCTCAGTCATTTGGGTCTAAACCCTGTGTTCTAATCATCTAGCCTATAACTCTTGGCAGGTCTTACCTACAAGGTAGAACTAAATAGGGAATTTTACACTTACAACTCTAAACCTAATTTATATGCTGGGACTTGAATCCTGCTGTTCCCATGTCAGATTTTTACCTAATTTCATATGAGAAACTAAAGACGTTACTTTGGCTAGAGCTGGGAGTATCTTTAAATTGAATCCAGTTCCCCATATTGAAACATAATAACTTTTAAAGTAATCTAGTGTCTTCATTTCCTTATTACCAGGGCTACATCCAGTTGTCGAAATCTCTTTTGAGTTGGTAGTTAAAAGGCCCAGGCACACATTCGTAACGTTATTGTTGCTGGCTAAAATGCTTAGCAACAACACAAACATCACTCAGAATCAAATTATCAGATGTACCGACAAGATGCTCCTCGATTTAATAGTGTGGTAAATGATGGCTGGGAGATGTTCTTTGAAGCTGTGGAGGCAAATGTGAAAGCTAATTCAATTCTCAAATGAATAAAAGTGAGAAACTGTTCTTATAAACCTGGTATTACCAGAGATGGGGCCAGAGTGTGCTGCCGACTTGTATGGGGGAGGAGAGAAGAGCAGGATTTATTTTATTTCTGAAAATAAAGAGCTGGGCTCTGTGACCACACAGGTTTGACCTTGGGTCCCCAGGAGAGAACTTTAGTAGGAGTGAGGGCTCATTTCGTACTCAGCCATGAGGCATGCTTATTTTTGCCCTCAATTCCCCTTGGAGCTGCTTGAGAGAGGGAGGGGCTCTTTGAAGAAGCATCCAGGGCCTTGGGGAAATCAGATCTCTGTGTATTAGGCTTTGAGAGTGCATAATGGCATTTCCTAGGAGAAAAGGGGATCTTGGATCCCCTAGGCCAGTAGCTTTCCTCTTGCTCAGTAGGGTCCTGGGTTCTCACAAATGTATCTCAGGAGTCAGGGGTAAGAAGATCTGGAAAAGATTCATGGCCTGACATTTGCTTTAATTTATATATTCATGGCTTAGGCATAAGATATTATTCAGGGATAAAAGACTTTTGCAGCTAAAAGTCATGAACCCCAGCAGTCTACTCACTTAGACTAGGAAAGTGACGCCCCCAGGCCACATGACCAGTCAAAGGCTACCCTCAAATATACCAATTCTCTAACATCAATCGGGTGTCCAACAACTCAGTTCCATTCTGATATTAACTACATGGGATTGGCATCCAACTCCATATGTTGGGGGACTCTGTCCCACAAGACTTCCTTCAGTTCAGGCACCTGCCGCAAGGCCCAGGAGCCACGGCACTTCTGCCTGACCAATGTGGCTAGACATGCGGGGGTTCCCATGAGACCCCTTCAGGTTTGACAGTAAAGGACTCACAGAATTCAGGAAGCACTCTACTTGTGACTGTAGTTTCATCGTAAAGGATACAAATGAACAGCCAGATGAGATCTGTAAGGTGACAAGATTGGGAAGGGCCCTGAGTGCAGAGGCGTCCGTCCCCGTGGAATCTGGGCTGTACCACCCTGATGGTGCCTCATCGGTGTCCACCAACCAGGAAGCTCTCTGAGTCTCTGCGTTGGAGATTTTGCCAAGGTTTTGTTACATAGGCACGACCGATAAAAATCATTGGCCGTGTGCTTGAACTCAGTCTCCAGCTGTTCTCAGGATGTGTGGGCGAGCCTGAGACTGAAAGTCCCAACCCTTTCATCACTTGCTAGATCTTTCTGGCATGGCCAGACCCACCCTGGGGACTTCTGAAGGGTCCAGCAGGAGTCGCCTCATTAGCATAAACTCAGTTGTGACCAAAAGGGGCTCCTTATGAATGACAAAGTCACTCCGACACTAAGGAAATTCCAAAGGTTTTTAAAGCTCTGTGCAAGAACCAGGGACAAAGACCAGATATTACTTTTTGTCAATCATATCTCAAGGGCCAAAGCTGAAACCGCTGCTTTCTGCCATCCCAGCACACCTCTTGGGAGAGCCTGTTCCAGCTTCCAGGGATCACCTGCCTCTTTTTGTTCACGGCCCCTGGATGCTGGAACAGGCTCTTCCATTGGACCACTTGGCAAACAGCCAGCGCTCTATCCAAAACAGGCAGAATAAAATGTTTCCAAAATTTGCTCCATTGAGTTAAGCTTTGCCAGAACAATGGCAGTTATCAATAGGTAGCTAGAAAACAATGGTCCAGGAAGTAACCTGGCTTCTTTGAAATTTGTTTTTCAGATTAGAGCCAAACCACAAACCACAGAGGCACACTCGATACCTGGCCGGGAAAGTCCCTTCCTGCGTCCCATAAGTCTAGCACAACCCCAGAATGCCTCACTTTACTGGCACGTACCCAGACATTGGTGGGACCCCAGTGTTCCTAAAAAAGGAAAAAGTCAGCCAACCTACACCCTGATTGGCTAACCCCAGCAACTTCCCTGTTCCAAGCAATCAACACCCCTAAGGTTCACATTCAGCACGCAGGACCTGGGAGCCTATCTCAGCGTTCTCACCCTCTGCAGTGTCTCAATAAATCTGCTGTGCTTCTGTCAGTGTCCTAATCTGAATTCTTTTAATCAGGAGACAAGAACCCAAACTTGCTGATAACACATCTTCCAAGCCACGAGAGTAGCATCTTCAAATCTCTCTTTCTCTTTCTGTCTCTGCTTCCGTTAATACATGGCCTTCTGTTTAACACTGACCCTCCTGCATCCGTCTTATAAAGACCCAGTGATTACATCAGATTAGTCCAGGATAATCTCAAGATCCTTAACTTGATCACATGTGCAAAGTCTCCTTTCCCTATAAGGTAACATGCTCACGGGTTTTGGAGATGAGGGTGTCTGGATGTCTTTGGGAGGGCCATTATTCAGCTGACCATGGTTCTAGCCCACCGCCGTTATTGGCACGGGTCTGCCAGTCTCTAATAAGTTTTGCTCCACCGCAGATCCATGGTGACTTCATTTGTCTGAGCTTGTTTTTGTGGCAGGCCCCTTCCTAGTTGTGCTTTTGATGACAGAGGACCATTTTCACTCAAGGGTAGAGAAGTTCACAGCAGGCTGCCGCACACCTGTGTGCCCTCCCTTTTGTTCCATCGCTGAGTGTCTGCTGGGTCTGAGCTGCATTCCTGGTCGTCTACACTGAGGGTGGGATAGGATGTTAGGAGATACCGTTCAGCCATCCTGCGACTTCAAACTGAGCCTTCACCCGAGAGAGAGCCCTCCAAATCAAAGTCTTTTTATTTTTCAGACTAAACAAATCGGCAGTTTTATCTCCTGCTCCGGCATAGTTTGGCCATTCAGAAGACATGGTGGGCCATCCAAGCAGCATTTGCAAAGCTGTTTCTCCTCTCGCATCGCCTACTAACATGTCGTGTGAACCTGAGGAATTTGTTTCCTTTTCTCATTTTTCTAAGAAAAAGCTATAGTAGCTCTAATGAGAAATGTCTTTACTCCTATGTTCCTTCATAGGTCAGTGTTTTTCAGCCCCTGGGGGCATTGGAGTTGGACTCTAGGGGACATTCAGCAATGCTTGGAGGTATTTTGGTCATAACAACTTGGGAAGGAGGCTGCTCCTGGCAGCTAGTGGGGAGAGGCCAGGGATAGAGCTAAATAAACATCCTTCAGTGCGCAGAACAAAGCACAGTTCCACAGAACAAAGAACCAACTGGCCCAAAAGGGCAACAATGTTGCAGTTAAGAAACCCTGTCCTAGCCCCAAAGAAGAGAAAACAAAGTCCCAATAATTTCAGGCTCTGTCCCTCCCTCCTTTTCTCCCTCCCTTCCCAGATTTACTTGGTTTTCCCCACTCACAGGGAGTGAGAAATTTTATTTGTCAGAATATGGGTCAATTATTGAGGCACATTAACAAGCAGGCAAGGTCTTTGTGCTTCCAAATCTTCAAAAACAAGAACCAGGCTACTACTTCTCTGGTCTCATCTGTCCTCAGACACAGCAAGTGTCCTTTATCCTGTCATGTTGCCGACCCATGCAGTAAAAATAATAAGCAGAATATCCGTGCCAGGGACAGGAGGAGGGGAAGAGAACTGTTCACTGGTTACTGAAGCCTGTCCTTCAAGGTCTGCAAGTGTGGACTCAAAGCCTGCTCTTAACGCCCTGCCATGCTTTCATAGATTAGAGGTGTGTCCTTTCCAAGGTTTAGATTGGGATGGGAGGCCTACGAACTCTGATCTAAGCCACTTTCTATAATACAGTTTACCGGATGATGAGAATTTGATGGTGACGGGGTGGGAAAATGTGAAACCCTACATACAGCTCATAGAAACCATATATAAGCTGATGATCCAACTTGGTGGAAATCTTCCCTTAGCCAGGAAGGGAAAGGAGTGCATTTGAGATTTGAATCCTTTGCACTTTGGTGTCTTGTCTTGGTGACTCGGATGTGAGACATAGATAAACAAGATAAGGACTCAAGGCTCTTTCTTCATTTTTATTTCCCAGGCCACAGTCTTATGTATTTACCCATGAAGTTACCATATCTAGTGTCCTTTGTCTATTTCACATTTCCACCTGAACAGAGCCAGATGAATTTCTTTCCCGAACAGCTTTTTCTCAAGGAAGGCTGTAAGCCACAGGGCCTTGGGTAAACCAACGGATTCTAGCAAGCAGGACTTCTTTGCGCTGTCTCAGCTTGAACTGAGTAACTGAATGATGGCTCAAGAAGTCAGGCCCTTAGCAGGAAAACAGATGGGCAAAAGAAATTTTTATTTTAAATTGAAGCAAAAAAAAATTCCTTCTCTCATGACAGAAAAAAAAAAGTAAGAAGAAAAATAGGCCACTGTTTCCTGTGTTTGTAGTTAAATAAATTATGTAGTTATAGAGGATTTTAATTCTTCCTTTAAGTGCAAAGAAAACCAATAATTTTGAAGTGGCTTCATTGATCAAAAAATAGCTACCGCTGCAAACATTTATATATACCACAAAAGGTATAAGCCTTCTTTACCTCAATAAGAATATTATCTTATTACAGTTAATAGTTATCGAGCTGCCTATTTTGTCCCAAGCACTGGTTAAAGACACCAGGACAACATTATCCAATTTAATCTTCATCCTAATCCAATCCTCAGCATTAGATGGTGTTACTACCTTCACTTTATAAGATAAGAAACTGAAGATCAGAGAGGTAAAGAGCTGGTGAAGTGCCAGAGAAGGAATTTTGAACATAGATTTGGCTGACCCCAGGGTCCCTCTTAACCCTGTCCAGTAGAATTTTCATCCAGACTGACCCTCTGTATTTGCAAATGCAGACTCCATCTTGGGAATGACCAGAAGCTCATTCCGCAGTTTTCTTTTCTCACAAGTCTTGGATGAGTTTTGGTATCAGAGTGATGCTGGATTCACACAACGAATTAGGAAGTATTCCTTCCTCTTCATTTTTTTGGGAAAGATTTCTGTACAATTGGTATTATTTCTTTGTAAAATGCATGGAAGAATTCACTAGTGAAGGCTTCTGAGCCTAGAGTGGGTTTTTGTTGTTGTTGTTGTTGTTGTTGAAGTTTTTAAGCTACAATTTCATTTTATTTAGTAGGTTTATTATTTTTTTTTACTTTTTTATTTATTTGTTTGTTTGTTTGTTTGTTTGTTTATCTTTAGAGGGGAAGGGTAGGAGAGAGGGAGAGAAATATCACTGTATGGTTGCCTCTTGTGTGTCCCATGCTGGGAACTGGCCTGCAACCCAGGCATGTGCCCTGACTGGGAATCGAACCGCGTATTTAGTAGGTTTAATGCTATTTACATTACCTATTTCATCTTGAATGCACTTTCATAGTTAGTGTCTTTCAGGGAATTTGTCCGTTTCACCGAAGTTATTGAATTTATGTTATTCAATTATTATTCAATTATTGTTTACATTATTTACATTGTTTATATTATAACATTATAATGTTATTTACCTTATTGTCTTTTAACTATCTATAAACTCTATAAAGAGATCAGCTTTCTAATTCCTGACATTGGTAGTTATGTCCTCTTTCTTTTTCTTGACCAGTCTGGCTAGGCGTTTATCGATTGTATTGATGTTCTCAAAGAATCAGTTTTTACTTTTACTGGTGTCCTCTGTTTTCTGCTTCCTATTTCATTTCCTTCTACTGTGATATTTACATGCTTTCTCATGCTTGCTTTGCATCTCATGAGCTTCTCAGTTTCTATTTTACAGTGGAAACTGAGGTCACTGAATTGAGGCCTTCATAATTTTCTAATATATTTACTATTACAAGTTGTGAGCACTGCTTTCCCAACACTCCACACCTTTTCATATGTTCGATTTGAATTTTCATCTAGTACAAAATACTTTCCAATTTCCATTTTGATTTATTCTTTGACCCATGGGTTATTTAGAAATATGCTTTTAAGCACCCAAATGTTGGAGTCTTCCAGAGATGTTATTAATTTCTAATTTAATTCTATTATAATCAGAAAACATACTTTGAATGACTTGAATCCTTTTAACTGTATTGGGACTTTGTATTTTGGTCCAGGATATAATCTATGCGGTTCGATGTTCTGTGTGGACATTCAAAACACATTGAAAAGAACATGCGTTCTGCGGCTGTTGGTGATGCGGGTGTTCTGGTGGTCTGGGACTCCCTGTAGTTTGTTGGCTTCATGCAGGAAAGAATTAAAAAATGAGTGAGCACAGAGTTTAAAGTAAAAGAGAGTTTATTAATGAAGCAGTGACACAGAGATTGGGCTACTCCATAGGCACAGAAGCCCCCATTTAGTAGGATTTGCTTCCTTTATTGAGATTCTTTTATCAGGGGTAGGGCATTCAACAAGGGGGAGAAATATTGAGGATCTTTCCAGGAAACAGATGATTTCTCGGAAGAGCTACATCAGCTATTTTGTGTCCTTCTGTGGGCTTTCCATTTTCCATCATGGCAGTGTGCAATGTGTCATTAGCACGCTACGGTGTTACTTTGAGTGTGTATGATGAGGCTAGGGGCTACTACAGGTGAAATTAGTTGCCATGTTGGATCAAGCTAGTCTCTGTCAGTTTTAAGCCATAAATCCAATGAGAGATGGTCTTAATTCCTTGTTGAAAGTTCCTGTAGCTCTTATCAATTGTGGCTGTTTTGCCACACACTCTCTCTCATTCAGTGGAGTATGACGTGTTAATTCGGTGAACTTGGTCCAGTGCTGTTCAAGTCTTCTATATCCTTGCTGATTTTCTTTTACTTGTTCTATCAGTAATTGAGAGAGGAGTTTGAAATTTCCAACTATAGTTATGGAACTCTTTCCCTGTTTTTGCTTTGGGTCTTTTCAAGTTCTGTTATTGGGCACATAAGCATGTATGTGCTTTGGAGTAATTGGCCCCTCTGTTACTATGAAGTAAACTGCTTTATTCTTTGCTCTAAAATCTATTTTCTCTGATATTAATACAACTGCTCCAGCATCTTATAAATGTAGTGTTAACATGGTATACCTTTTTAAAAAATCTTTTAATATTTCATCTATTTATATTTAAAGTACATTTTTGGTATTTCCAGTATATCGTTAGGTCTTCTTCTTTTTTTAAAATCCAAACTGGCCTTCTTGACCTTTAATAATTTAGACCATTTAACTTTAATGTGATTATTAATATAATTAAGTTCACATCTATCACCTTACTGTTTTTTATTAGATCCACTTGTTTCTTTGTCTCCCTTCTGTTTCTTCCTTTTGTTGGATTAATTAGGTACCTTTTTGATTTCATTAAAAATAATAGCTTTATTGAGATATAATTCACACACCACAAAACTCAGCTTTTTAAGGTATATGACTCAGTGGGTTTTAGTAAATTCAGACTTACTTAACTACCACTTCTAATTCCAGAACATTTTCATCACCCCTAAAAGAAACTCCATACCTGGTATGCAGTCATTCCACACTCCTTACTCTCCCCAGTCCGGGCACCCACTATTCTACTTATGTCATTTTGGGTAGTTTGTGTGTTTCTAGAATTTGTGCATTTTACCTAGATTATCTAATCAGTTGGCATAAAATTGTTCAATGAAGGGAGGCCAAGTGGATGTCTTTCCTGAATAGCTTATAGAAATAGAAGCAAGATTAATTAACTACGGTGACTATGGATAGACCCATTGCTAACAATTTTTCATCTTTACTGAGATAAAATTGCCAAATAAAAATTATAAATATTTAAGGTGTATGACCTGATGTTTTTATAAACACTTAAATTAAAAAATAATCACCATAATTAAGCTAATTAACATACCCATTACCTCACATAGTTACCATTTTCTTTCCTTTTTTTGTGATGAAAGCACTTAAAATCTACTCTCTTTGCAAATTTTAAGTATGCAATAGAGTATTATTAGTTACAGTCACACTGCTCTGCATTCGGGCTCCAGAACTTACTCATCTGGCATAACTGAAATTTTTTGTTCCTTGGACAACATTTCCCACTTGCTCCTCTGGCAACATGGTCAAATAAACAAGAGCCCTGTGAATGGGGCTCTCCAGGGAACTGCCAAGTGGATGACACAGTTTCAGGTTACATAGTGACAACTGCCCAGCGATGAGGTTCTTCCCCTTCAGTGGCTACCAGGCTTGTGGCCTTCGTGGCTGCTGCAACGGCATGGATGCTCTGTCTGAGGGCTGCCGCGGACTTGCGGGAACAGCGCAAGCAGAATCACGTCAAAGCTCGCTGCCCTTCTTACTGAGATTTAACCGTTTTCTTGATTAAAGAAACATTCTTTCAAGCTCTCGGTTAATTTCCAGAGTTTTGAAAAGAATTAATGTTGACAAAGTTTGTGATGGTTCTTACTGATTTTATGGAGAAATGTATTTTGGGAGGTCCTTATATCCCATTTCAGAAGTACTAATTGTTTCATTTTGTTTCCTTTACAGGTTTATTAGATATAACTCTTTATTTTCTTATTTTAGTGGTGACTTTAGAGTTTAGAGCATGCATGTTTTTCTTATCACAGTCTACCTTTAAGTGCTATTACAGCTTCATTGTATGAGTACTTTACAATAGCATAGTTCCTATAGTATACTTCCATTTTTTCCACTTTCAACATTAGTACTGTTGTCATACATTATACTTTTATGCATAATACAGATCTCAGATCAACACTGTTATTTTCTTTCATGTAAAATCAATTATCCTTTAAAGAGATTTGAACAATAAAAAATAGTTTTGTGTATTTACCCACGCAGTTACCATATCCGGTGTCCTTTGTCTATTTCACAGCTCCACTGGTATCATTTTCCTCTGCCTTCCTTTATCATTTCTGGTAGTGTGAGTCTTCTGGTAATTATATTTGTACCCTTTGTCTGGCTTAAAATGTCTTCATTTAATCTTCACCTTTGAACAATATTTTTCCTAAGTATAAAATTCTAGTTTGGTCACTTTCTTTCCTTTCAGGACTTTAAAGGAATCCCTCCACAGTGTTGTAGCGTGCGTTATTTCTAATCCGAAGTCTGTTGTCATTTTCATTTTTGTTGCTCGGAAGATAACACAACATATTTTTCCGTATGTATTTAAGATTTTCTTTTTATAACTGTTTTGAGCCATTTGATTATAATGGGCCTTGGTGTAGTATTTCTTTATTTAATCAATTCATTTGTTTAGAGGGGAAAGGAGGAAGAAACAGAGGGAGAGAAACATCAACGTGACAGAGAAACATTGATTGGTTGCCTTTTGTAGGCACCCAAACCAGGCATTAAACTTACAACCCGGGTGTGTGTCCTGACTGGCAATCAAATTTTTTAGGCATGACTCATTTGGTTTGCAGGATGATGCCCCATAAACTGAGCCACACCAGCTGGGGCTGTAGTTTCCTTCATGTTTCTTGTGCTAGAGTTTTATTAAGCTTTTTTGATATGTGGGTTTATCATCTAACTTAGGATCATTTCAAATATTATTTTTTGAAAGCGTTTTCCAACTCTCTCTTTAGGTACTCTAATTATATGTATGTTAGGCTGCTGAAAGATGTCTTACAGTCCACTTATGCTGTCTACATTTTTGGCTCCTCTTGTATTTCATTTGAAATGGTTTCTATTGCTATTTCATCAGATTTACTTTTCTTCTGCATTGTCTCATCTGCCATTAATTCTGCCTGGTATATTGGAATTTTCGTTTCTAGAAATTTACCTTGGATATTTTTATATTTCTGTGTTTCTACTTAACTTTTGAAAAATATGTCCTCATCTGCTAATTCGAACACCTGTGCCAGTTCTGACTGAGTTCAATGTGCTCCTTTTTATATGTTGTATTTTCCTGCTTCTTTGCAAGCCTAGTAAATTTTTTGGATGTCAGACACTACAAATTTTACTTTGTTAGGTAATTGATATTTTTATATTCCATAAATATTCTTGAGTTATGATCTGGGATAACTCTGCTAGAAATAGTTTCTAGAACCTCTTGGGTCTTGCATTAAGATTTGTTAGGCATGACCAAGGTGATGTTTTATCTAGTGCTAATTTTGCTCAGTACTGAGGCGACACCCTTTTAAGTACTCTACCAAATGTCAAGTGAATTATGAGTTTTTCCAAGCCAGATGATGGGAAAAGCTCTATCTTAAGTACTCTGCGAGTACAGGGGGCTGCTATTGCTAATACTTCCAGGCGGTCTTTTCCTGGCTTCAAATAGTGTCATCACACACATGCACAGTACTTTGCTAATAAATGAGGAAGACCCTCTGCAGATATTGAGTTGCGTCTCTGTGAAGTTGCCTCCTCTTTGGTACCCTGTCCTGGGGACTTGAAGCACTTTGCTGTTCATGAACTCTCTCGAGTTTAAGTGGTTAAGAGTCTTTCCCATCTCTGGGAGTCTGTGGGTTCTGCCTCGGTTCTTCCTACCTGCCCTACATCCTGCGGAAAGCAGTAAGCTGAGAACAATTGTATGGCTTGCCTCATTTGTTTCTTATTTCTTAGGGATCACTACTTTTGTTGCCTGATGTCTAAAGTCTTAAAAACCATTGTTTCATGTATTAGCTGTTATTTTTGGCAGTTTCAGGTGAGAGATTAAATCCAATGTTGTGACTCCATTTTGCACGGAACTAGAATTGGTGGTTGATATTCAATATACATTTTCGAGATGGTTCACAGGACATAACTGGTTTTGTGCTATTTGTTTAGTCTCATTTAATGTTCTTCTTCCAAACAAAATTAGTGATCAGGCTGACCTCGAGGCTTACAGATCCCAATTCTTCCTTCAATTCAGCAACTATCCGCTTGGTTACCATATAGCATCAACTGTGAGGAAACTGGCCTTCTCCAAGAGCATGGGGTTGGAACACAAACTATGAAACCTAAGAAGTCAATCTAGGAACTCTAATTTTTCTCCCTTTTCTTTATCCTAAGTCCCACTCAACTGACCTGATTCTTGACCTCAGGCAGAGTTAGGCCATGGGAGGGGTCATAAAGATACATGCCAATGCAGACCTTGTCAATCTGGCATATTTTTATTTTTTTATTTTTTTAAATGGTCTTTTCTTTTTTTTTTTAATTTATTATTTATTTATCTTTTAGAGGGGAAGGGTAGGAGAGAAAGAGAGGGAGAGAAATATCAATGTACAGTTGCCTCTCGTGTGTCCCCTGCCGGGAACTGGCCTGCAACCCAGGCATGTGCCCTGACTGGGAATCGAACCGCGATCCTTCGGTTCGCAGGCCCGCGCTCAATCCACTGAGCTACACCAGCCAGGGCCAATCTGGCATATTTTTAGAAGAGAGAGTGAAGAATAAAATTCCAGTCTCACCTTCTTCCTCAGGGAATTCCAAGATGACCCATTGCTAATTTGGAAGAGAGGCCTTGCTCTGAGTGGGCAGGCAGACACTCTGGGCAGCCCCAGGGAGAGGCAGGAATGATCTAGGATAAGGTGCACAGGGTCTCACAGGGCATCGATGGGGCAAGTAGAAGAGAAAAAGGCAGTGAATAATCTCAGCCTCTTAATCTCTTTTCTCATTGCAGATTCAGCCCTTTCTTTTCTCTCTCTCTCCCTATCTGCTCATGCGTTTTCTCGTTCACCAAAACTGTGCTGGAAATGGGAGATATGGAAGTGATCAAAAACAAACAAACAACAGCAGCAACAACAAACCAGTTTCTACTCTACTGGAAATTACAGCCCAGTAGAGTAAATTGTGTTAATCACATAAACATACTTTAACAGTGCTGCAGCGGGGAGATGAGAGCTTATAATTGTTGTCTTGGATTTAATACACGGATGTTGGGGGAAATGGGTTGGCATCAGAGTTGCCGAGAGAGCAGATAAATGAAAGAAAAAAGGGGTTCCCACCATGAAGCAGGGGAGGGGAACACTTCAGGTAGAGATGCAACATGCAAAGGCCAGGAAGCAAGAAACAGATTTCACTTTGGCTGCAGGTTTTCATCTCTTAGATCATGTTGGGGGCACGTGGAGGAAGAGCTCCGTCCTTGGCCTTGTTTCTCACCATCACCTTGGAGGCCCTGGCATGATGCTGGAGTCACTAGGGGCTGGCTTCCTGCTTTTGAAAGACAAATGTCTTTCTCCCTACCCTCTTGTGGCCCCCACCCCTGCCCTATATCACTTTCTGCCATTCACTAGGTCCCACCAGTGCCTAGTTTTAACATGCAGTTCCCTGAGCCCCAGAATGTGAATTGTTTGAGGTTCTTGAACATGTTATTTTCCCATGAACTAGTTAGCACACCGCCAGTGGCTTCTCCTGAGCCTGTGAGGCCAAAAGAGATCACAGCAATGGGCTTAGTATAATAAGGCATTGCCGTGCAAGCTCAGAGTAATTAATTCTCACACTAGGAACTGCTCAAGACTAATTCCACTAAACTATACTGTGAAACCAGGGATATGCATGTGTGCACACACAATCACTTAGCAACTTCCCACACCTGGTGCTTTATGTTACGTAACCTCTTTACCCTTCACAACCAGCCTATTGGTTATGTACTATTGCCATTCTCATTTTACAGAATCTCAGAAACTTTAGCCCAGAGACATCTGCAAAGTCACACAGTTTCAGTGGTGGAGCTGCAATTTGATCCCATGTATAAGTTATTACTGAGATCATGCTCTTCTGGTACCTGCCAAGAACTATGCTTTCAGTACTTTGAACACTATTTTCTATTTAGAACTTAACTAACCCTTCAAATTACCAAAGAATTGATACGGCAGGCTTTACACTGTTTTTTTTTTTTTTTTTTTTTGGTTATTGTTATTGTTTTATTTCATGATATCTTAGTAAAATCCTTTGGCACTATTGCATGTCCCAGCACCTCTGATTCTCTGGTCCAAGGGGAGACACTGGAAGTCTCTGTCCAAAGCCATATCCCTCCTGGAAGCCCGAAGTAGGAAAAAGGTAACAGAAAGTAACTTGCTGGTCCTAATTGCTTTGTCTGCTGTACATGTCTCAGATCAAATACCATTTTGTCCTTTTCTTCCCCTTTAGGGGTGAATTAATTAAGCTCTAATTACATCGACAGAAAAAATATATATAAGCTACAGTAAAATTATTTTTTTTTAAAAAAGCTATTAACAAGGTCTGAGCACAGAGCTTGTTATAACCTGGGGAATGTACCTCATTTGAATTTTATGGCCTTTCCATTTACATTTTTTTATTAAGCCTTTTCTTACAACCTTCAATATGTCTTCTTCCCATAGTATAATCATCCTTGGGAAGTTTCTGGTGGTAAATTAGAGACTCGGGGCTTCCTCACTCTTCCTGCATTCAGTCAGAGCGTGGTGTCTCTCATGAGGCAGATTAATAATTCTTTTTAACTGATTTAAAAGTTCACACCAATTTCCTCCTTCTGAAAGGAAGTCTGACTCACAGAGCCCCTCTGGTCCTGGCAATGAGAGGGGAGCCAAAGTTTTCCTTGTTGGAGAGAAACTTTTAAAGTTTATTGAAATCAGGACATCCGCTGCAAAAAAGGACCATCATTGTTTCTCCCTGTCAGATGCAAGCCGGTCATGCAGAGACAGGGCTGTGCTGATGTCAAGGTGGAGAGTCCTCTCCTTCCTCTGCAAGGGCACCGAGCACCGCCCTTCGCCCTGAATGTCAGAGCTGGAAAGGCAGACTGTACCAGGAGGAGACGGGACCTGCCACCTTAAACCTAGACCCAGGACCCATCCTGCATTTCTCTCCCACACGCAGTAGGTTCTTCAGAATTCAGATTCTCAATCCCGAGCCTCAGTCAACTGAATCAGAACCTCTAGGACTGGGATTGTGGAATCAGTAACTTTCAAAGGTTCAGGGAGATTCTGATGACAAGCTTGGCATGGAAATCATCTGATTAAAATGTCAAGACCAGATGAAAAAGACAGGCTTTTAGGGAAGAGAAAAGCACTAGGCGCCCCAAACAGCAGAGAAGAATGAAACATACCTGTAAGAGATTGGAGCTTCCAGCCCAGGTGGTTCTCATAGGGGAATTTCTATGAAATCTTTTCATGTATCCTAATACTACGTAACTGTGGATTCCACTTTAATAATCTTTAAATAAAAATATGTGTATCTGTATGTGTGCATATCTGTGTATACACACCCTAGATATTAGCTAATCCCAGAGAGATCTGTTACATTTCCCAGAACAGCCCATGTTCTAGACAGTGGACAGAGCCTTTCCCCAGATTCTCCAAATTCCTGGTTGGGTAGGTAGGGCTAGGTGCTTATATCCTCAGGTTCATCTCAGGGTTCTAAATTCCTGTTTCCGCTCATTTTGCTTCTGGATCCTTTCACCATTCCACGAGTATCATCTCGATTTTTTGACGCATTTCACTGTATTGTAAAGTGACCCATACTTGATTGCTAGTCAAATCCATTCTCACCAGGTATTAGCCTACACCATGTGCACTCAAATAGTGTTTCAGGGAAAAATGCATGCAGGAGAAGCAGGCTCATGAGAGCCAGGGATTTTGCAATCTGGTTGTTAAAAATGGCCAATACTAAAACTTGAATTATATGAACTTAAAATTAAGTAAACTATATTATGAATAATAATAAATATTAAAACCTCATTATGACATCAGTAGCAATCAGACATATGCAAATTAAAACCACAATGAAATACCACTTCACACGGGTCAGAATGGCCATCGTTAACAAATAAACAAACAAGTGCTGGCGAGGTTGTGGGGAAAAGGGAACCCTAGTGCACTGTTGATGGGAATGCAGACTGGTGCAGCCGCTGTGGAAAACAGTATGGGATTTCCTCAAAAAACTAAAGATGGAACTGCCTTTTGATCCAGCAATCCCACTGCTGGGACTATACATTAAGAATCCTGAATCACTGATTCAAAAGAACCTATGTACCCCAATGTTCATAGCAGTGCAATTTATAATAGCCAAGTGCTGGAAGCGACCTAAATGCCCATCAGTAAATGAGTGGATCAAAAAACTATAGTACAAAAACCCCCCCAAAACAAACAAACAAACAAACAAAAAAAAAACACTGTGGTACATTTGTACAATGGAATACTATGCAGCAGAGAGCAAGAAGGAACTCCTACCCTTCACGACGGCATGGATAGAAATGGAGAGTATTACGCTAAGTGAAGTAAGCCAGGAGGCTAAAGACAAGTAGCATATGATCTCACCTATAAGTGTAATCTAATCAACAAAACAAACAATCAAGGAAAATAGAACCAGAGGCACAGAAACAGGGAACAGACTGACAGGGACCAGAGGGGAAAGGGGTAATGGAGGAAAGAAGGGGAAAAGCCTAGCTAAAGAAGAAGTATAACCAACCCTTGGACAACAGGGTGGGGATTAACTGCAGGGGTGGCGTGTGAGCAGGGCAGGGGAGAGCAATGGGGGTAAAAATGAGGCAATTGTAATAGAACAACAATAAAACAAACAAACAAAAAACCTCATTACTAATTACTACATTTTATTATCGATGTTGTTGTAGTTATTTGCCTACTCTATCTCTGGCAGAAATGACAGGAAGTGGCCTGCTCCTGTGTCCCTTCCTAATTCTGTGTTTAGTGAATTCACGTTGGTGGAATGAGAGTGGCCCTGGTAGGATTATTTATACCACACAAATTGAAAATGCTACAAATCAAGACTTGGTTTATTGTTTTGTTGATTGTTTAGATTTAAAAATTAATGAATGATATATTAATACCAATTAAACTTATGGGCATCATATCTGTAACAAGCATAAAAGTTGAAGAAATTATTTTTCAGCATTTTAAAACTATTACTCAATTCAGCAAAATTGTCACTCATGTCATGGACAAATTAGTGAAGATTGACATGTCCATCTTTTGTTTTTCACTTTCATCTAGTTTATCAGCATAAATACAATTATCAACCAACATTCATGTTGGAACTACACCTGGAATCAACTGTTTATTTGTGACCAGATTTTCGTAAAATCATGGTTTAGTTGCAACTTTAGCTCAGCTATAGATGCAAAAATTCTGCACAAATCAAGAAAGCATTCTGTGAAGGTTAGCTGGCTATATGGCAAAGAATAGTACATATTTTATTATCATTTATAAATTATATGCTGCACATCCCTTACATCAGTAAAGTTGATAATGAATGGATGTCTGTCTCCCCAGAGAGTTAGTTGTTAAACATTTACCAGCCTGCCTGTAGGGGTTTATATCCTGACAATGTAAATACATTGAACAGTAAACATCCTGTAAAAATATAAATACATATGTAAATGTTCTTACCTCAAATTTAGTAATTTTTCTTCCCCCCTTCTTTCTCCATTAAGTGCAAAAACTAATTCCTTTATCTTCTGCAAAGCTTTAATCATTTCTTTTATTGGTGTTATTGGACATTGGTGGGTACCACCCCAACATGTCCCCCTTTCTCCCATGAACATCATCTTGCTTTTGTAAGGTATCCCTCCTCCATGCCCAGTTTCATTGTTTGTGTAGAATGAATCCTGTTCCCCAGCTACGGGAATTGGCTCTGGTAAGTTTAAGCCAATTAGCCTGTTTAGCTTCCTGGCCACAGTGATTGGTTCAGAGTTAAACACATGATCCAATTTGGGCTAATGAGAGAGAGACTCTCAGGCCTTGAGGAGGGGATATCGGAAGAGATAGTCTTGTTTTCTGCAGACAATGTTTGAGATAGGAACTACCTCAGCCATTTTATTAGCACAAGAGGAGAGCTCAGGGCTGCAGGGAGAGAAACCACCAGAACCTGAGGATGAAGCCAAGCACCAGGGACAGCAAAGGGGACAGACACAACCTGGGTCCTTGGTGAAATCATTTGATTTCACCTTGATTTGAACTACTAGATGAAGCCTTATCTGAAACAAGACCTTCCTGATTTTTAGGTACAAAAATGAGTAAGTCCCCTTGTTTTTAGGGCCAATTTGAATTGAGTTTTCTGTTACTTGAAACCCAAAATACCCTTAACTTTTATACTTGTTTCGGCTCCTTACCTCAGGGGTTAATTTTCTACCACAAGGCTAATAAAGCTTTTGGTTAAACACAGGTAATTTCTTCCTTAAGAGAAATTCTCCCCAAGCTAATAAGATTTCTTAAAAATTAACTTCACTACATAAAAGTAGTGTTTCTAATAATTTATTGTCAAGCAAAATTAACATTCTAGAAAGTAGCACCGTATTTATTCCATAAATTTTGAGTACTTGCTAGCACGGAATCATGTATAACAGGAATTGCACACCTTAATTTGAGAAGCCTGGCACTAAAGCCACTATTTACATCTGAGACAGTCAACTCTTGGTCGTTCACGTGTTTTAGGTCAGTTACTGAGTAGCATGTTGAGAGAGATGGATTTAAGGCAGTAAGTTGAGGGAGGTGAAAGATTATACTAACAATAATGATAACAGAAAAGTCTATAGTGCTCTTAACGTGCCAGGCTCTGTGTTAAGTGCTGTCCATGAATTAATCCTCACTGCCGTTTTGGGAGGTAAGCATTACCCTCCCATATAAAGACATGGAAATGCTTGCCCAAGGTCACATACCTTGGCCCCTGAGTCTGTGCTCTAACCAGTAGGTTGCATTGCTTCTCTACTGTGTGCTTGGGTGAAATTTGGGGACAGTGAAGATGTCTGGATCCAACTCACACAAATAGGTGGTCCCCAGTGGGGAATCTGCCTTTGAGGCTCTAAGAGTGGTTGTAGAGTCCAAGCATCCACAGAAGGTGCTTAATCAATGCAAGCAAAGAGACTGAAGGCCATTCATGCTGGAAGGAGCTGGAGGCAAAATCAGAGAGAGAGCTAACACACAATTTCCACAGAACAAGATAAGGCCGTTGATAGTCAAGGATCATAGATTAGAAAGATGTAAAACGTGTTAGCAAGTGAGTGAGCAGCTTGAAGACACCAGTTAAGAATGGAAACTATAAATAATGAGAGGGCACCCCAGGATAATTTTTATGTATCAAAGTAGAAAAGGTCCAATGGTTAAAGACCATGCACTTAGAGGGGTCTAGTACTAGATAGCTGTTGCTATGATAATACTGCATCACAAACTGTGCCTAAACTCAGTCCTCTGCAACAACCAGCATTTACTTCTTCTTCACTATTTGTGCACCAGCTGGGGCCCTGCTGATCTAAGTCATGCTCTGCTCCAAGCTGCAAGATGGGTTTAGGTCAGCTCCGCATGTCTCTCATCCTCCTTGGACCAACAGGTGAGCCAGGGCAGGTTTATGTCATGACAATGACAAAAGCACAAGACAGCAAGTCCAGTCTCTGCTGGAACAAACACATTCCAAGTCTCTGCTTGTGTCTTGTCAGCTAGCATCCCATTGTCCAAGGCAACTCACATGGCTGAGCCCAAAGGCAAAGGTAGGGAAGCACTGCCCACCATGTGGCCATGGCAAGAGGGTAGGTGTCTAATACTATTCCAAGGGAGGAAATAATTAAGACCAATAATTAAATCTACAAGTCCCAGAGACAAACCTTTCCTTACAGAGACAGAAGGATCTGCCCTGAAGAGGGAAGCAAAGTGTGAGACAGTGTCCTCAGCAATGGAGAAGGAAATGGGAAGAGGTCATACGGGTGACCAGGTACATGAGACATTGGCGGAGGTAAATGGGGGAGAGAAGGGAGTGTTTTTCCCAGACCTTGATGAACATAGGTGGATGGACCATGGCTGTTTCTAAGGTAGCTAAGTGGGAAGTCTCACTCAAGATTCGTCTGCTATTGAACTGCTCAGGCCACTCATAAACTGGCAAATGCATGATGTTAGTGATTACAGATAGATGGTTAGGTGACTTCCATTTCAGAGGATTCTTGGGTCACCTTACTGTACGCTAAGCATAACTAGCCCAACAAGTGGTTAAGTTTGTGTTCAGATAGTTTGTATCTGTTGCATTGGCTAAGTTAGGTCTATTTTTTTTTTTTTTTTTTTTTTTTTTTTTTACAGGAAGCATGCAGTGATTCAGAGTGATTGTCTTGCCAATTTCACCTCTTCGTTCTGGAACAAGCCTCTTCAGTCTTCTCGCTATACCAGAGAAGGCAGCCATGGCCACAGGCTGGCTCCCATAGGCCAGTGAAATTTGTAATCATGACTTCCTGAGTGAAATAATCTCCACTGTTTTGATTTGGCTCTTTGAATCTGAGACTGCACCCAGTATTCCCTGGGGGTCAGGATACCCTAGTTAGCTTTTATTGGACAATCAGAGTCAGACAGGATAAGCTACCCACAGCTACATCAACATCAACAACTGATCTTTATTTTGCACTGGCACCTGCCGAAAGTCAAGAAAGAATGCATTTTAGATCAGTCATTCTCAATCCTAACGGCACATTAAAATGGCCTTGGGAGCTGTGATATCATAGATTTCTAGTCCCTTCCAAGACCAATTAAATCAGGATCTCAGGGTAAGGGAAGTGCCTAGACATTGTGTTTTTGGTTTGTTTTTTAAGCTCCCAGATGTTTCTAATGTGTAGCCAGGTGGGGAAATCACTATTTTAGAGTCTACAGTTTAATCAGCATGGTGCTGTATTGGTCTAGTGATTCCTTCTATAAAATTCACTGTGAAAATATGTTCATGTTCATTCTGTGTTCAGTTTTGGAAAATGTAATGTTTTTAGAGCCTGAATGTCATTTTTCTTTTAATGTACCCCTATGTTTATAGCAGTGTTTTGTTTTTTGTTTTTCTTACAACAGCCAAGATATGGAAGCAACCCAAGTGTCCAACAATACAACATTGGTAGAGAAGAGGTGGTACATAAATGCAATGTAATATTACTTAGCCATAAAGAAGAATGAATCTCGAATGTCATTTTTCTTTGTTCTGAAAGTTCTTCCCCAGTCTTCAGCCAAAAGCAAAGTGGAGAATGTCTTTTCAATAAAAAAGTTAAGGAATTGCGGTGATGGTGACAATGATGATGAAGTGTCAGAGCATCCTGGCCAACTATGCTCAGATACAGAATCTTGTAAATTTTTCTTTATTTTCTTCCTAGGAATTGTGTGCATCTATTGATATACAGGGAAGTTTTGTTTTACCATCAGGGATGACCTGCGGGCATGTACTTTGCTGGGTCCAGTGAGAAGGGGAGGAGGAGGACAGCCATGGAGAGTACTGCATGATGTCTAATACCCAGCCTGTTGGCCTGCCAGCCCCTGTGCTATCCGCTTACAGAATGGCTTGTCCTTAGGGATGCTGTGGGCTCTGGGTATTTTCAGAATTATTTCAGGGGCAAATGACCATGTGTAAGCTTAAGCTGGCAAGACCATTCTTCCTTATTCTGATCTGAGCACTCTAAAACATTTTGGTCAGGAATTGTAGCCCTGGCTGGTGTAGCTCAGCGGATTGAGCGCGGGCCTGTGAACCGAAGAATCGCGGTTCGATTCCCAGTCAGGGCACATGCCTGGGTTGCCAGGCCAGTTCCCGGCAGGGGACATACAAGAGGCAACCACACATTGATGTTTCTCTCCCTCTCTCCTTCCCTTCCCCTCTAAGATAAATAAATAAATAAAATCTAAAAAAAAAAACAAAAACAACATTTTGGTCAGGAATTGTCATCCCCCTTTCACAGCTAAGACGACTGAGGCTTAGATAAAGTGAGGGATTTATCCAGCATCACTCAGTTAGAAGAGATGAGCTGAGATTTGAACTCAGTCCTTCCAAACCCAAAATTCTTTGCTGATTCTAAGATAGAAAACCATGGTAATTGGGAGGGAATAGAAACAGAACTATCTAGATCTAGATCTAATCTTCAGTTAATAGCTCCCTGGCATTTGTTTTTCTGGACACTTGTTGAGAAACCTCTTTAAATTACTCCTACATTAGCAAACGCTATGACGTCATTCTCCACCAGCAACTCACTGCTGTGGAAAGATCGTGAAAACATTGGGCTCATTTTGCAACAAGGAATGGAAAACTTCCATTGCCAAAGAGGTTTATGCCCATAATTTTCCCCCTGAGGAGTGGTCACGAACACATAGGAAAAGCAGAGACCTCGGGTCAGTGACCCTTCTCTACCAGCACCTTGCAGGGCCCAGAGGTTGCCTTGGGTGTCACCTCCACAGTCAAGGACCTTTTTTTGTACCAGGGGACTCCTGAAGGGTGAGGGGTTTGCACTGAACAGCCAGATTGAAGAATTTAATTTTAAAACTCACCTCAACTTGGAAATCCCATCACCGAGGACGGGGAATCGTCTGGTGGTCTGTGTGCATTCTGCTCTGACTTCTTTCTCATGCTCTGAGCTGGCTCAGTTACAGTTTTACTTTTTATTTTTTTCTCTACATCTCTCAAATGCAGTTTGGCACACTCTCCTCTATTATAAACCTCATTTTGCCATAAACAGGGGTTAATTCGTTAGACATTCATAGAGTCTGCTGCAATACCCTGGTCAGTGAACCTGACCAAGTTCAAGGAAGCTGGTCGGCATGCCAGCAGTGCAGAATTGTGGCAAACACATTTACAGCATATTAACCTAAAATTCTTATTACTTTTCTGAAGCACCAAGAGCAGCATGGGAGGTGATATAGACATTCTGGAAAAGAAAGGTGGGGGTAGGGAGAGAACCAGCTTTTCTGTGATGAAGCCAATTGTTCCACATTGCTGATTTACCTGGGAGATTATTCTGCATTATCTATTATTGGAATGGAGTGTCAAAATATTTCTTTTTCTCAAACATGTTAGAGGTTGCGAAACTCATTTCCATTGAAAATATACCTGGCCGTGATTTCTCAGCTAAGGAAATAACCATCTCTAAAGTTATCTGTGGAAGTCAGGGAACCAATAATGTTTGGCTACTGTGACGTTTATTTGGCTTAATGGGTTCCTTCCTGAGAATTTAATGTCTTTTCCACATGCAGCGGCTGCAATGGAATCGAAACTGACATGCTTCCACCTGCGGGTCCTTTCTTCTCTTTAGATTATGTGAAAAATGAGCCCAATTGCAATTCTCTTGTTATGTTCACTCACCTAACATTGAACAGATGTCTCTTTGAGGACCCATTGTCTGCCAAGCACCCCATTTTCTCTTTCAGCAACATCACTGCTTTCTCGTCTTCCCAAGCGCCTCAACGTTTGGAGTCCTAATTCTGTCCCAGGCTTCTCAGGTCTACCTGATGTACAGTCTCCAGAGATCGGCTCTGGGCCCTGCCCCCACTTTTGTACAGGACCCCTCTTACAACACATATGAGACCAAAAATCACACAGTTAAGATTTTTCAATGCTAAATTCAATGAACATTTAACTGTCTAGGGCCCATTTGCAAAGTACAGATGTGTAAGTCAGTCAGTCACCTTTCCTGTCTTCTAGGGTTGATGATCTAAAGAAGGAGAAGAACTCATGGTCCAGGTGATATTCAGAATCTGATAACAGGTATGCATGAGCAGTTACAAGTCAGAACATACAATGGCTTCAGTACTGGAGCAGACCCCTGAAGACCCCAAGTGAGCTAGCCAGTAGCCTTCTGTTAGCTGGGTTGTGAGAAGTCCTGGGTGGGAGGCTGGGATGTGCAAGAGATGGAGAGGGCGCACAGGACTTGGGACAGCAGGTATCTACCAACCAGAATGGAGGTATTTTGACATTTTAACCCACTTAGACAACCGCGCCAGTGTACACCAGGTAAGTAACAGCCCTGCTTGGGCAGAAGTATGGGTCTGCACATCAGAAACCAGCTGGGACATTTGTGAAAAATTCAGATTCTTGGCCCTACATCCAGGTTCTGATGCAGTGACTCCAGGGAGGTCTGGGAATATGGATTTTAACGAAATTCCTTACTGATCATGGTGGGACCAGCTGGTAAACCTGAATCTGGGAAGGATGGTTAACAGGCTAGTCAAGAGGGCAGGCCTTGGGATCTGGACCGTCTAGGTCAGAACTCTGGCTCTATTGGCTCAAACTCTCTGAGTCTCAGTTCACTCACCTGTAAAATGGTGCTAATGATGGTAGTTGTGAGGATAAATGAGAAAGTGGAAAATCAGTTCCTCTGCCTCTCTCACCTGCTCCCCTCCCATCCAAAGCAAAGGAGATGGACGACTCTCAGCAGAACCTTCTAAGGTGCTTCATCAGAAGACTCCTGGGACCACCCTAGCTCTAATGGGTTAAGATTTCTTAGTATGGGAAGCCACATTTTCAACAAGTAAGCCTACATCTTTCTTACGTTCACTAAATTTTCAAAAACAAATATTGCTTTAGTTGGAGAAAGAATAAACAGCAGTTTTAAGTCACAAGAGTTGCTACCTGTTCTGCCTACAGATGAAGGTAGTCCTGAACACGGGCAGCATGAATGGTTCAGGCCCTGGAGGATGGGAGCTCTAGCACCCAGCTGCACCTGCTGCCCTCACAGAATGTTTAGTCTCATTCAAATATGGATATAACCTGCCCCCTCCCCGCCCCTGTGCAGTGTGAAGACAGAGTGAGCTAATGGGGATGCAGCAATGTGCCTTTAGAAGCATGTTAATTAATATACAACTCGATAGTCTTGTTGGCTGGGCAGAAGGCATCTATTTATTTTCTCCTTAAATTTAAGTAACATTTTATTTTATCACTCTTTTCCCAATTATATGTGTATAAATACTACATATTTTTATACTGTGGAAAAATGGAAATTAGAGAAAAGCAGAAAGTGGATAGAAAATGTACTTCCCTGGCCACAGTGACGTTATTGCCTAGAGGGCTCACCTTCGAAATCGAAGACGGGCAGGCCCTTGCTTCACACCTTGAGCAGAGGTGAAGGGGAGAAACAGTGGAGCGCAGGAGCCGAGGACAGGAGCTCTGCCCTGGGTTCCAATGGCTGCAGTGTGACTTTGGCCAACTCACTTCATTTTTCTTTGCCTCAGTTTCCTCAACTGTAACACGGGGCTAATGCTAGTCCTTACTACACGGGGTTTTGACAAGGACTAAACAAAATAAAACACATAAAGCTCTTAGCTTATTAAAAAAATACTAGGCTATTATTTCGCTAATACATTTTGATCAAGGAAGAAACATCAGGTCAGATGATGGTTATACGATTGTCGACAGGTGGTGTCCATTCCGATTAGTCTGTTTTAGATATTTTGGCTGTCACCCCAGGAATCACGGGAGCAGTAGCTAATGTTACTGAATACTGACTGTGTGTGGCCAGGCACTAGCATAAAGGCATTGTCCCATTAACTCTCGAAATAGCTCTCTGGGATTGGGATATAAAGAAGCTGGTGTTTTATTTTTAAATTTTATTTCATTTTTCCTTTATTAGTTGAAAAGTTCACCTCCCAGAGAAACTGTGACCGGACCAAGTCACACCACCCCACTCCAGACGTGAACACCTAGAGGTATGGTTCAGTGCCTGCTGTTGCTTGGAGGAGTGACATCTGTGATGCCAGCTTCTGATTGTTCGCTGCCTGGCTAATTTTAAATATTTGTTTAATATGCAAATGATACCACCCAGTGACAGCGTGGGGAGAACTGCAGATATCTTTCCCCCAAAATGACACAGCCCCGCTGCTGCTCCCACTCAGCTACTGACACTGTGTCACTTCAGTGCAGGCCTCTGATTCCCCGGTGAGGACAAATGCCCTGACCTCGAGTGAGTGAGCCGCAACTAACACACACGCCTTTACGGGAATGAGAAAATGATGCCCCTCTGGGAAGGGAAATTAAGAGAAAGCACCACCACCACCACCACTCCCCTGCCCCAGGAGAAAATTATAAAAACCTATTCCCATGTCAGCGGTTGACTTAGGAAAAGTACTCTGAGCGCACCTGTCACCCGACAGGTTCTGAGCTGGAGAAGCCCTGGAGACAGGATCAGGGACTAATCCCGACGGCCTGCCTCCTCCTGCTGCTCCCCTGGCTGCACGTCTCACCGGCCCCACCGTGAAAGAAGCAAAAGTGCACATCCAAGTGGACGTGGGCAAACTCACAAGTGAGTTGCGTGCCAGGTCAGTCAGTTGCTGAGATTTTCATGTGTTTCCAAGAGTGGGTTGTTTCTGAATTTTGCGGCACCAAATTCTGTCTCTGCCTTCTGGTTGGGAGGGGGTCACGGTGTTCATCCCCGTCAGCCCCACTTCTACTTTTGGTGTCTGTTTCCATTTTAATGATGATATGATGAGCTTTGGGGTCATTCTCCAGTCAATTTTTCCTTCGTCTTGGGCTGATTTGGTTTCCACCAGTCCTTGTGGTTGTTGACTTCTGTCACCACCACAGGAGTTTCCTGCCATAAACTGTTTCCCTTTGGTCATGCATGGAGGTGGGGGCTCTGGAAAGAGGACCTAGCAGCTTATCAGCCCATGATATCTGCTTCTAGGCCCTCATTCCACTTGTCAGGAGCTTCCCCTAACTTCTTTCTACCCTACCTCACAGTCAGCATCAAAGGACGCTCAGCTTGGAGAGCAGAGAATTAGCTACATTGTGGCCCCTACTTGCCTAAACATCTTTTGCAGTGCACAGCCCAGTAAACCCTATATGGCAACCCTGACCCAGCATCTTAACACACTTGTACTTCCGAGTTGCTCCATCTTGCAGAACAAAAAATTGTTATTTCAACAGCTGGCTCCAGATACCCTCTTAGAGTGAGAATCATGTTTGATTAGGAAAGTGCCTTGATGGGCCACCTCTGTCTGGAAGGAGATGGCTCCTTTGACAGAGGTGCTCTGTCTTTGGTTAGCAGGAATTTGGTGGGTTGTTGGGGGTTGGGTGAGGAACGGAGAAGGGGACCGAGTAACAGCATAGGAAGATGGGGCCTGTAGAGAAACATTATCAGCAATAAAACAGCACCAGATGTAGACCTTGGTCCTTCAGTTTGGCTAAGAGAGAATTCAGAGCCAAGAACTCAAATACAAGCAAAAGTTTATTTAGAAAGTCACAGAGGTAGAAGAAGTGAGCTGGTTGAGTTGTGTTGACTTTGTAACTTGTTAGTTACAGAAGCAAAAGAAGGGCCTTTGGAGCTTAGGAGAGAGAAAGGCAAAGAAAATGCACCTGAGGGAAGGAGAGGGAGGAAAGGCATAGGCATCCTCTAAAGAGAGTGCTCCTGGGGAAAGAAGGGGGTGAGATGGGGCGGGGGGTGGGGTGGGGGTGGGGAATGGCACTGGTGTGTGTGTGTGTGAGAGAGAGAGAGAGAGAATGGAGAAGAAAATGTACTAGGTCCTTCATCTTGAGGGTTTTTTTCCTGCTTCTCTAAAGGCAAGGATTTTAAGGGAAGTCTCAGGCAAGGATAGCAATAGAATATTCATCAGCTTTCCGGGTGTGTCCTTTCAGAGTTGTGGTCTCCACTGATTGGTTGGCACTAGGGTAGGGGGTCATTAGTCATAAGAGCTGGTCCTCCTGCCAGCCATGGTGTTGCTTCTTCTGGTTTTGCTGTTTTTCTGAGCCTGGAGCTGAAACACAACTGAGGCTTAAAGTTATCTTTAGTTTGATCAAAACTCTGTCTCTGTGGTCAACAGACCTGAGGCTTTGCTCCTAAGATTATTTGATTTGAATCAGAACCTCATTGTCCTGAGGCCTTAATGCTTAAGGGAATGGTTGTGCAAGAACTTATGTGGGAGTTGTATGAGGCTATTCCCCAGCCTCCTTGTTCCCCCTTTAAGGCGTCTACTGCATGACTAGAGACATGCTAGGGAGGAAAGGTCAGGGCAGGGTCTGAACCTCACGACCAGCAATATGAAAGGTAAGGGGAGGAAAGGTCACCTTGGAGGCGAGGCCTGAACCCACTTTTTCCTGTTGATAGGCACCCACAGAGTTCTGCCCTGGCAACCTTCTGTACCTGGCCTATTGTTTCTACTTTGCTCATGTCTGTCTAACTGCCTACCATAGTAGTCAGAGAGCCTGTTTTAGGAGCATCGATATCTAGTATTCCAGCTTGGGTTTGTGGGGACTGCTACGTAAACCTCTTTTGCTTTAAAGCTTACCAATAGTCTGATGAATGTAACCTTGTTGCAGGAGAATTTGTGGAAGTAAAAAAGTGGGATTGCATCCTTTGTGGACAGTACTTGCAAGAAACTGATCTAATTCCATGAAAGGAGAAACACAAAGATAGTCACCATACAGGAATAAGATGCCATCTGTATCAGGCTTCTGATAGTAACTCCAGTGGACATCAAGGTTACACATGTCAGCAATGATCATACAGTTTTGGCTTTCTGTTTGTGCTCGCTCTCTCTCTCTCTCTCTCTCTCTCTCTCTCATTATGATGACCAATTTTAATTCATAGTTACTGTCTAATATGTACCAGAAACTGAATAAACACAATCTCAAACTTCAAAACAAACTTAGCCAAGTAACTCTTTATGCCCACATTTTACAGTTAATGACTTGAAGCTCCAAAAGGTAAGTAGTGTGTCCAAGTTCACACAGGTGGTAAGTGACAGAACTAAAACAGGAACCCAGATCTCCCTCATCCCGGAGACAAACTACTTTTCAGCGCCTCACAGTGGTGAATTCACGCCTGTTTGAACTCTCCTTTCTAACCAGTTCAGAAGAGCAAGGTCCTGGGGACTCAGAAAACACTTGATTTAGAAACCTACACATGGGGCAACTGTTCATCACCAGAATAAAATCCTGCTAAATTTGGAGACAGGCCAGGCTAAACTGAGCAGGAGTCTGAATTGTCTCCAAACTCCTAAATTGAGTAGGGGTTTGGTCCCTAAGGGAAGTAAAGCATAGAATGTTGGGGCAGATGACAGTTGAGTCCTCTGTTGGTTCTGGTCCTGTTATGACTTTAAGAAATATGAGAATCAGACTCAAGTGGGGACCAGGAAGGGAAATGCCTTCCTCCAACAAGAATGGAGCCTTTGCTGAGTCACAGTTTCTTCCCAGCTGGCATCCTCTTAACTGGAGGCGTCATGGTCTGGTGTCTGGAAGAGAGGAATTGCTTTCATTTATGTGAAGAGCATGGGACATGTGCCTAATTGCCCTGTAGTACAGAGACAAAGATGTTTATCGTGAAATTGGTGTCCAATCCTCTAGGTTAGGAATTTTACTTAATGTCAACATTACATTCAGTCCCTGTGTGCTAAGATTTCATGGCTTTTAAATCACATTGCGGTGTGGTTATAAGATATAAGCCAGAGGAAGATATGCTACGTAGTAATGCCAAGGACAGAGAGCAGGAAAACACAGTTTTCTGTGTGCCAGGCACACTGTGGCAGAGTGGATGGCTTTTCTTTGGACAACCAAAAAACTACCTCTGTGTTTCATCCCCCACTCTCTAGGGGATGGTATTATCCTTCCCTGAGAACCACCAGCCCAAATACAAATATGATTGAGGCATGAATGCCTTTAGAGAGAGGGCCAAAGGGTCTCTGAAAACATGGGTTGAAATGGCATTCAAAGAAAGAGGAAGTTGAAGGAGGTTCTCAAAACACAGCATTCCTAAGAAAGAGAGAATTGTGTTGAATTCCGGGAGCACGGCAACCTGAATGAGACTTCTTTCTCCTCTAGGCACAGATCTAAGTTACTTGCATCATCTGAATGCTGGTGGAAGAAAATGAGCCTTGGGCTCTGCCTAAATACTTCTAGAAAAAACTAGGAGGAGAGTTCTTCTCCGAAGGCTTGGTGAGTCTTGTGATATCTTAGAGATCTGTGGTCTTCTGGGAAGGCCAACATTGTTCTGTAGTGCTGTGCTGAGCCCTGTGGAGGCCAAGAAGGAGCTGAACAGAAGGAATCAGCTATCCTGACCCCAAGGATATTAGAGTGGCTTCCTCTACGTACCTCCACAGGGGCTGACCCAACTGAGCACTTCCTCATCTTCATCCCACATGGGTAGAGATTATTTCACTTCCTATTATCCATGGCAGCAATTTCAACTGGTATTTTTAAAACATGCCACAAGTATTTTTAAAACATTCAATACCTGACTATTTAGTCAGGGGCACTGACCTCTTTTCCCTTAGATTGTCAAATAAAAAAATGATAACAGCGAACACAGCAATAGCTGTCCAGTGTGAATGAATCAAAATTATACCTATTTTTTTGTTAGATTGGCAAAATTTAAAATATATTTTTTGGTTTGCTGCTGAATTTTAGTAATTAGCTTATGTGTGCCACAGGATGAAAACGGTTGAAAATTGCTGATCTATGGGATTGGAATCCAACACAGCTGACAAATTAATATACTATCACTACTAATAATAGCAAATGCTTACATAGCTCTGGCCTTGTGCTAGTCACTGTTCTGAGTACTTGATGTATATTAGCATTTTTTCTTTTTTCTATTTTTTAGCATTAAAAAAATTAAACTTTTTATTTTGGGATAATTGGAGATTCACATGCAGTTGTAAGAAACAATGCAGAAATCCCATGTGCTCTTCACCCAGTTTCCCCCAGTGGGAATGCTTTGCAAACCTGTAGCACAATATCACAATATGAAACTTAACATTACTACAGTCAAGAACCAGAACATTTCCATCACCAAAAGAATCCATCACATTGCCCTTTCATAATCCTACACACTTCCCTCCTGCTCCCCTTCCCTCCTGCCCCCACCCCTGCTTGACCCCTGGCTTCTACTAATCTGTTCTCCATTTGTATAAGTTTGCCATTTCAAGAATGATATGTAAATGGAATCAGAGTATGTAATCTTTTGATATTCTTTTGTTTTTCACTCAGCAAAATTCTCTGGAGATCCACCCAGGCTGTGGCATGAATCAATTCCTTTTTATCGCTGAGTAGTATTCTGCAGTATAGATGCACCACAGTTTATTTAACCATTTGTCCGCTGAAGGACATCTGGGTTGTTTTTGGATTGGGCTATCATGAATAAAAGTGGTATAAACATTTGTGTGCTTAAGTGCCAACATAAGTTTTTATTTCTCTGGGATCAATGCCCAGGAGTGCAAATTTGGGTCATAATATAGTTAGTTATATGATCAGTGCTTTAGGAAACTGTCAAACTTTTTTCCAGAGTGGCTGTCCCGTTATAGAGTTCCACCAGCCATGTATGAATGATCCTGTTTCTCTACAACCTCACCAGCACTATATTGGGGTTGGCATACAAGACAGAATCAATATGCCAGCCTTGAGCTGAAGCAACCAGCCTTCCAGAAAACACTCATTAGAATGACCCTAGAATGGAGAAGAAATGAAACCATCAGCACACCACATTTTAAAGTGGATGTGCTTGTCAAATTGTACGCCAGAGAAAATTCACAAAGATTTGATTATAGGAGAGATGAGTTTTGATGTGGGTGTGGGAGAAGGAGTTCAGAAAAGCTTGTGTGGTCATTCAGGATGGTAACAGCAGAGCTACCACAAGGGCTCTGCATCTCTTGATGTTAAGAACTAAGATGTAAAGTAAAAAAGAACAGAGATCAGCCAAAAGCATACTTCAGCAACTCTGAAAACTCAGATGAAACTCAAAGGTCAGTTCTCTGTAGTCCACTCAATCCTAGTGTTTGCAGAATTCTTGCAATCAATAGCAGAGTAAATATGAGACTCCATTACCCATATATAGTACTCCACTGTTAGTGACTCAGTCTCTTGAATGCACAGGACTTTTTCACTTCCGGCTTGCTTCTCCTTCAGCTGTATCTTTCGCCTCTCTCTTGAGAACCATCATTTTTACTGATGCAGCAGGACCCAGGCTGTGCAGTGTGGCTTCTTTTGCTCCACCAGTCACCTTCTCCATTCACTCAGAAAATTCTTTGTCCTTGTTTTCCCATTTCAAACCCCAAAACTTTGGTTCAGCATTTCTGTATGGTGAAGAGTAACTGTGTTAAGCAAAAGAGACCTCATTCTGGATGGAGTATAATGGGATAGATGGAGTATGGCTCAAAAAAAAAAAGAAAAGAAAAAATGCCACAAAACTGCACTTTGGAGATATTAAAAGTACAGATAATTTGTACTGACTGCTTATGATTGTGCCAGGCATTATGTTAAAGACTTCATCACAGGTGTATACTGTTTCAACCTCTTTGAAAGTGAGGAAAGTAGATTTGAGAGGTTAAATTCCATGTTCAAGGTCATGATATTGTAATTAATTGGAGCCAGGATTTAAATCCAGGCTGTCTGACTCCAGAACACATGTCCTGTCCATGATAATAACTACAAAAAACACATTTGTGCCAACTCAGAAATTAAGGTTAGTCTTCTGTAGCCAGTGCGCATATTATAGGAGAAGAAGGCAAGGGGAGGCCAATCCAACATGACTTGCCCTGTGTGTAGGTCAGATCCTGTGTGCAATTGGATCTGGCCTTCTTGAGCCTTATTAGATGCTCTTGGGTACCTATACTTGGTCTGGACACCCCAACTTCATCTAGCATAGCTCCTGATATTTAGCTGAAAGAGAAAAAGAGCCATTGCCATCACTGCACAGAGTGACAGTATTTCTGCAAAAACCTACATAGAAGAAGATCCTTGTAAACTTTCATTTCTAATTAAATGTTAAGTCCAAGCATCTCACTGAAACCAACAAAAAAAATGCTGACGGTGATGAAATAACTGAACAAAATCTAAGGAAAGGTAGAAGTCCAGAATGATAAGCACAGTATTGAACCATTTTTTTGTGCTGAAAGTGTTTCCCAAACCTAATGAACGTAGGCTTCAGTTTTCACAACCTCATGGAGCAGAAAAGACTAAATGCCAGGCCTAGGACCTTCCTAGAGTGGAAAGTTAACAATAAGACTCTACAAAATACAGAACTCCAAATGTTACAATATTGATGTAAGGATGAACCAGAGGCAAAACTACTGCACCTATATAGGACCCAACCCCTAGAGTCTACAAGGAAATTTCTCCAGTGCTGAGGGGAGCAGGGAGAAAATACCTTCTCTATAAACCCATAGTCACAGGGATTGCAGCCTAAACTGAACCACCCACAGGGTCCAAAGACCTCCAAGCCATTAACACATTCACAGACTGTGCCCCCAGGTGTCCCGCAGAGGCAAATGAAAATGCTCTCTGGAGGAATGCCCCTTTTCCTTAGTCCTTAAGCGATTGCCACAAATAAATCCCCCCCCCCAAAAGATGCAGCACACAGTAATAAATGTTTAAGAACGTAGGAAATAAGACAAAATAAAGAGAAAAAATGAACCTTAAATGATAGTAGCAATGGCAAGTCGGTTTTTCGATCTCTTTCAATCCCCACACAAAAATAGAGCAACTAGATAGAAAAAGTGGAACCCAACAGAAAACATTTTAAAGCAAATCTAGGAAACAAGATACCCCTACTAACCTCAAATGCAGGGGCATGGGGCTGAGCCACTAACAGACACAACACCTGTGTGGTCCGGATGTCTGCGAGGGAGGCTTGGAAGGAAGTATAGGAGGCAGAACCTGAGGGACTAGAGAAAAAAAGAATACCCCATTATGGGCAAACAATGCCTTAAACAAACAGAAAGTGAAAAGGAAGGAAAATTCAAAAGTCAATAAGGAATGAATACAGATATTTGTGTGCCCATGTTCACATTAGCCCAAAGCAGAAACAACCCAAAAGTCCATTGACTAATGAATGGATAAATAAAATGTGGTCAATCCATGCAATTGAATATTATTCAGCCATGAAAAGGAAGGAAATTCTGACACATGCTATAACATGAATGAAACTTGAAAACATCATGCTAAGTGAAATAGGGCAGTTAAAAAAGAAAGAATGTGTGCTTCCACTCTTATGGACTACCTAGAGTAGTCAAATTTATACAGAAGAAAAGTAGGATGGTGGCTTCCAGGGCTTTGGGGAGGAGCAAACGGGGAGTTATTTTTCAATGGGCCCAGAGTTTCTGTGAAAGTTGCAGAGATTGATGGTGGTGATGTGAATGTACTTAGCTACACTAAGTGATATCCTTAAAAAATGGTCAAAATTTTAATTGTATGTCATGTATATTTCACCACAATTTTAAAAATAAATAAAAACTTATTTCAAAAGAAGAAATGGAAGAAAAAGAGATCAAGAGAGTGATAAGCATTGAAGACAGGCAAAAAAGAATGAACACACAGATAATAGGAATTTCTGAAGATGAAAACCAAAGCAAGGGAACGGAAGAAATACTAAACACTACATTTTAAAAAATTTCTGAAATTGAAAAATGACAATTTGAAGTTACATTTTGAAAGAGCACAGCATATACAGGAGAACATTGATCCAAAATGATCAATAGCAAGACTTTCTAGTAAGATTTGAGACTTAAAAAAAAATCATTCCATATCTAGTGAAAAAGAGTTTGTAACTTTTAAGGGAAAATTAGATTATTATTACTAAGACACTGAAAGCCAGGCTGTATGTCAAAAGAAAATTAATATATCTAGAATACTCAGGGGAAAAAAAACCCACTAAAGATCTTATATGTAGCAAAATTGATTTTTTTTTAAGTACAATGGGCACAGACAATCCTATGAAAGTTTCTTCCCACAAGCCCCTTCTGAGTTATCTACTATGGAATGAATTTACACAATCAAAATAACTAAGGGGTGGGTGACATAATGACTGCTAATGAACACTAAATTAATAGCTACCAAGATACAATGAAATATATGGCATATATAGAAGAAACATTTCAAAAATTTATATGGAACAATAAATGACTCCAAATGGCCTCAGCAATTTTGAGAAAGTAAAACAAAGTAGGAGGGATCACAATACCTGTTGTCAAGCTATATTACAAGGCAACTGTAATCAAAACAGCCTGGTACTGGCATAAGAACAGACACATCAGACACAAAGACTAATGGAACAGAACAGAGAGCCCAGAAATAAACCCATGTCGACATGGTCAATTAATATTTGACAAAGGGAGCAGAAACATAAAATGGAGTAAAAATGGCCTCTTCAATAAATGGTGTTGGTAGATCTGGACAAGCACATGCAAAAAAATGAAACTAGGTCACCAACTTACAACATACACAAAATAAACTCAAGATGGATAAAAGACTTAAATATAAGTCATGACACCATTAAAGTCCTAGAGGAAAACATATGCAGGAAAATTTCAGATATCCAGTGCAGCAATATTTTCACTGATACATTTCCTAGGGTAAGGGATATAAAGGAAACACTAAACAAATGCAACTACATCAAATTAAAAAGCTTCTTCATGGCTAAAGAAAACATCAGCAGAATGGAAAGGGAGCCAACCACATGGGAAGACATTTTTGCTGATACCTCAAATGAGGGAATTATCTCCAAAATGTATAAAGAATTCACAAGACTCCATACTGGGAAGACAAATAATCCAAATAAAAAATGGGCCAAGGACCTGAACAGACACTTCTCCAAGAAGGACAGACAGAGGGCCCATAGACATGTAAAACATGCTTCATATCTCTAGCCCTTAGAGAGATACAAATTAAAATCACAATGAACTACCACCTCATACTACTCAGAATGGCCATCAATAACAAATCAACAAACAACAAGTGCTGGCGAGGTTGTGGGGCAATCTGGTGCAGACTGGTGCAGCCACTGTGAAAAACAGTATGGAACTGCCTCAAAAAACTAAAGATGGGATGCCTTTCAATCCAGCAATCCCACTGCTGGGATTATACCTTACAAATCCTGAATCACCAATTCAAAAGAATTTACGCACCCCAATGTTCATAGCAGTGTTATTTACAATAGCCAAGGGCTGGAAACAGCCTAAGTGCCCATCAGTAAATGAGTAGATCAAAAAACTGTGGTACATTTACATAATAGAATACTACATAGCAGAGAAAAAGAAGAAACTGCTACCCTTTGCAACAGCATGTAAGGAACTGGAGAGTATTATGTTAAATAAAATGAGCCAGGCAGTGAAAAACAAATACCATATGATCTCACCTTTAACAAAATAAATCAGCAAGCAAAATGTAATCAGAGATATTAAAAGTAAGAATAAACAGGTAGTGACCAGAGGGGTGAGGGAGTGGGATAACAGGGGAAAGACGGGGAAGGGCCAAGCCAAGGAACACAAACAGAGGACTCATGGGCATAGAAAATGGGGGGGATTGACTGTGGAAGTGGGGGGGGAGGGGCAGGGAAGAGCAATGGGGAAAAAGGCAGGACAACTGTAACTGAACAATTTACAAAATGTTAAAAATTAAAAAATATAGCTACTGAGATGCATAAAACTGAGACAAAAAGAAGACATATAAAGAGTATATAGAAAAAGGTCAGCCATTATTAGTATAATGAGAACAGCTTGCATGACATCAATGTAGCCTGGAGCAAAGGACAGTGGACTGGAATTCACATGTATGAACAGTGATGACTTCACTGTACTAGTCAGTGGATGTGGTAGATGTCATTGAGGGAGCATGTGTACTGCTTGGCTGTTGCATTCAAAATGAGCAAGTAGAGCAATGAATCTGCATCAAAATCTGCATTAAGCTTGAACATTCCTCTGAAAAAACTATTTGGATGATTTAGAAGGCTGCAGCTACGGGCAACTGGTGATTGGCAGCTTCATTACAAAAATGCACCCACTTGTGCATCACATCTCGTGCAGAGTTCTTCGGCAAAATATCAAATCATCCTGGTGACTCAGCCCTGCTACAGCCCAGATTTGGTGCCCCACGATTTCTGGCTTTTCCTAAAATCAAAATCACCTTTGAAAGGGAAGCGATTTCAGACCATCAGTGAGATTCAGGAAAATATAACAGGGCAGCTGATGGCAATTGGGAGAACTGTATGAGATTCCAAGAACTGTGAAGGAAACTGAGACGTCATTGTCCTATGCACAATGTTTCCTGTATCTTGTATCTTCTTCAGTAAATGTCTCCATTTTTCATAGCATGTGGCTGGATACTTTATGGACAGATCTCATATTATGAAATGGCTACATGTTCTGGCAATGCAAATACAGAATAATCATTAAGAATTGGATGTTCTTCCCTGAAACACCAATTCAAAACCTATGCACCCCAATGTTCATAACAGCACAATTTACAATAGCCAAATGCTTGAAGCAACCTAGGTCCCCATCAGTAAATGAATGGATCCAAAAACTATGGTACATTTACACAATGGAATACTACATAGCGGAAAGAAAGAAGGAGCTCCTACCCTTCATGACAGCATGGATGAAACTGGAGAGCATTATGCTAATTGAAATAAGCCGGGCAGTGAAAGACAAATACCATATAAGTGGAACCTAATCAACAAAACAAACAAGCAAGCAAAATGTAACTAGAGACATGGAAATTAAGAACAATCTGACAGTAACCAGAGGGGAGGTGGGAGGGGATAATGGGGGGAAAGGGGGGATGGGTTTTCAGGAACATGTATGAAGGACACATGGACAAAACCAAGGGGTGTGGGATCAGGGGAGGGAGGTGGGGATGGCTGGGGTGGGGGGGGCGGAAATGGAGACAACTGTACTTGAACAACAATAAAATTAAAAAATTAATTTTTTTTAAAAAAGAATGGGGGAGTTCTTCATAATTTTGTCAAAATTTATAGACCTGTATGCCTAAATGTACCTAAAACAGGTAACCATTTTTGTATGTAGGTTTTATGTCAGTAAGTTTGAAAAAAAAGGAAATGGATGAGAAGAACATATACCAAAATCTTTTAACATTTTCAAGAATCGTACTGGAGATGGTGTTAGTATTATTATTCTGAAACTGCTGTGGGTTTAAAATTGGATAAAACAGATGAGAAATTATTCTAATTCTATCACTCCCTGTACCCTGGAACACCAGGATTCTTAGGATGGAAAAGAGGACAAATTGATGTAATAGAAAAGAGGTTAAATAAGAGAAGTCTTGACTTAAAATTGTAAGTATCAACATGAATCTATGAGATGTTTTATTATAATTTATTTCCTGAAAATTTCAAGGAACAACAACAAGCTCAGTAGTCATGCACACCAAGTCCCTAGCACTAAATTATCCTACTGTATTTATTCAAATAGAAAGCCAATAACCTATATGGATTACAAAAGTTGACCAAGCACTCTTACATATTAATAATGGAATACAACTTGAACAGCTAGCATTGTCTTCAATAAGGAAAACACACAAACATACGCACACGCACGACGTACTTCCCTTATCCTAGAAAGTGCAATAGGAGGAATGATAATCACTGTGCAAGGTCTCACTTGATACAGGCATACGCTCCCTTGGCTTGGGATTAGTTCCACTAGGGTAGCCTCTTGATTTATCAGCACCAGAAACTGGAAATGTAGAGAATATCATTGGGCACCCAAGATCCTCTCTGTTCAGATTACAGCTGCTTACTAGCTGTAGCATTGGTAAGAAGACAACAACAACAACAACAACAACAACAACAACAAACGAGGGATGCAGGGAGATAGCCCCACCCACATCTCTAAAACCTTCCCACAGATGGGAAAGAGCTAACACACAGCAACTTTCTGGCATAAACCAACCCCAGACATGCCAGGTCAGAAGCCTGCCTAACATATATTTATCTTGTATCCCCATAAGTATCTTCTGCTATTCTTTTCTGAGTCCGTGTGGGAAAGAGACCATTGGACTAGGATCTGTCCATGCTTACGATTACTTTAACGTGTGGCCTCACTGCTCTTCTGTTTCACAGGATCTGGGCCAAGCCCACTCCAGTCTTTCCCAGTAGAGCCTCCCAGGGAAAATAATCAGGGAAAGTATTGTGGGAATGTTAATGTCTTTCCTCCCAGAAAACCCCTGGCCTCCAGGTGCAAAGTGGCCACCTCTTAGCAAACAGAGGAGGGTATAGGTAGCTTCTCTAAGTCAAACCAAAAGCCTCATCGTAATAATTCTCAAATCTGGGTCTGTTTGGAACATATCTGCGTATTTAAAAGAGAGCACAAACATCTGCTCTATAATGACCTTCTATTCCCACCAGAACAAAGAGCAGCTGGCAGCTTCTTTAGCTAAAGAGGGAAAAAGTCTGGTTTGGCTATTCTACTCCACGAGGACTTAGTATAAACCTATTGTCAGAATCAGAGAGAAGCTTCTACTAATGAGGTTTATGGAAGAAAACTGAAAATGTATATGCAAATGTCTCACTAGAAGTACTCCAGGCCAGTTTTTTCTTCTCATACACCCATCCCTCCTGCATTCAGCTTTTCTAAGCCCTGCTCCCCATTATCACTGGCAGCGGTAGGCTCAGACACTTACAACCTCAAATATAAGAAAAAAAGATAACTTTTCCTTATCAGCTTTCCATACAAAAATTCTAAGGTATGTTTCTCATTAGTCCAACTTGAGTCCAGTCACTGTGACCAGGAGGAATAGACAGGTTGATTGTTTGATCCTGGGTCATACGTCCTGCGGGCAAGATGCATGCTTTTCCCATGCAAAACACAGGGCTGCAGTCAGGGAGAAATAAATTCCCTACGAAATGTGATGAGGGGGGATGTTTTCTTCACAAGAAGATCAATGGTTCTGAGCAGTCACAAATTACAGAGGTCTTCCAACACTACCCCAAGTCTAAGAGAGGCTAGGATACCTGGCACAACCCTTCCTAAACATCTTCCTAAAGTGCACAACCAAGACTGCAAGTATTTGGTAAACAGTACCCTCACGACTGGTGACTGTCTGAATTTGATACTCTAGCTAGCCAATTTTGAAAGTATACAGAGTTGAAAATATCATTATCTTAGGTTCTATATTCTCCATTGATTTTTCACAATCAATAATTGGAACAGGGTCAGTGGTTAGCAACCAGGAAGACTTCAATTTTTCAAAGGATTTGTCACTCCAGACAGCTTATACTTTTGCTGATTTGAAATTTGCAATAGATGACGACAGAACAATGAGCAATGGCTTTGCTATTGTTGTCCTTCACTATTGCCCTTCAGGCAGCAATTACCCACCCCCCCCACCTCACCCCCGCTGCTAAAAAACCCCAAGTTCTCCTGCCTGGCTGTTCCTGCCTCTGAAACAGGATGACTAGATTTAGTAACAGTTGCTTCCTTGAATGGAGGCATGAATAAGTTTCAAAGATTGTGCAGTGTGAACTTACTGGGCCAGGAGGAAGGAGACTTGTCCACTCAGCACTTACTCATCATTTCCCTATTTAGAGTGCCCAGATTTTCCTCCAGGGAATATTCCTCTTTGACTCTCAGCTGGTGTGCTTCAGCTGGACGTGAATCCACTTCCTGTTCTGGGGATGGTCACAGGACTCCAACTAGATCCATCAGAACAGGAATTGCTGTGGTTTTAATGATTGATTCAAGGGTGGTCCATGATTCAAGTTGATCCAATGAGACACAAACATGCTTTTGATGGTAAAATTAGAGTTCCAGGCTCTTCAAAGCTAGATCTGAACTTGGATTCAATCTTGGTGACACTGGTAGCCACGATGCCACCACGTGGAGCCTGAGAATGAAGCCAATGTGGAAGAGAGCAGTCTGGCAGAGAAAATTCCTTCTGCTGACACAAAATTGAACACCGGGGTCAGCTCGCAACTCAACCTAGTTCTGGTCTTCATCTTCTCATTTATGGGACTCAAAGCCAGTTTGGGTTGGGTTTTTAATCATATGAAATAAAAAGAATAGTTCTACCCTTAGTTTCTAGTCCCAACTCTGCAACAAACTAACCATATGACCTTGGGCAAGCTTCTTTATCCATCTGAATCTAGGTTTCTCATCTGTGGAGTCATTAGATGAAGCACCTATTTTAGCTTTGTAATTCTAGGGCATTTTGCTGAATTAATGTTTTAAACGTGGATTTTTGTAAGAGATAGGCAGAACATCCTGAAACCAGGCTTTAGGACAAAGAGCTAGAGTAGAGCAGATGCATGAAGAAGTCTTTGTGGCAGCGGAAATGAGTATCTAAAGTATTGAGGAGGAAGAAATGGCTCTCCACATGGTTTTAATAGTTGAAGAGTTGATTGGTGGTAAGGAGTGGGAGAAGGTGTGTGTGCGTGTGCACGCACGTGTGCATGTCAGGAGTTAAATGTTTTACATAACTATGAGTCATTTGAATCTCTTCCAACTACAAAGTTTGACTTTTTTCTTTGAGAGGTGCAGTCTCTTTAATACAGGTTGCCTTCACCCAGAAGTGAGAGGGCAGGAAGCAGGATTTGACTCCCATTCCCATCCTTATGCCCCAAAGGGTGAAAAAAAAACCCCTATCTTTCTCATTAATCCTGCTCAGTTCCCGGGGACAATACCTCCCTCTGGTAAGGTTGCAGGCCCCAGGAGGCTGGCCCATGACTGAGAAAATAACTTTATTTTCTTTAGGGGAATGGGCAGGTATCTCGTCTCAGAACTTCTGGAATTGCTTCTTGGTGCCGCCAGCCTTGGTGACCATGAGCACGTTGAAGTGCACGGTCTTGCTCGGGGGCCGGCACTCACCCACTGTGGCAGCGTCACCAATCTAGACGTCTCTGAAGTGGGGGCAGGTGCACTGACATGTTCTTGTGGTGCTTCTCAAAGCAGTTTGACTTTTGGATGTAGTGGAGGTAGTCTCAGCAGATGACAGTGGTCCTCTGCATTTTCATCTTGGTCACCACGCCAGACTAGATGCACCCTCAGGTGAAGATATTACTAGTAAAGGGGCATTTCTTGTCAGCGTGGGTGACCTCGATGGCCTCCCTGGGTGTCTTGAAACCCAGACTGGTGTAGTATTGCAGTAGCTTCTCTGCCAGTTTCTCCAAGCAGGACCCTATTTTTATTTTGAAAGGTGGTAGGCTGCTTTTGGTAGGTACATACAGTCTGAATATCCACCACCTTCATGGCTGCCTGAAAAAAGCGCAAGTTTGACTTTTGTAATACAAAAAAAAAAAAAAAAAAAAAAAAGAAAGAAAGATACAAAGAGAAATTGGGTAAAATATAATTGTAGCCCTGGAATATGATCTGAAATTAGTAGGTTTTATTATTTTTAAAATTCTTGACAAGAGCTTGACCTCTTATTATTCTAACTCAAATATCCCTAAGAGCAGGCTTTGAGATTTTTTTTTACAAGAATGAAAATTTCAAAATAATTTAGCAACTGACCTAAGGTTAACACTTCATAAAATAAGAGTATATTAATAGAACAAGAATAAAAAAACAGTTGAGACATATAATCTTTAAACAAAGAAAATCTTTCCTTAGAAAAATACTTGCCAACCTACCTCAATATTTATAGCTTTCTCTAGCCTTCTATTTCTAACTTTTGTATGATTTTATTTCAGTTTTCCTGGGCAACATGTTTTTAAAGGAAATTCAAAGGTTAAATTTCCTTTAAAAATTGTAATACTGTTTGTCTTTTAATAGGACAAATTAAATTATTAATATTTACTATAATCACTGTATGTTTGGTTTTATTTCTGGCACTTAATTTATGGTGTTTACTTTTCATCTTTCCCTAAATGTTCCCCTTTTCAGATTCTTGCTAACTGAGCACACATTCTTTCTTGCTTTTATTTCTCCAGTAAAATAGAAAATTGCCTTCCTTTTTAAATACTTGTATTTTAATTTATATGTATTTTTATATACACAAATATATTTCGAATCCTATTTTCTTAGCCATGTCAAAAGTAATCAGTAGTCTAAAGCCTCCTCTCTCAAAAGACAATCCTTATAGCCTACCTTCATTTCTTCTACCCTCCACTCTCTACCTTTCAGGTCTTACGATGTAGAGTTTTGGTATAAGACTAATATTTTATTGTAGGCATGCATAGATTTTGTGTATTTAATTCTATGGTATGTGTCTTCTATTGTATTCCCTATTTAACAATCATGTTGAAATTTTACACCTGTATCATCAGCAATTATTTGGACTTTTCCCCTATTATTTCTTCAGCTCTTTCCGTCGTTTCATACTGTCTGCTACGTTTCTAAAATCACCCTTTGCTAAATATTTGATCTCTTGGATCCAGCCATCATGTGTTAACTTCTCTGTCATAATTTTTATATCATTGCTCAATGGGTTGGGGGAATACTTTAGCTAGACGTTCTAGATCACTAAGTCAATCCTCTTATTTTTTTAATTCTGACATTCAGCCCTTATATTTCATTTTTAGTATTACCAGTTATATTTTAATTTCCAAATTTGCTTTGTATTATTAAAATATTCTTAGGAGAAATCCGAGGTTTCGGTATGGATGGTACATCCTCTCATGTCTGAGGGTACTAATTAATATTCTTTGAAGTCATCTTCTGTTTCCTGAATTGACTTTGGTCAGGATTCAGGATCTCAGTATGCTCAGCTTGAAATCTCTTTTATGCGATCTAGTTCCCTCAAATATTTGACTGTTTATATTTATAAAGGACAGTGTGCTGTCCAACTTGGTAGCTATTTATTGTAAATAGTCATATGTGGTAGCCACTAGTCACCTGTGGCTATTATATTTCTATTTAAATTAATTAAAATTAAATAAAATTAAAATTCAGTTCCTCAGTTGCACTAGCCACAGTTCAAGTGCTCAGTGGCCACCTGTGACTGCAGGCTATGGTACTGGGCAGGGCAGGTTTATAGAGCATCTGTATCAGCACAGACTGTTCTACTGCACGGTGCCGGCTAGACAGACAGTTTTGGCAGCTACAAAGCTTTTCTCCAAAAGTATTACAGTCACTGCCTCCCAGGGAGTGAAAGTGGCTGCTTGGAGTGGAGAACAGGTACATCTACACAGGCTTCCCTTCATGAAGCGAGAAAGGGAAGCTTGACTTTGGGTTGTGGGTGCTCCATCTCACTTGTGTTCAGCAAAAGTTACTCAGGGCAGTGACCCATTTCTCTCCCTGGACACCTAAACTCCAGTCCTAACTTCACGTAGAAAGCTGACTTCACCACAAGCCTGCGAGTGAGTGCTGCAGCCAGCCTCTGTTTTGAATGAGGAATTTGTGTAATCTTTCTGTTGTTCTGTAATTTATTACCCGTAGACCATTGCTTTCCCCAGACGGCTGTCTCAGATTTTGATTTTTCTCCAGAGTTCTGCTGGAAGGACTCAGTTTTACAATTGTCTCTTCTTTTATCTACTTGGGTTTATAGTTTCCTGAAGGCTGTTAAGGACTCGCCATTAATCTGACGCCATACATTTTATCTCTTCCACACATTTCTCAACATTTCTGGCCTGCTGACGGCAACATTCCCCAGTTTCCAGCACCGCCATAGATTTATTCTTGCTCTTTTATTTCTTTTGTCAAGACGTACTCAATCAGCCATCTTCAACTGAAAGTAGTAGCCTGATTTTTTATGCCTTTTGTGTCTACAGAATAAGTTTTATAAGTAATCATAGACTGTCAGGGCTAGAAAGGAAATCTGAGATCCATTGCAATCCAATCTTTTTATAGATGAATAGAATAACACCCATGTAAGGCTTCAACAGACTCACCCAAGCTCTACAGCATGGTGGTAGCACAGCTGGGACAAAGAAGGAAGTCACTCATTCCCTGAAGCCTCTGGCCATTGTCTTCCACTCCAAGTTCAGAGATTGTAATAGGGGTTCATACTCTCAGCCCACCTGTGCCCCAGGCTCAGCATCGTTGTCTTGTTAATCAGCTCTTTCCTAAGCTCCTCCAAATGCAAAATAATGGAGGACTAAATTTTCTAAAAGAAATTTCCAACAGATCTGCATGGATTTAAGAGGACCTTCCTTTCACCTACACATTCATGTACTTAGAACTGTCCTTTCCCCAAGTACAGTGAAAAAATCAAGGTTAGACGTCAAAACTGTAAGGAGAAGGGGCTTGGAGAATGCAAGCAGATCTTGCTGAGAAATTATCATGACATTTTCGGGGGGGGGGTATGTATGCGATATGAGTTTCTCCCTCCCCTAGAAGTTCTGGGGTGGGAGCTTATTGTCCATCTTAGTGAAATGTTTCACCTCAAGCATCTGCTTAATTGCACTGATCTACAATCTGTTTCCAGTGAAGCAAAGTAATTAAGTGTTTTAAAATGCTTTCTGAGACTTTGGAAAACTGACCTAAGGTTAATGGTTCATAAACCTCATTTGTGCTTCTATTAGAGAATTTAAAATGTGAGCTGATCTGCGTCTGGACTGGAAAGGAGGAGAGGGCCTCAGAGATCTACTGTGAGACCTGTAGCAGCATGTGCAGCCATGGAATTATCCCTCTTTTGACATATTTAAGGAAGAGAAAGCATAATGCAGGTTCCCTGGCATTATCCCTTAGGAGTTCGATTCAATAGTGATGTCATCTTAAACTTGGAGAGATGTGATGCGTTTTCTCTGTTCCAGAAGCTTCATCTTCTACCCTCTGACATCCTAGAATAGGATTTTGAGCTAGAGTGTCCATTCCTAGCTGGGCTCCTGTTCCTGTGTACTTTTAGACAAAAATGCCTTAATCCCTGTACTTGGCTTCAGAGACTGGGATTTTTCTAGGGGCACCAAGAAAGCCTATCAATATCTCTTCTAGTGTGAGAAATTCATTCCTGTGGCTCACAGAGGCTTAGTTTGGGGATTATAAACTCAAGTGTATCCAGACAACAGACAGGTTACATAAATAAGTCAGGAAAAAGGATGGAGACCAAGGGAGCCAAAGAAGCATATCCTTTTGAAAGGAGGCAGCTGCTTTTCAGTTCCAGCTGGCTGCTGCCATGCACAAATGTGTGCTCAGTTGTTCCAGAAAAATCAGAAATGTAGATACATAATGAAGTTTGACTTTTACTTGGTACGGGTACTAACGGAAAAACTGGGTTGCTTCCAGGTATTAACCATACACGCCTGTGGGCAATTTGTCCCATGGGGTCCTGGTTTGATTCTCCTGAAAATCACTCTCAAAATGCAATGATGAAAGGATTAAAGAAACAACCGCCTGTGGTCACCAAATGGTCAGTGGATCTAGAAATCCTAAACCAGTGTAGCCAGTCTGAAGTTCAAGTCCTTTAGTCCACCCCCATCGTGGCTACCCATGACCTTGGTAAGATGCAGACTCCTATTTATCTGAATTTTGGGTTTAGCTAGAATGGCAGTCACTCCAAGAAAGGGGAGTCCACACTAAGGTGGTTATTCCTAGGGCAGAGGTTCTAAGGAAGTCCAAAAGATTGAACTTCAGAAGTATACACACTCTAATCAATTGTAGTGCAAACATAGGATTATAATACATAACCTTGATCCACAGAGTGCCCAGTACTTGTCAGGATAAGTGAATTATAGACATCATCTTCTTTCATTTCTATGATGAGTTTAGGAGGTACCGCAATGATTCCCCTTTCTATAGATGAGAAAGCAGACTTGGAGAGGTTAAGTATTTTTCACTGGATCTCACAGGTGGTGACATCTAAATTGTGTTAGAAAATGAACTCCCAAGATCTTTGTGTTATTCTTTGTCTGTATTCCCTGAGGATACAGAGGAGAAAATTCAACAACATGTTGAACCGATTTCCCATCCCCATTTCCAATGCTTCCCAGGGTAGGCTTAAAAGTAGGAGAGCAGATGGTTGTTGGGTGGTAGTGGTGTATAAATTTCCTTAAAACCTTCAAGTATATATCTGAAATATACAAAAACAAATTAGGGTGATCAGAAAAATCAGCGTGCTGTAAAAAAGAAAAGAAAAGACTCTTTTGCTTCCAAGATATTTGTCATTATGGGTACTCTGAGACCATATGGATAATGGCAATTTGGTAAGATTGGTAGGATAAAAAAGGCAAGACCACAAAAGGTGTTGAGAAAGCACTAGGTGGGCACTGAAAGCAAGGGCATGGCCATAGGTAGCACGTTGCCCATGCTGGTTGCTGAAGTTTTGAAAAATAACTACTGAGATATATTTCCCATACCACATAATTCACACGTTGAAAGTGTACAACTCAGTGGTATTTAGTGTGTTCACAAGTTGTGCAACCATCATCACAGTCAATTTTAGAACATTTTCATCACCTCAAAAGGAAGTCTGTGATCTCTCTAGCTCTCACCATCCTATTCCCTACCCTCCCTCAGCCCTAAGAAACGACGAATATACTTATTGTCTATATACATTTCCCTAGTCTAGACTTCCTTATGAATGAAATCATATACTATGTGGTCTCCTGTGAGTGGCTCCTTTCACTTAGCATAGTTTTTTCATGGGTTGTTGAGATTTGAATGTCTTTTAAAACTGTCTTCCCTCTCTCGATGGGTTACCCGGACAGATTTCTTCTTTAAATCAAGTCTTTGGTCCTTTTGGGGGGTGTGGGATTGTAAATCACAGCAGCAGCATCCCTGTTTGAAGTCCTTACCAGAAAGGGTTGAATGCTACATAATTTCTTTTCCCTGGGATCTCCAGGAAAAGCTCTGGACTGGGCTACTCCTGGGATTTTCAGGAGCATGAGCCAAAAGGCCTCTGCTGATTCATTTTTACAGGATCAATATCACCAGTCAGATATTCAAGTCTTTGCCCTTTCCTCTCACTCCCACCTTTCCAAGAACTTACTATTTCCAGCACCCAATTAGTCTTTGGAGAAGGGTTATATTTATAAACAATTACACTTCAGACATTACCTAAAAAGTCTCTATGAGTTAGTGAGGCCTGCATGCAGAAACTAGTACCTGTATATTTTTCTAAACAGGATTAAAGATACTATTTGATGCTCCTTCACAGTCTTTTGTTCCATTTTCTGCATTATCTTGAAGAGAATAAACCAATGTAAAAAATATAGAAAATGAGTGAGGTTTTGCTCAAAGAAATGGTGAGAACTGGTCATTTTCAAATGATATTTAAGGACCTAGAAGTAAATTGGAATTATGAAACATTGTAAGTTGTGCAGAGATTTCTAGCTGAGGAGCAACAGAATATGGATTATAAGTAAAAGGATCACTCTGACATCAGAACCTGTTCTTCTTTTAAAGTATATTTTATTGATTATGCTATTACATTGTCCCATTTTTCCCCTTTATTCCCCTCCACTCTGAACCCCTCTCTCACCAGCATTCCCCCGACTTAGTTCATGTCCATGGGTCATACATATAAGTTCTTTGGCTCCTCCATTTCCTATATTACTCTTAACCTCTCCCTTTCTATTTTGTACCCACCATTTATCCTTCTTACTCTCTGTAACCTGTTCTTTAGAATCAAACCAATCTGGATCAAATCTTAATCCCACCATTTACCAGTTGTGTGACATAGGAAAAGTAACTAAGCTTCTCTGAACCTCAGTCTTCTTATCAATAAAATAGAAATAACGTTACATACTGATATTCTGTAGAATGCTTTGAGATCAAAGAATGTTGAGATTAACAACAACCACAAAAACAACCATAAGTACTACTATCAGCAACACCACAATTTTTTGAGCATTTATATGTAGAGATGCTGTTAGGCACTTAAGTTGTTAGTCACTGAACTTAAGGGCTACCTTTCCAACCCCTCCAATAACCTGGCAAGGAATGCAAGATATTTTAACTTTTCCTTCACAGATGAAAAATAAACAGGTTAAATAATTTTCCTCAAATCCTTCAGCAAGTAAATGGTGGAATCAAGTGTCAAAATCAGATATGTTAGTCAAAAAGATGGCATCATACCCAATCATTGTAGCTAACGTTGCTAACAGACAAGTGAAAGTGAGACTCAAGAACATGAAAAAATATATTTTTCATCCAGAAGCCAATCTTTTAAAAGTCAGGCAAACACTGTAAAATTTAAAATAGGCAATTTCACATTTTGATGACTGTGTTTAAAACTAGGTGATATCAAGCACACAGTTTAAATGCCAGTGAAAGGACAAGAGACTATGTCTAGACATCTGGTATACCAGCCTCAGTACATCTGCCTGTTATTCATCCCTCCACCCTACAAGGCAAGCTGAATTTTTAGAAAGAAGTGGTGTTCGATTCCTCTTAAAAGGGGCTCCCAGATATAATCTCCCATTCCTGGAACAGTCCTGTGCCACCCAAGGCAGAGAAACTCTTGTCTTCTGCTCAGCAACAAACACTGGTATTTTCCCAGTTTCTTGCCCTTGAGTTCTTGCAAAGTCATTATAATTTGATTTTTTTAAATAAATCAAATCCTATTTCAAATGCAACTGAAGAACTTTGCTTTAAAAAAAATCTGTCTTGAATCCTCAAAAAATGGAAGACTGCCTTTTGGAACTGAATAACTAATTCTGAAATTATACATTTTTTAAATTCAGAATTTGGTTCACAGCTTTCTGAAAACAACCTTTAAACTTTGAAACCAATTTGAAATTCAAGTTTGTACAGCTGGGTCTTGTGGGCACTCCTTATCACCTTTGCTGATAAGCATTTAAATATATTCATTAACAAAAATAATTGTCACAGTAAACTACATTAACACCTTTTAATTGAATTAGAAATTAGATGGGGGTCATGAATATTTCACTATGGCTCACTGCTCACCTTCCCAATTTCCATCTGAAAAACAAACAAACCCCTCACACAACCATTAAAAGGTAGATTTGCAATGTTCAGGTTCCTGGCCTTTTCTCATAGTTTTGTCACAAAAATCATCCCATTTGTCAAAAGTGAATTTTTAACTTTCATGCTGCTCCTCTGTGCTACCAAGAATGATGCATGGAGTTTTCAATCCCTAGGAAACTTTTGTTTTATTGTTGTTCAAGTACAGTTGTCTCCATTTCCCCCCTACCACTCCTCCCCAACCCAGTCATTCTCACCTCTCACCCTCCATCCTACCCCTCTTTGGCTTTGCCCATGTGTCCTTTACACACATTCCTGACAACACTTCCCCCTTCCCCCCCATTATCCTCTCCCACCTCCCCTCTGGTGACTGTCAGTTTGTTCTTAATTTCAACGTCTCTGGTTATATTTTGCTTGCTTGTTTGTTTTGTTGATTAGGTTCCCCTTATAGGTGAGGTCATACAGTATTTGTCTTTCATCTCCTGGCTTATTTCACTTAGCATAATGCTCTCTAGTTCCATCCATGCTGTCATGAAGGGTAGGAGCTCCTTCTTTCTTTCTGCTGCATAGTATTCCATTGTATAAATGTACCATAGTTTTTGGATCCATTCATTTACTGATGGGCACTTAGGTTGCTTCAAGCACTTGGCTATTGTAAATTGTGCTGCTATGAATATTGGGGTGCATAGGTTCTTTTGAATTGGTTTTTCAGGATTCTTAGGGTATAATGCCAGCAGTGGAATTGCCGGTTCAAAAGGCAGTTCTGTTTTTAGTTTTTTGAGGAAATTACATACTGTTTTCCACAGTGGCTGCACCAGTCTGCATTCCCACCAATGGTGTACTAGGGTTCCCTTTTCTCAACAACTTTACCAGCACTTGCTGTTTGTTGATTTGTTTATGATGGCCATTCTGACAGGTGTGAAGTGGCATCTCATTATGGTTTTAATTTGCATCTCTCTGATAGAAATACAAAGGATTGTAAGAAATTACTATGAAGACTATATGCCAAGAAATTTGAAAATCTAGGTGAAATGGACAAACTTCTAGAAAAGTATAATCTTCCAAAACTGAATGAAGAAGAAGCAGAAAGACCAATACAGACCGATAACAACTGATAAAATTGAAGCAGTAATCAGAAAACTCCCAGCACACAAAAGCCCTGGAGTGGACAGTTTCGCAAGGCTTTCACAAAACATTTAAGGAAGTATTTTGTAGGGAGAATTTTACAAAACATTTAAGGAAGAGTTAACCCCTATACTTCACAGACTATTCCCAAAAATTCAAGAAGAGGGAAGACTCCCAAATTCTTTTTAAAAAGCCAGCATCATCCTAATTCCAAAACCTAATAAAGACACAACAAAGAAAGAAAACTACAGGCCAATATCACTGTTGAATATAGACACTAAAATCCTCAGGAAAGTTTAAATAAACATCTACTGAGTGCAATCCAGAAACTGTTAGTCACACTGCATGCTGAACAGATAAAGCCTTCAAAGCAGAGTAGGGGCTTCTGAAGTAGAGTCCAAGGTTCTCTTCTCAACCTTGGCATAAGTGACAAGTCAGAAAATTCTGTATCATGGGCAGCTGTCTTGTCAATGTAGGACTTTGCTGTTTTAAGCAGTATCCTTGGTCTCTAACCCAGTAGATGCCAGTTATACTCCTGTTACAGTTGTGACAATCAAAACTGTCACCAGATAATATCTGGATATTCAGATAATGTCCCTTCAGGAGGGAAAGACTTCCCCCAGCTGGGAACCACTGATAGAATAATATGGGTTTAATGACTAGTCCTTCCTGATATGTTTGCCCCTTCCATGGCCTCAGGTTTGTACATGTGAAACACAGGCTATCATACCTATTTCACTGGGTTGCTGGGGAGACTTACACAATGTGAAGTGAGTAGAGGCCAAAGCTGGATCAGTGTTCATTCATTATTAGCTGAAGTAATCATAGTAGTACAGTAGCAGAATTCCCATCAAGATCTGAGGGGTTAGGAAGGAGTAGCTCCTCCCTTCTGTTATTCTCCACCCACAGAAGTGCCTTGTTACTGGGCTGAGCCAGTTATTCTCCCTGCCTGCGGACCCAAGGTGGCACCTTCAAAGGCAGCAGTATCCCCTCTTCCTTGAATTGTGAAACGAGTCTTACCCAACCTACATACTTCATGTCCAGTGGGTGGTCAAGGCAAGCACCAGATCTTTTTCCACAATAAATGTTTCAGACAGCATGGTATGTTAAAAAGTAAGAATAAAAAGTGGTGTTTGGAGGTAGGCAGACCTGACTTTTCAAACTTGATTTCTGATTTTGGGAGGTCTCGGACAAGTTTCTTAATCTCTCTGAGCCTCGGATTCCTTAGCTTTAAAATGGAGTCATTGAGAACCATGGCTGTGATGATTAAATGCAATAATGCATGTAGAAGACCCTTAGAGCCGTGTCTGGTACACAGTAGGAACTCAGTAATCAGTAGTGATCATAATTTTCATGATGAAGAATATTATGATACTCTACAGCAGGGTTGCTCAACCTTAGCACTACTGACATTTGGGGCTGGATACGTTTTTGTTGTGCTGACTGCCTGCCCTGTGCATTGTAACATGTGAACAGCATCTCTGGCTAATTTCATACTAGAAGCTCTATCACCAGTTTAATAACCAAAAACCTCTCCAGACATTGGCAATTGTCCCCTGGGGCAGAGTCACCCCCAGATGAGAACTACTGCTCTACAGGAAATGGATCCCCCCTCCCCCTACTCTGCTTGGTCACTGTGTCCTGGGTTAATGTCAGTTCTTCTCGGTGATGTTCCCTGCCGTCCTCATGTTGAATCAGCCACTCCCTTCACTGTTTCGTAATTTTTGTTGGCACATCTGTCTGGTCTGCTAAACTGACAGCCTCTTGAGGGCTGGCTTCCTTCAATATCTATGTCTGTAATTGGCACAGAGTGGAGGGTAGCAGACAGCAGGATAGCGAAGAAAGGAAACTACTATTTATTGAGCACCTACTATATAGCAAGCACAGAGCTAAACAGCTTACAAATGTGATTTCCTTTGATCTTCTCAATCAATTTATAAAGAATGTATCACTGTGTCCATTTTGCCAACGAAGAAACCAAATATGTGAAGAAACCAAATAAGGACCTGCAGTTTAAACCCAAGTCTGAGTGGCCCCCAAACCTCTCCTCTTCACCAAGCATCCCCCAAGAGCAGGAAATGAGGTATCATCCCCCCCATCCATGCTGCATGCTGGAGCCTCCCCCTTCTGTGAGCTCTCTCACATGAACTCCCTGCCCCATGGATGAGAGCAGGAAATTGGAGTGGCATGCCCAAGGTCAGAATTGAATAGAAATGGCTGACCTGCTAGAAGAAACAATCCATTATGGACTTGAAGATGAGGCACTGATCATTTTTCACTCTTACTGAAAAGGTCAACTTGGAGGCAGCGAGACCCAGAGTGAGACCTTTTAGTAATTTCAGAAAGTTCAGCCTGCAGCTTGGGGGCAAAACGGAGGCTGATTCCCACATCATGCTAGCCCCTCTCCACCTCTAGCTCTAAACACCAGCTGGCATCAGGCTTATGTCATCGAACACTTACTTGCCCAGGGTCCCAGGTCCTGGGCTCAGAAAGGAGGTATCCTCCTGGGCCAGACCTCCTCACATCCCCGTGCAGCTCTTCCCTGAGTCAGAATGTCCCTGGAGTTCCAAGATCCCAAGAAACACTGTAAATATACTAAGGGGGACCTACAAAGTGGGCAGCAGGCTCCAAAAGGTTAACATCTTCCTTTTCAGATGGTTACCACAGTTGCTATGGATATCTCCTCCAGGAGGCTTTGCAAGTTCCACATGAAGGGGCTGAAATTAAACTTGGATGAAACAAATCAGGTTGGGCTGCAAATGCTGCGCCTGTTTATTTCTAGGTTGGACAGGGGGCCTGGGCATGCAGATGTATGTATGTGGGGCATTTGGAGCTTCAGTCGCACATGCAATTATGTGTGTGTGCCTTTGCTCTGCGCACAGGCATGAGGAAAGGACCAGACTGTCTGCATATCCCAAAGGACAAAGATTTATTTGATTGTTTCCCCAATAAGCCAGGAAGATACTTGAGGTCAATGGCTGTTTTCATTCATCTCTGCAGCCCCATTAGCATAGAGCCTAACACCCTGTAGGTGCTCAGCAATTGTTTATTGAACAGCTTTGTCTATTTATTTAACATGTACTTTTGAGTGCCTTCTATGGGACATTGTATTACATGCAGAGGTTATTACCACAGCCAACAAGGGGAAGAATCTCTTTCTTCGTGGAGCTAGGATCATGGAGAAGATGAATGATTGATGGATGAAGAAACTCCCAATTGGAAGGTGATATAAGTATCCATTGGTTGATTCATGTGTGTGCATATATGTTTATATGTGCACATGTGTGTTTATAAATAGTAAAAAATGCTTGAAAAATGAAGAGTCCATGAGGAGAAGAGTCAAGGGACAGAAGATAAAGAACGTGAGCTCTTTAAGGAGTCAGACTCTGGGCATTTTAGTCTTGCTTCTACATCAGCTACACATCGTTCAGTCAACCAGAGCCTCAGTTTCCCCAGACTACTCTTTCATTGGATAACTATTTTTTGCACACCTACTGAGTACGCTTTCTAGGCTCTGGGGACACAGCTGAGAGCAGAGCCGACATAAACCTCTGATGTCATGTCATGGAACAATTGTAAGAAAGCACCGTGAGGGTCACAAATGCAGAAGATAAGTGAACAATAGGAGCAATGGCCAGAGGCCCCACAGTGGCCTGGAACACTAGGGAAGGTATCTGAAGGAAGTGAGCTTTAAACCAAGACATGAAGGGTGCATGAGACTCAGCCAGATGGCGAGTGGTAGGAAAAGGATCCCAGGCAGAAGAAAAAGCATGCAGAGTTCTCAGGGCAAGAGTGAGTATGGCATGTTTGAAGAGCCGCAGGAAGTTGAACAGGGCAGCAGCACTGAGTGTGAAGGGGAGAAAAGACTGCATGTATGAGGGTGCATGTGTGTCCTTGTATGTGTATGTAGAATCTTTGTATGGCTATGTGTGTCCAGGCATGTGTGTGTGTGTCCAGACATGAGAGTATGTGTGTTCAGGCATACATGTGTGTATCATGATACAATCCTCACAAAGCTGCTAGCAGATACACCATGACCAGAAAGCCACAGATCGTGGAAGAAGACCTTTTATGGCATAGGTGGCAAACACAAGGCCTGAGGGCTGAATCCGGCCCTCCACCTTGTTTTATCCCACCTGACTGCCGAGCTCTCACTTAACTGTTAAGGAGTAGTTACATTTATACAGTCCTAAAATTACATTCGGCCCTTTGAAGGCAACCACGAGGCTGATGTGGCCCCCAGTGAAAATGAGTTTGACACCCCTGTTTATGGGAACTCGGCAACCACACAGCAAAATCAGCCTTCTCAGTGAATTGCTTTTATAGACAATGTATCGTGTAAGAAAGGTTTTAATTACAGTGAGGCCTCTGAAAAGAAGTCTGTAGGACGCGCCCATCTCTGTGCTCCGCTCAGGCAGAGCTCAGGGCAGGTGGGGCACGTGGGGCCGGGCAACGCGGCAGCCCTCCAGTTCCCTGGCCTTCCAGGCTTGGGGCCCTTCTCACCTGCCTGTTTGGAAATTCATGAAGGATATTCAGGAGATGCTATGAATCCATACAGTGAATGCTCTAAAAAACTGTCCAAACATATTGGCAGTCAAAAAAGTGCAGATGAAAACAAAATACTTTTTTCCTAAAATACCAAAAAGTATATTTTTAAACCATAATATTTAGCTATGGCAAGGGCACAGCATGCCAGGCACGAACGTGAGGGGAGTGTAAATTGGTCTGTATTTCCTGGAGGGCAACTGAACCGTATATATCAGGAACTTTAAACTAGACATACCTTTGGATTCAGCATTTCCATTTCCAGGAACTTAGCCAAAGGAAATAATCACTCAAATGGGTGGGTTAAATGCAAAAAAAATTGCTCTTCAAAGTATCATTTATAATAGGCAATGCTTGTTATGATAGTGAAATCCTTCCTGAGCTCCCATAATTGACCTTTAAAGGCTGAGAACAAGAAGAGAGCGAACATCCGGCATTTTAAGTACGGCGACACCACTGTTGGGCAGGTTCGAGGCAGGAGTGTGCTGGTAAATACTTAACAATCAGCTTTGGGGTGAGGGTTGGGGCAGTTGGTCAGATAACACCAATTTCCATGGCATAAATATTGCCACCAGGGCTGGTTTTCAGGCACAAATATGCCCTCCCTGACATGGTGTTCAGGAGGGAGACTAACAATTGGGACTCACAAGCCAGGACAAGAGGGCTTCAGCAGATCCTGGGTGGAGGGACTACTTCAACAGAACCAGCACTGATCCTTTCTCCCTGAGCCCCACACAATATATCAAAGGACCGGGAGGGAGAGGGAGGTCACCTCTGGGGAGGTACAATGTTGGTGAAGACAGATTCTCTCTACCTCTTCTCACTTCTGAAAATGAGGTGGGCATGGGCCGCCAAGAGTTCATTAAGTTTGGAGGCATTTATGAGAAAGTCCCTCCCTGCTTGCTGACCAATTCTAGTGCTTCCTGAGCTGAAGGGCAAGGCATTGAGATGCTGCAATGGTACAGACTAACCAGTAGACAGAGAAGACAAGAACCACCCTGGTATCTGAAATTCCTCTTTCCCAAAATGGAAGGGGTCGGGGAGGAGGCTTTAAGGAGCCTATGAGATTAAAACTGTGAAAGGACAAAAAACTGGGACTTAAAAACCACGGTGAGAATCATTCATTCATTCATTCATTCATTCATTCATATCCTCACCTGAGGGCATTTTTTCATTGCTTTTGGAGAGAGAAACATCAGTGCAAGAGAGAGGCATCAATTGGTTGCCTCCCAATTGATGAGCACCTGGACTGGGGATGGTACCCACTCAGGCTGGGAATTGACTCTGCAGCCTAGGTACGTGCCCTCACCAGGAATGAAACCTGCAACCTTTTGGTTATGGGACAACACTCCAACCAAATGAGCCACACTGGCCAGAATCCAAGGTGAGACTTTTCATACCACAATGTGTCTGGTCGATCTAGGTCACACATATCCTGGAGGAAGCCCACTATGTAGGTAATAAGAAAGGAGAATTTTGAAAGGGCAGAGTTAGTAGCAATTACTGGAAAAATAAAATTCTTTTATGCTTGTCCATCAGTGACTTCAGACTTGTTAATCGAATGGGTCACACTTTTGAAATAATTTAAGTATTCATCTAGTAGGAATTAAACACAACATAGTACCTCTGTTTAATGGAGCAGCATGCAGTCACTCAAAGGTCTTTATAATCTCCCCCCACCCTTCCTCCTTCCCTCTGTGTGTACACATGCAGGCATGTGTCTACATAACATTAATAATATAATTCAAATATCGCACAAAAAATCACTGGTACATGCTTACTGGGGGGGTTAAAATTAAATTCTATATCCTTTTTAAAAATTAATTAAATTTTTTTAGAGAGAGGGGAAGAGAAGGAGAAAGAGCAGAAGAGAAACATCAGTGTATGGTTGCCTCTCATGCGCCCCCTACTGGGGACCTGGCCCGCAACCCAGGCCTGTGCCCTGACTGGGAATGGAACTGGCAACCCTTTGGTTCATAGGCCGGTGCTCAATCCACTGAGCCACACCAGCCAGGGCCAAATCCTATATTCTTATTTTAACTAGACAGTTACTAACCTATAAGTTTAAGGAAGTGTCTTTCCCATCCGTCTACTATAATGTGGCCGACACTAGAGAATTAGAAACCACACGGAGCACAGATGGTCCCTTACTGAACGGTGGCTTGACAGCAATTTTTTGACTTTACAATGGTATGAAAGCGATATGCATATTAAATTATGAGACATTCAAAACTGTATTATAAAACAGGGTTTGTGTAAGATGATTTTGTTCAACTGTAGGCTAATGTAAGTGTTCTGAGCACATTTAAGGTAGGTTGGTTGAGCTATGATATTCACTAGGTGAGGTGTATTAAATGCACTTTTGATTCATGATATTTTCAAATTACGATGGGTCTATTGGGATGTTACCTCATCATAAGTTGAGGAACATCTGTATGTTATTCATACCATAGTTACCAGCATGGAAATACAGCTACGATAAATTGGTAAGTGAAAATAAAAAGCAATTCACAAATCATTATGTACAATATAATCATACTTTTGTAAAAGGATACAGGTTTATAACTGTATATATAGAAATGCACACATTAAAATATTAAGAGTGGTTGGACTGAGTAGTGTACAGAGACCTTCATTTAACCATCCCTCAGCCTTGCCATTATTTTATTAATGGTCATTAAGTTCTCACCAGGAATTAGAGACACTGCTAGGCACTTATACTTTTCAGTTTTATCTAGCAATCTGCTCTATATAGCTTTTCCTACAACCAGCATATATTTTTGAATCAGAGCAGGGAAATAGGGCCTTTTCTTGCTGAAAATGAAGTGCTTAGCACATAGTACTTAGAACCTAGTGGTTACTTGGTGGTGGTGACCATATCTTTTTATCATTCTGTGAATCTTGGGACTTCATCTACCGTAACTTCTTGAACAAATGTCATGATAACAGTAATGACAACAAGTATTTATACAGCGTTGATTGTATGCTGGCACTGTTCTGAGATTCATCTTATTTATCCTCACAATAACTATGAGGTAGTTATTATTCCCATTCTACACATCAGCAAACTGAGGTATAAGTACAGTTTCTGCGGCATTAGATCACCTCCCAGCCTAGAACTCAGGACTCATTTCTCTATCCCAGGACCTATTCTGATGGGAACCATGCACGCACCGTGCACACGCAGCTCGCGCATGCACATATATGCACATGCATGCATACACACACCCATGAAGCATTGGGACGGGGCTGGCCTGGGTTACTGCGGGAGACTCAGACCATCAGAGGAAAAGGCAGTGTAATGCAGACAAATGTGAAATAATAAGTCTGGAGCCAATGAACCGAAAGAGAGGGAGAACACACATTAAATATGAAAGTCATGAGTCCCTGTAGCCTGGAAAAGGAATTCGAGGCTGCTGTAAAAGAGAATTGTTGAAGTTGTCAGAACCTCGTAGTGGCAGAGCAAAGTTGGGAGTCAGGAGTCCTTTGTCTACCCCTGTACTCTCCACCTCCACAGATGGGGGGGCCCCAGAGGCGGGAGTGTATGTTCTGAGCTGTGCGCAATGCTGATGCTTTCCAAAGCAAGATGCTGCTTTTGAACGCCAAGCATGTATACTGGGGCGCAGTCTAGCAAGGGGTGGGATGGGGTGGGGAGGAAGATGAGTTTCGGGAAATCAGAGTAAAGGGTGTCATGGAGGCTGGAGAACAGGAAGAAAGGTGAAACAGGTGTGAATTTCAGATGGTCAGGATACACTGAATGTATCCAAGAGAGCTAAGACTGAGAGGACTCAGTCATATAGGACAGAGGAAAGTCTACTGTGGCAATAGTGTGTGTTTCCATATTTTAAGACTTGAGGTGCTTTAAATCACCATGTTGAGATAACCTGAGGTCTGGAGCAGGGAAGACTAAGGACAAAGGCCTTCCAGAAGACAGGAAAACAGGGTCAGCTTCCCCAGACAACGCAGGGACAAAACTGTTCGTGGTTGGGAGGGTAGAGATTCTGAGTGTGGTGTGATGGTTGTAGGTGAAACTACACCAGAAGGCATTTCTGAACCCAAAAAGCAGATGGAGATATAAACAGCAACAGCTAATTCAGTCTTCACATTTAGGAGATTGGCATTACTATTCCCACACTACAGGTGAGGAAACTGAGGCATCCAGAGGTTAACTTACTAACATCTAGCCACCCAACCAGTAGGTAAGTGACAGAGCTGGGATTCAAACTGAGGTCGCCTGGCTCCATTATGCGAGCTCTTAACCACTACACTGGTAGATGGAATAAACCTGTAAGAAGGGCTCCAGAAAACGCTAACTCTTTGGTGCCAAATAACATTGTTGTGGATCACTGAGTTCCAAAATAAGGCAGAGAGGAAAGAGAAAAATTCTCTCCTAAACCACAAGCTACCTTTGACATCCAAAGGCTTGGGATGATGAACATCAGAGCTAGAGGGACCCTTTGGTGCCCAGATGTGAGGCAGAGTCACCGGGGGAGGAGAACCCTGTGTCAAGAATGACTGCTGCCCAGCAGAGCAGCACAGGGGGTCATGAAAACTATAGGAGAGAATGCATTCTGAGTCTGGAGACGCCTGGGGGGGCCAGAGTTGCTGGGGAGAAATTTACATCAAGCCAATATTCTTAACCTAAATAGGTATGCTGGAGGAGGCTGGGGCATTTGGATTGCCCAGAATGGTAAACTTTGTAAGAAATTGTAAACATTTCCTTCTTCTTAGTGACTTGTTACACAGAGGCAAGGTACTATTTTCCTGGATAGCAAACATGGCTGGGCAAGTCCATATTACTCCGATTTCAAGAATGTTTCTATTAAGGAAAGGAAGACTCAGGATGCTTTGAGCAGGGAAGAGATTTCAAGGTGACCTTGTGGAAGTAGCCAGTATTATGAAATGGTTTTGATTGAGTGGAACAAGATAAGCTGTTCGTGTTGTGAAAGGGTTCAAAGCCCTGGACACCAGCTGAAATAAGAAAATTCAATTTCTGGCATAAGATTGTACTTTGTCTGCTTTAGAGAAGAATACACACATCCACCCCCACCTCCCACTAATGAAAGCAGAGTGTTCCTCTGTGGTAATCCTGTTATAGACAGGCTTGTAAAGCAGGTTTGCAACAGTGCAGGTGACATGGCCTGCAGGTATTCGGAAATAGGATTGCTGCTTCTGTCCGGGTTCCTCCTTGCAACCTCTCACATGGCAAGGACTGGGACTAGGGATGGTCCCAGGGTTATTTCGATATTCTGTTTTATTTTGTTCTTCCACAAAGGCAACACAGAGAACTCCTCCATGTTTATTTAAACAGTGCTGAGCATAGAACTTTCTGCAGGGATGGAAATGTTCTGTATCTGCACTGTCCAACATGGCTACCACTAGACACACATGGCCACTGTGCCCTTGAAGTGTGGTGAGTACCATGGAGAAACTCAATAACCACATTTGGTTCATGGTTATCTCTTGGAATAGCACAATACTGAAAGACTGAATGAAAGAGGATGAGCCTCAGGCTCACCCAAATGGGCTTGAATTCGGCCTCTATCATTTAACTAGCTGTGTGTCTTTGGGCAGGTGTCTAAATGGCTCTGATCCTAGTCCCTTCACCTGAAAAATAGGGATGATAGTATTTACTTTGCAGGATTGCTGTGAAAACGTGTTACATATACAGACTACACTACACGGCAGGCCGTGTGCTGTTAAATCATAGCTGCAGGTATTAAGTAATAAACATGGCTGGTGGCTTTGCCACTGGCTTGAGACTTCTAAGTTGTAAACATGGGCTCTTGCAAACACAGATGGAGCAAAGTAAAGAGGAATGGAGGGTTTCATCTGTATTTTTCTGTGGAAAAGGCATTAGAGCGGAGTGGGAAGTGATTAGGATCCTGCAGGGGCCAATTAGCAGGACAAGTTCAGATTCAGGGTTACCCCCCATAAGGCAGCAAATGGGCTCAGGTACAGGACCACAAGTAGGACTGGGGATGGCTGCCTTTCCCCACCCCAGGTCCGCCCACCACTGATTACATCCGTGGTCAGAAGAGGCCCCTCTCCCAGGGGCTGTCCATGCTCCTAGAAATGACAAAGATGAGAAGCACACTGAGACAGAGAAAACGGAAAGGGGAGCGGGGAGAGGGAACTTGAGATAGACACAAACATGGGGAAAGATGCAGAGAGGGGACAGAGACAGGAAACAAGATGGAAATAGATAGAAGTGCAAACATCAAAGAAGCAAAGAGACAGAAAGACAGATACTACACAGCCAGAGGGGAGCAGAGAAAAGCAAGACAGAGGCAGGGACACAGAGGTTGTCATGGGAAAGACAGAGGCAGAGAGACAGAAACAAACAAAAAAAAGTGTCTGAGCCAGACAGACACAGAGCAAAAACCAAGAGCTAGAAAGCCAGTAACACACACACGCGAGTGCGCACACACATTTACTGAAGGAGAGAGACTAAGAAAGAGGAGCAAAACATAGAAAGAGAAAAATGAAAGACTGAGAGAACAAGGCAAAGAGGAAAAGCTAGGAAAGGCACAGACAGAGAGGCATGGAAAACGCCCAGAGATGCCTTGACCGGGTGGCTCAACTGGTTGGTCATTGTCCAGGAGAACAAAAGGTCACCGGCTTGATCCCTGGTTAGGGCACATGCCTGGGTTGTGGGTTTGATCCCCAGTCCAGGTACGGAGGAGAAGCAACTGATTGATGTTTCTCTCTCACATCGATGCTTCTCTACCTTTCTCCTTCCCTTCTCCTCTCTCTAAATCAATCAATCAATCAAATCTAAAAAAAAAAAAGGAAAGGAAAGGAAACACCCAGAGACCACAGCTGAGAGAGGAGTGGACAGCAGGATGGAAAACAGTTTTTCAGAGAAAAGTCAAGAAAAGGGGGAACACAGATAATGCTGGGAGAGAGGTGGGGTGGCATCGGGGTGGGGTCATAGGGCAGGGGAAGAAGCGCGGACGGGCTCTCCTGCAGACGGGCAGGTGGAAATCAGCTACTGGAGCTGGTGATGCTCTCGGTCCAGTAGCTTCCTCACCGCAGCAAGGAAAGGGCTTGGAGGCCGCAGAGGTTTCTAGAGCCACTGCCTGCTGCCCTCCCTCCCTCCATCTTCCTCTCCAGTCGTTAATCTTAGAGGACAGGTTGGTCTTTTATTAGCTGTCTCCAAGGGTCAGCTGAGAAGTATCTGTGGAGATACCAGTTCAGAATGTCATTTGTCATGGGAGCCTTGATGGGTGGGCAGCTGCATTGATTCGGCCCCATCCTGGCTTCCTGTGAACTTACGAGGTGAAAGCAGCTCTTAACCTTTTCCCTAAATGGAGCTTGAATTCCTTCAGTTGCGCATCAGGGCAGGGCTGCAGGGAGAACAGGAAACAGTGAGCAAGGGATGGTGGTGCGGGGACTCCTCCGAGGAAAAAGTGGAGGTGCGCGCCTTCTCCCTGCAATGCCTTTCTCCCTTAGAACACTTCTCAACCTTGCCTGCATGCTAGACTCTCCTGGAAGCCTGAGGTTCTGACCGAATTGCTCTAGACTAGGGCTCAGGCACTGCATTTCTGGAAACTATCCTTAGGTGATTCTAATGAGCAGCCAGGACTGAGATCCTCTGGGCCAGATCCTCCCCTGCCTGCCTGCCTCCTAGAGGTCTTCCCTGATCAGCCCCCTCCCACCAGCTCTCTGTGCCAGTGCCCGACTCATTGTCTACACAGCATTAGTAGTTATCCAAAATAGTAATTAAGAACCTGGACTCTCAAATCACAGTATGTGGGCTTGGATCCCTGGGCCACCACTCAATATCTAGCAGAACTTGGGCTAGTCATTTATTCCCTGTGCCTCCACTTCCTCTTCTGTAAAATGGGATTTTCCTTGTCATCACCCCATTTTAGAGATGAGGAAACTGAGGCCCAGAGAGAGTAAGACATTTAACCAAGGGTTTAGGTTTAACTTGGACAGTTTCCCCTGGTGCTTTGGGGGTACAGGGTAGGCAGTCTGTGCAGGAAGCTAGGCAGGGGCCAGGCAGTAGGCCAGTTCGACACTGCGCTGTGGAGCGTGAGTAGAGGTCAGTCACAGACAGGTGCTCTGGTCAGAGGGAGCAGCATGTGCAGGGGCAGGAAGGAGCATGGAGCTTCTGGGAAAGGTACAAGGTTCAGGGTGGCGAGGGTGTCACGTGGGGAGTGGGAGAGGTGAGGCGGGAAAGGTGACCAGGGTCAGGACTCATGGGCTCTGGAGAGAGTGTGAAAGACTGAGGTGTTATTCCAGATTTTATTCTCTGTCCACATAGGGATGGAGAGAACACAAATCCCTGATTTGCAGGCCTTGGGTCCTTCCCACAGACCATGATCTCACTCTTGATCACGGGCAATTGTGACCTCGTGTCCAGGGTGGTTGAATGAAAAGCATCTGGCATCAATCCACTCTAATCTGGATTAGAAACCCAACTTCCCCACTCTGCAGCTGTGACGTTGGGTAAGTGCTGCAACCTGAATCCGCCTTGGTTTTCTCCATTGCAAATCCAGGTCACACAACCCCCTCAGAGGCCTGGTGAGGACTGGCCAAGATGAGATGTAAAACGCATCATGCATACTACCTGCCTCAATGAAACAAATACTGATCTTTGTGGACACTGAAACGCAGGTCTTGGTATGTGTCAGTGCAGAGAAGTACCACAGGTGGGGACTATTCCTCTTGGGATGAGGAGAGAGAGAGGGAGGGAAGGAAAAAGGATGGGAGGACCAAACCTCCTGGTTTCCCAGGAGCTGATGGGTTTCCTTGTATAAGTGACTTTCTGTAGTAAAGGAAAACTCTAAGCAAAGTGGACTTAGTCACCCTAAAGGAAGGTCTCTAGGAGTACTATTTCATTCTAGAAAAACAAAACAGTCAAAAAGAAAACAAAGAAGCAGATTCAAACTACAGCACAATTGACTGAGTCTAGATCACATACAGGACTGAGTCTAGATCACATACAGGACAAAACAGTCAAAAAGAAAACAAAGAAGCAGATTCAAACTACAGCACAATTGACTGAGTCTAGATCACATACAGGACTTCATAAGGCAAGGGTGGGCATGCTCTTTAGTAACCCAGAGGGATGCTCCGAGCCCAGGACAGGGCATGAGAAATTCTGAAGCGTTGCTTTGGATGAAATGTCTGCAGCGGCTGCTGGTCACTCCCTGTGATGGGTTCAGCTCAGTCTCCACTCATCTGTGACCATCATCCCCCACAGAGCCTATAGCACATTTCCAAATTCCAGCCAGCAGACGACACTCAGCCTGATTCTAACCCAGCAGTTGAGGGGAAGGCATGTGTTTGGTGACATATGGCCTAGTCCCGGAGAAAGTGTTCTGATAGAAAGATTCATGTTAGCCATCCAGGTTTCAGACACCAGGCCTTAACTTTCAATTCCTGGAGCCCTGTGGCACACCCCTCTTACTTGCCCAATGGCATTTGTGTCTGGTCTCAGGTCGGGCAGATTTACAGCACGTTATCTGCAAGGGAATGTCACAGTGGATTGTGCGTCAGAGGAAGGAGAGCGGTTAGAAAAGGAGGCTGCAGGCGCTGGGTGATTTGGAACCCCCCTCTAACCTGCTGTGAGATGCAGGGTGGGGCAGGGGCAAGGCTGACCCTGCAACCACTGCCTGTAGATGGAGCTGAAACCAGGACAGGCGAAGTGCAACATAGCAAGCGAGGGTGTTTCAGTAAAGCAGGAGCATTCTGGGCTCCCACTTAAGCGCACAGAGAGCTGCGCATGGTCACTGCTCCAGTGGGGGACAGTAGCACAGCGCCCCTGCCTGCACGTATTTCCTCATCTGTGGGACCACCGTGCCAGCGTGTTCCTGGCGCGCAGCCTCAGGGCCTTGCCTGCGGCGGCACTCGCGCAGGTCAGGGGCAGGCTCGCAGGGTACCACAGCCTCCCCGCCTAACTTCAGGCCCCAGGGCAGGGTCATTAAGGGCACAAATTTCAACTTATTGTCTTCGACTTGATACTATGAAAATTTTCAAATATTCAGCAAAGCTGTAAAAGTAATGCAATAAAGATTGCTTAGATTCAAAAGCTAATATCATTATTTTTATTACCTGTCTCTATCTACTTGTGTTTATACATGTGTATTTTTTCTGAGCTATTTGAAGTCACAGATACCATGACTCTTCACTTTTTTAAATGAAGATTTTATTTATTTTTAGAGAGAAGGGAAGGGGAAAATGAGAGGGGAGAAACATCGATGTGAGAGAGAAACATCGCATGGCTGCTTCTCACACGCCCCCAACCAGGGACTGAACCCACAACCCAGGCTTGTGCCCTGACTGGGAATCGAACTGGTGACCTTCTGCTTTGTGGGACGACACCCAACCAACTGAGCCATGCCAGTCAGGGCAACTCTTCACACTTTAATACGTCAGTCTCCTAAGAGCAAGGCATTCTCTTACACAACCACATCATCATTATACCAAAGAAAGTAAAGAGTCCATAACATCTCACGTCCAAATGCAAATTTCCTCATTTGTCCCAAGAGTGCAATTAAAAAAATTTAAAACCACTATCCAATCAAGGTTCATGCACAATATTTGTTTATTGTCTTTGCTGTGTCTTTTAACCTAGACACACCACTGCCACCACCAACGTATACATATTTTTGTGAAATTAGATTCATGTTTTACCTTTTCAGCAAAAATCCCTTACGGACCATGCCCTGTACTTCATCATGCACCACAGCAAGAGTATATCACTTTAGGGCACCCCACGATCAGGGAAGAGAAGCTTGTCATTTGGTTAAGGTGGTGACCCAGGCTTCCCATTGTGAAGGCACTCTTTAGAACTCATGCCCTTCACTTCAGAAAGGCGTCCACGGGTGAGGCCTTGGCACTGGGCACAATTTCTGTTCCCTGACAACTTTGTCTTGGCAGTGACACATCCATTGTTAATTCTTGCCTGATTATTAAAGAGGAAGTTTAAAAATGTTACTTTTTCTAAGTCTTCCACTTGGTTACTCCTTCTACATTAGTTGGTATTCTTCTTAAAGAAGCTCTTTCTGTTTCTCTCTTCCCTTCTCACTCCCTTTGTCCCTCTCCTCCAATGTCTGAAGAGTCTTTGAACTCATGGAATTTTAGTCATTCAACATACACCAATCAACTTCTATCATTTCCCATGCTAACATTGTCCCAAATTTGGCCATTACAAGTCCTATAGAGCTAGATTCAGGGCTCTTGACAGGACTCTAACGTTTGTGACACCTCCTTGCTTCCAGGAACAACTGGTTGACCCAGGCTCACTTGTACTTTCCAGCCCCAGCCCTGGAATTGGCCCTTAGTGGGAGGTGGTATTTTCCAAACCAGATCTGGGCTCCAGGCATGAGAAGCATAGATTCTGCTGCCGGACAAGTTGGGTCTAAATCCTAACTCTCCCACCTACTAGCTGTGTGGCCTCTGACAAGTCCTCACTGCCCTATGCCTCAGTTTTCTCATTTGAAGAATGGGGATAATAACTCTACATCCTACCTTGTAAGATTATTAAAGGATTCCCTTGGTTCATAGTTATAAAGCTGTCCCAGCAGCACATGGCATACAGTGAGTGCTGCCCAGATGTTTGCTAAATACATAATGCTGCAGTTTATGCAGATGGAGGGAGGGCATGGAAGAGACCCTCAGGCAGTCAGAGGCAGGAGAGGAACTTTTAAAAAATAATTATTCTATTTAATTAGGATGAGCATAAGTAAAAATATCATTATATTTATTTTTAGTCTCTCTTTTCATTCTGTTTAATGGCAGGTGATGCTGATTTGACATTTGGAGTCTTGAAACAAAGTTTCCTTTTTTAAAAAGTAAATTTTTATTGAAGTAAAACATAGATGCAATATAAAATTACCTTTTAAAATAAATGTGTTTAAAAAATCAAATGAGTCAATTAAAAAAGTGATTAAATTTTAATTGCTGTGGAATGCAGATCTGTCAAAAATTAATGGCATGAGAGTGACCAAGGTTTGGCCAAGACTGTAATAAAGTTGCCTGGGGAGAATCCCTGCTCCTGTTGTTGGGAACAATTTTAAATTTAAAATTGAAATAATTTTAATATTCTATGGTTACTCGTACTATGATGTCCTCTAATATCTGGGTCCATCAGGGCTGAGAAACGAACTAGACAGCATAAAAGATTTCCAGTTATGATGGAAACAGAGCTTAAAAGTTAAACATTTCTGACCCTATTTATTCACCTCCATAATGATATTAATCCTCCCCACCCACATTCCTGTGATGGTAGGTGGGTGAAGGGAGGGCTGCCGTTTTGAGGAGAACTGCTCCTGAGAGAAGATCATATATGCTCTGCTGGGGCTTCGCGTGATTTGCAAATGCCTTGATCGGAAATGCTTATCTCTAACCCAGCAATGGAGACCATAGACTGCCTGGCAGAGTCTCTGCATGGAATGAACTCTCCCTTTCCAGCCACGGTGGCCTTTGACCTACTTCCTTTTGTTGTTCCCAAGACCCCAAAGAGCCATGACTACTATGATTCACTGACCAGTAAGCTCACAGCAATCTAACAATGATGTTAGTCAAGAACCCAGGATGGAAAGAGGCAGGAGTCAAGAATAACCACGCACAAACAGAAAAAGCCAAAGACAAGGAGGAGAGTCTGGAGTGGGGTTTGAGTCATTAACCCAAACAGTCTGCTTAACACTTTGATATCTGACTCATCAGGCTTTTAAATATTTCTATTTCTACTTTTTATTGAATTTATTGGAGGTGGCATTGGTTAATAAAGTTATATAGGTTTCAGGTGTAAAATGCTATAATATATGAACTGTATATTGTATTGTGTGTTCACCACCCCAAGTCAAGTCTCCTTCTATCACCATTTATCCCTCCTTTACCTTCTTCCACCTCCCCTACTGCCTTTCCCCTTTGCTAACCACCATCCTTAAACTGTGTCTATGAGGTTTTTTTTTGCTTGATCCCTTCATCCAGCTCTGCATCCCTGCTCCTCTCTGACAGCTGTCAATCTAGTCTGTTCTCTGTGTCTATGGCTCTGTTTCTATTTTGTTTATTGCAGCATTGTTTACAATAGCCAAGATTTGGAAGCAGCCCAGGCGCCCATCAGTAGGTAAGTGGATAAAAAAGCTGTGGTACATTTACACAAGGGAATACTTGGTGGTAAAGAAAAGAAGGAAATCTTACCCTTTGTGACAGCATGGATGGACCTGGAGAGCATTATGCTAAGTAAAATAAGCCCGTCAGAGAAAAACAAGTACCATATAATTTTACTCATACGTGGAATCTAATGAACAAAATAAACTAACAAGCAAAATAGAAACGGAACCATCCGTTTTTTAATGGACAACTATTATATACCAAACATTAGGGAGAAATAAAGACACTTTGTGCAGCATGACCTAGTGATTCCAGCTGCTGTGAATACCATTAATTGCCAGTCTTTTCACTGATGGCCCTGGCTGGAAATAGGTTTTAATCAGGTGGCAATTTCTGGATCTTTAAGAAACCATTGTATGGGCCAGCCATGGTAAAGTGATTATTTCTAGAAATTTGAAAGTCATTAAAATGGGGCGGTTGCCCTAGCCTAATTCTTCCCCTCCTTCCCTTACCCTTTCTCTTTTCTTTTCTTTTTTTCTTCTCTTATTTCTTCTCTTTTCTCTCCCTCTCTCTCTCTCTCACTCTTTTTCCTTCTGTAATTTAATTTATTCTCATGCAATTCCAAAAACAGGCAGTCTCTTCTCTGTGAAAGTGATCTAATCCAGATGTATTGGAACTGTCTCCAGAGCACATGGCAGTATACAGTGTATGTAAAATGACAGTGTTTTCTAGACCAAAAATTGGATGTACAATCTGCCAAAAAATAAGTGCCTGTGGGGACAGCAAGATGGACTATTTTTAAGTTGGACCCCCCTAAAAATCTGGGGCATAAGCTTTTGACAATCACCAGGTTTACTCTAATGTATTTTGCATAAGCGATTTCAGCATCTGTTTCTGCGAGTTCCTCACATGTCCACAGTGTCCGCCAGCAGTTGTTCATATGTGCTCTATGATAGGTGGGGTTGGGGGCTCTGAACCCAGGAACTCTCTCGTGTGCATGGAATACAGCACTGGGCATGAGATAAAGGCAGAGCTCTGTAAAGAGGTGTAGGACTGAGTGGGATGTCCTAGTTTTCCCTCCTCTGGGTCCCTGCACTGAAATAATCAGCAGGTGGTTTCTCAAGTCAGATGTCTTTATAGAATGCTACTGGCCTGGACAAAATTTTTAATTAAAATTTTTTAATTTTTATTAAAATAACAAAATAATTAAGAATAATAGAATCCAATTATGGAATGAGATCTACCAAACTGGTGGACGTATACTCCTGTCAACCTCGTGAACAGCTAGGGATATAGAATTCAGGACAGCCAGGCTGCATGAGAATGGTATTGTGAGGGAGGGATGGGGGGCCCCGTATGCCTAAGTGGGCATTCAATAAAAAAAAAATAAGTGACCAAAATAATTTCTCTATGTCTTCTATTTGGAATGCTGAAAAACAGATCTGATTGGCTCAGCCTGAACCACAGACTGATTCATCTTGGATGAAATGGTCCATCCAGCTATAGCCACGGGGTGGATCATACAGTATATATTGAACTATCTCTGATACAGGGTCTGTGACAGGTGGAGACTACCAAAGGAGAAACATACTCACCAGACATCTCCAAACTTGACGTCAGCCTCCAGTTCTTTGCTAAGTGGCGGGATTCTTAATCAGTGTGGCTAAGAGAATTATCCTGGTCTGGTCTGAATGGTCTTTAGGAGTTTCACATTGTTTTGGTCTATATTGGAATAGTCATGTCTTGGTTTACAATAAAAGCCCTAAGCTTTGCTTCTGAATTTACTTACAGGCATTTATGTCTATGGCAGATACTGTTTCTTCTGAATACATTTCTTGTAGTATTACATTCTCTCTCTCTCCCATGATTCAAATGCCCTATTGCTGTACTTTTGTTCTCTTCAGCATTAGAGTCTTTCCTGCAGAATTAGTATTCAGATGATGCTTTCCACCAAATGTGGCCAGTTCTCCCCTGGGCTGCACAGAGAATTGCACTGCCTCACCCTCCTGAGGTTAGAAGTGGTCATGTGACTTGTTTTGTCAAATGAAATATGAGCAGAAATAGAACATGCTGCTTCTGAGTGGAACCTTCAAGAGCCCAAGTGTAATTTTCCATGTACTTTTCCTCCACCATGAGGCCGGCAACACTCCAGAACAGCTGCCCCATCTACTTGGGTGCTGGGGACAGAAGCACAAGCCTTGGCTGATCCTTGACAGACTTCTGTTCAGGCTATGGAGATGTGGGGTTTTCTGTTTCTACAGTGTAACTTAGCTCCTTCTGACCAAGATTGTACATATGTGCAAGGTAAAACAGTTTCTTTCATGAATTTATTCATCTATCCATCCATCTGTTCAAACATATAGTGTGCACTTGTTATGCAAAATGTATTTGAATCAGAGAGAAACAGAATTGATTGAAAAGTGATATCAGTTCTGGTCAAGATGGAGGCGTAGGTAGACATGCTTCGCCTCCTTATGCAACCATAGGAAGAATTACAACTAGATCTCAAAAAATTAAACAAACAACAACAACAACACTCAGAACCATCAGAAAATCAAGCTGTATGGAAGTCTGACAACCAGATTTAAAGAAGCCACATTCATCCAGGCGGGTAGGAGGGGCAGAGACACGGAGACAGAGCCATGGAGATGCAGTGTGGCATGGAGAGGAGGCGGCAGTGGTGGGACAGATGATCCCACATTCACATACAGTAGATAAGAATTGGGAGGGACACCTTGGGAGTGAGCAATTCCAGCCCCAGGCCAGACCACATAGCCCAGGGTTCCAGTGCCAGGAAGATAGATCCCCATAACTTCTAGCTGTAAAACCAGTGGGGATTGGGGCTGTGGAAGAAGCTGTTGGATTTTCAGGAGTCAGCTTAAAGCACCTACATACACTTAGAACACACACAAACCCACCCACTCTGGGATTCACCACTAGGGGAACAGCTGGAAGGACACCAGTCACATATGGGAAGTGGGTGAAGTGACTGGAAATGGGGCAAGTGCCAGGCAAACCTCCAGAAGCCAGGCAGTGGCATTGTCCCCTTTCTGAGTCCTCCCACACACAGAGCCACAAAGGAGTAGAGTGTGTTTCTCTGCCCTGGTGATTACCTAAGGCTTCACCCCACACAATTTACAGGTGGTTTTTATACAATAGAACACACTACTAAGTCAGGGAGTCAAAGCAGCTCTACCTAATACTCAGAAATGAACACAGCGAGACTGACAAATAGAATAGACAAAGAAATATGGCCCAAATGAAAGAACAGAACAAAACCCCAGAAAAACAACTAAATGAAATGGAGATAACCAACCTAACAGATGCAGAGTTTAAAACACTGGTGATTGGGATGCTCAAGGAACTCATTGAGTACAACAATAACATTAAAGGAAGAAATGAAGGTCACACTAAGTGAAATAAAGAAAAATCTACAGGTAAAACATCAGTGGAGGGGAGGAAGTCAGTATTCAAATCAACAATTTGGAACATAAGGAAGAAATAAGCATTCAACCAGACCAGCAAAAAGAAAAAAAGGATTTAAAAAAAAAGCAAGGATAATATAAGGACCCTCTGGGACATCTCCAAATGTACCAGCATCCAAATATAGGGATGCCAGAAGGAGAAGAGGGAAAGAAAAAAATTGGAAACTTATTTGAAAAAATAATGAAAGAAAACTTCCCTAATTTGGTGAAGAAAATAGACATGCAAGTCCAGGAAGCACAGAGAGTCCCAAACAAGCTGGACCCAAAGAGGACCACAGCAAGACACATCATAATTAAAATGCCAAAGGTTAAAGAGAAAGAGAGAATCTTAAAAGCATCAAGAGAAAAACAGAGAGTTACCTACAAAGGTGTTCCCATAAGACTGTCAGCTGATTTCTCAAAAGACACTTTGCAGGCAAGAAGGGACTGGCAAGAAGTATTCAAAGTGATGCAAGGACCTACAACCTAGATTACTCTATCCAGCAAAGCTATCGTTTAGAATGGAAGGGCAGATAGAGTGCTCCCAGACAAGGTCAAGCTAAAGGAGTTCATCATCACAAAGCCATTATTACATGAAATGTTAAAAGGATTTATTTAAGAAGAAAGATCAAAACTATGAACATTAAAAGGGCAACAAATTCAAAATGATCAACAACTGAATCTAACCCCCCCCCCAAAACTAAGCAAACAAGCAAAACAGAAACAGAATCATAGATATGGAGATCATGTGGAGTGTTATCAGTTAGGAGGGGGAAGGGGATGAGTGGGGGAAAAGGTGCAGGGATTAAGAAGTACAAATTGGTAGGTACAGATTAGAGAGGAGGACATTGAGAACAGTAAATGAAATGGAGAAGCCAAAGCACTTATCTGTATGACCCATGGACATGAACTAAGTGGAGGGAATGCTGGAGGGAATGGGAGTGCCCAGTGGAGGGGGGCAAAGGGGGAAAATTGGGACAACTGTAATAGCATAATCAATCAAATATATTTTTAGAAAGTTGTATCAAACAGGACATGTCATTCTATATAGAGAGAAATATATCTAATATACATTATATACCTATCTATAGAACATATCTATATAATTATTTATGTGTGTATGTGTGTATATATATGTACATATATTTACAAAATAATACAATTGAGTTCTGACTATGGGTAAGGCATAGTTCTAGACCTTTATATAAATTAGCTTATTAAGTTTGTTTTTTAAAAGCTTAGAAGCATTTTCCAGTTTAGGAGAAAAAAACTTAAGGCTTGCAGAGACTCTGGCACTTCCCCAACGCTGCATAGCTAGTGAGTAGCAGATTTGGGTTTCAAACCCAGATGTGTCTGCCTCCAAACTACTTAACCATCAAGCTGTATCATCCCTTCCCAAACACTAAGATAGGTCTGTGTTTCTTCAGAGAAGCACAAAAAAAGCAAAGAAAAATAAAAGCTCTGCCCTTTCAAATCCTTGCAGGCAGCAAGGCTCTTGGTTTTGCTTTGACAGGTTGTCTTCCCTTCAAAATGAAAAGAGAGGCAGCGTGGACGGAAACAAAGGCCAGCTGTTCAGTGGAGCGAGATACCTGCACACAGGCCGGCAGAGCCCGCCTGTTATTTTCAGGAGCCCCTGCAGTCCGCGCTCTGCTCACCCCACTCTGCGTGCACGTTACCAAATAAAAGAGTCTCTCCACAAATTGCATGTTTTTATACAAACTTAGGAAAATGCGAGGGATTATGGTAAGAACATACTGATACCATCATTAGTCAACAAACGGAGAGAAAATGAAGTGATGAAAAGGTAGGTTGTTGGATTAGGAAAAGATTTGTGGGAAGAGATTAGAAATACTAAGGTGGAGCCAGAGACCTTTTTGCAAACACTTTTCCATTTTTAAAGTTTTAAAAGTTGTGTAGAAGTTTCCAGGCCACAGAGGGAGCCAATCAAGGTAGCCCCCCACCCAAGGCATGCATGCATGCATGCATTCATTCATTCATTCAAAAATCACTTTCTGAATGCTCACTTTATAGGTGCCTGGGATGTGAAGATGGAAACAAAATTTTATGTAACAAACCTTATATAAAACCTACTATGTACCCTGGCCAGTGTGGCTCAGTGGTTGGAGTGTTGTCCTGTAAACCAAAAGGTTGTATGTTCGATTCCTGGTCAGGGCACCTCCCTAGGTTGTGGGTTTGGTCCCTGGTCAGGGCACATGCAGAAGGCAACTGATCAATGTTTCTCTCTCACATTGATGTTTCTCTCTCTCCAAGACTAACAAACAAAGAAAAAAAACCTGCTACATGCCAGACATGTTTTAAGCATTTTATACGTATGAACTCATTTAATGCTCATAAAAACCTGAAGAGGTGGACATTCTTCTTATCTCCACTTTGCAGAAGGGAAAATTGAGTCTCAGAAAAGTTTAATCGCCTTGCCCTAAGTCATGCAGCCTTTGGGATCTGAGCCCTGACAAGTCTGGTTCCAACATCGTGCTCTTTATTGCACTGCTTCTCCTGGGTTCTTAGTCCTCAAGCAGACATGTCAGCAGGGAGGAGGAGCTTAGAAACAAATCACTCTCTTTTACAGTGTGAAACCTGTTTTGATGGAGAGCTCCAAGGAGAAAGAACTCAGTTCTACTTGAGGACATCTGGGAGAGCATCACTGGGAAAAAGACCCTTAAATGCCTTCACATATTTGCCAACCAGGGGGACAACAGGAGGGAAGTCCCCCACGTGGAAGGACCAGCTTGAACAAACCCACAGAAGTATGAGACAGTGCAGACTGATCAGGAAAGTGCTGAGGCATGGAGTGTGCAAGGGAGGGCAGGAGCAGGGGAAGTAAGGGCAGGTCAACCAGGCGGGATGAAGGAGGTCTTGTATTCCAACTAAGGCATTTCTGGGGTTGGGGTATCTGCCTTCTTGCAATGCTGATACACACAGAAAAAGAACAACAACAACAACAACAACAACAATAACAAAACAAAACAAAAAAACATTGGGCTGCTTGGCAAATTTTCCCCCAGCTGTCCTTTAACAAGGTATCTGTCATCAGTGTGGAGGGCTAGCCAGGAGGGAGGGTAGCACAACTGTTAAGAGAGAGAGGCTTTAAGAATCAGATGCTCTGAGCCTGACTCTTAGCTCTCAGTTTCCACCTGGGTGACCTTAGACAACTGACTCAACCTCCTAGAGGCTCAGGTGTCAAATGGGTTGCTGCAAGGACTATATAGGAATGGGCTGATAGCTCTGTTGCCGGCATACTTTTTTTACTGATCTGGTTGTAGGAATACTACTTAAGAGGGTATTACTATACAATAGATAAAGGGGCAAATATGACACCAATGACCTGCCATGAACGGCATTGTTTCCCCCAACCCACAGTGGGAGGAATTTGTTTGCACCGATTCATCCATGTTCCCACACCCAGATCCCTCCAAAACCAAATGCAAGGTCAGGTTGGTCTGTTATCAGCAGAGCTGATGTGAGAAACCAGCTCACACTCCTGGCATCATAATCAAGGGCTCTAATCCAGCTCTGCTTAAACTTTGATGTGCACGCTAATCACCCAAGATCTCGTTAAAAGATAGCACACGCACACAAAAAATGTAACTGTGTGGTGATGGATTTTAGCTAGAGTTATTGTGGTGATCATTTTGCAATATATCAAATTATTATGGTGTACCACTAAGACTAATATAATGCTATACATCAATTATATCTAATTTTTTAAGTAAACATATTAATTTTAAATATATTTTTAAATATATATTTTTTAAATATATTTTTTACTGACTCAGTAGGACTATGGTGAGCTCGAGAGTCTACATTTCTAACCATCCCCCCAGGGGTGATGGCTGTGCTTCTGAGCCAGGGACCACTCTGGGAGTAGTAAGACCTCAGCCCACTGAGATCACCATTGTCCTGAGACATAATTTCCCAAACCAAGAGTAAGAACGCAACCCAGTGCCTCTCCTTAATTGGCTATTCGCTCATCCTTCTATTAAATATTCTCAAAACACCTACAATATTCCAGGCCCGGGGAAAATGAAGATATGGACTCAATAAGTCCTGTACTCAATCACCTTGCCCCCTGTGCAGAGAAAGAATGGAGAAGGAGACTGACCATGTTTGAGCAGTCACTTCCTATACCTCATCTCACTTAAGTCTCAGCAAAGTTCTGTGAAACTGCAATCACTCTTCCCATGTTAGAGAGCAGGAAACTATTGTTCAAGGAGTAGGGATAACTTCCCCCAAACTGTTCAGCCTGTCAGTTGGTGGTGCTAGGATTTGGAGCCAGGTCTTCTGAATTCCACTGCCTCATTTACACTTTACAACCATAAGTTGATTTCATTCTGTTTTTCTTTACTTTGAGCTTGACTGTGTCTCTTTAGGTTTAGAAAGTGAACTTTCCCCCCTCATAAATTTAATTTCTGACATAAGGAAAAAATCCTTGTGTAATTGAACAAGAAGATGTTTACAACCCTCTTTAAGCCGTGGAGATGCTGGCACGCAAAATTTATGACATCGAGGAAAGGGGAAATAAAGAAGGAAAGACCAAGACAAATGCAGCTACCGAAATGGCATGCTAATATATGGGTTGACATCTCCACGCTGGCACCCTCAGTTGGATAACTTTTTGGAGACCGTTTAACCACCTAATGAAGATTTATTTAATAAATTCTCAAACTTGCCAGAGCTAGCCTCCTAAAAACAACCCTATAAATTACGAAGAACGCGGTGTGATAAGGACTCCTTGCAGTTCCGTAAGGGTGGGGTGGAACTGCAGGAGTTGCAGGGCTCCCTGTCCAGGAGTCCGGCAGCAGCCGCTGGCGGAGGGCTGGGAACCTTTCCGAGGAGCGGCTCCGATGTTTGCTCCCAACCCAGATAAATGCGCGCAGATGTTCCTCGAACTTGATCAACTCTCTTCTCAGCATGAATACAAAATTGATTGGGCCAAATCATAGCTCGTGCCAGTGAAGGCTGGCTGCATGCAGAAATAAAATCAGCCACCTCCCATTTACTTAGAAGTCTCCAGCTTAAAATACACTGGAGGAAAACGTGTGCCTCGCTCTAGAGCAAGAGCCAAATTGCACAGCGACAAAATTATTCCCATCATCACGACAGCCTCAGCCAATCGTTCCCTTTGTAATGTGCTGAGAGGAGGCAAGTTGGCATCATTAAAAGTATTTTTTTCCTCCAAAAATACAGCATGAAATACGGAGAAACTAGAAAGAGGAGGGGGCCCACACTTAAATCTAATTCTGAGACTGGACTCTTGAGTAACGTCTGTTCTTGGACACACTACAAAGGTCCTAAGGTGAGAGGCTGGATGTATGGCCTCCTTCTTCCCTTCATGGCCCTAGGTTGTCATGGACATGCATAGTTTCCCTCTAGTTCAGCTCCTATTTTTCAAGTAGGGCCCCTTTCACTAAATTATTATCCCCAGTAATCTTTTTTTTTTTTTAATCCTCACCTGAGGACATTTTTTCACTGCTTTTGGGTGGGGAGAGGCAGATACAGACATCCGTGTGAGAGAAACATGGATTGGTTGCCTTCTTGCACGAGCCCCAACTAGGGATCAAACTCATAATCTGGGTATATGCCCTGATTGGGAATCGAACCCACTACCTTTTTCTGGTCTATGGAACAATACTCCACCCAAATGAGCCACACCACTGAGGGCTATCCCCAGTAATTTTTAATCTTCACTCTTGCTTGATGGACCACAGTTGTATCATGTCTTTTGACTTGGTCCTTCTTACGTACTCAGTCAAGGAGATAATGGGTGTTGCACAGTTTGTTTTCTCTTCCTAAATTAGTCTCGTGTTCTCTTCTTTCTCCCCTGTCATTTATTACCTAAGGAGGTTCTGGAAGATAATCCAGGTTGCTCTGCTATGAAAATCAGCTAAAATGGAAAAGTTAACTCAGCCACCTCCAGCCAGCATCATCGAGAGACCCTGTTCTTGAACCATAATGTGCTGCTTCTTCACACCCATTTGGTTCTTTATCTTTTCCCCTCTGAGAAGGAATTGTACTCAGCCCTAGCGGGTCAGTATGCTCCTCACTCAGTTTTAGCGGTTCTGATGTCCAGATGTCTCATGTTCTTTTAATATCTGTTTCAGATAATCATCCTCAGCCCTGAGAAGTGACAGCATGCATTTTTTTTCTGTGCTGAATTACATGTTGTTCCTTTTTTGAACTTCATCCTTGGAAATTAGATTTTGCTATCTTCGGTTGTTTCCAGCATATGAATAAGATTTTCTTTCCAGCACAGTTACTTAATAACACTTTCCAGAATATTACTTAAGGAGAAAAAGAGTAAATTCTTCATATGCCCACAAGAATGTCCCCATTTTTACTTCAGAGGAAATTGGTCACTATTGATTTTCAGGATGAAAGTTGGACAGATAAAGGGGAAGCATATTATTCAAATCAAAGCCCAGTAATTCAAGGATGATCAAAGGTTTCACCTTCCACGTCAAGTCAAGTCAATTGCGAGCGTTCCTGGCAGGCTGCAGCGCAGCAGATTCTGAGGCTGGGTTCCAACTGGATGAGTAAAATGCGGTGGGATGGATCGGGGGGTCAGCTGGGCGTGGGCTTGACACGGGCATGTGGTGCAACATCCACTCACTTTTAAAAATGCGGACTGTGGCATGAGACAATCCGGTTTTTCTGATATATCTACGCGATACATTTACAAAAATATTCAGTTAAATAGAAATTTCCCAAGCAAAGTAGCAAGTGATCTTCCTCCAAAGCAGTGACTTTTGTCAAAAAGTTTTATTACTCCTACTGACTCTGATTAATTAACGATTTCTAGGACTGCTGGGTTAAGCTCCATGATTGATGAATAAAGTCTGCCACAGATTAAGGATTGGACACAGCCCCCCGTGTATGCTATATTTTGCTCTCCTGGTCTGATACAGTTTGCCATTTACTCTGTGCTGGGAATGTAATAACGTCACAAAGCCTTTGAAAATATCCCATGGGGTCAGGGCATGAGTTAACCTTATATCTGTTAGAAACAATTAGATAAAGAGCTACAAAGACAATCCAGAATATAAGAGAAGATAATTTCAATGAATAAAATTACAATATAGAAAGAGTTCCTAAGGCCAATGAGGAAAAGACCAAACTGAGTAGAATACAAGGGCAACAGAAACTCATACTAGAGGGAACACAAATCAGCCATAAACATTTTGAAAAGGTGCTCAGGGAACCGCAATTTAAAAATTAAAAAGCCATATCATCAAATTATGAGTGCTTTTGGGGGATGTGGAGCATGTTACACCACCATTGGGAGGGACATTTTTTTACAATCACTTTACAAAGTGGATTTGGAGGAATCTGCTGTGCTGATTTCCGATGTTTCCCCTCAACTGCCACCCATAGCCTCACCCACACATCTGAGCATTTCTGAAATCTAGATCCATCTTAAAATTGTTGGCATTTTAAGACTGTAAATGACAGCATTTTTGGTGCCACTTACATTGGATGGCCTCTTAATATTAATAAAGTATATAGAAAATTGAAGATGCTCACACTCGTTGGTCCAGCAATTTGGTTCCTAAAGATAATCTCAACACACCCACACACAAAGACATATATAATGTTTCTCATTGCAATAATTTTTACTTTAAAAGTTTTATTCTAAGAAAATAGCAAAGTTGGTTTCTTAATACCTGTATGTGTAAGAATACGGTTGCCAATAAAGTGGCTTAAGCAGAGGGAGATGTATTACCTCCTACTAGAAGAATTTTGCAACTGGCTGCTAACCCCAAGAAGCTAGTCTTTCCATCTCTGCTTTGCCATCATTGGCTTTCTGAGCCCACTCTTTTACTTGTTCATTTCTTAATCACAACATCACTACCTTAACAATGTCTAGGGGCTTTAATTGCACTCTTTGTTCCTGTTTTCTTCTTTTGAACTTTTTATTTTGAAATAATTGTAGATGCACGCAAATGTTCAAAGATAATACAAAGAGGTCCTGTGTACACATCACTCAATTTCTCCCAGTGGTTACATCTTATACAACTTGAACACAACATCAAACCGGGAAATTGACACTGGTACAATGTAGGTTTGTTTGTTCTATGTCATTGTATCAACGTAGTTATATGAAACCACTATCACAATAAAAATAGAAACCTATTCCATCACCACAAAGATCTTTCTCATGACATACTTTTTAATCATACCTTGCCCCCTCCACCCACCCCTGATCCCCAGAGACCACTATTTTGTTCTCCATCCCTAACATTATTTTGAATATGAAACACAGTAACTTCCTTTGCAAAGCATAAAGAAATAAAAATAAGATGGTGGATAGCTTAATGGGTGGATGGATAAATGAACTGATGGATGGAGGAATTGATAAATGGATAGATGGAGTTATAAAGCAAATATAACAAACTGTTAAGCATAGAATCTCAGTGAAGGGCATATAGTTCTTCACTGTTTAACTAGTCACAGGTGTCTGTATGCTTGAATTTTTCATCAGTACAATGTTGGGACAAAATCCACCTAAATGTCTGTCAATAGGGAAATAGAAAAGTAAATCATAGGTAACTTTTCTCTTGCTGATAAAGTTGCTTACAAAGGAGTTCCCATAAGACTGTCAGCTGATTTCTCAAAAGACACTTTGCAGGCAAGAAGGGACTGGCAAGAAGTATTCAAAGTGATGCAAGGACCTACAACCTAGATTACTCTATCCAGCAAAGCTATCGTTTAGAATGGAAGGGCAGATAGAGTGCTCCCCAGACAAGGTCAAGCTAAAGGAGTTCATCATCACAAAGCCATTATTACATGAAGTGTTAAAGGGACTTATTTAGGAAAAAGAAGATCAAAACTATGAACATTAAAAGGGCAACAAATTCACAACGATCAACAATTGAATCTAAAAAACAAACTAAGCAAACAAGCAGAACAGAAACAGAATCATAGATATGGAGGTCATTTGGAGGGTTATCAGTTGGGAGGGGGAAAGGGGAGAATGGGGGAAAAGGTGCCGAGATTAAGAAGTACAACTTTGGTAGGTACAGAACAGGCAGGGGGATGTTAAGAACAGTACAGGAAATGGAGTAGCCAAAGAATTTATATGCTTGACTCATGAGCATAAACTAAACAGCAGGGGGTGGGGGGGGATGCTGGAGGGAATGGGGGTACTTGGTAGAGAGGGGCAAAGAGGAAAAATTGGGACAACTGTAATAGCATAATTGATAACATTTTTAAAAAGAAAGTAAATTATAGTGTATTTCTACAATGGATTATGCTACAGCATTTAAAGTGAAGGAACTAAGTTTACATGTAACAATATGGATAAATTTCAAACCCAGTATATAAGGAATAAATGCAAGTTCCAAATAATGTACATGATGCAATTTAAGCTAACACACACAGAATATCACAAGAATGACCACTATTTTGATTTTTGTAATTTGTTAAACAATAGTTCCATGTGTGACATCCTCTCGTCCTTTATATGAGTGCATGTTACATGCTTTTCGTTTTTTATATTTGAAATTCTTTATCATAAAAGAAATTATGAACTGAAAATGTCATGTAAACCTGCATACAATGGAAGATATTGGCTCGAAATTATACCTCAGGAAAGTGTGTCACATACACATGTCCTCTTACAGTTTCTTAAATTTTGACACACATTTGTTAATTACTTTACTTTGAAGAACAAGGTACTTCTGGGAGAGTGCACATTGTCCTGTGACGACGTCAATCAATTCTGGCTTTGGATGTTTATAGAGATCCCATGACAGCATCAGTAAACAAAGAAGCAAGTAAATTTAACATATATTTAGTAGCTTTTCCTGGAGTGTATACCATTACCATTGCAAATGCTGGTTACCATTATAAATAAAACTGGCTCGTGAAGCCACTTTTAAATGAAACAGACTAAGAGCCTCGGTTGAATCATCAACAGACATACACAGAATACTAAAAAAAATTTTTTTTAAAACTTGTATGCTTTTTTATCACAAAATTTAAGACAGTGTTACTGCCACTGAGGAGGAATGAGTTCTGAACTTTTAAGCACCTAGACATATTTTATTTCTTCCTCTGGGTGGCTATCACAAAAGCATTCACTTTACAATTATTGTCTGTACCATTCACGTTTCTTGGTTTTATTTCACAATAAAAGAAGTGTCCTGAATTTGTGCAGGTTAGGAGTGGTGGCTTGGAAGACAAGCCACTCGCTGCAGCATCGTTATGTGAACTCAGAAACTGCTGTGGACCAGTTACCCTGGCTGGAAGGGAAGCCGCACGCCCAGGGAGACTGAGACGGCGCATGCGCGGCCCCCGGGGCCAGAGAGCATCATGCAGCCAATGCGTGTGCAAACTCTGAATGAAAGTTTTTCCTGAAAGGCAAGTAAAACGAAAACTTACTTCTAAGTTATAATTCTATATGCAATTTCCCATGTTTGTGTAACTAAAAAATAAATGCATTAATCCTAGTTGGATAATGAGACAACTTTATCTATAGCCCACACTGTCAATTATAAATGTAATTTGGCTAAAGTTCTTGGAGACTGGAGAATCTTCTCATGGAGAAAATGAAATCACTATCCATTCGGTGCCATCTTATTTGGAGGCATATACAGTTTGGGTTTTTGTTTTTTTTTTCATAATTAAAAAGATGTAGCCCAGGATCTTTCTCTCTTAGGTGATATATCTGACAGACTTGCAGGAAGTTATATATGAAAAGATCCTTATAAATCATCCAGTTTTTCCCATTCTCTCACGTAGAGGGAGGGAAGGAGGGAGAGTTTGATCTCCCTGAAGGACGTATTACCCCCCAAAGACTTGGAGATAAAGAAAAATAATAGAGTTGTCAGAAAGATTTCACTCTCCCCATGGTTTTGATAGATATTTGTCAACTCTTGTCAGGATGGCTTGTCATTCTAATGCCTTCTCTTCCTTGAAAAACAAGAAGCTACTAGCACTACAGCGCAGAAGCAGGGATGAGATAGAATCTCTAGTTCCTAAATCACAACGAAGAGGGAGATGGGGTGGAATGTGAAAGATCTATACGATTTGGTGAGGAAATATTTATCGTGGATCACTGTTGTATCATTTCAGGATACTGAGGTGGAGATGGAGAGAGGTGATAAGTAAACTCAGCTTACATAAAATGAAATAAAAAACATACTTATAATTCATGCAGGAAACGTAACCAGAGAATTTTAAGTTTCGAAACAGTTATAAACTTATTTCACACAACGCCTTTGAAGACTAACAAGAACAATAACAACAATAACTAAAACTTACCATTGAGTTCACAAAACAATTTTTAGAGAAGTGTGGTTTTGATAGTACAAAACAAACACAAATTGAACACCCTGGTGGTATATTTGTACAGCCTATTCTTAGATTGCCTTCCAGTGATATCCAGAGAAAGTCCATTCTGGTATTTGACTATGTGACATTGGCAAATTCCTAAGGGACAACTAGTTACAAGGTGTAAAAGTGACATGAGGTCTACTCAAGTTGCCAAAGAGTTTATAATGGGTGTTATGGAACTTCTTTGTCAAAATTCTGTTTTACATGTTTTTAGTATTCTTAGAACTTTCTGAAGACCATAATGAAATGTGTGAACCCCGATACTAGGAGGGTTGACAGAAAGCAGATGGGGGTCCAAGAAGTTAAAAGATTGGGTGCACAGGGAGTGAATATATAAAATAGGGTGGGGATGGATAGATGTTTGGACAGATGGACATATGGGAGAATGGACAGACCTAGATTCGAGAGTAGTAACCCAAGTTCATAAATATGTACGAATCCAAGTGTCTAGGAGTCAACTGCTTTCTAGGTTATGGGAAAATTCAAGGGTCGGCCCCTCACTCCAGAAAAGGGGAAGCAGAAGCCTAGTATGGCCAAGAACAATGATGCCATTAGACCATGAATAGTACTAAGAGGTGAAGTTTTCGAATCTGAACATTTTACTCTTGGGTTAAAAACCTTCAGTGGTTTCCCACTTTCCTTAGGAGATAGTTTGTGGCCAGCTCCTTCTGGAAACAGATCTTAAGTTCAGGATTCTAGTGCATGTTACTCAGGGAGTGCTTTCAAGAGACTGCAGAAACAGAAGGAGAAGAGACAAGAAAGGGTGAAGTTCCAGGTCCTGTCCGCCCCACCCCCAGCCTAACCCTGCAGGGAGCTATGGAACATAAGTAGTACCTCAGAGTTTGTTCCGTTGCAAAACAAGGAGTCTAGGGGTTTATCCTGCCCACCAGTCAGTCACAGACTGAGGGCCACCCAAGGGGATGTAAACTCAGTTCTCAGTATAGTGTGGTAGCTCCTGTAGGCCAAGACTAACCCTTCAATAAAGGCCACACATGCCAGCCATTAGCAGAGTGCACAGAAGCTAGGGGACGTACGCGCAAAATGAGTAAAAGGGATGTGGGAGGACAAAATATATGTTTGCTACAACAGTGATCTGTGTGGCCAGCGTGCTGTGGCCCTACTGACCTCTCCATCCTCATGTCTCCCCAATCTCCTTGTATTAGTTAGGGTTCCCCAAGGAAAAAGAACTAATATAAGGAGATTTATTATAAGAAATGGGTCCTTACAGAGAACCCAGAGAAACGTGAAAAGATGCTCAGTATTGCTAGCTATCAGAGAGATGCAAATTAAAACCACAATGAGATTCCACTTCACATCTGTCAGAATGGCCATCATAAACAAAGCAACAAACAGCAAGTGTTGGAGAGGATGTGGAGAAAAGGGGACCCTAGTGCATTGTTGGTGGGATTGCAGACTGGTACAACCACTATGGAAAACAGTATGGAATTTTCTAAGAAAACTAAAAATGGATCTACCTTTTGACCCAGCAATTCCACTGCTAGGACTATATCCTAAGAATCCTGAAACACCAATCCAAAAGAACCTATGCACCCCAATGTTCATAGCAGCACAATTTACAATAGCCAAGTGTTGGAAGCAACCTAGGTGCCCACCAGTAAATGAATGGATCAAGAAACTATGGTACATTTACACAATGGAAGTCTATGCAGCAGAAAGAAAGAAGGAGCTCCTACCCTTCCCAACAGCCTGGATGGAACTGGAGAGCTTTATGCTAAGCGAAATAAGCCAGGCAGTGAAAGACAAATACCATATGATCTCACCTTTCACAGGAACCTAATCAACAAAACAAACAAACAAGCAAAATATAACCAAAGACACGGAAATTGATAACAGGCTGACAGTGACCAGAGGGGAAAGGGGAGGGGATTTCAGGGGAAAAGGAGAAGGGTTTACAGGAACAAATATAAAGGACACATGGACAAAAACTAGGGGCGGGGGGTGGAAATGGGAGGGAGGTGGGGAGGGCTGGGGTGGTGGGCTGGGGTGGGAGTAAAAGACAGAAAACTGTACAAGAACAACAATTAAAATTTAAAAAAGTTCTATAAAATATTTTAAAAATAAATAAAATAAATAGTGAAAATGAAAAAAAAAAAAAAAAAAGAAATGGGTCCTGTAATAATGGAGACTAAGAAGTCCCACACTCTGCCATCAGCCTGCTGGAGACCAAGCGAGCTGGTGGTGCGTTGCCAGCCCCATGCTGAAGGCCTGGGAGACAAGGAGCCAATGGTGGAAGTTCCCGTCCAAGCCCGAGAACAGCAATGTCTTAATCCAAAAAACAGTTAGGCAGAAAGCAGTTCTCCCTTACTACTTTTTATTCTATTCAGGCCTCCAACTGATTAGATGAGGCCCACCCAGATTAAGGAGGCCAATCTGCTTCACTTAGTCTACTGATTCAAATGTTAATCTCACCCAGAAACACCCTGACAGATGTAACCAGAATAATGGTTTGCCAAATATCTGGGCATCCCATGGCTCTGGCTCAGTTAAATTGACACATAAAATTAACCATCACAATCCCCCGTTCTCCATACACAAGTCCCAGGCTCAGTGTATGGATGCACAGACAAAGCTGGTCCAAGAATTAAGAAGGTGATGCTGGCCAATAAGATTGTGAGCTCTGAATATGGTGCCAGAGAAAGTCTACAATGACTTCATTTCAAAAAGAAGTTAGTTGTTTTTTTTTTTTCCAATGAGTGTTGTCTTTTAAAGCACAGGCCAGCTTTTTATTTTACTGAGGTCTAGAAGTCAAAGGAAAGGATAGAGGCCTTTGGCCCACAACATGCTTTCTCAGAGGAGACTGTAGCATCCTCAAGGGGGTGAAAACTGGGTCTTTGGGGGGGTGTGGCGGAGGTGCAAACCAATCTTATGCTTTTAATGCATAAAGCATGAGTATACAGACAATACATAAACAAATACACAGTATATCTATGGTGTTAAATCTTCATGGGAGAACAATTACGAAAAATGTCTGAAAAGGATGGGGGATGAAAGAAAAAGTAATATAAGGAAAGGTTAAGAAACATTGTTTTAAAACCATAAATATCTAAAATAAGGGGAACACACCTTCTCCAGCTAATATCTTATAACATGCACCAAGGGACCCAGATGCTCAGAACCGCCCACATTTGCACAGGGGTTTAGTGAAAGAGCCTGGCATGGACCACAGTTTCTTATGTCCTAGACCAATGTATGTTCCAATTTTTTCTACACAAAAAATAAATATGTCTGTGAGCAGGGCTCAAGGTTCTGCCTCTCCTTAGCCCACATTCCCCACTGAGATGACACTTGGAAATAAATGATCTATCTGGTAAAATTATGCACCTTTGGGATCCTTAGGAAGAGCTATGTTGCCTGAGTGGTTTGACAAGGAACAGACAGAGGAGACAAAGAAAACACCCAGAGAGTCAGGGCAAAAGGCTGCCAGGAAACATGAGGAATGCAGAACTCAGAGAAGAGGGGGAGAATAAATACGGTGTAGGAAACAGGAGTTCTTTCTGATCCCCTCCCACCCTTCATGTCTCAGATCAGATTCTTTGTATTGCTACTTAAAATCCACCTGGAAATCTGAGCAGAGAGGACAGACAAAATGATAAAACAAAAAAAAAAATCTTGTGAATACTAAGACCGTATTTATCATCTGATAATTCAGTGACATTACACTTACCTGTGTGGCTGTCAGTTAGCCTCACAATTTTCACCAGGGTCTGTTTTTTTCATTCATTCATTCACTCACTCAGTCAATTTTTTATTGAGCACCTACTATGTGGCAGGCATTTTCTAAGGCACTGAGTTGGCAGTAGGGAAGTACTGACATACAGCAATAAAAGTCAGATTTGGCCCTAACTGCAGGAAAATTTTAAATTTCACACTGTGGCTAAGACTCTAAGACAGGTACACAAACCCACGTTTTAATAAAATTACCCCCAAAGCCATGGCTGGAACGTGATGAGCATATTTTCTGACTATGTAGGCGGGAAATGGCCTGTCTCAGGCACACAGGTTCTGCTCGTCTCTGGCAAGTTTCTTAATCCATGTTTAAAGGCAGTGGGCACTAAATGAAATTACAAGGCAAAAAATGAAAAAAATGAAAAAAATAAATAAATAAATAAAACTTTTAATTGGCTGATTCTGATCTCCCTGCTTCGATTGTATCACCCAGTTGGCAGCTTGTCACTTGCGGTTGCTAGGCAACCATGTGTGGTAAGGAGAATGTATCAGCCAGGTTTTTGTCTTGTGGTGTGTCTCCTGGTATCTGAGGCTGAAGTCTGGCTTGACCTCACCGTGGACAGTGGTCTGGGATGACTTGTGCAGTCAACCCCATAAATAAGCCTCTGACCTACTGTTCAAAGCTGCCTCCTGGTTGAGTTCCTGATAAAACTTCATCCCTTACTCAACAACATACTGATCTGGCTGTGAATTTGCTGAAAAGACTCCAATGATTGATCCTGGACAAGCCTTCCCAGGCCCTCAGGTACATCAGCAGAGCAGGTGTGAGAGTAGAGACAGGAGAAGCAGAGGCTGGAACTCTTTCCCAGTGTGCTGTGCATTGTGGGAGCCTCACTCAGACCATCTTTGATACTCTCGTGCCTGGAGCCTACAGAGCATGGACTTTGCAGACAGACAGAATTTAGTCTGACTGCTACATACAAGCTCTGCAACGTAAGGCACATCGCTCAGCCCCCTTGTGCCTCTGTTTCTTCATTTCTAAGGTAGAGATAATACTGCTTCTATGCCAGGGTCATGATAAGCATTTCCTGAGCCAAAACATGGAATGTGTTTGGTGCAATGCCTAGTGTACAGTTAGTGTTCCACAGGATTTAGCAACAGTTCTACAGGCTTCCACAAAGAACTTTCAGGCATTCATAGAGTCTCAGAGCTGGGGCAGAAGTTAGTGATCTCTGAATCTCTTCACTCCTCCAGTAAGGAATCTGAGACTCAAAGAGTCAGAATGATGTGCCTGCAGCCATGTAGCTGGTGCTGAAACAAGGGGCTCAGTTGCTACCACCAAACTTTACCAGAGAGGGAGAAGAAAGAACTCTGTGTGTTAAGCAAATCTTGCAGGCAAATGGGTACCAGTATTTCTATCGGTGTGTGTAATCAGCAGCAGTCAATAGACACAGCCACCCAGGCAGGGTTATAGTCTTACAGAAGATATCTTGGTATTTCCCTGGTAGCTGATTGAATAATCTGTCATCTTTAGAAGAAAATCCATCCTCCCTGCAGTGGCATTCAAGATATCCCTGGGCCTGGTGACTGCTCCCACTCCAGTCCAACTCCTCACCTCACCCCACTGGTCTTCCTGCTGATCTTCACACAGGCCAGGGAGGCTCCTGCATTGGGCTTTTGCAGGAGCTACTGCCTTTGCTTGGAAAACAGATATTCACATGGCTCCCTTCTTCACTTTCTTCAGGCCATTGCTTGAAGAATGTATACCCTCATCAAGGCCTTTCTTGATTCTAGTATTTAACATGGCGACCCTCTCCCTCAAGCACTATCGCCCTCCCTGCTTGTTATGACTTGTCACCACCCGTCACATTACCTGTATGTATTTGTTTGTTTGTTGTCTGTGCCCTGCCTGTCCCCCCACCCACCACACTGCCCTGTAAGATCCATGGGAGCACCAATTTCTGGTCTTCAGTTCACTGTTGTATGCCCTGTACCTAGAACTGTAACTGGACCACATTAAGTGCTCAAATAGATACTTTTTGATGAAATGATACCTGTTTTTTTGTATGTGAAGTTTCCTCTGCTCTTTTCTCCCTCACTTGTGCCATCCTAACACTCCTGTCATGTGGCAGCAACAAGTCCTCACCCCCCCAGCGGGAGTGTGGTACTTGCTATGTGGTTCTTGCATAGCTACCACCAAATAGCATCACAATTATTTGTTTACTTGGTGTCCCAACAGAAGCATGACTGGTTCTACAACTGGAGGATCAGTGAAATAAGAGGAGGGTCTCCTTAACCAGCTTCTTTGCATGCTTTTCAGAAACCAAGCTCCCTGCACCCCCTCTCCCACCCCCTGTCCAATCCCCAAACCTCACACTATCTTCTGCTCTGGACTGAGCCACTTAAAGGTAAGACTTGCATGTAATTCATATTTATATACCCAGAATATAGTGTAGTTCCTGGCATAGTGTAAGTGAACAAAACTCAGCTGGTCAGACCCAACACTTACAGCCACGAATTCATCTATCAGGTCTACCAGGGTTCCCCAACTGTGGCACTCCTGACATTGGGGCAGGATAATTCTTTGGGAGGGAGGGGCTGTCCTGTGCATTCTAGAGTGTTTAGCAGCATCCCTAGCCTCTACACAAATGCCAATAGCACGCACTCCTGTTGTGACAACCAGGCTGCAAACATTATCAAATGTCCCCTGGGAGGCAACCTTGCCCTTGATTGAGAACCACTTGTCTAAATGTTTACTGTGAATTAATTAATTCAATGCTCACAGAAATGTAACGAGGAGGTACTGTTATTAGATCCATATTACATGTGAGCAAAGTGAGGCTCAGAGAGACTAGGCAGTTCACTCAAAGTCACATAACTAGGAATTAGCAGAATTAGGACATAAACTAAACAGTCTGGCTCCTGAGCCTAGACAATTAACTATCTACAAGTTAAGGTTGAAGGGAAGGGGGATTGGGAATGGGGAAGGGGACATGGGGCTAATATGTATTATTTATTATATTCAGACACTATTCTAAACCCATATGTCGATTACTTCATTTAAATCTATCTAGACTTTTACACAGTCACCATTATTTTTAACATTGCACAAAGGAGGTAACTGAGGCACAGAAAGTAACCAGTTCATTGGAGGCAAAGCAACCAGAATTCAAACCCAGTCTGACTGTAAAGCTCATGGTGGAGGTGGGGGAGAGGTTTCCAGTCTGCTCCGAGTCTGCAAAGTCATGCCGCCCTTCACCCGGCTTTCCCTGCCAGATGAGTCTTGGCACAGCCCCCAGGCTCCCTTTAAAATAGTTTTGCTGCTCCTCACACTCAGCATGCCTGACTCTCTGGGGCGCTGGGCCCTGAGGGTCTGAGAGTGTGTATTCACATTCCAAAGCAGTCTTATACACCAAGCCAACTGTGTGGGGGAGAGTGCCAGAGGCTGGGGCTTCCAAAATGGGGGCAGCCTTTGATGCCAACCACACCAGGCTTAACATAAAAGCACGAGGAGAGCCTGGTGAGGAGATCTTGGGAGTGTTTTCAGAATGTTATGAGCATCTCCTCTTATTAAAAAAATGAAGAAGAACTGTAAGTGACCTTCTCCAGTTCTCTTCCTTTTGGTAGCTACCAAAGCACAGAATATTTCAGAGGAGTCTCCTGCTATGATTGCCCAGTGCTTAAAATAATGACCAGATCATTTTGCCACATGATTTCATCCAATGAGCCCCAAACATGATTATTGAGAAATTGCAAGATCTTGCAGGAACTATCTCTTCTGAACTTGGGCATTCTTAGCCAGGCCGTCTCAGAGAAAATAAGATCCCCTTTCATTGTTAGAGATGACAGTTCTGCAGCCTCTTCTGCAAGTAGAGTTACCCCAAGGTGGCAGAGAAGAATCACTCTTAATGGATGATAATTGATCACCTGTGTACCCAGATACAATTGCCCGCTATGACCACAGGAGAGGGAGGCACTGTGTGTTTGCAGGTGACTATTTCTGTGATTCTCTTAAGCAATACTTTCAGCTTCATCAAGATGCAAGCAAAAAGAGTATAATAGACAGAGCACAATCAACTGCCCTTTTAAAGATTTTTTTCTTAAAAGTCCAGTTTCATAAGTAATTGTGAATAGTGAAGAAATATGAGGGAATATTTGCACATTCATATATCAAAATATATGCTGAAATTGTAATAATTACGATGGTAAATAAGTACATTCAAGATTTGGCAAAAGGATCGAGGAATCAAAATATATAGCTCCAAAACAAATACACATATTTTCTCTTGTTCATTCACTCCCCTTCCTTTCTTCTTGTACACACACACATATGCACAGATACACACACATAAATAAACCTGGCATTGAAAATCAGTGGGAAGAGGAATATTTATCCATCAGTGTTCACACAGAAAAATAGAAAGCATTCAAGGTGTTCCAAACAGAGAGATTTAATGCAGGGTGTTGATTACACATGTACACAAAATCCGGAAGAACAAAGGTAAGAAAGCCATGCTGCCCAGAGATGAACACTATCTTGTGTATTGCTGAAAATTAAAACAGGAAAGGTGGTACTAGGCTCTAGGTACCAAGAGCCTAGAAGTCTGCACTCCTGCTGATACTGTTGCCACAAGCAGAAAGCTTTTACATTTTTCCCACCTGTCAATTCCATGTGACTGCCTCCCATTGGCAGAAACTAACACCAGCTGGCAAGGACCTCTGGGAAATGTAGTTTTCAGGCTCCTAGCTGTGGTGGTATAAAGAATACACAGGAACAGGCATGGATACTGAGAGTCAACAGATAGTACCTGGCACACAGGAGTTATTTGATAATGCTTTACAAAGCAATTGGTTAGAAACTGAGCAAAACCAAACATTTTTCACTTCATGATGCACAGCAAAATAAATTCTAAATGCTCTGTAAGAGCTCAAAGACAGAAAAGAAAAAAAAACATAATGAGAAAAAAATCCATTTAAAGATGATAGAAGACTTTCTAGATATTGAAGCAATGAAGGAGTCACAAAAGAAAAAAATCACCTATTGAAATAGAATTAATTTCAGTTTTCAGAGAGTTGCTACATAAAATTAGGAATGAAGTAATTTGGAAGGTATATTTATAGCAAATATTAAAATGAAATGAAAACCTAACAGATTACCAAGTAAAGGTGAAGCTGTACATATTCAGCAAATCAACAATTGCACTACATAAATGTGCACACAATTAATTTTAGTATAAACATTAACATGGATGCATATCAATTTGGGGGTGAAATCAGCCATGGAAGTGTATTTTGATCATTATTCCATTTATATAAAGCTCAGAACTAGATAAAACAAACCTGCGATCGACTTCCAGCCAAGATGAAGGTGTAGATAGATACACTTTGCTCCTCACAGAGCCAAAAGAAAGACATCAAATTTAAAAACAAAAAGCAACCAAAACTTCCAGAAAATTGAACTGTATGGAAGTCCAACAACCAAGGAGTTAAAGAAACATTCATCTAGACTGATAGCGGGGGCAGAGACAGGCAGTAAAGGTAGAGAGGACCCGTTACAAGGTGGATGGAGGACCAGGCAGGCAAGGAGGTGGTTGGCAATCCCACATTTGTGTGTGGATAAACTGGGAGGAACAACTGGGGAGCAAAACAGACCATGCAACCCAGGGTTCCCGTGCAGGAAAAGAAAGCCTCAAAACCTCTGGATATAAAAATCTCTAGGGGCTGCAGTGGCAGGAGAAACTCCCAGTCTCACAGGAGAGTTCATTACAGAGATCCACAGGGCCCTAGAATATACACAAACCCACCCACCCAGGAATCAGCACCAGAAGGTCCCAATTTGCTTGCGGATAGTAGGGGAAGTAACTGAAAGTCAAGAGCTGAGCAAGTGGCATTGTTCCCTCTCTGAACCCTTCCCCACATACAGTGTCACAATACAGTGAAGTGGGTTTCCCCACCCTGGTGAATACCTAAGACTCCACCCCCTACAATGTAACAGGAGTGCTGAGACAAAGAAATATGGCCTAAATGAAAGAACAGATCAAGATGCCAGAAAAAAGATCTAAGAGACAAGGACATAGCCAACCTATCAAATGTGCAGACTTCAAAACACTGGCAATCAGGATGCTCACAGAAATGATTAAGTAGGGTTGCAAAATAAAAGAAAAAGTGAAGGCTATACAAAATGAAATAAAGCAAAATATTCAGGGAATCAACAGTGAAGGGAAGGAAACCGGGACTCAAATCAACAGTTTGGAACAAATGGAAGAAATAAACATCCAACCAGAACAGAATGAAGAAATAAGAATTCAAAGTGAGGAGAGCCTCAGGAACCTCCAGGACAACTTTAAACATTTCAACATCAGAATCATAGGGGTGCCAGAAGGAGAAAAGGAAGAGTAAGAAATTGAAAACTTATTTGAAAACATAATGAAGGAGAACTTCCCCAATCTGGCAAAGGAAGTAGACTTCCAGGAAGTCCAGGCAACTCAGAGAGTCCCAAAGAAGCTGGACCCATGAAAGTACACTTCAAGACTCATCGAAATTACATTGTCTAAGATTAAAGATAAGGAGAGAATCTTAAAAGCAGCAAGAGAAAAAGAAAGAGTTCCCTACAAAGGAGTTCCCATAAAACTGTCAGCTGATTTCTCAAAAGAAACCTTGCAGGCAAGAAGGGACTGGAAAGAAGTATTCCAAGTCATGAAAGGCAAGGACCTACATCCAAGATTACTCTATCTAGGAAAGCTTTCTTTTAGAATGGAAGGGCAGATAAAGTGCTTCCCAGGTAAGGTCAAGTTAAAGGAGTTTATTATCACTAAATCTTTATTATGTGAAATGTTAAAGGGACTTATCTAAGAAAAAGAAGAAAATCAAAATTATGAACAGTAAAATAACAACAAACACAACTATCAACAACTGAACCTAAAAATAAAAACAAACTAAGTGAACAACTAGAACAGGAACAGAATTGTAGAAATGGAAGGGTTATCAGTGGAGAGGATGAGAATGGGGGGAAGGTACAGGGAATAAGAAGCATAAATGGTAGGTATGAAATAGACAGGGGGAGGTTAAGAATAGTGTAGGAGATGAAGAAGCCAAAGAACTTATATGTGTGACCCATGGACATGAACTAAGAGAAAGGGGGAATGCTGGTGGGAGGGGTTGTGGGGCAGAGGGTAGGGGAATAAAGGGGAGGAAAATGGGAAATTATAATATCATAATCCATAAAATATACTTAAAAAACTTGGTTTTTAGAGAAGCATGAATGGGTGGTAAAACTATAATGAAAATCAAATAAATAATTAGCACAAATGTCATAATTATGGTTACCTGAGAAGAAAGAAAGAAAATATATATAGGGGGACACCCAGGAGATTTTTAAGGCACAGAAATGTTCTATTTCACAAACTAGATGGTGATTAAGTTGGTGTTTATTGTATTGTTATACTGGTCATTTAAATTATACAAACATATACTTTTGATATGTCATAATAAGACAAAAAATAAATTCAGACATAAAGAAATTTATAAAAATAAAATGATATGAATAAATATTCAACAACATTTTGGATCAAAGAATTGCAAATTTAACTAATGCTATGAAAAATTTTAACAATACAATTAACAAAGATTCTAACTACACACAAGGAATAATTCAAAATGGATCAAAGACTTAAATATTAGAACAGAAACCATAAAAATTGTAGAGGGAAACATAGGCAGCAAAATCTTGGACATTGCTCATAGCAATATTTTATTGGATATATCTCCCCAGGCAAGGAAAGCAAGAGAAAAATAAACAGAAGGGACTACATCAAACTACAAAGTTTTAGCACAGAAAAGGAAAACATCAACAAAATAAAAAGGCAACCCATACAATAGGAGAACATGTTTGTCAATACATCTGATAAGGGGTTAATACCCAAAATTTATAAAGAACTTACAAAACTCAATGCCCCGAAACACAAACAACCCAATTAAAAATGGGCAAAGGACCTGAACAGACACTTCTTCAAAGAGGACATACAGATGGTCAATAGACATATGAAAAGATGCTCAATGTCACTAATTATCAGAGAAATGCAAATTAAAGCCACAATGAGATATCACTTCATACCTGTCAGAATGGCTATCATCAGATAATCAACAACAACAAGTGCTGATGAGGTTGTGGAGAAATGGGAACCCTAGCACACTGTTGGTGGGAAGGCAGATTAGTGCAGCCACTGTGGAAAGCAGTATGGGGATACCTCAAAAAATTAAAAATGGATCTGCCTTTTGACCCAGCAATCCCACTTCTGGGAATAGATCTGAAGGAACTCAAAATGCTAATTCAAAAGAACATAAGCACCCCTATGTTCATTGAAGTTTTATTTACAATCACCAAGTTATGGAAGAAGCCCAGGTGTCCATCGGTTTATGAGTGGATAAAACAACTAGGGAACATTTACACAATGGAATACTACTCAGCCATAAAAAGAAGAAAATTTACAGCATGGATAGATCTGGAGAATATTATGCTAAGTGAAATAAGCCAGGCAGTGAAAGACAAGTGCCATATGATCTCACCTATGAGTGGAACCTAATCAACAAAACAAACAAGCAAGCAAAATATAACCAGAGACATTGAAATTAAGAACGAACTGACAGTAGCCAGAGGTGAGCGGGGAGGGAATAATGCGCGGGGAGGGGAATGGGAAGAGGCATCAAGGAACCTGAATAAAGGACACATGGACGAAACCAAAGGGAGGTAGGATCAAGGGTGGGAGGTGGGGATGGGTAGAGGAGGAATTGTGGGGTGGGCATTGGAGACAACTGTGCTTGAATAACAATAAAAAAAGAAAAAAGAAAGAAGAATATTTCACCCTTTACAACAATATGGATGGACCTGGGGAACATCATGCTGAGTGAAATAAGACACTCAGAGAAAGACAAATACCATATGATTTCACTCATGTGTGGAATCCAATGGGCAAACTGAACTAACAAGGAAAATAGGGACAGACTCATAGATGGAAAGCAGGAGGACACTGAGGGTTGGTGAGGGGGGTGGAGGGATTGAGCAAAAAGAAAAAGGACTCACGGACATGGACAACTGTGTGGCGATTGCTGGGGGAAGGTGTATAAGGAGACTAAATGGTAAAGGAAAAATACAATAAAGATTAAATTTAACAAAACACAAAGAACCAGCTGGTGTGCCTCAGTGGCTGAGTGCTGGCCTGGGAACCAAAGGGTCACAGTTTCTATTCCCAGTCAGGGCACATGCCTGGGTTGCGAGTCAGGTTCCCAGTAGTGGGCGTGCAAGAGGCAACCACACATTGATGTTTTTCTCTCCCTCTCTCCCTTCCCCTCTCTAAAAAATAAAATATTTTAAAAAACCCACAAAGATTCTAAACTTCATAATTCTCATAATTAGCATGGGCATAAGGAAAAAAAATCTGATTGTCTTCGTGGAAATATCACATGGTTAAAATTTTCTGGAAAGCAATTTGGCAATGTATATCATGAGACTTTTGTTGTGTGTGTTTTTTTTTAATTTTTGTTTATTCCGTTACAGTTACCCCAATATTTTCCCTTTGCCCTCCTCTGTCCAGCCCACCCTGCCCCCTCCATTGTCTATGTTCATGGATCGTTCATACATGTTCTTTGACTAATCCCTACTGTTTCTTTCTACCCTTCCCTCTCTACACCCTTTGCTCTGGCAGCCATCAGTCTGTTCCCTGTTCCCATGTCTCTGGTTCTGTTTTGCTCATTAGTTTATTTTGTTCATTAGATTCCTCTCATAACTGAGATCAGATGGAACTGGAGACTATTACACTAAGTGAAATAAGCCAGTCAGTGAAAGACAAATACCATATGATCTCACTTATAAGAGAAATCTATCATGAGCCTTCAAAAATATCTATGCCTTAGGGAGAGGACTAGAAACTTGAATATGTTTTGTGTTTGAAATTGTGGTCATCTTAGCATTTTTATAATAGTAGAAAATTAAGAAACAGTATGAAAGTAAGTAAATCATGACAGATAGAATGGAGAATTACACAGCATTTAATGATAATTACCAAGAGATTGCCATTATCATAGGAAAATGCTTATGTTGTATTATTTAGCTGGAAAAGCAAACTACAAAACTTTATAGCCAATGTGATTTCATCTATTTTTAAAAAGCAAGCATAAGGAAGAAAACAAAACATCAACAGCAGTTGTGCCTTGGTGTCAAGATTATGACTACTTGTTTTTCTTCAGTCCTCTATATTTTCCAACTTTGTAAAATAAGCAGTTATTACTTCTAATGATACGGTATGAAGGGTGGTGGGATTTAATAAAACATGAAAGTCCAGTTTGAGTCATATTTTCTTCCTGCTCTGTCATCTGATGTTGCATGCACCTCAGCTTTTAGCTTGGTGTTATTCCAAGAACATTCTCTCATGGCAAGGACATGGGAGGTTAGGGCATTTCCAATTACCATTCTTCATTTCTACCTTGACTTACATTGTGATAGAGAAAAGGGAACTAACTTATTGAATGTTGTCTTGGGCACCAATTTATTCTTATATGTTATTCCTGTGAGACAGGAAATACTATCCTCATTTTAATGTTGAAGAAACAGACCCGGGGGGCTCAAGTCACTTGCTTGAGAGTACACAGCTAGTAAATGGCAAAGCGGTATGTCTGAGTCCTCAACTGCTTCACTAAATTCCCCTCCTTCCCTTATGATAAGCCACACATTCAAGTGTCCTATCACAACCTTAAAAACTTGGCCTGGGAATCAGTCTGTCTGGGCTGAGGTGCTGCCTCCACTTACCAGCTATGGGACTGTGGGTAAGTTTTCTTGAACTTCTCTGTGCCTCAGTTTTCTCATCAGTAAAATGAGAATAATAATGGTGTCTTTCTCATAAGATTGGTTGTGAGGAATAAACAATATGATGCATGGAAAGTGCTTAGGACAGTTCTTGGTGTTTAATAAAAGTTAGCCCACATGGTAATCTCTAATTGGGGCAGAGCAAATACTGGGGACTGGTTTGAATTCATTTATACTCTCACTGATCCAATGCCTCCACCAACAGAATGTCAGCAGAGATATCTGGTGCAAGACATGCTTTCACAGATGGGGACACTGAGGACGAGAATGGTGAAGTGAGTGACCCAGACCCTCCAGTGGTGAGTGATTGAGGCTGTTACTGTTAGCCCCACATCTTTTCCAATGTTGTATACAGTTTTCTCCTGTCCCCTGAAACCAACAGCAGGGGTGGCCAGCCTATACCTTGGGAAAAAAGTCATCTCTTCATGCACACACCATTTTTCAGATACATGTTATCATTTGATCTCTCAAAAACCCTGAAAGGTGGGCAAGGAAGGTACTGTGAATTAGGACATGACCTTGAAGACTTTAGGGTGGGTCTCCTTGGTCCATAGCAGAACTCAGACATGACCCCCAGAGCTCTTTGTACAACACCATGGTGCCTTGACAAGCTTTGTGTCTTTGCTGTGTTAGATAACTAACCTCAGATTTGTACCTCTTATAGAAAAGAAATTGGACTGGTGGATGCTCTTACCCTGATTCCTCTCTTAAATCCCATAGTGCAGGCTATTATTCACTAGCATCTCATGGTCAGGGAAGCAGCGTCATCCAGCTCTTCACTAGTGAGCCTGGTCCACTACGCCTCTCTTTCAGCACCTAGGTAGCCAGGTGTGGCAACTTTGACAGAGGCTTGGCCCGTGGGACGTAAGTAATGTCCTTCTACTTTCCAACCCATCCCCTGTATCCTGCAACCTTAGGATTAAAATTCCTGCTTTACCTATGCGTGATGTTAACCTGTGATGCCCTGGGAAACCTGACAGCAACCAGAACTCTCAAGAACTGTTGGTGGGGGTATAAAATGGTACAGCCTCATTGCAAAAAAGTCAGACAATATTTCCTAAGGCTAAACATTTACCTACCCTATGATGCAGCAAATCCACTACTAGGTAAACACCCAAGAAAAGATTGCTATGTCTACCAAAAGACATAGATAAAAAGGTTATTGTTACTTTATCAATAACAAGTAAAACTGCAAACAACCTAAATATTCATTGATAGGAAAATGGATAAATCAATTATGGCAATAATCACTTGATGGAATTATATGACATTTAAAAATGAAATACTATTACATGCAATGGTATAAATAAATTTCACAAATGTAATGATAAGACAGACACTAAAGAAAATATGTTGTAATAATTCCAATTACATGAAGTTCAAGAACAGGCAAAACTATCTATGGTAATAGAAGTTGTATAGTGTTTATTGTTTTACTGAAGAGGAGGCATAAGGGAAACTTCCAGGGTGACAGAAGTGTTCTGTATTTTGACCTTGAGTGGTTTACATGTAAGAAATGTGCTTTGCTCTATGTATGTTTTGTCTTGATAAAATACTTTAAAATGCATCCCATTAGCTGGGTCACTAAGGATTTATTCACTACAAGTTCAGAATAATCCCTAGGCAAAAGCCATAATAAGGTTACCTAGTAAGTCAACCGATGGATCCTGCATACCTAGAAGGTTCTTTCTCAGAGACCTGATCCCCACAGTTGAATAAATCTCTCCTCTGAGTTGCCACTGGCAGCCTGGTGTTCTGCTATAATCAGATTACATGATCCAAAAGCAGGGACTATGCATGATTCATCTCCTTACTCCAATAACTAGTGAAGTGCCTGGCTTAGAGTGGATCCTCAGTAACTATCAATAGATAGTAGAGTAAGTGAATGGAAGAATGAATGTGTTGCGGACCGTTCAGCCTGGTTTCAGGAGTTGTAACCCTCACCCCATGGTGGGCTGTGTAAGAGCCCAAGGGACCCACTTCATCTGGGTCTGTTCTGTCACAAGGATGTGACCTATTAAGGAGACAAAGCTTATCTCCCTGGCAGGAGCACTGCTTCTGCCTTACCCATCTCTGGCCCCAATGCTTGGTTGGCAGTCAATGACGGGTAAGACTCCTCATGGGAGGGGCAACCTAAGCCAGACGAAACCACTTGGGAGGCCTCATGGAAGGACTCAGGGGGTTGCAGCAAAGAGGATGTGATGGACCCTTGCCCCCCCCCCCTGGCTATTCTGACATAGCCCGAGTCCTCATTTCCATCTGGGAGATGTCTCCTGCTTCCTAATCTGCTTAAAGCCTGAAACTGTGGGGGTGAGCGGTGCAGCCCTGTCCTGGCCAGGATGGCTCCTTGGGTGATCGGCATAAGAAAGAATTCCTAAAGTCCTGTGAAACCTGCTTTGCTAAGAGCACTCTTCCTGAGGTGACAAGTGTCCCAGGAGGAAATGAGCATGTCTCCCAAAGTTTGGCAACCCCCCTTCCTGACAAACACTGGCTCGGATTAAGCCCTCAGATTTCTTTGACATGTTAAACTTGTATTCCAGTGTATTGGAACCCAATAAAAGCCTAGTGAGGAAGGGGCTCTGGGTCATTCTCCTCTGAGAGTTTGACCCCTTTCCTCCCCAAGCAGATCTTGTCTTGGTAGTTTTTATTTTCATCCGTGACGAACAGGGGGTTCTACGGGCAGAGCCCCCTGTATGAATGTATTTCACACACACAAATATGATCTATGATCACAATCTGCAGAGGACTGGATGCTAAACACAGAAGAAAGCCTTGAGTTCAAATGTCAACAGGCTACTCATTAGTTGTGTGACTTTGGGTAAGTTACAAAATTTGTCAGAGTTTTCTCTCTTGTACAGATAGGCCTGATAGCTACCTTAAAAGTAGTGGAAAGGATTAGATAAGCTAAGATATGTGAAATGCCTGACTTGAGAATGGAGCCTGGTGAGATTTGGTTCTCTTTCTTTCCTCACTCCCTGCTTCTGATCCCCTTCCCCAGAGCCATAGATGGAAAATTTTTAATAAGGGAAACAGCCTTCCAGCATTGCTTATTCTCCCTCTGCTTAAGAAACTACTGAAGAGTGAGGCTGCCTGTGAAGGATGCATTTTATTTGCCAGATATATCAATAGCCTATGTTCCTAATGAAATGCATTATTAAAAGATAAAGTCAACATCAGAACTCAAGCCCACATCACATCCCACTGTAATCAGCCATTCTCCTAGCATTGCAGGGGTCCTGTAAGCCTGCCTCTGAAACATGAGCTCATATTTCTCCCTCTCTCCCTCGAATTTCTTGAAGCCTTCATAAATATACTGGGTACCTGAAAGATAGGAAGCAATGCCTCACAAAATGCCGGTACCATGGACAAGTGGCACAGGTACTACAAAGAAGAACCCCGCTACGTTCTTTGCAAGTAAAAAGTGGAATTTCCCACAGGGCTCAGTCCAAGGCTTGCTATGTTCATCTCCCCTCCACTTATGTATTTATGAAAGCGACTGGCCCTTAGGCAATCTTATGCCGAAATCTTGTGTGTGCTGATTTTTATAAAGTTTGCTGTCCTTGGTGCTGAATAGGTCTCCAAACACTAAGGGTTCCTGGGTCGCTTTCGCATTTCCATTACTGACATTGGCTGGGAATATGACAAGACAGGAACTTTATATATATATATATATATATATATATATATATATATATATATATATATATATATATATAGTTATGTTAATATATATATATTAACATTGTTTTAGCAAATACTTGCTATGAAATATTTATAAGACCAATAGAATTAAAATATAACAAAATGACTAATATTTATTTAGAGCATGATACATCCAGACATTGTTATTCAACTTATGAGGTATGTACCACATGTTCACTATTTTTTAGATGAGGAGAACTGAGGCTACAACAATATCATTAGCCTGACTGTCCAGTGACAATCACACTGACAATGGAAGAAGAGCTGGGATCCTACCAAGGCCAACCCATCCACCTGGCTCTGTACCCTATCTTGTCTCATCTTCTCAAAGACTCCTTTTGTCTTGGGTCTTGGAATTATAGCTCCTTCTCCTGCACCATCAATTACTCTCTTTCTCCTTCACCACTCCCATTGGCATATAAACATGTCATAGTATTTGTAGTCTTATAGAAAAGAAACAAAAGCCCTTGACCACTATATGGCTCCAAACATTTCCTCATTCCTTTCTTCCTTTTCAAAGAGAAACTTCTTGAGAGAGTAATTTTTAACTACGATCTCTACTTTTTACCTCCCACTTTGCATTATTCTTTCAAGACCATTCATTGGAACCATGGATGACCCTACTCTATATCAATAATAGCCATCATATTGAAAAATTCTACAGTAGTGAACTTCTCTAAGCTCTTGTTTTGTTTCTCAGCAACATTTGACATAGATAACTACTCCTTTCTCAAAAATACATCTTCTCTTTCTTGATTACTGTGTCACCACAAAAATCCTAGTTTTCCTCCTAAATCCACAGCCCAGATTCTCAGCCTCTTCCTGTATCTTTTTTTCTGCTCAACTAAAAATATTAAGTGTAACAGGGGTTAGGCCTGAGAAGCCTTCACTTTTCCAACTACACTCCTCAACCAATGAGTAATCTCATCCAATCCCAGGGCTTTGAAAACCATCTGTATGTTTATACCTCCGAAGTTTATATCTCCAGGTCCAAAGTCTGCCTTCATCTTCAAACTCCTACCATCCAATTGCCTGCCTAATCTCTACTTGGTTGTCTTGTCATCTCAGACTTAGGGTTTAAAAGAACTTCTGGTTTTTCCTCCAAAATTGCCTCCTATGCCAGTTATCCCAACTCAGGAATTATCACAGCCACCCAATTTACCAAGCAATATCCTAGGAACCATCTTTGATTTCTTCTCACAGCTCACAAACAAACCCCCAATCAAATATTTTAGGTTTATCTTACAAAGCACATCACAATTCTATCCACTTCTTTCCACCTCCAATGCCACTGCTCTAGCATCTCTATTACATCTTTCCTGGATTGCTGCAAGTCCATTTTCTATTTTAATCTTGTCTGAATAGATGCTACACTTGGTCAAATATCAAACCGTATCAAAATATGTACACCCTATAAGTGGAACCTAATCAACAAAATAAACAAGCAAGCAAGATATAACCAGAGACATTGAAATAAAGAACAAATTGACAGTAACCAGAGGGGAGGGGGGATAATGAGGGAAAGAAGGGGAAGGGTCATCAAGGAACATGTATAAAGGACCCATGAACAAAGCCAAAGGTGGGTAGATTGAAGGTAGGAGGTGGGGGTGGGTGAATGGGGCAGGGGAAGATGGTGGCAGGAAAATGGAGACAACTATACTCCAACAACAAAATTTAAAAATAAAAATAAAATCTAATTACAAATAAAACAATACGTACAACTCTGTTATCCTTTGGCCCATCTCTGCCCCTACCTTTCTCAGGTAATCAAATTTTAGTTTTTTAGGGTGTGTCCTTACATAGTTTCTTTATCTGAATATAAACTTGATATTCCCTGACCCCTTGTTTTTACACAAATGTTTGCACGTGATGCATTCTATCCTGCTCCTTTCACTCTATCACAGAGCTTGGTGATCTTTCCATGTACTTAGAGACAGCTTCCTCATTCTTCATTTAATTGCTCGGTGTTCCATTACATGGCTGCAAGAGAATTTATTTAACTACTACCTATCCTTTGAAAACTGGGTTATTTCCAGGCTTTTGCTACCTCAGATGATACTGCAATAGCCTTGTATAGAGTATTTTCATACGTGCAACTATATCCATGTGATAAATTATAAGTAGGCCTGCTAAATCAAAGGAAACCTGCAAAAGCCACCTAACCTATTTCTCTCTTGAACCCTACATTATATTTCCAAAGGCATCTACAGGGGTATTGTAAAAATGCAAATCATAGTTGGTCACTCCCCAGCTCCAAGCCCTCCAACAGCTTTCCACTGCATGTATATGAAACTTAAGTGCCTCACTTTGGCCTCCAAGATCTGCTTGGTTTGGGCTGTGCCTCCTCAACCCTCACTCAGTAGGCTCCAGCAATTCTTTATATTTCTAGAAGGCACCCAACTCTCCTCGCCCTTGTACTTGTCCATCCCTCAGGTTGGCACACTCTTTGACCAGATGGTCATATTTCTCACTCCCTATCTTCATACCAGCTTAAATATTACCTCCTCAGAGAAGCTTCCATGACCCTTGATCCGAAGCCCTCTGCCTGCCCCTGCCTGCTGACACCTCTCCGGTGTACTGTTGCACTTTATTTTCTTTATCATTCTTACCACTACCAGATAGTGCCCTGGTCTCCTAAATGTGATAGACAGTGTAAGCTTAATGAGGGCAGGGATGTACCTGATTCCTTACTGTATCCTCGGGTTCTAGAACAGTAGCTGGAAACGTAGTGCCTGACAACAAATGTCAGTTGAATGACTGGCATTAATATCCCATTGTATTAACTTCTAGCATTTTTTCCAAAATGTATTTTTAATTCTTTTATTTTTATTTATTTATTTATTTTTAAATTACTTTATTGTTGTTCAATTACAGTTGTCTGCATTTTTTGCATAGGTGAAATGATATTATGTATTTTAATTTTGTATCTTGGTATTGTCATCTAACACTATATTTAAACATTTCTCCAGAAAAATTACCAATTCTTTGCAAACCCCCTTTTTATGAATTTGGGCTAATATATCATAGAGATTATAATTATTTCAATCATTCCTTTTATTAGATATTTAGGTTGTTTTCACAGTTTTGTTTTTGAATGATTATGGCAATAAACATATTTAAGTGCAAATATTTACTTATAATTTTAAATGTTTCCTGAAATTGAATATACTAGGTTAAAAGGGTAAGATCATTTTAAGCCATTGGGTATTTTTATGAAATAGCTTTTCAAAAAGACTGAAATAATTTATTTACCTCCCAGGAGTAAGTCACTCCATCTTCAGCAGCTCTAATATTTTTCAGTATTTATTAATTTAATAAATTAAATTGTCTTTTATAACTGATAAAGTTGAATATTTTTATAGGGCATCTTTTACTGATTAATAAGAGCTTCATGTGAATATTCATTTCCACTAGCTTGGAAAGCGTTTGGCTATATTAAAGTTCAGGCCATCGAATAATCTACTGTGAATTTTCTGCAATGAAAAAAATATTAAGCAATGTTGTGGGATTACCCCATAAGTACTGCTTGCTTTTCACCTACTTTGGGGAAAGATGAACCTCTATTATAGTTCAATTTCCAGGAAATGCATTACACTCCCCTTGTTTTCCTTGCAAGATGTGATTTCCAGCATTATTGCTACATCTTCCAAATGTGAGGCATTTTTGAATCATTGATGGATATTCTGAAGGATCCAGTATGAGGCTTCCATGTAGGAGGCCTCTGTCTTGCATTTTCTTGGACCATGCTTCTGTACAAAACCTACTGTTAATTTTGATAATTTAAATTTACCCCCAGGAATAGAATCCATGCATATGTACCAATAAAATAACCTAACAGAGCATTTCTCTTATATAGCTTAAGCTAACCTTTAAGGTCATCTTAAAATTCTCAATAACTGTCTTTCCAGCCTAGGCATTTTATCCAATGATAAATTAGCATGTTACAAGGGGTGCTTCACAAATAGCTTACATTGATTCACAGATGACTTTGAAATTTCTGTGAGCGAAGAATCCCACATTATTGATTCATGCTAACGAAACGATGAAACACAGCTAATCGTTACAATACATGCTGGGAAGAATGACATTTATAAATGTAGACAGACAGAAACCAGTTGGACATGATTCTTTAAGGATTAAACTGATGGCTGCATTAGATGTGAAAAGGTGAGAATTGAGACCTAGTCACCAGGGTCCAGGTCTAATTTGACCTCGTCCTGCTGACCAGCTTAGTTGAATGGAGTTTCCCATGATTACCCAGGTTAATTAAATTGGCTTGTAAAGTATGGTGTATTACCACTTCAACTTGCCTCTTGGACTTCGATGGCAACTGCTCAGAAGGAGGCCATTCTTAGTTAGGATAGTCACAGTTGAATGCCTGTGGAATCCCTGATGAGCCCACCAAAGGACTTGATGGAACAGAATATGGACATATTTCCCTCCCATCTGATTTGATATTGGAATTAAACACCATGAATCTGAAAGCTGGGGAACTCTAGAAATATGACTTTTCAAAAATATGCACTTTTTAAAAAGAAATACTCAGGCCTGACTCCTAGCTCCTAGTCCAAGGGAACAACTCTGTCTGCTATTTCTGAGTAGTTTCAAGGTTAGCCTGATAAATATCACCCAAAGAACAGAAAATCTAGTTGATAACCTTCGAGATAACTCTGATCGTCTTAAAATTCATAATGACTCTGCTTATCAGCAAAGCAGAACAGTGACAGAGTGAGAAGTGCTTTGCAGCCATGGAGTGTTGGAAACTAAATCCCATCCCTGTCACTTACTGACATGGTAAGGGTTCCGTGTGTTGTTATTATGTCCTAGTTTCCACATCCCACCTATATCTGGTAGGGTTATTTTGAGATTCTACTTGGATGGCTTCCGAAAACGCCTTCAAAGAGTATAAAACACATGCTCCTAAAAGACTGTGGTCTGCATTTGATTATTTCTTGGCTCCCTCTTCTCCATTTTTCCAAAGCATTCTAGCCCTTCCCTATTCACCACTATGTACTTATATTGGGGGAAGCCGCAAGAATATACCCAAAGAAAAACTCCAAGAGGAGACAATTTTAGCAGCATGCAGTAACATTTCTATAACGAGGCTCTTTCTGTTGAAAATGAGCAAAAAACAATCAAGCAGGCAAACAAAAACCTTGAATTATCCTGAGAAACAGTGTTAAGTGTTGGTCACATAAAACACAAGTATTTCCCAAAGAACGTAAAATCTTCTTGACAGATTCAAACTCATACTTGCGAGTTTTAAAATTCATAATTGTTTAGTTTAACGATGGCAGGAAGCACAGTAAAAATTCCCTGCCTTTGGAAGTCTGACCTTAATGGAGTCATGTCCTATCTCTTATGCTGAGCTGTAGACTTTGGGGCAACTAATCTAACCTCACCTGGCCTTACTTTCCTCATCTATTAAATGAAGATACCAATGACCCGTAAGCACAACTAAATTCATGGCTCAAATTATCTCACCAAACTTCAGTTTCTCTCCATCTTTAAACCCTACCTTTTTCTGTGCAAGCTTTATTCTTAACATCCAGGGTGGCTCCCAGTTTCTCCAGCCTTCCTGCAGGTTAAAATCCAGGTGAAATGAGGAAGTCTCCTACAAAGTCCTAATGCTTTCTGATTGACCTGGAGAACATGGGTGCTGATCGAGAGTCCTGTTTCACCTGGAGTCATGGAGTCAGCATCTCCAAATCTTCATGGATAAAAAGATGGAAGTGATGAATCCTCAAACAACATAGGGGGCTGTGGCCAGAAGGTGGAAAACACTCGTGCCAAAGGCAACCGACAAGTATTAGCCACATTTTCCCAGTTGAAAATCAATGATAAAATTCTCTATGACAGTAATCCTTAACTTTGGTTACAGTTTAGAATCACCTGTGCAGATTATAAAACATGGATGCCTGGGCTCCAACCCCAGAAAGGTTAAGCTGAACACCTTAAGGGGTAACTAGACATTGGTAATTCTTAAAGCACCTCAGCTGACTCTAATATTCAGCCAGAATTAAGAATTCTCTGTGTAGACTTGTATAGATAGAGACCTTTATACAAACCACACATCTAAATGGAGTGTTTGGGCATGGGACTTTATTTTGAAAACTATTCTATAGAATCCAAATCAGAATTCTCATCTAAGAGGTTTTTTAAATTTAGAAGAGACTAGGATCTTACCAATGTCAGTATTTTTCCAGTAATTACCTTCAGAGATTTGAACCATCTGAGGTATCAATGAATTGTAGCCTCTGCTCAAAATATGAAGCACAAGTGCATTCTGTTTTTCTTGAATATCTCTAATGATGGTGACCTCACAACTTTATCGAGGAACAGAGTCCATTGGAATTTTTTCATAGCTCTGACTTGTTGAGACCTACATATTGTTTAGAATTCTGTGGTAGAAGTCCTGCAAAATCACTCTAATCTCTCTTTCTTTTCAAATTTTTATTTCAGAGAGAAGGGAAGGGGGAAGGGAGGGAGAAAGAGAAGGAGAGAAACATCAATGTGAGAAGGAAACATTGATTGGTTGCCTTCTTGAATGTGCCTCAACCAGGGACAGAACCCTTAACCCAGGCATGTGCTGAGACCAGGAATCGAACCAGTGACCTTTCTGTTTGTGGGATGACACCCAACCCACTGAACCACACCGCCCAGGGCTCTTGCTCTTTCTGTATTGGCAAGCAGCTTCTCAATGTTTCCCCTGGTCTAGTTTTTCAAAATCTAATCCTCATGTAAGAACATGCTGCAACTTTTTCATGCTGAACATGCTGGGGTCACACGTCTTTAGATGCCCTCCAGGAGATTTGTGTGTCTCAGATTGTGCTCTGGTTATTGGATATAATGCCCACAGGTACTTAGAGAGCTGAAGGTTGATCCACGTTCATGTGTAACTACTTCATTACTATGCCGCCCATAATGGAAAAAAAGGTGGGGGGGGGGGAGTTAATACAACTCAGGAAACTGGAAAACAAAATGACAATAGTAAACCCAACAAATGTATTATAGCAATATAAGTAAATCTTGTAAGCTCGCCAATTAAAGGTCAGAAGCTGTGAGAGTCCATCAAAAATAGAAATCCAACCTTATGCTGTTTACACAGGTCAGAAGTAAAACAAAATTACATATTTGGGCTAAATGCAAAAGAATGAGCAAAGAGGTGCCAGTTCATTGTAAACAAAAGTTAAGCCATGGGCTACAAAATGAATGTCAAGCACTGTAGAAATCAAGTAAAATATCTTAAAATAGAACAACAGAATTATTATTTTATACTGATAAATATGCAATTCACAAACCAAATCAACAGTAATAAATGTTTACTTGTTGGAATCATTAAATACCTAGAGCTCAAATTACTAGCAATACAAGGGACAAATGACAAATACATTGGTGCTGTGAAATTTTGATACAGACATATTAAGTCAACAAAAAGAACTAAGAATATAAAGGATTTGCATAATATAATTAATATTGATTAAATAGATTTTTAAGTATTATATCAAGAAGATAATGGAACTTCTTTCAAGAAGTCATTTCATACAATTTCCAACATTTATGTGATATGAGGTTGCACATACTCAAAACAGCAAAGGCTAAAAAGTGGCTAAAATTCAGGTCACATTCTAGGGGGCAGATATGGAAGACACTAATATAGAAAAGTATATAAAAATATTATTATCTGGATATATAATAGAAAATTCTATGTAAAATCTATAATGAACAAATGACAAAATAAACTAAACCAGAAACAAACTAGAAAAACCCAAACTTTTATAAATCTTTCTCCTAAATAACATGCTGGTCAAAGAGAAAATTAAAATATTGGTTACAGGTTATTTAGAAATTAACTATCAGAGAAAATACAGTATATTCAAATGTGATGGTATAAGATTTCAGCCTGATATTTTATTAATTAAAAAAGGATGAAAAAAATAACTAAGGAAGACACATGAATGAGATTTTCTTCAAAGGCAGCAAGTGAAAATGAAGAAGAAATGAAGGGTAGACTTAAAAAACAGTAATTTAGAAAAGCAAATAAATAAACTGTATAGTTAATGTATAAACCAGAATGCTATTTTCTTTGTGAACACAAATATTAAAAAGTTGGAAATGGAATAATAGCTAATATTTATTGATCACCTAATATGTGTCTGGCAGTGGTGAAGTATGCTATTAACAACACCACAAGGAGGGTACTAGTATCAACCACTTTATACAAATGAAGAAATTGAAGAAGACAGAGGGAAACTAATGAGCACAAAATCACCAACGTGGCAAGCAGCAGATGTAGGACTAAAATAGCTTGCTCCATGATGAACTTCCAACTAGTGCTTTATACAGTCTCTCAGTACAAAGAGAAGTAATAGCATACAAACCACAATTCAAGAATTTGTAAGATAATGCAATGTGTAATCATATTCTAAATGCATTTGAATATCTTGATATTGACTGTTTTCTAGGAAAATATTAATCATAAAAATTGACTCCTTTGAGTCCCTAGATATCACTAACTTTGGGAAGAATTCAAGAAGTCATATAAAAATCATCTCCAAAGAAAGTATTAGGCTTAAATTACTCTAAATGGTAAGTATTTCAAATTTGTAAGAATAAATAACTCCCATGTTATGCAACCATTCAAAAAGAAATAAAAAGAGATAATGTCCTATTTCCTTTAGTGAGATCAGCATGAGTCAAAGTAGGAGAAATAGCCCATCCAATCTTATATATGGATATAGACATAAACCTGCCAAATTAAATACCAGCAAACCTAATTCAGTTATGCTTTGGAGCAATAATTTGCCATGACTGCAACCAGGAAAATGATCCACAGGTCCAGTGCCTACTGCCACAAAAGCCAAACTCATGAGGCAGGTTCTGGTTGAGAAGGAAAGGGTTTTATTCAGGAGTCAACAACCTGAGCAGGTGGCAGGCTCATGCCTCCAAAACCACCTTAGCATCTCAGGCATCCAGTATTGGTCATATAAGGGAACTGTGGGAAGGGTGGGGCTAGGGAGTTTCTGGTGACATGCAGTTTCTCAGCTCTGCTCTCAGGTGGTCTCATTGTTATCTCCTACATGTGTCATCATGTAGGTCCCTTGCTCAGTCTCCAGTTTAACAGCTGATGTTCAGGAGCAGGACTGTGCAGGCAGCGTTTCTGCTAGTTCTGATGTGAGTCACTGATGCTTGTCTAGTTCCTGTTGTCAAGGTCATTCCTTAGTCAGGCAGGAACTGCAACTGCTGAAAAATACTCCCAAGAAAACTTTAAATACATGCTTAGATTGAGGGAGGGGTTTGAAAAGTTCCCTACATGCACACAAAAATAGTCCATTCTGATAAGGCAAGTGATGATCAGGTGTGTGTCATCCTGGCTCCATGGTTGAAGGTTGGCAAATCTCCTGGAGCTGAGATTCCTGAAGGTCAGAGTCTGTATCTTTTGAAGTTAGCTCCTAGGATTCTTCTATATACATGCTGTTCATCTATAAGCTACATGTTAGTCAGAGTCAGCACTTACAGAAACACTGTCAGAAGAATGGTGGGGTGGGTTACAATTCCTGTTACATGACCAAGTAGATTTTATTCCAGGAAACCAAGAATGATTTAATATTAGAAATCATTTAATATTCAGAAATCTATTAACATAATTTATTATATATCAGTGGGTCAGAGGAAAAAGACCATGATCAAATACCAAAAGGTTTTTGACAACATTAAATATTCATTTCCGACTTATTAAAAAAGGCAGAAATTGTGGAGCAGAGGAATACTTTCCCAACCTTGTAAAGAATAGCTCTCACGTATCAGTGGCTGGCACTTTACCTGACTACAGTACACCAGAAACACACCCATCAAAGCCCTGGGCAAAACGAGGGTCCCTAGTTTTTGATAATTCAGTCTTAAAAAAGACAAGTAGAAAAGCAAAATATTAGTTTATAAATCAAAAAACCATGATGAGCTATTACCTGTCACCTATTAGGGTAGCAAGTATCAAAAGGCAAAAGATGACAGGTGTTGGCAAAGATGTGGAGGAATTGGAACCCTTGTGCACTGTTGCTGGGAATGTAAAATGGCGCAGCTGCTATAGAAAACAGTCTTGCCTCAAAAGATTAAAATAGAATTAACATATGACTTAGCAATCCTATTTCTCAGTATACAGCCAAAGGAATTGAAATTAGGATCTCAAAGAAATGTCTGCACTTCCATGATCATTGTAGCATTATTCACAATAGGCAAGATGTAGACACAACCTAAATGTCCATCAGCTGCTGAATGGATCAAGACAATGTGATATATATCATATTATATGTATACATAATGAAATATTATTCACCCTTAAACAGGGAAAAGGGGAATATGCAACAACATGGATAAACCTGGCGGGCATTATTCTAAATGAAACTAGCCAGTCACAGAAGGATAAATATGGTGTGATGCTACCTACATGAGGAATCTAAAATAGTCAGACTCAAATGGAGAGTAGAATGATGGTTGCAAGGGAGCGGGGGAGGGCGGGGGAATGAAACAGGCGGTTGCACTCATATAATGTTTCAGTTTTGCAAGATGAATAAGTTATAGAGATCTATACAACATTGTGCTTACAGATAACAATACTGTCAAGACTGTCATATAATTAAAATTTTGTTAATAGGGGTGTAGGTAGATACACAGTGTCTCCTTGCACAACCAAAAGAAGGACAACAACAAATTTAAAAACAAAAAACAACCAGGAAATCAAGCCGTATGCAAGTCTGACAACCAAAGAATTAAAGAAACATTCATTCAGACCCATAGAATGGACAGAGATAGGCAGCCAAGGTGGAGAGGACTTGCAGCAAGATGGCAGCTGGAGGACCAGGTGGTCCCACATTTGTGTGCAAGTAAACCGGGCAGAACAACTGGGGATCGAGACAACCCAGGGTTCCTGAGCAGGGAAATAAAGCCTCAAAACCTCTGACTGAAAAAAACCTGTGGAGGTTGAGGCAGCGAGAGAAACTCCTAGCCTCACAAGAGAGTTTGTTGGAGAGAACCACAGGGTCCTAGAACGTACCCACCTGGGAATCACCCACCTGGGAATCAGCACCAGAAGAGCCCAATTTGTTTGTGGGTAGTGGGGGAAGTGACTAAAAGCTGGCAGAGAGCTGAACAAGTGTCATTTTTCCCTCTCTGACTAATCCCCCACAGATAGTGGCACAAAGCAGTGAGGTGGGTTGCCCTGCCCTGGCCAGTTCCACCCCTTACTATGGCATTGGTGTACCAAGAGAAAAAAAAATGACCCAAATGAAAGAAAAGATCAAAGCTCCAGAAAAAATACAACTAAGCAATGAAGAGATAGACAACCTATCAGATGCACAGTTCAAATCGCTGGTAATCAGGATGCTCACAGAAATAGTTGAGTATGCTCACAAAATAGAAGAAAAGGTGGAGGGTATGGAAAGTGAAATAAAGGAAAATATATGGGGAACCAATGGTGACGGGAAGGAAGCCAGGAATCAAATCAATGCTTTGGAGCAGAAGAAAGAAACATTCGACCAAAACAGAATGAAGAAACAGGAATTCAAAAAAGTGAGGAAAGGCTTGGAAACCTCCAAGACAACTTTCAACATTCCAACATCATAACAGGGGTGCCAGGAGAAGAGGTAGAGCAAGAAATTGAAAACTTATCTGAAAAATTAATGAAGGAGAAATTCCCCAATCCAGTAAAGGAAATAGACTACCAGGAAGTCCAGGAAGCTCAGAGAGTCCCAAAGAAGTTGGACCCAAGGAGGAACACACCAAGGCACATCATAATTACATTAACCAAGATGAAAATGAAGGAGAGAATTCTATAAGCAGCAAGGAATAAGGGGACAGTCACCTACAAAGGAGTTCCCATCAGACTGTCAGCTGATTTCTCAAAAGAGACCTTCCAGGCAAGAACAGGCTGGAAAGAAATATTTGAAATCTTGAAAGGCAGGGACCTACATCCAAAATTGCTCTATCCAGCAAAGCTGTCATTTAGAATGGATGGACAGATAAAGTGCTTCTCAGATAAGGTCAAGTTCAAGGAGTTCATCGTCACCAAGCCCTTATTATATGAAATGTTAAAGGGACTTATCTAAGAAAAAGAAGATAAAAATAGGACAGTGAAAAGACAGCAAACTCATAGCTATTAACAACCACACTTAAAACAAAAACAAATAAGCAAACCACTAGAACAGGAACAGAACCACAGAAATGGAGATCACATGGAGGGTTAGCAACAGGGGAGTGGGAGGAGGAGAGAGGGGGAAAAGGTACAGAGAATATGTAGCACAGACGGTGGGTAGAAAATAGGGGGAGGGCAAGAATAGTGTGGGAAATGTAGAAGCTAAAGAAATTATGACACATGGACATGAACTAAAAGGGGAGAATGTGGGTGGGTGGGACAGGATGTGCAGGGTGGAGGGGAATGATGGGGGAGAAATGGGACAACTGTAATAGCATAATCAATAAAATATATTTAAAAAATTGTTAATAGGTTAAATCTCATATTAAGACCTCATGGTCTTACAACAATAAATATATATTTATATATAATTATATGTAACATAATTTATATAATATAGTCATATAATATATATTATATTATATTATATTATATTATATCACCTTATATTGTATATAATTCCCTATTTAATAAAAGAAAACAGAAATTCTTGGGTGATCTCACTTTCAGTATAAGGCAGGGATTTTCAACTGGTGTGCTGCAAGAGTTTTTGAAACATGCAATACCTGACTATTAGTCAGGGGCACTGACCTCTTTTTCCTTAGATTGGCAAATAAAAAAATGACAGCAGCCAACACAATAGCTGTCCAGTGTGAATTAATCAAAATTATACCTATTTTTTGTCAGATCAGCAAAAAATAGACTTTTGGTGTGGTATTGAATTTTAGTAATTAGTTTATGTGTGCCATGAGATGAAAAAGGTTGAAAATCATTGGTATAAGGGATCAAAATGACATATAAATTTTAAATTTTAAAAACAAAATAAAGTAGTTTAATGCCAGGGTGGACACAAAGATATTAGCATGAGACCTGGGTTGAATCCCAGCTGCGTCACTAGCAATTGCACACCACTTGGGTAATGTTCTTAGCTGGTACAAATGACAGCTTCTTCTGCAGCAGGAAGAGTGAACCTACCCCACAAAGGCCAGTGAGGACTGCACAGCAGACACATACAGGGCAGCCACGAAGCAGCGGCTGTATGTACCTGGCCTACGGCAACGGCTGAATTCATGACTGCTGTTACGATTAGCTGCATACGATGTGAGTGTAGATCTAGAAACCCAGAAAAGTCACCTGAGAAATAGTGAAGATACAAACAAACTCAGTAAGATGGCAGTGGCAACATAAAGACATTCAGACAGCAGTGAAAATCAGAGGACAGAAGCCCAGCACAGGTACTGGGCACACACCGTCACCGATGCCCAGAGCCCCTGCTCCTCCCATGTCCGCCCCCTGCTTCCCTGCTGGTAACTTGGAATTCATCTAGATCTCAAATCAGTCATTCCCTTCTTTTGGAAGCCTTTTCTGGCCTCCAAGTCAAATCTCTTACCATGTGCTCTCTTAACTGGGGCACCTCCTTTGCAGCACTTACAGCAGAAATTCCATATTTATTTGATAAATTCCATATTTATTTGTGGCATCATTGAATTAATGTCCATTCTCCCCTCAAGGCTCAAGTGTTCAGATTATGCAGCTATTAGGAAATATGTTTCCATAAATGATGTTATGTCTATATGTTATTTATATAATTTTAAATCAGTGTATAACCACACAATGTTAGTTTTTAAAAGTACACATCAATGTATGCATACATAAAGTAATAAAAAGATATGCATCAACATATTAGCACATTAACATTAATGCTAGATTTTTTATTTTTAATTTTTAATAATTAATAATACTTTTAAGTATTTAGTATAAATCAATACTTTCCTAAAAATGATACACAGGGAATTATCAAATATCTAAATTTCCAAAAACTTGATATGGATACTTTTCTATTTTTTAACCATCTGGTAATAGGTACTTAGGTGGCCAGTCATTGATGCTGATCACATATAATCATATATATTATATACAAAATGTCCTCTTTAAAAAGTATCTTTGCAGCCAAAAAACTGTCATTTTTAACGAATAAAACCAAAGCTTGGGTGCATAATGATGGAGAAATATTTTAATCTCTTAAAAATAAGAATGAGCCCACATCTCAGCCCTCAGAGAATCACACACCTGGCACCCCTTCACTTACACACACATGCACAAGACCACCAACAAGTCATTAAGCACAAACTGAGAATCTACTGCCTAGCTCAGACCTGTGCTAGGGGCTCCGAGGCTTACTCCCTGTCCTTGATGAAGTCATTGATGACTGAGACAAATACAGGAGACAAGTGAACCAACAGCAGAAAATGGGATGAGAATGCTGACAAACAAATGGTGGACAGTAGCTTTGCACATTTTCAGCACTAGACCTTCCCATCCAGCACGGGCTGCCAGCAGGACTCCCAGTGGTGGTGCGAATTCCTGCCACCCTCCCACTTGGCACACTGCCCGCTTGACCACAGAGCCTGTGCACACACTGAGTATTCCTGGAAATGCACTTCCTTCATTTCTGGCATTTGATTCCTTTCTCCACTTGCAGGAGGCCTTTCCTAATCTCCCATGCCTGACTCCGGTGCCCGTCCTCTGTTCTATAGTTTCCCACGGTCCCTGGGTTATCATTCTTATCACCCTGTATTGTACTTTCTCCCCAACTACTCTGATTTGCCCTCTAGATAAAATAATTTGAGGTGCTGTTTTATATCTCTGAATTTGCCTGGTTCCTAACTTTATGGCCCTGAACATGTGCTGTGCTCAGTAAATACGTGTCACTTTCTCTTTTTTTAAATTGTTGTTCAGTTACAGTTGTCTTGCCTTTTCCCCCATTGCTCTCCCCTGCCCTGTTCCCCCCTCTCCATCTACTCCCATGGTCAACCCCCGCCCCCCGCATTGTCCATGACCATGTGTCCTCTATTCATGCTCCTTGACCTTTCCCCTTCTCTCCCTCATTTTCCCCTCCCCCTCCCCTCTGGTCCCTGTCAGTTTGTTCTTTATTTCCATGTCTCTGGTTCTATTTTGCTCATTTGTTTGTTTTGTTGATTAGGTTCCACTGTAGGTGAGATCATATGGTATTCGTCTTTCACCACCTGGCTTACTTCACCTAGCATAATGCTCTCCACTCCCATCCATGCTGTTGAGAAGGGTAGGAGTTCCTTCTTTCTTTCTGCTTTGTAATATTCCATAGTGTAAATATACCACAGTCTTTTTTAAAATTACTTTATTGTTGTTCAATTACAGTTGTCTGCATTTTCCCCCACAATGGCCAAACCCACCTCCCTCCCTTGCTTCCACCCTCCCCCTTGGTTTTGTCCATGTGTCCTCTATAATTGTTCCTGAAAACCCTTCCCCCCATTGTCCCCTCCCCCCTCCCCTCTGGCTATTGTTAGATTGTTCTTAATTTCAATGTCTCTGGTTATATTTTATTTGCTTTTTCCTTTTGTTGATTATGTTCCAGTTAAAACTGAGATCATATGGTATTTGTCCCTCACCACCTGGCTTATTTCACTTAGCATAATGCTCTCCAGTTCCCTCCACGCTGTCACAAAGGGTAGGAGCTCCTTCTTTCTCTCTGCTATGTAGGATTCCATTGTATAAATGTTCCATGGTTTTTTGATCCACTCATTTACTGCTGGGCACTTAGGCTGTTTTCAGCACTTGGCTATTATAAATAATGCTGCTATAAACATTGGGGTACATAGGTTCTTTTGAATTGGTGATTCAGGATTCTTAGGATATAAATCCCAGCAGTGGGATCACTAGATCAAAAGGCAGTTCCATCTTTAGTTTTTCAAGAAAATTCCATACTGTTTTCCACAGTGGCTGCACCAGTCTGCATTCCCACCAACAGTGTACTAGGGTTCCCTTTTCTCCACAACCTCACCTGCACCTGTTTGTTGATTTGTTTATGATGGCCATTCTGACTGGTGTGAGGTGATATCTCATTGTGATTTTAATTTGCATCTCTCTGATGGCTAGTGATGTTGAGCATTTTTTCATGTGTCTAAGGGCCCTCTGTATGTCCTCCTAGGAGAAGTGTCTGTCCAGGTCCCTTGCCCATTTTTTAATTGGATTTTGTGTCTTCCTGGTGTGGAGTTGTGTGTGTTCGTTATGTATTTTGGAGATCAAACCCTTGTCTGAGGTATCATTGGTAATTATGTTTTCCCATACAGTCAGTTCCCTTTTCATTTTGTTGATATTTTCTTTAGCCATGCTTTCAATGAATGGAAGAAAGAAATATATGTTGCTTTCAATGAATAAATGAAAGAATGAATAAATGAAATACAGCTCTGAACACCTTTCTAACCTTGAATCACCTTTTCCCAAGCTACTCCATGCACTTGAGATGGCCTTCCCCCAATTAATTTCCACATGTTCAAATTCTACTCCCTGGACTTCTGGCCAAGATGGAGGTGTAGGCGGACACACTGTGCCTCCTCTCACAACCAAAATTAAGGACAACAAATATTTAGAAAGAAGAAAACAACCAGAACTGATAGAAAATTGAACTGTACAGAAGTCCAGCAACCATTCATCCAGACCGGTAAGAGGGGCGGAGTTGAGGTAGGAGAAAGTGGAGGTGCGGACCCAGGAACGCAAGCAGCAGCGGCTGGTAGTTCCCAGGTGCACAGGCGGCGGCTGGTCCCCGGGCACAGGGGGGCAACTGTGCAGACCCAGTGAGGCCCCACAAGGCAGCTGGCTGACCAGGTGGTCCCACATTCACATGCGCAGACGGTCCAGGCAAAGGGGAAGCGGCGGAAGGGACCAGAGTCCAGGAGAGAGTGGAGCAGGCGCCATTGTTCCCTCTCAGACCCCGCCCCCACATACAGCATCACAACCCAGAGACTGGGCTGCCCTGCCCTGAGGGACACCTAAGGCTCCACCCCTCACTACGTAACAGCCGCGACCAGACTAAAACCAAAATAAAACAAAACAAAACACCAAAAATGGCTCAAACTGGAGAACAAATGAAAGCCCCAGAGCCAATTCCTCTAAGCCGTGAAGAAATAGCCAACCTATCAGATGCACAGTTCAAAGCACTGGTGATCAGGATGCTCACAGAATTGGTTGATTTTGCTCACAAATTAGATGAAAAAATACAGGCTACAATATGTGAAATGAAGGAAAACGCATGGGGAACCAATAGAGATGGGAGGAAAACTGGCACTCAAATCAATGGAGTGGACCAGAAGGAAGAAACAAACAACCAAACAGAAAACAAGGAAGAAACAAGAATTCAAAAAAATGAGGAGAGGCTTAGGAACCTCCGGGACATCGTTAAACATCCCAATATCCAAATTATAGGGGTCCCAGAAGGGGAAGAAGAGCAACAAGTGGAAAAACTTATTTGAACAAATAACCAAGGAGAACTTCCCCAATCTGGCAAAGGAAATAGACTACCAGGAAGTCCAGGAAGCTCAGAGAGTCCCAAAGAAGTTGGATCCAAGGAGGAACACACCAAGGCACATCATAATCACATTAGCCAAGATTCAAATGAAGGAGAGAATTCTAGAAGCAGCAAGGGATAAGGGGACAGTAACCTATAAAGGAGTTCCCATCAGACTGTCAGCTGATTTCTCAAAAGAGACCTTCCAGGCAAGAAGGGGCTGGAAAGAAATATTTGAAGTCTTGAAAGGCAGGGACCTACATCCAAAATTGCTCTATCCAGCAAAGCTGTCATTTAGAATGGAAGGGAAGATAAAGTGCTTCTCAGATAAGGTCAAGTTCAAGGAGTTCATCATCACCAAGCCCTTATTATATGAAATGTTAAAGGGACTTATCTAAGAAAAAGAAGATAAAAAATAGGACAGTGAAAAGACAGGAAACTCACAGCTATTAACAACCACACCTAAAACAAAAGCAAACTAAGCAAACAGCTAGAACAGGAACAGAACCACAGAAATGGAGATCATATGGAGGGTTATCAACAGGGGAGTGGGAGGAGGAGAGAGGGAGAAAAGGTACAGAGAATAAGTAGCATAGACGGTGGGTAGAAAATAGAGGGGAAGGGCAAGAATAGTGTGGGAAATGCAGAAGCTAAAGAACTTATGACACATGGACATGAACTAAAGGGGGGAATGTGGGTGGGAGAGGGTGTGCAGGGTGAAGGGGAATGATGGGGGGGAAATGGGACAACTGTAATAGCATAATTAATAAAATATATTTTAAAAAAATAAAAAAATAAATACTGTTTCTCCACTCTGGGGGAAAAAAATTCTACTCCCCCTCCTCAAAGATCTAAGATGATCGCCACCTACACCTTGAAGAGTCCCCTGGAGTCTCAGCAAGCAATGACTCCTCTATCTTCCAGCTCCTACAGTCCTTTATCAGGAATTCCCATACCATTCTACTCAGATTTCATGATATTTGTGGACATGTTTTACTCACCCTCTTGCATGAAATGATGCACTCTGTGATGACAGAGCCTGTGTCTCCTGTATCCTGGGCCCCCTCCCAGTGACCACCACACGAAGTAAATACATAGAAGATGGGTAAATGGATATATGCAGTGTTAAAGGCTAGGAGATGTTATCCTGGCTGGTATTTATTTTCCCATGGTTGGATTTGGAAAATTTGAAAGGAAGTGGAAACGGTACAGGCAAGTTGCTGGATCTTGCTCAGAACTCAGATAGTTCCATCACTGTCCTCTTTTAGGACACGTGTTCTAACTTGACCTAGCAGGAAATGTGTGTGATTTCTTGAAAGTATCTGAATAAGCTTAAAGTGTCAGAAGAAACATGAGATTGCCACTTGGGGGAATGTCATTAGTGAAATTCTTTCAGGGAATCCAGGCTTCCAGAAGAAGGATGCACTGATATCTGCACATTGTCTCACTGACACATACCATTGAGGAGAGAAGAGTGGGTGTACCCAGGTGAGGGGATAGTTGTCCTTGATCTCCTCAGACTCTGGGGCCTCCCCAGACACACTCTCTCCTCCTGCCTCAGCTGGGTCTTGGCAGCTCCTGTGGCAATAAGGGGAGTTATTTTGGGGAGACGGTTGAAACTTGGCAAATCCTCCCACAGATCAGCAATGGCTGCTTGAAATGTTAAATGCCTCCCAGATGGAGACTCTTAGCATTTGTAGGAGGAATAATTTGGAGGAGAAAAATGTATTTGTCTTTTTGGCATCATGTGGATTCCATTAGAGAAGACAGGGAATGCTGCAAATCCTGTGGTCCACATGTCAGTGTTTTCTTGGAATTTTGCAAGTGCCTGTGCCCTTGCTGCTGCTTCTCCTGGGGGTAGCACCACATTAGGATGTGCCAGAGTTCAAGGGAAAAGTGTATGGAGCTGAGTCACAGAGGTCAGACAGTTGCCAGAATTCTCAGAAACCATGAGGGTTCAGCCTCCTGTCTGCCAGTGGCAAATGCCTCAGTCATGTGAACCAGATGGTTTTTCCTCTGGGTGTGATCTTTTATATACAAGGAAGCTTGAGAAATGCAGTGCAGAGTAGCAGAGAACACCAGAAATTAGGATGCCTGAGTTCTGGCCTTGCTTCTGCCACTGACTATTATCGTGGCCAACCGGCAAAACACCTCACCTCAGAGTGCCTTGGTTTCCCCACCTTCGAGATGAAGAGATTGGATGAGATAATCTTTAAATTCCCTTATAACTGAACAACAGTACTTGACTCAAACTGGCATGGCTGAAAAGGGCAAAGGTGACATTATTGCAGGGGACCTTGGAGTTGTCCTTCAACGTAAGCTCCCAAATGCTAGGAATAGAACACTTCACTAATGGTTCGTCATGACCCCGAACTCATGGTAGGGACCCATGGGGTCTTCACGGGCCACCAATAAATGAACACCTGCCTTTGGTACCAGACTGAATTAAGACAAAAAGAAAGCTTGGCACTATCTCTTAAAACTTGTACCTGGGTTGCAAATATGTTCATGCTACACTGAGATGTGCAAAGGAAAGTGTACCTTCTTGACTAGTCTTGCAATGGAATACCTTAATCTCCTCAGGTGAGAGGGTAAGTCCAAATCCAGTAAGCTTAGACCTATTCAATACTGCAAACAATTTCTAGAGGAAACTAATGTCTTTTGGATAATGTGGACTTTTTAATTTCCTTCCTACTCTGATCCTTCCCGAGGTAGAATCTGGGTACTGGGGAAAGGGGAACCTTGTATCCTCATGTATTTCTGGTGCCTGTGTTTTCTGCAGCAGTACACTTGGCTTAACTGCTCACTGGTCCCTTGTCAGGATGTGATGGAGAAAGCTAGGCCTCCTGAATCCATGACTCAGAAAACTGAGAGACTGAATCTGGTAACACACACAAAGTCCACTCTGAAGAAGGGTCCCATGGCCATGGTTGAGAGAGTAATGTTGGGTGACCAGGTTGAGACCATCTTGGTTATTATACCATAAGCATGTACTCTCCCCACTTTTATGCACAATCCATGTATTGTCTAAGATTGTTTTTTAATAATAATAAATAATTATTATAAGTTACAATAATTTATAATAATAATAAATTATGGTAAGCATGAATGTCATTTTTGAGCTATTTTAATACAATGGAAGGGTAGACCATACCACTCAGAAAAATAAAGAAACATTTTGGAAGAATGCACTATTGAGTTATGACACACCATTCCTTCAGCCTATCAGGAAATATTTATTAAGGTTGCTCTGTGCCAGGTAATATGCCAAGGATTAAAGCACAAGACAGGTGCAGTCCCTAACCTCTCAGAAGTTACAATCAGGTAGGAAAGGTGGAGAAATAAGCCAATTCTATTTATGCTGGGTTAGTACTAACATAGGGAATATAGGGGCTTCCACTGGAGCCAAACACTGGGTAGAATACCCAAGTAATCTCATGGTGGAGAAGGTGCACAGTCAGAGGAGGCCTCTGAGACCAAACAGACTTTGGAGAACAGAACTAGTATTCCAAACTGGCCTGGACATGAGTTTTTTCTGAGAGAGAGAGAGAGAGCAAGAGAGAGCGCAGAGCCTTGCATCTTTGGATTCCCTAATCTCATCCCCAATTACATTTGAGTTGTCAGGCCCAAAAAAGTAGGGCACAGTGTGTTTTTCCCAAACTCTTTCTTCCTCCTAATCTATCAGTCTCAATAAACATCTAGATTAAACTTTTAGTAGCCCTGTACTACTACTGCCTTTAATGTCAGCATAGAAAACAAGAGGTTGCCATTTCTGGGGGCTGCCCTAACTGAAAAATCCCCCTAACACTTGAAACAACAGCCCCTACAAAGACTTGAATTTTGAGCATTGAGCCCACTTTATTTATTTTTTTTAAAGGGAAGGAGATTTTTAAAAAAATCTTGAAAAGAATGCCTTCAAACTCCCCAGTTCCCAATGAAGTCAGACATCAATAATACATCTTAAGGCCATATTTGTGTTTCCTTCTTTGCTGTGTTTCTGTAGTCCTCGGGGGCCATCATATTGAGTTTCAGCAATAATACTGGTGGCCCCAATGGAGATGGTACCTGGAATTACTCAGTGAGTAGCTGGATGCACCCAGGGTCCCCAGTCTCATTCCCTTAGTGAGGGACTTGAAGAATTTACTGCACACCCGACTCACTCTGACTGACCTCGTAGGAGGCTCATAAGAGAAATATCTGTCAGGGGAAGATTTTTTGAACTGATTTTACATAGCAAGCTAGGAATCACTCAAGAAATAGGAACATTCTGAGGATTTAAGACAGATACTTGTGGGTTTAAATATGGCTCCATGGTACTTGCTATATGGAATTGGGCAAGTCACCTAAACTTTCTGAGTCTCAGTTTACACATTAGTTCAATGGGAAGCATTCCCTCCTTGTAAAAACATTATTTCAAAATTCAATTTTTTACTTGCCAAAGTAATACACACTTTTCTTTGTCAAAAAGTGCTGAAACTCTTAAACTGAAAATCAGCAGTTTCAACCATCCTTACTCCCGAATCCTACTCCCTGGGGCAGCCACTCTACACTCTAGCTGACTCTCCTAATATTTACCTCATATATTTATTTTTCATTTTTTCACTGTTGTTCAATTATAGTTGTTCCATTTTTTCCCCATTGCTGTGCCCCGCCCCGCCCCAATCCCCTGCTCCCTCAGTCGGTCCCCACCCTGTTGCCCGTTACTGTAGGACCTTTATACATGTTCCTTGACTGGTCCCTTCCCCTTCTTTCCACCATTTTCCCTCTCTCCCCTCCTCTCTAGTCACTGGCAGTTTGTTCTTTATTTCTGTATCTCCGGTTACCTCCCCATATTTAAATACTGCAGATGTCTCCTGTTCTCTCCCTGTTGCTTGTTTGTGTGGGTCTTGCTCTTTCAGACCGGAGAATTCCCACACTGTGTGGTGGTCAGATTGATAAGCAGGGACTCTAGGAAGCCCTTTGTGAGTTCCACACACAGGGGGGCACGGTGTTAGGGTGCTGACTGATGGAAATCCTTGAAGAGCAATGAAGCAGTGAGTCAGACTACTCATTTGAGAACCATAACATTTCAGTATCTTGATGTCTCCTCTCATAAATCTATCAGTTTCTCCAGATAAAAATCCTCCAATCAATTGGGTGAGAAGGAGAAGGGAGTTGAGAAGTCCCAGTGTTTAACCATTTCTTTTTCCAACTGTCTGCTGTCCCTGTTGACCTTCTGAGTTCTGAGTCTTTCTTTTTTTTTTTTTTTGAACTTATTTTTTATTGTGTTTTTTTCACTACCATTTAGTCCCCTTGTACCCCTTCCTCCCCACAATCACCACACTGTTGTCCACATCCATGAGTCCTTTTTGCTCAATCCCTCCACCCACTTCCCTCCTCCCCATCCTTAGCTGTCCTCCTGCTCTCCATCTGTAAGCTGTCCCTACTTTCCTTGTTAGTTCAGTTTCTTCATTAGATTCTACATATGAGTGAAATCATAAGGTATTTGTCTTTCTCTGATTGCCTTATTTTACTCAGCATAATGTTCTCTAGGTCCATCTATACTGTCACAAATAGTAAACTTTTCTTCTTTGTTATGGCTGAATAGTATTCCATTGTGTAGATGTCCCATAGTTGCTTTATCCACTCATCTACTGAGGGACACTTGAGCTGCTTCCATATCTTGGCAATTGTAAATAATGTTGCAATGAACATAGGGGTGCTTATGCTCTTTCAAGTTACTGTTGGCTTCCTTTGGATATAATCCCAGAAGTGGGATCATTGGTCAAAAGGCAGATCCATTTTCAATTTTTTGGAAGAATCTCCATACTGCTTTCCCCAGTGGCTGCACCAGTCTGCATTCCCACCAACAGTGCAGAAGGGTTTCCCTTTCTCCACATCTTTGCCAGCACTTGTTGTTTGTTGATTTATTGATGATAGCCATTCTGACAGGTGTGAGATGATATCTCATTGTGGGTTTAATTTGCATTTCCCTGATGATTAGTGAATGTTTCTTTTTATTACCACTGAAATCCCACTTCCCTGTGGTGTGGTAAGAGGGTGGAAGGTAACAGAGTTGTCTGACTATGTTCGGAGAAGGACAGGGGATGCAGAAAGTTAAAAGCAGCATGAACAATTTCTAAGTTCCAACTCATCCCCACCTGCTATAGTCTTCTGTGCCTTAAAATGCCTGAATTGCCACTGTCCGTACTCTGTGATGTCACTCATCATCTCTCAATCTGCTTTCCAGAATCCATTTAAATCTCTCCTGGTCTGTCCTCTCCTTCCTGTGCTTTTTGTCTTTGTCAGATAATACTTTCCTCCCTCTCTCCCTCCTTCTCTCCTTCCTTTTGCTGCCTTTCCAATGAGGTTGAAGGAGGGAAAATAAATTCATGTGGCCAATCTACCAATCTGCTTTTTCCCCTCATTTTTATAAGCAGAAGTTCTGTTATAAAGACCTAACTGAAATAAAGAATGTGGACTGCCTTACTAAATACCTGGCATATATTTAAATGCTCAAGAACTATACCATGTCACCTTGGACATTCCCTGATGTGTCCAAAGGAAAGAGTCCATGCCTGAGAGTTGTAAGATTCTTAGGCGATTCCTGGAATTCTTGGCGTATCTCATGAAGTGTTGGGAGTCTGAAATGATCTGTTAATCCAGGTCAGTTATCTCCCTTAATGTAATTAATCCTCAAGACAACTTCATTAGGCAAATAGGAGTAGTATTATCCTCATTTTATGCCCATAGTCTTAATAGCTGGGCGCTACAACAAGGGCCTAGAGCAGTCTCTTGTTTGGGAGGAAGAAAAGAAAAGAGAGAAACATCCTTTGACCCCGTGCCAGTGACCAGACATTGAAGAAATACATCCACCCGCTCCATGAAAGCCTTTCCACTGTCAAAGACAAACATGACTGAACATTAGTTAAAGCCGTGAAAACAGCTTTTATTCAGTAACTACTGACAGCAGGGGAAAGAGCTGAACTCCATCCCAATTTGTGCAGTGGTGATTTGGGCATTTAAAGGGAGAGAGAGGGAGAGCAGAGGCTGAGCTGACTCAGAAAAGAGAAAACTGACAAAGGGTTGGCCAGGGTAAATTCAATTAGGGCTGCTAGGTCTGCTAGCTGGCTATTATCAAGTGAGGATTCTAACATCCCACCGAGACTGGGAGACGGAGGCCTGTCCTTCCTGATGAGTTCATTTCAAGTAAAAAGCTCTCAGGTCCTTGAAAAAAACACTTGAGTTGTAAGAAAAAAAATATTCACAATTTAAGACCTTTTTAGTAAATGGTCTGTGAGAAGGAGGTCAGGGTCCTACTGCCAGGTGTTGACTAGAACAAACAGTAAATCTCCTGGCAGCATTGAGCTCTCTCAGGCAGGCATTTTAATGGGACTGGGGTTTTCCTAGGGGCATGGCCTTTGTGTGGCTAGAAGTCATGTTTGGACGCAGTTCTTACCTGCTGAGAGTTCAGCAGTTCTCACCACCAGCTTCTCACAAAGACCTAAAATTGTCCTCACACGATGATATGTGTGCATGCACATGCACACACATGCACATGCACTGTGGAAAGTGGCAACTAATTGATGAAACTGTGGTCCTCGGGTCTCCTGGCACCTGAGCTCCCCTGCAGGCCTCCTGATCGATACAAAGTTGGTTGTCTGCAGCTCCACTGAGTTACTGAGATTACAAATGAAAACCAGCCTCCAGAGGGTACAGCGGTCCTGTAGCACACAAGGAAAGCATAATTCTTGCTTCCACTCGGCTGTGTGATCAGTTCCTTCCCTGGTAGGTACTCTTGTAACTTCTTTTTAGGGCTGTCAATCTTGTAAAACATACACAACACACACACAGCCCAAAACTCCTGAGATCAAGGGTTTCTCATCTCACTATGGTGTTCTGTCTCCAACTGCAGGATACACTTTTTTGTGGCTGACTGTTTCAAATGGAACAGATAGTCTTGCAGTTTAACAAATATATTGAGTAAATAGTAATAACTATAATAGCTATTATTATTATTGTGTTGTTGTTATAATTTCCAGTTCCTGCGTCCTAACTCTGTGTCAGGTATTATGCTAGGCCCTATATAGACATTGTTTTTAAACCTCCCCCAAACTACTCCACTCATGTATGGACACTGTCTCCTGATAAATGAAACAGGACTCAGAAAGTGTAAATAATTTACTCAAGGTTACACAGCCAGCTAAGAGTGATTCAAACCCGTATCTATCTGCCCAAATAGTTGAGGTTCTCTCATGACAACAAGAAGCGGATGGTAGTGAACTGAAGGGACAGGAAGAGCTGGCTTCTTAATCAGGCCTGGTCAGCCTCAACAGAGGTTCAAAATTCCACCAGATAAAGACTCAGAGGACTTTCCGCCAGCCCAAGAAATACTATCTTCTGGAACTTTCAGGTTTATCTCATAAATAAAATACAGAGATGGATGGATCTATGGATGGATGAATGGATGGATGGATGGATGGAAGGAAAATAATGACACCAAACTACCTTCAAAAATCAGAATGCAGGGAATAGTAGCACAACTGTAGAGTATCAGGTAAATAAGGAGCATCCCTGAGGATTTAATAAAATGCTCTTCCTCTGCCATCCCTCAAAGAAGGAGCCTTAAAGTGGGAATCTCCTCTCTAACACCCTCAGCAGATAGGGTCATCCTGTTGATATTTCAGTGTCTGAAATCTGGAAGCCAGACTATCTCAAAGGCTATTCTATCATCTTTTATGAGCTCTTGCAATTTTTAACAAGTTTTCAGATCTGAGAAGCAAAAGTCTGCCTTTCTCCTCCTTATACTTGTTAATAACCATAAAATAATAACAGCTAAGATTTATTGACAACTTATCGTGTGTCCTAAGTGCTTTATGTATTATCTGACTTGATGTTCAATAACTCTTGACTGTAGATAAAATTATTCTTTTTTTAAGGAGTTGAGGGAAAAAAACTGAGAGCAGTGGCATGCTCTGCCCATGGGCCCATGGGTTCAAGTGGCACAGCTGGGATGAGCGCCTGGCTCTCCCAAAGCCCACATTCTTGAGCGCCATGCCAAGAGTGTGGAGCCAATGCTGTCCTTTCCTCCACTACTGCCCTTTGGATTTCTTAACAATGAACTCAATGTGTTCTTTTTCTCCCCCTCTGTCTTCCTTCCTGGCTCTTTCAACTGTCCATTGTCTGAAAGAATTGGCAATGGAAATTATTTGAGATCCACATGCCAACCTGAGGAGTGAGAGTGGAAAATCCAGGCTTATTTTTATAGCATCTTATTGTTTTACTTGAGATGGCAAATGGAAACGGACCATCAGAACAGCCCATCTGGTCCCATTGGAAGGAAGAACATTTAGCTTTGAGAGTCCTGGCTTATTTGCATGCTGGGGAATAGAACAATGCAGTGGCTATCTCTGAGCTTCTTGTCCTATGGATCTCCAGGACAGGTGAGAGGTGAGGCTCTACCTTCTACTGTGGCTTTGTTCTAGCCAGGTGATGAGGTAAAGGAGGCAAAATTGAGACTTAAACAAGGCAGAGGGCAAATAACTGGGTCCAAACAGGTTTTTAAAACCAGACAGCTGAATCAGGTTTACAGCCTGAACACCATCGCTGTCACCTCCCTGTTCACGCTGGCCACACTGGCCTGCTCTCAGTTTCCTCTCACCACACTGGGAACGTGCTGTTCCCTCAGCTGGGAATGCCTCTCCTTCTCTTTGTCCCAGGAACCTCTATTTGTCCTTTAGACTTCAGTTCAAATGTTCCCTTACTTTTCAGACCAGCTCAAAACTCTACATTTTAAGTTTTCCAAGTATTATGCAATAAGGCCTGTTCAGAAAAAGTTCAGCCATTGTTAATATAACGAGAATGGTTTGCATGACATTGATGTAACCTGGCAGCCAAGGAGAGTGGACTGGAATATGCATGTGTGAACAATGATGACTTCACTGTACTGGTCATTGGGGACAGTAGATGCTGTTGAGTGAGCATGTGTACTGTGTGGCTGTCACATTCAAAATGACTGAGTGAGTAGAGCAACGAATCTACATCAAATTTTGTGTTGAGCTTGAACATTCCTCCATGGAAACTATTCAGATGATTCAGAAGGCTGAAGCTGTGGGCAACTGCTGATAGGCAGCTTCATCACAACAATGCCTGCTCATGCATCATGTCTCATGCAGACTTTTTTGGCAAAACATCAAATCACCCAGGTGACTCGACCCCACTAGAGTCCAGATTTGGCACCCTGCGACTTCTGGCTTTTCCCAAAACTGAAATCACCTTTGAAAGGGAAGAGATTTCAGACCATTGATGAGATTCAGGAAAATATGACGGGGCAGCTGATGGCGACTGGGAGAACTGTGTGAGGTCCCAAGGTCCCTACTTTGAAGGGGAGTGAGGCATCATTATCCAATGTACAATGTTTCCTGTATTTTGTATCTTCCTCGATAAATGTCTCTATTTTTCATAGTACGTAGCTGGATATCTTCTACACAGACCTCACTGTATACCTCCCCTTCCCCTGCTGGTCCTGTTTCAGATTTACATTTATTTTTGTGTCTTTTTAATTAACATTTATCTTCCCAATTAAGCATAAGACCAGGCTAGATCTGCTTGTTTTTCACTGCTGTTTTCTCAGTCTCTAGCAAAGTGTCTGAAACAGAGAAAGGGCTCGGAAAATACTTTTTAATTGGAAGATAAATTAATTAATAGGAGAAGCATAAAGAAAAAAAAACAAAGCAAGATCAACAAAGGTAGGTACCAGAGAAGCTAGGGTGAGCATCAGAGATAGTTAAAACCACCAGGCACGGGGCTGTGGCACAGGGCCCTTTCAGGAAGTTGGTGCTCCCTGGCTTGAACAGTGCACAACCCAGACAACTGCACAGGGTGGGGCAAAAGTGCATTTATAGCTGTGAGTATGGGAAGCAGTTTATTCTTGTATTGTTTATTGATGATTGCATTATTTTCCACACAAACAACTGTAAACCTACTTGTGCCCCACACTGTATTTGGTGGCCCTGCCAGGGCTTCCAAATGGTCCAAAGCTCTTTGCACAGATGCGCCAGATCTATTTAAGAGTCGATGGTGAAGCAGGCACAGTTCATCAGTTGCCACCCTTTTAAAGCAATTTCTCCCTAACTGCTATCTTGGTTCCCACTGGCTTAAGTAGCTCTACAACCACCACTCCCAACATTAAGAAAGGATTGTTCTGTGAGCAAGGGGTGACCTCCAAAATATCCAAGATATCATCATGGGTTGTGTTGACAAATCCAGCTCAGGGATGATCAGCTTAAATTATGCCTGCATTCTATCATGCTCCTCAGTTTCTGGATCCGTCATCCTTGTAGATCACATAAACAAACCAAAGTCTTCCCTCTGGGCATGCACATCTCTTAAAGGGGTGATAAATATCTCTAAGTTTTTCATCCATAAGAGACATAGTCAGAGTTTTCCTTCATGGGCCCAGTCTGTGCCCCACTGACCTCGTAGCTCCCTGAGGTATAACTTAAGGAGGAAGGGAGACTGGCTCTCTCCTTAGCTAAAATTCACTGGAAGACAAAATAAATAAATAAATAAATAAAACTGTTAGACCAGCTCAGGAGATGAGGACCAGGCTCTCTACTCTCCCACTATGAAACACACTCAAATGATCTGCTATGAAAATTGGGCAAAAAGCACTTATACATGATGGGTCTTATAAGACATGCCTCAGCCAATTCATATAATTCATTTGGGAATGCTCTCAGCTGCAAGTCATAGAACTGCCAACTAACAAATAGATCTCTCCCTTCATGTAACATAAAGACTGCTGACCTTGGTTCAGTGGTCAGATAGTGTCAGGCCAGCCTCTCTGCCATTATCTTGGCTTTTTCCTCATGGTCCACTCTACTTCCAGGCATCATATCCATCAAATTGGTAGCATGAGGCAGGAAACGTACAGGTGTGTACATGAACATGTGTGTGTGTGTGTATGTGTGTGTGTGTGTGTGGTTGTATTAAGAGTAATGGGCTCAGAGATATCTGTTCCCTTTCATCAAGAGAGCAGAAACTTTCCTGGAAGCTTCACATAGCAAACTGTTTTCACCTCCATGGCCATATCTGTGTCATGGCCACTCCTACCCTCAAGGGAATCTGGGAAATCAAGAGCTATAGTTGAGTACATTTCTACCCTGAACAGAATTGATGTTCTTTTAATAAGGAAGAAGAGTAAATCAATGTCAGGTAATTACTTTCTAAATTCTCAGCACAGAGCAGTTTGGATACCCTGAATTGTGGTATTCTCCATGGCTATGAGTGCTCTGCAAGAACTTCATCCCATCAAGGAAAACCCCACATTCTCCTTGGGAATTTTCAAATAACAATGGTAGAGAATATGCATGAATTTTTAACGCAGGTTTTTACTCTTCCAATTTTCTATAGAAATAGCTGTACAGTTTACTTTTGTTGCTAACTGAAATCCGATCTGTGCACTGGATGGTTTAAATAAGTAATTCTGCCTTAGGACATATGTGAATGGATTTGAGCTATATCCTAGTGGGATAAGAGTGGAAGAAACCACCACATCGCAAGGACAGCCTCACATGTATACTGATTTGGATTCATTGCCTGCCTTTCCAGGGTTTGTCTGCCTAAGCTCTTACAACAGGCCTGCTAGAAATCCTTTATCTCAAGGTTTCTACACAGATTGAGCCCAGGGCTCTGGATAATGAAAACAAGGTTGTGGAAGAGAATTAGAAAAACATCTTGGCACTCAGCAACCTGGTGTTGGAATCCTGGCTTTGCTGCTCACTTCCTAAGTGACATTAAGTTACTTGTTTGGGCCTTAGTTCCCTCAAATGGCTACCAAGAACATCAACATTTACTGCAAAAAATGATTCTGCAAGTTAAATAAGGTTATATTTGTCAAATACCTAGCACAGTCCCTGGTTCATGATAGATACTCAGAAAATGACTCTTATTAATGGTCCTTTAAGAAAGCAGAGTTGAAGGAGATGAACACATTAAACTCTAATTTTCTTCAAAATCTGGCAGTACTTAGACTCAAGATTCGGAGAAAAAACATATTCTTTGGAGTCTGCTAAAAATAAAATTCAAATCCCTTGGTACCTGTGTAACCTTGGATAATCTACCTAACCTCTTTGAAATTCAACGTTCTTGTCTGTAAAATGGGGGAAAACAACACTAGCTTTACTTGGTTGATTATTCATTCAATAAACACACACACATGTGCCTCTATATTACAGACACTGAGGATACATTACTAACAAGCCTTTGAAATTTAAAGCCTAGTGGATGAACATGCAAACTAACTTTAACTGCTTCCATTTCTTAAAAATCAACTAGATGTGGGATGCCTTAATCACATAATCTTATTTGAATACTCACAACTCCCCTACAAGATATAGAATATTTCTCCGTGTTTTACAGGTGGAGAAACTGAGTTTAGAGAATTTAAGGACACCATGGGACAGCCCACAGTCAGCAGCCATACCAGGATTTGCAAGCAGGTCCATGGGTGCCGCACTGGGCACAATACTGAGCATATGGCAAATGCAATCGAGTTGACTGCACTCCAGGCAATTGGTATTGTATTGTTGCTGAAGTCCCCTACGCAACTTCAACCTCATCCACAGGTGAAGAGTTGCATGTGATCATATCAACTAGAGTCACACTCACCTGCCTCAGAGACGGAAATGAACATGGATTTGTTTTAATCAGTCTTGCAGAGGAGTTGCAAAAATTATCATGCAGCAGAGCAGGCCTTATATGATAGCAGAACAAACACAAATAGCCTGTGAGACCAGCAGCCTGACATAAATTACCAGGGACCCTCAGAAAGCACAGATGTACCTAAAGCATAGATTACGGAGACACACAGACCCTAGCAAGAATGCATGTGACATGTTCCCTCAACTAGGTACACTAGAAATATGGGTCTGTACCCTGCCAAGAAAATAAATAACAGTAATGATAACAATTACATTTATTTAGCAATTAATATATGTCAGGCACGTTGTAAAGCAATTTACATGCATTTTCCCTGTCAACAGTCCTTTTGAGTTGGATATTATAATTATCTGAACCTTTCAGTTGGGGAAACTGAGGCTCCTCAACTTGGTAAGGCAGAGCTAGAGTTTAAAATAAGGTACATGTGAGCCACACTCTCAATGACACATCATTATAAGCTTGACCCCCACCCATACCTTTATGTATGGAGAGAAAGGCCTCAGTACTCCCTACACCTGTTACCATCCCTATTCCCAACTGTGCCCGATCCTCATCCACTCATTGTGCATCTTCTGCTCAATTAATTTCTTTACCCAGGTCACCAATGGCCACATCCCCAAAGAGAGCAACTTTCCTGCATGCCCCTTGGACATGTTTTCCTAAAACATATTTGTAATGTGCTCAGACTTTTTCACATCCCTCCATGGTGTGTAAACTTGGGCAAGTCATGTAACCTCTCCAAGCCTCAGGGTCTTCATCTGGCAAATGGGAATACTGGTATCGATTTCCTAGCGAGTCTCATTAGGAATAAATAAATGAAAATTTTATGCATGAAAATTTGAAAGACATGGGAGTACCTAACATATAAGAAGCAACAAATAATTGTTATTTTTCTCCTTACTTCATATGGAAAACACATACTCATCCTTGAAAACCCAGGTCAAAGTCTCCCCCTTTTTTTGCAGGTGGATATTGCACCCCCATCCTCTGTGCTCTGGGAGCTCTTTGCATCTCTCTCTAATTAGCACTTTTCACATTGTTTTTAAAATCTGTTTATCAGCCCATCTTTTCTATTAGAAAGCGAGTTCCTCCAGGGAAAAGGATTTGTCTCATTTCTGCGTGTATCCATGGAGTCTGTTGCTGTCTCTCCACAGTGTAGGATAATCCATTATTTGCCAACTGAATGCATTAAGCTGCATTAACACTCACTCATCCACACAACCACCTGGAGGGGGCATGTCTAGCAGAGCAGACTTGCTGCTGTTCTTTTGTTTTGTTTTGTTTTGTTTTGTTTTGTGAATTGTCTCACAACCAACATAAGAGCATCTATACAAACCTAAGAAGAGCCAAGAATAACTGAACAACACAGCTTCCTTCTTTTGAGCCCCTCTATCCTATGCTGCGCACCAGCTATTTTACATATATCATCTCTAATTCTCACAGTGTCCCTGCAAGGTCATTGAGACTGGAACAAGAGAGATATGTTAAATTAGCCAGTCTTATCCCCACTCGCTGCCTGTCAAAGGGGAAAAAATCTTGCTCTAGCTTGTGAGGTTTTGTTTACTGGACAGTATAATGGTTAATTTTATGTGTCAACTAGACTGAGCTGTGGTTTGGCCAGACATTTGGCCATATATTCTAGGTGTCTCTGTGAGCATGTTTGTGGATGAGATTAACATTTGAATTAGTAGACTGAGTACAGCAGACTTCCCTCCATAATGCGGGTGGGCCCCACCCCATCAATTATAGGCCTGAATAGAACAAAAAGGCTGACCCTTCCTAAAGTAAGAGGGAACTCCTCCTGCCTGTTTTGAGCTGAGACATTGGTCTTTTCTGGCCTTTGGACTCAAACTGAAACCAGCTCTTGGGTCTCAAGCCTGCCTGCCTTTGGAATGGAACTTACACCATGAGTTCTCTTGGGTCTCCAGCTTGCAACCTGCAGATCTTGGACTTCTCAGCCCCAAAATTGTGTGAGCTGATTCCTTATAAGTCAGTCTGTCTATCCATCCATCTATCCATCCATCTATCCATCTATCTATCTATCTATCATCTATCTATCTATCTATCTATCTATCTATCTATCTATCTATCTATCTAATCTTTAACATCATTTGGATCCTGCCAAATAAACAGAACCAATAAGGTACATATATCCTATTTTTTTCTCTGGAGAACCCTAAGTGGAGCTCTCGAGGTTATGTATCAAGAAGCATTTGGGGCAGTACAACAAAATGGGAAAGGCAGTTCTGTAAGGAATCTTTCTTAAGTATGAAAGAGACTGAGACAGAGAAAAAGAGAAGTTTTAAGAAATAGGTAGGAAATTGGAATTTATTCCCCTTTGTCATTTTCTCAAGAATTTGAATGAAGATTTGACTTGTTTTCAATTATGTTTTCTGATAAAAATGAAACAAAATGTAATATAGGGCCACATCGGCCCTAGTTACATGTGGGGGATAATGTGTATTCCTATTCCCATGTGGAACTTGAGCGTTTGCAGTGGATTATGGGTTTGTGAGAAACCATAATTTCTCTCTCTCTCCCCTCCCCAGATATAACTAATTTATTTAACAAATAATACAGAATCCTATTGGAATCAAGTTGGCCACACAGAACAGGAACCATTTAAACATATCTCAGCTTGGCCCCTAGGGTCTCTAGAAGGTATGCATTTACACATACCCAATTTGAAAAGTCCCATTCTTACTATGATCTTGGTTTCTATATATTCAAAGTGCACATCAGAATTGCAAAATAACTTTCACCAACAAACCATAGACTTCCATTTAAGGACATTTTTGTTTTGTTTTGCTTTGTTTTAAAAAAAAGGTTGTCTTGGTTCTCAAAACGAAATCCAGCATTGGCAAAGCCATGTCCTCCCCAGAGGTAATGGGGGGAGGTGGGAAGCAAAGTCAATTCTTTGGTCTTCCTGAAAAGAAAATCTGCCCTTAGCATTCCAGGATTCCCTAAACACTCTTTCCCTGGCCATCAAATCTTGTAAAGATGTATTAACATCACCAAGATAATTCAGCTTGTAGATAGCCGAGACAAGAGTGGAATCCAGGTCTCCCAGACTCTGAAGCTCATGCTCCTATAGTCTCATCTCTGCACAGCCAATGCTCAGTACGTAGGTACCAAATTAGGCCAATAGGACTTCTGAGCGTGGACAATACCACAAGCCAGTTCATCTCTAACAAGGTGCTCAAACAGTCAAAACCTTGGTGTTTCTGGAAGTAAAAACCGCAGAGCTCCTCCGAAGAACCTGGATGGAGCAGCTGAGGTACCCACATGACCAGTCCCTGCAGGTCAGGTCCCATCACATATGCACCCAACTCAAGCCAGCTCTGTGGTGTTCAGACAAATTTTCAGTTGACAACCAGGAGGCATGATATGACCTCATATTGAAATTTATTATGGAGAAAAACAGCATCAGGTGATTCATTCTCTGGGGCCTTCAGGTAAGGGTTTTCAGTCTGAATTTTTACTTATTTTGCTCTGAATAAAAACAGGCAATTAAAGATGTCTAGGAAAATGAGGTTTTAAGCTAAAAAGATGGTATTGGAATATTCTAAAGCACTCCAAATGTCAAATAGTAATGGTCATAAAGGAGAGTTGAATGTTTAAGATACATTGCTACAATTGAAATGCCAAGAAATCTGAGAGCCGCTTTTGGAATTTTAACATTCTTAGAGAATGAGAACTGCACAGAGCCCTTGAGATGTTCTCCAACAGCCCCATCCACAAGTCCTCCAAACTGGGAAACTGAGGCACAACTCAAAACATGAACCCAAATTTCTTGACTCCTGGGCCGGTGAACTCATTCATTAATTAAATGTAAGAACTACATATTTATGATGGATGACTTAATTTCTACCCTTATGTCAAATTTCACTGACACCATTAAATATTTCAGAAACAGGATCGTCAGAAAAATTCTCAGTTGCCTTCCACCAGGGAAAGAATTGAGGACAGGGTCAAAGCTGGTGTCTAAGCATATTGTCTAAATCAGAATACGTTCCTAGAATACATTCCTAGAATATGTTCCCTGATTCAATGCATTTGGGTAGCATTACATACTATATTCCTTTCCTGGAGATTTTCAATTCTCTCTAGTTCATTAAAACTTCTTAGAAGTTTAGCAGGGAAGAGCACGCTTAGCAGTCCCTGTCATTCAGCCAAGTGAGCTAGTGGTTCTTTCCAAACTAACCCTGTCAAAATAACTCCTGAGCACCTCTGAATGCCCAAGGCTATGTCGGAATCTTTCTTTTCTGAGAAAAATTGAATTACTTGGAAAATAATTATATTACTCCCTCTACCTCAGATAACAGGATATTTCTGGGGCCAACAAGGTAAGCTTTTGGAAACCCTGCAGAAAAACTGATCTTGTAAATACATGTGAGGTTAGGGAGAGCATTGCATTCTAAAGAGTTTCAACTCTTTTGTGAAGCCAAGAGTGCAGAACAAGTCAAGGGGAAATGAAGAAAAAAGCAAATATTGGAGGTGGAAGAGTAAAAGGACTTTCTGAACATTTGCCTAACATTCTGAGCAATGAACTACATCAGTGATTTTCAAGCTTCAGCTTCCATCAGAATCACATGGAGGCTTATTAATACACTCCCAGAATTTCCAATTCCAAAGGTCTGGGTGGAGCCTATGAATTTGCATTTCTAACAAGCTCCCAGGTGGTGCTGCTGGTCCAGGGGTTGGGTTAACATTCTTAGAGAATGGGAACTGCACAGAGCCCTTGAAGAATCACTAGCCAAGACCATCGATTTGCCTAGAGCCCTAGCATAAATACTCAGACCAGTGATCTGTTAGCTTCTTTTTAGAAAAAAAAAAAATCCTTTAGCATGACATCTCCATTGTTGTTTTGATGGCTGTTTGCCCACACCCAGCATCCATAGGCACATCCTTCAGCCATATCAACTCAACCTTCCTTTAGCAAACCATTCCCCCCACACTGGCCTGGCTGGAATATCAGTCAAGGTACTCTCACTGTCCCTGGCCATAGTGTGGACACCTGATCCTAGCCACAGAGAGGCCTTGCTATATAACCCACAACCAGCAGAGACAAGTCAGCCTGGTGGGGTGGGATGAGGAAGGGTGGCAGAGATTTAATTTCTTGTTGCTGGAAGATGAGCACAAAAAAAAAGTGGTGCCATAATTTTTATCATTTTTCATGTACATCAAAGGCCTGCTTCTTTCAGAAAATTCCAGTATAGTCTCATCACTGCTATAAATTTATTACCTTAATTTTTAAAAATGCTTAAAAATGAGCCTACTTATCAACCCCAGTCACATTTCTAATCTAAGCCAATCAGACTCTTGCTCTTGGAAGTTTGAATACAAATTCCAAAACTTCTTTCTAACACAAAGACCCAAACCCACTGGAGCCCTGAAAAGTGGGTCCAGTAATTCCGGCTACCTACAGTCTGGAGCTGTCCCAGGTCCTAGCTTCCTGCCACCTGCTTGTCCAGCTTCCTTTTGCTTCTCTGTGTCCCCTCATTTCTCTTTACGAAATTCCTTCTTTTTTTTTTTTTTTTTTTTTTTTGCCTAAGTAAGCTAGTCTGCCCCAGTGTCTTAAAACCTGACATGAAATCCTTCCAAAATAAGAGATCTGAAACTCTATATTTAACATAGGTTAAAACAAAACAAAACAAACCTCAGAATAACTCTGAAGAAGGAAGTTGGGATCCAAGACCCAGGCTGCTTACCACCCATAACTCAGAGTCCCCTTGTCCCAGGAACAACCTGGAGAATTTCTGAAGAATCTTAAGGTGTGTCTGGACAGAGATAGACCTTGAACTATAACATCTGCTTGTGTTTGGGGCTCACTTTGGCAGCCAGCAAAGACTGGGGTAAATCTGGTCACCTTAAATGTCAGTGAATAAATATATTGCCAGCCTTCCTAGAGTTTTAAGTATAAATTCCTATATGAGAGCATTTCCAAAGAGCCCCCCAAAGGCCTTGTATATCCATGCACAACACCATCTCCCTAGTCCACCAAGTTCAGGTTTCACTTCATCAGCATAGATGGAATCAGATCTTTGGCTCCACTATTATAACACAAATCCAAAGTTTTGTTTCCTCCCAAGATTTACAATAGGAAATGGCAGCAATTAAGACAAAACATGTCAATTTCAGCATAAATTGTTAAAAAGAAGACATCAGCAAAGATGCAGCCATTGAGTAGGCCCACACAACAGAATCACCAGAATGCTTTACAGCTTCATGGAGGTTTCAGAGAAGGAAGGACATCCACTTGAATAAGCTTTATCTTACTAAGAGTTTCCCATTCTACAACTTCCTCTGCAGAATAGCTCATCTGATGTAAGTCACTATCTTTAGGAAACAAGGAAACAATCCCCTTCACCAAATTTAGGGCAATTTTGCCTCTAGAGATGGACACTTCACTTTGGAGCATAACGACTCTGGGAAATTAAAATCATTCAAGTTGAGGGCCAGACCACTCTACTCAAGAGACTGGAGGATTAGATTTTTGAAATGCTAAACAAGTCTTTTTCAGGTACTGTTTCAACTGAGATGATCCACTGGAAGGATGAGGTCTTAGACATTCTGATTACTAAACCGGTCCAATCAGGCAATTGGGGTGGAGACCCTCTCAGGGTTAACTAGTTCACTTGGGGAAAAAAAAGACTCCAAAATCCACACAAGTCCATCTGTTGACAGAATTTCAGAAGTAGAAGGCCAGATTGGTCTACATAGGAGATGGGCCATGTAACAGTGAAAGTGACAGGCAATTCCATGAAGGGAACTTAAATACGCTGAGGGCCAATCAGTTTTTACAAGAAATAGGGGGATTACACCCACCGAAGAAGTTCAATCACATTACAGAGGTGAACATTTTCTGCAGAAAAATTTCCTATAAAAGGACATGAAGGTTGAAAAGAGCTATTAAATAATTCATCTCATGCTTATTTCCAGATAAGCATGACAATGAAACCATTCTTGGCCCCACCCTGGAGACAAAAGAAAAAAGACAAGCCTTGACTACTGTTGAGAGGAGAGTAGAATTACGGATGCCCAGGAAGTTGGACACATTGAAAAGGAGTCACTGACCCACCAGCCCTGTCTATACACCACCACCATTCTTCCAAACTTACCTTAGCCTCTGTTAATTTAATTCTCAAACATCACTGAACACATGTCCTGAGATATCCTCACATTTTCCTATAACCTGCCATTTTGCTTAGAATTGAATTCTGTCATTTGCAGCCAAAGAATGTTAATGGACACAATTTCAAGGTCCTGAAAGTACCTGGTCTTCATCGCCTGTTTGTCTTTCCCATTGCTGCAAAATGCCTACGAACACATGCTGCTCCATTCGAAGAAATAAAATTCCTCCCATTATGTTTTTGCAACCAGACGTATGCATCACACTTTAAAACTCACAAGCATTTTTATAGCTTCACTAATTGGGGGTCCTTATATACTGGTGAAGTTAAAGATAAGGAGGATTGTTGATGTGGTTATTCCAATCTTATAGATAAGAAACAGAAAGCCTGAGAAATGAATTAATTAGTTCATTCCTAAGATCTCTTAGTTCACATATGGTACAACCACGTTTAGAACCAGGTGTGTCTGAGTCTATCCTGGAGCCCTAGTCTTACCATCTGTCTTGGGAGCCTTTCACTTTGGTGCCCTCAAACTCTGAGCCCCCCCAATCCCAACACTGTGTCTCTAGGTATCCAAAGAACTGGATTCTGTTCCATGTCCTGCCATGAAACTGTTGTGTGAATTTGAGCAAGACTTAACTGCTCTGAATCAAATTCTGCACCTAGGTAAAAGTCCCACAGATCAGGTTTTTGTGAAGCCTGAAGGAAATTATATGCAAGAACGTGTATTACACAACAAAATCATCCAAAAATGGAAGGCCCTGAGGTCATTCATCGATCTCCATACTTCCTCTGGGCCAAGTGGATTGCATTTTTATAAAGGGACAAAACTACTCCTGAAATGTCAATCTTCTGTGCCTTCCTCAAAAGGTCAAAGTGAAAGATGCTAATACTTCTAATACACCTGAGATGTCTACTCTAATTCTGTAGCACAGATCTTCCCTGACCATAGTCTCAAAAGCGTCTTTCTCCCAAGGTAGGACTAAAACATCAACGTCCAGAGTCAATAGGTTTGAGGCTTGGGCAGATGTTATTTTGAAAATGTTACTCAGGGAAGGTTAATGAACTGAATCACTGTCAGCTTATCTTCATTAAATTACCACATTAACCAATAGATGCAGTGTAGGTAAGCTTTGATGGAGACAGGTTAAAAAAAAAAAAAAAAAAAAAAAGAACATCACCTTAGTATTTTTCTCCCTGAGGGAAGATAGATTTCCTTCCAGCAGGAAAGGCTGAGAAACCATGAGGACCTAGGAAGCCTTGTAGGGCACAAAAGAAGGGAAGTTGAGGGGTAAAGAAGGAAACAGGTTCCTGATTCAAGATGGTATAGTAGGAAGATCACTGGCCCATTGACCCCTAAATCCTGACAGTCATTAATTTCCAGTGTGGTTACGGGTGTCTTAATGTATTACATTAAATAAAAAAGGTAACTCCAGTGCACTGTTGGTGGGAATGCAGACTGGTGCAGCCACTGTGGAAAACGGTATGGAATTTCCTCAGAAAACTAAAACTTAAACTGCCTTTTGACCTAGTGATTCCATTGCTGCGAATATACCCAAAGAATTCTGAAACACCTTTTCAAAGGAATTTATGCACCCCCATGTTCATAGTAGCACTATTTATAATAGCCAAGTGCTGGAAACAACCTAAGGGTCTATCACTAGATGAGTAGATAAAAAAACTGTGGTACATTTACACAATGGAATACTATGCAGCTGAAAGAAAGAAGGAACTCCTACCTTTTGTGACAGCATGGATGGAACTGGAGAGTATTATGCTAAGAAATAAGCCAGTTGGTAAAAGACAAATACTGTATGATCTCACTTATAAGAGGAATCTAGTGAACAAAATAAACTAATGAGCAAAATAGAACCAGAGGCATGGAATTATGGAAGAGACTGAAAGCCGTAAGAGGGGAGGAGGGAGGCAGGGTCTGAGTGAAAGAAGGTAAAGGGACTAGTTGAAAAATGTATATGGAGGACCCATGGACACGGACAACAGTGTGGGGATTGACTATGGAAGTGGGGACTGGGTAGAGGGGGGCAAAGGGGGGGAAATTGGGACAACTATAATAGCATAAACAATAAAATATGTTTTTAAAAAAGGAGATGAAGATCCTGCTCCATCTCCATCTCAAGGCTTTTGTAGGGACCTGATGGAAGAGTAAGTGGTTTGAAAGAAACTATGGTTGTTAGGATGTAGGAAGCAGCGGGCAGGAGGTCATTGGATGACTCCCAGATCTCTGGCTTGAGAAACTAAGTGTTGATAGATGAGAGAGGAGACTCTGGAAGAAAAACACATTTGATGAGGTTGCATCGAAATTCCTGTGGCAGTGGGATGTCCAAGTGGAGATGTGCAGTAGGTCATTGGTCATTCAGAACTGCTGAGCCAGATGCTCTCAGGAACTGGATCAAAAATCGGACATTTGATTCCTGTCTCAGCCAGAGCTACCTGAGTCTGACAGCTGGTCCTCCAGGTACTCTATTTATTATTACTAATCCTCCAGGGCCTGAGACTCCTCCACAGGATCCTCTCTCTTCCCCTTCCACATAAATCACTGGATGAAACATGCTCAGTCCCAGGTGATAAATGAAGCCCTTCCCCAAAGAGCTTGGCCCAAGCCCAAAGCAGCAGCTTGCCTGTCGATTTAATTGTCCATTTAAATCATCCTTGCCTCTTGTGACAAAATGTTAATGACAAAATATAGGTGATCCTCCAAGATGGGAAAAAGCTATATTTTTGAAAGTGGAAATTAGAAATGTATTATTAACAATGAACATTATATATTTTAATGCTCACATGGGACAGATGGATGGGGGGCATAATTTGCAGAGAAGTGCAAGGGGCCTGAAACCTAGCGCGGTCATTTTATTAAGCACAGATCCTATTTTTGCTCCCATGAATATTTCATTTGGAATATTTACTCCATTCTATTTTTCAGTCATTCTTCCTCGGCTAAACTGCAGTTTTAGGCAAGTCTTTTCTTTTTTATGATCTAGTTCTTGATAGAGCAACACTTATCCAGAAATGATGTATCATTCTGAAAAGGAGTATCCTGAAAACCAAATTGAAATGTACTCAGTGAAATGCCCAGGAAAATCTGTATTATGAACAGAGACCACACGATCAGTTAAGGCTGTGAACAGCTCTATGGGAAAAGAATGTGAGGTGCTTTCAGGGTTGATATCACTTACCCCAGAAAGTCTTTCCAATAATCTAATTCCCGGTGCAATCTTCCTATATTCTCCCACAGCGCCCGTCCTGCCCCCACCAGAGCCCCCACTGGGATGTCCTGATTGCCTGTGACACAGGGCCCTCTCCAAAGTGCCCATATTCTGGATGGGAGGCCAACCACAGTTTTCAAGAAGTTGCACAGCTCATCAGAATTGAACATTTTAACAAATGTGCAGAAATGTAAACACACACAGCTTGTACTCCTGCAAACAGGATAAACTTCATGAGGGCTGATGTACCTGCCAATCTTACAGCTACATCCCCAGCATGCGCATCATACCCCTCCTGCTACCTCAGTGTGTTATGTTAAATGAAATATCTACCTTCCTTTTACTTACAGAATATATCATTCCACCCTCACAACCTCACAGCAAGATATTCTTCTGTATGTGCACCTTTGATAAAAATAAACTGACCTTCAGAGATGCTAAGAAATAAGCCCTCAGGGGCACATGCTGGTACCTGCTAGAACTGGTTCCAGAACACTGATTCCAAAGCTTTCGTACTTAACCACTGTATCTAACTCTATGCAAATGTTTCCCCCACTGGGTGAACTTGGGGAAAATAGTCGTAATCCTAATCACAAACAGCAGCAACAAGAACCATTTACTGACAGTGGATCAAAAGCTTTGCATATGTTGTCTCATTTAGTTCTCCCAGTAATCATATAAAGTTGATATAGTCATTTCCCTTATTTTATTGGTAAGAAAAGCGAGGCTCGGAGAGGTTAAGAACTTGCTCAGGCACACGCAGCTTGTAAGTATAGAATCATAAATAGAACTCACATGTTTCTGGCCCCAAAGGAGGTGCCTTTTTCACCTGGGCATCAAAGCAGCAGTCTGCTTTGTCTTCTCAAAGACTTACGCTGATTATCTTACTATTTGCACAGGTTGCATCCAACCATCCTGCTGCGTCCTCAACTGCACTTCCTGAACTATTTCATTCCAGGCTACAGTCTTGAAGGACAAACCCTGGGCTCCAGCTCTGGGCATATGGGCCAAGAAAAAAACACTTCTTCTCCAGTCCAAAGCATTCCTTGACTTGGAAATCCAGGTTCGTCTAGGTAAAAACTCTACCAGAAAAGGGTCTATGAGATTTTTTTTTCTGATTATTTTTCAGGACCTGTTAAGAGACAAGCTCTCTAATTAAAGGTCACCAGTGTGGTTTTGCGTGAGTGCTAAGAATTTCTCATAAGAGTGTAGCTGAAATTCTAAACAAATCACATGTTGTTTAATTGTGTGTGCAAATAAAATTATGCAAAACTCTTTAATTAGAGTATAAAGTTCAAAAGACCATTTAGCTTTCATGACGATTTAATTTTTAATGACGGGAACATTTTCATGAAAGCTTGTCAGGAAAAAAGAGCAGGTGTAAAACTGTACATAATGTGGAGTCATAATTATGCAAATTATCTGAAAGGTGTGTGCGGATGGAGAACCTAGAGATAAATACACCAAAATGCTAACAATGATGCTGATAGATGGTATTATGGAGACCTTTAACTTTCTTTTTTATACTTTGTTGAATTTTCCAAATTCTCCATAATGAAATATTTGCCTTGTCATAGGGGGAAATAAATATTTAAGTAACTACATTATGTTGGGTTATAACATTAACATTTACATGGAGGTCTAATATAGATTTGAGAGTGAACTTGAAAGGAGAATAAAGCTTTCAAATTATCACTCCTGTGTCCATTCCCCATGAGAGCATTTTGTTTGCATATTTTTTCTTTGTTCTTTTCCTTCAGAGATAATAGAGTTAGAGTATCTGTGTTAAACAAACACATCTAAGGGCCTGGGAGCCAGTTATAGCCCTCCTCCCAACCCCAGGAGAGGAAGAGCATCTACTTCCCCTCTGTCTGATACATATATTTAGGTTGGCATTGACAACACCTCTCTGGACTAAGGAGAATACTGCAATCACTCCTGATTATGGGCCTGGCACAACCATGCCACAGGTCACCAGGGCAGTCACTGTCGTGTGCTGGGAGGAGGAAGAAATAGGAGGGAAGATGTGGGAAGTTACCGTAGGTGGAACTCATAATATCTTTATAAAATCTCTTCTTTTGGAATCCAACCATCTCCTTCCTCCCATCCAGACATTATGGATATTGGGATATGCCATGTGGCCAGGAAAATTTTCTAAGTTTCTGTGGGGCAGAGTGTCTGCCTAATTTACATTTCCACAGAAATTTTTTTCATGGAAGTAATTTTTTTTTATTTTTTAATATATTTTATTGATCATGCTATTACAGTTATCCCATTTTTCTCTCCCCTTTATCCCCCTCCACCCTGCACCTCTCCCACCGTCATTGCCCCCATTAGTCCATTGTCCATGGGTTATACATGTAAGGTCTTTGGCTCCTACATTTCCCATGCTATTCTTAATCTCCCCCTGTCTATTTTGTACCTACCCTTTATGTTTCTTATTGAAGCCATAACTTATACAGAGAAAAATAAGTATGTCCCAGTGATTGTAACAAGATCCATGTAATTTTCCACTGGTTTTTTCCCCTGAAAAGAGCAATGAGGAAAGTGTACTTCTTTGAAGACTGTGGTGAACTTTATACCCATTTTCTGAGCAACTCAAGGTTTGAGAGCCACTCTTAATTTTGTACTAATAAAAACTTGGTTTAAAAAATCAGGCATGTTAGGAGGGCTGTCAGTCCATTTTCTTATGACCCAGATTTCCTTCTCCAAGGCTAAAGCCATAATTTAATATGAAAATATATGTTCATGGTGGTCTTTACCAATGCCCATTAAGCTAGGATGAAGTAAGAAGATGAAAAGATCGACAGTATATTTTCATTCACCCTCTCTTAAAATAATGATGCATGCAACATCATGTCATTACTTTTTAATGATCTTAGCCTAGTTAATATCACAGTAATATTCCAAAAAGGAGCAAGGAATTATTTCCACATTTGAATTTCATTGCAAAAGTGGAAGGAGATCTCTATTTTTTTCTGCCAGAGAAGCTGTCTGCTGTCTATGACTGCATTAGCTCTGCTACATTACAGCTGAGCTAATGGATCAAAACCAAGTGATTAGTTTCCCGCCCTTTTGAGCATTTCCAAGTACTGACTGACTGGCTCCCAGAAACATGGGCATGGGTTTCCAATGTCTACGTGAAGTTTGCTTGACTTCACATCAAGTCAGGGCCTCTTGACCTTCCAGCAGACTTGCCCTGTGATTTGAGCTTCTTTGGGGGTCTGGGTTGCACAGAATAATTAGGAAAGACAGGATTAGGGGATTAGGGGTGGGGGGAATAAGAGAGATGAGGCATCTATTCTGTTTTTCAGGTTTAGTCAAAACCCCAGATGATTCAAAGCGGCCTCATACAAGAACTAACCACTCATTCATTAATTCATTCATCAGATACTGTGTGCCAAGCATTGTCCTAGGCCCTTGGCTCATGGTCCTGAACACCAGAGACATTGTATGCTGGAACTAAGAGCAGCAATATTTTGAGTCTGGAATTTCCTCAATAAAAGATGCTATTGATTGTGGAAGCACAATGGATTTAACAAGACCTTTGGTTTCAGGAGCACAGAGAAGAATAAAAAGCAGCAAACCAACTTAAATTCTGACACAGAGTGTAAGATGCATCCCAAATAATACTAGATGTGGAAAGAAATAAAATTATATTTTGAACCAAAATGAGATGCCACTATACACCCAAAAGCATGGCTAAAATTAAAGAGATTAAAACACAATGTATTGGCAAGACTATAGAGGAATGTAACTCTTACATTGTAGGTGTGAAGGTAAAATGGTTAAACACTTGGTGAAAAGTTCTGATAGTTTCTAATAAAACTAAGCGCACAATTATACTATAGTCCAGAGGTTCTACTCCTAGGTGGTAGTTACTGGTATAAAGGAGAAATGAAAGCATATGTCCAAAAAATACTTGTACGTTAATTTCAGTAGCAAATCTATTTATATTAGCCAAAGAGCTGACATAGTTGTTTCTCAACAGGAGAATCAGTGAACAAACTATAGTATCTTCATTCACTGGAATACCACTCTATAAGCAAAAGAAACTTCTGATACATGCAATACTATAGATGAATTTCACAGACATAATGCTAAGTGAAATCAGGCAAATGCAAAAGAGTAGGTATTATATGATTCCATTTATATGAAACTACAACATGCAAAGCTAAGCTATGGTGGGAAAAAAATCAGAATAGTTATTGCCTCTGCAGGAAAAGGAGAGAGATTCCAGGAAACTTTATGGGGTGACAGTACTGTTCTCTGTCTTGATAGATACTTGGGTTACACAGGTGTATTTATTTGTCAGAACCCATTTAATGCTACACTTAAGAATTGTTCATTTCATTAAATTGTACAAGAAAAAAGCCGTAAACAAATAGAACTCTGATTAATGCTATGCATGCTCACTGCAAGTTACCTTGAAGTGCATGAGAAAAAAGTGGGTGGATGGAAGGAATGATAGATTATAAATAGATGTTAGATGAATGAATTTATGATAAAGCAAGTAGAGGAAAATATAATTCTAAGAAGTAGGTAATTGGTATATGGGTATTCCCTATAAAATTCAACCTTCTATATGTTGAAATAATCATAAGAAAGCATTAGAAAAATAGATCTTTGAATGAAGCAAGTACAGTAGATGGGATGATCACCAATAGCTGTTTATCTACCCATTTAGGACCTTTTTAAAACTTTGTTTCCTATATTGTCTCCCACTCAAAGAATCCATAATCCCTATGGTATGACTTCTGAAAACTCAAGGTCCTTCCATGTATCCTGTCCTATTAAATGAACTGAAAAATCAACACATGTGAACTTGCTAAGGCTTTAAAATTGGTAGATGTATTCGACCCTCACAATGGTTGGTGTATTTATATTTTAATCCAATAATACATTGAACATCCATTAATTGTCCCAAATTCTCCTGTTATCTTATATGTTTCCTCATATTTAAATATGATAACTACTATGTTTTGTGTAACTTCTGTGTGCCAGATACTATGCTAAGTGCTTTCATAAATTATCATCATTACTGTAAACAACCTGATGATTTAGAAGTCACTATCACTGCTTTACAAGTGAAGAAACTAAGGTTTAGGCAGTTTTAGAAATTTCCTTAAGGTGACACAGCTATTATATGGCAAAGCCAGCATTCTGATTTTTGAAGCCCATGCATTTTAACATGCAAGGAAAGATGATCTTTAAAGTTCTTTTCTGTTGTGGAATCTCTGATTTTAGAGAGCTTAAAAAAACCCAAAACACTGTACTAGACATTTTGGAGCACAGTTGTTAACTTTCAGGGACTTACTGAAATTTTGAAGAATAAATAAATAAATATCTGAAATACCCCAACTTCTTTAAAGCATTACCTCCAGCAACTCCAGCAGCCTGGTTTGTTCTCTGTTTTCTCAGCACATTTTGTGTTTTAAAACAAGCCTAGCACAGTTCAATAATAATTATTAACAATAATAATAATAAGAAGAAGAAGAAGAAGAAGCAGCAGCAGCAGCGGCGGCAGCAGCATTCCAGCTGTCACCAGGACGGAGACCCATGGAGTGCTGTAGCTGAGGGTTGGATTTGTTGTTTCCTGGGAGCCACAGCGAAGGGGGAAACGTCCTGTATTCAACAGCACTTGCTTTCAGATCAAAGATAGGATACAAATATATCTGCAGGGGTAAACATTTCTTTTTCCCGGACAACTTGGTAGGAAGCTACCATATCCTTATTCAAGAAAAGTTAATAGTGAACAGTATCTTTGGCTTTAAAAAAAAAAACAAACAAAACAAAACAAAACAAAACAAAACAGAAAGACAAGAAAGCTTTGGTCAAATGGAAAAACCTTTGGGAATATCCCTTAAAGCAGTGTATAACCTTAACTAGGAACTCTGTGAAGCCTTCACTGTGAGGCTGAGAATGAGGTTCACATACTTAGTTTTATGAGAATCTCATAAAATATTGATTTAGAACATGGAGACTCAAAATAAATGACTAAATTGACCAGTCTTTTGGTTCATATTGGGCTGCAATTTATTCATGACTCGTTTATCTAACAGAAATTCATGGGGCAGAAATTCAGAGTTTGGGGTTATGATGCACACATTTCTCATGTTGCCATTAAACACTGCACATGTTTCTTACCTAGATGAGTGATTAAACTGTGACAATACCCCCTTATACTACACAGCCCTGTGTGGTTCTCAAAGGGCTTTCAACACAGCCCCCTTCTCTCCGAACAAACCTCATCTTTGCACCGCAGACACAGCAGGCACTATTATTCCACTTTACAGATGAGAAAACAAAAGGAAAGAGATTTGACAAAATTACAATTAATAGTTGGGGTAGCCAGAATTTGACCTTGCCTTATCATTCTGAATAATAATAGTAAAATAATAGTAATTGTAAAAGTCACTGTGATAGTAATTGTAATAACAATAGCAGTATCAGTAGCAAAGGTAACAGAAATGAAAACATCACAGCTTCTAGCAAGATGCTTTGCATCCCTAGGTTGGTGGTTCTCCAGGGCACCAGGAGGACAGAGGACTTGCCAGCTCGCAGCTCCCTCTCCTGGAGAATTCGGGAAACCAGAGCCTGCTCCATGTCTCCTGCCCTTTTGACAGTTCCTCACCACTGCCCACTGCCACCACAGCTGACGCGATGAAACAGAGAGGCTTCTATCTGGATCGATGAAAAGCTCAGATTTCCTAAAACCTTGCAATGACAGACCCCGAGAGTCTGACCCTCCCTTTTGCTCTTGGCCAAGTCCTGAGATTGGACTTATTTAGAATCAGCTGCTGTCTGGCATTTGTCTCATCTCTCCCAATTCAAGATGCACAGATGGGGTTCCCAAATGGTTTGGGAGACATCCCTCCTTTATGACTCCTATCCCTATATCTGATAACTGAAAGAAGTTTGGAGGGTCATTAGAATAAGGTAAAAAGTCTATGTCTCATGGTAGAGTTCATGAGCTGAAGACATTTTCTCACCCAAAAGCAAATAAGAACTGACTCCTTGCTTTTCTCACAGCCAGCACAAGCTGCCACATCCAGGCTCTGGGACTCAGCTGAAGGGTCACAGTTTTTACTGAAACTCACCACCAGAATTCCGGCCTTGGCCACTACTATTTGACTTGTTTCTTTCTTCCCAAGCTCTTCATTTTCTCATTGTCCCCAACTCATCTTCTTAAGTACACAAGGAAAAGTAACACACTTCCAGGGATGCTGCAGCTCAGCTCTGACTCCCTGAGTGCTGACGAGTAGAAGTTACTAGTGAAGACAGAGGGTAGAGGAGGGAGGGCGTTTTGCAGCCTGAAGAAAGTGGAAGGAGTCTGTGGCACATCAATTACCAACCTCAAGGGCTGTTCATTAAGTGAGATGATTTATATAAGGCACCTAGCACATAATAAATGCTCAATAAACATTAGACCCTTTCACTCCCCCTTCCTGAAGAACACAATCTATTTTCTACCCGCTGATTAATTAGCGAGAGTGCTGCATATCTGACTGATGCACTGTACAGAGCATGGACAGTTGATTCATCATGAATAATGTAATGTCACAATCTGGACTATTTATATTCAGATGAATTGTACATAATATGTCACACATACTAAAGAGGGACATTAATATTTAGCATTCCAAGCTAAGCCAGGATGATTAATATGGCTTTAACTTTGTATCTTCTTTGCAGAATTTTCAATCTTCTCTCCTTTCAAAAGGACACTATAAGAAATATTTTCTAAAACATAGGTGGGACTTGCTTATATGCACACACTGATGTAAAGAGTTGTGAAGATGTTTCTAGAGCCTTAAAAATCTCCATATCTTTCACCCAAATATTTCAGTTCTAAGAATTTATCCTAAGGAAACATTTCAAAAAACAGGGGGGGAATCTTTATGCACAACATATTATGATAGTTGATTGGTTCAGTAAATTCATCCATTATACAGAACATTATGCAGTCATTAAAATTACTTATACAAAGCATTATCAACAACACAGAAATACACCTCTGTCATAGATTTAAGTAAAAATAATTAGCATAGACTAAGGGACTGAAGAAAAAAAAAAACACCAAAATGTTTACAAGGGCTGTTTTGAAGTAGTGAATCTACTAATAATTCTTCTTCCCACTTTTTCAAATTTTTATAGATATATTTCCCCAATTAATTTTTTAATTGGAGAAGTCCTTTTAGAAATAAATAAAATATCACTGACTCTAAGCTCTATTTGGCCAGAATCCTTGTTTCTCTCTCATTATTGTGACTCCAAGTCTTAGCATGAGGTCTAGCACATAAATAGACATGTAGTAAATTCTATCAACTGCAATAATAATTTTCATTATACATTTTTTTATGTTGGCAAATTCCTGAAGCCAGGTAAATGAATGATGAAAAGAAGAGGGATAGCAGCAACCATTTATTGAGCACCTACTGTGTACCTACCCTGTGCACATGCCTTGTGCTAACCTCTTATCTATATTATTTCTCATGCTTCAGCAACTTTGTGGGTAAGTGTCATTATCTGCATATTTCAGATGTGTGAGCTGAGAAACACAGAGAAAGCAGAAGAATGTGCCTAAGTCCCACCACTGGTAAGAGTGAATAAAACCCAGCTGTGTAACTCCAGTGTTTTCATTCTGTCTACTGAGACTCACCTAGACTTTCGGATTATTCTGGTAAACTTCATAAGCAAAAGCTCTCTTCACATAAAGATATAAAAGTTCTAAAATTTCAATTTCCCATCACAGAATGAATGTTTCAGTAATTAATATTCCTCATCACAGTTCAGTGCATAGGACAAGGGTATATGTGTTTAAAACTGGGGGTTTAATGACTCAAGATACCTTTCTCTCACCCATCTGGCTCTCCAAATCCATTCAGATTCCTTCACTGAAGCTCCAGGATGGGGCCTTCCTGAGTGTCCGGTCCCCCGGCCAGGCCAGAGTGTACAGCTGTGCACCTAGCTGTTTGGGCCACCCACATCCACCGCCTTGAAGGCAGACACTGATGTTGACTGTGCCATCAGACAGTGAGGAGCTCTGATAGAATGTGGGTTTGTTGGATTTGCAGGTTTAGAACATGCCCACCTTCAAGGAGCCTTCTTCATTCTCTCTACAGATATTTGTTTTGTGCCCAATATGTATAGCACACTGCTAGGTGTTGAAGTTTAAGGGGATCCAAACATACAAGAGCCATGTCTCTCTGGAGCCTGCATCCCACTGGGGCAGGGAGACATAAATAGTTAGAATCACATGTAGACGTATAAAAGCTGCCATGTGCAATGATAGAGAAGTGAATGGAGGTTATAATAGGGGCATTCTCCCCTGGTCCGGAGGCCACCAAGGAAGGACAGTCATCTGAAATATGAAGGATGAGTAAAGACTAATTTAGCCAAGAGGATGAGGAGGAGAGAAACATGCGATTAGAGAAAACATGTCACCTGTGAGAAGTAAAAATAGTCAGAATTTCCCAGAGCACAGAGAGCTATAGAGAGACACCTTCAGAGAAGAAGGCAGAAGCCAGAGGCAGGACCCTAAGGGCCAGGCTAAGGATGTTGGCATTTGTGCTGGGAGCAATGGGAAGTCACTCAAGTGCTACAGCAGGCTGAGACTCGGACTGGTGTGGGAAATGAGCAGGGGAGGGACAAGAGTGGATACAAACTCCTGCCAGCACCTGCCTTGGATATTGCCTCCGTCTCTGTACCTGTAAGTCTGTCTCAGGTGTCCCTCAATGTCCTGCAGCACTCTGCACTCATCCTACCTCAGCACCTGTCACAATCTGTTGGCATTTCCTGTTTACTTCTCTGTAACATCGCCGGTCTACATGCTCTATGAAGGCAAGGATTCCATTTACCTTGTCAGTGCTTATATTCCCAGTGCCACCAGCAATGGTGGTCCACAGTAGGCATTCAGTAAACATTTACAAAGGAGCTATCATTTCACTGAGAACCTGCTACATGCCAGGGAGCCTTCTCATCCTTTCACATTATGTATTGCCTATCAATTCTCCCAATTTCCCTATGCAATATCCGATCATAACAGATGAGTAAACCAAGTCACAGAGGGACCAGATAACCTGTTCAGGGTTACATGGCTACTATGTGGCACCACCGAGTCCCATAGTCCATGCTCTCGACCACAACATTATAATGAACAACAAAAGAAAGGAATCCTGATCTTTTACAGCCAGCAGTTAATTATCCATATTAATGGTTTAAAGCAGTGGCCTGCATCCTCTAAAACTGGGAGTAACTGTGAAATAATCCGTGGTGGCCTTGGTGATACATACGAGTTTTTTTCAGTAGATTGACCTTCGTAAATTACCACTTAAAACAGCCAGTGACAAAACTGATTCCTGTTCCCTAAGTAGCAATCAAACTAATGGACAGGAAGTAACTAAGAACTAACCTAGCTCAGCCAAAAAAAGCACTCAATCAACAAATTTAATTAGCACTTACTTGGTCTCCAAGCTCCTACCTTCTCCCTCAGAGCCCTATCCCTGCCAAATTTCTTGAAAGCATATCTCACACCCACCATCTCTCCTTCCTTGCCTCTGAGTCACTCATCCTGAAATCAGGTCTTTGTTCCCACAACTCCACAGAAGTCTGCTCTACACGAAGTCACCACTGACCTCTGTGTTGCATGTCTAATGGCTTCCTGCCATCTCTGAGGCTGTCCATGGCATTTGATTCTGTACATCTTGATATCCTTCTGTCAGCACTTTGGGCACTGCTGTCTGCTCTGAAGATTAAAGGACAAGGGACCTAGAGGACCACGTTTAATTTCTCATCTCTCCATGATTGGGAAAATCACATAGCCCAAGTTTTAAGCCTTTGTGTGCTGCTGTGAGATTAACGAGTCCTAGCTGAGACTTTCGCTTTTTCCTCTCCTAATCTTATAGGACATCACAAAATTTTGATGAGGCAGGAAGTACTTGAAGTTAACCATAAAATACATGAACAAATTGAATCTCCATATAGAGGGCACTATGTTGAATTGTAAGAGTTGTTGTCAGTGAAATATAACCTAAGCAAGGAAATTAGCTTTCATTCTTGAAAGCGATTTCATCTAGGACATAAGAGGTACAGAGTTTTATAGATGAGGGGACCCAGGGATCATATAGACTAGGAGATTCCTGTAACTACATTTAAACTTTGTGATAGTGTGGAAAGGGCTTGGGCTTTGATATCAGACACTGAGGCTAAAAGTGCAGTTTGGTAGATTATTAGCAGTATAAATTGCTGCACTCACACTAACTCTCTGTGACTCAAGGTCCTCGTGAAAAGTGAGGATGATAAAAGGAGTAATGAAGAACAAATAGTATATTATATGTACTAAGATCTCGGCGTGTAGGAGATGCTTACTAAGTGGTCGTTTCCTCTCTTTTCCCTGCTGAGTCAAAGGATCAAATGCTATGCGGCCCGGTTCCCTGTGTCAGAAACATTACCTACAGCTCGTGTCATAGCCATGAATTTCCCCACACTTCCCAGCCCCTTGAAATTGGGCAGGGCCATGTGATTACCATCATCCAAAGAAATGTGAGTAGAATTCATCTGTGCCACTGCCTGGCTAAAGCATTTAGGAGCCAGTGCAAGACGCTCCAGTGTCCTATTCCCTTGTGGTAACAAGCTGGAAGCCACAAGATCAAATCAGCTTGTATTTCTGAGTCACCAGCTGGAAGACAGCCCTGGCAAGTTGCCTAACCTACTGTGGAATTTGCATGAGTGACAGGGAAACCACTGTTGTGCTAAACCACTAAATTTCTAGGGTGGTCTGTTACTATGTACAGCCTAGCCCATCCTGATTAAATGACATCACACACTGGGGCCTGTGCTCCCAACGGTGGCAGCAGGGATGAATCAACCTCATCTTTCTTTTTACCCACAGTCCTTACTATTCGTATCTCCCCTTCCCCTTCTCCTCTCTCCTTCACACACATCTGATCTCTTAACTTGACCTCTGAAGAAGCTGAAGTCCATGGAGCTGGAGTGATTTGTCCAAAGCCATACAGCATGTAAGTGGCATAAGAAGCCAAGAAGCCAGGCTCTCAGATTCCCCTAAAGCCCTCCCACTAGCCATATTACACCACCACGCTAAAGCCTGCAACTTCAGATGTGAATACTGCTCTGAGTTTGCCATACCTTTCAATCACTGCAAGTGATATAATCCATGCTACATTAATGCACTAATTACCAACAGAGCACATTACCATGCCCTAATCACTAACAAGATATATTGTCAATTCGCCATGCTGTTTGCAAAATGTTTCCAGACGTGTTGCAAGGTTTGGCATGAGGAGTGAAGACATAATACAATGAACAATTGATTCATTTCATATTGACAACCAGTCAGGTGGCCCTTCTATTATTATTCTTTGTCAGCAAAACAAAATCCGAGGGAGTCCCAGAAGGAAGGTAGCAGATATGTTAGGCGTGTGGGCCTGCTCCGGAAATAAAACTCCTGCCTGATTTAGAGTACCATCTTTCCCCTTTTAACCTCCATGAGTTTTTCAGAGCCTCAGGTTTTTATCCATAAAATGGGAATAAAAGTAGTGCCAGCCTCATGGGAACTCAACAGCTTCACAAGCATAATGTCCTGAGTAAAGTATTAAAAACAGAGTGACGTGCTCAGTGGATGTTTACTGTGTTATGATCACTATTTAGGAATGGTTCTGTCTGTGTCTTAATAATTAATTTTTCCCAGAAGCTTGAGGGAAAATTGGTAGAGGAAGTGGGAACTGAGGGCTCTAAGTTATCATTTATGTCATGATTCTTGACAGATACCTTACTAACATTCCATCTTTTAATCCTTGTCACAAACCTGGGAATTAGCTATGAGAATCCCCATTGCACAGACAAGGAAACTGAGGCTCAGACAGGTTAAGTTGCTTGTCCAAGGCCTCACAGCTGGTAAGCACTAAGTAGCGAAGTCAGGATATCAATCCAGGGGGATCTGCATATTTTTCACTTCACAACAATGCACTAATTCAATTTCATGCCTTGTGGGTTTTCTGCCTCCAAATATCTTTATGGATATGTATTTTTTTTTTTCTAAAGGGACTCCTACTTAAGGGCACAGGAATGGGACAGTCATTTAAAACATATTCAGTTGTACGCGCTGATTAAGCATTTCCTGTGTGCCCAGCACAGTGTTTAGTACCAGAAGCATGGAGATAGATCCATGTGGCCCTTGCCTTTGAGGCCATCAGAGTCTAATGGCACCTATCGTACCTCAGTTACAATAGCCTCAACCACCCCACAAAATATGAGAGTACACAAAACGTGAGCACACAGAGGATAGAGGGTGACTTAAAAGAGACTTCTTAGAACCAGTCTTGGAAGATCATTAAACATCTGCATACAGATTTGGGGAGGAAGGGCATCCCAGATGGAAGATGAACATATGCAAGTCACAGAGGTGTGAACAGGCATGCCGGTCTTGGAAGGACCAGCAACCAAGTCTGCAGGAGTTCACTGTGTGCATGATGCTGTGTGGATGAGGGGAAGGGAAGGAATAAGGCCCCAGGACAGGGGTCAGATCACTCTGGCAGACCTTGAGCTGGATCTGGAGCCACCAGGAAGCAGTCTGGGGATCTAAGCAGGAGATGACACAGCCAGGCTGGGCTTTAGGATAGGCCCCTCTGCTTGCTGTGTAACTGAGGTAGGTCTAAAGTGATAGTTCTGGACCCTGACTACGGGGAGCATTTTTAAAAGTCCAGTGCCAGGACCCTACCCCAGACCAATTAAATAATATATTCTGTAGGTACAATCCGGGCACTGGTGTGTTTGCAAAGCTCATTGGGCAACTCTGATGCACTTCCAGGGTACCGGTTTAGAGGCAAACATAGCATTTTGGAACTCATGCTGAGGAATTTGAGGCTTGATGAAGAGAAAGGACCAGATTCAAAACAACAACATTTTAGGAGCTAAAATTGACAGTTGTGATTGATGAGCTGTGGAAGCCAAGAGCGAAGGGGGAGGAGGCGCTCCGTTTTTGTTTTTTTTTTAACTTGATGTATATGTATATATATGGTACCCACACACATATGTATCTATCACACATAATATTGCCAGAGATTCTAACGAGCTCACGAGCAATTATAGATGTTTTCCATCCCCATGGCAGTTACCTATGAGAGCCCAGAAAGATTAGAATGATTCAAGAAAGCATATGGTGTGCTACAAACCCCATCTTCAATACTCAGGGATCCACAGTCATTCCAGTCACCCTGCACAATCCAGAGGGATTTGCGCTGAAGCCATCGCAGACTCTTGAAGGAGAAATGCCTGGGGAATTCTACAGGAGGGATGAAATTGCCCTCTTCTTAGTGCATTATTTACTCTGACGCAGAATTCTAGCAGCTGCAGCTCGGGACCCATTGTTCACATGGTTGGGTAGGGAATGTAATGGGAATATCATTAATTTGATGGTTTTCAAGGAGGTGATTTCCAATTTGAATTATTTTCAAGTTGTAAAATGAGCCTGAGCCAGTTTGTAAAACAGCAAGGAGTCAATGCACTATATAACCTTGATTTTTTTCAAGTCCCAGTGCCATGAAGAAAAAGTTCTCCTCCAAACCCATGATAAGGGGGTTAAAAAAATGCCACCATCCTCCTACCCCCTAGACAAATTAGCAAGACAAATGTTAGCAAAAGGCTGTGCCGATGCACCATTATTTACAAAGGGAGAAGGAAGAAGATGCTGTGAAATAAATCATGCTGACAGTTCAATCAAAAAAAATCAGAATCTATTATGCTGCTTCTCAAGTGTTGGAAAAAACTGGACAGGGAGAGCCAAATATATACTCGGGTGCTTTACTTACCCATAATAAGAATCTGAATTCCTCAGGTACTCCTGTTTAATGAAATCTGTATGCTAAACTGACGTGACAGGCTCACTCAACATGTTTGTTTGAATTCCAACCCCGAGCCAGTGCTGTTCCAGGTACAGATGCAAAGGTCAGTAAGACCAGTGAGACCTCTGCTCCTGTGAAGGTTCAATTCCAGTTGTGAATGGGGTGAATGGGCAGGCAATAAACAAGTGGACTATCGTCAATGATAAATGTCCTAAAGAAAATTAAGTAGGAGGTACAGTTGAGACCAGCTGGGGGCTACTTTATATTGGGCATTCAGTGAGAATTATCTGTGAAGGTGACATTTAAGCAGAGAATCTAGGAAAAAGAGTGCTGCAGGGAGTATGGGCGTGTTCAAGGAACAGGAAGAAGCTGCATGGGCCATGATTGGATGGGCAAGGTGGACGGGTAGGAGAAGACGAGGTCTGAGAGGGAGGCAGGAGTCCTTGCCTAGACAGGACTTTTCAGGCTATGAGAGGGAGTCTGGATTTTATTCTGAGTGCAGGGAAGGCTACCAGAGGTTTTTAAGTGGAGAGGCAATGTGGTCTGATTTAAACATTTTAAAGACCGCTGTGGTTAGGTCATTAATTCAGCCTTGTACTAGACTCTGAGGGAGGAGAGAGAGAGAGATTCAGTAACTCTGGGAGAGGTGATGCACATGAACAGGTCTGAGGGTGAGAGAGAGGTGATGCACCAAGGACTTGAAGGTGAGGAAATCCTCAAGAAAGATGAGCTATTTAGAGACGTGGATGGTGAGAGAAAGGAGTGAGCCATGGGAACAGTTTCCTGGTGTCACTAAATCATCAACACTAACACATCTGAGAAAAGATGATGTTGTGTGCAGGGAGGGAATATTTTGGTTATGCAGGTTGGGCAACGGTCTTCCCACAACAGCCAGATATGGAAGAACAAACTCAGGCAAGTATATCTCAGGCGAGTGGGCACTAAATCCCAGAACCATGAGAAACCTGCTCACTAAGTATGAAATGGGGCAATGAGGCCACTGGCCTCATAATCTGGACCAGCGATTCTCAGCTGGGGACGATTCTGCCCCCACAGGACCATTAGGCAACATCTGGAGACATTTCTGTTGTCATTGGTGGGAGAGCGGATGCTCTGGCATCTGGTAGGTAGAGGCCCAGAGATGCTGCAAAACATCCTACAATATGCAGAACAGTTCTCACAATGGAGAAATATCTTGTCCCAAGTGTCCATAGTGCAGACATTGAGACACCCTGGATGTACTATCACAGCAGGGTTGGACAGTCTGCTCTGTGTGATCTTGGGCAAGTCCATAACCTCACTGAGCCTCGGTGTCTCTACATCTGTCAAATGTTCCGGCCTCTTATGAAGATGTGGATATAGAGCTGAGGCCATGAGGGGCCACTGAAGGAAGAAGACAGAGGCTATGTCACAGGCTTTGGTGTGAGATCTCAACATACCTGCGTGAGTGCAGCAGGTCAGGTAATGCTCAGAATTGATATCAGAAGATTAGGGTATGGGTTTGGGTTCCCTCACATACAACAGGTCACTTTTGGAAGTGGCCAGTTTTCCTTTGTCCTCCCTGTTCTGGTTCACATGTGCATATGGAAACACAAGAACATGTCTATGGGGCCCACCCCAGCAGGGACAGCCTTTCCCAGGTTTCATCCTGCCAGGTGGGACAGGAGAGAAACCAGGGATGATGACAGGTGTGCCCAGCCAGGGCAGGAGCTCCTTTCCTCCACATGGCAGTGGGGCTCACTTCCCCCAGGTAAATCTGCTAAGTAGTACCTGAAGGCATCTTTGTTGAGCTCAGCACTACAGAGGTGGTCCAAAAAAACAGCCAAAAGTATCAGTTCACTTGGGGCATCCCCAATCTCAGCACTACTGCCATCTGGGACTGGATAATTCTCTGTAGGGGGCTATCCTGTGCATTGTAGGATTTTTAGCAGTATCACTGACCTCTGTTCACTAGATTCAAGTAATCCCCAATTAAAATAAAATAATCTGTGTAGACAGATAAAAGTTGGACTCAGATCTCACCTCTTCCTCTTACCAGTTAGTGGCCTTAAACAAGCCCTTTTCACTCTTTACAACTCCTTTCTTATCTATAATATAGGTCTGGTACTTCTCTATAGTGAAGATGAAATGATATGTAAAGTTCTTAGCACAGTGTCTAGTACATATCTGGTTCTTGAAAAGTCCTTATGGTTCTTTCTTTCACATGGTAGAAAGTCAGACAGAGATGTAACTTAGTGGCTGCATCCCCGGAACAAAGTGCATTCATGATAAACAGAGTCACAGACTGCAAATATGGCCCAGTGCTTTTGTGCTGTGAACACTGATTCGCTCTTTTACCTATAGAGGGTGTATTACTGTTTATTAATATCACTATTGTCATAACTAGCAAAAGATGATACTGTTGGACTTTTTCCCTATCCGGAAGCTGTTTTGATCCCATCCAGACTCAAAGGACCCCTGAACTTGATCAAGCCTTCCCCTTTAGAGGGAAGGAAGCCATGATAATGAAGTCTTTAGGAGGTCAACCAACACACATCCAGGAAAATGAACATTGCAGCAGGCGGAGGAAGGTGTGGGTGGTCTCCCTGACAGCTTGTTTTTAAGTACTTTCAAAGGAAAGTGAGTTCACCTCCAAAGAGCTGTCTGTTGCTGGCAGAACCAAAGTCAGAAGCATAGCCCTCTCAGACCTGCCCAGAGCAGACATTCTGATGCAGAAGTGCTACTAATTTAAGCCCATTTTGTGAGGTGCCCGCAGCCTCAATGGGAAATCACCCCCATTCTCTGGAGAAGGCAGTTAATCACCTTACATAGTCACAGGAATGGGAAAAACAAAAAAGAGCTGAAAAGCCTGTGAGAAAGGGAGGTTCCAAGTGGCATGTTCAGAAGGATAATGCTCTCTAAGGATTTTCTCCCCATACTGCATTGAGCTGAACAGAATAGATTATTAGGGTTTAAGAAGCGTTTTGATGCTATTTTGGTGATAGGGGCCAATTATATCCACAGTTCTGTCCCACCTTTTATTCATCCTCTTGATGGGATTCCTGCAGGAGACAGAACTTTAGCCATATTAAGCAAAGTATTGCATTGTTATTACTTGGGCCAATGCCCAATACTACAAAGCTGGGCTTTTTAGAAAAGTCTAGTACAAGTAGCATGAAGTCGACAGTCACCTTCTCCTTAACCCAAAACAGAATCTTGACTGGACACAGTGAAGAGGATCTCTGGACATTAGTCATATGGCTGACACAACTCACCAGACAGACCACTCAGTGTGTATGGGGCAGGGGACCAAGAACAGATGTCAGAGGATATGGCTGGTCCAGGCCCTTAGCTCATCTACCCAGAAGCATCTCACAGACAATAGCTGATGGAGATAAGGGCACAAAAGATGACTCCCTTGCCTCACGGAATGTACTTCAATGGTAAAGTATAGCCTGATGAACCATACATAACCTGTCATCCACTCACCTCAATTCCCTGTACCTAGAACAAGCCTGAGAGAGAGCAGAAAGTAAATGTTTTCTGAATCGAATGGAATAAAATTGCACCTTGAAAGATCGGCCATATTTGTGCAGGGTTGGGAGAGAAAGGAAGGTGTTCTTTTAGGTCCTCAAACATACCAAGGGCTTTTGTACACACTGTCCCCTCTCCTACCAGCATTAGCCTGTCTCCCCCACACCACTACCAGCTAACCCACTTTGTCACTCACCCTTCAAGTCTCAGTTTAGATAGATCTGTCCCCAGCCTGAGTGCATTGTTCCTTACCTGTGCTCCTGAAGTACTTTTGTCTGCTGCTCAAGGAATAATTCTTCCATAGTGTACTAGGCCTTTAAGTTTACTCTTCTGTCTCCCCATTAGAGTGTCGGCTCCATGGGGACAGGGACCTCACCTGTCTTGGTCACCCCTGGGATCCTAGCATCGAACCCAGGGCCTGGCACATGGTCATTTGTCAGCACCCTGTGTGAGAAACTGAAAGTCTACTGTCTTGCCATTTTGACTCGGTATTTCTTTTCATCCAGTGTTTATTGTAAAATTTTCCTAAACAAGCAGGAAAGTTGAAAGGTCCATACAACAAACACTTAGATTCAACAACTGTTAATATTTCACATCCTGTATTTCGAAATAATAGCAAATATTATTTGTTTAATCCCAACAAATAGCATAAAAACATGAACACTGTTGCTATTCCCATTTCACTGGTGGGAAAGCTGAAGCTTAAACACATTCCATCATGTTCCAAATTCAAAAAGCCACCAAGTGTCAGATTCAGACCTAGAGCTGGGGTAATAGCTCGAATTCCTGACTACTAGGTTAGGCTGTTTCACGACCCCCACAACCATGTGGAGAAATGCAGAGATTGTGGGATTCTGCTATTTCTGGGGAGTCTGAGGCAGCTCGTGGGGAGAGGACTCCGGGCAGCAACTGAAAGGCAGATGGGGCTGAGGCAAGGACTACGTGGCTGAAGTTTGGTGTCCAATCATCAAAGAGATTAACTGGAACAGCATCCACCCAATCCCTTTCTTCCCTGCTATACGTCTCTGACATGACCATTATTAGTGACTAGGCTCAGGAGCTTGCCACCTTGTATGATCTGAATTGATCCAGTAAAGAATTCTCTGAAAAGCACCATTAAGATGATTTATAGTCTAATTTTGGTTGCTATAGATTCCAGAAAGAAAAAAATCCCCCACTCACTTGGAATTCAGGCAAAGGTTCCGGTATTGATAGAGAAGCATGGATGGCCAGGAAAAAGTCATATTTTTTAAGTTTACAGCTACCGCTCTTGGTTTGGGGTTGCTATAGCAACCAAGGGCCTAGGGGTTGGGGAAGAGCTCAACAGATCCCAAGCTCCAGAAAGCTGATTGATAGGTCTCCTGAACACTGTTTAGACAATTCTATGCCAGGAGACAGATAACATTCATTTATTTATTAAAATACACGTTAAAACACCAGTCGTCTCTCTCGCCCCAGCATTTCACTCTAATCATTGTTGTTAAGGAATTGTTAACAGACTACTGATAGGAAGGGAAGGCAGTTCTATCAGGTTGCTAAATGCCATTTTGCAGGAGTAACATGCACAGGGCTTGCAGCAGGGCTGTGCAGGGTGTGTAATTACACTAATTTGGTGCAATTGATTGCTTCACTATCCCCTACCCAAACCCCAGGGGCTTTCAGGGATTTTGAGGCAAGGCTAATCCCAGTAAAGACTTCTGTTCCTGGCTGTTAGGGGCTCTAGCTGGGCTTGTGTCCAGCTGAGGCTTCTGATTTCTGTCTTCTCTGTCACTAGGCTGACAGCCTAGCCTGGATGAGTGGCAGTTCATGCCCTGAGCAGAGCCGGTGTCAGCGGGCACAGGGGCCAGATGTGTATGGCCTGTCAAAGGCGACACGGCTCAGGAGGTGGGCTACAGCTGCAGTCAAGACAGGCTGGGCATGGGTCCCAGTCTTGGCTATTGCTAGATTTGTGACTGAGGAAATCTCCTGGGTCTCCACTTACCTAGCTGGAAATGGGGATCCTGATAGGGCTTCCATCTGTGCAGTGTTTATCACATGCAAGTTGCTCCCATTGGGCCTCTGAGCGGATAAGCGCATGCATTCCTCTCAAAGCCTGATAAGTTAGGTAATTCTTCATTTTGCAGACGAGGAAACTGCGGCTGAGTTTCTGAGATGCTCAGAAACTGGGGAAGCAGCATAGCTTCTAGAGTTTGGGGAGATTTAAATGAGAATGAATCTAAATGGCTCAGCATAATACAATACTTGTGCAATAGTTGGTGGTCCATAAATATTATGAGGCATATACTATGAATTTAATTTTTCAAGTTTTATTGAAGCATAACTGACAAATAAGACTAAATATATTCAAAGTATGTAATGTGATTTTATATGTGTATACTTTGTGAAATGAGTATCACAACCAGGTTAATTAACACATCTATCACCTCACATGTTACCTTTTGTGTATGTATACAGTGAGAATGCTTAAGATCTACTGTCTAAGAAAATTTCAGGTATATACTACAGTCTTATTAACAATAGTCACTAAGCTATACACTGGATTCCCAGCACTTATTCATCCTATAACTTAAGGCTTGTAATCTCTGACCAGCAAATCCTCATTCATTTTATCATCATTGTGGTGGTGATCTTGGTGGTGGCAGCTAGTAGGACTACCCTCATCATCCAAAGCTCATCATGGTGACATTTGTCTAAGACTGTCAGTAGTCTGCAAGCAGGTAATTGGCTTTCTCCACTCCTCGTGATATAAAGTGAATCCTTACACCAACCCTCTGAGATGAACAGCATTATCTCAATTCTGCAGGCAAGGTTCCCAAACATTAAATCACTCCCCTGGGGTCACACAGCTAAGAGTTATCTTTGGGATTTGAACTCTTCTCTTCATGGTTCCACAGCTTTATATTCTACTGTGACAGTACTCTCATAAAACCATAGACCCCCTGGTCCCTCACAGTCTTTTATTCAATCTGCACATGATGTGTGAATTCTACAATATCACTGAGCAAGAAATTCTACAGGTTTGACTTGAACACCTTAAGGGGGCTCACTCTTCTACTGAAGGCAGCTTCATAGTTAAAAAGTTCTTTTTTTTTCAGGGAATTTTTTAATTACTATTCTATAACAGTTGCCCCAATTTTTCCTCTTTTGCCCTCCTCCACCAGTGGGGGAGTACCCTCCTCCTCCACTCCCACAGTCAATTCCCACACCATTGTCCATGTCCATGGGTCATTTATACATGTTCTTTGACTAATCCCTTTCCCTATTTTCCACCATTATCCCCCTCCCTGCTCCTGTCAGTCTGTTCCATGTTCCCATGTTTCTGGTTCTATTTTGCTTAGTATTTTATTTTGTTCATTAGATTCCTGTTATAAGTGAGATCACATGGTATTTGTCTTTCACTGCCTGGCTTATTTCACTTAGCATAATGCTCTCCAGTTCCATCCACACTGTTGCAAAAGGTAGGACTTCTTTCTTTCTGCTGCATAGTATTTCATTGTGTAAATGTACCACAGCTTTTTCATCCACTCCTCTACTGATGGGCACTTAGGCTGTTATAGCACTTGGTTATTGTAAATAGCACTGCAATGAACATAGGGGTGCATAGGTTCTTCTGAACTGATGTTTCAGAATTCCTAGGATATAATCCCAAAGAAAGTTCTTCCTTATACTAAGCCCAAATACCAGCTATCACTGCCCTACAACATGAGTTCAAATCTCTAGAGCAACATAGACACAATATCTTTCCTTTTTATGTGCCAGCTTACCCCATCACATACTTGAGGAGAATCAGCATCATGCCCACCTTAAACAGATTTTCTACTTGTTCATTTATTCATTCTTTCATTCATCTACCCATTTGGTTATCTAACCACTCCACAAATATTTACTGAGATTCTACTGTGTTCTAGAAACTATGCTGGACTCTGGGCTATAGTGCTGAATGGGACAGGCCCAGTCTTGCTTCCATGTGGTCGACATTTTAGTTAGAAAAAGAGGCACTAGAAACTATTTTTTAAAAGTTATTTGATGTTAACATTTAAGAATTAAAAAGGAGAAACAGGATTCCGAAGGAGAATATAAGATTCTATAGGGACAGATAACCAGAAAAAATAGGAATTAGTTTGGCAAAGAAGATGCTGGAAGTCAAGAGAGGCATGACATATTCAAGAGGAAAGCATTCCAGGGGACATGAGCAGCATGTGCAAAGGTCCTGTAGTCAGAAAGAACTCAGCATGTTTGAGGGACTAAAAGAACAGTGTGGTTGTAGAAAGTAAAAGGGAAAGAGTAGGAGATTATACTAGAGTATAATGAGGTAAAAAAAATCCCATTCGTTGCGTCTCCTCCAGATTCTTGAAAAGCAGAAAGAACAGAAATAGCATGCTGAATGGAGTTTAAAGATTAGAAATATGTCGAGCTAATTAATATTTCTTCTGGACCTTGATCCCTGAATATGTATGTAACTGCTACATTTGTGCCATTGTCACCCTATTTAAACTGACAACTATGTTTCCCAGAATGCCCTTTCCTGTGGGGTTCTGGTTTACAATTACAGAGAGAGAGAGAGAGAGAGAGAGAGAGAGAGAGAGAGAGAGAGAGAGAGAGAGAAGAAGAAGAAGAAGAAGAAGAAGGAGGAGGAGGAGGAGGAGGAGGAGGAGGAGGAGGAGGAGGAGGAGGAGGAGGAGGAGGAGGAGAGAACACCAAACAAAACTTTGTGAGATTTTTTTGAAGGCAGAGATTAAGCCACAGCTGTCATCCTCAGGAGGTCATTGGGCCTGATATGGCAAGGGATAGTCACACATGTCCTCAAGAGGCTCCAGCTTGTCCTCACTCTTCTCTGTGCTACTTGGAGCTTATCTGCCTGACTGCTGGCTCTGATGACAATTGGCAGCCCCAGGCCACTCCCAGGTGCCTGGCTGCTGATTCACAGAGGTGTAGCCATACATAGTCAACTCTCCCCACACAGATCCTTTCTGCTCCCACTTCTTCAGCTGGATGTCTTAGAGTCTGGCATTTCCCACCCAGGTCACTGTTTTGGGTGGGCTGGTTAATGACTTTCTAATTCTCCAGATCCCCTTTCCAGGCTTTTATTTCCCCAAGCCAGGGCAAGGGAGGGGAGGAGAGGGAAGAAGAGGGAGAAGAGAGGAGAAAAGAGAAGATCAGATCAGCTAAGATAAGACAAGACCACCCTCCCCTGAGATATCATCAGGCTGATTTCTCCTGCAGGAAACCCCAGTTAAATTATAGTGCCTGCCTACTTTCTTCTTCCCTGATTTGAACAAGCTACTTTTTAAAAAACTTTTAATTGTTGTTCAAGTACAGTTTTCAGCCTTTTACCCCCATCCCAGCCCACCCCCCAGCCATCCCCACCTCCCTCCCATTTCCACCCCCCCCCCACTTGTTATTATCCATGTGTCCTTTATACTTGTTCCTGCAAACCCTTCCCCTTTTGTTGACTTACTGGTCTTCATTTCTTAACTATGGAAAACTATTAATAGGATGCCTTTCTGCCACCAGGAAACATGGCAATGATTTAAAATTAGCATCCAACCCTGGTTGGTATGGTTCAGTGGATTGAGTGCAGGATTGTGAGCCAGAGGGTCACTGGTTCGATTCCCAGTCAGAGCACATGCCTGGGTTGCAGGCTGGGTCCCCAGCTGGGGGCATGTGAAAGGCAACCACACATTGATGTTTCTCTCCCTCTCTTTCTCCTTCCCTTCCCTTCTGTCTAAAAATAAATACATAATATTATTTAAAAAAATATTAAAATGAGCATCTAGGTGAAATGAGAGGTGGGAATGAAATTCTAATTCCTTCCTTTCTCATTTCTGCATTTTCATTTCACACTCATCTCCCTTGTTGGGAAAGCCTACCCCATGATTCCACTTCATCACTCAAGGATCAAGACCTAACGTGGTATCTGCTGTCCAACTGCCTGGGCTCAGCTATTCACTCTGCTACTTTCTAAAGGTGGACCTTGGTCAAGTTACCTCACATCTCATTTCCTTATCTGGAACTGGAAATAATAATCACGGAACCTAAAAGTATTCAGTGGTACAGTGGATAGAAAGTTCTTGACATAGCGCTTGGCTTTTAGCAAGTGCCATTGTTGTTTTCATAGTTGTTATAGTGAGTCCAAATTCCTCCACCTGGCTTGTCATCTTTGAATGAAGTAAAATATGCAAAAGTTACCCATATTTTCTTCAACATTCTCTCATAGCAGCATGTACAGGCTGCTTATTATGAGAGTTCTACTGCCCTTTTATTTGTGTGTTTTCCTTTGTTCCTTAAACTGCCAGTGAGGTAGACATGGTTGACCCTCTTATTTGACTATCCCAAAAGCCATTCCCTACCTCTGCTTACCTCTCAATTTAGAGAGGATGAAAACAAACCAGACAGCTGCTTTCCCATACTTCCTGTAGCTCTGAGTAGACATGACTCAATTCTGGTCAATGAAATGCAATGGGGGAAATTCTTAAAGAGTTGTGTTTGGAAAAGCTTTACTTTCCTGATAAAAGTTGGTACTTCCCTTCTTCTTTCTTCCTGTCTTACTGTGGATGTGTTGACTGGTGCTATGGCAGCCATATTGCACACATGAGAATGAGATGCTTGTAGCTGAAAATAATAGAGCAAATACACAGAAAGAGCCTGGGTCTTTGATAACACCAGTAAGTCACTCAACAAACTCAGAGATGCATATGTGTCCTTTTACTTTATCTAATTTCTCTTTGGATAGAGCCCTGCAATTGCCATTTTTCATCAACATTTCTGTTACTTGCACAAAGTTTACACGGATTTTAAGTAGCAGAGTCAGCATTCAGTCCAAGGTTCTGTTGAGTTCCAAACCCCAAGCTCTTAACCAATACTTCCCTACTGTATTCGATAAACATAAGTTTTCCTACTCTACTTACTGTCCTCCATATATTTAAGTCCCATTTTGAAATCAAGTCTGAATCCTAGACTATCTACTTAAATCTTTCCACGGTTAATCCAGTCCACAGAGAACTCTTGCTGCATTGATTCCTATTTCTTCATTTCTATAGTGTGGCACTTACTGGTTTACTAATGCTTCAAGTGCATTGTACTTTGGGCTCCACCTCCATTATATCACATGCTTCTTAAGGACAGAGAGACCAGCTAATGTAGAATGAAGATAAGGGAATTTGGGGAGTGGTTCAAATCCTGGTTCTGCCTCTTGCCTATTGTGCAGCTTCAGGGAAAAGTCAGTTCATTAGTCTGATTTATAAAATGAAGATCATATTGTTGCCTAAAGGTATTAGTGAGAAAACTATTCATAAAGCAATTAGCGGAGTGCCTGACTCATAATAGACACTCAAAATGATAACTACCACTATTATGACTCTGTGTTTTATTTCTTGTGTACTCTCTTAGTGTGCGGCAAGTGGACAACAAATAGAATGAGTTCAATAAGTAACCATTAATAGAATGTTCCATTGACTATTTCATTAAGAACTTACTGAGATGTCATTTTATTCCAGACAATATGCTAAGTATTCGACTTTAAAGATTTTTTAAAGTCAAATAAAATACCTTTGTCCTGACAAATGAACAGATAACTATAAAAATGTGACAAATTCAATAATAAAGAATATCACAGGGTTTGAGGTCGGGGAGGGGGTGGGTGTGAACACAGAGGAAGGACAGTTATCAAATCTAGGAAGGCTTCCAAGAGGAGTTCCCAAGTTGACTCCTAAAGAATAGCAGACATTAAATTATGGGTTCTGTGATTGCCTTCCAGCCGCCCCCTCCCCCCCAAAAAAACTTTATTATCTTTGCTGGAAGTTATAGGAACAGCAGACAGAGGAGGGGCATTTGCGCATCTGTGAGTAGTGACTCAGATTCATGTTTTTGATCATTGCTTTTGCATCTTAGGACTCCTGTCTAGAGACTGGGTTAGTTGGAAACAAGCTTCCTTTTCAAGCTCACTTTCATTTCAGTTTTTCCTCCTTTGTGGTAAATACACAAGTCATTCTGTAAACTCCATCCCATTTCCTTTCAGGCAGAATGCATATTCTTAGAAGCAGCCTACTGAGAAACAAAGGTTAATTCTGCAGGGAATGAATTGCCAATGCTGTGTTCTTATTTGAAGTTTTGATTGAGGGATGCAGTGTGGGTTTTTCTTTACTTTGCAAAGTTCCCTCACATCTCCATCAGAAGCAGATCTCTTGGTACATGGGCCAAATTCACTGGCAAGATTTTTTTTATTCTTTTTTTAATTTTATTTTAATTGTTGTTCCTGTACAATTTTCTGTCTTTTACGCCCATCCCAGCCCACCGCCCAGCCCTCCCCACCTCCCTCCCATTTCCATGCCCCCTAGTTTTTGTCCATGTGTCCTTTATACTTGTTGCTCTAAACCCTTCCCCTTTTCCCCTGAAATTCCCTCCCCTCTCCTTTCTGGTCACTGTCAGCCTGTTCTCAATTTCAGTGTCTTTGGTTATATTATGTTTGTTTGTTTGTTTTGTTGATTAGATTCCTGTTAAAAGTGAGATCATATGGTATTTGTCTTTCACCACCTGGCTTATTTCGCTTAGCATAATGCTTTCCAGTTCCATCCATGCTGTTGCAAAGGGTAGGAGCTCCTTCTTTCTTTCTGCTTCATAGAATTCCATTGTGTAAGTGTACCATAGTTTCTTGATCCATTCATTTACTGATGGGCACCTAGGTTGCTTCCAACACTTGGCTATTGTAAATTGTGCTGCTATGAACATAGGGGTGCATAGGTTCTTTTGGACTGGTGTTAGGAGAACTGGACAGCTACATGCAAAAAAATGAAACTCGAGCACCAACTTACACCATATACAAAAATAAATTCAAGGTGAATAAAAGATTTAATTGTAAATCGTGACACCATTAAAGTCCTAGGGGAGAACATAGGCAGGAAAATCTCAGATATTTCACTCAGCAACATTTTTACTGATATGTCCCCTAAAGCAAGGGACATAAAGGAAAGAATAAGCAAATGGGATCTCATCAAAATAAAAAGCTTCTGCATGGCTAAAGAAAACAGTATCACTGGCAAGATTTTGATTCTGCTATTCTTAAAAGGCAGGAGACTGGCTTCGTCACTGCTTATGGGACCTTTGGCAAGGGGTACTCAGTTGGAGGGCTTCATACCTGCCAACCTGGCTGCATACATAGTGCTGTAAAGTCAATGGGCAAGAACAAGGCTGACAGTAGTACTTAAATAAGACCCCTTGAGGTTGGTGAATTTATGAAATATCAGAAGTTCACAGAGGCCATCCCCAGTTGGTTGCTGTGCTACTGAAGTACTGTTATGTTCCAGCTGGGGGCCTTTGATTGGCCCTACATGGTCTGTACAGGAAAGGAGCTTGGTCTCAAACGGCTTTCCAAGAGCTTCTTTGGGCTCTCTGATAAGAATATTGCTGTATAACATGGAGTGTTTGGTAGATTGTGGGATGCCTCACTCAGTCACTAAATATTAATGAATACCCACCATGTACCATGGGCAATTTCAAACAGCAGTGGACAAACACGGCTTGCCACCCACGTTTTTGAAGTTCTTATACTGAACGTAGAAGGAAAGAGAGGGGCTGGAATCTACTCACTAATCTGTGAACCCATGCAACTGTCAGCCAAGGTGTGGCATTTTCTCAGCTGTTTGTTTATAGAAGGCAAATTTTCTCTAATCCACAAAAAGGTGCAGTCTAGGCTTACCTATACTCTGTGTACAAGACAATCATAGTGCTTGCTTTTATCCTAGAAAGGGATGAGGAGGGGGTTAAGAAATATGCATTGTAAACCACTTAAGAAGTGGGTACTTGCAGTTTTCCCTTGGAGAGTTTAGACATAAGCTGCCTTATCATAGCTTCTTAAAGGCCCTGAAAAGAATTTATTTTCATAAATGCATTAGTGAATAATGTAAAATTTACTGATGATTCCATGGGGTACATAGGCAACCTAATAATACTCAAGATGACTTCAGATTATGCCAAGCGCTAAAAAGGAAATGAACAGTGTACTGTTACTGCAGTGATGGGGGAAGGGTGTTACCTTAAATAATTGGCCAATAAAACCTTCCTTAATGTTTAGCATTTGAGCTCAGACTGAAGGTACAAAAGATCAAGACATTAAAAAGCCAGGGGTCCAAGGTATTCAGAGTCCAACAGTGTAACTAGAGGAAGTTGTACGTGGATTTCCCAGAGCGTTAAAGGGAAGGAATGCTTCCCAGGGATATAAACTGTGCTTCCATCAGGGCCCTGACACTGTTCTTTTGCTCAGAATCAATCAATTCCTTGCTATTCTTGGTGGGCAGAAAGTCTTTGCAAAACTTGACCTCTCCCAAGTGTTATCAATAGAGCTAATAGTGATGCTGTCAGAAATGTCCACTAATCATCAGACATCAGGGGCTTTCTGAGTTCAATGCTCCTGGTTCAGAATTTCTGCTGCCCTTGGAATGTGTCAATGTGTGTTAAAGATTCTTTCCTTTCAGAAGTTCAATTATGGTATGATATTGATTCATTTTATGACTTATATTTTTACATGTTTACGTGTTTGTTTTCACCAAGAGACTGTAGTCTCTGGGGAGCATGAGCTCTGTATCTTTCCAGTTTATGCTCTAACACTAAAAGAAGTATATTTCAGAACAAGTATTTAATGAACGCTTTTGTGTTCTGGTGATCCCATACCCAAGCAGTGTCTTGTTTAGATACGTTTGGTTAACCTATAACATTGACAGACAGACACATAACTAAAAATCCAAAGTCACCTTGTTAGGCTGATGATATTCACTTACACATTGTGAACAACGTGAGAACTGAGTCCATGCACTTTCCCATAATTAGGTAGTCTAGATATGAGCTGCCCTATAATATCCCCTTAAAGAACCCTAAAAAGAATTCTCATAAGTGCATTACTGAATAATGTAAAATTTACTAAGGATTCCATGAAGTAAGTAAATAAGAATTTTACACTGCACATCAAGTTCAACAACCTAAAATCCCTCTCTCAGTTTTCTTTTAACCAAAGTCCACTCTCCCATATTGTCCAAGGACTGTGTTTCTCTCTCCCTAATTTCCTAAAGAGTCACCAAATTCACTGACATTGCCTCCTTCCTATTTCTTGGAGTATCTACCATTGCCCAAGTCATTTGTCAAAACTTTCCTTCTAACCAATTACTGCACTTTGTTTAAGTGGAGTTTTCCTAATGGCTTCTAAAAGAATACAATAGTCTCCATATTGTTTGCCCTATAATCCCTGAAGTGATTTTTTAAAAAATAGATGCTCAATTAACAGCTAACTGCATCTACAATAGCATGGTACAATCTATGACATGCTTTACTATGAACAAAACAAGAGCTTCTAACCTTTCTCATACTATTCAAGATTCAGCCCATTTTTTGGTTGCTAGGGAGTCATGCTGAACCTCATCATCACCAGATAGCAAAAAAGAGTTTCCTCAGCCATGGACTTTTCAGAATAGGGTAACTCCAGACTGTTAAACAATTAATAACTTCCAACTGTGTGCACACACATGTGGATATGTATAAACCACCTCTTACCCAGTTACTTTATAGTTTAGGACCCACTCTAATGTCCAAAATCCAGTGACACCAGGACCATAGATAGTGACTACTCCACAAATTCCTCCTTCCCTGTATTGGCTTTTAAAAAATCTACTTTGCCAAAGCCCATAGTACCTACCTGAATGTGCTGCTCCCTAGCCTCGACTCACTGGACCAGTGCAGGCCCATGCCCCTAAGGGAGCCAATCACCTTCTCTGTCTCTCCTGGGTATCTGGAATAGAGGCACAGAAATGGAATTAGAAGATGAACTGAAAGTTTCTGAGGACTATATGTGAATAGAAGCAGTTGAGTGAGAAGAGAAGCTAGACTGAAGAGAAAAGAGATGTTGTAGCTCAAGAGATAGAATAAGAGTTCTTGATGATTTCACAGCTCCCATGATGCCTTTTGCATTTGCTTCAGTGAGATTTTTTTTCTGTTTTTAGAACAGCTTCATTTTCCATTTGTCCTCCTTTGAGTTTGTCTCTGGGCCATTAACCAAACTACCTCTGGCCAAGCACCCTTTTCTCCAGAGACAATCATCCCTTCTCTGTGAGCTCCCCATGCACCTTGCGCATGGGCTCTTTTTAACACAGTGAATTGCAGTCCATCATTTACAGATTTCTTCTTTACCAGACCATCTGCGGACTGAAGTCAAGGTCTGTGAATTTGTCCCTTATCCCTACTGCCTAATTCCACACTAAAGACATAGTAAATGCCCAATAAATGTTGGTTGGATCGAATTGAGAACAATGTCATCTGCAGAATAAAATCATGTACATACCAATTTGTTCTAAGCCCTTACTGTTTCCGCAGAAGGCCAGGATTCCACAATCTGCCATGTCTTTACAATATGTGCCAACTGCAAACCACTTTGGGAACTCTTTTCTAAAAATATGCCCATTCTCTTAATTACATCATTGCCTCAGCAGACTCAGCATACCCTCTGTGGGGGCTTTTGAATGAACACTACTGAAGATTGCTACCAGAACCATTTTTCATTATTGAATAAGTCCTTTACCTACCTCTTCAGACTAATGGAATCACACAATTAGATGTGCTGGACATGTTTTCTTTTGTTTTCTTCCAATTACAAATGTCATACCATTGGAGATGATGTTACAATGGCATCACAGGTAACTTCAGCACCCACCTCCCCAGATCAGAATCCATTTCCCCACGACACCTGTTCCGCTCTGCCACAGCCTTCAGCAACCCTTTATCCAAAGCTTGGAACAGGTTCTACAAGACACAGGGTGAAGCCTGTCAAAGTCATCTTTTCTGCCATTATGAACATCATTTTGTTGCAAAAACAAGGCATTATTTTTTCACTAAAGTTTGTGTAGTTCACAAAAATGACAAAAGTACACTGAATTGAATTTAATAGAATAAAATTTCAACTCAGAAAACAAAATTGATGCCGTTAGTAAATTTTTTTTAAAATCTAGATTTTAAAACAATAATATGAAATGTTTATCCAAAAGTATGGTTGACAAAGCCTTGAACATGACAGAAACTGGATTAGCTCTGTACATCATTAGAAGCAGTATGGAAAGGTGGCCATCTGTGTGCACCTGCCCTCAATTTTGCCTGGGTATTTCAAATTGAGCTAATAAAAATAGTATAACATGGTTTACACTCTAGTTCCTTGTGAGAATTCATAAAACCTTAACCTTTATCATTGAAAGATCAAATATTTATAACATTACATATATATGGTTTTAACATAAATGTACAGAAAGTTTAATTCTATCTTAAATTGAGTAACCCAGAATTAAGTACTTTCTTACTTTGCCACTTGATCTGTGAGTACCTTTTCCTAGAATGGTAGTTCTCAAACTGATATGCACATTTAAATACCCAGTGGAGCTTTTAAAATGAGTGCTCCCCAGATCAATTACATGAGAATCTCTAGGTTGTAATACACAGGTCTTGGTATATTTTAAAGTTTCTCAGATGATTCCAATACACAGCTCAGACAGCCACTATCCTCAAAAAGATTTGGGGATGTAAATCATCTGCTTCCATTAAACAGCATTCCTCTTACTTCCCAAAACATGTCCTATACCATCTCTTCCAGTCCCATAGGACCTATAATGAGGTCCTAATGAGGACCAAATGTGGGGCTCTAAAATACAGATGGGTGAGTATCTCCTTATAAGCTATTTGGATCACATAGGTAGAAGATAGATACATCAACGAGAACATGCCCCACTGAAAATTCACAAAACACACCTTCTGTTATCCAATGTTATTTTGCTTGGGGGTCAGGGTAAAGACTGATGGCTGAGTTGCGATCACTTTTAGATATCCCGGTGGGGAGCCTGGTGGGGGAGGGAGTCATTAGTCACTATTAGGAACTCTCCACCAGTTATGCTGGCTGTCTCAGACTCTTTGCCCTCCTGATCACAAAGTACAAGCTAGACCAACATAAAATAATGCCAACAACACCTCAAACATAAAAAGCAAGACTTTTTAGAGGGACAGATAGGACATTATACCCTCCCAATGTAAAACATTTAAATTAGATATTTAATCATTATTCAGATGGTCAACATGATATGGTTACACTATGGCCACTGGTGAGGTAAAGTGAAACCTGTACAATATAACTGGAGTAAAGGATGCACGTCGCTGGACAGAATTTTCAGGCTGGGAGGTGCTTCAGAAGTCAAACAGCCCAATTGCTATACTGAGTGTACTGTGAGGCCCAGAGAAGACTAAAATGCAGGCTCTCTATTCTAAGGCCATCACTCTTTCCACCTTATCCTGAAAGTCTATTTTTCTTGATCACTCCAGCAGTTGACTTTTCTAAAGCACTGTTTCCTCACTCCCCTAATGTGGGCTAACAGTATTTTAGGAAGAATGTGGCGGCAGGAAGATACGGGGTTTCCATAGTTGGACTGGGCAGAGCTAAGATTTGGGCACTGTCTCTCCCTCCAAGTCTAGAACAGACACAAAGGTATTGACCCCAGATAAGCCAAACACATTCTAGTCTGAACTGCTAGCTCAGAAAAGTATTTGTTGAATCACCTTTGAAAATATTGTTCACTTCTTTGAACCTTGGTTTCCTCAAAAGTAAAATGCATATAATGAAAAATCTGTCTTGAAGGATAACTGGGAAAATAAAGTAAGATTACCAGGGCTCAGCAGACTTTTTCTAGAAAAGGGCCAGATAGTGAATATTTTAGGCTTAGTGGGCCACATGGAGTTTCTATTACATATTCTCTCTCTCTCTCCCTCTCCCTCTCCCTCTCTCTCGTACAACACTCTGAAAATGTAAAAAATAAAATAAACATTCTTAGCTCATGAGCCATACAGAAGCATGCTATTGGCTTTAATTCACCATGGCCTTTAACCAGAGGAAAAGGGGGTAGGGAGAGGTAGAAGAGGGTATGGGGGAATAAATGATATGGAAGGTGACTTGATTTGGGTTAGTGAACGCACAGTGCAATATACAGGTGATGTATTATTTATAGAATTGTACACCTGAAACCTATATAATGTTATTAACCAATGTCGCCACAATAAGTTCAATTAAAAAAAAAAAAGACCACACAGTCCAAGAATGCAGGAATCAAGCATGTTTCACTGCTGCAAATTCAGCACTAGGACAGCACCAGATGCTTGGGTATTTGCTCAATAAATATCTGTTAATAAATAACATATGTGAAGAGCTTTGTCTAAAGTCTAACAAGTACAGATAACTATGTATTTACTTCACATTGCTCTTGCTACTTGCATAGTTCCAACACTGTGAGACAATATATAAAGATACGTGTACGGGGGGGTTGAAATGGATGAATTAGCTAATTAAAGAATTGAGAGGAAAAATAGGAGACTGGAATCTGGACTATCTAGGAAAATCTCACAGAGGAGATGGAATTAGTCTGAGCTCGAAAGGATGGGGAAATTTTTAGTTGAATGAAGCAGCTAATTATAAACGTGCTCCGAGTGAAGGAAGAAGGAAACCATGCACCTGCCATGTGCTATGTTTTATTTATGTTACCAGGACAAGGTTATGGTTTAACAAACATCACCTGTTCTATGACTCCTTGGGCTATGAAATTCAATAGTTATTGGAGAGGGATAAAGGAAAATTCCCCCTGGGAATGTTCCCATAAGAACTGACCCTTCTATCATTTTTGAGTTTCAATAACAGTAGACTATCTCTGATGGCAAAGATGGCCCTGAATAACTAGTGACAATGAAAAATACAAAAGACCTCTTCATGACTCACCATGAAATAACGGGAAAATATGACCAGTTATCTTGGTTCAATGCCAAGATCTCAACAGTCGTAGGTACTGGTTCTGCACAAAAATTGCGGCTAAGCCTGGGCATTTCAAGTGTTCCAATCCCCTAAGCTCTATAGCTGTATTTTGGATTATTGACTGTGCATGTGTGCATAAATCAAACCTTTTAACTGAAAATCCATCCCTAGAAAAGCATGGAATAGTTCTATTTGAATATCGCATTACAGAGAGACGCTTTCTCCTTCCTCCTCCTGCTACATACACCTTCCATCACACGCTTTGAGGGGTTATTGCCAGACCAGCACTGGGGTGTAAGATTATGGCAATAAGATCATTAAATGAACTCAGTTTATACTTCCAAACTTGTGAATGATAAAGTACTAGCAATGCAAACATGATTACATTTAATTCTCCCATTCTCTTTAACAAATGAGGAAAGAGTTTCAAAAGTGAAATAAACCGCTTTTGCTCACCCAGCTAAACAACGGAGTTAGGTCTCTCTGTCTTTTCACAAAACCACATGGTTTACTGAAAGAATTAATTATAAATGACTAGCATCAGCTTGCTTCCCAGAAAAGGAGTTTGAATAGCAGAAGCCTCTGACTCTAAACAAGGGTATGACTGTCAGACAGGGGAGGCAAATGGAGTGAAGATAAAGTTTAAAGTTGTCTTCCTTGGGTAAGGAAACCCCAGAGTCCATCAAACAAGGAAACAGGTTCTTAGCGTCTAGTATACTGAGTACTGGAGCTTGGAGGATGATGACACCCAGAGGGTGGTCACACCACTGTGGCAGAGGAAACGTATGCAAAAATCAGGCTCTGTGGAGCTGCCTTCGGGAGAAGTCGAGGAGAAACAGGCATGCACCGAGGAGACAGAGCATGCTCCAACCTCTCATTCAGAATAATTGACCACGTCTGTTAAATATAACCTCTACATCCATATGCTAGATAGGCTATTTCAAATACAGACACTAATATTCAGTCTACTTCATTCAACTCTTCGGGATGGATCAATAAAAAAGGTTTGTGGTGCCTGTGTGTCTGGAAAGGAAAACTAGAGGAAGAAAAAGAAAGAAATGACCTCAGTGAATATGAGCAGTGCTTAGATTTCTTAAAGCACCTAGAGACCCTGAGTAAACCAGGCAGGTCCAAGTCTGTGATAGATTTCTGCTGTCCAATTTAATATTTAATATTTTAATATTTAATCCTAAAGCTGTGTGCTTGATTTCTTAAGTTACAGAATATTAAAGCATGAAGCTATTAAAAGCACTAAGGTTTGAGCTCAGGAAGAAAGCCCAACCTTCCCTAAGTGAGAGGTGACTCTGGGTGTCTTGCTTTATTTGTTTTTAAAATCCTGCATTTATTTCTTAAATATTTATTATTAATGCAACAAGAATGCTACCTGGTATTTATATAGTACCTTGTCTTCTGGCTGAATAACATCATCTGTCTTTATGAATTCACTGTCAGGGAGAAGACTGAACTAACTTTTGTCTTCTTACAGATGAGAAAACAGAGGCCCGGAGAGATTAAAGGAGTTTTCCAAGTCACAGAATAAATCTATTGGATTTACAATAGAGAAGCTGCTCAAACTAGTGTTGGTTGGCTATAATAGTAAAACTTCTGCTACCGATTTCCAGAGCAATGTCCTCTTCACCACTTTTTTACTGCTTACTCATAAACCTTTACCAATAGAGATGTATGAGGGATAGAGATACATACTTTGTATTACAAATGACTCACTCATTCATTGAAGAAATATTCAATACTTAAGTTCCTACTATGTGTCAGGCACCATCTAAGCCCTAGCACTCACGGTGTTTTAGTTTTCCATTGCTGATGTAACAAATTACCATAAACTTGGTAGCTTAAAGCAACACGTGTTTATTATCTTACAGTTCTGAAGGTCAGAAATACTAAAATCAAGGTGTCAGCAAGGCTGTTTTCCTCCTTCAGGCTTTAGATGAAAATTCATTTAACTGCCTTTCTAGTTCCAGAGGCTGTCTGCATTCTTTGGCTCATGGGATCTTCCTCCATCTTCAAATTGCATCACTCTAACCTCTGCTTCCATCATTATATCGCTTTTTTTCTGGCTCTGACCCTCCTACCTTCATCTTAAAAGGACCTTGTGATTATATTGGGCCCACTTGATAATCCAGGAGAGTCTTCCCATCTCAAGATCTACAAAGTCCCTTTGCTACATGAAGTGATGTATTCACAGGATGCAGCAATGGAACAAAGACTTCTTCAGGGACGTGGAACATTACTCAGCCTACCACAGACTGTAACGAGGTTTGCAATTTGTTCTAGCCCTAGCAATCATTTCATTTGGAAGGAAAGAGGTACACAAATCAGTGATGACACAACCGGAGAGTGAAGGACAAGAGGTGGTGAGTAGGGGGATGGACTTCTAATCCAGGCTAACGGTGTGAGGAAGATGGTGTATAAAGCTACTATCAGAGGATTAAAGGGTAATAACTGGGCATGGGAGTAAGTTGGAAGTTGAGAAGTCTAAGAACCAAGGATGCTCCAGGCAAAAGGCATAGACTAAGCAGAACGGAGTCCAGTCTCCAGTTCATTGAATTCTATGTTCGTTCCTAATTGGTCTGCTTTGTTTCAGAGGTACCTTGAGTGGTAGACAGAAAAGGAAATAATAATGAGGAGCAGGAGGCCTGGTGTCAAGTAATCTGGGCTTCATCCAAGCCCTGACCATCATTAAAAGTTTAACTTCTGCCCTGGCTGGTGTGACTCAGTGGATTGAGTGCCAGCTTGAAAACCAAAGGTTGCTGGTTGGATTCCCAGTCAGGGCACATGCCTGGGTTGCAGGCCAGGTCCCCAGTTGGGGACACATGAGAGGCAACCACACATTAATGTTTCTCACCTCTCTTTCTCCCTTGCTTTCCCTCTGTCTAAAAATAAAATAAATAAAATCTTTAAAAAAAAAGTTTAACTTCTTTGATCCTCAGTTTTATCACCTGTCAATTATTATCTATTATAATAATAATAGATACTTATCTTATAGAGTTGCTCCAAACAAAAAAACGACATACTGAATATAAAGTTCTAAGCATAATTCCTGGCATTAAGTAGATGATCAATAAATATTAGTTAGTTGTTTTGTTTGTTCTTTAAGTTGCTTCATTTTGGGCCTCTTCTGCTCCAGGATGTGGAGATGAGGTTAACATTTTGACCTGAGTCAGGAAACCCCTATAGGAAGAGCAGATGGCTCTCTCCTCAGACAGGCTAGACCTTAGAGACCTCTCAACCCATGTTATTTCCTGAAGATGACAAGGACTTCTCCAGGATTTATATGGGATACGGAATACAGTTCAGAGAAAGCAAGACCATGGCTGGCACTGCTGGGTCATGGAAAATTTCCATTGTTGGAATCCCACATTTTTCTCTTTTTGAAACAGCCACATTTGCTTATTCTTGAGGACTAACAAATAGCTGTGATTTCTGTTCACTGGAGGAGTCCTAATTTCCTGACTTTTCCCCGCATTGTTGACAGTGGCATGTAGATGGGAGGAAGCCACAGAACGTGGGCCAGGTCAACTACTATAACCATGTCTCTTCAGTTAAGTGACAGAACTTCAATTTACCTGGTGACAAAATGAAGTGTTTTAAACCAGATGATTTGTGAGACTCATTCTAGATTTAAAATTGTTATTCTGTGGTGAACTTGGAGTATAAATAGATTCCAACCACAGAAAGGCAGCCTAGGCTGATAGAAAAAGCATGACCTTGGGGTCAGACAAATGTGTGCTTAATCCTTGCTCTAAAAGTTACTCACAGGGTTACATAAGGTCCAGAGACTCAGCAAAATGAGGGTAAAAGTGCCAACCTGAAAAAGTTGGTAGAAAGAGTATAAGAGGTGTCATACATAACAGAAAGTCTGGCACAAAACTAGTGTTCCACAATTGCTGAATGCAAAAGTTGAACAGTGATGTGTCTCACCAAAGTTTCACCTTCAAATAACTGCAGCCAGATCCTGGTCTGATAGTTCTCCTTTTTTAAATTTAGTGTATACTGTTATTAAAGTATTGTGTTTATAGTTCAAAAATTCAGGGAATTACAAGGCTTAAGTGAAAAACAGCAGTTCCCTTCCTCACCCCTAAACACCACTGATAACTGCTACTCAGAGGAAATAACTCTTTTCAATTCTAATTTTATTTTTTATAACTTTTAAACATTCCTAGTAGTTTCCCTCCATATTTCTAAGTAACAAGTTTATACTGTTGTTTCTTAATTTGTTGATTTTAACTTCCTTTTGATGGAATTGGAAGATATAATCTTCTCCCTTCTCTTCCCTTTTCCCCTTCCTTCTTTCTTTTCTTCCTCCCTCCCTCCTTTTTCCTCCATTCCTTTCTTCCTTCCTTCCTTCTCTCTCCACCCCCTAAATACTCATACCTTGTCAATTCTGTAATACTGACTATTTTTTGTTATACCAATAATCAGAATGTGCATCACTGTAGCTGTTGAGCCAAGTAGAATCCAGTTATTCCATTTTCGCCCCTTATAGGTTTAGTTTATCCCAAAATTATTGCCTCCTCCCATCCACCCACCCACCATTTAGGACTGATTTTCTATGCACATAACATGAATTCTTCCCAGAAATCTCCACCAGAATTCCAAACAAATTTGAACATAATAAAACTCATCAATAAACTATCAGTTCTTTACCTGAGAGGTACCCCTCCAGGATGCCTGTGTCATCTTCTCCAATATGCACTGGTTGCTCTCCAGATCTGTTACATAACTGTTATCTAATATCACTCACATCCTCCCCATCCTTCATCATCTTCCTATCCTCCTGGGACTTTCTGAAAACTCTTGCACTTTAGAATCCCATTTCCATGCTTCCACATTTTTTAAAATTTTCTTTCCTCTTTTTTAGAAAGCCACATCCTCCAAAAGCTTTCTTGGGTAAATTTTTGAGTCCTTGCATGTCTGAAAATAGTCTCCGTTATATCTTTACTCTTAAGTAATTGAGTGAATATCAAATTCTAGGTTATAATTTTGATACCATAGCTCTATTGTCTTCTAGCTTTTAGTATTTCTGTGGAGAAGTCTAGTGTCAATTCTTTATTCTTGATCCTTTACAGGTGATCTGTTATTATTCCCTTAAAGATGTTAGGATTATCTCTGCCTCCTCAGAATTCTGTGATTTTAAAATGATGTGCCTTATAATGAGTTGTAAAACTTATTTTCCTGGATAATCAATGAATCTCTATAGCCTGGAGATTTATATCTTTCATTTCTGGGTGATTTTATAGTATCCATGCTTTGATAATCACCTCCCTGCCATTTTCTGTTTCCTCTCTCTGCAATTTCTAGTAGTTATTATACAACTTCTACTTTTGTTCCTCTACTTTTCTTAAATCTTCTCTAATTCCATCTTTTGACTTTTTGCTTCTACCTTCTGGGAAATTTCCTGTGTTTTTTCTTTCAACTAAGCTTTTGAAAATTTGTCTGATCTTCTATCTTTTTAATTTCCCAGAGTTGTTTCTTGTTCTCTTACATTTCATTTTTCATAGTATCCTACTCTTTTTGCATTGAAGAAATATTTTCTTTAAGTTCTGTGAGGATTTTCATCATCACATATTTTTCTTCTGTTTTGCTGAATTGCTTCTGCTTTTCCTCAAATTCCATTTAACTATTTGCATGTTTTAGTTTGTTCCCCATGTTGAAGACTTTTCTCAAGTGGCTGACTACCCTTTATCATGCATTAATATTTAAATGAGGCATGCACACACACACACACAGATTGGAGGATCCATGGATGGGGTTCATCAATTGAAATTCATGAGAAAAATTTCACTCTCATGGACCAAGCCATCCTATTGGAATAATCCCACATATTAGTCTGTGCAGTTATTTTTTTCTTGGTCCTTTCTGTTTCTGTCAGGAGGATTCTTCTACCTTCTACCCTGAGGTATAGTCCTTGCTGCCAGCATCCCAGGAGTCTCACCATTTGGTACACTGACTTTTATTTAATACTTCTCTCTCTATGCCTCACATGCTCATCATTCTCTGTGCTTGATATTTCTGAATTAAAGAGCCATCCTAAAGAACCTATGCATCCCTATGTTTATAGCAGCACAATTTACAATAGCCAAGTGTTGGAAGCAACCCAGATGCCCATCAGTAAATGAATGGATCAAAAAACTGTGGTACATTTATACAATGGAATTCTATGCAGCAGAAAGAAAGAAGGAGCTCATACCCTATGCAACAGCATGGATGGAACTTGAGAGCATCATGCTAAGCGAAGTAAGCCAGGCAGTGAAAGATAAATACCATATGATCTCACCTTTAACAGGAACCTAATCAACAAAACAAACAAACAAGCATAATATAACCAAAGACATGGAAATTGGGAACACGCTGAAAGTCACCAGAGGGGAGAGGGGAGGGAATTTCAGGGGAAAAGGGGAAGGATTTACAGGAACAAGTATAAAGGACACATGGACAAAAACTATGGGGGGGGGGTGGAAATGGGAGGGAGGTGGGGAGGGCTGGGGTGGCGGGTTCGGGTGAGAATAAAAGACAGAAAACTGTACAAGATCAACAATTAAAATAAAAATTAAAAAAAAAAAATAAAGAGCCATCCTAATTCGATTTTTTCAAATCTTGACCTTCTTTCTAGGGTTGGATATCTGGGAGTCTTGCAACAGACTCCCTTGTTAGTACACACTTTGCTCATGCCTCATGCATTCTGAGGTAGTTGGTACCTCCAATTACTGATACTTCCTGAGGCTCTGTGACCTAAATTACCTTGATTTTTATTTATAGCCTCCCTTCCAAGTTCTTGGATTTTAGTTTTTTTCACTCTGTTACATGAGTTACCATTTATTGATCCACATTCATTGCTTAAAATTTGGTTGACATATCTTATGCATTATTGTCTTCCCTCTTGTTTTAGTTTCCCCATTGCATTCAAGTTTCACACTCTCTTTATAACATTTTATCCCTCTGGTGCCATTTAAGTGGGAGTCTCCAGAGAGGAATGGAGATAAATGTATGTGTTCATTCTGCAATGTTTAACTGGAAGTCTATTGGGAGAGAAGGGTTCAGTGATTCTGCATGTGGATGACAAAGGAAAAATACAGAGAATGTGCTTTCCTGACAAAGTTTCTGTATGAATTGTTAATTCACAATAGTCTCATTTTCTAAAGTAACAGAAAGTATTTAGGGGCATTTTGGCCTCCTTAAAGACCTAGATGAAATGACCTTGAACTCTAGACTCATATCCCATCCTTCTATGATGCCCATCATTTCCAAAGTTTATACTTTTTGCACGCTTTTCTCTGCTAAGATAGACTGGAAAGATAGATATAAATGAGATAGAGATGATAGAGATAGAGATAGAGACAGAGATACAGATCTGTTTATATATCCATATATCCCCAACATCACCTCAAACCTGGGACACAAGACTTCTTTTTATATTTTGAATCCATTCCCTTCTTCTCCTCATACACAAAGAAAATACTCATCTGAAAAACATCTGCATAGTGTAGACTTTTACTGTAGATTGAAAAGTAATCATCCCTTTTCTGGAATGACATCTGCTAGCAGATGTTAAGATTTTAATTTCCCCTACCCTGCTATATTATGATGTCTATATGTACGCTTATTTTTAAAATGAACACAAAAATTCAAAGTGTCTGGATTTTCTATGTATCCTGATAGAAGATATGGGGACTTTATAATTCTCAATCAAGAAAGATGAAGGTCTGCTGTTATAGGCTAAGAATCCTCATAAATAACATTTGAAAGCACATCACATATCTGCTTTTGGTTTCCGTATCCCCAGAAAGAAATAAGCTATTTAGAGCAAGGTCAAGGAGTAACAAAGGATGTCTAGTTACATTATTTCATTTAATCTTCTTAACAACCTTGTGAGATCTTCCTTCAATTTTACAGATGAGGCAACAGAGACTAAGTGACTTTTCCTGGGCCACATAGCTAGAAATTAGCAAAGCCAGGAACTGTAAAAAAAAAAAAAAAAAACTTACACTGAGCCCTGGCTGGTGTGGCCTGTGAACCAAAGGGTCACCAGTTCGATTCTCCATCAAAGTACAAGCCTGGGTTGTGCGCCAGGTATACAGTAGGGGGTACGTGAGAGGCAACCACACACTGATGCTTCTCTCCCTCTCTCTCTCTCCCTCCCCTCTGTCTAAATAAATAAAATCTTTTAAAAAAGGAGGATTAATTTTTCCCTGGCTGGTGTAGCTCAGTGGATTGAGCTTGAGTGTGTGAATGAAAGGGTTGCCAGTTCAATTCCCAGTCAGGGCACATGCCTGGGTTGCAGATCAGGTCCCCAGTTGGGGTCATACAAGAGGCAACCACACACTGATGTTTCTCTCCCTCTCTTTCTCCTTCCCTTCCCCTCCCTTTAAAAATAAATAAATAAAATCTAAAAAAAAAAAGACCTTACACTGACACATCTTTGCTTTCTGTACATAGAATCTAGATAGATCCATAGATTGATAGAGATACAGATATATGTATAACCATATATATACAAATTTATATACATATACAAATTTACATATACACACAGAAATGGACAAAAGTAGATTTATGGTTGTGATTATGTGAAACAGAGTTTATTCTTGTATTATTATTTATTAATTATCGTATTATTTATTTGTATTACAACTATAAACCTACTTTTGCTCATGCCTACATAAGTGTGTGTATTTAGGTACAGCCATATATGCACTGCCTAACACTTCAGTCAACAGTGGGCCACATACACAACAGTGACCCATAAGATTATAGTGCTGCTAAAAAATTCCTGTCACCTGGTGAGGTCATATTCAATATGTATGAAACCTTCCTATTCTGGAAATGAGTGCATGAAAAGACTTTCATGCTTAAGGAGACCAAGTCAATACTGGCAAGTAATTTTCCTTCATCATTAGCTTATGTAGAATATCCAAAAATTCTTCAATTGCCTTCATATCAGCACTTGCAGACTCACCACTCATTTTCACTTTCTGTAATAAATAAGATTCTTGAGTCATTTCAACCTCACAGAGCTAGTAGTAAATTCAACATCATAGTTAAGTTCACCCTTTTCTCTCAACATCACAAACTGACTGTGGTGTGTATGCTGTACAGGTTTGTAGCCTGGGAGCAATACGCTAGCCCATAGAGCTTAGGTGTGCAATGGGCTGTACCACCTGGGTTTCTGTAGGTATTTCCCATGATGTTCACTCAGGGATGAAATCACCTAACAGTACAGTTCTTAGAATGTATCCCCATCATTAAGTGATGTATGACTGTACATATAAATATATTAACATACATAACTTTTCACTCTGATATTATTTTCCTGTTTCTCAGACTTAGAAACCAAGACTCAGAGAAGCTCACTAATATGCCCAAAGTAACATAGCAGTGTCCAAAATCCAAAAGCCACCTGACTCTGAGGTTTGCATTCCTTCCATTTCTTCCTGCTACTCTTGTTAACCAGTCTCCAAAGATGGCCCCCGAAAATACCTCCCCACCCAGAACATGCATGTCACCTGCCACATGAGAAAGTGGTACATATTTCCCCAACCCTTGAAACTTGGCTGACTTTGTGACTTTGACCAAGAAAAGTAGAGCAAAGTGACATTCTGGGATTCCAAACTCAAGCCTCAAAAACTTGGCAGCTTCTATTTCCTGCTTCTGAAACTCAGACACCGTGTGAGAAACTGAAGTTACAAGAGAGACCACGTGGAGAAGAACTGAGATGCTTCTTCGCAGCTGAGCTCACAGACAAAAGCCAGCAATGACTGCTTGCCATCTGAGTGAGCCATCTCGGTTGCTCCAGCCTAGTCAAGCCCTCAGATTACTTCAGTTTCAATCAATGCCATGTGGAGCAGAAGAGCCACCCAACTGAGCTCAGTCAGCCCACAGAACCGCAAGATGTAATAAAATGATTATTGTTTTGAGTCATTGAGTTTTGGGGTGTTTTGTTATGAAGCAAGACCAAACTAAACTGTCTTAGAAGATAAGACCACAGGCCCTGTGATTTCAAAGTGAGTTGTCTTTCAAATGAGTGATACCAAGTATAGAAATGACATGAATCTCTTGGTACCTGAAAATAATAGAATCTAAAAACAAGACACTCAAAGAGAACTTAGAAATGGCAAATTAAAAATGTAGATAGGCCCTTGCCAGTGTGCCTCAGTTGGTTGGAACATCATCCTGTCAACCAAAAGGTCATGGGTTCGTTTCCCAGTCAAAGAATCTATAATAAGTTGTGGGTTGGGTTCCTGGTTGTGGTGCATATGAGAGGCAACCTGGTTGTGGTGCATATGTTTCTCTCTCTCCCCCACCCCTTTTTCCACTTCCCCTCTCTCTAAAATCAATAAGTGTGTCCCTTGGTGAGGATAAAAAATGTATACAGTTTTGATTAAGTGTGACTAGAAATGGCAGCAGTTACTATTTACTATTTGATGGGAGTATAAAATACTGGAAGGTTCCCAGAAGGCAATTTGGTAATATGTATCAGACATCTTATATTGCTTGTGCTCCTAGAGCCAGAGATATCACTTCTAGACATTTTTTCCTTGGGAATCATAATAGACATGTGCAAATATTTTTTCTACAAGATGCTTAGCACATACTCTTTATAATACCACACATATAACAAAAAAAAAAAAGAAAATAGAGGAGAAGAAGAAGGAAGAGGAGGAGAAGGGCAGAAGGAGGAGGAAGGAAGGAAGGAAGGAGGGAAGAAGGAAAGGAAGGGAGAGAGATCCTAAATATCCAACAACAGGGGATTTAGCTAAATAAATTTTGGTATATTCATATAATGGAAAACTATTACACTGCCATGGAAAATAAGGCAGTGGAAGTCTTTTTAATACTGTGGAGATGCATTCAATGTTAAGAGGAATTAAGGCATATATGAAACAATACAAATAGTTTCCATTGGTCTTTGTAAACAATAGCAACTACAATAATAATACCTAACACCAATATAGAGCTTCCTATGTGCCAAGCTCTGTTCAAAAACACACCATCAAACAAGTAATGACCATCTCTCGTTAGTATAATTACTTCTTCTTTATACCTTTTAATATTTACTAGGTATTTTAATAAATATACGAATATAAATACCAACTGTTTATTATAAGCTTAGATATCATTTTAAAAAATAGATTGGCAACTTTGGGAATTCTGGGATGATTAAGAAAAACGTTCTAAGATTGTGAAGCACACAACCACACATTCCCATGAGGCACTTTTGGCAGCAGTACAATCTTTGGCTGATTCTGGAACATCTCCTGGCTGGCTCCCAGTTCTGTTTCTGCCCTATGCACAAGGCAAGGGATTCCAGTGTGGTTCTCTACAGGGGTAGACCAAGTGAACGTTCAGTTTCCTTTCATCCTGGAAATTATAAGCTCTCTGAGCACTCAGAGTACATTGCTTCCTTATGCTCTAAAAGTTTGGCAAGCAGGGGTCTCCCTGCAATCTGAACTGACCCTCCTACAATTAGAAATGAGATTTCCAGTAGGAGTTCTATCATGGTGTGAAAAGCAGACAATAGCCTTTGGCTCTCTCTAACAAGATCAGAAAGCTAGGTTCTTCAAATTGGCTAAATTTATATTACACACTAGACCGTCTGAATAAATAACAAGGAAATTATTTTGTTGGCTGGAAAATAATCTATACAAATTCTATCTTAATCATAGTCTCTCAACAGGCCACGCAAGTGCCGCCAGGCAGGAGCCAGATCAGAGACAGGAATAGGATCTTGGAGTTTGGAGTGTCTGTAATGAAACACTACACCTGCTGCCTCTCAAAATGGAATTGATTGGATAAAAATTTAGCACACAAGAGTCATCCTGTGCTTGTTACCCAGCCTTTCAGTGTTTGGAGATTAAGGACTATTTCTCTGGAGCCTGGAAGATGCTTTGAATTTCTAGTGAGATAAGTAGTCTGGTACATAAGGAAGTGAAAATAAACAAAGTGGGTGGGACAATAACTAACCACTGGCCACTCTGTCAGTTACTATTCTTGGTGTGACATAAACCCATTTCCATCTTGTCTGAAGTGAAAAAGGAATTTAACCACTCATGTAACTGAACATTTCAGGGCCTGGTCCAGCTGTAAGTATGGCATAATCAGGAGCTAAATTGATACTTCTAAGTTCTAATTCCTCTCCTTTTATTTTTTAAAGAATTATTTATTTATTTATATTTAGAGAGGGGTAGGGAGGGAGAAAGAAAGGGAGAGAAACATCAAAGTATGGTTGCCTCTCACACAGCCCTCCCCCCCACCGGGGATCTGGCCGCAACCTAGGCATGTACCCTCACAGGGAATCAAACCGGTGACCCTTTGGTTCACAGTCTAGCACTCAGTCCACTGAGCCACATCAGCCAGGGCTAATTCCTCTCCCCTTAAATTGCAACTTGATTCTCCTCATGATGGCTTCAATTTTTTTTTTGGACAAATTTTATTGTGGTCAAAGACTACTGTAATTTTTTCAGAACTTAAATTCAGTTTCAAATTCTTGATGAAAAGAGTGGGACTCTCCCAGGGGTCCAGCACAAAGCTCATTATGCCTCCCTGGCTGTATTGAAGTCATGCGGCCATACCTGAACTAGCCACTGAGGCAAATGAGCAGGTCTCAGAGTAACCTACCTTCGGCCTGGTTCATGTCTCTTCCCTTGAAATTAGGGATGGTGGTGGGGGCAGATCACCACCACCACCAGAAAATGTGTACTGAAGTGAGGAAGGACTGATGGGGCCAGTGCTAAATCAAAGTATCCTTAGGAAGATGCCTGAATCTGGTGGCAAAGACCTCAAATCTAACCCAGATAGTAAAGAAAATGTTAATTGTGCCCTTTAAAGAGGCTATTTAACATTCCTTCTCTACTGAGTGTCACAAGGCATGATCCATGGGATGGAGGTCAGCTCCCACCATGTCTTCCAGCCCCTACACTTCTTGGCAGGACCCATCTGTGCCTCCTACTCTATTCTTTGGCATGTCCTGATGAAGGTAGAGAGTTGCCTCCATATCATAGTAATAGCTATCACTTTAATTCACTCAGCAAAGAGCAGATATGGTGCAATACTCTTTATGTAAAAATCTCATTTAATCTTCATAGAAACTCTAGGAGGTCCCATCTATCGTTTATAAGAGGAAGAAAATAACATTCGGGAAAATGATGAAACTCAGGCAAGATCATACAGCTATTAAGTGGAAGAAAAGGGGCTAATTGTTACATGATTTCTGAGCCAGTGCTCTTAACTCTGCAGTGGTTTGATCGTCTCCTCTCTCCAGCCTGCTGAACCCATTCCACATGGCAAATCTTCAGCTTGCTCCCTTCTCTTAGATCTGAGGGTTGCCTCGTCTAGCCTCTATTGCCACCCTTCCTGCCTCACGACTGTAAATACGAACATAAGATTTCATGCTCCAGATCACTGACTGAAAGCCCAATGCCTACCTTTATGCCAAGCCTGGGTTATGGATATGACTATGATTTCTACTTGAAGACTCCTATGTACTTGGCCCCAAAGTTCCTGCCCACTGCTTGTGTTCTCCATTCCTCTTCTTCTTTATTAGGAAAACCCACTCTAACTGTATTTTACTTATTTTTTACCTTCCCTGACAATAAGAAGCTTCCTCCCACAAGACAGGTGAACCAAAAATCACACAAAAAGCAATGCAAGTGCCCCATAGCAATATACAAAGATGCTCAATATCAATGATAATAATAGAGATGTAAATTAAGGCTCCATTGAAATAACCGCTTACTGATTGGTAAACATTCAAAAGGTGGACAACATATTTGGTTGGTGAGACTGTACAGAAACAGGCTCTTTCATGTATTGTGCTTGGAATGCAGAATGGTACAACCCTCAAGGAGAGAAAATTGTTAATGCTTACAAAACAAAACAAAACAAAAACTATCCATGAATTTATCCTTTGACTAGCAATCTTACTTCAAGGATTCCATGCCAAGGAGTTGTCAAATAGCCGAATGCACAAATGCATAAGTCTATTAACTGTGGCATTTTTGTAATAGAAAACTGGAAAGTACTCAAATATCTATCCATAGGGGGCCAGTTGAAAAAGCTATGATACATCCACACAATAGAGTACTATACAACTATAAAAAAGGAATGAAGAATACAATTGCTCCTCATTGTTTGTGACTCCATAGTTGCAAAATTCATTCCAAAGTCAATATGAAAGGCACTTTTACAGTCATTCCCAGACATGCCCACACACAGAATAGCCAAAAAAAAAAAAAAAAAAAAAAATTGAGTTTTCTGATGTGCACATTTCCAGCTGAGGTCAACAAAGGCAACTCTCTGCCTTCTAGTTTCAGTTCTCACTTTGTGAACTTAAGGGCCTTTTACACAGTATTTAGTGCCATGTTTTTTACATTTTTGTGCTTTTTGATGGTAATTTCATTTTTTTAATGACCCCAATCATAATGCTGAAGTACTATCAGGAGGTCCTAAACAAAAGAAAACTGTGATGTGTCTGTCAGAGAAAATGTGCGTTATATTAGCTAAGCTTTGTTCAGGCATGAGTTATAGTGCCCAAACTTAATGTTAATGAATTAACAATATAGATTAAATAAAGTGTCTTTAAAGAGAAATACACATAAAACAAGTTATAGAATGATGGGCTGATGAAAATTTTGTGACTGGAGGCTCACAGGAATCTAACCACATATTTCCCCAAGGGGTAGTGATTGAGGATTTGCTAATCCAGTGTTCATGGTAACTTCACAGAAAATGACCACAATGATGAGAATTTCCTGTGTCTCTATAAAGTGGTAAGGTATGATCTCCAGGACACATTTTTCAATTAAAAAGTAGGTACGAAAGAATGATTATAGCATGCTACTTTTTAACCTAAGAAAGGAAACAGATATGAATAACTATTAGTTTATATATAAGAAAAGTAATGGGAGAATAAGCAGAAACTAAAATAAAACAACAAAAAAAGATTACTTAACAAAAGTGGTAAGAAACATATGGAAGGGAGAGAAATGGAAACTAGACTTCTCTGAATGCAATCTGTTCCAAATATATTACTTCTTGAGCAAGAAAATATTTCACAAAATTATAAAAGAAAATTAAATCAAAATTTAGAAAAGCAATCCCTAAAACTCTAAAGCAAAATTAAATAAATGAATTAAACCATGTACCAAGTTGGTGGCTTAACAGTAAGAAATTATGTTAAACCACTTTAAACTACAGTAATTTGCCTGCATGTCCCTGCTGGGATATAGCCTAAGGTTGCAAACAACTGCAAAGAAATTGCAAGTTGTTTTCAGAAATCATATTTTTAGTTATAATATTGATTTTGCTATTCTGGAACTATTGTAAGAATGTTATAGAATAAAGCAAGTGAGTGATCGCATTGGTGTCACCGGGGCTGAGGATGGAGTATGGGAAGCAACACCCAAATACAGAATCAGAATCCTTGGGTACAAACCCTCGACCTTTGGAGATCATTAATAGCTGAGTATGATGCATTTTCTCATTTGAAAATATTCATTTCCTAGCTCTGTCTATATGAGAGGCCTAGAAACAGTGACACAACCCAGACTGTGGTTTCTAAATGTCATTTTCCCCTAAAAGGTACGAGGACTTTTTGGATAAGTGGTCAATTCCTCCTCTGGGTCAGGAAATATAAAAAAAAGCAAACCCACAACACCTTATACTAGAAGGCAAGAGAGATATCAAAGACCCCAGGGTCAGGTCAGAGGATGCGAGAGGGGTCCCAAGGTGATATTCCTATTGGCCAAAGGTGGTTCAATTTTAACTTCAAAAGGAAGACTATATGTAATGAGTTAAAATAATTAAACTGTGGCTCAGTTGGTTGGAGTATTGTCCTATAAACTGAAAGGTTGTGGGTTCAATTCCCTGTCAGAGCACTAACCTAGCTTGTGGGGTCAGTCCTCAGGGTGCGTACGAGAAGTAACCAATAGATGTTTCTCTCTCACATTGCTGTTTCCCCCTCTTCCTCCCTCCCTTACCCTCTCTCTGTGCAGCATGTCCTCAGGTGATTATTAAAACAAAATCACTGAGTCCAAAATGATACTGTAAAAAAAGAACCTCAATGGTCACCTGTGGAGATGTTAGGATAGTAATTTGTTTTTATGAAAACAAATAAATAGAAAAGGGAAGATATAAAAAGTTTAATCAGGTTTTCCTGTATAAACCCTACTTTGGGGTATCGAAGAGTTGATGATGAGAGGTTCTTTTTTCAAAAAATCCCAGCTAATAATAAAGGAATGAAAGACTCAGAATATCACCACTCTGTACCCCTAAAAAATAGTGGATCTACACAATGATAATCAATGGTGGCTAAAATAAGTAAGTGGATAGCTAAAGAAGAACTTTATAATGGGTGGACCAGGCTGATAACACCTGTTCCCACTGGTAAATCATAAAATGAGTCAGTCAGAATTGATGTGCATCTTGATGTAACGCACTGAGAAGTACACAACTCCACACACGAAACATCATTCCCCTTTCCCTCCAAAAAGTGAACCTGGACCTAACCACCAATTTGTATAATACAGAGGATAGAACATGTTACATGATAGTGCATATGTATATCAGCAAAATCCAGAATTTCAGAAACCCTACCGGACATAATGAAGGGAAAAAGAGTGGCAAGGGAAATTTTTTTATTAAAAGACACTCAAGAGATATATCAACTTAATGTAGTGTACAGCCCTTAATAGACTCTAATTCAATAAAATCAATGTTATTATGCACACATACCATAGTTGAGGAAGTCTGGACAGTAACTGGATATTTTATGATATTGAAGATTTGTTTATGTGATGCTGGTACTATAATTATGTTTTAAAAAGTCCTCATATTTTGGACGTACATTCTTCAACACGTATGGATGAAAGGACACAGTGTGATCCAAGGGAAGGAGGCCAGAGGGTGGCCAACCATCTTGCTTGCCGCATGTGAGGGAGTTCCCAGGACACTGGATATCAGTGCTGATACTGGGAAAGTCCTAAGTGAACTGGGATGGTCTGTCACTCTGAGGGAGAGTGAGAGTGAAGAGGACACAGACTGACCCCACGATCACAACGATGGTTACATGGACTGCATTTGGGGATTCTCTTTACTTTTGATTTGTTTGAAAATTGTCAAGGAAAATAAAACAAGGTGCTGTTTCTTTTGTCTGTGTAGCGGGGCCCATGGAGCCAACAACTGCATCAGTTCCCCCAGCCTCTACTTTACTGTGGCAACTGGACTTCCATTGAGTCCTGCCGCTGTCCCCTGGCCCACCAACCTTGCACGCCCACAAAAGCAGCACAACCTGGAGGCTGTGAGCATGGCTCCAGCACCCTAAAAGCCAGGTGTCAAATCCTGGCTTCTCACCTCTATGTCTGACTTTGGAAGAGTGGCTTGTTAACCTAGGAAACTCCATTCCATCATTAATACGTTTGAAATCAAAATATTGGCTGCTTTATGGGGTTCCTGAGAGGGTTCAATAAGAAGTTATGAGCAAAGCAACAGTGCCTGGCATTCCCCACCCCCGCCATATTATTCTGGTATAAGACGCAGGCTTTTCTTTGTTTTCCACATTTAACATTCTCAAATCAGAACTCTTTTAAAAATCAAAGTTGTACAGTCAAGATTCTCAGATTTAAACAGTAGTATAGTAACCACTTGTCCTAGTTTCTGTATTTGATTCTTTGATATCCTGAAGAGACTGCCCTTCCCAAGACCAGCCAGTTCCTAGACATAGTAAATGACTCACCTGAGAGCATACCTTTCATATGCAAACCAACCAACCCAGAGTCCATGTCCCTAATTGCCTCCTTTAGGGGGTCCTCCCACTCTGGGTCACTGTCCACTTGCTTTAACCACCCCAAGGCCAGGTACCAGACAACTAGGGGCAGCCCTAGAGCCTGCTGAAATTATTCAGATCAGCTAAGCCTATCTACCCGGCCTCACCACTTCCTTCCCACGGAAACCACAGCAAAGGGTCTTGCTCACGTTTCCCCTCATTCCTTCTGCCTCCTGCCCAGCTCTGGTGCTTCCCCATGTGGCCCTCACGGCACACCGTGCCTCCTGTTTCTGGGGATGGCGGGAATATACGTCTTCCTCCATGACAGTCCTTTCCACATCATGTGTCTTACTATACTGAATTAAAACAAACCCCCGATACCCTTAAAACAAACAGAAACCAACTCTGGCCTACTCAAGTAGAAAAAGACAATGGAATGTTCAGAGGTGTGAAGGGAGGGGCAGACGATCAGACTCAGAAAGTAAGTCAAACCCAGAGAGGTCAGCAGCCCAGAGCCCAGCTGAGATCATGCCACAGAACGTTCTTTTGAGGTTGCTGTTGCCGATGCAGCCACCATGGGACACTTGGAGCAGGGCCTGCTGGACTCTCGATGCTGCTGCTGCCACTGGATGCTTGATGGTTCTCTTACCTGAACTTCAAGAGTCAAAGTCAGAGGTCAGAGTTTTTGATTGACTAAGTCTATGTGATTTAATCATAATCAAAATGCCAGGAGGTGGGGAAGAGGGACTCTCTGGCCCCTTTGGCTTCTATCATTCAAGACAGTATTTCCCACTGATTTCACAAAGGAAGATTCTCCTGCAAGTAAGAATGTTTATACCACGAGAAGCAAAAAGACCAAAAGACCATGAGGAAGCCAAAAAAGATTTGCCAAGAAGATGAATAAGCTTCACCTTATTGTTGCTGAGGATGTGCTAACTTAGCCAAATGTTTTGTCATAAGTCCTGAAATCTCCAAAGTCAGAAGGGACTGGTGTTAATCGATTCATGGACCATGAAGGACTATGTCTGGGGCTGTATGTCTGTTTATCTCAAGGCTCCTGATGCTTTTTCAAAGAAGCCCTTTAACTTCTTCAGTGTCAAATTCAATTAAAGGATTACAAGTCTGATTGAAGAGAAATGGTAAGCGAGAACCCAATATTCTTCAGTTTGATTCGAAATTATATTATCAATCTTAACATGAAAGAGATCAAGTAGCATGAGTCATGATAAAGAACAAGCACATAATGATGACTGCAGGAATTTCTGCAAACCAGTGTCATTAGGAAGAGTTTTAGGATTCACAGTGTAAGGGGTTAGGCTCAAAATTGATTATGATTTTTAAAGAAAAAGGAATAAAATGTTAAGAACAAATTGAAGCCGTTTTTGATGAGTAAAATAAAATTGCCTGCAATTTAATAGTATTTCTCCTAACCCATACCCTCCCCCAAAAGTTGTCATTAAATTAGTCATAAATTTCAGAATCAATAAGAAATTGTAGTAAATGTCAAATAAATTCTGGTTTAAAGGTGTAGCCTTGGAGTGGAATCATCCAGACCCAGGTAGCCTTTCTTTTCCTTTGCATTTCTTAGTCATGTTTTTTGCCTGAATTTCTTCCTCTCTGTGGAGTGCACAGGTCCAGGTCTGAGCTGTGCCTGAGCTGAGTGGAGCAGAGGCACCAGGCGAGTACAAGTGTTTGGTTTCTGCCCCATGAGCAATGCTATGAAATAAAAGAGATGGTGGGGGATAAAGGGCAGATCTGGGCTGTAGATTTACTTCTTGGCTTCGGCTCTTGAACCAGTGACCAGAAACCCCAGAATGCTTGGGAAATCTGAACCCCCTTCCTGTTGAGCAAAACATAAAAATAAAAATAAAGGAAGGGCAGAGGAGCTAGGGACCAGCAGGAGAATGCAGTTGTTCTGTTAGCTTCATTGCCTGTAACACACTCAAAGTCAGGAGCCATGTGGCATCAAAAACTCTTAGTCCTTGCCTTGATTAGGTGGCTTAGTTGGTTGGAGCATCATTTCACACACCAAAACGTTGTGGGTTCAATCCCCAGCTGGAGCATGTATGGCAGGCAATCAATTGATGTTTCTTCCTCACATCAATGTCTCTCTCTCTCTCTCTCTCTCTCTCACTCTCCAGCCCACTTCTTCTCTCTAAAATATATAAAAATATCCTCTGGTATGAATTTTTTTTTTAAAAAAAGCACTCAACCCTTCTTTAAATCTCATTCCTAAGAATGTTGAACCCTCCTTTACCTGATTACATTCAAACCCCTGCTTCATATTAGTACTGGACTCCATTTTGGGGGTCACTCTTTATGTCACAGGAACAATGTATACACTACCTCATTCAATCTTTACAAATGCTCTGTCAATATTGATATTATTTCTCCCACTCCCCATTTCAGAGATGATGCAATTGAACTTCAGAGATGGAGATGGGATTTAACACTAATTCCTTTGAACTAATTAGCATTGGGTTGAACTAGTCATGCACTGCATAACAACACTTTAGCCAATAATGGTCCCATAAGATGATAATGGATGTTTTAGCTCTCGTAATGTCATAGAACAAGGTATTACTCACATGTTTGTGGTGATGCTAATGTAAACAAACCCACTGCGCTGCCATCATCTATGACACACACAGTCACAGCAGTAGGCTTTAACATCCAGGTTTGTGTAAGCACACTCTAATGTGCTCGCACAATGACCAACTCACCTAACAGCGTATTTCCCCAGACGTATCCCTGCTGTCAAGCAGCACATGATTGTAACCAAATTCTCCTCCAAACATGCTTTTAAAAAAATAATAACAGCTGTATTAAAGTATAGTTCACATAACACACAATTCACCCTTTTAAAGTATGCAATTCAATAGTTTTTAGTATATTCACAGAATTATATAACCATCCCCAGTATCTAATTCCAGAATATTTTCATCACCCCTCCCAGAACCCTATTTCTGTTAGCAATTATTTCTTAGTCCCCAACTCTAACCCTGGCAACCGTTAATCTATTTTGTCTCTACTTTCTATTCTGGATATTTATTATGAATGGGATCACACAACATGTGGCCTTTTGTGTCTGACTTCTTCCATTTAGCATAATGTTTTCAAGATTCATCTTTTTTTTTGCAGCAAAAATTAGTACTTAATTCCTTTTTGTGGCTAAGTAATATTTTATTGTATGGATATGCCATGTTTTATTTATTCACTCATCAATAGTTGGACATCTGTTTCCACTTTTTTGCTGTCATAAATAATATGTCATGAATATCCATGTACAAGTTTTATGTGAACATGCTTTTAATTTTTGTGAGTATATACATAGGAGTGGGATTTCTGGGTCATGTGGTCTATGTTTAACTTTTGAGTAACTGCCAAATTGCTTTCCACAACAACTACATCATTTTATCAGGATTCCAATTTCCCCACATCCTAGCCAACACTTGTTATTGTCTGTTGCTTTTGTTACAGTCATCCTACCAATGTAATACAGTATCTCATTGTACTTTTGATTGCATTTCCCTAGTAACTCATGATGTTGAGCATCTTTTCATGTGCTTATTGGCCAACTGCGTATCTTCACTGGAGAAGTGTTTATTCAAATTCTTTGCTTATTTTTTTAAATATATTTTATTGATTATGCTATTACAGTTGTCCCATTTCTCCTCCATCATTCCCCTCCACCCTACACACCCTCTCCCACCCACATTCCCCCCTTTAGTTCATGTCCGTGTGTCATAAGTTCTTTAGCTTCTACACTTCCCATACTATTCTTGCCCTCCCCCTGTCTGTTTTCTACCCACCGTCTATGCGACTTATTCTCTGTACCTTTTCCCCCTCTCTCCTCCTCCCATGCCTCTGTTGCTAACCCTCCATATGATCTCCATTTCTGTGGTTCTGTTCCTGTTCTAGCTGTTTCCTTAGTTTGCTTTTGTTTTAGGTATGGTTCTTAATAGCTGTGAGTTTGCTGTCTTTTCACTGTCATAGTTTTATCTTCTTTTTCTTAGATAGGTCCCTTTAACATTTCATATAATAAGGGCTTGGTGATGATGAACTCCTTGAATTTGACCTTATCTGAGAAGCGCTTTATCTGTCCATCCATTCTAAATGACAGCTTTGCTGGATACAGCAATTTTGGATGTAGGTCCCTGCTTTTCAAGATTTCAAATATTTCTTTCCAGCCCCTTCTTGCCTGGAAGGTCTCTTTTGAGAAATCAGCTGACAGTCTGATGGGAACTCCTTTGTAGGTGACTGTCCCCTTCTCCCTTGCTGCTTCTAGAATTCTCTGCTTCATTTTCATCTTGGCTAATGTAATTATGATGTGCCTTGGTGTGTTCCTCCTTGAGTCCAACTTCTTTGGGACTCTCTGAGCTTCCTGGACGTCCTGGTAGTCTATTTCCTTTTCCAGATTGGGGAAGTTCTCCTTGATTATTTGTTGAAATAAGTTTTCCACTTGTTGCTCTTCTTCTTCCCCTTCTGGGACCCCTATAATTTGGATGTTGGGACGTTTAACAATGTCCCGGAGGTTCCAAAGCCTCTCCTCATTTTTTTGAATTCTTGTTTCTTCCTCGTTTCCTGTTTCGTTGTTAGTTTCTTCCTTCTGGTCCACTCCATTGATTTGAGTCCCAGTTTTCCTTCCATCTCTATCAGTTCCCCATGCATCTTCCTTCATTTCACGTATTGTAGCCTGCATTTTTTCATCTAATTTGTGAGCAAAATCAACCAATTCTGTGAGCATTTTGATGACCAGTGCTTTGAACTGTGCATCTGATAGGTTGGATATCTCTTCACTGCTTAGAGGAATTGGCTCTGAGGCTTTTATTTGTTCTCCGGTTTGAGCCATTTTTGGTGGGGTTTTTTGTTTGTTTGTTTTGGTTTGGTTTGGTTCTAGTCTGGTCGCGGCTATTACGTATGAGAAGTGGAGCCTTAGGTGTTCCTCAGGGCGGGGCAGCCCAGTTGCTGGGTTGTGACGCTGTATGTGGGGGCGGGGTCTGAGAGGGAACAATGGCACCTGCTCCGCTCTCTCCTGGATTCAGTTTCCTCCGCCACTTCCCCTCCGCCTGGACCGTCTGCGAGTGCAAATGTGGGACCACCTGGTCAGCCAGCTGCCTTGTGCGGCCTCACTGGGTCTGCACAGTTGCCCCCCTGTGCCCGGGGTCCGCCAGCCGCCGCCTGTGGGCCCGGGGACCGCCAGCCGCTGCTGCTTGTGCTCCCATGTCCGCACCTCTACCTTCTCCCGCCGCGACTCCGCCCCTCCTACCGGTCTGGATGAATGGCTGTTGGACTTCCGTACAGTTCAATTTCCTATAAGTTCTGGTTGTTTTCTTGTTTCTAAATATTTGTTGTCCTTAATTTTGGTTGTGAGAGGAGGCACAGTGTGTCCGCCTACGCCTCCATCTTGGCCGGAAGCCCCTCCAAAATATGGAGGGGCTCAACCCTCAGAGCCCCATCCATCCATCACGGAGGAAAAGAAGTCTACCTCTTTGCTTATTTTTAAATTGGGTTGTTTGTCTTTTTATTGTTGAGTTGTAAGAGTTCTTTATAAATTCTGGATACAAGTCCCTTATCAGATATATTATTTGCAAATATATTCTCCCATTCTGTGAGTTGTCTTCTACTTTCTTGATAGTGTCCTTCAGAGCACAAAAGTTTTAAAATTTGATGATGTTCAATCTATTTTTCTTTTGTTGCTTAAGCTTTTGGTGTCATATCTAAGAAGCTGTCACCTAATACAAGATCATAGGATTTATGCCTATACTTTGTCCTAAGAGTTTTATAGTTTTAGCTCTTAGGTTTAGAACTATGATTTATTTTCAGTCAAATTTTGTGTATGATATAAAATAGAGATCCAACTTCCTCCTTTTATAATGGATGCTCAGTTGTCTTGGCACCATTTATTGAAAAGACTAATCTTTTCCCCACTGAATTGTCTTGGTAAATGTAGAAAATGTAAGGATTGATTTCTGGACCCTCAAGTATTTCCCATAAATCTGTATGTCTATCCTTATGCCAATACCACAGTGTCTTAATTACTATAATATTGGAACAAGTTAGAAATGAATGATTTGGTGAATAAACGTATAAGAAATACTTTTTTTCAAAAACATTATCATGGCTTACCTTTGTATTCTGTGAAGAAGGCTCAAATCAAGAAAATTGATTTTTATTAGGGGCACACATATTTGAATTATTTAGCTTTATGTTTGGTGATGTGCTTTGCTTGAACTCCACGTGTAGCCCCTCTAGTGGCTAATTTAATGTGTACCAGCCCAGGCTCTTTCTCTCAGTGGTTTTGCTAATGGTGAGTTCACTCTCAGAGGGTCTGAGGCCATACAGACTCATCGCCATAGTATTTTTAAAACTAATCCCATTAGGTGGAAACAGCCAATTTATTTTATCAGGAGGCTCTTTCAGAAGTTCTGCATAATATCCGGAAGTGTTAGGGAGACAAAACCAGTTCCGCAAGGCAGCCTGTTTACTTTTACTTTGTGCAGTTCATGAACTCCAACCTTGAATTCCAGAGAGAGAAAGCTACCCTCAGTTTATGATTTAACATTCACCAGGAACTGTAGAAGTTTTCAGCTCTGGGTACTAAAATCTATCCCTGTGGTTCAATTCCTTTAGCTGATAGAAAACAGGAAATTACTTCAGGGAAGTCAGTTATTTTATCTCCTAGCTGTAGATTTATTTACAAACAGGGGAACAGGAAGGTCAGAAAGTGGTCCTCCCCTGCCTAAATGAGGTTGATTTATTATTTCCCCCTTTATAAAGTAAAGGCACACAGTGGTGCTCAAAGGCTTGGACTTTGTCAAACATGGATGAAAAATTTGTCTTTACCTCCCACTAGAATATGCCCATGGGAGAGTTACTGAGCCACTCTGAGCTTCTGACTCCTCTTCTGTAAAATGAGGTTAATAATAAAACCTACTCCACAGGGATTTTTCAGGACTGAGTGGGATGACAGAGAATACTTCATTCCTGGTGCCTAATAAGTGCTCAATAAATAGTGTTGTTATTATTACTTCCTAACCTTGGCAGCAATGGTGAGTATCAGACACCCCTGCCTCCCTCTGAGAAGGCATGTTCACAAGTCATTCTCAACACCAGGTGGCCAAGATGGGCAACTTTGGCAGATTTGAACCAGATTGAAAACTGCATTACCTGCTCCTGATGCTGCCTTAAAGGAATGGGCATGTCAGAACATCACTGTGTCATGACCCTCTAATAAATATGGGACCTGAATTCCAGAACCAAGTTTTGGTTTATATATATGTATTCATATTTATATCTATGTATTTTTTTTTAATTCTGGTTGCTATTTTATCTTTCTGCCTGTCTTTCTTTCTTTGTGAGTTTTACAATTTTAGGAGAAGACTGCCATTAAAATTTTCAGGTCTGTATTTGTTTTATCCTACCAGGTCTACTTAAAACCTCTCTTCTGAAATTTGACCAGATATGACAAGGAATCATGAGTTAATCCCACCAAGCATCCACCAAGAGTGATGACTCCCAAGATGAAAGCGTTTTTCAATCATCACTATGGAGTGAATGATGCGGACATTAGCATCTGCTCTTAGCGACTGGCGACTGGCGTGCCCAAGTGTGACTGCAGCGATGGTGAGGGGCAGGGTTGTAAGGAAGGGATGAATGAGGTCATGTGCCTATGTATTTTGGGAGCCAAGACTACTGCCAGATGGCTCAAAAATGAATGCAAGAAAAATGACCTTTATCACCTAAAAAGGGTAAAGGATTCAACAAAGATAAACCCTAGGAAGAAAGGACAGCCAAGGTCCCCTATTTCTAACTCTTCTAATCATGGCCTAGGTCTATTCCATTACACTAGCCAAGGAAAAATGTTCCCTTTACAGGTTTGTTCTACAGGAGACAGCCATTATTAAAGCAATTTGTTAGAGGCAGGTCGTATACATATTAAAGCAAGATAATCACCATATTGGAGAAGCTAGCCTGAAGCATAGAGTCAGCCAGAAAGGCCACTGCACGCAGCTGTGCTTTCTAGACCTGGGTAACGGTGGCCACATTCAGTGACCAAGCCACACTGCATGCTTTAATCGGATTTCCCCTCAAAATATATATGGTGATAAGATAAAGTCTGCTTAAAAAGTAGACATTTCTGTAATCCTGCTTTGATTCAAGAAAGGAAAGATTATCTTTCAGATCACAGCCTCTTTTCAGGGAGAAAAATATCAATCTGCCCCTTGAGTTTATTTATTTACTCAGCAAATATTTATCCAAGACCTATCCTGCAAGGGGATGGGAATATGTGCAACAGAGAATAAGAAAAGCATAATGTCCCTCTTTTGTAGGGTTTCCAAGCTGGTGGGAGATCTCAAACAAGGCGTTGTACAATTACATATTCAATTATTATCATGATAAATGCTTCAAAGGAGAATTACTATGGGTACTTTGCATATGAATATTAGGGAACTCTCCCTAACCTGGGTAATCAGAGAAAGTTTTCTTGAGGAGATAGCATTTAAGCGGAACACCAATGGATAAGAACTAGTTAAGAAGTGGGGTGGAAGGTGGTAACATGTTCTAGGCAAAGAATACGGCATATACCAAGGCTCCCAGGCAGGACCAATATTGACAGATGGTGTGATTGGAGCTGGGAGGGTATCAGGGGAACGGCACATGAAGGCTCTGGAAAGGTTGCTAGAGTCCTACGCATATGCCGCGCTCCTTGCCTGGAACAGACTGGGATGCTGCAACACACATGCAGGGCCATCGTTAGGATTCGGCTGTAAGAGCAACGGGGAGCCACTGAAGGATCCTGGGCAGAGGGTGTGGAAGTAGTTACGCATTTCTGAAAGATCCCTCTGGCCTGGGAATGAAGAGTAAGTTGGACAGGGCAAGAAGAAATGTAGATTAGAGAGGTATTTAGGAGGAAACATTAACAGTACTTGGAAACTGAATATGAAGCTGAGGATGAACTGCTCTGATATACAGTATTTCCAGTTGGAAAATTACATTTCAGAAAGAAACTTTGACGTGGGGAAATTTCCAATAATTTTTCCACAACTACTTTCTCTGTGCTTCATTTACTGAGACAATTAAAATCCGTTTAATCAACATTGAATTATTATTATTAGACACAGTTGTAGTAATAGTGAAAAATAAATGCAGACATGCACAATGTGCTTCAAGTGTTCTCACCTTTTTCCAAGGTTTCAACCGCCGGAAGGATGGAGTGCGCTCCTCCCCGTGTGGGACCCAAAGGCCTGGGAGACAACTGCACTGAGAGGGCCTGGAATTGTGTTTTAATGGTGAGCATTGCAAAGAGACAAGATTTTGGACTTGTGAAATCAGGTATGGATGAGTTCAAAGTCTCATTTTGTTCCTTGTTTTGGGTGGCTCTGACTTTGACGTAGTTACTTTACCCCTCCAAGCCTCACTTTCCTTATCTGAAAAATTGAACTGTAGGTGGCTTTGTGCACAAGAGACTCATAGGGTTTAGCTCAATAAATATTAGTTCCTGTCACCTTTCTCTGAAAGTAGTTATAAATACTAGCTACTAATTGCATGTGAAATAAAAGAATAGTAATAGTTGTTGTAGTAAAGTAATAGTAATAGTTACTGAGTGTCATGATGTGCCAGTAACTAACTATTCAGACACTTCTATTTACATTATTAATTCATTTAGTCCTATAACTACTCTCTGAAAGAGGTACCATCATCATTTTCATTTCACAAAAAAAAAAAAACCCAACCCTGAGACCATAGACTCAGGGCCACCCAAGTGAGTGGCAGAGTCAGGATCCAAAGCCAAATAGTTTCAGTGGGTATTTTTTAAAAGTTTTCATATAACAAGCAGAAACAGAGGTTGAAATTTATGTTAATCACCTTCCGTGGTTTTATATTCTCAATAAATTCAGATAGAAAAACCCAAGTTGACTGCACAGAGGCACAGTGCTCTGAAAAATTTAATACTGTGCCATACTCATGAAGAATGAAACCTGCTGGATGTCTATTTCACAGCATTCTAAATGTTTTCCCACCCTTCACCTTATGAGGAAGGAACAACTTCAATTTATATGCCAACTAGTCAGGCCCCAGCACTCCAAGGGACATGACTGGGGAGGAAGTGCAGTGGGTAATGGTACAGTCTGTCATGCTGGTAGATGATAGACAGTAGACAGGGCAGCGAGGCCCCAACTTGGATTTAAAAGAGGGAACTTGGTCAGGGATTTGGTCATGCCCGCCAAGCCCAGACTGGAAAAGACTGAATATCTGCACCAACCCCCTCTTCTGCTCTGCTCTGGTGAGGGGCAAAGAAATCCTGCAAGGCCGAAAGCTTTAAAGTTCTATAAAAGCCAAGTATCTAATAATGTGGGATGCTTTAATCACAACCACAGCAAGGATAGCAGGGGACACTTTGAGAACTAAGCTTTTCATTCCGTCTTTTGATACAGAGGTCGTTGAATACTGATCTGCAATAATGGTGTGCTATTATTTCATGCCTGCCTCCCCAGTGAACCACATGGGGGCAAGAGTTGAGTCATTCAGATTCACTACTACATCATAGCACTTACCATGATTCCTGGAAAGATAACAAGGAGGAGGAGGAAAAAAAGTAAGGTGAAATTTATGTGTATTTTATACATAATACCAGCCCATCATATTCTAAGTACTTTCTATGAATTAAATAACTATTTAATCCTGACAGCAATCCCGTGACATGGGTTTTATAGCCATCATATTTTACAAGTGAGGAAACTGAGGGATAGTGAACTGCAGTGATAGACTGAGGCAGCTACTAAGTGGTACAGACAGTATTCTAACCAGGCCCTGACTCAGAGTCTAGGCTCTAACCATGATGCCATTATGCATCGTGTAAAGAGCAGAGACCGGTCAGCACATGTAGAATAAATAAGTGTTGCAGAAACTCTGGGAGCAGTGGGGGACATGGATGGGGAGAGAATGAGTGCCTCCTTAAGAGGGCATATTGGAACTCCCAGGGAGTTTTCTCAAATGACCCATTCCTTTCTTAGCCACTGCACCCCACATCTGGATGAAAATCCTTGTGCCAGCCAGTCACTTTTAGTGGTGGTATGGAAGTACGGGGGAACACAGACTTGGGGGTGGGGGAAAATACTTTAGAAAGTATTGCTCTAATTAGACTAAAACCAGGGAGATTTCTTCTCTCTATGTAAGTTATTTCCTTTACTTATTGTTCTTTTGCACACACCTCCATAATACCATCATATTATCACCCAATGATTGATTCTGTTTAAAGAAATTTTGTTTTGGGAATAGAAATCATGATGTGTGTGTATACACTCACACACGCACACACACATACACACAAATATGTTTACATAATTCAGTGTACAACACAAATTTTGACTTTTTTTAACTTCTAAGTGATTGGAGTAATGAGATAGGGCAATCAACAAGATCCTAGAGCATGAGAACCATCAGGAACACCAGAGATCTTTTACTCTACTGGTTTTTAACTAAATATAAACCAGGGAGCTTTTAAAAATACTGATGCCACACCCACCTTAGACTGATTAAATGATAACCATATTTACTAGTGCTGGGGTCTGGACACTGGAATTTCTTAGGAACTATCAAGTTAGTTCCAACATAGGTGTACCCAAGGTTGAGAAGCCCCAGTCCACTCTTCTCATCAAAAGCAACCAAGGGATTCTCCGGGGCCCTTTCCTTAACTTACAGGTACAGTTCCCCGAACAAGTATCAAGTGTGTTAGGTACTTAAAACTTAATTTAATTTAATACACATTTCATGAGCACCTATATGGAAAAGCTAAAGCTTTTACAAAGCACAACTTTTATCTTTACTGGCCCTAAAGCTTAATAATGGAGTAATACATGCATACAGATGAGTATGTAATATAGTTATAAGATATAAGGAAATACCATAGAGATGGGAAGGAGTAGAAGGACTGATAGGAAGGTAGGTCCCGGTGGAATGTGGAAGTGTCTCCTGGACAGCTAAGGAAAATGCCATAAAAACACAGAGGAAGTAGATGAGGAAGAGCAGAGAAAGCAAAGGTAGCACCTTTTTAACGTTTTTAATGTTGATATATAGATTCACAGGCAGTTGTAAGAAACCACACAGAGAAATCCCATTTGCCTTTCACTCAGTTTTCTGCAATGGTCACATCTTTTATAACTATAGTACATGCCACAGCTCTCTTATCCTTGACAGAAGGTTCTAATAATAAGCAGATTTTAAAAAGTTTATAGTATCCTATCAGACAATTTAATTATGAGCAAAGATCAACATTTCATTACAAACTTGTGGTGAAAGAAGAGACCTTGCAAGACCTTGGCAGTAATATTTTATAGGAAGAGGAATGTGAGATAATCATTGTTAGACTGGATACAAGTAAAAGAATGTCTGGTTAAGAAGATCATTAGACCCTTGACTGACAGTCAGCCAAGTAGGTGGGTAGCTTCCCAGAAGGAGTCTCAATCTCATTAAAGTTTCATGTAAAACTGTTTAAGCATTTTATCACAAATCTTAATTTTCTTCCTAGTAGGAGGTTGTGAATTACATCATGAAAAAACTTCTGTCTCACATCAGGTTTGGGACCATTTTTCTTTGTCACAAGCCAAGGAACTAAGTGCAGTGTTCAGGACCCACCTTGAGAAACAAAAGGACTGAACATGATGCCTGCACCTGAGCCCCCGGGGAAGATGACCCAAGAAGAGACCCACAAATAATAGAGCAGCAACATGGAAATTTTAGCTTCTGTGTGACATAAATGACTTGATGTTTGTTATATATCATTTCCATGTTAGACTGTGATTCCTGTAGAGAAGAGCAAGAATTTTTGACTGTTATTTACACTAATTTTTCCCTTAAACCTTATCAAGCTCCTAAAAGGCCCACAATAAATATTAGTTGAGTAAATTAACTCCTAAACATTGAGATAACCAGTAATAATGCTGGCCCTATATCTGAATCATGTTGAGAATATGATTATTAAATCAGGACTACATTTCATGAACTAATATTTGAAGAGCACATGTATGAGTGTACTGACACATACCAGTTCCACAGCTATCAGGCAGAGTTCAGCCAGTGGTTTGGGGCGTCTGGGGTGTGATTACAAAGGGATAGCATGAGAGGATTATTTTTTGTTTGTTTGTTTTGGCTATTCTATATCCTATTTATAATAGTGATTATACAAATCTATAAAATTTATAGAATGCTATACAATAAGTCAATTGTTTTAAAATAAAAATATTTGCCACTAAATGCCTATTGAATGGATATCTTGCAGAGCTAGCCAACACACCAATACACCCTTCTCTTGGACTAGCCCTTGTCCACGGAGAGATTTCCAGAAATCTAACTATGATATTCCATCCCCATCCCATCTTTCAGAGTGGTTGACAGTAAGTAGGCACCAAGCTGGACCAATCAAGTCTCTATCCAATATTTGAAATTGAGATTATAGCCACAAGTCAATCTCCAAGAGTGGCTAGATTGGTAAAAATACAACATATGGTTGTGAGCCAGCCATATTCTGCTAACTGGCTACAGAAGTTGAGGAAGCTGGTTTTCAGAGTAAGAGAGAGAAGGATACAAACCCACCAAAAGGTGTAGAGATGAAGGAAATGAGAAAGAGAGATCAAGCCAGACATTGATCGATTTAATGGTTACTCTTCTAGTCCCTTTTTATAAAGGAAGAAGATTCTATTACTAACTCATCTACTTTCTTACTCTGAATTTCAACAAGCTATTCAATGCTTTCATAATATATCCTTGTTTATGTTTATATTTAATCAAGTTCAAATACTCCTGTTTCTAAGATCATAAACTTTAAATTAATCTATTTGCCATTAAACAAATCCTAACTCTATACCTTCAACCCATGAGAATTTGGGCGACTCCACCTTTTGGTGTTTCAGTTTCCCCATCTGTAAGAAAAGGATAACATTACCTTCCAAAGAGTTGTGAGGATGGTCTGAGTCCACGTAAAGTTATTAGAGCAAATGCCTGACACATAATAAGGCCAAAATACTGTTGTTGTTGTTGCTGCTGTTGTTCTTCTCTTTCTTCTTCTCCTTCTCCCTCTTATTAATACTATGACAACTTTATCAGAATCTGTCTAAATCCCCAATCTCATTTCAAAGCAGGAATTAGCTATAATTGTTAATGTTTTGCAAGGTGAAAGAACAAAGTGTAGGAAAATATTTCATCTATTATAAGAACCTCAAGGCTCACTAAAGAGTCCCTTGAAATAATTCCGATATAATGCAAAATTACCAAAGTTAGCAATTTTATTGTATTTTTAAAGTTCTGGTAAGATTTTCTGTGAAATTGTACCACCCAATGCCAAAAAGATATTCAAGACCATTCATTAAGTTTCTTCCTATTCTCTTTGTGGCATGAATATAGAAGGGAATTGTAGGTGACATCTTACATCTGCATTGTAATTTAGAGTTTACAAAATACTCCCTTGGATTCTATTTCATTTTGATCTTTATGAAAGCCCTTTGAGGCAGGATTACTGTCAAAATTTTACAGATGAGAAAACTAAAGCCCAGAAAGAATCCAATGTCATCAAGCTACTTAGTATAATAGCCCCAAGAATTAAGCTTTTTCACAATAATAGTGCTTATGCCTACCAAACAGCTTTGCAGATGAAGCCAAGCCTGGTGTAGATAATTTTCCCATTTTTCAGGTTCTACGACTAACTTATATGTTCCAGACCCATATATTTGGTGCTCACAGAAATGCAGTAAGGTAAGCAAACTATCCTCATTTTGCGGGTTGAAACTAGGTCTTCAGTAATTCAAGTTCAAGGTCACCCTTTCAGTATGTAAAGTAGTAAGAGTATAAACCTAGAGAATCAATGGAATTATCTCCTGACTTCAAATATAGTACTATCTCCCACTACCTGACACTACCTTTTAAGATAATTTATCCTTAACCCTGAAATTTCAAATTCTCAACCAGCCACATGTTTCTTATGATCAGAAAGTTGCTAGACTTAGGAGAGAAGCACACTCACTTTTCCTAGTGGACAGGGATAGAATGAAAGCTAAGGTCAACCAATTAATATTGTGCAAATGTCATGCAAGAATTATCTATATCTAGATAGTCCACCATGGTTCTAAACAGAGTGTTAAGTGTGAGGGGGAGGGAGGAAGCAAGGTATAAAGCAGATTAGCTGTTTACTTAAAATGAAAGGGAGAAAGGAGCAAAGCTACATAGGTATATAATAAGTTGGAGTGTTTCTCTAGAAATCCCTAAAAGGAAAATAAAAGAATGCAAACTAATAAGCAAAAAATGGGTAAAATGAAATAAAAAATCATGAATTAACCCAAAAATAAAATAAGAAAGCATAAACAAATGAAATAAAAAACATGATGATATATTTAAATATAAATATTTCCATAATTAACATTGAGTATAAATGTACTAAACATATCAACTCAGAAAGAGATTGCCAAATTGAACAAAAAAACTCAATTATATTCTGTTGATAAAAGACAGACCTTTATTATAAAGATATAGAAAGGGTGAAAGGAAAAGGATGGAAAAATATGCCAAACATATATCAAAGCCAATGTAACTATAATAATATCAGACAAAGCATACTTTACAGTAAACATATTAGAGAAACAGAAGAACATTACATAATGATGAAATGGTTATTTCACAAGAAAGATAAATATGTATGTACCCAATAACATAGTTACAAAATATGTTCAAAAAGAAATAAACAAAGTTGTATCTTTCTTAGTAAATAGATAGAAAAAGCAACCAAAACAGTATAGATATAGACATTTTGAAAAACACTCTCTGTGGCAGACCCTTCTGCGTGGCATGGGCCCAGCTCCCACTCAGAGATGCACAGGACCCACGCCCACAGATAGGTTCTCTCCTGGGGAATCAGATTTGCAATATACCTAAGCTGCTTTTTGCTGAATACTCCCTCACCCTGCAAATGTTTGTTGTGACTTCCTAAAATCCATGCTAAACTTTGCAGGGACCAGTATAACTGGCTTAACCACTTTTGCCTTTTCATTTGCTAATGCCCTAATCACGTGATGTGATTAGGGGCGTTGGCTCCTTTTGTTGTAACTGGGGGATAGTGAGTGAGGACCATCTTGTAATGTGAGGAAATATTAGAATAAAGGCTTGTCATGGTGGAGACCTCAGCTTTTGCTCCCCTTGAGAGAAAAGCTACGCTGTCCTCCTTTTTCCTCCACTGGACTTGGTAGTCCGTGTGTATGTTTTATTTCATCCATAATGATTTGGACACTGCAAGCCGGTGTCCGCATCAGCTGGCGCCCAGGAACAGGGACCCAGAGGCCACGAGCCATGGTCATTATGGACAACACACCGACTTAGTGGGAGTAGGCGAGCATCACCCCAGGTAAGGGCCATTGGCCCTGAGTGCTTTTCGGGAATGCCATAGGGTGTGTTGGATTCAGAGGAATAGGATTTTCTTCCTAGGTCGCTCTCTCTTGCCACCGCTTTGCAACTCTACCTTCTTTAGTAAGCAGAAGCTTTGCTCCCTCTTCCAAGCTTTTGCTGGAAGGTAACCTCAACCAAGGTCTGGGCTTGGGAGAAAGAGCAAACATTTTCCCTTTAATCAGCTTTAAAAACATCAACTAGTTACAGGACAGTTTACAGGCATCTCAGCAAATTCTTTGTTTTAAGCCGCATCTTGCAGCCCATTAAAAAAGTTTCTTTGAAGGTTTTTGCGCTTCCTCAACCATGAGGAACAGGCTCTCTAAGAGAAAGAGCAATGTTTTAGGTTCAGCAGCATCTTGGGGCTGCTGATTTTCTCCCACATGAGGGATCTTTACATTTTGGAAGTATGGAAGGGAAGGGAATGATGCACGCTAGCTGGGCCCTTCTCCTTCGGTTAGCGAGGGCTGCAGTTAGCCTCAAGGCCCACATGGCCTGGGGCGGCGTGGGGTTCCGAGTCCCCACTTGCCCCCCGTTGGGGCCAGCTTGCGCTGAGGTCCACTCGGGCGCCGCATGGTACTGCAGGGACGCGCACCCCCAGCAACGACCCCTGGGACACCATGGCATCACCCGCCGTGGGTCTCTTTGCCCCGCTGAGCAGCTGCACGGAGAAGAGATTGGTTTCCTTGCCTCTTTTTCTCCCTGGTCCGGTGTGTGCTGGGGGAGACCTTCCCTGCACCCAGACACACTGGCACACTTGCGATCATTTTTTTAAAAGAGTAAATGTATTTGCCAGTAGAGAAAAAACAGTTTCTGAAAGTTGTGAATGTGTTCATAAATTTGCCAATCTAAAGCATGTTATAAGTGGAATAGGGGGAGGGGGTGCCATGAGTTAAAAAAATATTTAAAATCCTCCGTTTATGCCAGAGCCGTGACCTTTATTGTAAAAATGAAATATAGGTATATTGTCTTCCTAGTAAAACTAGCCCTTTTCCATGGAAGACAAAGTACCATTTTGTAACTCAGTACCTGTAAACACTGATCCTTTCCTTGGGTAAGAACTGGCTATTCTCCCAAAGGGAATGGTTAATCAATCGAGTCACAAAAGGCCCTTGGCGCACAACCATTTTTTGTCTAAAACATATTTTTTCAGAGCACCTCCCCCCCTCTCATCTTTCCCACTTTCCTTGAAAACTGAATGCATTGCAGCTTGCAGAAACAGCAAGGGGCCTGTCTTTCCAAGCTATGGGCTCGTCATATTTTTTAAAAATCTTCTTAAAAAACAGAAATAAGGGAGAGTCATGAGTCCTTTCCCCCTAAAATTTGATTATGTTAGTCATGTTTACCTATAATTTCCTAAATTGTGATGAATCCAATTTATTTGTATTCCAATTGAGAAATATTTTCAGAAGAAGTAGCCAAAGCCATCTTATCCTCAGGTTTTATATAGAGATGTGCTGGGAGATGGCTCTTGGCAGGACCCTGTAGATCATTTAACTTGGGGAAGAGGGTGTGTTTATTTCCATCCCTACAGGTCCTGCTTGGCTACCAGCCAAAAGAGTAAAGCCTTAATGTGAGAGGGACAGACACCAACCTCTGCGGAGCTGAGAACCAATCGACTGACAGACCAGATGGCCCAGCTGACCCTGAACAACCAGAAGGAAAACGGACACTTACACTGTCACTCACGGGTCTGCCCACGGAGGAGGAGGGGGCCTGCCCCAATGACAGGGGCCAAGGCTCAGGCACCTCCTGCAGAGAGCAACAACCCCTCGATGCCCCATAAAGTCCAGTGGTTGAACCCTAGAAACTGTTTCAATGGACTGAACTTACAAGTTTGTGTCCTAGCAGCCCTCGGATTCCCCTTTGTCTTAATCCTTATTTCTGCTTTATGATCTATATATAAAGGTTATTTTCTTAAGATTTCATTTGGGAGCAGCAAATAGTAGGTTTCATAGGTTTAACAGCTACAGTAGCATTTACAAATGAAAAAGTGGGGAGATTATATGTTGGGAACTGCCCTGCCTGGTCTCAGAGGCTGTAACCCTCCCCCCCCCCATGGCTAGGCTGAGTAAGAGCCCAAGGGACCCGCTTCTTCTGGGTCTGTTCTGCCAAGAGGACCTGAGCCACTGAGGAGACAAAGTTTATCTCCCTGGCAGGAGCACCGCTTCTGCTTCATCTGTATCTGGCCTCCAGTGCTTGGTCAGTTAGCCAATGACGGGTAAAATTCCCTCAAGGGAGGGGTCCCCTAAGACAGGCATGACCATGTGGATGGCCCTCAAGGAAGGACTTGGGGGGCCACAGCAAAAAGAGGGTGATGGACCCTCAGCCCCTGGCTATCCAGACATAGCCTGAGTCCCCATTCTGTCTGCAAGTCTCCACCTAAGCCTGAAACAATGCCGGAGGTGGGTGCAGCCCTGTGCTGGAAAGGGGCAGGTTCCCCGGGGCAATCGGGCCTAAGAAAGAAAGAAAGCATAAAATCCTGTGAAACCTACTTTGCTGATACCCTCAATTTAAATGATAAGGGTCCAAGCCTGAAATAAGTTTGTTAACCCAAATTGTATGGCCCTTTAGCTATTTGACCCTGACTCAAAATAGGCCATCAGAGTTCTTTGAATATTAACTATTTGACCATTACTGCCTGACAATGATTGTTTGGGCTTAATCTGAGAATGTGGGTCCTTGGAACCACTGGTTGCTTACTGATTATAATAATGTTCTATGTATTTTGATGTATTTGCAAGCTATTTTCTCAGGGTCGTGTGGGAGACCAGCAAGCTTTGTGGGATCATACCGGTTCTATTAAAACAAAAAGGGTGCTCTGTGGCAGACCCTTCTGTGTGACATGGGCCCAGCTCCCACTCGGGGATGCACAGGACCTGCGCCCACAGATAGGTTCTCTCCTGGGGAATCAGATTTGCAATATACCTAAGCTCCTTTTTGCTGAATACTCCCTTACCCTGCAAATGCTTGTTGTGACTTCCTAAAATCCATGCTAAACCTTGCAGGGACCAGTATAACCGGCTTAACCACTTTTGTCTTTTCATTTGCTAATGCCCCTAATCACATGATGTGATTAGGGGCATTGGCTCCTTTTGTTGTAACTGGGGATAGTGAGTGAGGACCGTCTTGTAACGTGAGGAGATAGAGAATAAAGGCCTGCCATGGTGAAGGGTGCGGCTTTTGCTCCCCTTGAGAGAAAAGCCATGCTGTCCTCCTTTTTCCTCCACCGGACTTGGTAGTCCGTGTGTACGTTTTATTTCATCCATAATGATGTGGACACTGCAAGCCGGTGTTCGCATCAATTCTCAACCAATTTGATATTGTTGGCATTTATAGATAACTATACTGAACAACCTCAGAATACACATTTTAAAGTACATATTGCAATTAATCAAAACACATGAAAAAATTAAAGTCTCAACAAAAATGTGTATAGAATATGTTCTCTGACAATAAAGTTAAGATAGAAATCTAAAACAGAAAGATAACTAGAAAATTCTCAAGTGTTTGGAAACTAAGCAATATACTTACTAAATAACATCAAATAAAAATCATAAGGAAAATGAGAAAATATATTAAAGTGGACGATAATCAAAATATGACATATCTAAACTGATGGAATAGAGGCCTTAATGTGCTTGGGTTGCCATAATGACACCAGACTGGGTGGCTTAAACAATAGAAATTTATTTTCTTGCAGTCCTGGAGACAAGAGGTCCATGATCAAGTTTTTGGCAGACTCAGTTGCTGTTGAAAACTCCATTTCTGGCTTACAGACTTCTTGCTGCCCTCTCACTACACCCTCATGAGGTCTGTCTTTGTTGCATGATAGCAGAGAAAGAACATGAGCTCTACTGTCCCTTCTTCTTCCCTGAGATTGGGGCCCCACCCTGATGGCTTCATTTAATTTTAGTTGCCTCCATAAAGACAGTATCTCCAAAAACAGTCACACTGGATGTTGATGCTTTAATATATGAATTGGAGGGACAAAATTCAGTCTGTAATTTTCTACCATCACCCCCAAAATTCATGTCCTTTTTGCATGAAAATGCATTCATTCTGTCCCAAAGTCCCAACTCACCCCAGCATCAATCGTACAGCTTGAAGTGCAAAGTCTCATCTAACCATGCAAATCAAGTAAGGGTAAGACTTGCAGAATGACTCATCCTGAGACAAAATGACTCTAAAATTTCCTGAAAACCATCTACAGATTTAACACAATTCTCGTTAAATTGCCAACAGAATTGTTAGGTATATCAATAAGTTTTTACTAAAATATGAAAATGTAAAGGGACTGGAATAGCAAAGAAATTTTTAGGACTTACACTTACATATCAAGATTCACTTGAAAGCTACAGTCATTAAGAAGACAGTTTTGTATAATCATAAAGAGTTCAGTGTATTAAAAATAGAAAGTTCAGAAACATCTACATATATGGTAACCTAATTTACAGGAATAATTGTAAGCAATAACTGATGCTAGATCAACTTGACATCTATATGGGAAAACAAGCCTTTACTGCTACTTCACACCATTCACAAAACTATTCCCAATAGATTGTAGACTGAAGTGTGAAAGAAAAACCAAAAATATATAGAAAACAACACAAGAATATTTTTATGACCCTAGGTTTTTTTTTAAAGAAGCATGAACTCTAAAGGAAAAAGAAATGGATAAAATACATTTCATTAAAATTAAGCATTATGCTAAGCAAAATAAGCCAAGCAGTAAAAGACAAATGCCATGTGATCTCACCTTTAACAGGAACCTAAACAATAAAACAAACAAGCAAAATATAACCAAAGACACTGAAATAGAGAACAGGCTGACAGTGACCAGAGGGGAGAGGGGAGGGGATTTCAGGGGCAAGGGGAAGGGTTTACAGGAACAAGTATAAAGGACACCTGGACAAAAAACGAGGGCGGGGGGGGGGGTGGAAATGGGAGGGAGGTGGGCAGGGCTGGGATGGTAGGCTGGGATGGGAGTAAAAGGCAAAAAACTATTTGAACAACAATTAAAATTAAAAAAATTTAAAAAAAGAAGTTCAGCTCAAAGAACATAATTTTACAAGGCAAGTTACATAGTGGAAAATATAAATATGCTACATAATCAGATAGATAAAGAACTATAAATCAACATAAATAAGAGAAAGACAATTCAATTTTTTAATGGGCATATGAATTGAACCGGTCCTAAAAAGGATATCCAATGGCCAATAAGCTTAGGAAAAGATGATCCACATTGTCATTTATCAGCAAAAAGCAACTTAAAACAACAATTAGTTATCCACCAGAATAACTAATTTCAAGTGATAATGGAGATCATCAAAAATGCACTCTCATACACTACTTATGGCAGAATAAATTGCTACACCACTTTGGGGAACTGTCTGCCAGTATGCAGTATACCCCGCATTCCTGCTGATTGACCCCGAATTCCACTCCTAGATATATTCCTAACAGAAATGAGTATATATGTCCATCAAAAGAGCTGTATAAGAATATTTATAGAAGTATTATTCACAACAGCCTCAACCTGGAACCTACACAGTTATCTAGCAGTATAATAAATAAATAAACATATTGCAATAGAGTCATACAATGGTATATTGCACAGCAACTAGAATATGCAAGCTTGCGCTAGACACAAAATTAAAGATGAATTTCATAAAATATTAAATTAAAAAGTCAGAAACAAAAATGCACATGGGGTATGACTCTACTTACCAAAAATCCAAATGAGGAAAAACTAATGTATGGTAGAAAAAGTCAGAATAATGGTGATCTTTGAAAAATATAATAATTGGGAAAGAACATAGGAATCATCTAGGTTTCTAGATAATGTTCTACATATTGACCTGGGTAGTGGGTCCACCTCTGAACATTCAGCAAGCAGGACTCTTGTGATTTCTGCATTTTTACTTGTATTACTTCAATAAAATGCTTTAAAAATAAAAGAAATGTAATCCCATTTTGTACATTAAGCTAGTGGATAAGGATATAGGATCCCTTTATAATCATTTTAATCATTAATAATAATAACAACACCTCACTAGCCTAGTCTGTATACCACACACTCTTCTAAGTGCTATAGATGTATTAATGTAGTACTAACAAGAGCTATATTAAGTAGGTACTGTTATCACCCCCATTTTACAGATGAAGGAACTGAAAAAGAGGGAGGTTAAGTGACTGGCTTCCCCCTCCTGTTCTGCACATTATAATCACTGGGGAATAGTTTTCAATTCCCAATCTGCAGGCTGCAGCTCCAACCAATTAAACTGGAATCTCCAGAATAGAATGTAAATACTGGGTGTTTTGTTTTGTGTTTTTAAGAAAAGCATTCTTTGAAAAATACATGTTTGATTAGTCTCTTTTTACAGATGTGGAAGTTAAAAACTTGAGGATGTTAGGTTATACCTAATAAGTAGAAGGAAATGGGTAGTCAAATCAGAATTTGAAGCCTAGTGTGCTGAACCCTACAATTTGAGCACTATACCACCTTTCAATGACCCAAAACTTACAACTCTCTTTCAGGTGCCCAAGCCTCCATCAGTCAAAGGCACAGCCCCATCAGTTTGCCGAGCAGAAGTACACGTGTGGCATTTATCAGGGTTCCTTTGCTTCCCCAGTCAGATAATACCTGGAGGTAGGTATTCACCAGTTCCCAGCAACAAATGCCAAGGGTGGGGCTGTTAGAGTCAGACATATTTTTTACCCCAGGGCTTCTTCTCTAGTCTGACACCCATACTGAAAATCTTTATAACTAGGTCCTTCAAAATCTTGGAAAGCTGACCAAACTAGGCTTATCTTCCACCTCTCTCTCTCCAGAGTGACTGAGTGGCTAGAACTATACTGATGCTCCAGTACACACATCATAAGATTGGGTGGTATTCAAGTGGTCAAGAAAGAAATTTTCTAACCATAAAAATGTTAAAAATAATGGGATATTGTTAAAAACATTCTGAAGAATAATTCTTTGGAAATTCCTATTATCCAAATCTCTGTATGGGAGACATAAAAGAGTACAATGTTAGCACAGACTTCATCAATTAAGAGCACTGTAATCATTATCTCCAACCGGAGAAGAAACAAATACATGCAGTTTTTTAAAACACACACTTAAAGCCACAAAATGGACTTTGAGTGTAAGTTAAAGCAGAAAAAGCTGCAGATGTCTCCCTATGCCTTATCCAGTTACATTAGTTAGAAGTATGGCATAAAGGTCAAAGGTTTCCTTTGGAGCACCCTTCTCCAAAAGATGTGCTTAATCCTAGCATCTTGTGCCCATCAATTTGACAATCCCCTAAAAGTTCTGTTTTCCTAATATCTAAAGTGATATTCATACCATCTTGTTATCAGCTTCCCTGAGTCACCCACTCCTTTGCAATTCAAATGAAATTAACTTAAGCCACATAGCCTGTGCTGTGGAAAAGCTCAGAACTGATTCCTTTGTTCGCAGAGATCCAGGAGATGACAGCACAGGATTGTCACAATCACTTAATCCTTTCCAGCTCAGCATCCCACACAACTCAGGTGAGATCATTCAGTTTGTGGATAAACACAGTTTCCACCCATTTCTGCACTGTTACTAGATACAGATCTCCATCCCTTAGCTCAGGCTGGAAGTGTGGCAGACTTTTACGGAGAGTTTGGGACAAGGAAGAGGATTTTATACCACAGCACAACCAAAAATATAGCAGTAAAACACCTCACTGTCTTACAATCCCTTCACGCTCTCTACTTGACAATACTATTCTCAGGCTCAGCTCCATTTTCTCATTCCTTCCTCCCCCTAGCCTTTCCTTTGCTCCATGCAAGCCATAATTCCAGGTTACTGTTAATCTCTTATGCAGACCAGTTTTTTTTTTAATTTTTATTTTAATTGTTGATCTTGTACAGTTTTCTGTCTTTTACTCCCTCCCCAGCCCACCATTCAAGCCCTCCCCACCTCCCTCCCATTTCCACCCCCCATAATTTTTGTCCATGTGTCCTTTATACTTGTTCCTGTAAACCCTTCCCCTTTTCCTCTGAAATTCCCTCCCCTCTCCCTTCTGGTGACTGTCAACCTGTTCTCAATTTCAGTGTCTTTGGTTATATTATGCTTGTTTGTTTGTTTTGTTGATTAGGTTCCTGTTAAAGGTGAGATCATATGGTATTTGTCTCTCACTGCCAGGCTTATTTCACTTAACATGATGCTCTCCAGTTCCATCCATGCTGTCACAAAGGGTAGGAGCTCCTTCTTTCTTTCTGCTGCATAAACTTCCATTGTGTAAATGTACCACAGTTTTTTGATCCATTCATCTACTGATGGGCATCTAGGTTGCTTCCAACATTTGGCTATTGTAAATTGTGCTGCTATGAACATAGGGGTGCATAGGTTCTTTTGGATTGGTGTTTCAGGGTTCTTAGGATATAATCCAAGCAGTGGAATTGCTGGGTCAAAAGGTAGATCCATTTTTAGTTTTCTTAGAAAACTCCATACTCTTTTCCATTGTGGTTGTACCAGTCTGCACTCCCACCAACAGTGCACTAGGGTCCCCTTTTCTCCACAACCTCTCCAACACTTGCTGTTTGTTGATTTGTTTATGATGGCCATTCTGACTGGTGACCAGTTTTCAGTCTCTTGGTTTCAAGGTCTCCTTCCTAACTGTGTCTTGCCACCTTACCACCTTCCACACCTGGGTGGTCTCTATGAAGTTACTTTCCTAAACAGCTGTAAATCACTCCCTAAAAGAAACTCAGCTGCCAGATTTAAAATGATGAATTCTTACCCTGCTTCAGTTAAAAGATATATTCCCTTCTACTTCTAAATTCAACCAATAGATGATGCCTAATCTGTGCCAGGCACAATTTATTTGGGATATAATGAGTGTGTGAATATAACAAAGCTCTTAATTTCCTCAAGCTCAGACTCCCCAGAGGGGGCTCACAAAATCCTTATTTGTTTGGAAAAATACAGTCAAGTCTTCTGCATTCATGAATGAATGAGGGGTATCATCTCCACCTTTATAATTTGGAATACACACTTTTACACATTATAATAACGATTCCTTTTCTTCCTCTTTCCATAAATAGGGGAACCACAGCTACAGAAGCAATGTTCCTATTCAACCTCCACTAAATCCACCTTATCAAAATAAGCAACACTCTCCATTTCCTCTGCAAAACATACTGCGTGCTCTCCACAGAAAGCCGAATGCTAATAGGCAACTCTCGTTCTCCTGCTAGATTAACCAGCCAACTACCAGTTCTAATTATATCAGATAAGAGGGCTTCTCCTGTATTTTTCCAAATAAAAATAGTCTCTCCCCAAATGGAACTCTAATGCAGGCTGTTGAAAAAAAGTAATTCCGTTTTCTTCCTATCACATGCAGATGACTGGATGTTTCAGAAAGACTTTGCCAGGACAACATAAAATTCACCTCCTCTTTATGATGCAGGATAATTCCAATCTTTATTTGCAGTAAGGAAACATAAATGATCACAATCAGTTATACCAGTTACCTATTCCTCAATAAACACGATCCCCCATACCCAGTGGTTTAAAAGGGTAAGCATTTATTATTATTCATGAGTCCATGGGTCAGCAGGAAAGTTCTATTGATCTGGGAAATGCTTGGATAATCTCATCTTGCGTCTGTAGTCAGCTGGCAAAGTCATCGGGAGCTGGCTAGTCAAGGATAACATTACATGTCTTGTGGTTGGTTGGCTGTTGCCTGGGTAAGAGGGAGTGACTAAGCCCTGTGAATCTCTACATCTATCAGGCTAGCTCACAGCAGCCAGAAAGAGTTCCAAGAGAAAAAGTAGAAGGCACAAGGCCTACTCTCAGAATTGACACAGTCGCTTCCACCACATTCTATTGGCCAAAGTAATTTACAAGGTGAGCCCAGACTCCAGGTAAGAGGAAACAAGTTCCACCTATTTATGAAAGAAGCTACAAAGTCCCATTGCAGAGGATGTGGATATAGGAAGGGGTGAAAAATCGAAGCCATTATTGTAATCAATGTAACACATGGAGGTAGCATTAGCAACTTTTTTGTGCATATTTCAAATTTACCCGGAAATGTTAGTACTTAGAAGAAAATCAATGGGTTCTCTTCCATTTTAGACACAGAAAGCTATGACAGACAGTGGCTCTTACCCAATGTATCAAAACAAGTTACTTAAACTACACCAAAGAGCTGAACACACGCACAAACACACCAACTCAACAAACTAGAAAAAGAAGAACAAAATAAACAGAAAGGAGAAATCATAAAAAGCAAAAATTAACAAAGCAGGAAATAGGAAAACAATACAAAAAGTAAAAAACGTCACAAGTTAGTTATTTAAAAGACTAATAAAATTAATTAACCCCTACCTAAACTGAAAGAAAACAAAGAGAAACTATAAATTATCAAGAAGAGGATGCAAAGAGAAACATCATTACAAATCATGCAGACATTAAGAGGATGGTCAGGGGGCATTTTGAACAACTTTGTGTCAAATTCAAAAACTTAAATGAACAGACTCCTTGAGAAAGATATATTAATAAAACCAACATAAGGAGAAGTTAAAAATCTAATAAATACTCCCAAGTATTAAAGAAACTGAGTTCATAGTTTTACAAAAAATTTTCCCACAAGGAAAACTTCAGGCCCAGATGGTGTCACAAAGGAATTGCACAAAACCTTTAGAGAATAAATTACATCTGTTCTACACAACCCTTTCAGAAAATGGAGAACAAAATATTTTCCAGCTCATTTTAGGAGCCCCACAGAACCCTGATCTTGACATCTGACAAACTATGGAAAAGAAAATCATAGAGCATAGTAACTCATGAAGAGATGCAAAAATCCTTAAAATCTTAGAAAAAGGATCTAGCAATATGTTGTTGAGAAGTTAGGACATCATGATCAGATAGGATTTATCCTAAAAAGATAAGAGTGATTTAACATTCAAAAAATTAATAAATGTAAATATATACCACACTAGTGGAAAAAAAGAAAACTTTTATAATCATCCCAATAGATGCAAAAATTCAGTACTGTTTAAAAAACTCAGCAAATTAGAAATAAGAAAAAAATAAAGCAAATCTGATAAAGCAAATCTATGATAAATACTTATAGCTGCCATCATATCTTTTAACATACTTTATGTTAATCCTTGTCACCCAGATTAAAAATAAAGCAATGATATTTGCTCTGACCACTTGCATTCAACATCATCCTGGAAATCATAACACATGCAATAAATATAAATAAATAAAATGTATAAATATTGAAAAAGGGATAATATTATATTTATTTATAGACTATATTATATATGTAGTATTTCCAAGGGAATCTACCAAACTGCTGGAACTATTTAGTAAATATAACAAAGTCATAGCACACAAAGTTAATACCCAGAAATTAGTGTATAAAAATATATACAAGCTGGCATGATCCCTATCAAAATTCCAGCAGGACACTTATTATAAATACATAAGATAATTCTAGAATTTAGATGACAATACTATAGATCTAGAATAACCAAAACAATATTGAAAAAGATCAACAAAGATAGAAAACTAACACTACTCGATTTCAAGTCTTATCCTAAGGCTGCAGTGATCAAAACAGTTAGATGGTAGGATAGAAAACTAGATAAATTAAAAAAAAAAAAGAGTATGTAGAAATAAATGCACATTTGTATGGTCAGTTGATTTTTCATTAAGATGCCAAATCAATTCCATATGGTAAAAACATATTTTTCACAAATGTTGCTAAAACAACTGAATTTTATATTGAAAAATAGAATGAGCCTTAATCCTTTTCTCCATATATGCAAAAATTAATTCAAAATGAATCATGTACTTAGACATAGAACTCAGAACCTTAGCGCTTCTAGGAAAAAAAGATGAGACAAAGGTTTTTTTTTAACAGAACACAAAAATTCCACAAATCCTAAAATAAAATTGAAAAATTGGACTTCATCAAAATTAAAATTTCCTGCTCATCAAATGACACTATTAGGACAATGACTAGGAAGGCAGAGACTGGAAAATATATTTACAACATCTACATGTAACAGTGAACTATGTCAAGACTAGGCAAAAACCATACGTCAATAATTTAAAAAATAAGCAACCAAAAATTTTGAAAATTCACAAAACGCTTAAACAGATGTTTCACAAAAGAAGATATACGAATAGCCAACAAGCATTGGAAAAAGGATTCCATATCATTGGTCATCATGAAAATATAAATTAAGGACTGTAATCAAATAGTACTAGATACCCCACTAGAATGGCTAAAATAAAAAACAACTATATACAAGAATATGGAAGAACTGAAACTCTCCTACATTGCTGGTGTGAGTATACAAACATTACTACCACTTTCAGAACTGTGTTCTGAACTTAAATTCTTCTTTTCTTCTCCTAGAGGTTTACCCAAAAGAAATGTTCACCCACAGTCTTAGCCACATTGAGAATTGCCAAGAAGTGAAAACTGTAAATGTCCACCAACAGGAGAATGTTGAATCCTTATTACAGATTCATTACTACTCAGCAACAAAAAGAATGAACTATGAATACATACAACATGCATGAATGTCAAAAACAGCGTGGTAAGTGATAGAAGCCAGAAAAAAAATCCAAACCACAAGGACAACCATATATATGGAATCCGTGTACAGACAAAGCCAACCTAAGGTGATGGAAATCAGGCAGTGGCTGCCAGCACTGGAAGAACTGACTGAAAAGGAGCTATAGGATTTCTGGGACAAGGGACATCTACGGCGTTTTGGGTGGTGGTTACAGTGGTTCAGGCAATCATCAAAACTCAGTGACCTGTCCCTGACTGGTGTGGCTCAGTTGGCTGGGCATCTTCCAGCAAAGCAAAAGGTCTCCTATTTGATCCCTGGTCAAGGCAAGGTTTCGTCTCTTCCCCCACTGATGTTTCTCTTTCTCCCTCCCTTCCCTTCTGTCTAAAAATAAATAAAGTCTGAAAAAATACTCATTGAACTGAACACTTTAGATTGTATATTTTCTTATAAATTAATAACATCTGAATGAATACAAGGTGATCCTTTACTCCAAATGTCTAGCTCAGTACCTGTTTTGGATTAATAAAATGTACCTCATATAGATTTCATTCCTTTTTTAAAAATATATTTTACTGATTATGCTATTACAGTTTTCCCATTTTCCCCCATTCACTCCCCTCCACCCTGGACACCCCCTCCTACCCACATTCCCCCCCTTTAGTTCATGTCCATGTGTCATACTTGTAAGTTCTTTAGCTTCTACATTTCCCACACTATTCTTGCCCTCCCCCTGTCTATTTTCTACCCACCATCTATGCTACTTATTCTCTGTACCTTTTCCCCCTCTCTCCTCCTCCCACTCCCCTGCTGCTAACTCTCCATATGATGTCCATTTCTGTGGTTCTGTTCCTGTTCTAGTTGTTTGCTTAGTTAGCTTTTGTTTTAGTTTTGGGTGTGGCTGTTAATAATTGTGAGTTTGCTGTCATTTCACTGTATATGTTTTTTATCTTCTTTTCTTTAGACAGGTCCCTTTAACATTTCATAGAATAAGGGCTTGGTGATGATGAACTCCTTTAACCTGACCTTATCTGAGAAGCACTTTATTTGCCCTTCCATTCTAAATGAAAGCTTTGCTGGGTAGAGCAATCTTGGATGTAGGTCCTCGCCTTTCATTACTTGGAATACTTCTTTCCAGCCCCTTCTTGTCTGCAAAGTCTCTTTTGAGAAATCAGCTGACAGTCTGACGGGAACTCCTTTGTCGGTGACTGTCTCCTTATCGCTTGATGCTTCTAGAATTCTCTCCTTCATTTGAATCTTGGCTAATGTAATTACGATGTGCCTTGGTGTGTTCCTCCTTGGGTTCAACTTCTTTGGGACTCTCTGAGCTTCCTGGACATCCTCGTAGTCTATTTCCTTTGCCAGACTGCCGAAGTTCTCCTTTATTATTTATTCAAATAACTTTTCCACTTGTTGCTCTTCTTCCTCCCCTTCTGGTACCCCTATAGTTTGGATGTTGGGATGTTTAAAGATGTCCTGGAGGTTCCTAAGCCTCTCCTCATTTTTTTGAATTCTTGTTTCTTCATTCTTTTCTGTTTGGTTGTTTGTTTCTTCCTTCTGGTCCACTCCATTGATTTGAGTCCCAGTTTCCTTCCCATCACTATTGGTTCCCTGTACATTTTCCTTTATTTCACTTAGCGTAGCCTTCATTTTTGCATCTAATTTGCAACCAGATTCAACCAATTCTGTGAGCATCTTGATCACCAGTGCTTTCTTTGAACTGTGCATCTGGTAGGTTGGCAATCTCTTTGTCACTTAGTTGTATTTTTTCTGGAGCTTTGATCTGTTCTTTCATTTGGGCCATTTTTTTTTTTTTTTTGTCTTGATGCACCTGTTATGTAGTGAGGTGCAGAGCCTTAGGTGTTCACCAGGGCAGGGCAACCCATGTCACTGGGTTGTGAGGTTGTATGTGGGGGAGGGGTCTGAGAGGGAACAATGGCGCTCGCTCTGTTCTCTGCCGGATTTCGGTCACTTCTGCTGCTTCCCCCAAGCGAACTGGTGCTGATTCCTGTGTTGGGTGGGTTTGTGTACATTCTAGGACCCTGTGGGTCTCTCCAATGAACTCTCCTGTGAAGCTGGGAGTCTCTCCCAGCACCTCAACCCCCACAGGTGTTTTCAATTGGTGTTTTGAGGCTTAATTCCCCGTGTTGGAACCCCCGCTTGTGCGGTCTGTCTCACTGCCCAGTTTTGCCTGGTTTGTGTGCATGTAAATGTGGGACCGCCCAGTTCCCCAAGCCACCTTGGGTGCCAAGCCCCTCCACAATCTTCCACCTTGCTGGGTTCTCCCGCTGCTGCTTTGTGCACCCAGGGTCCACCAGCTACCACTTTTTTTTTTGCCGCGACCCCTCTCTGCCCGGCTGCCCGACTCTGCCCCTCCTACCAGTCTGGATGAATGTGTCTACTTTAACTCCTTGGTTGTTGGACTTCCATACATTTCAATTTTCTGTCAGTACTGATTGTTATTTTGTTTCTAAATTTTCTTTGTCTTTATTTTGGTTGTGCGAGGAGGCACAGTGTGTCTACCTATGTCTCCATCTTGGCCAGCTCATATAGATTTCTTAACTCAAGAAGAATACAACATTTGAAAATTAAGAACTTAAGACAAAATATGTCTGCACATTTGCAACTCAATGCTTCAAAATGGTTGCTTCAATGCTTCAAAATAAAGCAGCAAGAGAGACCCATCCCAATTCATGTGTAATTGGCCAGATTCCCATGATGTCATGAGTCATATCCAACTGTCAGCACCACCCCATCCATGATTTGGTGACCACACACTCACATGTACACCACTGAGCTCGATAGTGCTAGCTTTGAAGTCAAGCAGACTTATTTTTGAATTCTGCCCCAGAAAACATCCTACTGCAGCTTCATATTCTTCTTTTATTAATTCTGTGAGCCATAAATCTAGTGGTAGACATGTGAGTATTTCTTCTAATTCAAATGTATTAAATGGCCCTACTTGGGACCTCCTAATTTTAGGTCTCTATCCCTAAGGGTCACATGATTTAGCATCAGTTCCAGTGGCCAAGGCCACATCAGAATTATAAATGGATACTTTACTCAGCCCCTCACACCCTCAGCCACCACCTTTCCCTCTTTGGTAAATAGCAAACAAAATAACAAGATGCAACACCAGGTGAGGCAGACATTGTAAAACACCACCAGAATGTAAAACATTTTTCTTGAGCAAGACTGTCAAGGGGCAAATAGACATTTGCTTATTTGGTGGTTGTCCATGATGCTGCTGCAACTCTGCAGGTGTGGACTCTCATTTAATGTCCCTCAGGCATGCAATTTTTCAACAGGCTTAAAACACATAAAATCTATTTCCAAAGACAGAGACAGACACGAAGTCCCCACTGCCTGAGTGGGTGAGAGAAAGGGGAAACAGCAAGGAAGCCAGCTGGAGATAAGGAACCCATGATCAGCCGCTCCTGCATTTGTTTTACAAGGTCAGCAAGGAAAATGCTCCTTTGATATTGTAAAAACTTCCAAATCCACCTGTGTAAATGACAAGCTATGCCAGACTTCCTCACCTAAGCCCCAGATGCCCATACCTTTCTTCATTCCTAGGTATAAATGTGACCCTCTACTCTTATTATAAGGAAAGAAAGACCTCCAGATTTAGTCCTTCATGCCACAGGGACCCCCAGATGGTTTGCTGAACCAGGAAGAATAACGAGCAGCAGAAAGATGGCAAGAAATTCCTTCAATGGAGCCATGTGCTCATAATTCATTCATACACTTTCCTCTGGGCAAGACAACAAGTTAAGATCTTCCAGTGTGGGTCTTCCTGAACTTATACAAACAAAATACACCTAGATTTGAGGACCGTTTGCCCCCTGTTCCCTTGTGCCACCCCAGCTGGAAGACAGCCAGGAAGAACAGAAACGGAGATTAGCAGGTGTCAAAGAGAGATTAGCAACTACATGAATTTCTCCCTGGCATACTCAGTATTCAAAAAGGAAGGGTTTTAGAGAGAAGTGGGGCAGCTGCTGGGCAGCTTCTTTATCAAGAAGAAATTTGCCTGTATCAACAAGGCCTGTGCCTACTCAAGACGGCAATGTATGAAGGTAGTCAGTCCATCATTGGAATGTGTGTCAGACCAGCACAACATGCAACTGAGATAAGATAGGGTCATATCAGGATTACTTTTGTTTTGGGGGGAGCTGCCTGGGGATGGAAAAGAGGAAGTTCCATTTTTGTACTTTTCTTTTTCTCTTGACTCAGGTCTGATTCTAATTCTAATATTCCTGTGTTTGGTACAGTACCTTCTTTCTGCACACCACAGTTTGACCACCGGGCAGGAGGGTAAAGGAACGAGTTTGAATAATCTCAGATGAAACAACAGTGTTTGAGTCAGTTCAGGCTGCTATAGCAAAGACACCATAGACTGTGGGGGCTGAAACATCAAACATTTATTTACTCACAGTTTTGAAGGCTGGGAAATCTAAGAGCAAGGTGCCAGCAGATCTGGTGTCTGGTTTGCAAATGGCCATCTTCTCCTTGTATCCTCACAGGGCTGAGAGAGAGACATCATCTCTGTCATGTCTCTTCTTAGAAGGACACTAATCCACCTATTTAAGAGGGTTCCGCTCTCACAACCTAATTACCTCCCAAAGACTCCGCGTTCTATTATCTTCACATTGGGGGTCAGGCTGCACCATATGAAATTGGGCAGCATAAACAGTCAATTCATAGCAAACACAAAGTTCATAGTCAATAAGTTTTTAGAGGAAAAAAACAGGAAACAGGTACTTATTAAGCACCTACTATGCACCATGCATTTTAGTAGGCCCTTATATCACTTTATATTAACCCCAAAGGATAGATTAACCCAAAAGACCTAGACCATATTGGAAGATTTGGCTTAAGAGAAACTACAGACAGAGTTCCCTATTTCTTTCCTTCCCGTAGTTTTGTATTTCCTTATTAATGTTATTTTAAATTTGTTTGGGCTCAAATTATATTACATCCTTGTCATCTCCATTAGTTAAAATGTATTTATGGCTGATTATGCATGCAGAAAATAAATTAAATATCTGAATAACATTACCAGTAATTGGTGAAATTGCCTTATGTTTTCACATCCTTACAACAAAAAAGGCATCAACAAATGACCAGGGGGAGAAAAAAAGATAATGCATTATAATTGTCCATATTACCATAGAGATAGGACTGACACAATTATGGCCAATTTCAGTGTCTAAAAATCAAGTGTGATGAAATTATATTGAAGTTAACAACAACAACAAAAATGTACTTTAACTGTGGCCCCAAAACAACTGGTAGTCAAGATAAAAGGAAATAGTCCCTGCTCTGAAAAATTAGCCACTGACTTGGAAGTTGACATGGAATCTCTTAAGTTTCTACAAACTATAAACCGTAGCTGAAGTGCTCATTTAGATTTTTTTGAGTGATTTTCCATGATGAGGTTTTTCTTCAGAAGGCACCAGTTTATTGGTGAAATATTTATGCTGATTTACAGAGAGATTCTAGTGTGTTTTAGTTTCTAAACACATGAGTACCACCTCTACCATAGCCTGATATATTCTAGATCAGGCAGGTATCATCTGTCCTTAGGTTGCATATTTGTGTTTTTTGAAAAGGATATAAATTTAAAATATTTAACAACCACAATAATTACTACGGTATAGATAGTGAGCAATTGGGAAGGAAGCCATAGCGGCATTAGAGCAGGATTCTGGGACCCCGTTTGTGAAGGCAGGAAGCCCCAGTAACTGGGGCGTACAGAGAAGCTGCTATGTATCAACCAATATGGAAGTCTTTTAATATTTTAACAATGGGGCGACCATACCAGTGTATCCTGCTACATGTCAACGCCGATGAAAGGCCCAGGTCTGGCCTCTCACTTTGCCTCTCTCCACATGGCTCCTGTCAGCACCTTGCCAAATGGACAACCCAGAAAATTGTCCCCCTGCAGGTTTCTGGAAAGTAATATGGCACCCAGGCCAAGACCATTTCTACAAGGACACACCTTCCCTTTCAGCATCGATACTTTGAAAACCAGAGTCCTACCCATAGGACACAGCAGTGGGAGGCCAAGCACAGCATCATTTTGAATTTCCAAGTCAAAGATGTGCAAAATATAAAACAAAGAGGAAGCTTCCAAATCCACTGAAGGGAACCTAAACAAGAAGATAAATCAACAGAGAGAGACGTGGCAGGGCCTGGATCTCAGGAGAAACAAGCTTTTCATTTTCACTGTCAGAGTGAACTTTATAAACTGCAAATGCAGTCATGTCAGGCCATTCCTCAAAATGCCTCAGTCACCAGCCCTTTAGTACAGCGCACAAGGAAAGTGCCTCACCTTGGTTCTTGCTGCCTGCACCCTGTACTCAAGAAATGTTGAACCAAAACATCGTTTTGTTTTATAACTCCCACTTCCACTCCGTTACATGTCTTAAGTCTTAAGCCCTGGAATTGTTTGCTAGAAAATAACCTCTTTGCCTTCGCACAAGTATCCTGAGTTACACAAAACTTGGTACGTATTAGGTCACAATAATTTTTGTTGAATAGTTAATTCAAAATAATCAGGCAGCTTCAAATCATCAAAAATAGTGGTGGGACTGTCGCAAATCTTTAGGGAATCAAAGACAAGTCCAGTGTATTCTAGGATCACAGGATCAAAAATGAATGGAGATTAAAAATAAAAAGATTAACCATATCGAGGTAGAGCATTGAGGATGAGGAAGAATTAGAACTCTCTTACACTGCTAATAGGAATGTAAAATGTTGCAAACACATGGAAAGTGATTTAGCAGCTTCCTAAAAAGTTAAATGTATACGTGCTATATGATCTAGCCCTTCCAGTGCTAAGTATCCAAAAGATGTGAAAGCGTATGTTCACACAGACTTTTTATACAAATGTTCATAGAAGCTTTATTTCTGATAGCCCAAAGCTGGAAATAACCATATGTTCTTAAACAAGTAAATAGATTAACAAACTATGGTACATCTATACTATAGAATACTACTCAGCAATAAATAGTATTGATACATACAACAACATGGATGAATCTCAAAGCAAGGAGGCTACGTGAAAGTAACCAGCCAAGAAAAGAGTACATCTTGTTTGATTTCATCTATATAAAATTCTAGAAAATACAAACTAATCTATAGTGACAGAAAGCAGATCAGGGTTTCCTGAGCGATGGAAAGAGGATATGTAGGAAGGAGAGACTAAAAAGGGGCATGAGGAAATTTTGGGGTGATGAATATAGTCCTTATTATGATGATGATGATGGTTTTACAGAGGTAAAGATAGGTCAAGACTCATAAAATTTTACACTTTAAATATGTACAGTCAATTGTATATCAATTATATTATACCTCAATAAAGCTATAAAATTAAAAACTGAGCATATGCTTTATGAGAAAATAATCATTGTGGTTTGGGGAAGTTACAGTTAGAATTAGGAAGTAAGGTGGGAATACAATTGTAGAAGTGTAAATGTGGGACTGAGAATAGTAACCCTTTAGAAGGCAAAATATATGAAAAAAGTCTAACAGTTAAGGCTGTCCAATGACAAAATAAACTGGTCTCAGAGGTAGTGAGTTTCCAGCCCCTGGCAATATTAATTTGATGACCATTAAGTAGCCCTAAAAATATATTCCTGCCCTGGTGGGGCAATTATATGACCCCCCAGGGGTCACGTAATTCTTTTAAATTCTAAATTCACTCATCTGCTGAAACAATACTGGCAGGGTATATTTGCTAGTAGCAAACTCCCTGTCACTGATGCTCATGAAATTCCATTAGGAATTTCTCAAAAGAATAAGATAAGTGAAAATAATTCAAAGGCCTAAGACTTCAAAGTAGAGTTGAAAGGAAATCAGTTCTCCAGATATAAGAATTATAGGTGAGTACAAAGAGAACCCACAGTGATGGAACTGGGGTGGAAGTGTCTGGGTGGCAGATAGTTTGGATGTGAAAATATTTCGAAGGGTCAGCACTGGGTTCTAGAAAACACTGGGTGTTGGTCTGAGAAACTAAAAACTGGAGGTCTCGGCAGGACTGGGAGGCTAGGATCTAGGAATGTTTCATTACAGATGCTGTTAGACTTGATCTGAAATAATCTTTGAAAGAACAAAATATACCTCCATGTTCAAAAACTTCCAATAGCTTTCTATTGTACATAGAATGTCATTAAAATTCTTTATAAGGGTTACATGGGTGCTGCTAAGTAAAAATAGCAAGATACAGAGAAATGTACAACAAAACTGGGGTAGAATTAAGAAGAAATTAAGAGTTAAGCGCCCCTTTGTATGTACTCATATTCTACATGAGCATTTTACACAAGGGTATCATTCTCAATGATGACACTAAATTAAAACTTCTGCTAAAGCCTGTCCCGGGTCCCTCACAAGTCCCACTCTGGCATATGGCAGTGCTCTGAGGGGGAGACAGGGATAATTGCTGGAAGCAGAGGGGGTCCAATGAGGAACAGTTGTAACCCCACCAGCTACCTGGTGAAGCAATTACCTGGATGAAGCAATTAAATGATCGAGTGAGTGAATAGTAACAAGGTGCCAAAGGGATGAAAATTGACTTGGGTAAAGGGAAAATGAGGTCAATTTGCTCACTCTTGAAAATCAAGGTGAATGTTAAGGGCAGACCCTTCTCCTTATCCTACATTTCCTCCTTGATTCATAGAGGAGAAAATAACATTTATATCTCCTGCAAAGGAAGTTACCAACTCTCTCTCCACTCCTTAGTCCTCCAAAGAAAGGAGGAAAGGACTAACACAATTGGCCAGAGCGCAACACCCACTGGATCAGGGTTTACTAAAGGGCGGGGGTAGGGTGGCTCAAGGTAGGACCCACTGTTCATCACTTTCTCTTTGAACACGTCCTTTTTAAAAAAGATATTCTTAGAGAGAGGGGAAGGGAAGGAGAAAGAGAGAGAGAGAAACATTAATGTGTAGTTGCCTCTCACGCACCCCCTACTCTGGACCTGGCCCGCAACCCAGGCATGTGCCCTGACTGGGAATTGAACTGGTGACCCTTTGGTTCACAGGCCTGCGCTCACTCCACTGAGCTATGCCAGCCAGGGCTGAACACATCCTTTTATGTTCTGTGTCCTAGGGGCCTATGGGCCTCTTTCCTGCAACTGGAGGTATATAACTCAAGCTAAACCTGATCTACGTGTCAACTGTCTTCAATTCCAAGGAGAAAGGGTGGGAGGCTCTACTCAGTCTCAGGTCATGTTCTGTTAAAGGTTTAAGGAAGACTCTGCTTTGGATGTGTTCAGGGGGATTGGGCAGCAATCAACTAAATGGGACCATGAGCTCTGTGTGGGAGCCTGTCAGTCAGAATCCTGGAAGGGAAAGGGAAAAGACTGGTAGGATATGACCACCATAAGATCCTAAATAGTGTTAAAAAGCCAGTAGGGTTAAACAAAAAGGAAGTAGTAAATTAGTCTATGTATATGCATTGGCCTTAGGCACACTTCTATCTCCTGCCACCGCCGCCACCACCACCATCATGAGGTACTTATTCTTACCGGATTTCCCATATGATTAAGTGAAGACACAGAGCACTGTGGACTGATTGTTTGTGCCCCCTCCCCAATTCTTATGTTGAAATCTAATTAATCCCAATGTGATGGTATATGGGGCAGGGCCTTCGGGAGGTTATTAATTCATGAGGGTGGAGCCTTATGAATGGGATTAGTGCCCTTATATAAGAGACCCCAGAGAGTTCCATGCCCCCTTCCACCATGTTAAGACATGGAGAAGATGCAATCTATGCAGCAGGAAGGGGGTCCTCACTAGACACTGAATCTGTTGGCACTCTGATCTTGGACTTTTAAGCCTCCAGAACTCTGAGACATAAATTGCTATTGTTAATAAGGTACCCAGTCAGTGGTATTTTATTATAGCAGCCTGAATGGACAAAGACATAGAAAGTTAAAATAACTAGTAGTGGCACCAGAATTATCTCTGCAGTTCCAGAGAGTTCTTAATCAGTGTACTAATCTACCTCTTTAAATGCATGAAGAAATATTATAATAATTATCATGTGATTATTATAGTCTGAAAGGGAAAAACACTAAACCAAGTATTCCCAGAATTTCCTCTAAGCCAAATACAGGCAAGAAAGCACAGAAGCAGCAGCATACCTCAGGGGGCAGAGCTCAGAGTTTGGTCCCATTCCAAACTCTGAGGGTTCAGGTCTCAGTTCCACCACGAAACTTCAGCCCCTTCATCTAGGAAAATCAGTGTCCTAGAAAGGCTCAGACAAAAATCACCCACAAAAGCATTTTATAGACGCAAACTACGTCTAAATGAGCATATACATGATATGCTGGTGGCTTCCATTGTCACAAATCACGAAATTTGGGTTGACCAAGTGGTTCTTTACCAAGGCAATTTTGTCTCCCAGGGGACGATGGACAATGTCCGAAGGCATTTTTGTTTCCCACAGTTTGGGGGAGGGAATGCTACTGATATCTAGTGGACAGAGGTCAGGGATGTTGCTAAACATTGTACAATGTTCAAGACAGCCCTGTAAATGAAGAATTGTCCAGCTCAAAATGTCAAGTGCCAAGGCTGAGAAATACTGGTTTGGAATGAATTCATGTGTTATAGAAATTTAGGAACAGATTTAATGCTCGATACACATTTGCCAAATATCTGTATAGAAAAACAACAGAATAATCAAGCCCTACAATGTGGTTAATCTGAGAAAGCAATGTCAGAATGAGTGAACAGATATAAGTAAGCCAGGAAATTGGAGGGATATGCTACATCCTTGCTACCCAAAGTGTAGTTCATGGACCAACTTCACCCTCTCTTGGGCACCTATTAGAAACAGAGAACCCCAGACTCTACCCCAGTTCTATTGAGTCAGAATCTGGATTTTTAAATCCCCAGGTGATTTATAGGCACATTCAAGTTTAACAAACAGTGTCCTAGAGTCTACACTTGATGGTGGATTCATTGCCAAGAGCAGTCCCAGGTTTCACTGATAGGTGCAGAAACTCAGGTCTCTTTGAGATCAGCCCAGCTGAAGTCTCCCTTCTTGGCTATAACCCAGCTCTATCTACAGGTGGCATTTCCACCTGGATACTCTCACTTGGATAACAGAGAGCGGGACCCCCAGGCATGTGAGCAGAGCTTTCTCTCTCTTTGTTCATAAAGTAGAATGCTGAACATAATGAAATATGGCACATCATCAATACCCCCTATGCAGAAACTGAAAGAATGCCACAGCTGAAAGATTCTTTGAAGAGGAAAAGAAAATTCCATTGCAACTTTTATTTGAAGTTTGATTGCTTCATTGCCTCTTGCCCTCCAGGTGAAGGGGCAGCCAAGAAAAATGCATTCTGTGTGACACTGTGAGGTTGGATGGTGTTCTAAATGCTGTGTCTTGTTGCACCAGAACAGAAAAGAGATACTCTGCATTAGCCCTAAAGCCAAACACCACCCCGCATCAGGATTACCCTATTCCTCCTTCAAAGAGTAACATGATGCTGCTCCAGTATCATTGCGTTATTCAAAGTACTTAACATATATTAACACATATAACAACTACAGGGTTATTACATGCCATATGAGGCCAGGTAAGTGTCCCTGTTTCATAAAAGAAGAATTTAAGCACAGAGAAGTTACATAACTTTCTCAAAGTCACGTATGTAGGAGGTGGCAAAGTTGAGATTTGAACCCACTATGTCTGGCTTCAGAGCAGATATTCTTAATCCCTCCACCATATTGTTTACACCTAAGTATATATTAGTATATATTAGAGACTCTACAAGGATTTTATGAGAATCAATACGATGGAGTTTCTGCTCTGATGAAATATCCAGCCTGGTAAAGGGAGACAAACAAACAGATACAATACAGCATATTAGGCACTTTGAGCAAAATGTATTGTTTTTTTTGTTGTTGTTGTTTGCTTGTTTCTTTTTTAGCATCATTACATCTCTCTTTATTCTCTGTCCTTATCCTAACTTGACTCAATGTTTTGGAATCAAGAAAAATGTTATAACGTATTAGTTACCTTCTAAGTGGTCATTAAATAATGTTTGAATGAATAAATACATAAGGTAATACAGGAGTGAATGTGGTCCTACAATGAGATTTTGAGAAAGGAAAGCTCTATGAATAATAATAGGTTCTCAGAGCAAATATCTGCTTTTGTTTCCCTATCTGGCATTACCATCCAAGCTCTAGACTTATCTGTGGAATGAACAACCCCTTTCCCCACCCCACCCATTGGCTCCCAGTGGAGCTGCCACACTTGGCATAGTAGCATCCCAGCTGACTGGCCAGGGGTGAGTTCCTCATTTTACTTAGAGCAATGAGTTCCCTTCTTTAGGAATTTTGGAATGAGAAGAAATAAAATCATACCAGCTGATTTGGTCTAGAGAGGTAGGTAGATCAAACTGTATGATTAAAAAAGTATGACATTGTTGGCATCCATGTTTTCAACCCCAATGAGGAGAAGGCTTGTCTGAGTAAGACAGTTTTATAGCTTTGTGCGGCCAAGAGCCAAACAGAAGAGATGGAGAAGTCTGTTTCCAGAATACTTTGCCTCTTTCACTTTTCATTTCCTCCTTTGTAAAATAAGGGGACAGAAAGTACATCCTGAAAGACTGTAGTCATACCACTGTTCAAGGAAGAAGGGACTCCAGACAACATTGGAGCAATGGGGAAAGTTGACCCTCCCTCTGACATCCACATTCACAGCCCCGAGCACCAGAAAGCAATACCAGTTGAGAGAATCCAGTTCCCTTTGTTCTTGAGTTCCATTAAACAGCCTTCTGATTCCTGACCATAGGTGATATGGAGAAAGAATTGCCCTGCTAGGCAGTATGAACAGGTAAGTCTCTATGACAGCTGAATCTCATGTGTCTCATGAATTTAATGGTGTTTTAAATATACATAGCTGCCTCCCAGTGTCTTTGTTTGCCATGAACCTTTTCTCAGGGTCTGCTCACTTGGATGGGCTCAAAGTTTGAATTCTGCTCCTGTAGAGCTTTCACCAAGCTACTGTCCTAAACAAGGTTTTCCACGCCCATCACAAGGCTACACATCTTGATGAAGAATCACAGAAGCATCAGCAAATTACAATCACAGTGTGGTCAATGAAAACAGCCCTTAAAATCTCCTAGACCCATGGTTTTCACTTTTTTCTCTGAGGTTACCAGGGGAGAAGCAAGAAGGTTAAATAAGATGGCCCTTCTACTAGCTTCTGCCGCTACAACTGACATGCTTTAAATATTTGGGTTTTGCATATATTAGTCAGGGTTCTCCAGAGAAACAGACCAATAGGACACAGATGATTAGATAGATACATAGGTAGATACATAGATAGAATTTACTTATTGTAGGAATGGAAGTGAAACTAATTGCTATCTGCAAACTGCAGAATGAGGAAAGCCTCATTAGTATATTTTAGTTCAAGTCCAAAGGCTTCAGACTGAAGGAGCAAATTGCTACCTGAGTCTGAAGGCCCAAGACCAGGAGCACCGATGTCTGAGGGCAGGAGAAGATGGATGTCCCAGCTCAAACAGAGAGAGTGAATTCACCTTTCTCAGATATTTTGTTATATTCAGGCCCCGAATGGATTGGATGATGCCTACCCACATTGATGAGGACTGTCTTCTTCATTCAATCTATTGATTCAGATATTAACCTTTTCTGGAAACATCCTCACAAGTACACTCAGAAATGTTATACATCTGTCTGGACATCCCTTAGCCTAGTCAGGTTGAGACATAAAACTATCACATAGCATGTGATACCCTTCTTACATTTTCTACTTTATTTAAAAATTTAAAAGGCAGCCATTGCCTCACTAAATTAATGTCATGATCTTCCAATGTGTCCCAAACTGAAGTTTGAAAAAACGTTATTATGACATACCTACAAAGCACTTTCCAGCTCGGATTTGCTTGAGTTCATGATCTCAAAGGTCACAAACTCATTCCTCCCACATAAAAGGAGACATTTAATTGGAGTCCCACATGGTTGGCTGGCATAATGCTGATTGAAAGAAGGTGAAGGGATGACCCAAAGAACATATATGATGGACCCATGAACATGGACAATGATGTGGGGATTGGCTACAGAAGTGGGGGCAGACTGGGTGGAGGGGGGCAAAGGGGGTGAATTGGGACAACCACAATAGCATAAACAATAAAATATTTTTTAAAAAAAACTGTTTTCAACCTAGGTGCCCATCAGTAAATGAATGGATCAAAAAACTATGGTACATTTACACAATGGAATTCTATGCAGCAGAAAGAAAGAAGGAGCTCCTATCCTTTGCAACAGCATGGATGGAACTGAAAAGCATCATGCTAAGTGAAGTAAGCCAGGCAGTGAAAGACAAATACCATATGATCTCACCTTTAACAGGAACCTAAACAACAAAACAAGCAAAATATAACCAAAGACACTGAAATAGAGAACAGGCTGACAGTGACCAGAGCGGGGAGGGGAGGGAATTTCAGGGGAAAAGGGGAAGGGTTTACAGGAACAAGTGTAAAAGACACATGGACAAAAACTGGGGGGCAGGGGGGTGGAAATGGGAGGGAGGTGGGGAGGACTGAGGGGGTAGGCTGGGATGGTAGTAAAAGAGAAAACTGTACTTGAACAACAATTAAAATAAAATATTTAAAAAAGTGTTTTCATAATGCTACTAAAATGTTTACAAAAACTCACTTTCAAATGTTCTAAATGGAGACACGTACATTCTAGAACTAGCCTTTCTTGGGTAGTGGGATGGGGGGATGAAATAACAGAAGGCTGTGCAACTTGGGGTATACATTCCCACATAACTACAATTGAGTAACAGCCGCTGGGGTATATTGCATTCTCCTTCCAGCTGACAAAGTCATTTTTGTTTATGATAATCCCACTAATATGGAAAAAGATGTCTGAGTCTGCTCCTGCCACTCTAGGCCTTTCCCAAAATACATCTGAATGGGAAGCAATTCCAGCATCATGTGGGCTCACCCTGAAGTTGCCAAGCCCATCCACACGTCAAGCCTCCCACTGCAAATCCCTTCTCACCATGTATTCTGTGAATATAGCCAGCTCTCCTTTTGATAAATACCCTTTGCTAAGATGCAGGTCAGTGTAATTTTCTGAAAGGTTAGGAGGAATGACTGCTCTGAGAGGGCTTGCTTATTATTTCAAATGCCACCCGTCCCATTTTCTAACATTTACTGAGTTATTTACAACTTGATTCCTGCCACACTTGCCAGAGTGTATGACCTACTTCCATCTCCCCCATCATCTTCTTTCCAGCCCTCAAATGGCAGCTCTTGCCCATGGGGTTGGGCCTCCAGGAGCCAGGGTGGTCCCTAAACTGAGATAGGGAAGCCACTGCAATGGGAAGTTTTTGCGCCAAGTCATGTTTAACAGTCATCAATACAATTCACCTATTTTGAGGAATACAGAGTTATTGATTGTATCCATGTGGCTGCAAATGTTTTAGTCCATTTTCAATTTTCTCAGCCAGATTAAAAAAATAATACTAATGTTTTAAACTAGCAAGCCTCAAAAATACTCAATTTCTCCTCTAAATAATGTGAGGCATTTGTTTGTGTCAGTAACTTCAGTTAAATAAACTGTTGGGAGACAAATATTCATCCCATAAGCCTGCTGAAGTTATAATAAAATAATAATAAAGGTAATATTGAGAACTATAATCTCTTCAGTGTCTACTATGTGCCAAGTAAAACCACAGTATTCAGCTCTTAGGTAGATAGATGATAGATAGATAGATAGATAGATAGATAGATAGATAGATAGATAATAGACAGGAGTTGTTTATTTCACACCTCTATAAGTTAGATATCAGAGAAGTATTTCCTTTTCACAAGAAAGCCAAGGCTCAGAGAGCTTCAACAATTTTTCCATGGTCACTCAATCACTATTCAAGACAGGCATGAATTTCAGGACTGAATAAACTTTCTACCTCACCCACTGTATCTCAATTATAATTATACCAAGAAGAAACTCCACATAGCCAACATCTATGTCCATATACACATCAGAGCACCAAGATTACTCAATAAAACAACTGAAAATTTCCTGTGGTCATGGACTTCTGGTCTGAAGTGAGAAATTCTGGAGCTAGAGTGGGCCCAGCCTCCGTCATCCCACAGGACCCAGGAGATCTTGGTCCCACGGCCTTGAATGGTTGAACATTGTGACACTGAGGACAGACTAATTGAGACTGGAATCTATCCTCCCTCATTTATTAACTATGGGAACTTGGAAAATCATTTAATCCATCTGAGCCTCAGTTTCCTCATATAAAAAAAAGAGGACCCACCTCATAGGATTATGGGGAGGAAAAAATGAGGTACTGTGCATTAAACACATGACCCTGTGGCTGGATCTGTGATAAATAAATGTTGGATACCGTCCTAATTAGTCATCCAAAGGGTGATGCCTGAGCAACTATCGGAGCCATGATTGAGAATCTTCAGGAAGAGCATATGATTGCTTTACTATTGGGACAAAATGACCACCTTCATCCCACCCCATATATACTCTCTTGCCCCTCCATCCCCCAAAATGTCACCACCACATACTCCTCCTCTGTAGAGAGAAGATGTCAGTCAGGTTTTAAGAAATAGACAACTGAAAGGCAGCCTTGGTCAGTCTGCAGAGTTCACCCAAGGAGGTCCCAGGCTGTGTGTGTCCCAGGCTTGTCCTCGGATCTGTCACCTTCTCCACTGGGCACCATCAGCTTTGGGACCCTCTGCTCCTCTGTCCACATGACTAAGAACCTCCACCAGACTTACTCTTGGGTCCTAGGGAGAGGTTGGCTGATTTTCCTCCATCTCTTCTTCCTTCCTCCTTCCTCTTTCTTGCCTCTGCCCTTGATTCTTCTCTGCATGGCCCTTCCTCACATTTTTCTCCAGGACAACTAGGTTGCATTTGACCTACGAACTCTCAGATCTGTCCAATGTTATCTGTTTCTCCATCCTGGTTCAGTCCCAAGTGTGGGCTTGAAGGAAGGACTTAATTCTCCCATATCATCAACTATCTTCTTGCCATAATACTGTTTGTGCAGCAGGTCTGTATTTGTTTCCTAAGCCTATCATGACAAATGACCACAAACATGGAGGCCTAAAACAACAGAAACTTACTCTCTCACAGTTCTGGAGCCCAGAAGTCTGACATCAAAGTATCCGCAGGGACACACTCTTTTCAAAGTTTCTAAGGAAGAAGAATACTTTCTCGCCTCTTACAGATTCTGGTGGATCTAGGCATTCCTTGGCTTGTGGCAACATAACTGCCTCAGTCTTTGCCTCCACCTCCTCTTTTTGACTGTGTCTTTCCTCTTCTCTTGAAAAGACACATGTCATTGGAGTCAGGACCTGTCCTAATCCAGGACGATTACATCTCAAGATGCCTAACTTGATTTCATCTTGAAAGACCCTTTTTCCAAATAAAGTCACATTCACACATTCCAGATGGACATATCCTTTGGAAGACCACCAATTTAAGCCATTCCTTGATACTAATGAGTCCCATGAAAGCTGTGACACACCTTCCGTTCATCACCCAGCTCACCTCAGTCCTTTACCAAAACAATGTCAAGACCTGGAGCAAATCTCCCATTTTACTACACAAGCCAGATCTTCCCACTGCCTTCCCCAGAGTCCACATATCGCAGAACTCCAACCCTGGTGGAGGGGGTTGTAGGAATGATGTGGGGAAATGATACAAAACTCTAGGAAAATAAGGGGGTTCCAGGTCTCCCCAGTCATCAGCTTCCTGCAGGACAAGGGTCACTGCATGGAGGTAACTGACCAATCCACTGTCCACTCTCCAATGAGACAGAGTCTGAAGAATAGGCAAACTTGAGCACTTCCCAAAACCTGTTTGATCATGGTATCGAAATTGCTATTTTCAAATAAATCTAAGAAGTGCTAAGTTAAGTAAATTCTTCATTGCAAAATTTTCTAGAGCTCTCAATACAGTAAATGATGAGGAAAAGTAGAAGTAATTTGTAGAATTTCCCAAACTATGGCCCGAAGAACCCCATTACTTGTGAGGCATCTCACGGTCGTGGTGTGCTTCCAAATACACAATGGGGGATACTGTCATAAATCATTCTATGTAACTATCAAGGCCTGAGAGAAATACAAACTAAAATCACAGTAAGATCCCACTTCACACCCATTAGAATGGCTATGATCACAAGATAGACAACAACAAGCAATGAGGAGAACATCAGTCAGTGTGAACACTCATGCTTTGCTGGTGGGAATATAAAATGACCTAGCTACTTTGAAAAAAGTTTGTTTCTTTAAAAGGTCAAATTTATCATATGACCCAACAATTTCACTCTTACAAAGAAAACATACTCCCACATGTGAATTTTCATAGCAGAATTATTCATAGTAACCAAAACCTGGAAACAATAAAAAATTCATCAATTGATTAAATGGATAAAAAAGTGGTATAGCTATACAATGAATTATTTTCCACCAATGAAAAGGAACAAAGTACTGATATGGGCAATGACATGGATGAGCCTCAGACACATTATGCTGAGTGAAAGAAACCAAGCACAAAAGACCACAAATTGTATGATTTCACTTGTACAAAATGCGCCCCCCCCAAAAAAAAAGGTAAATAGAGAGACAGAGAGAGTAGATTAGTGGTTGCCAGGGATTGGGAAGGGGATTAGGGATTAACTATAAATGGGCATGATGAATTTTATTAGTGATGAAAAGGTTTTAAAATTGGATTGTGAGTTTAAATGATGGAGAAATAAATAGCTACACTTTGCTTCCTCACACAACTGAAAGGATTAACGACCAATTTTAAAACACAAACAGTCAGAACTTCCGGAAAACTAAACTGTGTGGAAGTCTGACAACCAAGGAGTTAAAGAAGAAACATTTATCCAGACTGGTAGCTGGGGAGCTGGGTGACGGGCAGCTGGGGTGGAGAGGATGCACAACAATGTGGTTGCTATTGGATTGGGGCAGGCAAGGTGGCAGCTGGCTGACCAGGTGGTCCCACATCCACATGTGGATAAGCCAGGAGAAACACCTGGGGAGCATGTCAGACCACACATGTCAGGGTTCCAGCACAGGAAACTAAAGACTCAAAACCTCTGGCTGTAAAAACCTGTGAGTGTTACAGTTGTGGGAGAAACTCCCAGCCTCATAGGAGAGTCCACTGAAGGGACCCACAGGGCCCTAGAACATACACAAGCCCGCCCACCCAGGAATCAGTACCCAATCCACTTGTGGGAAGTGAGAGAAGTGATGGAAAGTGGGAGGACAGCTGAGCAAGTGAATGTGCATTGTTCCCTCTCTGACCCCTCCCCCACAGGCAGTGCCAACATGCAGCAATGTGCATTGCCCCACCTGGTAAATACCTAAGGCTCCAACCTTTACAACATAACAGGAACACTGAGACAAAGAAATATGGCCCAAATGAAACAACAGATCAAAATGTCAGGAAAAAGAACTAAGCAGCAAGGAGACAGCCAACCTATCAGATGCAGACTTTGAAACACTGGTGAGCAGGATGCTCACAGAAATTACTGAGTTTAGTCACAAAATAAAGGAAGAAATGAAGGTGATACAAACTGAAATAAAGGAAAATATGCAGGGAACCAACAGTGAAGGGAAGTGCGGGGGCCCCTGTCCTGGGCGCCAGATGTGGGGGGGCTCTGCCCGCAGAGCCCCATCCCTCCATCACGAATGAAAATAAAAACTACCAAGACATGACTGCTTGGGGAGGAAAGGTGGTCAAACTCTCAGAGGAGAATGACCCAGAGCGCCTTCCTCACTAGGCTTTTATTGGGTTCCAATACACCGGAATACAGGTTTAACATGTCAAAGAAATCTGAGGGCTTAATCTGAGCCAGTGTTTGTCAGGAAAGGGGGTTGCCAAACTTTGGGAGACATACTCATTTCCTCCTTGGATCCTTATCATTTAAATGAGTGCACTCTTAGCAAAGCAGGTTTCACAGGACTTTAGGAATTCTTTCTTATGCCGAACACCCAGGGAGCCGTCCTGGCCAGCACAGGGCTGCACCACTCACCCCCACAGTTTCAGGCTTTAAGGCAATTAGGAAGCAGGAGACATCTCCCAGATGGAAATGAGGACTCGGGCTATGTCAGAATAGCCGGGGGGCGAGGGTCCATCACCCCCTCTTTGCTGCAGCCCCCTGAGTCCTTCCATGAGGCCTCCCAAGTGGTTGCATCTGGCTTAGGTTGCCCCTCCCATGAGGAGTCTTACCCGTCATTGACTGCCAACCAAGCATTGGGCCCAGAGATGGATGAGGCAGAAGCAGCACTCCTGCCAGGGAGATAAGCTTTGTCTTCTTAGTAGGTCACGTCCTTGTGACAGAACAGACCCAGATGAAGTGGGTCCCTTGGGCTCTTACACAGCCCACCATGGGGTGAGGGTTACAACTCCTGAAACCAGGCTGAATGGTCCACAACAGGGAAGGAAACTGAGATTCAAATCAATAATTTGGAACAAAAGGAAGAAATAAACATCCAACCAGAACAGAATTAAGAAACAAGAATTCAAAAAAATGAGGAGAGGTGAGAAACCTCTGGGGCAACTTTAAATGTTCCTACATCTGAACCATAGGGGTCCCAGAAGGAGAAGAGGAACAGCAAGAAATTGAAAACTTATTTGAAAACATAATGAAGGAGAACTTCCCTAATTTGACAAAGGAAATAGACTTCCAGGAAGTCCAGGAAGCTCAGAGAGTCCCAAAAAGTTGGACCCAAGGAAGCACACACCAAGACATCATAATTACACGACCCAAGATTAAAGATAAGGACAGATTCTTAAAAGCAGCAAGAGAAAAGGAGATAGTTACTTACAAAGGAGTTCCCATAAGACTGTCAGCTGATTTCTCAAAACAAACCTTGCAGGCAAGAAGGGGCTGGAAAGAAGTATTCCAAGTCATGAAAGGCAAGGACCTACATCCAAGAACACTCCATCCAGCAAAGCTATCATTTAGAATGGAAGGGCAAATAAAGTGCTCACCAGATAAGTTAAAGTTAAAAGAGTTCATCATTACCAAACCTTTATTATATGAAATATTAAAGGGACTTATCTAAGAAAAAGAAGAATAAAAAATGATGAACAGTAAAATGACAACAAACTCATAACTATCAACAACTCAACCTAAAAAACAAAAAAACAAAAAAACCACTAAGCAAACAACCAGAACAGGAACAGATTTACAGAAATTGAGATCACTTGGAGGGTTATCAGTGAGGAGGGGGAGCAGTGGGGGAGAATAGGGGAAAACAGTACAGGGAATAAGAAGCATAATTGGTAGGTACAAAATGGACAGGGGGAGGTTAAGAATAGTATTAGAAATAGAGAAGCCAAAGAACTTTTATGTATGACCCATGGACATGAACTAGCCAAGGTGGTGGGGGCAAGGAATTCTGGAGGGAGGGAGGGTGCAGGACAGAGGGGCATAAAGGGAAGAAAAAAATGGAACAACCGTAATAGCATAATCAATAAAATATACTTTAAAAAAAGTACAAATTTGTAGCTACAAAATAGCCATGGGGATTTAAAGTACAGCTTAGAGAATATAGTCAATAATACTGCAATAACAATGTGTGGTATCAGATGGGCACTAGATTTATCCGGGTAATTACTTTGTAAGTTATATAAATGTGTAATCACTATGTTGTATACCTAAAATTAATATAATGTTATATGACAACTGTAATTGAAAAATAAAAACTGATTTAAAAATGGAAAAGGTAAAACTGGATTGTAGTGATAGTTGCATCACTCAGTAAATTTACTTTAAAAAATCATTAAATTGTACACTTAAAATAGGTGAATTTATGGTATGTAAATTGTATGTCAGTAAAGTCATTTTTCAAAAGTGCTGTCACTGATTAATGAAATGAAATTTTATTAACCTAAAAAATGTCTATCAGGCTATATGCACAGTCCCATGCTTATTCAAATGGAGGTGTTGAGCAAAGTGTTTCAGAGTAAAGATGAGTAAAGTTTCAAGTGCAAAGTTTTTCATCTCACTTGGGAAATTTAAGCAATTTGAATGTAGTTGCTACCTTCTGGGACATGTTTGGAAAATGCATTGAAGCTTTTTGTTGTTGTTGTTATTGTTGTTGTTGTTGTCTTCATTGTTGTGGAAGGATGTGCCCCACGGAGAGGCACTTGCTAACTGGAAACACTTGTGATGGATCCCTATTTGCAAACTGTACACTCAACAAAACAAGACCAAGCCCACAGAATTTATTAAAATGGTGAAATTGATTAGAATTCCAGGACCAGTGTGATAGAAGTTCTAAGAGACAGGGATCAGGCTCTTTGATCTCCCTGGTTCCACCCTGACTTCTTGCTAATTAGCAAAGCTTTTGAGGCTGACTGATAAGCATTCTGGGCACCGCATGTGTCTGGCCACTGATTAATTAATTAATTTTTGACTTTGAGCAGTGACACTTCATTTGAAAACTTTCTACCGTCCACAGAAGAATGAGAAAATGTAGGGCAAAAGATTGTGAAATGTGCTAAAGGTGCCATTTCAAATCTACTTGGGCAGAATGGGTCAGCAAGTTAGATAAAGAGATGGATGATAGAGTGAAGAGCAGGGGAAGGGCATGCCAATCTGCTGTGTGTTTGGGCTTAGTCATTTACTCTCTCTGTTCTCTTGATCATTTTACTTGAAAATTATGAGTCTCCTTGGCATCTTCATTTATTGAGAAGTGATTGGGTGCATTGCCCACAGAGAGAAAAAGGACAGAGGGAAAAAATGACTCACCAAGAGGAGATTGGGAGGGTAGACAAAGTTTATGAATCAATACAGAGGTTTTGAGATGAATACTGCCCAGATCAAGGGTCTGCAAACTACATCTGCCGCCTGTGTTTATAAATAAAGTTTGATTGGGACACGGCCAAGTCCATTTTTTTTGAATGCCTATGCATTGTCTTTGGATGTTTTCATGCTACGATGGCAGGGCTAAGTGGGTGCATTAGAGACAATATGACCCCAAGGCAGGAAATACTTCTCTGTAACTCTTTACAGAAAAACTTTGCTGACCTCTGGTCTAAATGGAGTAAGCATTATGCCTTTTCAGTGTGATTGAAACACAGTGGAAACTTTTCCTTTGTAGCTTAAAAGACCCCTCCCTCTTTTCTGACAAGAATGGAGCTAAGGGTTTTTGAGCTAAGATTCCTTTGTGTGTGGCACCAGGTCCCTTTCTCGAAGATTATCTTCACCCCAAATCTTTGAGTGGGGATTAACATGGTCATGTTTCAGAGGAGAAAATCAAGGCTCAGAAAGTTAATAATGTGCTCATAAGTTACAAAACTTGTATCTGAAACCAGACCAACTCGTCTCCAACATCATGGTGTGAGGCCTCTCTATTGTGTCAACATTAGAGATAGAGGCTTCCTCTAACAGTCCCTTTGTAAAGGCTCAAAGAGATTGGGAACAGATTTTAGAGGAACACATTTGATCACATTTATTCAATCAATTCTGTACCACCTCTACCTCTGAGCTCGGAGAGAAGTCCCTCTATTAATCCCCCCTCCATGCAGGACCAAGTCCAGGCCATAAAATTTAACAAATCTTTACCAAAGACTTGGTAACTTTAATTTTTTTTTTTTTTTACAGAAAGGAACTCGTTGCCTCTACTAGAATTATTGCCTCTCTGGTGGAAAATCTTGTAAATTAAGACCCTACTCTTCCCAGCCCCAGATGAAAAAGAGCCCCCTCTCCCAACCCCAGGCTTTCTCATTTTCCATCCTAGGACTAGACACAGGAACAAACCTGTTTTTCAGAAGAAATTCCCCTTCCATCCTCACTGTGGGATCCACCATTGCAGGTCTAAACAAGGCATTGAAAATATTTACAGTATCATTCTAAAATTCTGAGTTATTCACTATCCTAGAAAGGTTAGTGAATACACTACCCCAAGGCTAGTCTAGCTCATGTTCAAAGTCCTTTCTCCAGCCTAAGGTAAAGAGATCAGCCCTGACTATAGTTCTCTCCCAGTAGAATTCTGCACCCCTGATCATCTATAAACAAAATTCTAGGAAAAGATGCACACATTTCCCATGAGTGAACAACAAGTTTCAAGTATCATTCAGCCTAAAGCCATTTTTATAGACTAACAAGTTGCTTCTAACTCTATAAAGGCACAGTCCTGCTAACCTAATCTCAGTTTTCATCATTAAATAGAGGTCTGAGCATTTTGGACCATAGCCTCTGCATATAAGTTTACATTGTACAAGGTCACTAAGGGCTCATATGGCACCTTCGTGCAAATTAGAAACGGCTGCCACTTCCTAACAGGTGCACTACTTGACAGATGGTTTTGTGAATCAGAGCAAACAGCACCCTCCTCCTGGTGGACACACTTTACCATAGGGTGCAAAGCTGGGCAAACAGATCATGAGCTGTGCTTCAGTGTTACCCTTGTTCGTGATGATACAGAGGGATCCGATTAAGACAACTCATATCACTGGGGAGAAGTAAGGAGGGGCTGGCCGTAGGAGGAGTTTGCCTAGGCAACCGTGGGCAGTTTAGGACAGGATTGGCTGAGAAGCTAAATGTCTCTAGAGCCAATAGAAATAAAAAGGGAGAGTTTGCTGGCTGAGAGAGCTCACTGGATCCTGAGCTGGCTCTCTCTCAGGCCTTGGATGGGCTCTCAGGCTCTTCTTCCTGGAGGATGCCTGGATGATCGTGCTACGGCTGCCTGCATTTCCCAATGGATGGTATTTTGGATGGGAAGGATCCAAGATACCTAGGATCAGGCTGGTCTGGCAGAGGCTGGCAGGCTTATTCTTTGGATGTTCTAGAGGGGAAGAGCTCTGAGGCAGAAGCCTGCCATTCTTCCAAAACTGTGTAGTTTTTATATATTATCTTGTTTTGAGTTTATAAAATAACTCTATAGAAACATGATAACAAAACTAACAGGGAAAAGCTAGGAGAACTCAGGTGTTTGAGTTTAGCCTTAATTGATTGGCTTATTTGACTAAAGCTGTGACTTGATAGACTTTAGTAACTGCTTTTGAATCATGACTCCTTTCCTTTATCACAAAACCATTGCCTCTGGGATTTTTGCCTGGAGGGTGGTGGCAGGCAGCAGGACCCCAGGTGCTGTTCGGTTACAGTGAAGGACCTGCAGAGATACCCATGACTCTGCTTGGTTTTCTTGAGGAATACTGGTCATTTCCTTTACATCTGCTTAACTAGTGATCCCATTGTAATGACTTTTAAAAAAAACAGGTCATCTGCAAAATGTTAAGTTGATATCCATCCCTAGAGAAAAAAGAAAATGTTGGGGTTTTCAATAAAAGAGTTCAGAAGAGCCAAGTTGAATTTGCAACTCAGTCAGTTGCCAGCTGTGTGATCTTGGACAAGTCACTTGACCTCCCTGAGGTTTTCATCTGTGAATTGGAGGTATTCAATGGCAGCTCTATTGAGATCTCAAAGATGCTTAAAATCTCTAACTAAAAAAATGTAGATAGTTTAGAAGACATAAAATAATCTCTGGATATTAAACAATAACCACATAAAAAGACAGAAACTACAAAGGATCTCACTTGTACTTCTACCCACAGCCATTTCTCCTGTTCCTGCTGCTTCTGGACTCTGCATTCTCCCAGGAAAAAAGAAAAAAAAAATCTGAGAGTGGCCATTAGTTGTTCCTGGTTTTTCAGAAAGGTCATTCAAGCAATAAAGGGATTCCAACGTGGGAGGTAATTAGCTCTTGAAGCCTTTCCATCCCACCTGATCAATTAGACTAAACACTAAACACTCCCATCCCTAAGTGTATAAAATTGAATTGTATGTATGCTTTACTGTTACAGAATAGTAATGTGCTGCTTTCTGAATCCATCACACTAGCTGGGGAATAATCTTTTTTTTTTTTTACATCACCACCTGACTAGTGATAAGATTTTTGACTAAGATTTTTAATTTCTCAAGAAAATAAAAAAGAATCTATGATATAAGCTTTTGTGAGGCTCATTGGGGTTGCTTTAAAGACTTTGGGGGAAACCAGCCCCTATTTCAACCGGGCTGCCTAAACCATACGTTTCCACCATTGTAATCTGCAATCCAGCATCAGTGCCTGAGCGGATGTAAGTACCAAATGCAAGGCCCATTTTTCTCTGTCAAAGGCTCTCTGTGATAGGAGAGGTTCGACATCCAGCACAGGTTGGTTTGTTTGTTTTTTCCAGCAACCCACCCAAGCATAGATGTGCACCCCTTTCCTCCTCTCCTAGAAGACAAGTTATTAAAAAGACATATTTTTGAAAGCAGCCTTTTCTGCATGTAACATCAGCATCAACAAATAAAGGGGAAGGTAGAAAAGGCAATGGGGGGGGCAGTCCATGGGGAGGGTGGCAAGTGCCTCCCACAGCACAGTTTAAGGAATGATCAATGCACATGTCAAAGGCTGTGATAAGACATGCTGGGCTTATCGAAACTGAAGCTCTGATGACAGAGTTCACGTGTAGCAAGATAAGAGAAGACAGGTTCTTCTCCCCCTTTTTTTCTCCCCAAAGACCCTGCTTTAATTTCCCACTCTGCATGTTACGTTTTCAGTCCCAAAGGAGACCATCTAGCCTCATTCAATCCCTTTTCTAATCTCACTGTAAATGTTTTCAAGAGACTGTGATTAGCAGACGTCGACCTCAATGCTATTTGGAGAAATATTGTGCAATTGCTGTCAGAGATCCAAAATGCAGCTGAAGGTTCTGGAAATACTCTGAGCACCAGAGAAAGAAGTAAGATGGACATTGAGCTGAATGTTGAAAATGCATATACATCTTGGCTCTGCCACAAAATGCTTTATGACCTTGTATAAGTCACATCATCTTCCCAAAAAGGAGTTTACTCTCCTCTAAAACGGAGGGAGATAGACTGTGTTATCAAGAATCTTTCCATCCAGAACAATCCTTCCTTCAGTCCTGCTCTCTGACAACGAGGCTGGGAGGCCACAAAGCTGCAGACCTGAGCCCCCAGTCTTCAGCCCTCTGCTCTATCACTAATGACTGTTAGTCACCTTGGGCGGCCATAACTGAGGACCATACACTGAGTGGCTTAAATAACAGAGACTTATTCTCAAAATTCTGGAGGCTGGGAAGTCTGAGATCAAGGTGCCTGCAGATTTAGTTCATGGTAAGGGCCCACCTCCTGGCTTGCAGACATCTGCCTTCTGGGGGATAGAAACAGGGGAAGCTCTGGTGTCTCTTCCTCTTCTTATAAGGGCACTAACCCCATGGTGGGAGGCTCCACACTCAGGATGTCACCTAAACCTAGTCACCTCCCAAAGGTCTCACCTCCTACTACCATCCCATCAGGGTTAGGACTTCAACATATGAATTTGGGGGGAACACAAACATTCAGTCCATAAGAGATACCGAAGCTCCTTGCACAACAGCCAGAATCTCAGTACAAAAGAAGGAGGTCATTCATGCACCCCTCCTTCCTCCAGTTCAGCAGATGCTGGCACTGCTACTCACCCCTCCTCACCCCCAGCAATGACTGTGCTGGAGTCTTTGATCATCCTCAAACCATGAAGATGCCCCTGGACCCTTATCCTAACTTCACTCTGTTCTATTTTTCCTTGACCCATAACCAATGCCACTTTCTGTCTCCTTTATCCAAGTCTGAGATGAAAATAGGCAATTCAAGAAATAGATTTCTCTCAGTTTCCCTATTCAAGGCTCTTGGCATTTTGCTCCGATTAACTAGAAGTGGCTGTCTGGTATTGAGAAGGATCCTGAGGCCATGTGTGAGCTGCACTGTGATTGATCAGTGACATCTGCCATGGATGCCATGTGGGAGATCGATGGTAGATACACATGCTTGTCATCTCTCACACCTAGAGCCTAAAGCAGTGGCTCTTCAACCCTATTGTGCATCAAAATAACCTAGAGTGCTTATATAAAGCATAGGTTCCAAGACCCCACTCAAGAAATTCTGATGTAGTAAGTGTGGTGGCACCTGTGCATCTCGCTGTGCTTATATAAAGCATAGGTTCCAAGACCCCACTCAAGAAATTCTGATGTAGTAAGTGTGGTGGCACCTGTGCATCTCGCTGTGAAATGCCCTGGGTAACTCTGGTGCGCACCAAAATCTGCATGGCAAAGATTTGGAAAGCAACTCATTCCCTTCCAATCTTAGTGACTTAGTGACCTGGGATTCATAGTCATCCAGGAACCTTTTAACATAGATAACTTAGAAATGTGTGCCTTGCCCACATGCCCCTGGCTTTACAACTTCAGAACGAATAGTGCTGATGTCCAATGTCAGCAATTGCACCTTTCTGTATAAGGATTTTCTCAGGCCACAGGGCCCTGCTCTACTCACATAAGGCAAAACAGAAGTGCCTGTGAACTTTCGTGCTCCAGAAGCAGAAGCAACCAGTGAAACCCCACAAACACACATGAGATGCTCTCCAAGTTCCCCAGTTGCCCACATCACTGCCCTGGTTGATGACACACCCTTTAGTGGCCACCTTCCTTTCCCTGTCTCACATTCCAACTCACCTCCCCAAAACATGCCCAGAGATTATCATCTAAATACACTATCTGCCCTGTAATTCTTGACTTGGCGTCTGTCTGCTTCTGGGGAAACCTGTATTAATACAAAATTAAAATTAGAACCACCATATGATACAGCAGTCCCTCTTCTGAGTATATATCCAAAGAAAATGAAATCGGTGCCTCCAAGAGATATATATATATATACACCCCATGTTCACTGTAGCATTGTTTACAATAACCAAATATAGAAACAACCTAAGGGTTCATCACTGGGGAAATGGATAACAAAACAGTGGTAAACATATATACAACTCAGCCTTTCAAAAGGAAGGAAATTCTATCATTTGCAACAACATGAATGAACCTGGAGGACATTATGCTAAATGCAACAAACCAGAAACAGAAACACCAATAGTGCATAATCTCATTTATATGCGGAGTCTAAAACAGTTGAATCCTTATAAGCAGAGTAACAGTGGTTAACAGGGGCTAGGGGTGGAAATACAGGGTTCATAAACTGGTCCCTGTATTCAGAGGGCAAGGAGAGACAGAAGGAAGAGGAAGGCCACACAGACTGGTAGGTGGCAGGTTTAATAAGCAAGGGAACTCACATACAAAGCTTGCCTTGGGTGCCACAAGATGAGTAGATTTCTACACCCACCCACCAGAATCTCAAAAGTTTATTAAAAAGCCTTAACACAGTTAAGTAATATGCACCATCCAGATGGTCTCAACAACACCTTACTCTTTCAAGGCTATGTCCTTGATATGGCTCTGGCTATGGGAACTTCGGGTGGAACATACACTCTAAGGATAATGGAGGGGTGAGGAGCCTCCAATTACCTGGGTTGAGCTCTTGGACAATGGAGGGTCACATCTTCTCAATGACCTCCGCCAACAGGGAGAAATCAGGAGATGGTGGCCAAAGGGTAGAAAGCTGCAGTTATGTAGGGTGAATAAGTTCTAGAGATCAATTGTGACTACAGTTAATACTGCTGTATTATGTACCGGAAACTTGCTAAGAGTAGTTTTCGGGTGCTCTCATCACACAAACAAGAAATGGGAACTATGGGAGGAGATGGCAATGTTAATCAGCTTGACTGTAGTAATGATTTCATTGTGTATATTAAAATATCATGCTATACATAGTAAATATGTACAATTTTAATTAAATAAATAGAGTTAATTCCAGGCATAAACTGTGAAAAAAAATCATACCCATGTCAACATTATAAGCATAATAGGTCATTTTTCCTTACATTTCTTTCCCTCAAAACACAGAGCTGTATTCTTTCTCCCAACTACACCCCACATTTCATTCATAACACGAATGATTCTGTGTATTTGCAGAGCAGCTTTCACTTTTCAAAGCACTTCTGCATTTAAATGTCCTCTGGTATTTACAGAAGATCTGCCAGGTAGCAGAGGCAGTAGCATTATTCTCTTTCAGTAAATAAGATCAGCCCTTTGAACACAGGCCCAGAGACAAGAGTCAAATTGCACAAGGCCCCACACTGCGTTGGCTTCCAGTCTGCCACTAGCATCCCCACCTTTCCAGGGTGGCATCATCACCCCTTGCCCAAAGGGAAGGGGTGGGCAGGGGCTGTTTCTAGTGGGCAGCACAGCCACTGCACCCGGCCAGAATCGGGCCTTCCTACGAGAACATTCTGAGATGGCAGTCACTGTCTGCCTTCACTCTGGGGCAAGGAGATTACTTTAAAAGAAGGGAAAACTGCTGTTCAGCTACCACCCTTCATGGCAGAAACAAACTAATTGAGCCAGTGTTTGCTGAGCTACAGCCAATGATATTCAATTCTTTATCTCTGAATCATGGAGTCCCGACACTTTCAGAGGCAAATGAAAGTGAATGAGCTTCTTTGACACAGCAATTCAAAGGTCAGGCCAGTGTATTTACAGGTATAAATGTCAGATACAGACTAGCACACCTGAAGAGAAGTCAGCTTATTAAAAAATAAAATAAACAAACAAACCAGAAAAAAAAAGAACAACAACAAAAAAACCTCTTAGTCAATGGTTCTCTGATTCTAGCGTGCATGAGAATTCCCTGGAGGGCTTGTCAAAACCCTGATTAGTGGTTCTTCCCCAGGGCTTCCGATTCAATAGGTCTGTGTGGGGCCTGAGAATGTGCATTTTTAAGAAGTTCCTGGGCGAGACCAAAGAGGCAAGTCTGCCTATGAGGACCACTGCTTTAAGATATGCTTTCCAAATTCAACGTGTCTACAAATAACCAGAGCTCTAGTTAAAGTGCAGAGTCAGCCTCAGGAGGTCCTGGCTGTCTTTCTGACAAGCTCCTGGTGATGCTGACACTGCCAGTCTGTGGACCACAGTGAGTTCTGAGACTCCAAGCCAGTAACTATAAAGGGATGTGCAGCTACCCCCATATATCAGAGTCACCAGCAAGCCTATTTAAAATGCAGATGGGAACCCTGTAATGACAAGAAGGTGAGCTGAGAATGATTGGAACCACACAATGGGGTGAACGGACACATTTGCCACACAGACTCATGGACAGTACAAAGGCTGCCTGGCAGGTCTCACGTTGGTCCCCAGCTCTGTGTCTCCACAGCACCATCTCAGGGCCTTGAAATCAGCTCTGGCTCTCTTGGGTTTGCCCCAAAGGTGGAATTCTCTGAGTGTCTTGAAAACCACAAATTGCAGAAACCCTCTTATAAGGGAGAGAGAGAGAACCAGCAACCCTACTTGGCTTTGGAGTGCCACAGTCTTCATGCTGGACACCCGTGCAGACTTTTAGCCGAGTCAGAGTAGAGTTGGACTATCATCAGCTGGGCATCCCTGAGGATATTGATACAGCCCCTCTCACCTGCAGTAAAAAGAGAAAGACAGAGGGAGGAGAGGAGGGAGGGAGGCAAATGGGGGGAGACAAAAAAAGAGGCAATTGTTCTCTCATTACAAGACGGCACCGGGAATAATGTAGAATTTCAAAACAAATATTGAACAACTTGCAAATTGAATTTTCCTGGGACTTCCTCTTGGCTTTTTGGGGTTTGCTTGCTTTAATTGAAAGCCGTGTGCTGCAATGAGCTCACGTGACATGCCATATTCAGTTATTCCTAACGACTGGAGCCACATGATGCTCTATTTCTCATCAGCTGCAGAACACATTTTATGTTCCAGGAACTACAGTACAATCACTTTCTAACTACCTTATTGCACAGAAATGGTTTTGGCGCTCAGGTACAATGGCACTTCCTGAGTGATTGGGGGGTCATCCCTGGGTCAAAGATGAACAGGGATCACGAAAAGCAGATGCTTCCCTGTGTACCACCTGGGCGAGGGCAGGAAACAAGACTGGGAAAACCAGCTATGGGCAACAGCCCAAGAATGCGGCTGGAGAGCTGGACATGTTGGGGCAGAAAGGAGATATGAAGTCATCCACTTTATTTCCAGAGAAATTCCAACCAGCAGTATTCCTTCTAAGTATCTACCCAAGACAAATGAAAACATATGCCCAAAAAAGACTTTTAGGTGGGCATTCATAGCAGCATTATTCACAACCGCCAAAAACTGGAAGTAACCCTGATGTCCTCAAATGGTAATAGGTAAAGAAAATGTGGTGCACCCATACAATGGAATACAAGTCAACAATAAAGAGGAATGAAACACTGAAATATGTTAAAATATGGATGAATCTCAAAAACATTATGCTAAAAGATGTGAGATGCAAAAGACTACATATTGTATGATTGTACATGAAGTACCAGGAAAGCTAAATCTATGAGACGGAACACAGACTGTGGCTGCTTAGAGCTGGGAAAGGGAACGGCAGTGCTTCCAAAGGGCACAGGGGTCTTTTTGACGCAGTGGAAATGTCCTGAGGTTGGGCTGTGGGAATGGTTGTGCAACTCTGTAAATGCATAAGTCATTAAATTATTTTCTTAAAATAGGTTCATGTTATGATATGTAATTTATATCTTTAAAAGCTGTTTTTAAAACCAGTTACAAGGAACAGAACATGTCTCAGGCACCCCTGACCTTATAGTCAGAAAAATAGAAAAAGCTGAAACATCTAAAATCTAAATAAAAATGTAGAAAAGAATAAGTGGCCATTGATTGTCTGGCAAAGGACCTGACAAGCACATGCCAAGCACTGACAAATGTGACGCCATTTAATTCTTGCTACAAGGCCTCCCTCGCTCACCACTCAAGCTATATGATGTCACTTCGTGCATAGCGGTTCCCGTGTCCCTCCTGGGGAATAGAACCTGACATGCAGGAGCCACTCAGTAAATGCTTGCAGAACAGAGCAGTGTCAGTTCATGATTATGAGGTCAGTCAAATCCTGACTTACTAGTATTCTTCTAGGACCATTCCTCCTTTCTCTCTTGCCCCTTTCCAATATTGCAGCAGGGAAAAGTTAAATACTCACTTCACTACATCTCTTCATTATTCAGGTGTGACCCTAACTAATGAGATATCAAGCTAATATGTGAAGGGGATGGGGGACAGATTCTGAAAAGTATTTTTGCTCTCCTGATAAGAGCAACAATTGCAGTTGGTGCCATCCCTGCCTGCTTCTTCCTGACTTGGATATAAATGTGATGTTAGGAGCACAGCAGCCACTTTGTGGTGGTGAAGTGAGAGAAAATCACAAAAGTTCTGACCTTTCATTGCTGAACCATTAAACCAACACCAGCAGCTACATGTCTCTAGACTTTTTGACATGTGAAAAAAATCTTGTTTAAGTCTCATTTAGAGTTGTCTATTACTTGACGCTGAATGCATTTCTGAGTAATACTATGAGAGAATGTCTTTGTTCTTAACAAAACCCAGCTGGAATATTTTGTGAGTATGCAGATGCCTCTCACTTAGTCTTGATGGTTTGAAAGAGAAACAAAGAGGATCTGAAGGAATAATAATAGAGAAAAATGTAAACAATTGATGAAGCTAGGTAAAGCGTATATGGGAGTTCTTGAAACCATTCTTACAATTTTTTCTGTGGAAATTCAATCTTAAAACTTCCTGGCTGCACATAAGAAAGGCAAATGCTACTCCCAAAGACATTTAAAAATAATGTGTATATAGGTATAGAGAGAGAACACTCAAGTTGTGAATAGTGAGAATATGTGTAGTTCTTTTTCTCTTCTAAAATTTTTCTCCCCAAATATTCTGTAATAAGCCTGCATTAGAGTTGAACTCAGAACAGAACAAATGAAGGGATAAAATGATTCTTTTCATACACACACACACAAAGAAACTGAACTACAGCAGCAGTTTTCTTCCTGGTTATACTTGCAGGTCTCTTGCTTTAGTTTCTCTCTCTTTCTAGCTTGCTCTTCCAAACTGTGCTTAAGTTCTTGGTTGTCTCACTGCAAGACTGAGGCACATGTCTGGGCTGTCCCTCCTCTAGCTCCAGTTCTAAATGTCCACTTAAATTCCTCTGTCGTGGTGCTAAATTCACTGGAAATGTCCCCAAGTAGCAGCCCCAGTGGAAAATGAGTCTAGTTCCGGAAAAGACAAGCCCATTTTTCTCCCTACTAGCAACCTCATGTAACACTATTGTAATTACCAATAACAACAATAGGCAGATACTACAAATTTGCCATAATCAACACTCCTCACCATGAGCATCTTTCATTTTTCTCATGCCCAATGTGGAAGAGGGAAATTTCACTGAAGTATATTCCAGAAACATGCACTAGTCCTTCAACTGGTCACCTTGATAGCAACGCCCTCAGTTTTTTCAGAATAGGAAGTCAGGACACCAAGCGATCCCCAACGGCACCAGAGTATTCTGCCTCTCTCTGCGGCTGGACACGCAGTGTGCTGATCTCAAGCAGGCTTGCTTTAAATGGACAGAGCTTCTCTTTAGGTACCTGGGTGACTCATGATGGGAAAGCTCCTGAAATCTGACACTAATGTTCAAGTCCAGTGGGAACCAGAGTGCAGCAGGAGGTATTCCTAGAAGATAGCTGGGCTTAGAGGATGGGATATAGGGGAAAGGATTAGGCATGTGTGGTAGGCAGCTTCTGACATGGCCCCCAATGGTCTCCTCCCCTTTGCGCATGTCAGACCAGGAGGCTCGCTTCCGACAGATAGAATAACAATTTCCATCTTGTTATTATTCTCTGCGGCTCTTCTCACATGCTTGTTCCAATGGAGGGAGCCATACTGCAAAAGAAGTGAGGATGATCTCTGGCCAACAGCCACCAAGAAACTGACATGCTAGGTCTGACAGCCCATGAGGATGTAAATCCTACCAAAAAACCCCTGAGCAGGCCTGGGAGCAGATAACTGCTGCAGTTGAACTTGAGATGATAAAGCCCAGCCAACACCTTGACTGAAACCTGTGAGAGACCTTGAAGCTCAGGATCCCGCTGAGTCATTCCCAGATTCTTCGCCCACAGAACTGTATCATTTGAAACTGCTAAACTTTGGGATCATTTATTATGTAGCAACTGATAATACAGGGAGAGAGTCCTTAGTAAAAAAAAATACATAAATTTGAGTATTAAAATCCTCTCTGTACTCCACATTAGAAGAGAGTTTTTGTTTTGTTTTGTTTGAGAATTTCTTTTTGTATGTTTGATTTTGTTGCGAAGGTTTTTGTTTTGTTTTGTTTGTGTGTTGTTTGTTGTGCTCAAGCAGCTGCTGATTGAATCTGGACATTTTTGTGTTAATTAGGAATGTTAGTAGGATTCGTTTAACCCTCACAACAACCAGCAGAAGAGGCACCATTCTCTTTCCCCCTTTCACACACAAGGATGGGTTTAGAGAGTTACATTCTTGCCGCTGTCACTTACCTAGTAAGTCACAGAGTCAGGATGCAAACTCAGGGACCATGACTCACAGCCTGTCCTAATCACTTACCCAAGCAAAGCCAAAGTGGAGAAAGGAGGCAGAAAGGCTAGAATAACATAGCAGGACAGGTACATATCCAGAAGGTTGGGGGTAGGGTAACGTGGATGAGGAGAGAACTGACTAGGATCTGGGAGAGAAAGGCTTGGGCAGGTTGGAAGGAATAAAGGAGTGACTGGGGTCACCACCAGGTGAGCTGATGGGAGTGGGCAAGGGGAGAGGAGCCAAAGGAAAGGGGAGGAAGGGAGGGAGAGGGAGGGACAGAGAGAGGGAGGAAAGGAGAGACTGACTGAGTAATGTGGCTGTACATTATGTACATAATCCCTTTCCAGCATTTCCAGGGATGCAGTAAAGATTTAAACTTCTTTTAATGCAAGAGACGGGCAACGCACAAGACAATAAAAGAGATGGGCATTGCATCATCATTACTTTGTCTCTTCTCATTTGATTACTTTCCCCATTTGCAGTTTCTGTGATGCTGTCTCTGTTTCTTTGACCCCCTTCTTTGTTTTATCCGCATCTGAGCTTATTCCTAATTATCTTTCCAATCTCTCTCCTCTGAGTTAATGCCACAGTTGCTGCCCCAGTTCTGACCCTCGCCTTCTCCCTCCTGCGTTAGGCCAGCAGCCTCCTCAAGAAGCTTTCTGCCTCCATCTTCCGCACGACAATCTCTTTTCTTGACTAGTGACTAGGCAATCTGTTTATTATACAAATCTAATGAGGACACCACTCTGCTTACAGCCTCACATACTGTATCAGCTCCACACTTCACGCCATCACAGGAAGCACTGCCGCCACCCTTGCTTGAACTACAGTGATCATTTCCATGTGGAGTAAAAAAGAAGTAAAAGGTAATTCCTCTCCCACCTCCTGACCCCCGGGATCCACCTGCACCCCAGACAGTAAGTCTTATTTATATTTCCAGAGATGTGGCATGAGTACCTAAACATTATGTAGAGAACTCACAACCACTCACCTGTAAAAAAACAAAGTGGCAAATACACTCAATGGACCTTTGGCAAAGGAGCAAAGGCAAACCAGTAGCACAAAGACAGTCACTTCAACACATGGTGCTGGAAAAACTGAACATCCAAAAAAAAAAGGAATCTAGACTCAGATTTCACCTTTCACAAAAATTAACTCAAAGTGGATCATAGATGTAAAGGTAAAGTGAAAAACTATAAAACTCCTAGAAGATAACATAGGAGAAAACCTAGATGATCTTAGGTATAGGGTATTTCTCTTTAGATATAATGCCAAAGACATGATCCATGAAAGAAATAGTGGATAAGCTATACTTCATTAAAATTAAAAACTTCTGCTCTGTGAAAGACAAGAATTAGAAGATAAGCCACAGACTGAAAGAAAATATTTGCATAAGACACATCTGATGGACTGCAATCCAAAATACACAGAGAACTCTTAAAACTCAACAAGAAGAAACAAACAACTGGGTTAGTAAATGGGACAGAGACCTTGACAGTTACTTCACCAAATAAGATATACAGATGGCAAACAAGCACATGAAAAGATGTTCCAGGGAAATGCAAGTGAAAGCAACAGTGATATACAATTACACACCTAGTCAGGTGGCGCCAAATGTTGGTGAGGATGCGAAGCAACAGACACTCTCACTCGTTGCGGGTGGGAATGCAAGATGATACGGCAACTCTGGAAGACAGTCTGGCGGTTTCTTACAAAACTACACATACTCTTACCATATAATCCAACAAGCGCATGCCTTGGTATTTACCCAAGAGTTAAAAATGTATGTCTTCACAAAAACCTGCACAGGGATGTTTATGGATACTTTATTCATAATTGCCAAAATTTAGAAGCAACCAAGGTGTCCTTCAGTAAGTGTATGAATAAATAACCTGTGGTGAATTCAGACAATGGATTATTATTCAGCACTAAAAAGAAATGAGCTATTAAGCAACGAAAAGACGCGGAGGTAACTTGAATGCGTATAACTAAGTGAAAGAAGCCAATCTAAAATGCTACATACTATGTGATTCCAACGATACGACATTCTGAAAAAGGAAATCTATGGAAATGACAAAAGGCCCATGATTGCCATGGGTGGAGTTGGTAGAATGAATAGGTGGAGGACAGAAGACTTTCAGGGGAATGAAAATATTCTGCATGATAGTGTAACTGTGGATACACATCATTAAACATTTGTCCAAACCCATAGAATGTACATCACTGAGAGCGCACCTTAAAGTAAACTAGGGACTTTGGGTGACAATGACGCATCACTGTAGGTTCATCAGTTGTAACAAAGGTACCACTGTGGTGGGTGATGTTGACAGCAGGGGAAGCTGTGCCTGTATTATATGTGGGCAGGGAGTATGTGGGAAGTCTCTGTACCTTCCTCTCAACTTTGCTGTAAATCTAAAACTGCTTAAAAAAAAATAGCCTTTTTAAAAATGCAGCAAACTTTATATTCCCTGATTTCATCTAGCTCAGAGCCCATTCCAACTTGGTAGTGTGAAAAACACTAAATATGCCAGTTTTTATATCTTCATCTCAGGAAATTTAAAACAGTCTTGAGTTGGTTCAGACTCTAAGATAAATATTCAGTCAAGCACAGAGAAGTTCCAACTGTATGCCAGAACTGTTTCTCTCTTCCACAAGATGTCACACGGGTGCAGGAAAAGGTGTGTGACACCTCTGAGTCCTCAGAGGAGAAGAAGACAGCAGCCTCGCATCCACCAGATTACCTCTTGGGACTTTGCTGGTTCCTGGGCTGATCTGTCCCTGCTATCTCCAGAAGGGACAGCAGGCCTCTTTCGAAGTTTGAGGTTTCATTCTCAGACCCACTTCTTGCTCTGGTCACTTGCCTCTTGTTGCAAAGTCTGTTCTCTGAGCCCTGATTGCTCTGATCCCAGGCGGCCCACAGGTACTCTCAGCATCTCCACATCACTTTGGACACAAGTGCAGGGAATTCATCCCCACCTTCCTCCCTCATTGTTTATCTACCAGGCTCAAAGCAGGACTTCTAAAAGCCAGGGATATAAAAATATTCACCCTGCACTGCAGGAAATCAAGAACATGCCCCACAATGCTCTGTAAGACCCCCTGCCCCACCAGACTTATCTTCCTGTTTCGAATATCAGTTCCAGTGTATCCACCACAGAAGAGGCACCTGAGACACACACCTTTCCTCCTCCCAGGACCAGAGAGCCTTCCTCCTGCACCTCTACAGAGCAGGACAGAATGCCCTGCCATGAAACTTTATGGTGTAAGTAGGCCAGGCTTGCCTGTTGGTGCATACAAAAGCCTTTTGGAATTCAGAAAGAAAGAGGAAACAAATACACAAAAACCTTTATCTCTTAATGAAGTTTAACTCAGAAGATTATTTTCTTGGCATTTACTGGGGAAAATACATACATCATCGTTGAGACTCCACATTGAATACAATCTCTTTGTTCCATTCTGTGCAGTCCTCTCCTTCTTTGGGGCAGTAAGCCTCGTGGCTTTGTTTTCATAACTGTGGGGGTTCTATGAAGAAAGAAACTGGCTTTTGAAGAAATACAATCACCAAGGGGTATTTCAAAAACATTACCCCTACCATACTGCACTTGGTTTGTGTAAGTATATTTGTATACAAGTTGTGACATGTTCTACACCAAGCTTCTACAGACTATGACCCACAGGCCAAATCCAGCCTACCTCCTGTTATTTTTTGTATGTATGGCCAGCAAGCCAAGAGTTATGTTTTTTATTTTTAAATAGTTGGAGGAAAAGAAGGCTATTTTGTGACATGTGAAAAAATTTTGAGTTTCGCATTCCACTGTGCATCAACGAAGTGCTGCTGGAACACACGCACAGCGCTTTACGTCTCGTCTATGGCTGCGTTCACAGGACACGCGCAGAGACCATACAGACTGCAGAGCCTAGAATAGTTACCATCTGGCCTTTAAGAAAAAGTCTGCCAACCTCGCTTCTATACTGTTAAGGTTCTTTGTTTGTTTTGTTTTTTTTTTAATCTTAAAATTATCTTGGTGATCACTCCGTACCATATGTTGATCTACTTCACTCTTTTGGAAGGGTTTTTCCCTCAGGGTCTCCTATTACCAACACCACTACAATGGATATTCTTGGAAATCTGACTTGTTTGACACCCCACTACTCTCTCCCTATTATTCCCCCTCTAGGACCATGAGCCCCTTGAGGATGGCAACCCTGTCTATTTATCTTTATGGTCCCAGACTAAAACTAAATAAAAGCATTAATTGATAGATTACAATAATCTGGTTCTAAATGTATAATTAAAATAGACTTGGAACCCTCTACAAAAGTTGAACATGGTTCAAACAAAGAGATTTGAACTTTAGTAAATTCCATGTCCTTTAATGTGGAAATCTATCTTTGGCACCTTTCTTTGTATGCATAAATATTTACTCTGACTCCCTTTTTCTTAGCAATTTGACTTATGTCTAGCAGCCATTTCCCAAGATAGTATATTCCTCTGTGACAAGATTTAATTAAACTTCCAGCAAAATAATTAGCAAGGCTATCTTAAAAGACTGTTTTAAAATACCAGAGTGATACCAAAGAGCAAACAGAGTTAACACTGTCATCGGAGATCAAAGCCGTTCCAAGACGTGACTGAAAATTCAACCTCTGGCAGCCAACTAATGAAGAAGTACACACTGGAACAGTTGTGATATCCTCCCTCTCGGGTCCCATCGACAAATTCATTTGACATGGGAAATTTCCCAGAGGAAGCTTTAAAATGGCAAATTTCCATTAATTACACAGCAAAGAATGTTCTCTTCATAATTTAGTATCCATTAGGAAACTTTTGAGGAAGCTGTATGGCCTCTTTTTATATAGACTATCCTTCTTTACCTGGCGATGCTGACAGGATTAATAAGCAGCTTCTTAACTGATGTGGGAGCTCATTTGGGGTAAGACTCTTCACAAAACTACCTTGACCACGAGGGTGGTGATTTCTATCTTGGCAATGGATCCTGTGGTGATGGCGGCAATGGGGGTGGTGATGGAATGGTGACAATTTCAACAAGCCCAGCTAGCAATTTAGGACCCACTCCTCTCCACCAGAATTCTTGGGAAAAATGGAAAAAGTTCAGAAGATCCAAAATCAGAGGACTCAAGTTTGTAGCTCTGTTCTACCACTGGGTCACTCCATGGTTATGAAGAAGTTCCTTATCTTCTTTAAGCCTGATTGTTCACCTATACAGTGGGTATCCTACTGTCCTCCTGACCTGTTTTGCCCAGCTGTGGGGATAACAGGGCATGTTGTCAACATGTGGTGTGATGACTGTGAGAAGACTGCTTCTACACAGTGAGCCCTGTTCTTACTTGTCACTTTCAGTGTCTCCCATGAAATGTATCTGCCCCCAGGCAGCCCCAACAGATATAAATGTGGAAGAACAAAGATCAGCTTCTGGTTACTTTGCAATTAACATGGGAATATTGGGACACTCATTTCTTTCTTAGAGCCCACAGTTGAATATTGTGCCTTAATTTTTCCCCTATTTTGGGACCATATTTACAAAGCTTTATTTACTTTTTTGGAGATACAGATTGAAGTACTTTCCAAACAGTGGTAACCAATTATTATTGATCTTTCATGTTTCTTAAGTACTCAGAAAATCACGACTATTATTATTCCATACAAGAGGTATTAATACCTGATACTTAAGCATGAATTATGCGTCAAGCATGACACTAAGTACCTTTGAAACCAGTACATTTATCACCATTTTATGAATGGGGAAACTAAGGGCTGTCAGTATATTTCCATGTCTGTAAGTTTTTCTTAATTTTCTCTGCCTCTGACACCCAATATGACTCTCCACTCTCATCTTAATCACCATCGCCATTAACCTAACCATTAGAGATTCACAAATCCCGCTCTTTTGTTCCTCATCTTCCAAATTGCAACGATACACACATCTTAACAAGCATTTAAATAGTTAAATGGACCAGCACGTGCAATGGACCTAGCTTGCTGCCCAAGAGACAGTGACTTTAGTAAATGATGGCTGTAATGTAGCCTGCTGGTTCAATACAGGAGCTCAGGGTTCCAGGGTCTCGATTCAAACCCTGGCTCCTCCACTTAATAAGAAGGGAGATCTTAGCCAACATGCTTTATTTCACCAAGATTCAGCTTCCTCATGGGAATAATAATACCTCCCCTCCTGTGAGGATTAAATGAATCGGACACACATATTGTGCTCGGGGCCTCCATCCGGCACGGTTAACAGTCCACACACGCAACCCCCACTACTACCGTTATTTCCCAACAATGCAAAGATTCTGTTAAGTGAGCTCTTTCCCTTCCCCCCAGATGCAGTGCTCATGCCAGATAAACCAAATTAACCTTAGGAAGCTTATTACCTTTAAATCTTGATTGTAAACGTTTCCCTTCCCCCTCCCCCAGAAGACTCTCTCATCCTCTCAATTACTCTGTTCATACTTCTGCTGATTATTTTTCTTAAATAGAGTTAGATTGTTTTCCCCCAATAAGCTCAGCAGAGAAAATAGAGGTGAAGGGGGGAAAAAATCTGTTTTAGCCATTAACTATGTCTCTTATCCTGCTAGTGATTTCAGTGAGGCCTTTGCCAACCCTCATCACCTCCTACCCTCACTCAGGTTTCCTTTAATTTTGATAGAGACAGTAATAGGTCAGCCTACCATAGCCTGTGACCTTGTGGACAAAACAAGCCCCTACCATGTCACATGCAGTTCAGGGAGCGTCCAAGTGCAATTTAAAAAAAATACTCACATAGGTGCTATGGTCAGCTCTTGGTATTGGTTTCAAAGTGATTTGCATATTCAGAACCATATTCTCCAATGCTTTAGCCCATTGGGGAGTGATTTGCATTCAGGGAGGAAAGGCTAATATTCTAGTCTTAGCAATTATTGAAACACATCCAGTCAGTACACTAATAAATTATCTTAACCCAATTACTAAAAACATTGCAAAACATTACTGTGCATTGAAGATCGTTCTGCCCAGGAATCTTTATTGGCAGGGTAATTAAAAATGTACTAGCTATGGCTGCTATTGAAATACTTTGGGGCTGTTTTGTGCCATTTGAATTAGCTCTATTGGACTCCCAGGAGAGAGAAAGAGCTGCCGTCTCCTTGTTTTACCCATCCTTCCCTTTATGTATCCCCAACTCCTTGCTTTTGGAGCCACTTGTCACTGGAGTCTCCTTCTCTCATTAATGCCACCTGCAAGTTCCTTCCTACCCTAATGCTTAGTACAGAAAGAAATACATAGACAAGCTCAGTCCCCTTTTCTCCATCCTTTCCTTCTCTGTTCAAAGCAGAAGATTTTTGTTAACTGTCATGTATTGGGTGCCAGAAACACTCACATTATCAGAGTAAGTCCTAGAATAAGATTGTAAGGAACAATACTTTCATTCCATGGGTGAGAAAATGTAATGATTGCAAAGATTAAGTGAACTTCCAATGTTCACAGAGCTGATAAGTGACAAAGTCAGGACCAAACTTAGGTCTGGTGGTTCCGTGGCCATTCTTTCATTCTTCGACAAGTATTTATCAACTGCCTATATGTGCCAGGCACTGTGCTAGGTTCTGGAAATAAGATGGTGAACAAGACAAATTCCCAGCCCATGTGGATCATGAATGCATCCCTCAGGTGTATCAGTCAGGGTATATCACTCATGCTGAATAACAAGCAAACCCCAAATCTCAATGGGGTATAACAAACAGTGCTGTCCCATTCATGCTACATGTCCATGGGGGTTGACTGGGACCATAGCAGGTCACATGTCCACATCTAACTTTACTTTTTTCAAAGATTTATTCATTCATTCATTCATTTATTTTAGATAGAGGGGAAAAGGGAGAGAGAGAGGGAAAGAAACATCAACATGTAGTTGCCTCTTGTGTGTCCCCACCCAGGAACCTGGTCCGCAACCCAGGAATGTGCTCTACTGGGAATCGAACCGGCAACCCTTTGGTTCTCAGACCATCACTAAGTTCACTGAGCCACACCAGCCAGGGCCTGTGTAGCTTTAAACTAGATGGGGAAATAAAATTCTACCAGAGGACTGAAAAGTTGAGAATATTTGGTAAACGGCACTAATGACAACCTCAGCTCCTGGCAGAGAGAGAGGAAGGATGACATTTCCATAACAGCAACTAGGAGCTCTGCAGTGAATTTACAACTGAGCTGTAACACTGGCCAAGGCCCCCAGCACTCCACTGACAAATCCAACATTCATCTTCAAACACCGTCTCTATCAGACCACAGGAATCCTAGGCATCAAACCCTGCCATGATCACAGGGACGCATGACAGTCACTCCTTTGTAATTAGGCTCATCGTCTCACCCCCAGTGTGCACCAGGCAGCTAGACTCAGGAGCCAAGATCTAAGGGTGCGAATAAATCATGCTTGGAGCCATAGAAAGGAGGTGGTCTGTGCAGCTCTGCCCATTGGATTAACTTTTTAGAATCCCTAAAAATTTATGAACTTTTTCATCAAACAGCCACAAAGATGGGGCTCTCCCTCGACATCATTAAGGACATCATTTGACATTGGTTCTCCTTTGACTATTGGCTAGGTCCTGGGCTGAACTGCATTATCTAATTTAATCTGCGGCAATGCTGCAAGTAACATATTAATGGCTCCATTTTACAAATGGATACAGGAACAAAAATATTAAATAAACAGCTCACAAATGTTATAACAAAGCTTTGAACCCACATCTCTCTGACACCTGAGCACACAGCTGCCTGGGGCAGCCAGAGCCTCAGTCAGAAGCACCATAGCAGAGAAAAATCTGTGGGGCCTGGTGCTGTGGCTAACCAAGACTAGAGATAAGCAAAATGGCCCAGAGTCCAAGTCAGAAGTTTCTGAAAACCCAAACCCACCAGCATTTAATGTGAATGAAAAACTGATTTTTAAACATCTACAAAGTGCCAGAACACCAAACAAGTCCAGATTATGCACTTCCACAGTGCAGATAACCTAGGCTCAAGGCATCAACTCATTTAATCTTCCCAACATCACTGTAGTCAGTATTTAGTGGATAAGAAACCTCAAAGAGGATGAGTAACTTGTGCAAGGCCACACAGCTTACAGGAGGCAGAGTTCACGCTATGCTATGCTACCTGACTTTGTATTTTCTACTCCACCATGGTGCCTGTTGAGGGGTCCCAGGGAAAGGCCAGGGATTCAAACACACACACACACACACACACACACACACACACACACACACAGAGTCTCAGAAATAGTACAGCATTGTATGATTGTCTCAGAAATAGTACAGCATTGCTTGGGAGTGGGTTTCAGTCTGTCCCCCAAATTGAATTGTGTCTCACTCCAAACCAAGCCCATTAACTTGCCTGGGGATAGCAATTCCTCCATCTCTGCCAACAGTAGCAATAATATAGTAGGAAGAAGCAGGAATAGGAGAAGGAAAAGGGGAGGAAAGGAAGTGAGAGGGAGAAGACAAAGAAAGACCATGTCACTCCCTCCACCACCACTTAGAATTTTGCAAGTGCCAGACATGTTCTGAGTACTGCAATTGCACCACCTCATTAAATCTTCACAGAAAGCCCCAAAATATCTTCTCATTTTACACGCAAAGAGACAGGGGCACAGAAGGGTCAGGTACCCTTCCCAATGTAATCCAGCTAGTGGGTGGAAGAGACAAGATTTAAACACACATCTACATGCTAGTCCGTTCTCTTAATCAGCCACTGCATCTGCCTCTGAGGAAAAGCAGAAAGAACTTTACATGGATAGGGCTTGAGGAGTGAGGGATATAATTCAGCTTCCTTTGTGGGTGAGGGGCAGAGAACAGGCTGGGTTTCTTTCCGAAGGGGACTCTTTTTTAAGGGTCTTCCTGTAGCCCCTCCATCCTCCTCTTGGTACCCCACACGGATGTCCTTGCTGGTTGGTGCATCCCTCCGCAGCTGCTGTGAGAGTTGGTTGACAGCAACTCACAGCTGCCGGTCCCTCTCTCCCAAGAATTGCTTGGACAGACGGAGATGGGACCAACTCCGTGCTGCAATTCAAACTCCAGAGCTCCCCAGGGATCAGTGTGAAGTTGGTCTCCCCCCTTACTCAATCCCTTTGCATCCCCATCTTGCTTCCTTCACTCTCCTTTCCCCTGAGAGTTCCCTCTAAGAAATCACTTGCTCGAGAATCCACCTCAGGCTCTTCATCTGGAGAACCAGACTTGAGACACCGCACTTCTCCTGCTCCCCATTTCTGCTCTGCTCACACTGGATTCCAAGACATGAGCTTCTGCTTCTCAGACTCAGAGGTGGCAGAGACAGGAGAGGTAAGTGAGGGACTCGGAATCGGGGGTTGCAGGGAGGCACGAGGCCAGGCAGCTGAGCAAGGGCAGCCAACTCGACCGTGCTGGCAGCGCCCGCCGCCCCCATGCAAGCCTGCCCCCGGCCTCTGGGTGATTAAGAACAGATGGCCCAGCACCTCCATCAAGCCCCATTAACTCCTTAATGCTGCTCCTCTGGAAGCTGAACTGGCAGCCAGAAAAGCCAGCTTTGGAGGTCATCTGATTAAATGATGCCCAGCACAGAAGGTGCCCCATCTCTCTTCTCAGGCTGGCAGCTGCCCCCGCTGCTTCATCAGAGCTTCCATCGGTGACCAGATGGGCTGGGAAAGGGGCCTGGATATGCTTGATGGAGGAAATGTGTTAAGTGCGAGGAGTACTGACTGAGGAGTCAGGAGGTGGTTCTTGCCCTGTGGTCCTGGACAAATCACTTAGTGTGGGTCTTGGTGTCATCATCTGCCAAATGGCAAGAGTTATAATAACAATGATATCAAAAGCAATAGTACTAATCTTAATATTGTTTTAATGGCAATTGTTATTCCTTTAGTTATGATAATTATTCTAGTGGTCATAAAAATACTGTGTCAGACACCTTACATGTAATCTCTTCTTTAATCTTTATAACTGAACTCTGGGATGGTACCTCTTATGATCTCCATTTACAGGTGGGAAAACAAAGGCTCAGAAAGACTCAGTAACTTGTCAAGTTCACAGGCCTGGCAGGAATCAAAGGCAGGATTTGATCTCTGGTCTGACTGACTCCAGGAGCCCTGCTTTTCATTCACCAGCCTGCTGTAGTGGCCCCTGCCACTTACTTTGCAGGCTATTCAAATCTCAGAGAAAAAGAAGAAACCACAAGAGCATTCATTCCCTGGTCCTTGGCACTCAAAAGAACCTTTGTTTTTCCTTCCACCAAAATAATAATAATAATTATAATAATAAGACTCCATTCTTTATTCTGTACATTCTTCAGCCAGATTACCTTCTCAGACCTAAAACCCTAAGGCTGGTACCAAAAATTCCAGATGCTTTGTAATGCTTCTAGCCACCTTGAACCAGAGAAAGGTAAGACATGTACATCTCCATGTTTTGGATAAAGTTGATTAAGGAGGAGGCTCTGAGAAGGTGGATGTGTCCTTGGTCAATAAAAGAATCCAGAAAACTTGAATCTAGTATTTCATTTGAGAATGATGGGCAAATCAGAGGGGCTACCGATGAACAGAACAGGGCGAGAGATGTGGGATTCAGGGAGAGTCACGGGGCTGACCACGAGGGTACAGGAGACCAACTTTCTGCACAAACCACGTTGGAGTTGGCTGACTGAGATGGAGTTTGCTGACTGACTTTGCACTGCCAGGAGAGACTGCAAAGAAAGAGTTAATTCTAGTATCTGGTTTTGAAACTTAAAAATGCTTTGGCAGAAAATAATTTATTTCTTGATCTGGGTGATTGTTACATGAATATATTCAGTTGGTGAAAATCCATTGAGCTGCTCACTTATGTAAATGTGCTTTTCCAAATGTATATTCTACTTCAATAAGAGCTTTTTAATGAAGGAAAAATACCCCTAATGAAAAACAGAAAGTGCTTTGGAAAGCCCAAACTGCTACCCAGGTTTACTGTTTCAATGTTCTTATCATGTTGTAAACAAGTTCCTCTCACCCAAAAAGTCTGTTGCTCATCTTAAAACAAATGGGCACTCAGCTCGCTGGATATCTGCTTACGTTAGTCTCCACATTTATGCGGGAATGGTCCCCAACCCACCTCCAGAAGTGTTCATAAGCATCTTCTAGACAAAACTTTATTTCTCTCTGTGTGCATCTCCTATCACACCCACTCCTTGAAGCTGGAGACCAGGACACCAGCCTGGTGGAGTCCCTCACCCTGGCAAACATGAGCTTCGTTGCCACAAATGCTGGATGCTGAGAGCATTTGTCGGCACCCCCAACGTTGGTGGACCCCATCTTTAGCCTTCTTCAACACCCCCATCCCATGTATCATCTCTGCTCTCTCTGGCTTTGTCTTGCTGTGTACTTTGACTTCTACATTTTGTCTTCTAATTCCACTTGGGTCTCCTCATTCTTTTTTTCACTGCTCCCTGCTTCCCCCATTTCACCCCACTTTCCCCCCAAGTCATCCACACTCACCATCACCATCCACCCAGTTGTTCAAGCCAAAATCTCAGAACCACGCTCAATTCCTCCCTTTCCCTTACCCCTCAGCTCTTGACTCCTTCCGCTTCTCTCTACCTCCACTGACACCACTCCACACCAGGCCACCTGCCGGGCTGCAACAGCTCTCACTTACCCTCTTTCCAAACCACCTCACACGCAACAGCCAGAGTGAGCTCTCAAAATGCAACCAGATTACGACAATTCCCTGAACCTCTACTCAGAGCAAAATCCAAACATAGCGCTGTGCTTACAAGGCCCAGTCAAGTCAATATCTGCTTGCTCATCTCAAGAGGAGCCTCTCACTCAGCCCCAGTCACAGGGGCCAATTTCTATTTCTTAGTCATCCTAAGCTCATCCCTGACACAAACCTTTCACACATGCTATTCCCACTGCCTGGAACAGTTTTCTGTGGCTTTTCCCACAGCTGGTGCCTTTCTATCCTCAAGTCTCAAAGAACAGTTATCTCCTTAGAAAGGCCTTCCTTGACCACCTATCTAAATTGTCCCCTGACTATACTATATCATACCGTCCTGTTCCATCTCATTTATAGCACTTAATCAGAATTTGTCATCACCCTTATTTGCTTACTGTCTTCTGCCCAAACAGGAAGGATCATGTACCAGGGACCCTGTCTATCTCGTTCTGTCATGAGCCCCCTGTGCTTGGCACATGGTCAGAACTTGATGAATGAAAACACCTGGCACTCTCCAGTAACACAGTAACAACAGTGTTACTCTCAGTGTTGCCTACAAGAGAAGTGCCTGCCTCTGGCCCACTCCAGTTAATGAAGTGGTAAACGGGACACGAAACAGTGGTTCCAGATCCTTCCTGAGATGCTTCTGCTTCCTGAACCTCACCCCTTGTGCTCATAATTCTAAAACCAATGAAAAAGCAAGGTCCTTCTTGACTCAGGCTTGTATCCTTCCTCTCCAAGTATCAGGGTTATTTGGGCTGACCCACTCTCCCCAATCCACTAGAAACCAAGAGGCAGACAAAGGAAATAATAGATCAGAGAGTCTGGACTCTGGGATTGAAAGGGCTCAAGGCCACATTCTGGCCCCATCATATTTATTAGCTATTGTATCAGCTATTGCACTAATAAGAATCCTCCTAAGTCTCCGTTTCCCCTTATGTAAAATAATGATGTCTGTCTGCCTCAAGACAGCCTGTGACATTATGGAATTGTTCAGGGGGGTAAACAATCACTACCAGTGTGGCATGAGGTCTGTCTAGAAAGTGCTTAGTGTAGTAGATGACACAAAGCCCTCAATGAATGTTATCTATAATTAACGGTAATGTCTCCAGGAAGCCTGCAGATCTCAGTTTACGTTTTCCTTCCTCTGGGAAGACTACCCTACCCCACCTCCCTCTCAGTCTGACTTAAATTCTCCTTCCACACGCAGCTGTCAAACCCTGAACTCAATGTGTTCAGTGGATCTGTGACTCATTCAGAGGAGAAGCCAAATTCCTATACTATAACCAAGCCCCACCACCTCTCTGTCCCAGCTCACACCACTCTCCCCATCATTCAACTCTGCTATTCCCCAAACTTTCCCAACACTCTCCAAACTCACCCACTGTTCCCTCTTCTAAGAACTCACTTCCCCCCAACTATTTGTACATCTGCCCCCCTCATCTCCTCAGGAACCTGATCAAAAAGCTCTTCCATGAGGTTTTCCTTGGCTACTGCAGTAGATTGACTAATGGCCACTTAAAGATGCCCATGTCCTAATCCCTGGGACCTGTGAACATGTTGCCTTCTGTGACAAAAGTAACTTTGTAGATGTGATATGAGGAGATTGTCCTGGATTATCCAGATGGACCCCATGTAATCACAAAGGCACTTATAAGAGGAAGGCAAGAAGGTCAGTATCAGAGAGAAAGACTTAAAAATGCTAAGATGCTGGAGGATGGGGCCATGAGCCAAGGAACGCACTGGCCTTTAGAAGCTAGAAAATGCAAGAAAACTGATTTCCCCAGAGCCTTGACAAATGATGCAGGCCTGCTGAACCATTTCAAACTTTTGCCCTCCAGAATTACAATGTAGTACATTGGTGTTATTTTAAGCCACTAAATTAATGGTAATTTATTACAGCAACACTATAGAACTAATGCAGCCATGTAGTCTAAAATTAAAAAAATAATAATAAAATTTAAAAAATTAAAAAAATAAAATTATATTCACCAAGTGTGCACATGTGCATATATTTACACGAACACATAAACATATATGTGTGTGCATACAAAGTCCACACACTCCTTATCACCTTCCTCGATTTAGTTTTTACCATACCACTCACCATCTGTCAACCAAAATATATAAGAAAAGTATGGCACATATCTCCTACACATGCACATACACTTTTATCAGAGAAATAAAAGTTCTGTGGAATAAAAGTCTCATTCATATGAAGACAGTGAGTTCTATAAATTTTGGTCAATGCTTATCTATAGCCACTGCACCTAGAAAGAAACCTGGAATTACTGACTGGGTAGACACTGGATAAATTTGTTAATTGCATGCTTTCTTCATCTTAGTACTTATATATTCTGTTCTTATTATTTATATAAAATCTATTTCACCTGCTAATGTTCAGCCCATGAGGGCAGGCACCTGCATCTCTTAGTCACTGCTGCTTGGTCCCATCACTAGCACAGAACTTTGCCCCCGACCCATGAGATCCCCACAAACATACTGAATGATCGGGCCAATGCTACCACATTCTATACATCTGAGCCACACAGTTGCCAGAATTCCAGTTCACATTTTATTTGATTGCAAATATGTCTAATTCCCAGTTCAGTGAAGCCAGAAGAAAAAAGAAAGCCACTTGAGTCTGTAATTTACAAAGCAAATCTGCCGGGCCGAAATACTCATCTTCAGAAGACAGTGGGATTCAATCATTTTTTAGAAAGGGAAAAGAGAGAAACCCACCCCATTCCTCATACTTTCCAGCTGTATTGTTTGCAAACCTTTTAAAAGCAGTTTGAGGCCAAGGCTAATCATTTTGCTTCAAAGGGCTCATTTCCTGGGGCTGGTGGTACTTTTGTCACTGAGGAAGGAACACAGCAGGCAGGAAAACTGAGCTTGTGCTCCCTGGGGAAAGGATGTATGAAAATCCAGTCAATTCCACTTGGCTTGCTAATTAGAATTCCAGGAGTACAGGAGCAGTGCGTCCCTTTGAATCCTTGGAGCAATCAGATGAACAGGACTCTCTCTCTAAGAGGGAATGTGCAAGGACATGTCTAAATTACATTACTTTTATTTTAAGTACCGTACTTTGTCATGTATAATGCACAGATTTTTGCACAAATTTTTCAAAATATATTTTATTGATTGTTATTACAGTTGTCCCATTTCCTCCCTTCATTCCCCTCCACCCTGCACACCCCCTCCCACCTACATTCCCCCCTTTACTTCATGTCCATGTGTCATAAGTTCTTTAGCTTCTACTTTTCCCACACTATTCTTGCTCTCTCCCTGTCTATTTTCTACCCACCATCTATGCTACTTATTCTCTGTACCTTTTCCCACTCTCTCCTCCTCCCACGCCCCTGTTGCTAACCCTCCATGTGATCTTCATTTCTGTGGTTCTGTTCCTGTTCTAGCTGTTTGCTTAGTTTGCTTTTGTTTTAGGTGTGGTTGTTAATAGCTGTGAGTTTGCTGTCTTTTTACTGTCCTATTTTTTATCTTCTTTTTCTTAGATAAGCCCCTTTAACATTTCATATAATAAGGGCTTGGTGATGATGAACTCCTTGAACTTGACCTTATCTGAGAAACACTTTATCTTCCCTTCCATTCTAAATGACAGCTTTGCTGGATAGAGCAATCTTGGATGTAGGTCCTTGCCTTTCAAGACTTCAAATACTTCTTTCCAGCCCCTTCTTGCCTGTAAGGTCTCTTTTGAGAAATCAGCTGACAGTCTGATGGGAACTCCTTTGTAGGTGACTGTCCCCTTATCCCTTGCTGCTTCTAGAATTCTCTTCTTCATTTTAATCTTGGCTAATGTAATTACAATGTGCCTTGGCATGTTCCTCCTTGGATCCAACTTCTTTGGGACTCTCTCAGCTTCCTGGACTTCCTGGAAGTCTATTTCCTTTGCCAGATTGGGGAAGTTCTCCCTTATAATTTGTTCAAATAAGTTTTCCACTTGTTGCTCTTCTTCTTCCCCTTCTGGTACCTCTATAATTTGGGTGTCAGAACATTTAAAGATGTCCTGGATGTTCCTAAGCCTCTCTTCATTTTTTTGAATTCTTGTTTCTTCCTTGTTTTCTGTTTGGTTGTTTCTTTCTTCCTTTTGGTCCACTCCATTGATTTGAGTCCCAGTTTTCTTCCTATCACTATTGGTTCCCTGTGTATTTTCCTTCATTCCACTTAGCATAGCCTTCATTTTTTCATCTAATTTGTGACCAAATTCAACCAATTCTGTGAGCATCCTTATCACCAGTGCTTTGAACTGTGCATCTGATAGGTTGGCTATCTTTTCGTTGCTTAGTTGTATTTTTTCTGGAGCTTTGATCTGTTCTTCCATTTTGGCCTTTTTTTTTTGGTCTGATTGCACCTGTTACATAGTGAGGGGCAGAGCCTTAGGTGTTCACCAGGGCGGGGCCGCCCAGTTGCTGGGTTGTGAGGCTGTATATGGGGGCGGGATCCGAGAGGGAACAATGGTGCTCTCTGCTGGATTTCAGTCACTTCTACTGATTCCCCCAAGCAAACTGGGCCCTTCTGGTGCTGATTCCCATGTGGGTGGGCCTGTGCACATTCTAGGACCCTGTGGGTCTCTCCAATGAACTCTCCTGTTAGGCTAGGAGTCTCTCCTGCAACTCAACCCCCACAGATGTTTTCAATTGGTGTTTTGAGGCTTTATTTCCCCGTGCTGGGACCCTGGGCTTCGAGGTTTATCCTTTTCCCCAGTTTCACCTGGTTTATCTGTGTGCGAATATGGAACTGCCCAACCCGCCAGCTGCCTTACATGCCGACCCCTCCTTCACAATCATGGCCTTGCTGTGTCTACCTGCTGCCACCTGTATGCCCAGGGTTTGTCAGCTGCTGCCTTGTGTGCCTGGTGCCACTGCTTTTTTTTGCCATTACCCCTCTCCATCCTGGGCGCACCTAACTCCACCCCTCCTACCCGTCTGGATGAATGTGTCTATTTTAACTCCTTGGTTGTCGGACTGCCATACAGTTCAATTTTCTGTCAGCTCGGATTGTTATTTTGTTTCTAAATTATTGTTGTCCTTATTTTGGTTGTGTGAGGAGACACAGTGTGTCTACCTATGCCTCCGCCTTGGCCAGAAGTCTTTTGCCCAAATTTTTGAGGGAAAAATAAGAATGTGAATTATACATGGGTGGTACCCATACATAAATTTCTTGTACCTCATATCTGTTCTTATGTTTTGTAAGTATGTTACATAAAATTTCTTGTACCATAAAATGTTAAAAAATAAATGCCAAAATTCATTTATAATACAAAAATCCCCAGGTATCTAAATACAGATAGATAAATAAAAAATTGAATTAAAAAAATTAAAATGAAAGATTTTTTTTCCCTGATAGTTGGGGCCAAAAATGTGGGTGCATATTATACGTGATAAAATATGTAAGCACATAGAATGAATTGGCGACTAGTACTTGAATTAGGTGGGTTTGAGGGAAACGGTATGTATTAGTTGCCTTTACTTTTTTATTTCCTGTCATTAGTTAGATTTATGTCATCATGCCACATTGTAAAGGACACTTCCTTCTCAATTTCTAGACCCATCTGTGGGCCCCTACAGGTTAGGGATCATGTGTCATTTTTCTTTGCATTCCTGCTAGACATTATAGTACCTGACACATACTAGACACTGTGTTGAATAATTAAATAGATGACTAGATGCCTGAACGAATGGATGGATGGATGAATGTTTTAAAACAGGAAGGAGTGCACCTGCACCAAATGCCTGTGTCCCTATTTGCCTGATAAAAATCAGTGGCTTCCCAGGAACACTCCCCCACCCCCCTGCCACCAGAGATTCTAATTTAGTTCAACTCCAATGGAACTTGGGAATGTTCTTGAACATTTAGTCCAAGCAGCTCTGCTCATCAGGCAAGCTTGAGCAACACGTGCTGCAACCATCTGTTCGATGCACCCTTACCTGAGACGTCCTTGTGTTTCCCATCACAGTGTGACCTTCTGATGAAGCTTCTCACATTCAAAATGGAAAGCAGGCCCTTTCTACTTACAAGCCACTGTATATTCCCTCCCCACTGCCACTCAGTCATTCCAAATGCAGCCACATATTTCCATTCTCACCCTCCTTCCCAGAGCATTCGAAGATTTCTAACATAAGACAGAGACAGCAGAACCCACAGGGTCTGCACTCAGCCTGACATCCATGCAGCAACAGGACCTGATCCCCTGGAAAACTTTGCATCTAAAAGCAGGGTCTCCGGGCTCAGATTCCTGGGCACGCAGTGGCCTTCATGCAGTTCAGTGAACATACCAACTTGGGAAATGGAGGGGGGGGGGGGGTCAAAGTATGTGTTCACTTTATCTCCTTTGAAAAATGAGGCCTAGGCAGTGGCCTTCAACTTGTGCTGTAGAGAGCCTTTAGGGACCAACCAGCCTCCAGGACTCCCCACCTTCTTCCCACTGGGGCACCAACCTGTATTTCTAGGTTCCATAGTGGACCCCCGCCCTGCAACATTTGATTCAAACAAAGTGGTGCCATGGATCAAAAAGGTTTGAAAACTACTAGTCTAAAGTATCATTTTTGAGCCAATGGGTTATATGGACATTTCTTCTCTTACGCTACCATTACAACAGAAAGGAATTGCATTTTAGGCATTGAAAAGCCAGACCCGAGGACTGTAGTTCCCACTCATACTGAGTGACTGACCAAACCATTCCCAATGCCTGGACATCACTTCCCCACTCTCCTAACCCCATTCTTTGAACCTTTCAGATAAATCACTTGTACCCAAATCCTTGTCTCAGTGTCTGCTTTTGAGGAAACTCAAACTAAGACAATACTATTATCATTAACCCCATTTTCAGATCATAGAAGTGAGGTGTGGGGAGGTTAAGTAACCTGCCCAAGGTCAGACAGCTGGGGAACAGTAGAGTCAGGATTCAAACCCAGGCAGGCTGGCTCTTAACAATAATTATACACGACGGTAATATTTTCTCTCTCTCTGAACTGGAGAAATAGAGTAAGAACAGTAGCCTTATAGTGCTGATGATAAACCTTCTACACCAAAGCACCATGTACCCAGTGGCCGGGTATTCAAATGGTTTCATGCGTCACTACAAAGACCAACTCCATTCTCAAATGAAAGTGTCATCGGTTCCCCAGCACAGCCAGCTGTGATCCTACTGAAAGATGTGATTACAGAAGCCATGCAAATGGTGTTATCACGTAGCAAGGATTTCTGGTGTGCGTGTAAACCTAAAACTGTAATTGCCTAAAAGAACCCATCCCCCACACATCAAGTCCCTCTGCACTGACAATTACATCCGGTGTTGCATGGAATTTAATGCCTAAATAATGAAGTCAAAGAACAATGCTGGAGACAGAGCATGCGAATATACTTGATTGATTCATTTCTCACTCCCATTTAATAACCCACTTAGTCGGTGACGGTTAAGTGCAGCAGACTTAGAAAGAACATAACACACCAGAGAGAAAACATTTCACAGATTAATAACTGGATGTGGGTACAAGCTGGCGCTCCCCTAATAGCAGCACAAAAATAGGTTATCGTCAAAAATCTGGATTTAATGTGACAAAAATGGGGATTCGTGCTTTTCTTTTATATGGTTCCATACTTATCACCACAGGCTAATGAAACATAAATTAGAAATCGGGACCTAATAAATGCAATTCTTAGGGGGAGTATTTTTTTAATTTAATACCTTCCAAGATCGTGATCTTTGTTCAAGATCTTTAATGTGCAAATTACAATGTGTGAATATTAGGCATATTTGATTATGATTGAACTCTCCAAAAGGCTAATTTATGAACCCTGCAGCCTAACACGTGTGCCCCATTTGAAGGAGGATATGGCTACATTCGTCTACACCAATTTCTCCAGTATAGAGATAAAGACCCTTAAGCTGTCTGTATGAATAAAGTCATGCCCAAATATATCTGGCTGGTCTGTTTGATTTGTACAGGGACATACAATTAAATGATATTGACTCAGTGTTTCAAGCAGTTTCGGCAGGAATTTTGCTCTGGGGAACATCACCTTAAGTTTCTTTCTTGCTGCTCCAGTGAAGGAAAGAAGTGGTTAGCTCAAGGAAGGGTGCTCTCCCAGGCTGGACAGTGATAAAATGGGCTTCCTCTCCAAACACAATTATTTTTCTGAAATAATTTCATGATGCCTGTGGGGAAATAGTTGCCTCCAATGAACTTGGTCTTAATGGGAGTTTAACAACATCCTCATCCCCTTAATTCATTATGAGATTTGCTATCTTTTTCCCTATTTATCATACAATGGCCAAGCCATTGGGCATGATGAGAACTGCTTCATGACTTTCCAGGTGCCCAGCTAGTGTGGAAGGACATATCACCGAAGTTGTAGGAAACAAGTGGAAGAAAATCAAAGGTGTTTCCCATGGGCAATGAATCATCTCAGCCTGGAGAGGATCCGTTTATTCTGAAGGTTATTGACTTTTGCCACAGTATGATTTATGTACTTATTATATTGGCAAAGGGACTATATGATACTGAGTGGGTATAACCGAAATGTAAAATCAGAACTCAGATGTTAGGACAAGACTGGATAAAATATAACGTGGAGACTTACATTTCAACACCCTACCTATTTATTCCAGGGAAACCATTTGGTGCCGAGCCCCCTGGCAGTCAAGATATAAAGGGAAACTTGCCCCTTAAATGGCTTCCCCAGGAAAGCAGACATTTTCAAGACCCTGAGTAAGCACTGCCATGATCCCATAAAATGCCACTGGGAGATTTAGCAACCTCTTCCCACGCCTCCCCTGCACACTCTTCATGGGCAGGCTCCTCTTGTTGGGCACACAGTGTCTGTATCCACGTTTGCAATAAATCCACCCCGGTCCTGCAGAAGCAGCCCTGTGGGTGGGTACAGGCAAGGTGACTGTGCCTTTGTGCAGGGAAGGAGGCATCTCTCCCTCCAGGAGGACCTGGCCAAGAAAAATAGCTCAGCAGGAAACTGCTATCTTGATATCAGCTACCACCACTCTTTAGCTGGGCTGTGCACACAGACCTGGATTTAATTCTAAAACTTTTTAACGCAGGGCTTCAAATGGGGCCAGGGAGAGACAGGATGAACAAAATCCCCAACAATGGGAACAATACTGGGTTCCCTGAAGCAACGTTTCAGCCTTTGGTGAAAGCCAAGAACAGTGTCTAAGGGAAATTTAAGGAAAAACAATCCTACATGGCCAAGATAATATGGTTTTAAAACTCCCGGTAGTCTACTTCCAAACTACCTCATAGAGTAGATGGACTGAGTGTGCTTCAGCCAGTCCTCTAAAGCCCCACTTCCCTAACAAGCTCAGGATGCTTCAGGACAGGTCGGAGAACTGTAAGCCATTCGTTCGGCTAAGTCACGGTGCTAGAGGAGCCATTCTAAAGGGACATCCAGGCCAGGGGTCATCCTGCCAGGACACGTGGGAGTGCTCCACCACAGGGTGAGAATGGCAGACTGGAGGGACAGCTGAGCGACTGCGACAATTTCTACCTCCTTTTATTTCAATAAATTAGCCACCTTTTCCTTCTTTAAATTCCCACTTTCGAGGTACTTGGTTTAATAAGCCATTATTCAGGTGGGCTTAAGAGCACAGAAACAGGCTATAAATTATGAAAGCAGCCCAGAAATCATTTGGTTGCAGGGATTCAAGGATAACCTGAGGGCTAGATGCTTAAAGAGGAATGCCAGAGTTAAGTCCCTTTGGCACTGAAGAAAGAAGAAAAAGAAGGGAACAGAGAGGACCAACTGAAGTTCTGAGACTTCCTGATTTGCAGGAATCCTCTGTGGTCCCCTGACATTGAAGAGCCAACCAAAGACACCAAATTGGCATATTGGGCTATTATATTTTCCACAAACATGATGCCACACAGTAGGAGGGCTCCGTGTTCCTCAGAAGAGACCCTCCTTCTGGAAAACTCGGGAGCAACGCCCTCAATCATGAGGGAAGGAATCTACTGTTCATGTAATTGATGCTGGCCATCCAGGAAGCAGGAAGCAAATTTTGACTACTCTGATTGGCCACAGCCTGTAAGATGCTAACCAATACCCATTTGGTAGGGTTTAACCCTTTCATTCCTGTCTTCACTGTCAATCTGGGACCAAGAATAGCTTCCGCCTCAGACTCTGAACTCATGAAGCTGGCAGGAAAGGTTTCACCAAGGTGGTGCTTGAGCCAAAAAAAAAAAAAAAAAAAAAAGGCCAGCTAGTACTGTAATGAAACTCCCCTGGTCATACTGAGTTTTGTTTGTGACCTCTCATATTATGGTCAACATCTGGAATGAACACTAATAATTGCAGCAATGCCTGGAGGGGTTTTCACTATTTACATATAAATAGTTCTGACCAAAGCTGGCCACCAACAATGGTTAATTTAATTTACTATCCCCTGGCAAAAGAATAGTCATTGGTTTTCCAGCACTTTTAACCTTGGTAGACCCTTGGGAAATAAAAATTAGATTGAGAGAAAATTACCAGTGGTGGAGAGCAGTATAAAAGTGACAGTAACATATATAAACCTCCGGCAGGAGTGGAATAAACTGGCATATTATTGTTCGCTGGCTCCCAAAGTTCAATATTTCTTGTGTGATTTACACCTGTGCCATTGTCTTACCCCCTGGAGTAATTCTGGCCACTGCGGGCTGTCTCTCCCAAGATTCATATCCTTGTTACTGTCAGAGAAGGGACAGATTACTGGGCTAAGCAGGGAGATATGTTTGGACAATGAGCCATGAGAAACAGAACTCAACAAATAAGAATCTAAAGAGATGCCTGGAGTGAAGGAGCAGTGTCTGTGGGAGCTCGGTCTGTGGTTCCAGTGTTCTCTGTGGAGTTCTGTGACGAAGCGCTGTGTGGGGGCTCAGCTGTGGTTGAGGTCCCAGCCAGTGCTGCCCTCTCAGCCTCATCGCTCACCTCTGTATGCTTTCTCTGTATGAAACCTCCTACATCTTCACACTCATACACACACACACCTGTAACACAACTGTTTTTCTTCAAACCTTTGCTTATGTGGTAAACTCCACCTTTACTGCCGTTTCTCTCCTTCCCTGTCTTGCATGTCTAGTTTCTAACTGCACTTCAAAACTTAGCCAAGTTGCCCTGGCTGGTGTGGCTCAATGATGAGCCAAACATTCACCAGTTTGGTTCCCAATCAGGGCACATGCCTGGGTTGTGGGCCAGGTACCCAGTAGGGGGTGTGCGAGAGACAGCCACATATCGATGTTTCTCTCCTTCCCTTCCCCTCTGTCTAAAAATAAATAAATAAAATCTTAAAAAAAAAACCAAAACCGTAACCAAGCATCACCTCCTGTAGGAAGCTTTCCCTGATTACCTCCAGGCCAGGGGAGTGCCTTCTTTAGTATCAGGCTCCTGCACTTGCCACTTACATTATTGGCACCCATCTATTCATTTATCTTTCTACCCCACCTCCAGAACAACTAATCAGTCTATTCTGACCTCAAAAGAACAGAAAATTTAAGTCCAATTTACTGAGTATAGACAGACTTAAGTACTAAAAGTGTCTGGAATCCACCAACATGTTTACATATAATGAGCTGGAGCAAGATTTCATCCACTTACCCAATGACATGATAACTTCTCATGGAGAGAGCACTGTATGTGTTTAGGACATACTTTGATTGACAGTTTGGAGTAGAGCATGAGACCCCAAACTTTATGCACAACTCCTAACAGAAGAAACACCAAAGTACCTTGGACAAGTGGTGATCACCATTATTAACCTTGAGTTCATTTATTTTGCCAAGTACTATGTGAGCTGAATTTGCAAGTTTGGGGAAGAAAAGAATTGCTCTAGTAATGAAAAAGAGGGGCCCTGGGGCATCACATTGGGTGTTGGGGAAGAAAAACACAGGATTATATAATAGTAAGAGATGGGGATCTTTCAATTTGCTTGCAAATTGAAGCAATGTGAGTGAACTCTCTCCTCCGTCTCCCCTGACAATATCTTCAGTAAATTCTGCTTGGTTCATCATTGCTCTAGTGTGAGTAGATTTTTATTTGAGCAGGAGGAAGGAACACTTAAAGAGCCGAATAACTGAGCAGTTGACATTGACATTTGGTTGTTTTTAAAAATGGGGAAAATGTTTCCTAGACAAGCTGGCCAACTTGGCAAAGGAGCCTCCCAAATTTTCTGACTTCCATTCCAGTGGTCTTTCACTGCAGCAAGCATCAGACAGAAATGAAAGGTGTAGTTGAGGTATCTTTTTTTCTGTCCAAATATCTGGGTTGCCAATGTGGGCTGGATTTTGCTCCAAGAAAGTCCTGCTTCTTAGAGTATCATTAAAGGAAAGTACATGCCTAAGAAATGCTGCCTATGGATGTACAAAATTGACAGAACAGCTCTGGAGGTTCCAGATGGACTCCAGACAGCTGTGACTTGATGGAAGCACTCCATTTGGCAGGACCAAGGAGAACCCAGCATGAACAGCATCAATTAGCAACCTCTTTCGAGAGGGGATGATTACAGCACATCACTACACTCCAGCTTCGTGCAGCCACTACAAATAATGGTTATAAAGTCTCCATAGCAACATAGAGACATATTTGATATTGTAAGAGAGAATACACCTGAATTATCCTTCATTACTAAAGGGATTATGAATTGATTGGTGCCTATTTTCTAAAAAGTAATTTTGCAATATGTTTCAAAAACCTTCAAAAAAATCATGACTTTTGATTCAGTAATTATCCTCATCTCCTGTGAGAATCTATCCTAAACAAGTAACCAGAAATGCAAACAGATTTTCTATACAAGGATGTTCATCATAGCATTATTTATAATCGTGATAAAAGAAAATAGTGCCCAAATGCCAAAGGTAGAAAATTAATGAAATATATTATGGTGTAAACCCACAGGATGGAAAATTGTAATAGTCATCAAGAATATGATTAAAAAGAATCTTTAATGGCATGGGAAAATATTCACACTGTGGTAGGTTAAAAAGCAGAACACAAACTCATATATAATAGGATAATCAGTAAATAATACATAATGTGCATTTTAATTTTTACTTACCTGCACAGGGTGAAATGTTTCTACTGTGGACTCAGGACTCCTCTTATGGATTTGTTTGCTTTTTTGCAGCTAAAGAGTCAGCAAGGAGATGGTAAGAGAGTTCCTGGAGAGAGAAGAAAGCAAGCACAATTAAAGGGATGCAACAATGTAACAGCATTTGATCCCAAACATTGACATTTTAGAGGTCCCCCTGCTGAGGGAAAGTTCTAGGCAGAACTGAAAGATGTCAAATGTAACTTCTTCAGGGAATTCTTCCCACATATCAGGTCTTATGCGTCTGATACATGCTGTCCAAGCACTTCATGTTTCTCCTTCAAAGCACATAATAAATGTTGTCGTTATATATTTAGATGATAGGACATTCTCACCAGTCCTGCCTCCTTGAAAATGGTAGCCACTATTTTTAAATAGCATACAGCCACTGAAATGTAAGTGTAAATAAAATAAAGCAAAACAAAAATCCATTTCTCAGTCTCACCAGCCATACTTCAAGCGCCTCATAGCTGCATGTGACTAGTGGCCATCATCCTGGACAGTGGACAGTGCAGATACGAAATATTTCCATCATTACAGTGTTCTAAGACAGTGCTGTCCTGTGACCCCAAGTCTTGCTTGCATGCTATCCCTACTTTCTAAAGTCTAGTACATTTTGGGCACTTGAGAAATATTTGCTGAATGAACACAGTAAGGAGATGTTTAATTAAAAAGAGGTCCTTGGTATAGCAAGAGGAATAAAATCACACCTTCTTTTTAGAGTTGTCCCTTTTTCTAACAACCAGCACCTTCAAGATCTAGTTATGAACACATTTTGTAAGATACAAACAATACATAGTAATAAATGAGCTCTGAACTCGAACTAGCCACCCACATGTTGACAGCGAGGGTGGCATGATGACACAAATCACATCCAACTGCTTAGGACTGTCTGTACTGGAAGCAGCATATCCCTGTCACTGGGGCCTGGGTGTTTGGGATGACGGAGCTGAGGAACTGATGGTGGCCAGTTCGTTCTCTCTTCATCACTGATCATTTTTTTCTGACAGCTGAAGAACACAGGAGTTTAACAACATGGTCATGCACATGACCACGAGTGCTCTGAACTCAGGCGCTCCACAAGACCCTCTCTATTCAAGCTGTGTATGCTTCCCCCTCAAAACCAAATGAAGAAAAAAAGCCAACATTCAAGATCTTCAGTGTGGCCCTGCCAGGTGGTTCAGCTTGTTGGAGTGTCGTCCTGTGTACCAAAGAGTTGAGGGTTCAGTCCCCAGTCAGGGCTCATACCCAGGTTGTGAGTTCATTCCCTGGTCAGGGCGTGTATGAGAACCACCCAATCAATGTTTCTCACATCAATGTTTCTCTCTCTCCCGCTTCCTCACTCTCTAAAAGGAATGAAAAAATGTCCTTGAGTAACACTTAAAATTTTTTTTTAATAGAAAAATCCAGCCCAGGCCAGTGTGGCTCAGTTGGTCGGAGCATCATCCCATATATCGAAGGTTTGTGGGTTCAATCCCCAGTCCAGAAACATAAGATCCCTGGTCTGGGCCCATATAGGAGGCTACCAATCAGTGTTTTTCTCTCATCTCTCTCTCTCTCAAAAAAGTCAGGGGTGAGGATTAAAAAAACAAAAAGATAAAAGAATACTGCTACCCATCTTTTCCCAAAGCCCTCCTGCCAAGTCATAGACCCTGGACAGGTAACACAAGAGCAGCCTCCCCAAGTTGGTACCTGACCACCATGCTGCTGAGTTTTCAGAGACTTGCCAGCCACTCAAGGCACTACCTTGCTAACTGGGGCTCCTCTCCCCACTCAGTTCCCCAGCTAGCAACTCCTTCCCAGGTGCCAATAAATTGGCATATACACCTTGCAGCTGACTTCATTATAATAAAATGCAAGTGAGATTGGCCCCCCCAGCCAACTGATGTCCTGATCTCTCACAGGGCTGCAAGGAAAACACATACACTCGTATACAGATGAATGACCCACAGAGGCACACCCACCTGGAGCCTCATTTTACAAAACACATGTAAACGCATTCCTACTCTAATCATCCATGTGAATGTCAAAGACACACAAGTACATATAGCTCACTGTCAAGCACACACATACACACATGCACACACACATATCATATTTTACCAGCGATTCTCAAATTTGTCTGCACATTGGCCTTACTTGGGAACTTGAAAAAAATTCTGCTGCCCAGACCACAGCCCACACCAATTAAACCAGGATCTCAAGGTAAGACACAGATATCCATGTTCATAAGAGCTACCCAAGTGGTTCCAATGTGAAGCCAAGGTTGAGAAATGTTCTACACCATGGCCCCATGACAAATAAGAACAAGGAGAAACAAGATGGTCTCAGCCTCTTTAAGAAAGGAAGAGACTAGAGCAAAGGAGGAAACTGATATTCAAAAACTTCCAAGGTCTCCTATAGCATCCCTTGATTTACAATTATCTGGGCCATGTCCACCCAACATGGAAGTGTAGGTAGGCACACTTTGCCTCCTCGCACCAAAAGAAGGACAACAACAAATTTAATAACAAAAAAATAACCAGAACTTCCAGCTAATTGAACTGTATGGAAGTCTGACAACCATAGAGTTAAAGAAGAAACATTCATCCAGACTCATAGGAGGAACAGAGACTGGCAGCCAGGACAGACAGGACTTGCAGCGAGGCAGCAGCTGGAGGACCAGGCAGTCCCAAATTTGCATGTGGATAAACCAGGAGGAACAACTAGGGAACAACACAGACCATGCAACCCAGGGTTCCAGTGTGGGAAAATAAAGCTTCAAAATCTCTGACTGAAAAAATCTGTGGGGGTTGAGGCAGCAGGAGAAACTCCCAGCCTCACAGGAGAGTTCGTTGAAGAGACCCACAGGGTCCTAGAGCATAGACAAAACCACACACCTGGGAATCAGCACTGGAAGGACCCAATTTGCTTGTGGATAGTGGAGGAAGTAACTGAAAGCTGGTAGAGAGCCAAGCAAATGGCATCATTCCCTCTTACTCCACGCCCCCACATACAGTGCCACAGTGCAGTGACGTGGGTTGCCCCACCCCAGTGAATACCTAAGGCTCCACCCCTTACTATGTAACAGGTATGCCAACACAAAAAAATAATGACCCAACTGAAAGAACAGATCAAAAACTCCAGAAAAAATACAACTAAGTGATAAAGAGATAGTCAACCTATTAGATGCACAGTTCAAAACACTGGTAATCAGGATGCTCACAAAATTGGTTGAGTATAGTCACAAAATAGAGGAAAAAGTGAAGGCTATGAAAAGTGAAATAAAGGAACATGTACAGGGAACCAACAGTGATGGGAAAGAAACAGGGACTCAAATCAATGATTTGGAGCAGAAGGATGAAATAAACATTCAACCAGAACAGAATGAAGAAACAAGAATTCAAAAAAAAAAAAAAATAGGAGAGGCTTAGAAACCTCCAGAACTTTAAATGTTCCAACATCCAAATCATAGGCAAGGATGCACACACCAAGGCACATAATAATTGCATTGCCCAAGAATAAAGATAAAGACAGAATCTTAAAAGCAGCAAGAGAAAAGCAGACAGTTACCTACAAAGGAGTTCCCATAGGACTGTCAGCTGACTTCTCAAAAGAAACCTTGCAGGCAAGAATGGGCTGGCAAGAAGTATTCCAAGTCATAAAAGTCAAGGACCTACATGCAAGATTGCTCTATCCAGCAAAGCTATCATTTAGAATGGGAGGGCAGATGAAGTTCTTCCCAGATAAGGTCAAGTTAAAGGAACTCATGATCATCAAGCTCTCATTATATAAAATGTTAAAGGGACTTATATACAAAAAAGATCAGAATTATGAACAGTAGAATGACAAGAAGCTCACAACTATCAACAACTGAACCTAAAACAAAACCAAAAACGAACTAAGCAAACAATTAGAACAGGAACAGAGTCACAGAAATAGAGATCACATGGAGGGTTATCAGTGGGGAGGGGGCAGGGAGAGAATGGGGGAAAATATACAGGAAATAAGAAGAATAAATTGTAGGTACAAACTAGATGGGGGGGTTAAGAATAGTATGGGTAACAACAATAAAGTAATTTAAAAAAAAAGAATAGATGGGAAATGGAGAAGCCAAAGAATATATATGTATGACCCATGGACATGAACTAAGGTGGGGGAATGATGGTGGGAGGGGGGGATACAGAATGCAGGGGAATAAAGGGGAGAAAAAAATAAAACTTATTGATTATGCTATTACAGTTGTCCCATTTCTCCCCATCATTCCCCTCCACCCTACACACCCTCTCCCACCCACATTCACCCCTTTAGTTCATGTCCATGTGTCATAAGTTCTTTAGCTTCTACATTTCCCATACTATTCTTGCCCTCCCCCGTCTATTTTCTACCCACTATCTATGCTACTCATTCTCTGTACCTTTTCCCCCTCTCTCCTCCTCCCACACCCCTGTTGTTAACCCTCCATATGATCTCCATTTCTGTGGTTCTGTTCCTGTTCTAGCTGTTTGCTTAGTTTGCTTTTGTTTTAGGTGTGGTTCTTAATAGCTGTGAGTTTGCTGTCTTTTCACTGTCCTATTTTTATCTTCTTTTTCTTAGATAAGTCCCTTTAACATTTCATATAATAAGGGCTTGGTGATGATGAACTCCTTGAACTTGACCTTATCTGAGAAACACTTTATCTGTCCATCCATTCTAAATGACAGCTTTGCTGGATAGAGCAATTTTGGATGTAGGTCCCTGCCTTTCAAGATTTCAAATATTTCTTTCCAGCCCCTTCTTGCCTGTAAGGTCTCTTTTGAGAAATCAGCTGACAGTCTGATGGGAACTCCTTTGTAGGTGACTGTCCCCTTATCCCTTGCTGCTTCTAGAATTCTCTGCTTCATTTTAATCTTGGTTAATGTAATTACGATGTGCCTTGGTGTGTTCCTCCTTGGATTCAACTTCTTTGGGACTCTCTGAGCTTCCTGGACATCCTCGTAGTCTATTTCCTTTTCCAGATTGGGGAAGTTCTCCTTTATTATTTGTTCAAATAAGTTTTCCACTTGTTGCTCTTCTTCTTCCCCTTCTGGGACCCCTATAATTCGGATGTTGGGACGTTTAACGATGTCCCGTAGGTTCCTAAGCCTCTCCTCATTTTTTTTGAATTCTTGTTTCTTCCTCGTTTTCTGTTTGGTTGTTAGTTTCTTCCTTCTGGTCCACTCCATTGATTTGAGTCCCAATTTTCCTTCCATCTCTATCAGTTCCCCATGCATCTTCCTTCATTTCACGGATTGTAGCCTGCATTTTTTCATCTAGTTTGTGAGCAAAATCAACCAATTCTGTGAGCATCTTGATGACCAGTGCTTTGAACTGTGCATCTGATAGGTTGGCTATCTCTTCACTGCTTAGAGGAATTGGCTCTGGGGCTTTTATCTGTTTTCTGGTTTGAGCCATTTTTGGTGGGGTTTTTTTTGTTTTGTTTTGGTTTTAGTCTGGTCGAGGCTATTACGTAGTGAGGGGTGGAGCCTCAGGCACTCCCCAGTGTGGGGCAGCCCAGTCGCTGGGTTGTGACGCTGTATGTGGGGGCAGGGTCTGAGAGGGAACAATGGCGCCTTCTCCGCTCTCTCCTGGATTCAGTCCCTTCCGCCACTTCCCCTCTGCCTGGACCATCTGCATGTGCGAATGTGGGACCACCTGGTCAGCCAGCCGCTTTGTGCGGCCTCACTGGGTCTGCACAGTTGCCCCCTGTGCCCGGGGACCGCCAGCCGCCGCCTGTGCACCTGGGAACTGCAAGCCGCTGCTGCTTGCATTCCAGGTCCGCACCTCCACTTTCTCCTGCCGCGACTCCGCCCCTCCTACCGGTCTGGACGAATGGTTGTTGGACTTCCGTACAGTTCAATTTTCTATAAGTTCTGGATGTTTTCTTGTTTCTAAATCTTTGTTGTCCTTAATTTTGGTTGTGAGAGGAGGCACAGTGTGTCCGCCTATGCCTCCATCTTGGCCGGAAGTCCCCCCAATAAAATATATTTTAAAAATAAAAAAATTATCTGGACCACTCATCTGTTGTTTCTCTTTTTTAACTTTAGTATTTTTTTATTTTTCAATTACAGTTATACAATATTACATTAGTTTTAGGTGTACAATCCAGTGATTAAACACTTCTATAACTTACAAAGTGATCACCCGAATAAATCTAGTACACTCTGAATAACTACATGACCTATGTTGTACTTTATATCCCTACAACTATTCTGTAACTACCAATTTGTACTTCTTAATCCTTTCACCTTTTCCACCCATCCCCCAACACCTTTATCATCTGGCAATCATCAAAATATTCTTTGTACCTATGAGTCTATTTCTGGTCTGCTTGTTTGTTTATTTTGTTTCTTCTAGATTCCACAAGTAGGTAAAATTACATGGCTTTTGTCTTTCTCTGACTTATTTTACTTAGCATAATACCATCTAGATTCATCTGTGTTGTCACAGATGGAAAGATTTCATTGTTTTTTAAGGCTGAGTCATATTTCATTACATATATGAGGGGGGACATAAAAAATGGAATTTATAAAAATTGTTTCTTTATTTTTACATGGTTAAACTCCAGTCACATTCAAAGTACTCTCCATTTGATGCAATATAGTTATTGAGATGTTTTTTCCGCTTAAAACAGTTTGAACTTGTTGATTTTGATGCCTTTTGATTTTGAAAAGTGCTTCCCAAGTTTTTTTTTTTTTCACCTCTTCCACTTTGGCAAAAGTTTCCTTTTGAAGACTTTTTTCATCTAGGGAAACAAAAATTTTAAAAAAGGTTGCTTGGAGCAAGATTGGGTGCATAGGGAGGTAGGACATGGAAGTCATGCCATTTTTGGTCAAAAACTATTGAACATGCAGCAAGATGTGGGCAGGTGCACTCATAAATCTCCCATCATGAAATGGGCAAACACATTGAAGAGTCTTCAAAAAAAAATTCACTAAGTCCAAACACAGTCCCTCACAATAATGCCAGCTGATACACTCATACACATGGATTCCTAGAACACCCATCTAGTGGGGAAGGCCTGTACTACAGGTGTCCCCCATCCATAAGATAATTCTGGGTTTTTGGGTTCCCCCTTTGTATGCACCACTTGTTTTTATCCATTCATCTATCAGTGGACACTTAGATTGCTTCCCCATCTTGACCACTGTAAATAATGCTGCAATGAACATATGGATGCATATGTCTTTTCAATTTAATGCTGTGGGATTCTTTGCATAAATACCCAGAGGTGAAACTGCTAGGTCCTTCTTTGTCTCTTATTATAACCTTTGTTTTAAAGTCTATTTTGTCTGGTACAAGTACTGCTATCTCAGCTTTTTATTATTGTTTCCATTTTCATGAAATATCATTTTCCATCCCTTTATTTTCAGTCTGTGTGTCTTTCAAGCTGAAGTTAGTCTCTTGTACACAGTACATGTAAGGGTATTGTTTTGTTATCCATTCAGCCACTGTAAGTCTTTTCATTGAAGCATATAATCCATTCACATTTAAAGGAATTATTGATAGATATGCCATTTTATTATTCATATTTTATATCATTTTTCTTCTTAAAGAGGACCATTTAACATTTTGTGTAATACTTGTTTGGTGGTGATGAACTCCTTTAGTTTTTTCTTGTTTGGGAAGATCTTTATCTGTTCTTCAATTCTAAATGAGAGCTTTACTAGGTAATCTTGGTTGTAGGTCTTTCTTTTCATCATTTTGAATATATTGTGCCAATCCCTTCAGGCCTGCCAAATGTGTTGACATATCAGCTGATAGCCTTATGGGAGCTCCCTTGCAGGTAACTAACCACTTCTCCCTCGCTGCTTTTAAGATTCTCTCTTTGTCTTTAACCTTCGGAATTGTAATTATACGTGTCTTGGTGTGGGCCTCTTTGGGTTCATCTTGTTTGGGATTCTCTGTGTTTCCTAGATTTGTATGTCTGTTTCCTTCACCAGGTTCAGGAGGTTTTCCATCATAATTTTTTCAATTAGGCTTTTAATTCCTTGCTATTTTTCTTCTCTCAGTACTCTCATGATGTGAATAATGGTACACTTGAAGTTATTCCAGAGGCTCCTAAAACTTTGTTCATTTTATGGATTCTTTTTCCTTTTTGCTGTTCCATTTGGGTGTTTTCTGCTTCCTTATCTTCCAAATGTCTGATTTGATCCTTGATTCATCTACTCTATTGTTTTATTCCCTGTAATGTGTTAGTCATTTCAATTAATGTATTTTTCATTTTTGACTGGTTATTTTTATGTTTTCTATCCCCCTTTTTATGTTTCCTATCTCTTCATTAAAGTTCTCACTAAGTTCATCTACTCTTTCCTTAAGTTCCTTGAGCATCCTTATAATCAGTGTTTTGAACTCTGCATCTGGTAGATTGCTTGTCTCCATCTTGTTCAGTCCTTTTTCAGGAGTTCTGTTCTGTTCTTCTTTTTGAGACATATTTCTTTGCCTCCTCACTTTGGCTGTCTCCATGTGTTTGTTTCTATGTATTTGGTAGAGCTGTTATGTCTCCCAGTCTTGGTAGAGTGGACTTATGTAGCAGGTGTCCCATAGGGCTCAGTGGCACAGCCTCACTCATCATCCAAGATGGGTAGACCCCACCATGCAGGCAGTGTGTATCTTTCTGTTATAGTTGAGCTTTGATTGCTTTTGGCCTATCAGTGGGAGGGACTGACCCTCAGGCCGATTGGCTGGGAGGACAGGCCATCACCACAGCAGAGGAGCTGCTGTACAGGGGCCAACCCCATGGAGCAGAACTCACTTTATCAGGGCTCTGGAGTCCAGTGAGTCCACTCCTTGAGCATGTCACTCATTGAGGTGGTTGGGTGGTGCCCTAGCATTGTCTGAAGCTGACCTCCAAGTACACTGGCTCTGCAGCCTCCTGCATGATTCAGGCTAAGATCAGCTGCCACCTAGCCCAGGGCCATCCAGCATGAGCTACAGAGCAATGTGGAGATGGATGCTACTTGTGTTAGGATTGGAGATGCCTGGGAGAGGCTAAGCTGCAAATCAAGGCTGGCTGTAACTAGTGCTAGTGCAGGGCCTGGGGCCACTTAGCTAGAGGTATGAGGCACACTGAAGACAGAGGCTGCTTGTTTGGGGTTTGTGTTAAGAGATTTTAGGAAATTCTATAGCATGAGCCAAGACAGGACATTTCTATGGAAAACCTACTGCAATCAGCTTATATAAGCCCACAATTTGGATGGGATGAGTTCTTAGGAAATCACCAGGACAGGGTGAACAGTGTGAGCCAGGTTGATGGAGACTCTGATATGGCACCCACATGCTGGTTCTGTTGCAGGAGGGCTCAGCAAAGAAATAATGGCCTCTGCCAGCATTTCTATCTTGGAGAAAGCTGCTCCTCTGACCCTAGCTCCAAAGGCAGACAATTCAGTTCCTCCCTGTATGACTCTGGTACCTTTTGAGCTGCTGCCCCAGCTCTGGAGCTCAGAATGAGCAAGTAATTCTGAGTAAGTCCATACATGGGCCCTTTGAGAGGAATGCCTGGGACTCCAGAAGCCTTCTGTCTCACTCAGCCACAATCTCCCTGTTTCACAGCCAGAAGTTATGGGTACTTCTCTTTCAGACACTGGAACCCTGGGCTGGGGATCCTGGTGTGGGGCTGGGGCCTCTTGCTCCTCAGGGGAAATATCTTCAGCCAAGACATACCTCTTGGTTTGTAAATGCCAGACATGGGTGTGGGACCAGCCAGTTTCAAATCTCCATACTTCCTATCAGTCTCAGTGTGGCTTCTTCATGTTCACATGGGTTTCAGGCAGTTCTGAATGCTGGTTATTCTGTGGCTTAGCTGAAATTTTGATGTGGTCATGGGAGGATGTAAGCACTGCATTTACCTGCTCTGCCATTTTGACTGGAAGCCTCACCATTGTTTTCTGAATGCATGTTACCAAGTCTTCTTCCATTTGTTGATGCCCACTAGTGAAAAACAACCGGGAACACCTTTGGTCAAAGTTGGGTCTATTGACCCACTGCAGTGAAGGAGATGGCAAACCATGGAGAACCATGAGACATCTCAGTAAGAGACTGTTAGCAGGAACTTATTGTAGAATTTGGGCTGGTGTGATATAATTTTGGGGAGGTTTCAAGGAAGCAGGTCTTTACTCTGGACTGGATGTGTTGAGAAGTGAGGATAATTCTATGATCGGCATCTTAATGAATTTTATCTTAATGAATCAAGAGGAATGAACTAGAGCTAAAGTTATACCTGATAAAGAAGCAGAAGTAACTCCCATAAGCCAGGAAATAAAGGATGCTTGGCCATTTTTATAATTTTGACAGTGTTATACTTTTGTGCTAAGCTATGATTATGAAGTGGTCTGGTATTTGTCTTGCTCCATTATAGCCACACAGCAGCACTGCCTGATGTTGGTCACTTGTGAAATAGTTGGTATTCAATGTACCAGACAAGCTCCCAACTGTCAGGTACTGCTTTGCTCTTTCTCATATCTTTGTTCTCCATGTTTACTCTATGTTGTCTCCTTGCCTTTTAAGTGTGGCTGTTTCTTCCTTTAGGAAATGAACATAAGAACACATAGCACATTGCTAGACATGCAGACAAGTCATTAGGCTCTGAAAAATCACATTAGGTTTAGATTTAGAATCAGAAAACCTAACTTTCAGTTTCCACTTTCTACTTGCTAAGTGCACAACCTGAGCAAATGGCTCAGCTTCTCTGAGCCTCAGATGGGGATGACAGTCACTGTCTACCCCACTGGGTTTCCGGTGGGAATAAAATGAGACAACTCTGAAACCACAAGGAATTGGCAAAGCAGCCAATTCTCAAGAATTGCACATAGGGTAGGTAACTGCAGTGGAGAGGTGATTGGTTTGATCAATACCTTCCTCACGGACAGCAAAGGACAATTGACTTAAGGGATATCTAAAGACTGCAGAGTAGGTCCAGGAAGTTGAATAGTAGCTGGAATTCCAGTCACTTAGGTGCCCCTTCAGCTCTTAGAAACAGGCTTCAAGGGAAGTGACTAGAGCTTGATTTTGCTTAGACTCTCACACTGTAGTATTTTCTAGATACTTACTATGTGCATTATAATACAGAAATGGAAAAAATACATAATTTCTTCCCAAAGATATACCTAGTCTACTAGAAGAGAGACACAAGCAAACAATTTCAATTCAACGTATTAAAAAAATAGAAGCTCTTGCAAGGTACAGAATAGCATAGAGCAGAGAGGAATTCATTTTGTCAGGGGCTGGGAAAGGAGTAATAAAATGTTAGGAAAAACTACACAGAAAGGGTAATGCTTCAACTGGGTTTTTAAAGGATAAATAGGAGTTTGCCAGGCAAATGGAGAAGAAAATGTCAGGGGAAAGTGATTCTTAGCAGAAGGAACAACAGATGTGAAGATATAAGAGCATGAAATACTCTGGTGTGACCTGGGATCTTGAAACCTATTCATAAGTCAGATTAAGGGGTATAAGAAGCTGATATACTGGGGATCAACTAGTATATCCCCAGACCATAGCAAATTGTCTTAGGGCATAGTGTTTACTTGTCAATAGAGGAAGCAATGAATGAAGTGAATAGGTGTTGCTGTCAGAGATTTTACCCAGTGATAGAATTCCAACCACATAGAAAAGTGTGTGTGCGCGTGTGTGTTGAAAGTATAATTTTACTTTATAATTATAGTTATATTATGTTTTCTTGTTCCATATTTACAACCCTTTGGAATGAATTGCATGGCTAACTACTTTCATTGTTCAAAACCAGCATTTTTAAAAAAAAAACTGCACAATATCAAGGGATTTTTAAAAAAATACTTTATTCATTACTTAGTTGGTAGCTGCTGTCTGTCTGCCTTGAATAACTTATTTAGGAAGGGATGACCCAAGGGCACAAGACTCACTCCTCAGCCTCATCTCACTTTGGCTTACAGAAAGTCAAATTTAGTTAGTTATTTGTAAGATAACAGGCCACCAGAGAGCCCTGGGCTCTTTCCACAGTCCCTGCTTTTTTAGCAGAGACTCGGAAGCTAATTCCAGTTGTAGCTGCCAAGAGAGCTTTGGGCTTCATAGACCATGTGAGCAAACTTCCCCTGAGTGGCCCAAACTTAAATTGATCTATCTAGCCAAACATACCGGCCAGAGATGTCTTCCTTGGAGGATCCCTTTAGAATACAGTACATACTACAGTTCATAGGAGTGGGTACCCTTCCACCAGAGTGGAAACAATCTCCAGCCACCCTGTCTGAATCTGCCACACAGCCACTGGCTAACCATCCACTCCCTGCATGTCAGCCGTATCCAGAGCCAGCCAGCCTTGAGACACACGGGTCTCCACTAGGGCCGGCCAGCAGAAAGGCAGTGCTCACTGATAGATGCCTCTTCTATGTGACTCAGGGAACGATGCAGGCACAGATGCCGCAACACATATAAAGAGTCCAAATGAAATGGTTTCATGATATAGGAGCATGAGGAAAAAAATACATATGTTCTAGAATAACCTATTATTTTGCATACAAATGGAAATTGGCATGTTAACTAAATAAATTAAGTAGACAGTTGACTTTTTCATCCGCATCTCTGGAAGTTTATGTACTTATGTTGGTCCCCAAAAAAGCATTTAAGCATCTCATTGAAGAAAACAGTCACTGTATATTCAGGGATACAGAATAATTTATTATTAAATGCTGTGAGACAGGACCAGAGACCTGGCCAGGATTAGGAAGGAATATTAGGGTGGCCATACCTTTAAGCTACTACCCCTATCCTCAGGTACCACATACAAGGGGCACTTTGCCCCCTTGTAGGGTTCACATTCCTGATCTGAACTTTTCCCCATGACCTCCCCTCTAGCACTTTCTATCCTGTCTTTGACATTCCCAAGTCCTGACCTCACTTCCTGTTCTGTTGTCGTCCCCTCTCCTCTCTTTAAACATTAGGCTTAAAACTACTTTCCTGACTATGTCCTTACTTAATTTTTCCTTTTACTGTTCACATCAGCATCATGGAGCTATAATTTATATACTGTACAATAAAATGCAACCATTGTAATTGTGCAGCTTGATGAATTTTGACAAATGTTTAAACCCCATCTATCCACCATCCCATTCAAATGTGAGTCCCACGGAGTGTCCTCATGCCTCTCGGTGGTCCGTCCTTTCTGTCACTCTAGTTTGTCTGTCCTAGGGTTCAACATGAATGGAATCAGATAGCACATGCTCCTTTGTGTCTGGGTTCTCTCACTCAGAGGGATACTTCTGAGGTTCATCCACGTTGTTCACATACCGGTAGTTTATTCTCTTTTTGTGGCTGAGGAGTATTCTACGGTACGACTCCATCACCGTTCGCTTGTCCATTCACACTGAAAGACATTTGGGTTTTTCCAGTTTTTGAGTTTGACACATACATAGAGTATCTGTAAACATCAAAGCCCTGTGATGGCTTTGTCCAATGTTGGGAAGTGACACTTCATGTGTCATGTCCAGTTGTCTGACTGCTCACAGTGGCTGCATTATGGCGAGGAGTGGGATGGAATCACCTTTATTCTTGTCAACAGATTTGCCTCGTTGCCCCAGATCTGCTGTGCCCATCCTCTTTAAGGAGGTGCTGTTTGGCTCACCTCTCAGACCCTCCAACCCAAAGCATTCTCACTACCTATGCTCCTGCCCTGAAGATGGAAAGCAAATAGTTAAGACTCAGACTTTGGTTACCAGGTTAACTTCACCAGTGACAAGTCATTTTGGTGGCATGTACCCCCTGACATAGTAGAACTGGAAGGGCACTTCAGTCTGTCAAATCCTTCCCCAAAGCCCGTAACACCAGCCTCATCAAGAGCAGCCCACGTTGGGGGACAGTCTACAAAACACCTGAGCAGTACTCTCAAGGTCATGAAAAACAAAGATAAAAAACTGTCACAGATCAGAAGAGACTAAGGAGACACAACATCTAAATGTAATATAATCTCCTGGACTGGATCCTGGAACAGAAAAAGGACACAATGGAAAACCCGATGCTATCTTAATAAAGTATGGAGTTTAGTTAATAGTAATGCACCCTTGTTAGTGACTTAGTTTTGATAAATACACATGATAATGTAAATCAACAACAGTGGAACCTGGGTAAGGGGTATACAGGAACGATCTGTAGCATTATTTGCAAATATTGAGCAAATATAAAATTATTCCAACTTTTTAAAAATATATTTTTAAATGTCCAACTTTAACACTCTAAGCACATAAGGGCCAATAAAGTAATAAACCTGACCAGCGGTCATCCTGCTAAACCCGCCGAGCCTCCGCACTCTACCTGCACTTCCTGGGAGAGGCAGGATCACCCCTGATTATTCACACACTGTATTCCACTCTTTATTTCCCCTTTGTGTAGATCTGCCTGGAATTTGTGATTACTAAGTTGCTCCCCTGTTGGCATAGAAATCCTTATGGTGGCCTTTCTGCGCAGAGTGGCCAATAAACCACCCCAAAGCAAGGAGAAAGAGGCATGTCTGGCCACAGAAACATGTGTTCTAACACACATCAAACCGTAACTAGCTCCAAGAGGAGAAAGACAAAGCTGGAGGGGACACCTATTGTCCAAGGCTCTTTGGGTCACAATACACCACCTAATGCCCTGCCTTTTCCATCATTTTCTCTTTTCTGCTGCCAAGCAAAGCACCCCAGTGTGGGCAAAGCGACCGTTTTACAAACCCTGCACTGGGCTCTAGTTTTCTTTCCCGAGGTTAACAATCTAAATAAATCTGCTCTGCCTTACCTCTGCTAAGCTGCTTGAGAAATAATACCTTATAGTCAGCCTGGATCAGATCCGTACTTTCTCCCATTGAAAGCTGCCATTGTTAAAAGTCCTCATTCTATCTAATGAACCACTATTCATTTAACTACATGTTGTTAATTACAAGCAGAGTTCTATGCAAAATTTCTTCCCTAGGGGGAAAAAAGAATATTGTACTTGCAAAGTTCCCAAAACATACAGTAGTTCTAGAACTTATGTTTCTCTTAATGGTTATGGTAAAAAACAAACAAACAAACAAACAAACCAAAAAAAAAAAACCAAAAAACCTTTCAAGGGTGTCTTACCCTTAGAGGTCTTATTCTCCATCCAAGTACGATCTAACCACAGATCATGCTTTCATGCATAGGAGAAAGGCTTTCATCCTAAATTCTCAATTTTTTTTAAAATACAGAACCGTTTTCTTGACAAGTCAACATGAATTGTATGCACAAGAAAGCAAAAGCCACACATCCTACTGGTGCCAGCTAAGACTTACAGAAGCGTGTTCATATGGGTTCCTCCAGAAGTAAACCCTGAAATAAGGATTCAAGTCAAGTAATTTATCAGGAGGATCCAAAGACACATGAAACAGGGAAGGGAAGGAAACCACTATAAAGGGTGTCATCAGCTAAGTTATGACTGTGGGTAACTGGGGCTTAGCCACACTAGTGCACTTGGACCAGTGCAGAATATGCATTTTGGATTCACCTAGCAGAGAAACCAAAGAGCTATGAATTGTTTGTTCCCCAGGTGTCAATCATCAGAGGTTGGTGGCTGCTCCTGGGGGTTGTCTAGTTCCCCGTCCATCTAGCCTCCTACAGACATGGGCACGGTGAGTGCGAGTGACCACAGAGAGCCTTCAGGTAAAGAGACACAAGTGCCTGCCTTTCAAAGTTAGGCTAACATCCATGGAAATGGTGAGGCCTGAAGGGATGTTGGCAGGGCACCTGCAAGAGCGGTGGGCTAGGGCAGGGATCCGGATGGAGCCTAGCCCTCTAGCCGTGTTGGGTAAGCCTCGTTTCTGCCTTTGGCAGCAAGAGAAAAAAGCCTGCCTTGCTTTCAAATATGGTGTGGCCGTTGGTTCGGCTCGAGGAACCTGCCGGGGGAAACAGCGCGAGGTACCTGTCTTTCCCTCCTCTCCTTGTATGGTCCTCAGAAATGGCACAGTGGACAGAAAGTGGACAGTAGCTTTAAAGGACTGTAAGACACATAAAAAACAAATGTAACCCATTATTCTTGCTTGGATCCTGGCTTTAAAAAATAGTTATGAGACAATTGGATAAATTTGAATATGGACTAACTTATTAGATGGCATTAAGAAACTACTGTTAATTTTTGTTGTGTGTAATAATGATATTGTGATTATGTAGAAAAATGATCTTATTCTTTAGAAATGCCAATTTGCATACTTAGGGTTGAAGTGTATGTGTCTGTATTTACTTTTAAATAAGTAAGTAAAATGGCAAAATGCTAACATATTCTAGGTGATATGTCTATGGGTGTTCATTATACTACCTTTTCTTTTCTTTTTTTTTCAAATATATTTCATTGATTATGCTATTACAGTTGTCCCATTTCTCCCCCATCATTCCCCTCCACCCTGCACACCCCCTCCCACCCACATCCCCCGCTTTGGTTCATGTTCATGTGTCCTAAGTTCTTTAGCTTTTACATTTCCCACACTATTCTTGCCCTCCCCCTATTTTCTACCCACCGTCTATGCTACTTATTCTCTGTACCTTTCCCCCCTCTCCTCCTCCCACTCCCCTGTTGCTAACCCTCCACATGATCTCCATTTCTGTGGTTCTGTTCCTGTTCTTGTTGTTTGCTTAGTTTGCTTTTGTTTTAGATGTGGTTATTAATAGCTGTGAGTTTGCTGTCTTTTTACTGTACATGTTTTTATCTTCTTTTTCCTAGATAAGTCCCTTTAACATTTCATATAATAAGGGCTTGGTGATTTTCTATGTGTTTGAAAAGTTTCATCATAAAAACTTCACAATGTTTATAAGAGTAGAAAATGTAATTGGGACGTAAATATTATTATGTTGAACCTTTGTTCATTTATTTTTAATTGTAATTTTTATTGAGGTAATAGTAGATTTGCATGCAGTTGTAGGAAATAATACAGAGTCCTCATGCACACTTTGCCCAGTTTTCCCCAATGGTAACATTTTGCAAAACTATGGTATATAGTTGGCCCTCCACATCCATGAATTCAGTATCTGCTGATTAACCAACTATAAAAATATATTTTTTAAACTTCTAGAAAGTTCCAAAAAGCAAAACTTGAATTTGCCATACACGAAGCACTAATGACACTGAATGCACATAAATGAAGTAACGTGTACCTTACTGTAGCCTGTACGCAGAGAGGCTACAGACAAATGCTGCACCATTCTATCTAAGGGACCTGAGCACCCCAGATTTTGGTTTCCACAGAGGGTCCCAGAACCAATCCCCCTTGGATACAGAGGGACACCTGTGATATCATAACCAGAACACTGACAGTGATATAATCTATTGATTTTATTTGGATTTCCCCATCTTTATCTATGCCCATTTTTTTAAATCCTTACCTAAGGATATAGCTATTGATTTTAGAAAGGAAGGGGGCTGGAGAGAGAGAGGGAGAGAGAGAGAGGAATATCAATGTGACAGAAACATGGATTGGTTGCCTCCTGTATGGGCCCTGACTGGGGATCAAACCTACAACCTAGGCATGTGCCCTGATCAGGAATGGAACCCACAACCTTTTGGTGTATGGGATGACACTCCAACCAAATGAGTGGCCCAGCCAGGGCTATTCCCATTTTGTGTGTATCTTTAGTTGTACACAATTTTATCACATGTATGGGTACATGTACGAACCATCACATCAAGATATACGATATTTTCATCACCCCCAGTGTCCCTCATGTTGGCCCTTTATAATGGCGCCCACCTTGTTCCCACCAGCACCCTTCTCCTTCTCTAAATCTTGTCTCATTTCTTTCCAAAATTATATTATTTCAAAAATGTTATAAAAATAAGAGTCGTATTGTATGCAACCTAAAAAAGTCAACATGCAGTGACAAGTAAGAGTAGACTAGGAACCAGAAGACATATGCTTGAGCTCAAGTTCTGCCACTAGATAAATGTGTTCCTTTGGTGTAGCGCCAATTTACCTTGGCCTTTGTTTCTTCATTGGTAAAACCAAGTTACCCCTGGCCTTCTAGGAGACAGGGAGGGCTTTGTCCAGGAGAAAAAACTGTGCCCTTGGCAAGAACCCTAACTGTGAATGGACCCCCTAGAGTTATGCAGGGCACCATCTGCGCAACTAAATGCAGAAACCTGCCTCCAGGCTGCCGTATTTCTTCATTTTAAGTGACCGTGTTAGCACGTGGGTGTTTCTCCATTTCTGTGAGCTTTGTTGAACCAAGCTCTCCCCCAACACCTGGGAGAATATCCTGCTGTCCTGCACTGATGTGGAAAGTCTCTGAGCTTGGGAGGTCCTGGACTGTGATAAATCAAACCCCCAAATAAAGACCACCTTGTGAGACCCCTTGTCAGGCAAATGAAACTCTCCCGGTGACACCCTGACTTCACTGCTGACTTCTTTTGCATTTGAGCAGATGGTCCGACCTTTTCAGGGTCTTTCACCTCTGAAAAGAGGATGTGCCACAGTGGGAATCCCACACCCCCAGAGGAAGACAGACAACTGTAAGAAGGGGGTGCTTTGCACTCTTGGAGTTTCAGTCGTGACACATGCACCTGTCTTCAGCCAAAGTGACTCCAACGTTGTTTAATTTCTGTTCAAGTATTTATTATGCTGTAATGTCTTCTTCCATTACTAATAGATAATTGCATAAGAGGAAATGAGACCCAGCATGCTGGGCTAATGTGATATCATTTTATGGACAAATTCCTGGCTTAGAAACACTTGCTGGAAGGGGGTCCAGGTGATTGAACACAATGAAAGCAGGTAGACAGGACCCCCCTTAATTAATTCCCTAACTTATTTAACAATGCATCGTGGATCCTGGAAGCTGTAATTATTTAAGAGTCTAACATGCTGTACAATTCAGGGAAAGGAGCCTGGAAAGGAAAATGGCAAAATGCTAACTGGTGACTCAGGTTCTTGGTATGACTTGCTCGCCACCACAAGCACTGCTGGTGATAGCTGTTTTGCCTTCTTTCTCCCTTCTCTACCCATCAGGTGTTAGCAGGAAGGTCCTTTTGGGAATTTTGTGCAGCCACTGGCCTCAAAAGTTTACAGTCTTGCAATTATGTGTATTTCTACTTCCTGCCTCAGCACATTCGCAATCAGCAGCAAGGAACTAATTTTTCCCCTCTAAGGTTATTCTTTGTCTTGGGTAAAAATAAGATTCACAGTAGATGAGCAAGAAATGTAATTATTTTCTGAAGCTGAACTTACTCTGTATTTCCAGAGCTCACGTCACAGGGAGGGTAGAAATGCAGTCCCGGTGCCTTTGCGGTCCTCCTCCGCCTGGGGTTACACCGTTACCTGTAAGTACGTGTGGCTTCTGCCCTTCATGCAATGCCAAACCGTTTCTAGCCCCGCCTTTTCTGGGTGAGTACCAGGATAAAACACGGCCTTCCTCTGAGAGCAAGCATATATATTCTAGGTAAGCAGTGCCTGGGTTCAGTCATTCTCCTTTTTCTCCTTTCTCCGGAGCCGTGTCTATTGCCAGCAGCGTCCCCATCAACACATTTTCCTGCCTAAGTTCAGCTCCTCCTTGTGTTTTTCCTCTCATTCAAGTTATGCACCTTTTGTGGCCTTTCCCACATGAACCAGACACCAGGGATCACGTAGCAGAGAGTTTGAAACCTGGAAGAGAACTCAGAAATAACTTCATACAATGTCGTTTACAGAGAGCTCAGCCAGCAGTTGGGGTAGAGCAGGGCTATAGAAGAACAGGATAAGAGAGTTTTCTGGTGTGATAGAACTTTTCCATATCCTGATTACAGTGGTGGTTATATGAATATAAATATACCTGTGTTAGAGTTCATCGAACTGTATGCAAAAACAACAACCACAACAACAACAACCCACTTTTACTATATAACTTAAAAAACACCGAACCAGCATAGTTGGGGTTTGGGATCCAAATCTTGGCCTCTTGAATCCTATAAAACTATTCCCTGTAACAACTACAACTTAGTTGACAAAACATATATACTAATGCTCCCCTGCCATCTTGACCTGCTTAATACAAGTATATTATTTACATATGTATTTTCCTCTCCCAAGAGCTTAGCATAGTGTCTGGTACAGAGTAAGTGCTCAAAAAACATCTGTTGAATGAAAATGAATGGGCACTTTGCATAGAGGAAGCACCAGGAAAGGACAGAAGTGAGAGACCGGATGCACGAGTGGGGATAGCTTAAAGCTTAGGTCTCCCGTGCTCTGTTTGCTCACTGCTCAAAGTCCCTGCCAGGTGGGACTCCTCTAATCATATGAACTAATAAAAAGTCAGTGCTAACAGAAACTGTCTTATTCTGTCCTTCAGCTGGGAGCCTTTCAGGTCACCTATAATAATTTTTACTCTGACCTGTCCCTTGAACTCCGGGCTTATAAATGACCTGCAGTTTCAACAGCCCAGTTTCCATGATTTCCAGTCACTTCAAACTCAAAAAACCTAAACAGAACTGTTGAATTCCTATCCCCTAGGTAAAACTCCAAGCAAAACCAAATTGCCTCTTTCCCATTTCAGGAAATAGCACCACCAGGCACCCAGTTGCTCAAGCCAAAATGAAAATGTCACTCTTGATTCCTGCCATTCCCGCACCTTCCCACTGTCAGTCCGTCCACTGCAGCAACTCCACCATCCTCTAGCCATGCTCACCCCACCCCTCTCACCCTGGTCATCATCTGTTACTTGGAAAACTGCCGGAGTCTTCTCACTGACCTCCAGCTTCCACGCTTGCCCTGCTACTGGCCATTCTCTGCACAATGAACCGGTCTTTTAAATTAAAATTACGTCATAAAAAAAAAAAACAACACCCTTACAGATTTTCCTTTCATGCACAGACTATAGTCCATTGTCAGGCTCTATGTGAGTTGACCCTTGCCCCCTCTCCAATCTCGTCTCTTTGTACTGTCCTTCGTACTCACACTTCAGCCACTTGTGCCTTTTTTTATTGTAGATCACATATGCCAATCTTGTCCTCGGGGTCCCTGCCCTTATTTTTCCTTGCCTTGGATTGTGGCTGGCTACTTCCTTTCATGCAGGTCTTGCTTCAGACTTGTACTCCACATACGACTTCTTCGACCACCCAACCCAAAAGAGCCTCTTTTAAATTAAAGAATATTTCTTATTTTCATCAAATACCTTGATATTTTCATTTATAAAAATGAGTTGTCTGTTGTCCTCCTATGGAATGTAAGCCTCATAAGTATAGGGTTCTTTTCTATCTTATATTCTTTTCTACTACACCTACATGCCAAGAACAGCGCACGTTAGGAGGGATGCAGTAGATGTTTAATGAATTAATTAATTGGAGAGGAAATGCAGGCACTGCATGTAAGAAAAAGCAATGAGCTATCCTTGGAGAAACTCTCAAAGACTGCATACACTAGCTTATACATTCCACAACACATTTAAAGGAACAATCCCTAACGTATAAAAGATTTCAGTGAAAAATAAATAAATAAAACTGTAGCCTGGGGGCAAGAATGTCCTTCTCTTTGTGTTAAAACTTTAACAGTCGGTACTTAGGAACTCTTCTGTCAGCCAGTAGGGCCCTTTCTCCAGGGTAAAGAGCATGGCAGGTATTCAGGGCATGGATTAGTATGTTTATTGGACCATATCCCCAGAGACAGGCTACTTGTCTCCTCAAAGTTACAGCTATCTCCAAAACGTGGAAAAGCTCTCCAGTTGGCAATTTACATGGGTAAACTTAGCATATTGTATGATGTTGATTTATGGTGACAATTAAGAACAAATTACCAAAGTCTACTTCACCATTAACATCCCTGGGGACAGGATAAATTTTAAATCTTCAGGCTGCTGCTCCCCTAAAGGCTTGGATCTTGGCTAAAGATTTAGAGATTATAAATTTAACACAGGATAGAAATTGCAAGAAGGGAGTCTTAAACAGCAAATAGTGAGTTTAACCAGCACTGCAAGTTCTCAGCAAGATTTACAATGCCTCCCAGCCTAAGGCCAAGGAATCTTTTATTTTGAAGTTTATAGGCATTATCACTTACTGTTTTCATTCCAGATGTGATGAGGGTCTGGACCTTGGATGGGATTCTTTATGGGAGCCAATGGTCATTGCTTCAACAAAACTTTCCTCCTAAGGACCTTTTTGAAGAACAGTATTGGGACCAGGCAGCCATAGGCTGTCATTTCCAAAGACCCAAAGAGGCACCTATGGTTTGAACAAGTTGCTTAACATACAGACCATTGGTTGCATATTCACTTGACCAAAAAGCCCAATGGCGAGACTTCCAACACTCTGGCTTGAAAGAATCCTAGGGCTAAGAGAGGTTGGATTCTCACCTCAGGTGGGGCTGGATCACCTTTGAGATCACCAATCACAGCAAAGGAACACTAGAAAAAACAATTACTATCTACTTGTCGTGGAACTGACAGAGTTTGAAGGTCAACCACACCTACATCAAACTTTCCCAAAGTCCAGTCCAAAGCTCACCCCCATCAGAACCATCTGGTGTTCTTTGAAAGGAAGTAAAAGTCCCCAGAGGAAACAACAGCACACCTACAGAAAACGGTTTATGGGGGTGAGGGCTAGGAATCCTCATTCTTCACCTGCTCATTAGATTACTCTTATGCGTACTAAATGCTGGGAAACCCTGATCAAGCATTTTGGGGACAGAAGAAAGCCAACCTGGGAGAACAGTGCGCCTAGTAGTAAGTACTGCTGTTTGCTATCGGTTATTTGCCTCCAAAAATGTAGCCATCATCAGGGCCTTGTGGAGAGAAAAGGAGGTAGATTCCTGAGGAACGTTCATCTCTTCTGAGGCGTTTACCGCTCACTGCGCCACCCACTAGCATGGCAATGTTTCTATACAATCCTACTCACTTGCCACTTGGATTACGATCTGCAATATCCTGGGCACCTCATTAGGTGCTAGAATATTTTTAAAGACTAAAACAACTTGAGAACTCCAGTAATGAATACCCAGTAGAAGAATTTCAGGTATCATGGAGGCTGATGGGGAAAAATATTTTAACTCTGACTACTTATAGACAATAGTACCTTATCCCTTCCCTCACTCGCTCCCTAGAGAGCTGCATGAAGATTCAGTCTCTTGACCATATATTGGTGCCTGGAACCTAGCTCTATCTAGGAGTGATGGCATTTTGAAAAGAGAGAATCATCCATCGGGTGCAGTGTGTATTGTGCACACATACACACACATGCACAAAAACAAGCTGAGGAAATGCAGTGTTCAGCTTGGCAGGTACTAGCAGAGGATGGTGGCTTAGTAGGTATGCAGTTTACCCATTCTTGTCACCAGAATCTTAACTACAATCATCGAAAAGTGTTCAGAAATACCAGATAGCCATGTATAATAATATAAATATTTTTCTTACAGAATATATTTTCATAACATGAAATGAATAGGGTATGGCATAGTGGAATGATGATTGTGGTAACTAACATTTGTTGGGAGCCTACTTGTACTTAAGAATTTTACATGCACTATGAGTGATTCTCACCAAAATTTTAGGAGTTAGGTGATTTTTTATCTCCATTTTACAGATTAAAAAAACAAAAAAAGTTTAAGTGACAAGATTATACATCAGAGAAGTAAACTGGGATTTGAATGTATACAGCCTGACTCCAGGGGCAGCTTTTGAAATAAAACTCAGATATTAAATGGTTTAGGCTTTGCAGGCCACAGGGCTTTGTCACAACTCCTGAACTCCGACACTGTGGCCTGAAAGCAGCCGTTAGACAATAGGTGGCTTATGCAAATGAGCATGACTGTGTGCCAATAAAACTTTATTTATGGCACAGATATTTGAATTTCTTTTAACTTTTATACATTATAAAATGTTATATTTTGGGCTTTTCCAACCAATTAAAAATGTAAAAACTTTTGTTATGATGTGGTTAATACAAAAATGGGTGATGAGCTGGATTTGGCTGACAAGCTATAGTTTGCAGATCCCTGATCTATACCTCTCTCTAGTCATGGTATCTTGGGCAGGGTACTTAAATCTCAGCTCCCTCATTCTTAATCACTAGGCTATGACTCCTTGATTGACAGTGTGCAGTCAGTCATTTGCTCATCCACACGTTCATATTTTTATTTAACAAATATTTACTGAGCCATGCACTGGGCTAGATGCTAGATTCAGTCCCTGCCCCAATTTCAATGGAAGTAATAGATAGACAAGCAAATATTCTACTCTGTGACAAGTGTATGGTGGCAAAGTACAGAGTGCTATGGGACAACTAACTTGAGCATAAGGAGCTCAGAATGTCTCAAAGGCATCACGGGAAAATAGAGACTTTTTGGACAAAGGGAATCCCATACCACAAGGAATCCTCAGCTCATATTTTCACTTATCCTTCTCAGGTTTGGCCCTCTTGGAAGGCTGATAAATTATCTTAATCACAGGATCCAGTCCATCGCTCTTATTCCTCAATGAAAGATGTATTTGTTTTTTATTGCTGTGTGTAACAAATTGCTACACACTTAGCACCTTAAAACCACATACATTTATTATCTCAGTTTCCATGGGTCAGGCACCTGGACATGGCTTAACTGGCCCCTCTCTTCAGGGTCTCACTAGTCTGTGATTAGAGTATCGGTTGGGCTACATTCTCATCCAGAGGTCTGATTGGAGAAAAATCTGCTTCCGAGTGCATTCCTATTGTCGGCAGAATTCATTCTCTTGAGCTGTAGAACTCAAAGACAGCAGGAGAATGGGCCTGTCTTCTCAGAATCATATCAATATAAGTATTTATAAGTACCTATATAATAACATAATTAAGGGAGTGATGTCGCCCTTGCTATATAACATAGCTTAGTCATGGAAGTGACACTCCATCCATCATTTTTGCCACATTCTATTGGCTGGAAGCACATCACAGGGAAGGGCTCATCCATGATATTATACCCAATATCATGGGGGTCATCTTAGCATTCTGCAGCCACAAAAGACTCATCTGAAATACAGGACTAACAGCGGTGCCTGGGTCATGGGGCTGGCTATTCAGTTAAGGAGCTTACAATGCTGCCTGGCACATAGGAAAGGCTCATTATCATTATCCTTATCATTTGCCACCACCATTATTAAGAAGGTTCCAGCCATATTTCATGCAGCTCAAAGCATCATTCAGTCTCTTCAAGCTGATTTGGGGCATTGCTATGCGGACGGCAACTCCTCTTCTTTCTCTTCAGGGACTTCCTGCATCTTACTGAGTCCCCATTCCCTTTAACGTCTTGGAATCTTCAAGCTGGAGCTACTGGCTCCGTGCCATCTCATTTTCTAGGTAGAAATGTTTCTGTCAGAGCCGGATTATGTCAGCTTTTGCCCATAACCTCTGAGCTCCAGATTCCAAATGCTAATTTGCTTTGATTCACAGAATTCATCCCACAGTCTTTTATTGCCTGCCGACTGAATGTCAAGTGTTATTCTTTCTCCTTCTCAGTAGCTTTGCTCCAACACGTATCCCCAGAATTTTCTCATTTTGCCTGTTTTAATTTGGATTCATTGTCACTTTTCCCCCATTCTATTTAAGATTGAGTCCATTTTAAAAGGTAATATCTACAGCTTCGAGGTGCTAAAGAAATGGTGCACCTCACTGACCCTCTCTTATACTGAATAGCAATGCCTCACCTAAGCTTTTCTCTCTCCCTCTCTCTTCCTACACTTTTTCCTGTGAAATTCAAAATTGTTCCTTGCCTCCTCAAAAAAATTTTTTAAAAACCGTCTGGTACTTCAGTTGACTGCTTGCTCTCTCTCTCTCTCTCTCTCTCTCTCTTTCTTTTCTTTTTTGGTGGGGGCAAGCTCTGATTTCCCAGGAATTCTTTCTAAAAGATTTCACTCACATTAAAAGATTCAAGTGAGTGTTACTATATCATTAGTAATACTGATGATGTTATTAATAACAACTAATACTGCTAGAACCCTGATTATATTCCAGGACATGTTCTAAAATCTTTGTACACATTAACCCATTAAACCCTCACCTCAGAAATCAGAAAACTAAAGCACAGAGAATTTAAGTAACTTGCCAAAGGTCACACAGCTCCTACGTGGCAGCAGGATTCATGTGTAAGCTAATCCCAAAGCCTACACTTTCAACTGTTACACTATTCCGCCTCCCTGCATAGACTTTGGGAAAATTTGGGGGGAGTGTGATTCCATTTCCAAAAACAAACTTTGACTGCAAATGAGGGGCTGAGGTAGTAAGAAAACAAGGGAGAGAAGGGAAAAGTCTATCCCGTGACGTGACAGGGTTGGGGGCAGGGTGGGGGATGGGGTAGGCCCCTTCTCTAACACCTCAAAGCTCATATATTGCTTTGAAAAAATTAGCTCAAACGAAATGGAATGGGACAAAAAGTGATACTGAGTCCAGATTAAAACAATGAGAGAAGGCAAAGAAACAGTGAAAAAAAGTGTTGGGGTATGGTTCAAATCCTAGAGACTTAATATCCAGCTGAATGTTGAGAAACAAAGGCAGCCCCAAAATTTGATTAAATAAATGTTTATTCCTTAAAGCAAGCTAGTGATCACAAATGGATTCCTTTATATTCATTAAAACATTTGTTCCTGCATACTCTAGAAAGTGACATTTAATTTACTTTAGTCCTATTGCTTTATACTTTTCAAGACAACAAAATAAGGATATATAGCCATATATAATATTTGATCATTAAATATTATATAATAGTACTCAATATTAAGCTTTTCACTGTATTTATTTTTATAGAAGATTAAAGCTTTCCATGTTTTAACTTGTGATGTTTGATGGGGGTAGCCATTCCATTGGTTCAATAAACAGATACTTATGTTTACAAGGATAATAATATTTACTAAGTTTCTATGTGACACCAGGTTCTGTGCTAAGCCCTGAATGTAGAATGACTTGTCTAAACCAGACCGAATCTTTACCTTCCAGTGCTGAGCCAAGTGGGATTGCCAATGTTCAACTGTTTTTTTGCTTACAAGGGTGGCAATTTCCTATGGTTCAACCTAATAATAGGGATATACAGGATCCAGCAGAAGTAACACCTGCTTGAGTGTGGTTGGTAGGGTAATAATATGGGTGTAATAACTTACAGTTTTAATTTGAACATTTCACCTAAAATGTCACATGGTGTGTTTGAGTGTGATGTTGTTATGCTATAGAATTACACGCTTATGATTTTGTAATAAAAGATTTTGTAATAAAAAGGGGTGTTATTTGTGTTGGGCCCTGTATATTAAATGATTAAACAAACAGAAGTACAATTATAATCTGAGATAAGAGCCATGAAAGAAAAATACAGGGGACAAGTGAGTAAATCCTGGTTTCAGGATGGTGTTGGGGGGGTGCCTCCTCTCCAGCCTTGTGTTGCATCCCAAGTGGAAAAAATTCCATTAAAGAAACAGTCCCACCCTCCCTCCAGCCTCCTCCCGGGGTGAGTTAGGGAGAGGCTGCTGCTGAACCCCTGTCCTTCTTCCTTCCAGGGGTCACCCACTGCAGAAACATATTCTTTGCTTGCTTCTTCATGCCTAAGTTTTTCTTTTCTTTTTTTTAAAAATATACATAACATGAAATTTACCTTTTTGACCACTTTAAGTGTACAATTCAATGGCATTAAGTACATTCACACTGTTCTGCAACCATTGCCATTCATCTCTAAACTGCTTTCATCAGGCCCAAATTTTGGTGTTTACCTCACTTATTCACTGGCAACTCTATGAGGTGAACACTGTTATTATCTCTACCTTACAGATGGGTCAGCAGACGTTTAAAAAGGAGTCTATCTAAAGGCCCACAACTACTAAGCAGCAGATCCCAAACTTGAACCCAAGTAGCATGATTCCAGAATCTGTCCTGTAAACACTAGTATTACCGCTCTTGGTATTAACTTCCAGGTTATCATAAACAGCAGAAATGGACTCTATTTAATTAAACAGAAAAAGGATTGTCAGAACAGTCCCCAACAGCTTACATCATTAAAGAAGAAACTGAAAATTAGACTTGGAAATGGGAAAGAATCGGGGGAAACTAGATGGTCGAAATTATAGTGAAAATCTCCCCCCAAGAAGAGCCCACTGAGAGTGTCTCTACCACCTCCACAGCCCACGTCTTTGTCTCAGTAGCTCTCAATTCAAGGTCCTAGGAAGGAGGATGGTATTGGCTGAACTTAGGTCTAGAGCCCACCTTTTATTCTCCAGAGATCACGGGAAACAACTACCTAGCCTTTTGGCTTCTATGGCAGAAACACTGACCAGGCACGTCTGCAGCTGATGCCCAGTCAGGGGATGTACTGCCTTCCCAATTTTCTGTCCTACTGGTGCACCCCCACCCCTATTATTTGCTTAATAATTCTCTTCAAACAGACTCTCTATTTTATTCAATTTATTTTAAAAGGAAACTTTATATTACTGCTGAGGAGATGGGTTCAATGTGCTAGCCATATTTTGTCTCCTAAGCGTCATTCGAATAAGCGTAAAACTCTGAAAGTTCACCCAGGAGCCACCCAAGAGCACCATGTGCTCTAGGAGATGCTGCTATAGTGTAAGTGCCACCTTCTCCTTTGCCATGAAGTTGTGATGATAGGGAACAAATGATGATGCCCAGAGAGACTACAGGAGGCTCCACATTTATCACTAAAATTCAGAGTCAGGGGCCTCTGGGAAATCCTCCTTTGCCATCGCTCTTCTTTTTTATTTGGCCTTAACCGAGCCCCACAGCACCACTGCTTCCTGGCCCAGCCGACACTGGCACTGAGTAACGAAGACAGAACGCACGCACAGCCCCACCTTGGGTGGCAGGCATGAATGCCCTTCTCTGCATTTCCCAAAATGCTATTTAGGCCTAACATTTATTTTCTGTTAAGAAACAGAATGCAGTCTCTTAGACTCTCTCTATTTCCTCGTTCCCAGACCAACAGACTGACCAAATAAACAAGCAAACATGAGCCTTATCAAAAAAAGGAGAGAGGGAATGGGAGATAGAAGCAATTTTGTTTAGGAAATATAGTCTTTGGCTTGCAGCTAAAGTGATGAGCAAATTTATTTATATAATATATATCCATCCGCCTAGGACTACCCTCACACTGCAAGAGTAAAAAGGCTGCATAAAAACTACCTTCTCTCTGCACAGAAAGTCCTGTAAACAGACCTGCTGTGAATACAAAGCAGGACCCCAGGTGAAAGGAGAAGAGCCTTCAGAGGACTCTGAGGGGGAGACGCTACACATCCCAGCCCTGCACATGTCCTCCCACCCTCCCTCCCAACCCCCTCCTTCATCTCCCTGTCCCTCTTCCTTTCTCCTCCTCCTTCGCCTCCCCTCCTCCTCCACATCCTCCTGCTTCCTACCTCTCTTCGAGAACGTAGATGAGCTGGTGGCCTGGAGAATTCTGGACAGAGCTCCAGAGGTGCTGCGCTGGAACTAAAGCTCTCCTACTGGTTTGCCTAAACTGAGGGAGCTGTTCTCAGCGTCTCTGATCTTCCGCCCAAGAAGCGGACAGGCCACAGGAATTTATCTTGGAGCAGTTCATCATAAATCCTCTTCTTTAATATAGTGGACTGAATGAGATAGTCTATTAATTAATAATTCATGCTGCTCTCGACTAATACATGTGCCAACACAGCAAGAAACTGGAAAAGCACAAGGGAAATGAAGAAAGCGAGAGGCTTCCTCTGCGAGACAGGAGTACTTACTTTGAGAGCGGCGTCAGTTCAGCAAATGTCTGTTTATCCTGAATGCAAGCAACCAGGGAACTCAAAATAAGCACAAAGATTTCTTGGAATTTTGAAAGAACAGTTAATACTCATAACCATAAGGTGCTCAGGCCTTATGAGATCTTGATATGAACTCCAAATCAAAAGGAGGTGTTTTTTTCCCCTATGAAGTTTTAGAATAAAATCGGTTCCAACTTTCTGAAAATTAGCTATGAGGGTGTTCTCTCTGGGGCTGTTCTCAGTTAACGTGGATATCCTGTCCACCAAATAATCTACTTTTCAACGATTCCAGGGCATGGGGGCTGAAGGATGAGGGAAACAGGATCAGCCATGTCCTGGGTTTACACGGGGAAGGCTGTGTCACAGTTTAAAGAACACTGAACTGGAGCCTAGAAAACTGGGTGGGAACCCTGGTCCTTCCACTTACCAGAAGAGAAGTGCCACTGTTAGGGCATCAGTCTCAGCTTCTCAATCGGTATGATGGGAAAATCATTTCATCTTCACAAAGAGGCTATGGATGAAATAAGAAAAGGTGTGTGTAAGTGCTTCACATGTTATAAATGTACTCAAATGCAAGGCATAATTACTGTCATTTATAACAACAGACACTCAGGTTGGAATTATGCCCTCAATTCTCTCTCTCCTTCCTTCCCTCTCTCCCTCGTAGGGGGCATAATGATATTGGTGATAACTACTGCTCATGGAAATTACATCTCTGCATTTGTTCTTCCTTCAAAATAAATTTCAACAAAATCCATTAAAATATTTTAGGCAACACACCTACATGTAAAATGTTATTAATCTCTATTTTATTTCAAGATGTTGGTCTAAGGACAAAGAAATGAGAGTTCAGATATTTTGTTATGCAGTTTGGTAGGGAGGTGAATTTCATTAGACTTAGCCAACTCCCTTCAAACTGTCAACAAACAGAAAGTCAGAGAGAGAAAGTTGGACAGCCATGAAATATCCAGCAACTAAGCCAATGTCAAGATCTCGAATCTGCTTAAAAAGTTGTAATGAGTTGAGAAGAGAATGTTTTGCCCACAAACTCAGTATCCACGCAAATGGCAAGTTTATACTCTGCTTAGTGTCAAGGAATTGAAATGTTTTTAATATTTTATTTATTTTTATTTTTTTAGATTATTTATTTATCTTTAGAGGGGAAGGGTAGGAGAGAGGGAGAGAGAGAGGAATATCAATGTACGGTTGCCTCTCGTGTGTCCCCTGCTGGGAACTGGCCTGCAACCCAGGCATGTGCCCTGACTGGGAATCGAACCTCGATCCTCTGGTTCGCAGGCCCGAGCTCAATCCACTGAGCTACACCAGCCAGGGCAAGGAATTGAAATGTTTTAAAACTTCCCCCTATTATTTCTTGAGTCCTTATGGAATGGGCACTGGAGACATGTTTGATAGGTGATAGACAGATAGAGGCAGAGATGGATTCCATTGAGATAGATCCTTTCTTCTGCTCATGAGGGGACACAAGACAAAGGGATTTAAGAAGAAAAGTATGCAATATGACTGAATTAGAAGGAACCTAAAAAAATAACCTTTAGCTCACCTTTTAATTTTTAAAAGTAAGACACCCAACAGCTGCAGAAAAAGACGTTGAACATCACTAGTCATCAGAAAAATGCAAATCAAAACCACAATGAGATATCACCTCACACCTGTTAGATGACTATTATCAAAAACCAAAACATAACAAATGCAGATGAGGATATGGAGGAAAGGGAACCCTCATGCTCTGTTGATGAGAATGTAAACTGGTAGAGCCACAATGGAAAAGAGTATTGAGATTTCTCAAAAAATTAAAAGTAGAACTATCATACGACCCAGCAATTCTATTTCTGAGTATGTGTCCAGAGGAAATGAAATCCTTATTTCAAGAGGTATCAGCATTCCCATATTTATTACAGCATCATTCACAGTAGCCAATGTACAGAAATACCCTAAGTGTCAATAGATGAATGGGTACAAAAAATGTGGTGCATACATACAATGGAATATTGTTTAGCCTTCAAAAAGGAAATTCTATCATTTGCAAAAACATGAATGAACTTGAAGGGTATTTTGTGAAGTAAAATATGCCCTGCAGAGAAAGACAAATGCTGCATGGTATCATTTGTATGTGCAATTTTTTTAAAAAAGTCAAACTCATAAAAATAGAAAAGTGGTTGCCAGGGGCTGGGTGTGGGGATTGGGATCAAAAGAGATTGGTAAAAGAGTACGAACTTTTAGTCATAAGATGAATGCCATCCAAGCATCTTAAGTAAAACATGGTGATTATAGTTGATAACACAATATTGAAATTGAATATTTCACAATATTGAAATTTGCTGAGAGAGTAAAACGTAAATGCTCTCACAAAAAAAGTAAATAAGTGAGGTGATGGAAGGTTTAATTCAATGGGGGAATTATTTCGCAATGCATATCAAATCAAGGTGTACACTTTAAATATCTTATAATTTTATCAATTATGCCTCAATAAAGCTGGAAAAAAATTTAAGAAAGAAAAGATCACAAAGCCAGTCCTGCAACTGTTATTAATAGCAGCTAATGTTGGCTTGGCTAGTGTCTCAGTTGTTTGGGCGTCATCCTATAAACTGAACGGCTATGGGTTTGATATTCGGTCAGGGCACAAGCCTGGGTTGCAGATTTGGTTCCCAGTTGGGACGCATGCAAGAGGCAGCCAATCGGTGTTTCTCTCTCACATCAATGTTCTCTCTCTTTCTGTCTCTCTCCCTTCCCTCTAAACATGTCCTTGGGTGAAAATAAAAAACAAAACAAAACAGTAGCTAATGTTCCTTTGGCACCTACCACGTACTGGATTTTACACTAAGCTCTTTATGTGTGATAGCTCATTGAATACTCCCAGGACAATCAGAATACCATTTCACAACAAGGAAACTGAGGCTCAAGAAGGGAAGGCAACTCACCCAAGGTCACTCAGCTGGTAAGACACAGAGACAGGATTGGAACCTGAGAGGAACATTGAGCTAGCTACACAGAACCCAAGACACCTTCTGGTTTCCAATTTAGCACAAGTTCCCTTTATATATCTTAATCTGAAATTTTAATTTAAAATGCTTCTTTCATTCCAGTGGTAAGTAGAAAATTCCCTGTTTTAATGAACATATGGAAAAATAACCATCTCCTCAAATTGCACATTCCCTTTTTTCTAGTAATGTCTATTGCAGGCACTGAAGACTAGTTCAGCGGGGGCCCGGCTGCCCCATAAATAAGGCATGCCCTGGCTGAGTCTGTATGGCTGTCACTGTTATAAAATAGACAAGACCATGTCAGAGAGCAGCCAGCACTCACCTCCATGAGCACTTGTGTCCAAATTGCCCTTGACAGGTTACTAGCAGAGTGTTTCGGAGGGATGCATTAAATATCGGCACAAGTGCTCTGAGAGTCTGCTCTTCCACTTCCTGGGGCTAGCACTTTGATTTCTTCCACTTCCATTTGGTTTTGCCTTTACTACCAGAAGGAAGGAAGCCCAGAGCATCTTCTGAGGCAGCTGGTCTGGCTGCAGGGTTCCTCTCCTGGCCTCTGAATAGCAGGAGGACATAACTATGAGTTGATGAGGTACATGGCCTCTAAGGCTAAGAGATGTGGGTTTGAATCCCAGCTCTATGATTTTCCAGGTTTTCAACTATGGAATGGGGATAATGCTCTTTTCCAATGACTGCAGCGAGGATGACAAAAGTGTGTATTCAATAATAGCTAATGTTTATTCAGTACTCACTATATATGAGACTCTTCAATAAACACTGAACATGTATGTTTTACTCATACCATTCTCACAAGAGGCAATAATGGGCAATATTATTATCCTCATGTCACTGATAAGGGAAACTGAGGCACAGAGGTCATGTAACCTGCCCATTGTCTCATAGCAAGCTTTGCACCAGGCAACCTGGCTCCATGTCTAACATCCTTCAGCGAACAGAGTTAACAGGGTGCTTGGCACATAGCAAGTGCTCGGTAGATTTTAGTTATATTTTGTCACTGAGCTGCCTCCTAATTGCTCATCTATTCAAAAAGCACAATCATCAGTGTCTTGAGGGAAGAACAACAGAATTACCATTTATATACTACAGGTTTGTGCCAGAAGCTTTACTTCTACTTTCTCATATAATTACCACAGAATACTATATGTTAAGTCCTGTTATCCACATTAAATGTATGGGGAAACCATGATTCTATAAGGCTGAGAAATTCTTCCAAGGCAAATAAGGACGCTGAAGTCCAAACCTGTCCAACTCTTGAGTCCACACCACACTGGCAAGCCCTTGTAACATCCACCATCTAAATCAAGCAGATCCTTTCTATTCTGATTCACCAGGTCTTAGGTGGGAACTGAGATTTTATAACTCTAACAAGCACCCAGGCAATGCCATTGATATTGGTGTACGGACAACACTTTGAATAGCAAAGAGGTAAGAGAGCCCTTCAGCTCCTCCATGTTTTCTCACTCCTTGCCACTTGAGTCTTGAGAGGCTTCTAAGGGTGTAGAATTTCGACTGAGAATTGGTTTTGCCTTCTTTATTGGTATGGAGTAGGATTTTCCAAACCACCCCTGCCTCCCCCCTATGCCAGCTTCATCACCAGCATTACTATAATGTACACATGCACACATATTCTCTCTCTTCCTCTCATTCTCTCTCTCTCTCTCTCAACCTCTCTTAAGTTTATATGTCTTTTGTCATATGGTTACTGTACGCATTTCATATTAAATAATTCTGAGGTCAGACTTCCAGCCAAGATGGAGGCGTAGGCGGACACACTGTGCCTCCTCTCACAACCAAAATTAAGGACAACAAATATTTAGAAACAAGAAAACAACCAGAACTTATAGAAAACTGAACTGTACGGAAGTCCAACAACCATTCATCCAGACTGGTAAGAGGGGCGGAGTCGCGGCAGGAGAAAGTGGAGGTGCGGACCCAGGAACGCAAGCAGCAGCGGCTGGCAGTTCCCAGGTGCACAGGCGGCGGCTGGCGGTCCCCGGGCCCACAGGCAGCAGCTGGCGGACCCCGGGCACAGGGGGGCAACTGTGCAGACCCAGTGAGGCCGCACAAGGCGGCTGGCTGACTGACCAGGTGGTCTCACAGTCGAGCGCGCAGACGGTCCAGGCGGAGGGGAAGTGGCGGAGGGGACTGAATCCAGGAGAGAGCGGAGCAGGCGCCATTGCTCCTTCTCAGACCCCGCCCCCACCTATAGCATCACAACCCGGCGACTGGGCTGCCCCGCCCTGAGGAACACCTAAGGCTCCACCCCCTCACTACGTAATAGCCGCGACCAGACTAAAACCAAAACAACAACAACAAAAAAAACCCACCAAAAATGGCTCAAACCGGAAAACAAATAAAAGCCCCAGAGCCAATTCCTCTAAGCAGTGAAGAGATAGCCAACCTGTCAGATGCACAGTTCAAAGCACTGGTCATCAAAATGCTCACAGAATTGGTTGATTTTGCTCACAAACTAGATGAAAAAATGCAGGCTACAATCGGTGAAATGAAGGAAGATGCATGGGGAACTGATAGAGATGGAAGGAAAACTGGGACGCAAATCAAGGGAGTGGACCAGAAGGAAGAAACTAACAACCAAACAGAAGACGAGGAAGAAACAAGAATTCAAAAAAATGAGGAGAGGCTTAGGAACCTCCGGGACATCTTTAAATGTCCCAACATCCGAATTATAGGGGTCCCAGAAGGGGAAGGAGAACAGCAACGAGTGGAAAACTTATTTGAACAAATAATAAAGAGGAACTTCCCCAATCTGGCAAAGGAAATAGACTACCAGGACGTCCAGAAAGCTCAGAGAGTCCCAAAGAAGTTGGATCCAAGGAGGAACACACCAAGGCACATTGTAATTACATTAGCCAAGATTCAAATGAAGGAGAGAATTCTAGAAGCAGCAAGGGATAAGGGGACAGTCACCTACAAGGGAGTTCCCATCAGACTGTCAGGTGATTTCTCAAAAGAGACCTTACAGGCAAGAAGGGGCTGGAAAGAAATATTTGAAATCTTGAAAGGCAGGGACCTACATCCAAAATTGCTCTATCCAGCAAAGCTGTCATTTAGAATGGAAGGGAAGATAAAGTGCTTCTCAGATAAGGTCAAGTTCAAGGAGTTCATCATCACCAAGCCCTTATTATATGAAATGTTAAAGGGACTTATCTAAGAAAAAGAAGATAAAACTATGACAGTGAAAAGACAACAAACTCATAGCTATCAAGAACCACACCTAAAACAAAAGCAAACTAAGCAAACAGCTAGAACAGGAACAGAACCACAGAAATGGAGATCATATGGAGGGTTAGCAACAGGGGCATGGGAGGAGGAGAGAGGGGGAAAAGGTACAGAGAATGAGTAGCATAGATAATGGGAAAAAAATAGACAGGGGGAGGGCAAGAATAGTATGGGAAATGTAGAAGCTAGAAAACTTATGACCCATGGACATGAACTAAAGGGGGGAATGTGGGTGCGAGAGGGTGGGTAGGGTGGAGGGGAATGATGGGGGAGAAATGGGACAACTGTAATAGCATAATCAATAAAATATATTTAAAAAAAGGAAAAAAAAATAATTCTGAGGTCAAATGAAATTGTTACTAGACATATTTAACTCCAAAAGGAGAATTTTACCATAAGGCAAAAGGCAGAAGCACCAGCAATTTACCAGTAAATAATGACTTAAGTAATGATAATGAGCCTAACGACATTCAGTGGTACTACATGGTTAAACCTTTCACAGACTAGTTGAACCTTTCCCATTCTCAAATTTAAACCTAGGAGAAGTATTTAAAAGGTTCTTCATAAAGCAGCCCTCCTTTTGCTGCTACACCCTTTGCTAGCCTACGATTTCATAGCTGTTGTCCTTCCAGTTCAGCCTTATTTCCCTATATGTCCCCCAAGACCCCCTTGGCCCAGCTATGCAAGTCTTTCAGATCCTTGACTGCCATGATCATTCCTACTTCAGGGCCTTTGACTATATGCCTCCCTCTTTCTGGATTCTCTTCTCCCATCTGTCGTTCCCTGGAGGTCCCCCTGCCAGAGTTTCCTTCTATAGGGCAGAGTATGTGTACAAGACACACTCACTGACCCTGGTCATCATTCCAAGAGGTTGACTTCATAACCTCTCCAGGCAGAAAAACCTTTTTTGGTGACCTAACAAGAAGCAAAGAAAGCAATCAAGGTGAAAGAATGTCATAAGGACTAGCAACCCAGGCCAACTCACGAAAGCCACTAGGATGACCTCTGTCATCACTCCGTCAAGGATTTCCTTCATGAGTCAATATCAAGAGGTAGGAGAGGTGAAACAATGTGAATTCACAAGTATTGCTTTTGTATATGCTGGTGGGAACAACACCAGTGGAAGAAATAATAAGAAGAGACCACCACCAAGAGGACCTTGTGCATAAAACTCAGTACATCCTCTCTTGGTCATAATTCAAACCTCTTGTATAATCTCCATTACTGTCCTCTAAGAACTTCTCCTGGATTCCCCTCAATGATTTTCTCTTTCTTGTGATGTGAAAATGTCAAACTGCAACATCACTTCCTCTTCACTGTGCTTGAGTCTTCAAGCATCTCTCTAATAAAAGATGTAGTCTTCCTGACTAGATTATGTTTGCCTAATTCTACTGATTTAATATACGCTGTTTACAATAACAAAACAAAATATACAAAATAATCCCTAGCACGTAGAATCTCTCCCAGTTATAATTTATATACTTCCTAATATAATTATTGTAAGCAAACACTTGATATGTGATGGGCACTGATCTAAGCACTTTACATGTACTAACTCATTAAACTTCAAAATAACTCTGGAGAAAGGTACTATTATCTTCCCCACTTTACAAATGATGAAGTTGAGACACAAAGAGGTGAAGCGATTTGCCCAATGTCACACAGACAGTAAGTAGCAGTGTTTAAATTTGAACTCGGGCTGTCCTGATCCCACATGCTTAGACCACTACACACAAGGCTACTCTTGTTTACAGGATACATATCCACACTTATTGCTTAACCTAATAATTTCTCCTTATGTTAATTCATTTATCTCTTGGTCAGCACATTCTATCATCATCATATGCTATTTCAAATGCCATGGAAATTTGAAGAAAGAAAGAGCACTGTGCTGTGAGAAAGAGAAACAATAGGGATCTAATTTCAATTGGGAGAGTAAAGGAGGCACTCACTGAAGAATAAAACTTGAACTGCGACCTGAAAAATGAGAATGGGCCAAGAAGATGAAACCTGGGGTGGAAGAATGTAGAACATAGCCAAACCCCAAGGGGCAGGAAAGTGACTGACATCTTCAAAGAACCAATCTAAAACCTTTGTGGTTGGGTTAGAGTAAGAGGAAGGTGGTGGGTGTGTGGCCAACCATTTCACAGAATGTGATAGTGAACCGGGACCAAGAACCAGTAATCAGAGCGATGTGGAACTGGGAACTATTTTTGTTTGGGGGATAGGCATTTGAATGTTTAAGGGGTGATTGCTTAGAGAAGAGACTTAGATGAAGACCAGAGAAGGAAATCGTGTTGTATTAAGAGCTCCCCAGATGACTCCAATGGGGGCCTAATCTTCAGAGGTGAAATGAATACCAGCTGTGTGATCCTCAGGGCAACTCACCGGAATGATGGAATATTGAAATGAAGGGCAGAATGGAGTGAAAAGGAAAGAAGGAAATGAGGGAAGCCCTCAACCCTAACACCGAATCTGTTTTCTCTGCAAATCTTCTTTCTACCTTTTCCTTCCATCACTCATAATGGAAGTCCATTGAATGACAGAACCACAGATAACAAAGCTTTTCATCTGACATTGAAGGAACTAAGGACCAGAGTGGGGGAGTCACGCAACCAGGTGGCTATATGGTTGGCTGTCTTTGCTCCTTCTGCCCTACAGGACTACCCACAGAAAACTCTGAAGGAATGTGCAGCAGAAAAACATCAATTCAGTCACAGAGCCTCAACTCACACAGATCCCTTTAACAGGTATTACTCGGGCAATCTCATAAAGCTGCAGACTATAGCTCCTCTTTCTTTTATACTGGAAGTGTCAGGAGGCTTTTGAGCCATTTATTTGATGGAGAGGTTGCTAAATGTTACGGCAAACGGCCACATCAATCTGGGTAATAGCTGAGCGCTGGTGTCTGCTGAACCCTAAGACCTCACCAACCTGCAAGGAAAAGTTTTCCTGACTTCCAGACCATGGTCTGCATAAATATCAGGAACAGGACGGCCATGCAGTGCAATGGACTCTGGCCTGGATGTAAGGGGTGTTCTAGCTTATCCCTGATTCTGCTGCCAGCTTGTGTGGCCTGGAAGAAATCACTTACTCTCTCTGGGAAAGATTTTACCAGAAGGGAAAATAGCCTAATATACAAAGTCCCAAACACGTGCACACAGACTTTAGAAGCAAGTGCATCCTCTCAGAATTGGGTGTTGCCAGTGAATTCCTTCACTCCTCTGACAGCTGACTGTGGCTACCATACTGCTTACTGCTATGTAACAACCACAAAATCCCAGGGGCATGCAACAATCAGAATTTTCTTCATAGCTCATGCATCTGCAACTTGGCTAATATAGGCTCACCTGGGCTGGCTGATTTAATCTGAGTTTGGTTGGGGTAGCTGGCTCTGCTCCATGGGTGTCTTGTCATCTCCTGGCTCTGGCAAACTAGCCCAGGCATCTGCTTCTCATGGTGATAGCAGAGGTTCAAGAAAGCAGGCAGAAACACAGAAGGCCTCTTAAGGCTTAGGCTCAGAACAGGCACTCTGTGACTCCCACACTATTCTGCTGGTCAAAGCAGTCATCCACACGGGCAAACACAAAGTTAAGAGGCAGGGAAATATAATCTATTCCTTTAATGCAAGGAGCTACAAAGTCACGTGGGACAGGGCATGCAAAGAGGGAGGAGACAATGAATTGCTCCACCTGCCAAACCCAACAACCAGGCCACTGTTCTCCCAACTACATAGTGCCCTCACCTGGAATCAGTCACCATCCACCGATCTAAACTCTATCTGTTCTACAAGCCCCAGACCAACAGCCTACCTCCCACACCATGAAACCTTCTCCAGCCCCACAGTTGACTACTTGGGCACTGTGAGTCCTCCGGTTTTAGGTATGTGCCTCCTATGTCTCTGGCCAGCTAGCGACTGCCTCCTAGAAGACCATATGAAATGTGTCTGTGGAGTTCAGTCAACAAGGTTGGTTGTTAGATTAGGCTTGTATGAAGGGGATGTGGTGTTGGTTCTTACTTTTCTAAGAAGGGGAGGAAATGTTGATTGTCTCTCATATAACTGCCTTACCTAAAACCTGTGGGGAGCCAAAAAGTGTCATTCCCCTTCTGGAATAAGTGAGTGGGAACCAACCATGCTTCATCTGTGGTCAGTGTACTTTCTCACATTGGCCCCAGAGCAGCACTACTTGTGCATCAATTACCACAAGGCCCCCTTCAGCTTGTACAAAACACCTTCATTCTCCTGAGAGCCCAGACATAGCCCATGCTGTGGGGCTAAGGAGAAGACCACATAGAGTCCCTCTGGGGGACCCTGAATCTCTCATGTGAACCCCGATGCTCAAACCTTTCTCATTGAGGAATGCTTCCATCTACAAAATCAACTGCTGCACAAAGACCCACACATCCAGACCTCAATTTAGATTTATCCAATCTATAGCCAACTACAAATTTAATCTTATAAAAGTGAGAAAATTAGGTAGAAGAGAAGACAAAGGTAAATTTAAAAAATGAAACCAAAAGCATGTCTAACACTCACAATTAATTACATTGCATCTTTAATAATACCCAGCTTTCAGGGTGCTGGGAGGAGTCAATGATAAAACATGTGTGGATGGGACCAGTCCAGTTTCTGCCACAGAGCCCAATGAATGATCTCCTTTCTCCCACTCTTTGGATCTTCCTTATCAGGCTCCTTCATTCTCAAGGTCTACCTCACCTCTGGCTACAGGACCACCCCTGGTGGGTCTCAAAATAAACACAGCCTGATCCCCACATAGATGCCTGATCATACCCCGAGGCCACTCAACATTCTGTTCTGCCACTTTCTTCAAAGTCAGAGGCAGCCCAGCCCCCTGCACACCAGGCCATAGATCCTTTCCTCCTCTCCCTGTTAAGTGCCCAGGGACTACTTTGCACACACCTCTCAGCAGCAGCTGTAGCAGACAAACACTATAGACCTACAAGCAGAATTTATTAGGTCCGTAAGTGCTCACCTTCCTCAGTACTCCCTTTTCCAGAGGCATCTGTGGGCTCTGGCAGAGAAAAGAGTGAGAGAGTCCAGCATCCCCTGATGCCCCATCGTGGCTCCTGTGGTCACCTGGAGCACATCAAAGCGGCTTCCTGACTTTGCAGGCACGAATCAGAGCCTGGCAGAGGCTCTTCAGGCCTGGCCGTGCCACTCTGCTCAGAGTACAATTTAGCACATGTTTTCCACACTGTTCCAGAAAGTGGAGACCTGCAGAGATTTGGTAATTGGCAACCCAAGTCCTAGCACACCCTCATCCCTGCAGAACGCCTTGTTACTCTAATTGCTTGGAGACCCATTTTCATATCCCAAGACCAGGAGCCAAAGACTGTGATAACCTGAAGACGACAGATACTAAACTTTCTCATTGCCTCTGCTCTGGACAGAATGTTTTCTCCTGGATAGGCCAAAAAGTCCATTTAGTTTTTTTTCTGTGTGATGGCTCTAGTCATGCTTAGTTGTCTTTAACTTCATTTGAAACAATTTTGTTAGATTGTATTGTGACAGCTGTCATATCAGCATGCATTTTAAAAAACATCAAAAATTGGTAAATTTTTGTCTGGCCATTTTAATATTGAAGATGGAAGAAAATATGTAAAATGTTTTGGTGTATTATGCTTTTTTATTTCAAGATAAAAATGCAACTGAAACATACAAAAAAAGATTTGTGCAGTGTATGGAGAAGGTGCTGTGACTGATCAAATGCGTCAAAAGAGGTTTGCAAAGTTTCTTGGTACTATCAACTTTTTGGCCAGATAATCCTCTGCTGTGGGGCTGTCTTATACATTGAAAGATGATTAGCATAACCCTTGGCCTCTACCAACCAGAAGCCAATAGCAGGAGATAGCCAACACACACAAAATACCCAAATCAATAAAGTTATTGGTGAAAATGAAAAATGTGTCTTTTATTTTATAGAAAAAACTAAACAGACTTTTTGACCAACCCAGTATTTCAGCTGTAGTGGCACAGCAGGATCATCCTAGGGACACCTGTGATCTAAGAAGGACACTTAGGTCAGGGTCCACAAGAGGAAGGGATGCATCACAGTTACCTCAAAGTGGAATAAGCTGGCTTGGGAGGTTGTGAGCACTCAAGGGGCTCGAATTGTCCCTCTCAGTAAAGCTAAAAACCTTGGAATTATATATAGTTCTTCTTCCTCTCAGGCTTGCTGACTCATCAAATCTGCAAGTCCTGACCATGTTAACCTGCTAAACAGCTCTTGAATCTCTCCCATCCTCTCCACTTCCATTACCACAGCCTCAATTCACATCTTATCTAGACTGTTCTCTGAACTCACTCTCCTCTCACCCCGTTTGAGTCTCCAGCCCTCTAAACCAGGAATCAGCAAACTACAGCTCATAGGCCTGTCATCTGTTTTTGTAACTAAAGTTTTATTGGAACGTAGTCATGAGCATTTGCTTACATATTGTCTATGTCTGTTTTTTACACTACAGAGTTGAGTAGTTGCAAGAGACCAAGAGGCCCACAAAATAAAAATTATGTACGGGTCCTTTAAGAAAAAGCCTGCCAAGCTCTGCCCTAAACCACCACCAGTCACTTATCTCAATAAAGATTCACCAACTGTTCTCCCTGCCCAACAGGAAAAAATTGAATTCCTTGGCATACATGCAACATCCTTTATGAATCACTCCTTAAACTATCACAGGAATTATAAGTTGGCAGCCCACAAGTTTCTTGTGGTATATATCTTTTGCAGTCCACACAAAGTTTAAAATGTTCAATTGATTGCCAATTTTTGAAAATTATAAGATTATACTTAAAAATGTAGATACTGACTGATCTTAAAAAATAGGGAACTCTGGCAACAGTTGGACCCCATTTCCACATGACATCTACCAGCCAGAATCAACAGCATCTGCCCCCATGGGACGGCGCCTGCACTCTCCAGGTACCAGACTCCACACTCCCTAGTGCCGTAACTAGGACAACTTCGCTCACGCAGGCAGGTGTGCATCTGACAGCCCCTGACTTTCCTCCTTCCTTTACCAACCAGCTCTCCCCCTGGAACTATTTCCTACAGTCACACCAAAAGACTGAGTTCCCAAAGGAGCCATGCTCTCTCCCACCAACACACTTCCACAAAAGCTACCCCCTTGTATTGGACTTCTAGGGCTGCTATGACAAAGTACCACAGACTGCGTGGTTTATACAACAGGAACTTATTTTTTCTCACAGTTCTGGAGGCAGGAATCTAAGAGCAAGGGTACAACAGGTGGTTCCTTCTGAGACCTCTGTCCTTTCTAGTAGATGGCTATTTTCTCCCTGCACCTTCACCTGGTCTCCCTGTGTACATCCGTGTCCTAACCTTTTCTTATAAAGACATCAGTCATGTAGTCATATTGGATCAGGGCCCACCTGTTGCGGACCATTCAGCCTGGTTTCAGGAGTTGTAACCCTCACTCCATGGTGGGCTGTGTAAGAGCCCAAGGGACCCACTTCATCTGAGTCTGTTCTGTCACAAGGACATGACCTATTAAGGAGACAAAGCTTATCTCCCTGGCAGGAGCACTGCTTCTGCCTCATCCATCTCTGGCCCCAATGCTTGGTTGGCAGTCAATGACAGGTAAGACTCCTCATGGGAGGGGCAACCTAAGCCAGACACAACCACTTGGGAGGCCTCATGGAAGGACTGGCGGGGGTGGCTGCAGCAAAGAGGATGTGATGGACCTTCGCCCCCCAGCTATTCTGACAATAGCCCAAGTCCTCATTTCCATCTGGGAGATGTCTCCTGCTTCCTAATCGGCTTAAAGCCTGAAACTATGAGGGCGAGTGGTGCAGCCCTGTGCCGGCCAGGATGGTTCCCTGGGTGATCGGGCATAAGAAGATAGTGGGTAGAAAATAGACAGGGGGAGGGCAAGAATAGTATGGGAAATATAGAAGCTAAAGAACTTATGACACATGGACATGAACTAAAGGGGGGAATGTGGGTGGGAGAGGGTGTGCAGGGTGGGGGGGATGATGGGGGTGAAATGGGACAACTGTAATAGCATAATCAATAAAATATATTTTAAAAAAAACTAAAAAAAAAAAAAAAAAAAGAATTCCTAAAGTCCTGTGAAATATGCTTTGCTAAGAGTGCTCTCACTTAAGTGATAAGTGTCCCAGGAGGAAATGAGTATGTCTCCCAAAGTTTTGCAACCCCCTTTCCGGACAGACATTGACTCGGATTAAGCCCTCAGATTTCTTTGAAATGTTAAACCTGTATTCCGGTGTATTGGAACCCAATAAAAGCCTAGTGAGGAAGGCACTCTGGGTCATTCTCCTCTGAGAGTTTGACCACCTTTCCTCCCCAAGCAGTCATGTCTTGGTAATTTTTATTTTCATCCATGACGGAGGGATGAGGCTCTGTGGGCGGAGCCCCCCCACATCTGGCACCCAGGACAGGGGCCCTCGCACCCACCTATGACCTCATTATACTTAATTATCTGTTAAGGACCCTATCTCCAAATACAGTCACATTCTGAGTTAATGGGGGTTAGGACTTCAACCTGTGAATTTGGAAGAGACACGGTTCAGCCCATAATACCTCTCTCCCAGGAATGTCCTCCCCTACTTGTTCATCTAAGAAAGGCTCACTCTTTCTTAAAGAATCAGATCAAGCACCAGCTCCCTGGTGAGGCCACCTCAGAAATCCCTTGCAAAAAATCCATCTCATATTTCTTTGTAACTTGTGCATACCTTCACTAGAGAACTATGGCCTTGCCCTGTAATGGTTTAATTTCCCTTTTTCTCCCATTGAACTGAGTGCTTCTTGGGGCAGCAACTATTCTTTTCCATCTTTACTCATTCAATAAACATCTGTTGAGGCCCTACCATGTGCCAGGTGCTGCTGACGTCACTGAAGATTCAGCCATGAACAAGTGGACCAAGTCCCTGCCTGCATGGTGTCTGTATGTTAGTGAGGGAAAGGGACAATAGTTAAGTACAGAAAGAAAAGAGGTAAATCTCACAGAAACATGCTTAATTCATTGTAGGTGTTCACAAAGCACCAAATAACTGCTACAGGGGAAATGTATGAAAGAGGGGCTGGACACCGTAGAACATTTTCAGATTAGGAATTCTGTGATTTTTTTTTTTTTTGACAGAGCTGCTGAGGCAGTTATTGTGTAGGATGTTAGGCAGCCTCCCCTTGTGCTGAAAGCTCGTGTCACCAGCCTGGGTCACCGTGTCTCCATACCCCTCCTTAACTGTGGGACCCAAAACCATCCCTAGGAAAAGACATGACACAAAGCCCACCAATTTTTTCTACTGCCCCTGACTCAACACCCACAAAGCCAAGGTCTGGTTGCCAGAGGCCAGACCTCAGAGATGGGCTATAGGTTTCCTGTGTGCCACTTTTGGGTGAATTTGTAAAGGAAATGAGAGTGAGGCTGGTGACTACCCCACCCCAAGTAAATGATACTCATTTTAGGTGCATCACAGACCTTATCACCACAGTGATGGACAGTCCCTAGAAAGTCTCTAGTAATACATGAGAAGCAGTACACACCACACCGGGATCCCCACTCTGCTAAAAGCACAAAGCTGGTGGGAACTCAGTATGGCCACCTATAATGTCCACTCTCTTCCTATTTCCCATGATTTTCTTAAAGTACTTTTTGGCTACAACTGTATGTATTTTAGAAAATGTCTATTATACAAAAATTTGAATGGATTAGAATGTAGGCACAAAATTCACCCCAGGAACTCTATATCCTCACATACTTATTCATACAGATAGAACTCAGAATCATTTTTGACACATAAAAATTTGTTAAATTTACAGATTAATGTTAAATTTATAGGTTAGCAGGAATTGGCTTAAAATTTGGGGCATTCCATTCTCGAATACATCTAATGGCCTTTTACAATATTTGGCAAATGTTATCAATTTAATCCAATATGTCCTGCCTATCAGTTACCTATTGCTAGGTGCTGTAGATTGTTGGTGACCACTCTCAGTGAAATCTTTTAAAATTATTATATTTTCTACCAGATTATTGTTGGTAAAGAAAAGGGAAAATTCAGAGAATCTACTGAATTCTCTTATTACTTCTAGTAGTTTTAGTTGATTTTATGAGATTTCCTATGTAGACATGCCTGTGCCTATCAGTGTATGTAATCATTATTTTGTCACATTCTTTCCAATAGTTATCCATAGTTTATTTTCTTCCATAATTGCATTGGAGAACACCCGAAGTGCTTGTAAATAACAACAGAGAGAGCAGTTTCTTCCCGGATTCGGTGGAAATGCTTTTAGTATCTCTCTGCATCAACAGCTGTAATATTGTTGGCTGTCCTGTATCAGTAATAGGTGTCAAGCTTTATCAGATAGTTTTAAGGATCTACCAAGATAATCTTCAGATTCAGATGATACTTTTTTCTATGCTGTAGAGTTCCATAATCCTACATTTTCCTGTGTTGCAGGCCCAGCAGTGGAATTACTAAATCAGAGAAACAAACATTTGAAGGCTCTTCATGCATTTTGTCAAACTGCATCGCTAAAGGATCGAGCCAATTGACACTCGCCCAGCAGTGGGTGAAAACTCCCATTACACTCAACTCTCACCAGCACTGCGTTTTAACAACCGAAATCTCTGTTGACTGATACAACTACTGAATGTCAGCTGTAAAATAGACAAGATATAACACTCTTTCCCACTCTCCTACCGCAACACTTAAAAAAATAATTGTTGGCCCCCAGGTTTATGGTACCTGCAGACATTTCATAAAGATTTTAACACAATTCCTCTGAAAGAGCCCTTAAGAAATATCTAGTGCAATAATTGAGAAACGTTTTGAGGTCATAGAACTATAATTATCTAAAAAAGTTGTGGGCCCTCCTTACCTCCTCCCCAAATGTTCATACATGGACCTTTTTTCCATAAATTTCCAAAGATTCTCAGATCTCGTAAAGCTCTTTACTAGGGTGTCACAGATGCGCAACACAGACACCTATCTGACTCCTCCCAACACCTCCATTTTATAGGTAAGAAAAACTGAGGCCAGAAAAGTCTGCTTTGGTTAAAAATTAAAATGAAACAAATTTTTTTACTTGTTTTAAAGGTTTCTTCTAAAAATAATTTGAGGAGAAAAGCTCATGTTGGTTTTCTACTTTAAAGAAAAGATATTTTCATCTTGTAAAAGGAAAACAATTTGGGAAACAGTAGCGTCAGAGAACTAGCCATGAAGATTCCTGAGGTGAGCACTTACAGGGGGTCCACGTGCATTCTCATGGGAACAGTAGAAAATGTGCCTGAGCAGGAATGAGAAGATCAGGGGCTGGTGCCAACAGGCCAAAGCGTGAGGGTCCATCCTCAGATAACTCATAAACCCTGTGAGCCTCCCTTTCCACATCTGGAAAGTAGGGAATAGCATTGTACAAGTACCTTGTGCAGGGTAATGTGTGTGTGTTGAAGGCTGCATGTATGTTTTCAGTTATCGGGGGATAGGTTGCATGGGAGGGAGCTGTGTGTTGTTTGTGATACTGGACTTGGGTTGTGTGTATGAGTTTTGTGTGCATGCGTGTGTTGGAAATAAAGCTAAAGGCTAGGCTGAACCAGACTGCAGATGGCATAGGAGATGCCATTGGTACCCCACTGGTAGCCCTTCTTCAATGCAAGGTACTGGCCTCCAAATGCTCCCATGACACCGCTTTGCCTGAGTACCTTCTCTGGAGTTGGGTCCCACTTTGGCCCCGCCCTCAAAAGGCTAGAAGTACCACTGAATTCATGCTCCCCAATCAATGACTGATGAGGGCTAGAGAATAAATACCCTGGCTCCCTCACCCTGGGGAAGATGACTCTGAAGTACGTTTTCTGCACCCTCCCCACAGCTCCCCAGCAGGATCACCCCACAAGTGCCTATGGTGCTAATGCACACGCCTGGCAGTGTCCCTGAATCACTTTCATGATCCTATATGGGCTTTCCTGAGATCCTTCCCAAATAAATTACCCTTCCTGGTCCATTCCTGGGTAAACATGAGCTAACGTAGCCTTCTAAGCCACACTGAACTTGACACTGTGGGCAATGTACAGTTGTGAGAATCATCTATAGAGACATCATACAATTTGGTATGTGTTTAAAAAAATTAAATAAATGAGACCAAAAGCTTCAGCAACTTTTCAGAACCCACAATTCATACCCTGAGGGAGGTGCATGAAGGCCCCCAATCAAGGAAGGGTATTCGCCTACCTGCCAGGCAGGGGTGGTGTCACCTTCCAGGGATCCTGAGATCCCAGAGTGGGTAGGTGATTCATCAGAGCCACAGCTAGGAGCAGCCAAGCTGACACTCAGTGCCAAGCGGCCTGCTTCTCAGCCCCACTCTCACTGGATGTTTTTCTGGTAACACCTTCAAAAACATTTTGTCCAGACAAGTCAGTAACAGGACCCTCAGCCAACTCAAAACCTGTTGGTCGGAGCTGCCGTTACTGGCGGACTCTCACTCCCATTCAGCCTCCACTTGGAAAAGGGAGACCAGAGCGCATCTTACTCACAGACAGGAGCCAGGGGCCCATTTCCTTTGCAAGCCACGCAGCTGCTGGTGAACCTGCTTTAAAGGCGGGAATCCAGGCCATCACAGACTCCTGGTCCTGCCTGTGTGGCTCTCCTGGGGATCATTGTCACTGTCAGGCAGGCGAAGCCCGGGAGTCTGTCACCCGATGAGTGTGATGGACAACATGGCCTTTCCCGGCTGGGGCACCTTTGAAGTTTTTCTGTGTCAGTCTCGTCCTTCATCCTTCAGTATGAATGAGAAAGGACTGAGCTGCAGCCTCAGGGTGGCTGGAGGAGGCATTAGAGCAGCCTGTGCACAGGTGGGAAGGAAGGACATTGAGTAAGAAGATGAGACGCCTTCAGGCCGATGAGATGGATGGACCCTGTGCTGTTGTTAGGCCATCGGTCTCTCCAAGGAGATCCTAGAAGGGCTGGCACTGCAGCAATAAAATGGGGCTAATGATACCTATTTTATGGCATTGCTGATAGGCTTAACTGTGACAATGTGTGTGAAAACCCCAAACAGCATTCCTAACACGTACTGTTAATTACAGACACCCTTCAAGTAACATCCCAATAAACCCATCATAGGTTGAAATTATCAGAAGTCAAAAATGCATTTAATACACCTCACCTACTGAACATCATAGCTTAGCCAACCTAACTTAAAGGTGCTCAGAACAATTATATGAGCTTATAGCTGGACAAAATCACCTAACACGAAGCTAATTTTACAATAAAGTGTTGAGCAGCGCATGTAATTTATTATGCGTATCACTTTCACACAACCCTAATGTTGAAAAATTGTAAGTTGAACCATCATAAGTTGGGGACTGACTGTATTCCTCTCCTTTCCCATTATAACAACTAACACTTTGGGAATACTTACTACCTGCCAGCACTATTGAGAGGACACTATAAATATTATCCCATCTAGTTCTCAACAACCCTGTGAAGGAGGTCCTACAATTCATCCCATTTTATAGATTGGCAAACTGGGTCAGAGAGGTTACATAAGTGCATGAGTTCCCCCACTTGCAAGGAGTAGCACCAGAGTTTGGACCCAACAGCGGTGATTTCAGGGCCCAAGCTCTTCATGAGTCTACCTCCTCCCACCTCCAGGAAAAAGAAGAAGGCCACCCTTCCCAGGAAGAGCACTTATGTATCATTAGGCATCCATCATGTTAATCTCTTATTTATACTAGTTTCAAGACATAAGGCTACAGTATTGTCACTGGTGTTGTATTTTATAAATCTGGCTTTAAAACCAAACAAACCAAAATAACAATGCTGGACAGCAATGGTTTGCCAATGGGTGGCCCACAAACCAGCCACATCAGCCTCACCTGGGAACTTGTTAGAATGCAGATTCTTGGGCTCCAGCCCTGACTTGCGGATGGGAAACTCTGAGGGGGCAGCCCAGGCACCTGTGTGTTACCCAGCCCTGCAGATGGTGCTGATGGACACTAAAGTGTGGTAGTAGACTGACTGTACATTTTCATTCTGCAGTAACTACAAAGCATGAAAATACAAACAAAAATACAAAGAAGCAAACAAATTATAAGATTGCTATTGTTCTATTTCCAGCTGGAGTTGGTAGAAGACAGTGGTTAGTGGATGTGGCCATTGAGGACAGACAAATCCATTCATTCGTTTATTCAATCATTCACTCAATATCTATTTCCTGAGCATTGCCTGTGTGCCAGGCACGATGCCAGGGAGCAGCAGTGTATACTTAAAAAGATGGATGTATGAGGCTCCTACTTTTACAGTCTAACAATAGAGTTGGGAGGCAGTTGTGTAACATAATTACATAGTTACTACGTTTTGCTTGTAGTGAGGAATGTAAAAGAAAAGGAGTGAGTCAGGAAAGCATGATGGGGACTCCGATCTAATCTCCATTGCAGGTCACAGACATCCTCTGGGAAAGTGACATTTGAGGCAGGACCCTGTTTCATGAAGCAGGTTGGGCTAGGAGGACCATGATGGAGAGTGGGGCATGAGCACACCTGGTAGGGGAGTGGCCTGTACAAAGACCCTGGGGCTGGAAGGTGCTACCTGGAGTGGTCTTAGATGGGCCCACCACAGTCCTTTGGGTCAGTTTTTACATGAATTCCTCCACTCAGGTTTCCCAAGCTGTGTGATGGGCAAAGTCAGGACCTGCATCCACACACAGGGGCCCATGTGGTTCCAGCTTCGCTCAGGAGACTCTTGCCACCCACAATCCCAGCTCACTCGCTTGCTACTCACCTGCAGGTGGGAAATTTTGAGTTCTCATCTCACTGATGGGTAAGTTCTGAGTGAAGCCAGGAGCTCCACACCCACAGGAGACACCTGGGCTGTCCAGATGCAGCTGCTGTTCCTCACTCTAGCTTTTAGTGTCCTCCTTATTCCTGCTACCGAAGCTCTCCTTTCTTTCTTCCCAACTCAGCTACATTTCTTTTCTCTTGTTATGGTTTACCTAGAATTTCTCTGTAATTAAAGAGAAGCTGTAGGAGTGGATTCACCACATTAACTCAATCCACTCTGGTTACTTTTAAAATCCCCCAAGTCTATGTTAGGTTTCACTGCAGTGCACTTCCTGAGTATCATGGGCTCTGCACCTGAACCTGAACTACAGAAAATTGTAATTTCATTATCATTTCTACTTTCGGCAGTTCCCTATTAAACTGCAGATGGCCACACAGGCATGAGCTTTCTGGCTTGCTCACCAATATGCATATTCCTGCACCTAACACAGTCTGTGACATACAACAGGTGCTCCATAAATATTTTGGAATAGACAAATGCATTCGTTGTTAACCTTCATCCCATCCTACAAAGTGGATAACACTGTTCTTCTTTTAAAGATGAGGAAACGGAGGTTCAGAGCATTAGGTAACTCACCAAGGGTGGATCATAAAGTAAGCGGCTGATCTTGGATTCAAAATCCAAGGACTGCTGGATCCCAAAGACCTCTGTTCTCTATGACTTACACTGCCTCTTCAACAGCCCTGGAACCCCAGAAGGGTTAGATTTGTAGGCGCAGCTGGATGGAAAATAGGGCTGCTTCTGTCTGCCCAGAGTCAGGACAGTGTTGGCATGATTGAAAATGAAGGGCATGAGCCCAGGGGCAGGAAAGAGTGATTGGGTTGTTGACAGAATGGGGTAAAGGCGGACATCCCTGCACTGTCGCAACAGAGAGGAGATGCTGTCACCCTAATAATGAAGTTTAATCCCTCATAAAGAGAGCACCGTATCTGCCCTGAAATGTAAAGAGAGAGCAGCAGGATCTTCCAGAGGAAAGATCTTCCAGCTCAGATTGGCGCGCATGCCCTCAGGGTCCGCCCCTGGAAGCTGGGCTCTGGAGCATGAAAAGCCGGCCACTGAGGAACCAAACCGTTACTGAGAAAATCACAGGAAGGGGGACCAGCAGCTCTCCGTGGCCCTCGGTCCAGGTGATCCACCTCCACTTTACGAGACATTCAAAATTCTGAAACCTTAGCAGATTTGAAATAGTGGTTATTACATCAACATCATAAAAGTTGAGTGAAGAAAAGCTGGGCAAAAATTGTATTTCACATTGATTTCAACCTTGGTTAAAAGCCAAACAAAAATATGTGCAGCATGAAAAAGACAAAAACTGAAGGCAATCCACTAAAAGTCATTTTCCCCCTCATTTTCTATATTGTCCTAATTTTCATTAATGAACCTACCTCTTTGAAATAAAACAAAATTCTACTTTAAAGGAATATAATGATACTTGCCGAGTGCTTGTTAGCTGCCTATTTTGTTCCACTTTACATAACCCGAGGAAGTACATATTATTAGTCTCCTTTTATCGGAGAGGGTTCTGATGGGCTGAGTAACTTGAGCAAGCTGTAGCTGGTAAGTGCAAAGCCACAGTTTAAAAATAAAGTGGTACAATCCAACCTTGACTGCACATCAGAATCACATGGGAAGCTTTTAAAAATCCCGATAGCCAGGCCACACCAAATTAAATCCAAATTTGTGCGGGACTTAGTCATCAGTACTTGAATAATGTCCCCAGCAGTTACAGTGGGTGGCAGAGATTGAGAACCATTGTTCTCAAGCCCGTGTGTTTAACCAGCATGCTACAGAATTGCTTGATAAATGAGAACACCTGTCTCCAACAAATGAGAAATATAAACAATTTTTAAGAACCCTGAGTATCAACAAATATTGCCTGAGCCCCTATGGACTTCAGAGCCTTGTCCATGTGTCCATGTCAATGTGTGGAAGGAGCTAGTCATCCAACAGCAGCTCTGTTCACCAATCTGAGTGGGGATGACACTAACAACGAGGTGAGACCCCTGAAGATGGAGCCCTTTTAAAAAGGTTTACCGGTTGACCAGGCCCTGGAAGGAAGGGGATAACTTAAGCAACAAGGAGAGTCAAAGACTAAAAGGAAAGTTCCAATGTACCAAGACCAGAGTGAATTCAAGTCAACAGCACCTACCATTTAAAGGCTACCAGGTGCTCCTGTAGGGCAGTCACACCAGGCAGTGACAGAGGGTGAGCTGCCTATTCACACAACTAAGCATGGAAGAGGAAACTGAGGCCTGAGGGAGGGACAGATGAGAGATTCAAGGCTGGTTCACAGGCAAGAGTTTTAAGCTAATGTACACATAGATCAATCAGAGGTCAGAGGGCCAGGCTAGGGAACAAAAACTAAGCTGGTGCAGAGTAATGATTCATAAAACACACTTGCCGAGTCCTCACTGTGCATGAGTGGTGGTTTGGCTTATTGTTCTGCTCTCCTCCTTACTAGGGGCAGCGTATACTTCTCAGCCCCATCAACTTGAGGCTTGGTCATGTGACCCACTTTGGCCAGTACGATGGGAGCAAATGTTGATAGCCGCAAAAGCTTGTACTGGCGTGATTGGGCTTGCTCTCCTGTCCTCCTGCCATTCAACCTGTAAAGAATATGTTATAGGTAGGTGCTGGTCCAAGGAGGATGAGAGATGTGGAATAGGCCTGGGTCAACCCCCAGTGTTGGAGGCAAAACTAGTCTAAATTGGCCGAATCAATTCAAGGCCAGAAGACCAATGTCCTAGCTCATGTCAACTAGGCAAATTTCCCTCTGACTCAGCCTTTATGTTCTAACTAGGTCTTTAATTGATAGATTTAGCCCATCCACATTAGGGAAAGCAATCTGATTTATTCAACCTACACATTCAAATGTTAATCACACCCAGAAACACTCTCTCAGACACACCCAGAATAGCGTTTAAACAAATGCTCGGGCACCCCATCCGTGGTCCAATCAAGCTGACACCTAAAAGTAATCGTCACAGAGGCTTATTGTGATAAGCCACTTAAATTCTGAGGATGTTTGTTACATGGTGTTATTGCGGCAAGAGCTGACTGAAACACATGATTATTTCACTTCATCCTTTCCACAACCCAGGTTGGTAAGCACTGTCACTGTCCCCATTTCACAGTGATAGAAACAGAATTTTGGGGAGGGTAAGTAACTTGCCTGAGAGCGGGAGGTGGCAGAGTTGGGTTTCTAGTTTAGATTCCCTTTTAAAGACCATATTCCGAACCATTATGCTATGCCACATCCTCAAACCTTCAGCGCAACAGCCAAGGGCTTCCCCAGCAGTAAAACTTTTCCAGAGCTCTTATCAAGGTCTTGTCTGAGCAGGTGAAATTTAAAAGACAGAGAACAGAGGCTATCAAGAAGTCACAGCAAAAAGAAAAAAAAAAAAAAAAGACGTCACAGTGACATTGCTCTGGAAATGTCCGTCTCTGTGAAAGGACAACATGAGCATTGGGGTTATGTTCCAAATGGTCAACATTTAAAGAAGGACTGGCATCTCCAAAGCTCATTCAAGCTGTTCTGTCTAAATGGGAGCATTAACATCTCTAGAACAATGATGTTGTAGGGTCTCAGCAAAAATGAGCACCCTTTAATATAAGGTTTCTCAACATTAGTTCTATTCATATTCAGACTTGATAATTCTTTGTTAAGGTAGCCAGTCTATGCACTATAGGATGTTCAGCAGCATCCTTGACTTCTACAAATTAGATGCCAATGTTATCACCTAGATGTGGCAATGAAAAATATCATGTGAAACATCTTTGCAGAAGATAGCAACACGAGGAACCAGGCATGAGCAGAATCCACGTTTCTGGATTCTGGCAACAGTGGCTGGGGTGGCAGCTCACTCTTAGAGCATCAGGACATGTTCAGACTCAGTACATGATCTTGGTGTCCACACCTAGGGACAGCAAGAGTGAGGTCTTTAAAGACCAGCCTCTTGGTAGGGGGAGGATCCTGGCAAGCCCAACCTCCAGCCATTTGAGAGGGTCTCTGTGTTCCCTCATAGCTTTTAATAAGGTATGAAGAAAAGGTAACAACTCCTTATCTGGAAAACGAAAAGAATAATTAGCAGTTTTAGGAATATAACATAGGTGTCCAGAGCTTGGAGAGGGAGTTGGACTGCCTGGGCTCAAATCCCAGCTCTGTCACTTACACTGTTGCTTCAGGCCAGTGACATCGGCTTTCTGAGCCTCTGTTTCCACTGAGTACAATGAAGATAACATATTTTACCAAGTGTTTCAAGGATCAAAATGAAGAGTTCAAATGGTGCTTTGCACATTTCAAGGGCTTGCATATTAGCCATTGCTACTGTTTGGAGTTGGTGCTATAAAGGTTTTACTTTCCATAAGACCACTACAACCCTATGCTCCAGGAAATCTAACCTCCAAGATTTTTAGAGATCAAGCCATTCCTACCACCCCCTTTCCCCTGTGAGTCTCTTGCCTGGGATGACCACCCAGCCTTTTTATTTCCACCTCTCCAAATCTTTCTGTTATCAGACAGCCTCCGAGAGACGAGCTGGCCCTGCCCAAGCAGGATCTGGAAACTTTGGCATGTCAGGTGATCTTCAGGTTCTTGACTCATGCAGGAAAAATGTCAAGACATGTGTTCAGGTAAAAGTGAATATGTTTATTAAAACTTGGGACAGACATTGAGGCAAAGAAAGGGCCCCTGGAGACTGGATTAGGGGGCAAATCCTTTCCCTTGGGGAGGCAGGACTTGTAAAGTAGAAATGTCCCTAATATAGGAAACTGTCCCAAGAGTGCCACTGCCCATTGCTTACCCTGGGTACCAGTCTCGTGAAGGACCCTTAGAGCTTAGGATAGAAACAGTGGAGTACACACCTGAGGAAAAGGGGGTGATGGGTGCTCAAAGAAGCAAAGATCACCTGCTGATGTCCTATGTCTTGAGGGGTTTGTCTATTTTCTCTGGGCAGGAATTTTAGGGGAGATCCCAGGGGAGGATCTCAAACAGGAATATTCATTGGACTTCTGGGTGTGTCATTTAGTATGCTGATGTATTAAAATGAGCGAATAATGGAGTCAGGGGTCATTTTCTGAATTAGTCTGACTGTAATTTTGTTGTTGTTGTTATCTATCTCCCTGACTTAGGTGATTTAAACCACCTGCTCTTAGATATTTTTGCTTAGGGAGGATAGAATCTTGTGATTTATTAGCTGACTTAATTGCTCGGCTTTCTGGCCATTTGTTCAGCTATTTGTCTATTTTTTCATCCCACTTGCCAGGGAATTTTCCTAGCTTCTTACTAACCTGCCTCATTTCCAAACCCAAATAATCTTCCTCCTTCGCAAAATCCATGCTATTTCCCTTCTTTGAACTTATATAACATCTGGCAATTCCCACTGAATAATTTAGCACTTAATTATGCATGGCTGTGAGGATCTAAGCATTTCATCCTGGATGTGTCCTGTCTCAACAGCTCAACTGTAGACGTCTGGAGGACAGGTCCCTTGTCTCATATGTCTTGGTCAGCCTTACTGAGCTGGGAACTTAGGAGGAAAGAGAAGAAAAATGAGTCGAACTGAGCAATTCAACGGAGGCCAAATCAATGTCAGCTCACAGGAGCAGGGGAAAGTCAGCAGCAAAGCTAGGAGTGGGCTCCCAGGCAGCCCTGAGCTCCACACAGCAGAAAGACTCTGAGGCTGTTTGGCAATTTGCATACAGATGACGTTCGACAAAATACAGGTGCCTGCCTTTTCACCACAGAGGCCAATTAAATGCTTTACATTTTAAAAGCAGTCTCTTTAAGAAATGCCTGTGAGAACAATTAAGAACACAAAACACAGTAAATGAAACTGGAAGTTATCAAGAGCTACTGAACAAAGTTGAGGAAAATGGCCTGTGGCCAAATGGGAGGAAACAGAGTCCTAGGGGATCAGATTATGGGCCCTGGAAGCCAACAGTCACAGGTCCCACTCCCAGCAGAACCTCTCACAGACCAATTGTAAAATAGAAATAATAGTACTTGCCTCAGAGGGTGGTTGTTAAGTTGAATGTATTAATGTATGTGAAGTAATTAAAACAGTGCCTAGTACTTAAGTGCTCAATGACTGTTGGTTGCTGTGATTATAATGATTATTAATACAGTATTATATATGCTCCAAAATAGCAGGGACCTTTTCCACCTTGTTTTCCCAGCACCCTGGCACTTCCAGCACACCAGAGGAAACTCGATAAATGTTTGTTGAATGATCGAATTAAATGGCAAGCTTAGCTGGTGACAAATTATGATCTGGAGAAGCCTGTAGACCTGCTGCCCAAGTGCTTATAACTGCACCTTCCTTCCCACGGAAAAGCCTCAGGAGCCTTTTATAAGTTTCATCCGTGGTTTGATAGCCTCCCAGGCCCCTTCCTGGTTCACCCACTCTGTCTCCTGGCCAAGGGCCCCTCTCCTCCACAGCAGATCTGGTCCTGCATCTTGCCCAGCCCTCTTTCAACATGTACTTTCTGAGTCCTCCCATGGCCCAAGCTCGAGCTCTAGAATCTTCCAGACCTGGGCTTAAATCCTGACATTCGGAGTAGTCTCGCTGTGGCTGAGTGAAATGCCTGGTCTCTCTGACTCTACCTTAATTCTAGCCTGCAGTCTTTCCATGGCCTTCAGGCCTACGGCTCCCACTATAGATATGCTAATTATTAGAGGAATTCTGTTCAAAGCTTGAGTTTTTGGAAAAATGACCTCTTGCCAGAAGGTACCTCTCCTGAAGAGGTGAAAAAACATGTACAAAATAATGACTGTTTATCAAATATATGCACGAACCTCAAAACCAGACTCAGATTGGCAGGGCCGTCGGACCTGGAACAGAGGTTTGGAGATTTCACGCTGCTCCTGAATCCCGGCTGGCACCCAGACATCTGCGGTCACCTGTCACCTCCCACCCTGCCCACTCTCCCTTCCCTTGACAGGAGAGAAGCCTGACTTCTGGGCTCTTGGAAAATGGACTTGAGGAACCTCTAAGCTCCCCCATCTTCTCGAGTTGGCACCCTCTCAATCAATAAATCTTTCTTCACTCCAGACTCTTGATGTTTTGAATATTGGCTTTCGAAACATTGGCACACAGAATTTGAACCAGTAACACTGCTAACCCTTATCTTTGGACCATTTACCTCATCTCTCAGACCTCAGTCTCTTCACCTGAAAAATGTATTAAGAAGGCAAACTAAGCAAACAGCTACAATAGGAACAGAACCACAGAAATGGAGATCATATGGAGGGTTAGCAATAGGGGTGTGGGAGGAGGAGAGAGGGGGAAAAGGTACAGAGAATGAGTAGTATAGATAGTGGGTAGAAAATAGACAGGGGGAGGGCAAGAATAGTATGGGAAATGTAGAAGCTAAAGAACTTATGACACATGGACATGAACTAAAGGGGGGAATGTGGGTGGGAGGGGGTGTTCAAGGTGGAGGGGAATGATGGGTGAAAAATGGGACAACTGTAATAGCATAATCAATAAAATATATTTAAAAAAAAAACAAAAAAAACAAGGCCCATTTGTGGATATAAATGCCTGTAGCAAGCCCAGCACACCGTCTGCACATAAAAGGGGATGGCCCAACGTTAATTCCTTCCCGGCCTGCTACTTCCACAATATGGTGAAATCACTAGAGCCCCATAAAAACACAAGATGAACCATTTGGCCAGCAAGAGCCTAGTGATTGAAATCATGAGCATCAAGTCTATTTCTCCAAAAGAGGGTAAAACTTTGTAATAAAACTGAGTTGTGGTAGAATGCTAGCAAAGGCTATTTGCTGCAGCCTGAATGGGCGGGATATAAAGGACACATCCTCAGAGGCCAAGGGACAGGTTTATTAATAGGATTAAAGCCAGGAGAGCTGCAGGAGAGTCAACGAGGCTTATCAGCAGGAAATAGTGTGTACTCACAGATAAGATCACCCACCTAGCAGCCATGAGGCCACTTCAGAAATGAAAAAAGTGCAATGGGCTATAGGGATAGGAAGTAGCAGTGGTCCCCCAAGCACTGACCCATGATCTTCTGTAAGGGTGGCGACATCGGTATCACCAGGGGAGGTTTGTCAAGTACAGAATCCAGATGCCGTCCCTGGAGTTTCTAGTACAGTGACTGTACATGGTCCCTGGGAATTGGTTAGCAATCTTTAAAAGGATTGCAAGTGACAATGCTGAAGAGACAGGCAAGTGTTGGGTTGCTTGAGTTCTAATATGAGGATTGTTTTATAACTACTTCAGTAGCAACCCAGATGCCTGCATTTATCCATTCATTTATGTAACAAGTACTCAATACATGTTTTTGCTAAGAAAGAAATAAGAAGAAAAAATGGTCCCATTCCTCACTGAGCTTACAGTTGACTAGTGGAGATACTGATCAAAGAGCCAAATAATCAGTCATTCATTTATTTGAAACTTAAGTACTGATAGTGTGCCAGGCTCTGTGCTAAGGATTTTGATTGGGCCCTAAAAATGGGAAGCAACAAAACACTTGGGAGGAAGTCATTTTAGATTGGAACCTACCCAAGGGAGGCATCGCTGCTTCTTCTTTCTTTTTCAGAATTATGGCCTATATTATAGACATATATGTCCTGAGAGGGGAGAGGAATATTTCTTAAAATTCAGAGAAAAAAATTATGTTTGGCAGAGAGGGTTGCACAATCAAGACTGATAGTAAGTTCTCAAACGATAATAAGGAGGCAGAAAAACGTGAGAAGATTAAGAGGGAAAAATAATGATAGCAGCAGTACTAATATCTAACATATTAAGCATTCACTATGTACCAGGCACTGATCTCAGTGCCAAAGAAACGTTAAAAAATAAAAGAGAAAAAAAACCATGCATAGCATTTTCATTTGCTACTGGAGGGAGCAGCTGTCTTTTGGAAAGGTAACTGCACAATGGCATCAGTGGTTCTAGACAGCGTTCCTGCCGTTCGGCCGTGTTCTTTCTTTTCACACAGAGCATCTTTTGAAGCTAGCACAAAGGCTTCACGCACAAAGTTAGGCAGCACTGGCTTATAATGGCACAAAACCTGCAAATAAACTGAGGGTCCAAAAAGAGAGGTTTGCTGAAATCACCTCTGGTGCATCCACATGACAGAAGAACGAGGTGACTCTCATTGTACTGACATAGAACCCTTCCCGAGACAGACCATTAAGGGAAAAATGCAAGATTCAGCAGAGTGTGTGGTATCTTTTAAATTTTATGTCATTTGCATATATTAACTTTGCAAAAACAATTTGAAGCAATATGCCACACTATTTATAGAGTGTAATCCAATAATCTATGCAAGGACAAGAAAAGTTGGGAAAGAATTTTGGGAAAAGGTTCACTGGTTTTGTTTGGGTAGTACGCCACTGGATTTTTTTTTCCTTCCATTTTTCTATATTTCTAAATTTAGATGTGTGGCTAAATGAAAAACTTCTATCATGCACACAAAAAAAATTTTTTTAGAAAAGAAATCATAGATCCAGGCTAAAGTTTAGCTTAGATTTTGAAAGCCTTACAACCTATGTAAGAAGGAACCCATGATCAAGAAACAGACATCAAAGAACAGCAGAAAATGTCAAGGATATGATCAGAAAGGCATAAATCGTTGAATAATTCACCCAAAACCAAAAACCCAAGGGCTTCTCAAAATTAAGTTTTATAGTCCCAGTAATCAAAAACAAGGAAATGAGAAAATGTCACAATGAGAGGACTCTAAGGAGACATGACCACTAAATGTAATGTGGTCTCCTCCTGGGATCCTAGAACAGAGAAAGTATATTAGGTCAACACTAAAGAAATCTAAATAAAGTATGGACTTTAATAATTAGCTAATAATACTGTATAAATATTAATTCATTAATTGTAACAAATGTATCATGTCAATATAAAATGTTAATAACAAGGGATACTAAATGCGTCTGTTACTAGTTACCTGTCCCCGGGCAAGTCAATTGACATTGTACCATCTTCTTAATTTTTCTTTAAATTTAAATCTGTTCTAAAAAATAAAGTCTTTTTTTTTTAAAAATTAAGTTTTAAAACACCATTCAAAGGTTTGACTGTTTTTGTTTTGGTTTTGGTTTCAGGGTTTATATTGAAAGTGTATTGGTTAGGACTTTTTTTATTGCAATTGACAGGACTCCCAACTCAAAGAATATTAAACAAAAAAATTAGATTTATTGGCTTACAGAATTAAAAAGTCCAGAGGAAGGCTGATTTCTGGAATAGCTTGGTTCTGGGGTTCACTTGCATCTTAACTTTCTCTTCCTTACTCTTCCTTAGCTCAGTCCTCCACTGCGTGGGTTTCACCATCAGGCCCCCCGTAGTAACTCTAGGAACACTAGGCTCACTTCACTTTTATTACAAGCAGTTCTAGAAGATCCTCTGCCTGTTTGCCTAACAGAGACAACAACACCTAACTCACAACAGCTGGGTCACATGCTCTGTCCGAACCAATCACTGCGGTCAAGAGAATGCAATGCACTGATTGGCCAGGCCAGGACACACAGCAGACCCTAGAACCCTGGGGAATCCACACCATCTGAAGCACACTGTTCCAGAAAAAAAGCAGGTACCAGGAGAAGAGGAGACTGGGCAACAAAACAAAAGCTGTCCCCTTGGGTAACAAAGAAAATTGCAAAATTCCTGTGGGACCATTTCTTGATTTAAAAAAAGAATTAAGAGAAAAACATGAAAACACAAGCACCATTAAGAACTTGAAATCTGACATAAATAAGCAGGTAGCTAAAAAAAAAAAAAAAATTAAAAAAAACAAAACAAAACACTGCTTTACATAAGTTCAGAGACCAGAAAACAGAGTCTCACAATTCATGGTTATGTCTATGGAACAGCCGCCAAAGACCTGGACTTGGCACTTTTGGGGGAACAAAAAAACTAAAGGGACCACAAAGGAGACAGGGATGAGTTGAAAGTTGATATCCAAGAACCAAAGACAGCCACTGATTTCTGAAGAAATTATTAAACAGATTATAAAATGGCAGATTTCAGAGGGCTTAGAGGATAGTTGATCAATAAAACCTACCATAAGCTCACCAAGAGCATGTTGCCAAAGGCACTCACTGCCCAGGAGTACCAGGTTGGGGCCATTTTAAAGACAGCACACGTAGTTTTCAGGAGAATTTGAGAATTTGAAAACAGGTTCTCATGATAAATCTTTGGATAGGTAGAAGAAACGTGGGTTTGATTTAATAGTGGAGGAGCTCTCTGTACCAACTCAATGCCACCACCACCATCGTCATTAAGAGTTGATATTCAGCATGTTTACTCTGAGCTAAGAGCCAGGCTGTACTGCAACACCATCTCACTTAACTGCCTCAGCAATGCAGGAAGTGGGTATTTATTAGTTTCCCTTTACAGATGAGAAAGCTGAGAGGTTTAAGAGGCAAGATAGCTGGTCAAATGAGTAAATGATGGAGCTGGCATTCTGACCCAGATCAGTCCAACTGCACGACTTTTCCCAATAAACACCCTCCTAGGCTGATCTTGTGTACAGTGAGTGTTTATAACTGGTGGCTGCTCTCACGAGTCATTAGCATTATCCCAGACAAGGCACCTGAGTGGTCAGCAGCCCTGCCTAGTCTCTGGAATATGCATGTGTCACTGCAGTGGACACATCTCAGAAATCATGTTTACTTCCCCTTCCATTTATTTCTCTACTAGTCAACAAATGCTGAGTGCCCACTATGTGCCAGCTGCCATGGTAGGTGCTCAGAATACAGCAGTGAACCAGATGGACACAGTCCCTTCCTAGAAACAAAATCTGGGCCACGAGGAATGGTGGGTCTAACGCAGCTCACGAAATACATTTACCAAGCACCTTCTCTGCACCAGCCCTTACGGAGGATGAGGAGTGCACAGGGAAATGAGACACAGTGCCTGCTCGGAAGAGCGCATGGAATAGTAGAAGAAACACATCGGAAAGCGAGATAAATTATTTTTTACTAGATTATTGTTATTAACTGAATTTATTCAGCACTTACTATGTATCAGGCACTGCACTAAGCATGTTCTTTGCATTAACTCTCGTAATCCTCACAAAAACCCTTTGAGGTCAGTACGATGGCTATCCCCATTTCCCAGCTGGTGAGTGACCGGGTTGTGACTCAAGCCCAAAGCTATCTGTCTCTAAGACTCTTTTCTTTTATTCACCATGCTATCGCATTCCATGGCATTCACTTTTGCTCCTTCACCAGCAGATTCCTCCAGGCTCACATGACTCTACCCTCTTCTAATCAATTTGTGCCCGAGTCTCCAAACCTTAGGGAAAAGCCTTACTTGAACTAGAGTCTATCAATAGCTACAATGACTGAAAATTGTGTCACGTACAACAAAGACTATCTGTTCTCAGGGCGCCCAGTGAGACGGAAATAGGTCTCTGTTAATAGTATTGTATTCCACATTCCACTTGGAAGGTTAATATTCAGGGTCAAATTCCTCCTGAGTTTAAAACCAGGGACATCAAAGTAATGAGAGGTTCCAGCATTCCATGAGGTATAGACTAATGACCTGTGAGCCTCTCTGTTCAGTCCCAAGCTCCTGTGATTTTGGTCAAAAAAAGCCTTGATCATTTAATGAAACAGACTAACTGGTCAATGTCCCACTACCAACTTATTTTTAGACCAATCTAAGTCATAATTCCATCCATTATTTTACCCCCAACACCTCCCCGTCCCCGCCACACACCCAATCACTGTCAGCCTCTCTGGGGTGTAAATGTTCTACAGATGTCTCCCAGCCCTGTACGATTCCCTAAACAGTGCTGCCTCAGCTGCAGACGTGTTGCTATCTATCTCCATAAAATGTCTTTCTGCTGACTGCACTGACTACTAGGCTGCTCGACCAGGATCCCTTTTCCCACTGTGCCGTCCCTTCCCCAAGCTCCCATTCTCTGATCAGACCCTTCAATTCATTCCAGCAAGGTTCTACAGAGCCTGTGCTCTGGGCTGAGCACCAGGCTAGGATGGGATAGAAAGCTGAATGAGACCTGGCCCTTACGTAAGATCCACATACTCAGAGTCAGAAAGAAAGGGTAAAAGGACTTATACCAAAATCCAAAAGAAAAACAAAATAAAGAGGAAGGGTTATTTTTATTCTCTGTTGGAAGAGTAGGAGATAACAAGAAAGAACTTTTCGCAAATGAGGGTTTTAAAGGTTGAATAGGAGTCTTCCAGGAAGAAAACAAGAAAACAAATGCAAGAAACTGTGAAAGGGCATGCTGGGCAGGTTGGGGGGAGGGGGTGGGAAGAAGAAAAGAGGGTTACACGTAACTCAGTGTTGAACGTGGGAGAACAGAGTGGTGGGAGATGAGCAGGAGAAATTGTGATGGCCCCCCAACCACTTTGCCTGCTTAGTTTTGTCATTTTTTTTAGGTTTTGAAATAATTTCACACTAACAGGAAAGTTGTAAGATTCATATAAAGAACTCTCATCTACCCTTTTCATCTAGTTCCTCAAAACAGTCAAGATCGTCTCACACAAGCTGAATCATCTTTTCTCTGTATATACAGACTATATTTTTTTCTGAGCCTTTTGAGACTGAGTTGAGATCATGATATTCCTTTATACTTAAACACTTCATTATCTCTTTCCTAGACTAAACTCATTTCCCTGGATAACTACTACATAAAGTCAGAAAATATATGTGACTTAATACTATTATCTGATCCACAAACCTTATCCATATTTCACCACTTTGCTGAATAATTTCTTTTAGAACAATAACAACAAAAAAGTTGACCACCCTCTTTTATTATTTTCTTAAATTTTCCAACTATAGTTGACAATATTATTTTATATTAGTTTCAGATGTACAGCATAGTAGTTAGATTATCATATAGTTTACAACATGTTCCCCCAAATATTTCCAGTACACCCTGATACCATATATAGTTATTACAATATTATTGACTATATTCCCTATGCTATATTTTACACCCCGACTATTCTGAAACTATCAATTTGGACTTCTTAATCTCTTCACCTTTTTCACCCAACCGCCCGCCCATCTGGCAACCATCAATTTGTTCTTTGTATCTATGAGTCTGTTTCTGTTTTGTTTGTTTGTTTATTTTGTTCTTTAGATTCCACATATGAGTGAAATCATATGATATTTGTCTTTCTCTGTCTGAAGTTATTTCACACAGCATAATACCCTTTGGGTCTGTCCAAATTGTTACAAATAGATTTTTCTTTTTACAGCTGAAAAATAATTACATTGTCTATATGTACCAAATCTTCTTTATCCACTCATCTATTGATGAACACTCAGGTTGCTTCCACATCTTGGCTATTATAAATAATAGAACATAGGGGTATGTATGCCTTTCAAAATAGTGTTTTGGATTTCTTCAGATAAATACCCAGAAGTGGAATTGCTAGGTCATAGGGGAGTTCTATTTTTAATCTTTTGAGGAACCTCCATACTGTTTTCCACAGGGGCTGCACTTATTTACAGTCCATCCAACAGTGAAGAAGGGTTCCCTCTTCTCCACATCCTCGCCCACTTGCTGTTGGTTGACTTATTGATGACAGCCATCCTGACAGGTATGAGGTTACATCTCATTGTGGTTTTAATTTGCATTTCTATCATGATTGGTGACATTGAGCATCTTTTCATACATTTATTGGCCATCTGTATGTCCTCTTTGAAGAAAGGTCTATTCAGGTCCTCTGCCCCTCTTTTAAATGCACTGTTTGATTTTTGATGTTCAGATGCATGAATTCTTTGTAAATTTTGGATATTAACCCCTTATCTAAACACCCTATTTTAAACTGGAACCCCACCACTCCCAACATGCCTTGGCCCTGTTTTATTTTTCTTCACAGCCCTTTCCACCATCTACCTTATAACATGCTTTTCTTATTTTTAATTGTCTCTTCTTTCTATCACCCCACTAGAATATGTCCTATGAAGTCAAAAATTTTATCTGCTTTAGTAACTGTTGTATCCCCAACACCCAAAATAGTGCCTGGCACATGGTAATTGTTTCATAAATATTCTTTGTGCAACTGAAAGGCCAAATCTGAAGGTATCTCTTTACAATCTTCTGTTCCCTTTATTTTTTAAAACAAAAAACCAGTTGGATCTCATGTCAATAACACTGGGCTTCCATGTTAGTGCTTTCCCTCCTTCACAGTACTTTGGATCCTTTGTCCTTTTATATGTGCGTAGTCCACATTGCAAGGCAAAGGGCTACCCCAGGACCGCTAGGGCTTCTCCAAAAGGTTGCCCAAGTCAACTGAATCCCCATTTGGCCATCCGGATAGATGCAAAAGTCTTTGAGATGCAACAGTATCTACCCCTCTGCAAACAGAGTTAGCATCTTTTAGATCTAATGGAAAGATTCAAAGAAAATCCTCAACTGGAAGGTCAATTTTTAGATTCAACAGTTAAATCTAGCCATATCATTAAGCACATGGGACACAGATCTAGTATTAAATCAAAGACTTAATCTGAATTAAGCCACTTTGGTTGGGAATGTAAGCTGGAGGCATGTAATTAATACCAGCCAGTCTAGCTCCAGCTGCTTCAGCTGACAATGGGCAAACTGGACAACCTTGTTTCAATTTCCAGGGCACTTCAGGGATACTTACCTTCCAGTTACAGAGATAATGGGCTTCTTTTTGTCTGACCTCATCTGCTAATACTCACCCTGGGCTCACAACTCTCAAGCCCTATCAGCTTCTGTGCTTCTCAAACACATCAAGGATGCTTCAATGTCATTTATATCTGCTCTCCACCCAATTTCCCTTTGGACATTACTCAAACGTCATCTTCTTGGTGAGAACTTCTCTCTTGCCCTATTTAATTCTGTAAACCCATGTTCTACCTGCTTCCCTCTTCCCTGCTTTATCCTTTCCCACAGCACTTACAATCTAACACACTGCACAAACATTTACTCTCCTTCCTGCAGTAATAATGAAGTCCTATGATGGCAGGGTCTTGCTTTTTCATTCAATGCTGCCTCCCCAGTCACCTAAAATAGTGTCTGGTATATATTAGGCATTCAACAGCTAAATATTTAATTAACTAATTGGTTAGTTATTTGATTGATTGATAAAGAAATTAAGTGGTTAGTTAATTAACTCCATTCCCATGGCTGGCCCAGTATGGTCACTTGGATAATAAACTTCATCAAAGATTGTGCTGGGTACTCAGGTTACCAAGTCAAATAAGATCCACATAGGAAAACCCTAACCCCAGATGTCTCTAATATCCCACCCGAGTCATCGATGAGGATAAAGTTCAAATTCTCTGTCCCCAGAGTTGTCATCTTCTGGACCCCCACCCTCCACCCCCCTCCCCAAAAGTTCCTCTAACCTCCAGTGACCTCTAACTTCTTTCTGCTCTTGCATCTGAGAAGAACCAAAGTCATTAGGTTCTTCTAACATGCAATGCCTTTCTTCCTGGAACAATCCTCTCCATCATCCCCTGCTCTTCCAGCCCGGCCAACTCCTACTCATCAGGTTCATCTTGTGTCACAGCACTCAAATTACCAGAGAAAATAACACTCTGGTAATTTTCTTTTTGCAGGCCAGTCAGTCTGACTAGATTGTGGGTTCCATGAAGCCAGAACCTTGCCTTCTTCCTCCCCAGTGTATCCAGTGTCTAGGGCATTGTCAAACTCCTAGGTGAGTATTTGCTAATCTGGACAAAAGTTATCATCCATTTCACAGATGGAGGTTAAATATAGTGTAAGACCATGACCTTGAAGGCAGTTCTGAGTTCAAACCCTAGCTAGCTCTTCCATTTAATGGATGTGTAAACTTAAAAAAGTTTATTAAGCTCTGTGAATTTTTTCTCATCCAATAAATAATGAACAATATTTATAGTAAAGTGATAACTCAGCACTGTTCTGATAGCTGGGAATGTGGCAGTGAAAAATAGGGCTGTAATAATATCTCTCCCAAACCCTAAGTGATGAGAAGGAGCTGGCTACCTTGAGCACTAAAGGAAGAACATTAGAGGCAAAATGAACACAACACACCAAGACATTGAGGCAGAACAACCTTACAGTGTTCAGGCAAGAGGAAAGAAGGCCAGTGAGGCAACTGGCATTCTCAACAGCAAGCCTCCCATACCCTTGAGAAGTGCAGAGACACTTTTCCTGCCCTGTTTTCAGGCTGCTCACCCAATGCTCCCAGCCCACCCAGCTTTAGACTCACCGGTCCATCTTGAGCTCTGATGAAGAAGAGTACTGCTTGTCCACCCACAGCTTTCTCATTTCTTCTCAACCACTGTTGGAATCTCCCTCTGGCTGGTCACCCTGGATATTTCCCACTAACCTGACCTTCTCAATCCCCTACATCAGTGTCCCACTGGGTGTCACTCTTCACCGGGTTTGCCTGGTTCTCAGGCTGAAAATCTCTACGACAAAAATCAATGGGCAATAGAGAGATAAGTAACGTGTGGGGAACAACTCTTCCAGATCTTGATGTCACTGGGATCTAGTCAGGTCAGAGAATACTACAATTCCATATCCCCGAAACCCAGATTTCCATCCTCCTCTAACTCCACTACCCCTAAATGTTACACTGAATGGCCTGCACCACTGGATATTTTATTTTTAATTACTGTCTGCCTCACTCTGGTCCCTTTACAGCACTGAGTCTCAACTGGGGACACCTTTGCCCCTGTGAGTATATTTGGCAATGTGTACAGACACTTTCAGTTGACACAGTAGTAGGAAGGTGGTGCTGGCACATAATGGGTAGAGGCCAACGATGGTGCTAAAGGTCCTACAATGACCCGGAGAGCCTGCCCCCCCACCCCCGCAAAAAGTTATCCAGCCCGAAAAGTCAACAGTTCCAAGGTTGAGAAATGCTGACTTAAGGGAACCCAACTCATATACATAAATGTTAAATATATATAAATAGAAGCTAAAATGTATTTGTATGCAAAATGCAAATTAAAATGTTAATGAAATATTCCACACCTAGTATGCTGACAAAGTTCAAAAAGGACAAGTATTGGCAGGAATGTGAGAATATAGGAGACTTCAGGCACGGTTGGTGGGAGCGGACACTGGTGTGCCCCAAGCAACCTGCTACTACTAAGGCAGAGTCACAGATCCAGTGATCAGCAGTTCTGCAAGAAGTTCTGACTAAGCTTCTTAAAAGGACACATGCAAAGATGGTCACCGCAACGTTATTAGTGGTTTCAGGAAGTTGAAGGCACCGAGGGCGTCCCCACCTGGGGAAGCAGGCGCGTCGAGGTGGACGAGTGAACACCACGCAGTGTCAGAAGTGACATTTCAGGTAATGCACGGCAATGGAGGTGGACCTTCCAACCATAACGGGGGGTGGGGGGGGAGTAAAAACGGCGCGCGGTCATTAGTGCAATGCCACATTCATCCATTTGTTTAGGTGTACACATTAGGAGAGTACTTCGATACAAGCACTTCGGAAAATTGTTTGGCAGTATATACTAAAGCCAAATATAAAAACTATGACCCAGCAACCCATTCCTGATTGTGTACCCAAGAGAAATGAGTGTGTCCCCAAAACACATGTACAAGTATGTTCGAAGCAGTTTAATTTATAATAGCCCCCCCAAACTTACCACAGCCCATTGTTAACAAATAGAGGGATACCCATACAATGGAACAGAACATAACAATTAAGATAGAAAAACTACCACTATATACAATATGGATGATCTCATAGACATAATGCTCAGCCAAAGAAGCCAGATTCAAAGAGTATGCACTCTGTGATTCCTTTAATGAAGTTCAAAATCAGACAAAACTGATCAATAGTTTTAGAGGTCATTACAGTTGTTCCCTGTGGGGATGATAGACTTCAAGAGTTCACAAGGTTGATCTCTACAGTGCTGGAAATGTTCTTTATCTTAATCGCGGTGGTGATTATGCAGGAATCTATACATATGCAAAAAATCAAGCTATGCATGTAAGATTTGTGCTCTTTATGTTAATTATAACTAAAAATAAAACTTGGAGGGGGCACTCTCAAAAGACATAGATTCACCTGACAATACTAAGTACTGGCAAACATGCAGTGCAATTAGAAATTCTGGCACATTGCCGATAGGAATGCAAAATGGCACAGCCGCTCTGCAAAATAGCGTGGTGATTTCTTACAAACTTAAACATATTCTTACAATATGGTCCAGTAACTCCACTCCTGAGTGTTTTAAAAAAATGAAAACTTATGTTCACACAAAAACCTGTATACAGATACACAAATGTTTATAGCAGCTTCATTCATAATCACCAAAAACTGGAGACAATCCAAATGCCCTTCAGTAAGTAAATGGATAAACAAACATCCCTACCACAGAATACTACTCAGCACAAAAAGAAACAGCTGACACAGACAACAACCTGGATGAATCTCAAAGGCAATATCCTGAGTGAAAGAAGCCAATCTCAAAGTGTTACACACTGTAGGAACGCATTTATATGACTTTCTTAAAAAAACAAAATTATAGTGGGGGAGACAGATCAGTGGCTGCCAAGGGTTATGGGTGGGAGAGACTGTGACTATAAAGAAATAACACAAAAGGAGTTCTTTGGAGTGACGGAAGTGTTCAGTGTCCTGACTGTGCTGATAGTAGTTATATGAATCTATAATGTGTTAAAATTCATAGATCAATATACCAAAACAGAAAAGAGGCAGCTGTATGGTATGATAATTTAAGATATAAAATAAATAAGCTATTGATTTGGAGTCTTATTCCACAATTAATAAAGAACTCTGTTAGAAATAAGGTGAATAAATTTGGGGAATCTAATGTACGGCACGGCGATCATAGTTAATAATTCCGTATTACAGACTTGCAAGCTGCTAAGAGAGTAGATCTTAAATGTTCTCACCACAACAGAGAAACGGTAACCATGTGACAGGATGGAGGTGCCAGCTAACACCACAATGGCAATCGTTCTGCAAAATGTAAGTGCACCAAATTGACGTGTCCTACCTTAGCTTATACAATGTTGCACATCAATTATATCTCAATAAAGCTGGAAAAAATAAAAATATGTAGATATGCACACAAAATACAAATGCTGCGAGAACACACACAAACAAAATGACATACATTAAGCACCAAATGGCGGCCTCTGAAGGGCAGTGGGTGTGAATGAAGGGTAGAGTGTGAGGCGTGGGAATAAAAGAACATGAACCTGGGGGACAGAGAGGCAATGTACTCACAGTGATAATTTATGACAAGGATCAGCAAGGGGAGAAATACGTATCAGCCACGACCTGGAGGAATCCATGCACAGGCTCCCAGCACGCCCCTGCCTCCCTCCATCCCCAGGGATTACGCCAAATGTGCTCCTTCCTCAGCAACGTTCAGAGACACATGTGTGGAGTTTCTGTGCAGGAAAGCCCATGGCGGACTCAGTTCAGGGGTTTTATTGAAAACTGGTCATGTAGGCACAACCACCAGAGGCAACCTTTGAAATTCCAGGCTCCTAAAAGGGAATCAGGTTCAGCACCCCAGGTGAGCAAGACAGCCTTACCTAAATTAGGAAACAACCCAGAAACTGAGTTCTCTGATGCAGTCAAGGGTCAAGCCCCAAGAGCAGGCCCTTCGAAAGACTAGAGATGCCAACCGCAGGCCTGCTCTGTGAACTCTTCCTTGCACTGGAACTTTGCACTGACTAATGTTGATGTGCGATGAGCCTAACAGTTCAGAAGAGAAAGTAAAATAAAATCAGCACTGTGTGACCCAACACTGTGTGTAACGATGGTTTGACCAGAAACACCAGGGGCACATGCTGTGACTCCGCTCTCAGGGCTGCCACCTCAGGGAAAAGGAGCCCCGTGAGGGCAGATTATGGCCACCAGTGACAGCAAGCAGAAGAGACCCTTCCGTTTTTCTTACTTTAAACCAGCCCTGCCCTTGGCAAACTGATCTGAAGGTATTTTTCTCTCCCCTGTGCCCCACTGAGTGACAAACTAAAGTCACACATGCGCACCCTCAGCAAGCGTTTAAACACGGAGAAACACCCAGGAGCAGGTCTCCTTGGGACATTATAATGACGGAATGATTCTCACCCTCCTGCAATGACCCTCCCAGCCCCCTAGCTCCAAAGCACCTCAGATTAAAAGAAGAAATTCTCTGATGTTTGCAGTTTCCGTTTTTTTACAGTTTTAGACATGAAAGTGTTTTTGTTCCCTGATGATAGTTCTCATATAGCAGGACCTACATTCTGTCTAGCTGAAGAAGTGCCTTTATATTCACCTCAGACTTCCCTCACCTCAAAGACGGACTCTCTGATATTAATTGCTCCACTCCAAGTTGTCAGTTCTTCTGATCATTATTTAAGCCATGCTAGTGTGTTAACCAGGCAGGCTCACTATGGGTAGTGAATGAGTAGGTAAGTGGAAGGATGGAAGTATGGATGGGTGGATGGATGGATGGATGGATGGATGGGTGGATGGATGGATGGATGGATGGGTGGATGTATGCATATGTCGATGGGTGAGTGAATGCAGGGATGAATGCCTAGATGGAGATAGGTGGAAACAGACAGAATAGAGATGGAGATAAATAGTTCAAGACAGATAGAGAGAGGCGATTTATCCATTCATTCAATAATCACTTGTTGAGTTATCTGCTATGAGACAGTCACTGTTCTAGGTTTGTTACCATATATACTGTATACACTCCACAAAGGTGTGTTCTTTCATGGAGCTTGCATTCTAGAAGAGGAGAGGCAGACTATAAAAAAGAAGTATAACATATAGAATGGTAGTTGGAGTTAAGTACTATGGAGGAAAAAAATAAAAGAGGGGCTTGGGACTGGCTGAGTGGAGTTTCAATTTTCAATAGTAAGAAATTGATCTTGGAATAAACATCTAAAAGAGATTAGGGTGCCCAGATTTAATAGTACTTTTAAAATAGATAGGCCTAGCTACCTAAGGGAAGCAAACTAATACCAAAAAGACCAAGACAATGAAAAATCATTGAAGTTGGTTTAACACCAGCAGAAATCTACAGATCATGGAATATAAATGTTTAGTTGTTTGCAAGACTTGAATTGGAGAAGCACAGTACGGGTTGGGCACATTTGGAAGAAACCAGTGGATTATCACCAAGAAGGGCCTGTCCAGGCCCAAGATAACCAAGAAGTCTATGACCCTTGTGTCATAATATTGTAGCAACAAAAAAAGATGGAGAGACATGTCTGAATTTGGGCACAGGCATAGACACCCTTGGGACATACCAGGTGGGTCAAGAGAAAAAACAAGGACAACGGGAAGGTTAAAGTTCTATATAAATACAAAAATGCAAATTATAGGCACTTGGGAATCCCAGAGGATTTTGCAGGTCTGTTGCTTCTCCCACTGACTCATCATTAGTCACATAAATATGTCCCATATTGGCAAAGTCACATTCTTCACACCTCTCTACCTATTCCGTATTGCTGCAAGGACTGCTTTTTGGACTAGAACATGGCAATGATCAGTCTTGAGAGTACTGGTGAGTCAAATCAGAATGAGTGATTACTAAAATGAGCCACAAATTCCTCCTACCCCTATATACACACCCCTTTGTAATGTGACTTTGCTGTGCTTCCCATTAACATTAACGCAGGGAGCCTGTTTCTCCACTCTCTTGAATCTGAGCTGGCCATGTGATTAGCTTTGACCAATAATACTCTCAAAGAAGTGATCTTATAGGAGTTCAAGCCTAAGCCTCAACAGGCCTGCAGGTTCTGCCTTCCCCCTCTTGAAAGGCTACACTGCAGGGTGAGTGCAACTTTCATTTTGCATCTCAAATACTTGCTTGCCTCACCATTGCCTGGCCCTGCACCTTTCCTTCCCATCCTTCCCTGAAAGGAGGATGGTCCAGTCCTCTGGTCTTGCATCATGATTGGTGCCTCCCTTTTCCTGTGCAGGTGGGCTGATTAATGGCACTGTTAAAGAGAACCAGCTGCCGCTTTCAGTTCCCCTTCCCGCAGAGATCCTTAATTACTGGGCTTCACCTGTTGAGTCTCCTTAAGCAACAAGAGTGCGTACGTTTAAGTGTGAAAACAATTCATTAGGAAGTGCCAGCATCTTAGAGGAGGGAGAGCCCCCAATTAATTCCGGAACCTCACTGCTTCAGCTAGGTAAGAGCAGGCCAAGGAGGTGCTGCTTTTTTCTGAATGCTACCCAGCCAATGAAAAAATACCTTCAGCCAATGGCAGGCACTCAGAAGCCCACGGGAAGGAGCTGTGAGGTCAGACCACTCTCTTCTTAGTCTGCGGCCATCCTTTAGCATCCTTCCGGGCCCCTCCTTTAGCTCAGGAGCCTTATAATGACAGCACTGCACAGCCACACAGGGGCTGCCTCCACAGGGCCAAAACTGCTCCAGCATTTTTGCTTTAGCCTTAGCATTTTGTTAAATAAATGAAAGCTTTGCAAAAAGCTAGTCTAAAGTTATTAATAGATATTCTGGCCTAAAATAATGTGTCTTAAGGCATTAGAATTCAGGTCCTCAAACAGTGGTTCTCAACCCTCCTATTTCAGGAGATTTTTTGAAATTCAGGTGCCCAGACTCCACATTCAGATTTAATTAGTCTGGGGTGCATCCCCACACATCAGAATTTTTGTGAAGCTCCTGTGGCAACTCTGACGTGTAGCCAACATTGAAAACCACTCTAGTAGTTTGATTGCACTTTAATAGATTATAAAGTACTTTCTTTGGTTGTTGCTGCTACTTTAAATATTTTATTTATTTATTTTTAGAGAGAGGGGAAGGAAGGGAGAAAGAGAGGGAGAGAAACAATGATTTGTGAGAGAAACATAGATTGGTTGCCTCTCCAAGTCCCCAACCAAGGACTGGGTCCACAACCCAGGCTTGTGCCCAAGCTGGGAATCGAACCAATGACCTTCTGGTTCACAGGCCAACACTCAATACACTCCAATCACACTGGCCAGGGCTAACAGATTACAAAGTACTTTCTAAAGAGTGAGTCCTGGGTCTCATCACTGCATCACCCATACCAAGCACAGTGCCTGGCATGAAGTTGGTCACTAATACATATTATTCAAATAAAAATAATGTCACTTGAGTCCATTGTTTATCTTTTTTCAATTATTTGCCTTGCACATGTATCCATGCACATATAACTTTTACATAAATGCACAAAAGTGACCAAATCACGCCATGTTGTGTATGATAGAGAGAAAGCATACTCTTCTATTTCCTTATCTTTTTTTTTTTTGCTTGTTTGCCTGCTCCCTCTCATCCCCACCTGCCCCATGACCTGTCCTGCCTGAAATCCCCATATAAACAGCTGAGTCTGTGATTTTCCATATATTCTCCATACTCATTTAATTCTAGGCAAACATATAGATCTAAATGAGCATGGGTGATCACTGTCTGTTTGGTAGAAATAGAACATCATACACACCAATTCCTTGCAGAAAGCCCCCCAAGTCACCTGCTAGAGCTCTACTTCACTCTCCTTGACAGGCACATATTGGCCCATGAGCAGATGCACCATAACTTATTCAGTTATTGCCTTGTGGAGAGGTATGCACTTTGCTTCCCATTTTTCCCACATAAGAAACCAGACAGCAATAAACACAAGGTGGTCTGATGCTTGCAACCACCCTGTAAACCACAAATATCCACATGCATCTTTCTTCTCATCCCCAGAGACATAGCAAAATGTCTGGCAAGCCAGCCTTGACACCCTAAGACTCCATCTCTGGTTGAGGAGGAGGATAATAATTTACATGAGATCATGCACACAAAAAAACACTTTACAATCTGCAGAAGAATTTGTGTCAAAGTCAGCCATTCAGATGGAGTGTCCTGGTTCTCTGTGGCCAATCTATCCACAACATGGCCTGGTGGAAAGCTGTTCAATAGCATCATTAACAGCCCATTGATCCAATTACATTTCTTTCTGTTCCACTTCAGAATGACAATTTCTCATTCCCCACCTCATCCCCTGAAAGAGCCCAGATAAATTCCTGATAATCAGTGGAAGAGGTAGCTGCCATCAGGACTCACTTGATGGACCCAAACACTCATCTAATTGCGGCATGGGATGAATTAATCTGACATATCAGACCTCTCCATGGAAATTTGCCATTTTCTCCAGTCTCTTTGTTTTTCTGGGGAGCTTTAGGGATGCAGCCAAACTTAGGTCAACTCAGGAACATCACTGGGAGGCTTTCATCATGTAGTGGGCACTCAATAAATAAGTGTTGAATTGAAAATTGCCCAAAGGAACATATATTGGAGCTCAAAGTAGAGCAGATTAGCTGAATAAATAGGATTTGCCCAGATTATCTCTTTGCAGGATTGGCCAGTATGGGAGTTGGAATCTGAATCCAAAAGTAATACATAAAATGAAAATATACTCTAAGGCGAGGCAAAGTCAAGACCTTGAGTGACAGCAGAGGGCAAAGTAGAGGGAACTAAATATAGACTCTAAGTCCAATGGGCAGGATAATGAAGGAGATATAGACAATAATAGGACCAGAAGAGGAAGCATGCACTCACTTGACAACTAAACCTATATGGGATACCTACCAAATGCCAAGCACTAAGCTGAGCATTAGTGATATGGCGGGACAGAAGTCATCATTCTAGCCCTCAACTGCTTGTGGTTTTATGGAGGAGACCAAGATATAAATACACAGTAAAATGGAGCCATGAAAAGACAGGACAGAGTGAAGCACCTAAACCAACTGGGGGAGGTATAGAAAGTTTCCTGGAGAAGGAGATAGATGAGGAAGAATTAGCAAAGATGAAGGGGAAGAGAGCAAAGATTGGCAGGTAAACAGTTTGTACCATGATGGGCCATGGACTCAGTCCCCTTTAAGTCCCCTCTACCTTTGACTTCCACATCTAGACTCGTGAACAATGAGAATTTATGCCCATAACCATGTCCCCAGGGTGTGACCAACCCAGTGCTCTCTGACCTCCATACCTTTGTCCATGCTGTTCCCTTTGCCTGGACAACAGTATCCTATCCTCTCTCCCCACTCTGCAAAACCACCATGTCTACCCCGCATCGAGGTGCAGCCCAAATGCTTCCTCCTCATAAAGTTTTTCCAAAATTTCACTACTTGGAATTAATCTCTGTCTTTCTCCCTGAATTCCAATAACATTTTGCTTGTTCCTCTCTATAGTACACAGCATTCTTGACATTGTATTATAATTATTTGTGTTTGTGCCTTATCTCCTCCACTAAACTATAACTCTGCTGGGGCAGACAACCTTGTCCTAACCATCTTTGTATTCCCCACAGTGCCTTAACCAAGGCAGGTGCTCAATACATGTTGAATGAAGATTATATTCACCAGATTCCAGGTGAATGGGGGAAAGTTATCAGACAGCACAGCTGGAATCAGTGGACTGGGCCAACTTTCTAACAACTGCAACTGCCTGCTTGCTAAAGTAGTGAATTTCCCATGAATAGAGAGATTCTTTACAAAACAGTGGGACACAATGAGTTCTAAGCTAACCTAATCTTTACCAGGTTACTATGATGGAGAATAGTGATATTCAAAGACAACAGAAACCCACTAACAGGTGAGACAGAAATAGATGTAAGTTAGTGTCAGCGTTCTTGCACCTGGGCTGGATGACAGGTGTCAGGGCATTTATTCAGTTATTAAATATTTAATCAATTAAAGTAAAATAGATTCATTCTTAGAGAAATGACAGTGTCTCATGAACACAGACTATAATTAACCTAAATTTGAACATCTGAAACCTATTTGAAAAGTTTAACCTAAATAAGGGCTGATACCCCAATCTGATTTGGTGTGTCAGTGGGGTCAAGTGATGAGGGCTTTCTAAAGCACAAATTCCACAATGTCATACTGCTACATAACATCTTCAATTGCTCCCCAGTGCCTCAGGACATACTCCTCAGCCCTCAGCATGACCCTTGAGGTCTAAATGATGTAGCTCTCACCAGCCTCTCCTTCCACCATTTCCCTGTCACACTCTATCATGTGTCCCAATCTCAAAGGCCAAAAGGGACACAGAGAGGGTACTGAGAGAGAAAACCTCAAGGACATGCTCCCACTCAAGACCTGAGCAGTTTCACAGGTCCAGCTCCTTTTTGCAGCAGGAATAGACTCAGTGTTGCAAGCTCCACCAAGCTCTCAGAAGAAGCAGGAAATACAAATTTACTTTAGTAGGACCTGCCATTTTTCAATACTGGCTCACAAATTTTAAGTAACGCACAGGCCAAAAGCCCTGGCTGAGTGGATCAGTTGGTTGGAGCATTGTTCCGTACGCCAAAATGTTGCGAGTTCGATCCTTGGTCAGGGCTCATGCGGCAGGGCAACCGGTAGCTGTTTATCACATTGGTGTTTCTCTCTCCTTTCCTCTCTCTCTCAAATTAATAAAAACATATCCTTAGGTGAGAATTTTTTTAATTTTTGGAGAATAAGCAAAGCATAGGCCAGAGAAACCTCAGCTGTGGCCCATGGACCCCTACCCTATGCTTGATTTTGACTCTACTGTTTAAACCTATTTAGTGTTACTGTAAGGCGATGTGCTTGCTCACCTCCATAGTTCCCTCCCTGACGTTTCCTCTGCCTACATTCCTCCTCCCCCTCTCCTTTTCCTGAATGTTTTAACCTTTAATTTTTGTTTCTAGTAGCACTTAGTCCTGTAAAATTCTCCACTGCTTCATACTTTTCTACATTTTCACAATTTTTATTGTAAACACGAGCAGCAGATGCTGTCACTGCTCTCCCATGTCCCTGAGGACCCCTTTGACACTTCAATGCCTACCAGCCCCCCATGTGCTTTCACTCTCAATAACCTCAGGCTCTTGGAACCCACTCTCTCTTCATGCTTGGAGAGCCACACGTTCCTGGGAATTTACGTTCCCAAGGGCAGCACTTAGCCAAGGAATGGCAGGGCAGGGGTATAATTAATACTCCAGGTCCCTTGCTTGAGATGAGGATGACTCCAAAATATGCTATCTCCAGATCTCACCTGCAGATTGAGCCAAAGTTCTCCTCGGTGGGACTTTGCTTGCTATCACACACTTACTCGCGTATTTCTTGGGAACACTTCCTAAGAGATCAGTTTCAGGTGAGTCCTTATTCCAGGATCTGTTTCTGACATCTGTGATAGCTCTGGCATGGCATCCAGTGATCTCCATCTCCTTGTGTTCCTGCCCTCATACAATTCCCTCCTTTGAGTGTGACTTGCTTCTAAGTTTAAAGCTGATTGGCATCACTTCTGCGATTAGGTTAGAAATGATTTTGACTCCCGTCTTACTAGCAGACTCTCTAGATGTCTTTTCATCTTGCATATTTTGATAAAGCAAGCTGCCGTGTGGCACAGATCCATGTGGCAAGGAACTGAGGGTGGCCTCTAACCAACAGCCAGGAAACAACTCAGTGCTGCCAACAACCACTCAGTGAGCTTGAAACATATACTTCCCCACTTGAGCCTGCAGATGAGAGCACAGACCTTGGCCCAACACTTGATTGCAGCCTTGTGCAAAACCATGAAGCAGAGGACCCAGCTAACCCACAGCCTGACTGCTGACCCACAAAAAATGTAAGGTAATAAATGCGTGTCGTTCTAAGCTTCTTGATTTTGGGATAATTTGCTACAAAGCAATAGGTAACTAATACAGGATCTCAACTTAAGAAAATATATAATTTTCTATATAGAAGTATAATATGTAATACTTGTATAATTAAAAAAATCCCATCATGGATATCTCCAGAAAGCCCTCTCTGAATCCCCAGGCCAGAGCCCTTGAGTCCCCTCTGTCATGGTCCTTATCACTCTAAATTTAATCATCAATGTCACTCATCGATGTTTTCCCTATGTCTTCTCCACTCATCACGTCAAGGGGCAGACTTTTGGGAGAAAAAAAAGACCTGATATATTTCTTTATCTTAACACTTAAGCATAGTACCTGATATATAGGGGTGTGTGTGTGTGTGTGTGTGTGTGTGTGTGTGTGTAAGCATATATAGGTATATATGCTCAATGAATGTTTATTAAAGTGATTTATTTATTTGTTCATTGTTTCTGCCATGAGACTTTGGCCAAATGTCTCCCTATGTCTGTCATTCTCCAGAAGCCAAGTGAAGGGTAAAGCAGACCTTCGGTGTTCGGCAAGATCTCCCCCCCTCTCTGCCTCCCCCCTGTCATTTTCCAAGCAGTGTCTTCCTTCCCATCACCAGGGTGCATATCAATTCCACATTGACACTTCCTCCCATCTGTTCGATTCATCTGTTGGACGGTCACTTGCTGCCACTTCAGAGCAACAGGGAGTTCACTCTTCCTTTCATAGCCCTCTGGGAAGCCCAGGGAAATTATCTCTGATTGATGTGGTTTCTTCTTTTGGTCCTAATGACAAAATTACAGCAAAACCCAGCTCTACTTTGCACCACACTCGGAAAAAAATCTGCTCAGCTTTTGTCTGCCAACCACAACAGAAACTTGATTAACCAGGGCTCAGCACATATTGGTTTTGTTTTGTTTTGTTTTGTTTCTGGTTAGCTGAGGAATAAAACTGAAAATGCCATTTACTTCCTCCCTTATTACTTGAAAAAAAGAATCAATAGGTTAGCCCACAGTGCTGCCCACTGTAAGTAAATTCCCCGAAAGAAATGGAGTCCCTCTAACAGAGATGAGCATCCTGAGGGCCTAAGAAACAGGTATTCTGGGGTTTAAAGTCGTGTTAAAAATTAGGCTGACTCAGCAGAGACCTTTGGCATGTAGGACTTTTATTTTAAAATGTATTTGCTATCACTCATATTCCTTGTTCTTACCCTTCTCCTAGAAGCCCAGGACAGGGCATGTGCTCTACTTGTTGGAGGGCTCCTGATTCTTGAAGTCGGGCTCACGTAGGTAGTATTGTAGTCTGATTTATATGGCGGAGACTCTCTTACAGATATCTGAATCCAAGCTGATTACGTGAGTCCTTCTACTCAATGGTTACTCAGCGTCTCCTAAGTGTCTTGGATTCTTGTCCCCCTCCCACTGAGACACATGAAACTCCTCTTTAGTACCTTTCCTTGGTCTATGGCATTGTGAGAAAAGGGAAACTTCCTTGTCACTACACTAATAGAGCCTTTTAGTTCTAGAGGAGGAAGAAGCCAGAATGGTACTTTGATACCTTAACCAAAATTCAACCATACTTTAAGGGAAAGGAATTATAAAGTAAGGATATAGATTATTGAGCACTGACTCTGTGCCGGGTGCTGGATTGAGGTTTTGTTTGTTTGTTTGTTTGTTTGTTAACTGATAGTTTATGAGGCCCTACATGATCCAGTCCTCATCTGCCTTTTTGACTAAATCTCTACCTGGGCCTTCACATTACTTGCCATGATACAGCCACACTGGCTATTTCTACCTCAGGGCCTTTGCACTTGCAGTTGCTGTAGCTGACAATGCTCTTCCCTGCCTATGTGTGTGGCTCACTCTGGGTCATCCCTCATTTTTCAATTCACTGTCATCTCAAGGAGATCCTCCCCAGCTAAGGTGCCCTCTCCTTCCATGCCCGGCCATTCTCTATGATGTCACTTTATTGTGTTTTCTTCATAGGTCCTTGCCACTTTTAATTAATTCATTCAATTACTGTCTTCTCCCCAGGAGAATATAAACTTTATGAAAGCAAGGAACTTTTTTGTTTTGCTATTGTGAGACCAACATGCCAGTACTAGCCTGCCGTGTTACAGAAGCTCAATAAATATTTGTGGAATAAACAAATAAATAACTTCCTAATCCTCCCAAGATAAGTATGTTTATCACCCCATTCACAGATGAGGACATTGAGGCTCTGAGCTGATAAGGAAACTCTACAAGTTTATGCAGCAAGTACGTGACAGCCAGACTTTTGACCATAGACCTGTCTGAACTCCAAAGCTTGAATTCCCCATCACTGCTAGAGATTGTTTTCCAACTTCTGTTAATGAAAAATGTCTGAGCAGCTGTGACAAGGAAAGAAAGTCTTTTATCAACTCCCAATCATGAGTATGTCATACCACGGATGTATCTTTCAAACCAAGCATTGCTATTTTGTCAAATACCTGCAAAGAATGAAATTTCAGGAAACCATGGCCTGTACTTCCCTCACGCTCCCCCTCTCTCTGGGATCTTCTCAATAGGCAGATGAGTCCAGGCAGTGGAATGTTAGATGTAGGCATCAGTCTAGGATGATTGGAGTGGGTGGATTTGATGAACAGTGCTGGGTGTGGGCTGTCTGCCCTCACGTCAAACCTCCTCACCAAAGCCAGCCGTACAGAATTGTGGGAATTGGGCCCTGCACCCCATTGGCAGCCATTTTTCTAGGACCCTTTCCTTTTATTAACACCATTGCTTATACTCCAATCTTCATTTCGGTAAACACTCACCCAAGTATCCCACCCTTTCCTTTACTTCTTGTCTCCAGCTCAAAGCTCCAAAGTCTAACAGAAAGGACTGAATTTTACTTTCTGAATTGTGAACCTTGGGGCTACCTAAATTAGTGCCTGCATGCTGCTCACCTATCTTCCAGTCGTTTCTAAGCTTGTTTGATTTAGGAAATTACTTCAAGCAGCTTCAGAGCCCCAGACAACATACCCAGTTCTAGACGTTCTTATGTGAGTTTCACTTACAAGGAAATAATCAATTACCTCACCATGCTTACTGTACTGAAATTTTCCCACCTGAAGACAGAACTTTATGGAGGTGACCTGACAGAGAGGTGCTCACGGCTCTGTGACCAACTCCAGAATCAAAGAGAAGTTGGAGTTCAAAGGCAATGCTTGCACTCTCTCCTCATTCCCATTTTTCTTACTTTAAGCCTTTTTATTACCAGAATCATAATGTTCTTTATCTACACGACACTTTCCATCTTTAAACATTAACTAATTAATTGACTGAAATGGTATCTCGGGAGCGTTTATCATCTATCCCATTAGCCAGAGAGCCAGGCGACTGTCTGTAAAGCTGCCGAACACTCAGTGGAGGCTTTGTCTTTCTGCTTCCCTTCCCAGACACGGTTTTTGTGTGTGTCTGTGTCTGAATGTGTAATGGAAAGAATAAAAGGAGAGGATTTTGCTTCCACCAACTGCTGTAAAAATCTACCTCTGGGAGACATGGAATTTCAATTGTGAAATAATCAGTCTTGGAAATTGTCCTGTCCTCCAGGAAAAGAAAAAAATAAGTAGTTTTAACAGCGATTGCCCTTCAAAACAATTACTAATTATAATGTCTATAAAGAAAAATACCCTTGATACCATTACTCCTAATAAAGCCAGGCAAATCTATAGAAAGGAATTAGCTGGCATGTCTAAGGTCTGACCAGAGAGCTCTTGGGAGTATATCAGAAAGACCAGGGGGGGTGGGGGGTGCTCCAACCGGGTTATAAACCTCAATCCAAAGCTTTAGGAAGCTTACCACCTGGGGCAAGCCCCTTTCAGCAAATTGGGAAGATTAACACATGCCTCAAGGAAATCAGATCAGGACAGTTGTGAGCTGAGAATCCCATTTCTTTTTCCTGACCTTCCTTTGAGCCCCTCCCATCCCACATTTCTTGCTGCTCCTCTCACCTCCTCTTCAAGCAATTGCCACAGTGCCAGGGATGCATGCATGCCCTAGGGTTCAGTATCACACTGTCCACATAGTCCTGTGAAAGATGCAGAGATGCCTGAGAAGGGTTATATCACATCTGTACGGCCTTAGAATAAATTTGACTGTCAGATCCCATCTGACCGGAACAAAGCATACTGTGGGGGAAGAATACTAGAGGAAACAAAGTGAGAAAAGGAGACCAGAGAAGAGACCTTAGAGGCAGCACTAAAGGTAGACAAATGAAGAGAGTCAGTCTGGTTTCAGGTTCTCTACCATTTACATACTCTGAAACCTGAGTCAAGTCATTTGAACTCGGATTCTTGGCCCTCAGGTCCCCATCTGTAAAATGGGGCAGGGGGGGCAGGGTACAGGACACCTAGTATTGAGGTAGTGTTCAGTTGTAGACAACAGAAACCACTCCAGCTACTTTAAGAAGAAAGGAATTGAGTACAAGGTGTAAGGCGACCTTAGAAAAACCAATGAAAGACTCAAAAGAGTTGGACCTTCCATGAACAACTCCCTGCCCCCCCAAATCTCCCTGCCTCTACAATGATAAGAAAACTGCCACCACTGCTACAAGAAGTCACCAAGTCAAGAAGCTAATGGCTGAAGAACCAACCACCCCAACTCTGCAAACATCCACAGCAGCAAGGTAGATTGCATTATACCTTTCTCCCTTCTAACTCAGTTCTGAATTCAGGACTCACAGGGGTGAGTTGGGTTTGCAGAACCTAAGTCATATCCAGAATCCTAGCTGCAAGAGAGTCTGGGAAATGTATTTTTTAGATTTCCAGCACCCACAGTACAATAGCACAGTCAACAGGCTGGAAAGGAAGCTGAAGGAGACCATCTATAAGGAACATTACCCACATGTTACAGAGTTGTCAAGAGAATTAAATTAGATGGTATTTATAAAGTACCTTTCATGGTGCCTTTGAGAAAATAATGTCTAAGCTAAGAGCTGAAGAATAATAAAACCAAGTAAACTAAGTTAACCAAGTAAAGAGTGGGAGAGAAGAGCATTTCTGGTAGAGGAAATAGCAGGTGCAAGGGTTGTATGTTTGAGGAACCAGAAGAATACTGGCATAGCTGGAATATTCTGAGTAAAAAGAATTGGGTGAGAATTACCATGGCTATGTACCCTAGACTACTATCTGGGGGTAACATTTCCTCTGAGGTTGAAATCAGATGTGTTAGGCAATTAACATTTCACAAAAATAGCATTCGAAGCAATTTTTGTCTACCTTTCTGCTTCTTAATTGTCTCTTCAGTAAAAGAGAATAATATGAACCTTTCATTGGTTAGTTGTGAACTTTAAGTGACCTAACAAGTATAAAGTTATTAAAAGAGGGCTGGCCACATCTTGAGCACTGGCATCATCATAATCATCCTTAGTGTCTATGCATACCACTCCAGAGAGGTCCATCAGGTCTTCCTCATTTGCCTACCTTCTCAGAGACCGACTCTAGCTTACACACAGCAGAGGCACTCACGCAACACTCCTGGCCAAAGCTGATTGGACCACAATGGACACCTACCACCACCTGGACCTATTAGATACTTACATTTGAAACTGTGAAAGGGATACAGAGATTGAATTGGTTAGAGGGTGTTAGAAGCAGGAGGAGAAAGAACCAGAGTCCTGGGCAAATGGAAAGTAATTAAGAGCAAAACCTGGAATCTCAATGGCAGATGTGGTTCTGCAGAGAGAAGAATGCAGCAGGTGTGGAGAGATAAGCTCCAGAGAGTGAGATGGAGAAAGCAGTGGCTAACAACATTCCAGGCCCGTGAGGGCCAGTTGTTACACTGGATTCCCCAAGTACCTTCTGTGTCCTGACAATAAAATTCTCACTCACTTTAATTTTTTTGGATGACTTTCTATTGTTTAAAATCACTGCTTAAGAGACTCATCGCAGAAGAAAGCTGAGGCTACTTTTCTGACCTGAAATGTAACCCCACCTTGGAAACAGGGACTACTGACCATGACCATGTGCCCCACCACCATGTCAAGGCTTTGCACAGGCTGTTGCCTCTGGATGGAAAGCTCTTCCACTCACTTTTTGCAAAAGTAGCTCTCACCTTCTAGACCCACCCCTTTGAGGATCACTTCCACAGACTCCTACTCTAACATGGACCCTTGCTGTGGGTTCCATAGCTCTCAGAACTACCCCTCTGCCCCTGCAAGTCTCTTCTGGTCACTGTCCAATGGCTGCCACCCCCCACCCCCCAGTTTTATACCCCACACGTGCTTGCCCTGTTTCCTGCTATGTCTCCAGGGCTTGACACAGAGTCAGGCACGTAGTAGTAGCGGCTCAATAAACATTCACAGAATGAGTGATCAATAGTCTAAAAGAGCCAAACTGACTTTTCAGCTCTCTTACAGTTTTATTTTAACCTACTAGGTGCTCTACCCTGTGCAAGGTGTTGGAGACACAAAGATGAATTGGACATGATCCCTCTATTTCGGGCTTCACCATCTAAGAGAACACATGGATGTGTGAGTAAATACACTTATTATAATGCAACACGAATATTAGCAGGGAGAGAGAGACAAAGGGTAAGACTATCATAGGAGTATTAAAATTATTTTGGATTTTTGGATGAAGGAGGAGGAGAAGGGTAGAGGAGAGGGGTACCACCACCCCTCTGAATTTCCCCAGAAAATAAATGTAGTGGACATTTGTTGTTTGGCTGCCCAGCATGTATTGCCCCTTATTGCAGAAATGGCACCCCACTTTTCCTTTTGGAGAAACATTTTCCCACCCTATCAGGCCAAGTGGGTTTAGATGGAGTTAATCTAACACCCTGTCTGCACCCCCAGTATCAGGGTCGGTGTGTGTCCCAGGTCTAGTCAATATTCTAGTCTACAATGAGTGGTTCAGGGATGATTATATGACACAGGTTAGCCAAATGAGAGTCAATATCAGGATTCTTGGGGAAACCAATGAGGATGGCATCTCTTCTTTCACCAAAGATCCTGAACTGGTAGCAGCCTTAAGTGGCTGAAGCCCATTTTGTGACTATGAGGGGTACAACCCCCACAAGGATGAAGCTTACTGGAAAAGTAGCAAGCCCAAGAGAAAAAGATGCCTCTAATAACACTGTTTGAACATCTGAGTCCAACTAGATATATCCCGGATTTTCAGTCATGAGTCAATGCACTCAACTTTTTTTCTTAAACCAGATCCTCAACCTCAGCACCACTGATTTGTGGGGGGAGTGAACGGGGGCTCTGCGCCCTGTAGGATGTTTAGCATCATCTTTGGCTTCCACCCGCTAGATGTCCATAGTCACCCTCACCCTACAACTGTGACAACCAAATATGTCTCCAGTCATTAACAAATGTCCCTTCAGAGGACATCACTTTCAGTTGAGGACCACTGGTTCAAATCAGTTCGAATCAGGTTTCTGGGGCTTGTAACCAAAAAGAGTCATGACCACATGCCAACCCATCAAATAATTTCCTACCAAATTTCCAGGAACCATTTCACTCCTACATTTCTTTACTTCCCGTGGTATCTGAAACATCTTTCTACGAGCTTTGCTTTCCAACCATTTTTTTTTTTTTAATATTGGAGTAAATGAAAGTCAGATCAAGAACAACTTAGATCTCAGTTCCAGCACTACGTTTATAAGCTCCAGGTTCGGGTACATCGATTACACCCTTTTCTCCCCTTTAAAATTTTAAACATCTTCCCTCATTTACTTTCTTTGTTTTAGAATTTTCAGCAGTCAATTTTCTTTTATCCACAGACCTTGTCTTCGATGGGAAACTAATCAATAAGAAATTATATTTTTGCCAGGCTATTTTAAAGTAATGTAACCAACATATTTCTCCCTCATTCATGGCATTATTGATTTTGAAATGAAAACAGAAAGACAGTGGAAAAGTCCAACTGCATTCCTGAAACCCCCATTTCATGAGGCTCCACTGCGGTCAGCTTCATACATCAGAGCCATTTCTCCTGATGATACTGCTTTGGGGGGAGCTTGTGTTTGATCATCAACCTCATATTGTAAACTGAAGCTCAGCTAGGAATGAGTTAGGCCCTTAGAATAGGGGATGTCAGGGTGGTGATTAACAGCAAAATGCAGGCAGATGGGCTGCATCCACTGTATCTATCTGAAATGTATTGATTTATTTTCTTGCCAGTTATGACTCACACGTGGCAATGCCGACCCATCTTTTGGTTTCTAAATTGGAATATTCCTTTCAAGAAAATGTCACATTGTGTTAAATAAGAAAATCAAAATGAAAATGGAATTTCAAGAGGAGAGCAGCTACTGTCTCTTCAACTGTCTTTTAAAACACTCGTGGGAAAGCTTTCCGTACACAGGCACAGTTAGATGTGTGGATTTGTTTCATAGACGCCTTGTGTATCTGAAAACAGCTATAACGCCTTTGAAAATGGAAAGGGAAAGAGAATGGATAGCCAGTGCACTTCACCCAGTGCACACAGTAGGCGTTGGGTGTCTGGTGACCTGACTTGGTTTCTCAGGGTGCAGGAGGGAGAAGAGATTCTACTGCTCGGACCATCAATAATAGTAATTGTAAAGCTGTGCTGATCTTTTATTAGAGGGAGAGAAATCCATCTATCTGAGGGTAGTGGCTTGAGAGTGTGTCAAGTCATTGATTGAAGGCACATGGACTTTGGAGGATGTGAGTGAAGAAACAAAATGCTCCTGCATCCACATGTTCTCCTCTCTCTCAACTGCCGTGGAAGCAAACTCCAATCTCCAGGACAGGGAGATGGAAAAGCAGGAGATGGTGTGGCAACTCAAGCTGTGGCCGATTTTGTAATTCTCTGTTTAGACAACTCACCCATCCCTAACTACCTATCCCTAGCTACCATCAATGAAGTTGGAGCCTCCATGAAGCCGTTAGGATTGGGTTACAGGAGGGTCTGCAAAACATCACGTGTTGAGTCTGCTCTGCCCATCCCTTCGCAAGTGCCACATCTCATTTCATCTTCACAGAAATCCAATGAGGTACTGCCTCCATCTCACAGATGAAGAAACTGAGGTTCAGAGAATAAGTGACTTGCATCAGGTCTATCTGACTCTGAAGTCTGTGTATTTTCTGCATTGTTATGCTGCCCAATAACTGAGTTGGGCTTTATTATTATTTTTTTGGTGTCATTTTTTTAAAATTTTACTTTAAAGGGCTTTATTGTCACTTAATAAAACCCAATTCATTAGCATATGAGTGTTAACCTGAGTCTTTCCTGGGCAGCTCTGTACCCATCCCCAGGGAGGCACAGTGCAGGGTATGGAATTAAGGTTCAGGCTTTGCTCTCCTGGGACTAACAGTCTAGTTAAAGAGACAAAGGGGAAAAAATACTCATCCAATTTTTAACAAACAATATGGACGGACATGTCACCACACCCACCTTACCCTGCACAAATAGTTGTGGGTCCCAGAGTGTGCTCTGCCTTTATACAAGCCTGCAGTGCCCTTGTCCTTCTCCTCCCTCCTTCTACCCCAATCCTCTTTATCCCCCAAGAGTCAGCTCCTCTGGGAAGCTCAGTTAACCCCTGAGGCTGGTCAGTTGCCTTTTTTCTATGTACCCCCAAACCCTCTGTTCTTACCTCTACCAGGAAATCTCTAAGAAAGGGAGTACAAATGAGAACTTCAGAAGCCAGAGGACCCCTGTGGAGAGAAAACAAAAGCCTGAGATGGGGAGGTAGGAAAAGATAAAGGGGATGAGGGATGCGTATTGTGGTCCAAGGCAGGACCATCTATGACTAGAAACTGACAGCCAGGTAATGGTAAGACAGAGAAGTCAGAACACTCAAAAGCCAACTAATTACAAGGTTTTACTTTTACTTATTTTCCCTAGGGGCTTCCACATGGGAAGTATAGCTAGCTGATCACCACAAGGATGAGGTAGGAAGTAGATATTGTCATCCTCATCTGACGGAAGAAGAACCTAAGTTACTCAGAGAGGCTAGGTGAGCTGCTCAAGGTCACACGGCATAAATCCCCCAGGCAGCAGCCCCACGTGGTTAAGATCACACATTCTGGTGTCAGACAAAAAACAGCTCTCAGCTTCTTGGCCCTGTGACCTTGAACAAGACACTAAACTTCTCCAAGACTCAGTTTCTACATCTGTAAAAGGGGATCAAAATTCTCTACTTCCTAAAGTTGTTGGAACCGTCAAATGATTATAGAAGGACCTTAGTCAGCCTTCGACATCTGTGACCACACCCCTTCATGCCACCCTTCACAGCAACTTCTGTTTCATCTGAGTCATCTGCAAAACCACTTGTGCGAAACCGGTCCCAGCTCTCTCCAGGAACATCAGGGTTTCCTCTGGAAATGTGCTGGGCAAGATGACTTTGAACCCCACGCTTCTGAGCTCTTGTCTGACTGCACATCCTCTTCCTCAAAAAGCCACCGACTTCACATTCCTTTCTAAGCTGTCAGGAAACAAATGCCACGGGCTTGCTTCACGGAATGCTTTGGGAAATAATTAGTTTGCCTTCCACAAAGGCCAGAGTTCACTGCCGAGATACGTAAAACTCTACCGGTGGCTTAAAATAAATATCACAATGGAGACGTCAAAATAGCAGTGTGTTCTAACACATGACATTTGGGGGTAGGGGAGAGCAAAAAATGTAAATGGATTTACCAAAATAATCTCAAGGTAAGACCTTTGAGGTTTGATACCACAGAAATGTCATATTGTTTTAAGTTTCTCTCTCTTTTTTGTTTTGTAAGTTAGTTTTCCTCCTTTGAGGGCACCGAAAGTTCTGTAATGAAAAAGAACCAAGAACTTTTCTCAAAAAGAAAAAAAACATAATTGTGTTTTTTAAATCAATGGTAACAATGTTCAAATTTTTAAGTCAATTTTTAAATCAATCACAACAATTTTCCATTTTTAAATCAATCCTAACAATTGTTTCTTTATGAGCTTAACACAATTCCCCAGTGCAAATAACTGGCTACTCCAAATGGAAGATGCAGTGAGTACCCGGCGCGTGCCAAGTCCTGGGCCGGGTACTTCACACGTTTCTCCTATTTTAATCCTCACAGATGCTTAGTGACACAGGTACAATTTTCTCTCCTCTGCAGAGCAGGAGACAGAGACCTCAGGTACTTGCCTAGGAACATGGGCCTAATAAAGCAGGCTGTCGAGATTGAGCCTAAGTCTTTTCTCCTGGCTCCATGCTCTTCCCAGGATATCCCCAGAGCCCTCTACTCCGTCCAGACCTATAAGGGTTAAACACCCAGCACGATCAGGAAAGGCAACAGATACAGTCTTATAAAGTGGAACTCATGGCAAGTATAAAGCAATAAAGGGTAAATCTCAAATGCAAGGAGTTCGAACACATACCTGTAAACTCATGAATATGTCCTCTTCCCCCCGCCTGCCTGGTAAAACCTTCTGCCTCACTTCCAGCACGTCCCACTCTGCGCTTCATGCTCCGTTGGACACCAAATCACACATATTACCCAGAACTGTTCATGTCTCATGTCACGATGCCTTTGCACATGCTGTTCCTTTTTCCACATGCTCCTCCTCCACAACACACTTGGTAAACTCCTGTTCACCCATCAAAGCCCTCCTGAAATGCCATCCTTTAGAAGATGTCTTTTTCATCTCTCTCCCACTCTTATACCCAACAGAATTCCTCAGTTTCTTCTCAGTCATTTCTCTGTACCAAGTACACACTTTCATTTTTGTAATTAGCACCATGTTTGGAGTTTTCTTCTTTTAGTTGGTCGGTTGGTTGGTTGATTGTTTAGTAGATTGGTTTGGCTAACAAATCTGTTCCCCTTACCAGAGTGACTTTTGTGCAGGCAAGAGCTGTGCCTTAATCCACCTGTGTATTCCCCATGCCCAGCTCAGTGTCTGAATCAAAACAAGCATCTAATTGAGCTGAATGGAAATTGAAAATGAAAACAAATATCACGGAGAACCAGAAGAAAGGGAAACAAGTGCTAATGTTGTGAAAGTCTATTACAGAGCAATCAACCAGACCGTGTTTGCCTGACACAGATCACAGAGCTGGCGCAGAGACAGCCAGAGGAGCGGTGGGGACTCTGGCTCCCTGGACATCTGCTGGGTGTCTCGTCTGCTCAGTCCTCGCCTTGCCATGCTGACGACCGCATCTTTCGGAAGTCAGAGGAAACGGCAAGGGAAATGCTTACTTGGCACCAAGTCCTGGCAACTAGGAAATGCTGGTGGATGAGAATGTGGTAGAATCCTTGGGAGCAGCAAATCAAGCACGTGATCTTAGAGTTAATCACAGTGCAGGAAAGGGAGAAAGAAGCATTCATTAAACATCTACTGGATGCTGTCTACTTTACATGTATCACATTGAATTCTCATAACACCCCTAGAAGGTGGGTGTAAGTCTCTTCTATTTATAAGAAAGAAAAAAAAAAAGGACAGCAAATGGACAAAGGTAAAGTCACTTGACCAAAGTCATACAATACAAGTCTGTCTGCCTGCAAATCTCAAGTTCTAACCTCACACTAAGCTGCTGAGCAAAAATAGGGCATTGCCTGACTTACACCCAGACTGGAAGAAAAAGGGGTGTCAATCAGTATAGCATAGACACTGTTACAGTAACAACACACACACTCTGAAGTCACAGAACTATGACACAACAAAAGTTATTTCTTCACGGTTGGGCAGCTTTCTAGGAGGGCAACCGTTGTCCTTTGTGTGGTGGCTCAGTTCTCATAGAAACCATGGGCTCTCCACGTCAACACAGTGTGCCTCAGTTGAGGGAAAAAGCACTGGAGGATCTCACACCAGGACTGAAATTCTTCCACCAGGAAGTAGCATATGTCACTTGCGTGCATGAGACCTAACCTAACGCCGAAGGGGCGTGGAAGTGCAGTCTCTCCCCAGATGGAGAAAGTAGCAGAGATGATCCAGCACCAGAAGTCCCTGCCACAGCAGCTTTTGTGAAGTGGAGAAAGCAAGCTGCCACGTGCAACAAAGAGCACTTGACGATCCCGCCTCTGCATACTACCGAAAGAGAGAGGAGAAAACATGACAACGAAAAATAGTAACTATGTACCATTCTCTGAAAAAGAGAAAGGGGACACTCTTGACAGCAGAACTTGATTACAGAAGGATTTCACGACCAACAATCACAAGCACATGGGGAAGATCAGTCCCCTATGAACAGGGTCCTATAGCCACAGCTCCAGAAGAAAGTATCTTGCAAAGTGAATGAGGATATCTTAGTCAGCATTGGCTGCCATAACAATGTGACATGAACTGAGTGGCTTGCACAACAGAAATTTATTTCTCACAGTTCTGAGTCTGGAAGTCCAACATCAGTGTGCCAGCTTGGCCAGCTTCTGGTGAGAGCCCTCCTCCTTGTTCACAGACAGCTGCTTTCTTGCTCAATCCTCACAAGGTGGAGAGAGAACGCTCTGGTCCCCTTCTCTTCTTATAAGACCACTAATCCCATGATGAGGCTTCACGTTCACGACTGTACCTAAACCTAATCACCTCCCAAAGGGCTCACCTCCTAATACCATCCCATGGGAGTTAGGGCTTCAATGTATGAATCTGGGGGAAACACAAACATGCAATCCATAATAGGGAGGCCCAGAGAAACTGTGTCTGCTCGTTCCATTTTTGCTATTCCCAATGGGAAGAAAAATGAGGCATCAAAAGCAATTGACAGGAATACACAAGAGCTTCCTGAATGCTCCTATGAGAAAAGCCATGAGCAAAAGCTGATAAATGGGACACAAATAAGTGTTGATTTGGAAATGAACACAGGATGGCATGATAGAAAAGGTACTGAGCTTTTGCCACTGGGCTGTGTGGCCTTATAAAGTCACATACCCTCCCTGAACCTTAATTTCTTCTTATGTGCAATGGGAATGTTATACAATCTGCTTCAATGGTTACTATGAGGGTTGAGAACATCCTACAGGTAATGCACTTGCCAAAGTGCCCCACAAGTGTTAGAACAAAGAAAAGAGTGGTAAGAATAAGGATGATCATGACAATGAACCCTTCCATGGGAAAAATATCAGGTTGATTGTCCCAGGAAGCATTTGTCTTGTTAGCTCTCCGACTTCCTTCCCCATCCTCCTGTTCTTGTTTGCTCCATTCCAGGTACCTTGGCTTTTCTGCTCTTTTAGACATGCCAGGAATGCTCATGCCTCAGGGTCTAGGCACCCTGAGATCCTCTCTTCCTGGGACGCTCTTCTTAAGATATGAAAGCGTGTCTTGCTCATCTTATTTACTCACTGAAATTCTCCACAACTACCTGTGTGAAATTGCAATATCCACCCCCTTGCACTCTTTATCCTCTTTTCTTATTTTGCACATGAGCACATATCACCTCCTAATATACACAATAGTGTACTTATTCATTTTGTTTATTGTCTGTTACCCTCATTAGAATATCCTCGCAAATTCAGATGAACTGTCAGCCTATACCAGGCATGTGTGTGCGCTTAGCATCGTGTGCTGTTTGTCATTGTTATTGTTGCAGTGACTTTGTATCTCTTTTCTCTGATCATTACTTGTTATTTTTATGTTTTAGCCAAGGCAAGTGCCTTATGTCTAAATCCTGGGCCTCCTGCACCTTCTACAGCCGTTATTCTGACATTCTAAGCTTCTATCACAAAACATCCTGAAGAGTTCATTGTCAAAGGGCAAGCCACCCTCCCCACATTGTCCTGCAGAGACCTGTCCTTACTTCAGTCTTGCAACTGCCCATCACATCACCCTTGAGCTTTGGAGCTGGTTGGGCATCGACTTGGGGGAGATGACAAGCATCCAAAATGTCCAAAACTCGCAGCATAGTCAGCATAAGTTCCAGAAAGTACTGCGCTTCCTCAAGTGCTGGCCGAGGTGTGGCTGTCAATGTCCTCTGGCTCCGCCCACTTTGTACCGCCCACGTGTTTTTTTTCAGGGGGGAGGGATGTTCTTCATTTAAACTGGGATCCAGTTTGTGTGATTCTGTGCCATAAATAACATGAAATATGTGTGCTGGGCTTGATCAATATTCTTGCACTCAGAAGCAATGGATTGCAAGTAGTTATGACACCTGAATTCCTTGGACAATATCTGATTACTTTTGCAACACAGTGACAATACATGGGGGCCACTTTAATAGCAGATTTTATTTGAATAAAAATATCTAAATTCCTAGAGGCAACAGAACACGTATCTAGCTACAAATTATCTGGGGGTGCATCCTGCACTTCCTTCAGGAAAAGGGACTCACACACACTGAGCACTTTTGCAGCACCAGACACCACGATGAGCAGCTTAAATGTTGTCCATTCCAGGTCCACAACAAGGGTTATGACAAGGTAAGTTCTATTAGCCCCATTTTCCAGATTAAAAAAACTCGAGGTTCAGAGAGGTTAATAGCATTACTTCAGTCCATGAATTTAACAAGGTGCAGAAGTAGAAGTCAGAGAAATGCCTGCTTGATGCTACAGACTGTGCTTTTTTTCACTACAAGGGATGGAAACTGGGAAAAACAAGCTACTAAAAACTGAATGGGAATACTGGTAGATCCTCTTCTCTATGATTCTTGAAGGAGCTTCTCTGAAGTTACTGAAGCCAGTCAAGGTGATGTGTTCAGTCTACATAGGTCCTTCACCCCATTTGATAATTAATCACTGACCCAAGTAGATCTAGCTCATTGGAGGCATTTCATCGAAGCTTCTTATCCACACAGTTCCTAACTGTGGATAAGAACAAAAGAAAGAATCTGACCCTGACCAGGTGGCTCACTTGGTTGGAATGCTGTCCTGTCCAACAGGTTGCAGGTTTGATACCTGGTCAGAGTACATACCTAGGTTGAGGGTTCAATCCCTGGTTGGTTGGGGTGCATATGACAGGTCGAGGGGCAACTGATCAATGTTTCTCTCTCACTTCCTCTCTGTCTAAAATCAGTAAACATATCCTCAGGTGAGAATTAAAAAAAAGAAGAAGAAGAAAAGGAAAACAATCTGTTCACCTAACTGACCTTGGGGCTAGCTCACCCCTGGTCTCAATGCTCATCCAGATGGAGAGAAGTTCTCTAAGCTATGACTGGAAAACTGAGGGCCCCTCCCCCAAAGTGGGCAGCTTTTTGAAAGCCATCAAGCTAACATCCCATGAGATAAGGAGAAGCAGATGGCAGGTAAAGTACCTGGAACAGCCCAAAGACACATAGGACCAGTGAAGTAACTTCTATTTCCCACATTACTCCAAAACAACAGCATTCTGTCAACCTGATTATCTTATGGACCAAAGTGTTGGGGAAGACTTTGTGTGGTATCAGAGATTGCAGCCCCATGCAAGCAAGGCCTTGAAAGAGGCCTGTAAGACATGACCAGAAAGCCAGGAACGCAGGAGGCAGACATGACCCGAGGCTAGCACCGAGGGCTCCTGTGGGAAATCAGACCTGAGGAATGCATTGTACCCTTTGAAGCTTGCTTTGCTTCGTGTAGCCCTGTTGGTATAAACCAGATGTTTAAGATCAAAGCATAAGGAGTGAACTCCTTATCTCATGAAACACGCCTTAACAACCCTCTGGCGTCAGCATGTCTAACAGACCCCGACCTGAGGCAGATCTCTGTGTTTCTTCAATTGTTATCTATAGATAATATCTGTTTTCCATAGAGTCTTTGGACATTGATTGATGAGCTGTGCATGCATGCTGTGTACCCTACACAGACCAATTCCAATAAAAGCCATTTCAGAGAAGGGCTCTGGGCATTCTCCACTAGAGGAAATCGCCACCCCCTTTCCTGCCAGACAGATTGTGTCTGGGATGACTCATTTCATCAGAGACCAGGAGAACTCCATGGGAAGGGGTTCCCCTCACCAAAGCACCTTTCGCAAAGCCTGATATGCTCAGCGCTGAATTTCAGAAACTTAGGAGACAAGAAAAGTAATGAAGAGTCTTGAGTAAAGTCAGCCAGACCTGGGTTTGCATTCCAAATCCACTGTACACCAGCTGTAGGGCTTGAGCAATTAATGTCTCCAAGCCTCAGTTTCTTCATTTTTAGAAAAGGAATAAGCATAGTATATTCCTGTCATCATGTTGAGAGTGTTAAGTGAAGAAATACAGATAAAGGTTTTGACACAGGACCCAGCTGACACAGTAAATACTCAGTATATATTGACTATTATTTCTAAGACAAAAAAGTGTAGTTAGTCTATACATTTTTTAGGTCAACATCAGTACTAAAAATAACTTTCTGCCATATCCTGAATCTCCTTCTCTTGATTGATATACTTATGATTCTTGAATTACAAGCTTCTCCTAATTCATTATTTGGGAGGAGAGGTCTGTGGGATAATTAATGATTCCCAGGACTCTCTTCTTTGCACCCTGCATGGCTCAGGTCTTCCCGGGCAATCTCATCCACATTATGATCTTATTCATTCCCTCAACAAACACGTATGAATCTTCTATTAATCACCAATTACTATGCTCTATTCATGGAACCAGGCACCTTCTGTGTTGCCCAGCTACACTCAGATGATGAAGATACCTAAAACTCAAAGTGCAAAACTTGACTTGCCATCTTTCTTTTAAAACATGTTCCCCACGCCCCATCCCCCACCTCCTTTCTTGGTCGAAGGCTCTACCACACTAGACTCACTCTAGGCTCCCTCTCCCCCACCCCCTCACTCTGTACATTCAACTGACCCCAAATTCTTGGGGACTCCACATCTGAATGACTCTCCCATCCCACTTCTCTCCATTCACAGCTGATGCTGACTCATCTACAGCAGCTCCCATCATAGCCCTGCACTTCCAGTTTTCCCCAGTAGAGCCCCATGTGCAGGACAAAGCCATCTGAAACATGAGTCTGAATCTGTCACTTTCCTATTTAAAAACCTTCAAGGATTCACAACCCCTCCCAAATAAAGTCTGCTCCTTGGTCAGGAGGAAGGCCCATCATGACCTAGCCCTGCCTACTGGCCTGGCCCTCTCTTTGGCCATTTCTTTAAAAAGCCCCTTCACTTCAGATGCAACAACCTACCTGCAATTCCCCCATATGCTTTTTCACACCTCTGTGCCTTAGAATATGCTGTTCCTTGTGCTCACAACTTCATTCTCACTCCTTGGCCACTGAGCTCACACCCATTCACCATCTTTCATGAGTTCAAATCCCCCTAAAGGCCTTTTCTGATGTCCCCACCCCAGACCTTCCTCTGTGTTCCTTCTAACATATTCCTCCCATCATAAATATGGTATAGCAGTGTCATGTTTTTCTTCTTTCTCTATCTCCCCAAAACCAGATGGTCATGTTTTTGAGGATAAAAATACCATCTGACTTATTTCCAATGTCCTACATGTTTTTAAGATAAAACTCAAGAAAAAAAAATAAAGTTTTTGCAACAGTGCTGATACCAGAAATTTCTGAAAGCAAATGTTTTATGAATACTAGGGGGATAATTATAATAAGAATACCAACTATTTCTAAGTGCTTAGTCTGACTAAATACTTTATAGGCATAGCTCATGTAATCCTTTTAACCCGTCTATGAGGAGGTACTACTTTTGTGTTCTCTCTCTCTCTCTCTCTCTCTCTCTCTCTCTCTCTCTCTCTCTCAGTTTTTGGATGAGAGAATACACACACACACACCCACAGAAATACAGTTCCTAATGAGGCTGTCATTTACCTTCTATATAACCTTGAGGCAATTCACTTAGTCTCCATTTGTTTTCTCTTCTCTAGAATGAGGATTTATTGTGATAATTTAAAATTCCATTTATAAAATTATTAGCACATAGTAGATGCTCAATGTTAATGCCTCTTTCCCCAAATAATAACCTCTGATGACATGTGCAAACTCTGACTCTTTAAAAATATTATTAAATTCTTAAATCAGAGAAGTAGACCTCTGGTTGACTGGTTCAGCTTGATCACACCGTTAGCCCAGCTTTGAGTCTCTCCCATCCTCGCCACCCATGCCCTCCACACCCCCCACCAACACTAGCTAGCTTCATGGGTAAGGAGGGGCTCAGGGCAAGTGACCTTGGATGGGGTTAGTGTGAGTGTGACTCCCATACAGTTTACTTGATAACTTAAAAAAAGCCGAAAGCTTAGCAGCTTGGTTTTAGGTTGTGAAGCAAATGAGAAAAGTGTGGGATGTATATGTATTTCTGCCAACCACAGCCAAAGACCACACTGAATGCCACGTGTGCAGGTATGGAAGCATCTGACATGGGAGGGGATTTACCATGATAGGATTTAAACGGCAACCTGTCAACCTGCTGATAACTGAGGCTGTCTTCCCATCAGCTCTGGCCCCCCTTCCCCATCCTCCTCCCCGCCCTCCCCTCCTCCTCACCAGGAATACATTGACATTTCAAAATGTATTGATTACAGGAGCAGACCAGGTTTGTGCAGGGGAAGGGGGAGAAATGGATTGATTATATTATTTGTGGGAGGGAAAAGAAAGAATAAACAAGAGTGTTTTTGTTTGGAGGACAAAACCAAAACTATTGGTTGAATGGGACTGAATTAAGCACAGAAAGTCCAGTCTTTCCAGAATGCTGACAATGCAGGTGGAGATCAATACGGAAACAATTTGCACCATGGGGAACCCAGGCCTGGTTATTAACAACTAATTATATCAAGTCTTCTGCAGGATTAGGTCAGTTCTCTTAAAGATTGCGATGCAGCCGTACTTGTCAGCAATGTCAGATCCAGGGAAGGAATGCAGTTCCCAGAATAGCAAGGAACTCCCAGAGGCCTCTGCTCTGAGGAGCTCACTTCACAGTTTTCCACTCACAAACCAGGTATGGGAAGCGCACCACATTTATAACTGAATCTTAAAATATGACCACGAAGAGCAAGATTGATATTTAACCAGGAGCATCAGTATGGCCATACCAGTTGTTAAAATAAGGAAATCCTTCCATACTAGTTGGTCAACATCCATCCTTAGGACCTCCCAAACCCCTACCCCTCATGATCTAGGAACTAAAGAGTGAGCACCTGGCATAGAAAGATGTCTCCAGAACCTGCTCCAGTATCCATTCTGATGAGTCATGATCAGCCACCAGCAGCTAGTCCACAAACCCAGATACCTTCCTTTGGGGGAGAAGGTATTTACTGCATGTGAATAAAGCACACACATTGCATATGGAGGTGCATACATATATAGTAATATATATAGCCACATGAATAGTTATATATAATTATATATATTAGATATAGTTTTACATATACAGATAGATATATAGTTTATTTAAACTGGGTATGTTTGGGTGATATTGCCATGTTAGCACATATAATTTATCTTACCATTTTAACAACTATGATATCACTCCCTCATATGGGTGTACCATAATTTAGCCACTCACTCATTGACAGATATTTAAGTTACTCCCACTTTTTCATTATTATAAACAATGATGTAATAAACATGATGAATATATGTTATTCCACATGCACCTGAACATTTCTGTAAGAGAGATTCCAAGAAGTGGAATTGCTGGACCAATGAAAATTGCATTTCTAATGTTGATTGATCTGCCAAACTCATCATACTTTCTTTTATATGCAAATGACAATGGCATGTGCCCCTTTTACTTGGATGGTTTTGTAGGAATTAGCCCCCCTCAAAGCGCTCTCTAGTCAACTTGAAGAGCCCTGGCATGATGTCATGTGGCCATCTGCATTTGAAACTCAGAGGCCACTCTGAGTTTTTCTCAGCTCTTCCTTGTCTGCACTGGCACACATTTGCCCCCAAAGAGGCTGAGGGAAGCCTCATTGCTGTTTTTAGCCAACAGATTATTCCAGATGCCCCCAAAGCTTCCAGCCTGTTGGGTTGTCTGAGAATAGCAAACAGCAGGTTTGCCTGCAGAGCCTGGGAGAATGGCACTCTTGCCAACCCAGCGTCACCAGTGGTACCCAGGCCCTGAAGCTGTTCTACTTGTCTCTAGAGCCATAGAAACTCCCTCTGAGAGTTCTACCAACTTCTGGCCAGCACACCTCACCTAAGATATGGCCAAGCCTCTTATGAAAAGCAGCCGTCAATCTATGTCCCTCTAATCATACAACCTCGAATGCCCTGCAAAAGGCTAAATGGAAAAGGGGTTCTGGTTCATCCTCCCTAGCATTCATCTTCCCATAGCAGAGCCTTCAGAGCCTGGGAGAGGGCAGAGGAGAGAGAAGTATTGGCCACAGTAAAGGCATCTAGACCCTTCCCCCACCCAGCTCAGTCAGCCAAACGCCCCGCTACACAAGCATTTTTATTCATTCCACAAAGGACTTAAGGCAGCTTTTGAAAAGGTACACAACACAATAAAATCGGAAAATGTGATTAAAAGACAAAGCCAGGGAAAGTATACATGGGACACGACATGAAGGCCAATGGGAAATGCCTCTGTGCAATCCATGAGGTTCTGCACAATTTTTAAGCATTGGAACTCCGGCTGGGCTCCCAGCTCCCTGGTGGCCAAAGATAAAGAAAAAAGGGGGGTGGAGGGGGGCTGGGGTTAGTGTTAGTATCCAGATCCACAGTGTGCATGAAGAGAATTCTCACATTGAGACTTTGAGAATAACTAGGGAAGAAAGGGGGAAATAAAGATGACATCACTCTCCGTATCTCAGAACAGTTCTTTTCCTCCTTTGAACATGGGTCCCAGCAGCGGACCACCAGACTGCCCCTCAAACCAGCCTGGCAAGACCTATCTGATCTGACCTGAGGCTCCATACCCTTTCTTAGGTCCCCCACCCTTGGCTTCCATGTCTATCTCCTATCTGTCTGTGCTCCCCTCCCCGGGGCTCTGCCCAAACCAGACAAAAGCCTCAGCCCCAAGATCCTTCCACGCAACCCTCCAAGGTCCTCATTCTCCAGTGAACACAACCCTTCTCCTCTCTGGCCACCTGGATTAACCAAGTGAGTTTCACAAGATATGGTAGGAAGTTCCTCTAGTTTGTCTACACCAGAGACCACATACAGCATTTTCATTCCCTCACACCTTTTTTACTTAGTTGGTAACTCTTGTTTGTTTGTTTGTTTTTAATATATTTTATTGATTATGCTATTACAGTTGTCCCATTTTTCACCCATCATTACCCTCCACCTTGAACACCCCCTCCCACCCACATTCCCCCCTTTAGTTCATGTCCATGTGTCATAAGTTCTTTAGCTTCTACATTTCCAATACTATTCTTGCCCTCCCCCTGTCTATTTTCTACCTACCATCTATGCTACTTATTCTCTGTACCTTTTCCCCCCCTCTCTCCTCCTCCCACACCCCTATTGCTAACCCTCCATATGATCTCCATTTCTGTGGTTCTGTTCCTGTTGTAGCTGTTTGCTTAGTTTGCTTTTATTTTAGGTGCAGTTCTTAATAGCTGTGAGTTTGATGTCCTTTCACTGTCCTATTTTTTATCTTCTTTTTCTTAGATAAGTCCCTTCAACATTTCATATAATAAAGGCTTCGTGATGATGAACTCCTTGAACTTGACCTTATCTGAGAAGCGCTTTATCTGTCCTTCCATTCTAAATGACAGCTTTGCTGGATAGAGCAATCTTGGATGTAGGCCCTTGACTTTCATGACTTGGAATATTTCTTTCCAGCCCCTTCTTGCCTGACTCTTAAACATTAGAAAATATAAAAATCCAGATTTCTGATCTTTTAAAAATCAAGCCAAAAAAAATTTTTTTTAAGTGGGTAATATGGCATCTCCTCTTAGCTGGAGCTGAGACCCAGCTTGCCACCTGAAACAGAAAGGAACCTCCAGTTTGCCGCAGTCCTCACCACTCTGTTTCATGTAGCCAACCCACTTCCCTCAGCACGTTCACAAACCCCAGTCTAAGCGACAAATACTTTTTAAATTTAAGAGAGAGAGAGAATGAGAATGGGGTGAGCAAAACTGCCCTGAAGGACCTGAGTTCAGACCCATGACTTAGCCATCCATCTTCTAGATTCACAAAATGAGGGGTCAGACACAGAAAGAGAAATTCTTTACCCTCTGACAATATTCTTTCTTCTGACTGGCGAAGGCCCTGCTTTCCAGGTTTGGGGAATTGGCTGACATCTACCAACCATGGCAACTTGATGAAAGAGTCAATGGAGGGGCTCCCTGTGATGGGGAGACTTCGCTTTATTTTTTGCCTGAAATCAACGTCTCACCCTGCTAGTACCTTCACCACCCCAACCCTAGGGTTTTGCCAGCATATTAGGCTCATGGAGCTACAAAGATGAACTGCAGGCTTCGAGGCAATAGATTAGGTTTTCGAGCAGAAACAAAAACAAAATAAGGATAAAAAATTTATTTTAATCTCTTGCTTTCCTTACAATAAATTGTTGCATAAAACCAGTAGCCTGTTTACCAAAGGAGGTTGGAGCGCCAGGTGTGTCCTGGAAGCTGAGCCTTGCACGCCATCTAGGAGCAGAGGGTGGTACTGCAGGTGGTGGTCCTTGAACTGCTCAGTCCAGCTCCCACTGAGACTTCCCTTCCATGATCCCTTCTCCCACTGCCTGAAGGTCTTGGTAGGAATCATATGCTATAACGGGGAGCCACGGGCTTTGCAATCAGACCCTGCCACTTCATTAACTATGTGGTCTTCGGCAATTTGTTTCCTTATCTGCAAGATGGGCATAATCATGCCATCTTACTGGGCAACTGGAACACTGAGAAAAACTACATAATCTGGCATACAGCATGGACTCAGTAAACGTTTATTCCCTTCCCCCACTGCACTGTAAATTTACTCAGCCACAGACAAGTAACTCCCAAGGGTTTGTTTTGTTCATCTGTAAACCGGGGATGGTACCCTTGGAGGGCTGTTGGAAGCAGACAGAACATAACCAATATATACAACTCCTGGCTCACGATGAGTGCTCAACCATTAATAGGGGGAAGGGAAGGAAACTGTAAATCTGGCCCTGATCAGTTACAGGCACTGAGGTTATACAAATACATAAGACAGTTATAAAGATAAATAAGACAGTCTTGTAGGGAAAGAGCCAAATGTAAATAATAATACGGGGTAATAAATTAGATGCAGAAACAAAGTGCATGTCGATACAGCTCTCAAGGCTCTATCAATTACCTCACTTAATCCTTATACACAACCTGCAATAAAGGATCGTCACCCCAATGTACAGATGAACCAGGGGAAGCTCAAGAAGGGTAAGGAGATGTACTCTGGACTTACGCTATTTGTATCCCTACCTCTTCTCTGCTTCTATTCCAGATCTGACCCATTCCCCCAAAGGGATTCCCCATCTCTGCCACTGAAGTAGAAAAAACTCGAAATCTGACTCTTCCTTCCCTCTCTCCTCTCCCCTCTCCCCTGCCCCCAGTGCTTTATCGACCTGAAGTCCGATCTATTCCAATTCTCCGTATCTCTCCCACCCAGCCCCCTTTTTACATTTCCACTCTTCTCTCTCCAATTAGACCCTCACTGTACCCCTGCAGAAGCCTCCTATCAGAGCTCTCCCTTTGCCAGCTCTTCTCCCTCCAATCCTTCCTGCAGTGGCTCCCAAGAGGATCCCAGCCTGTCTAGTTGCAAATCTAACCTCTCCAGGCTGCTTTTCTTCCTCCAGGAATCTTTTCCCAACTACACTACCCTGCAAGCATCTCTGCTTTCCCTCAACACAAACAGGTTGTTTCACAACTCTGCCTGCACATTAGAATAACCTGGGGAAGTGTTACACATTGTCCACCAACAAGCACGTGAAAAGACGCTTGACATCATCAGCCATCAGGGAAATGCAAATCCAAACCCCAGTGAGACACTACTTCACACTCACTAGAATGGACAGAATAAAAAACATGGACAATAATAAATGCTGGTAAAGACAGGCAGTAATTGGAACCCTAGTACACTACTGGTGGGAATGCAAAATAGTGCATTTGCTTTGTAAAACAAAGCTGGCAATTCTTCAAAAGGTTAAACAGAGTTACCCATATGACTCCAACTGTACTACATTAAAACTATATACAGGTGTTTCTAATAGCATTATTCATAATGTCCAATCATCCTGAATTAAAAACCCTTGGTGTAGGGTGCAGAAATCTGCCTGCATGTTTAACACGTGTCCCTTATGAGACATCCTGAAGGTTGAGCTGCACTGACCTACAGAATCTAATTCATCGAAGTCCTTGGGTCCAAGTCTGCAAGATCAGACCTTTAGAGCCTGGCTCCACCTGCATCTCTGATTCATCTCTCATCATTCCTGCACAGCCCTGTGCAGCTCCACCAACACCTGCTACCCCATATAACTGAAATGACCTCTGCCTTCCCCTTCACCAGCTCCTGCAACTGGCCTCCAGGCCTCCACTCTGATGCCACCTCCTCTAGCAAGCCATCCGGACTCCCAATCTCCTACAATTGCACTTACTGTAACCCAGTGATTTTCAGCCAGGAGCAATTGTGCTCCCGGGGAGAGAGTTGGCAAATCTGGAGCTATTTTTAACTGTCACAACTGGGGTTGAGGGGATACTACTGTCTATTAGGTAGAGTGCATGGATGCTTCTAAATAAACTGCAATCCACAGGACAGCCTTCCCCCTGGCCCCACAACACACACACCAAAAAGAAAAGAACTATCCAGCCCAAAATGCCAATAGTACTGACACTGAGAAACCCTGCCACAGCCTATTGTCATGTAAGGTCCTCAAGAACAGGGAATGGGTAAGACTTAACCATGTAATAACCTCAGTACCAGCTGCAGAATCTGACACACAATAGGTGTTTGGTAAACATTAGTGGAATGGATCATCTGTAACCCTCATCTAGCATTTTAGGTGTGTTCGCTTATCCCCATCTTATTCAAGAAAAGAAATGTAGCTGCTGACAAAAATCTATGCAATGCAACAGGATAAAATAAATGAAGGCATCTTAGAAGGAAAAGAAGATAAAGCCATAGGTGGGTTGGGATCACTTAAGCATCAGGAATGGTGATTACAGTCCCAGGTAGACATGAGCTGCAATTTGACTCCAGGCTTCCTGCTGGCCACAGCAAAGAGGGAACATGAGATTCATGGCATTCGTCCAATAAAAATACTCCGTTGCTCAAGGGAAGCACAGCTTTCTCTGATGCAGAAACATGACAGGCCCTGGGAGAGGAGGGAAATAGGCAACCTTCCCAACAGCATCCACACACCAGGAGTCTTTTGTGACTATTTCTCTCTTTTTTAAAGATTTTATTTATTTATTTTTAGAGAGATTTATTTATTTTTAGAGAGAGGGGAAGGGAGAGAGAAAAAGAGGGAGAGACACATCAGTGTTTGGTTGTCCTTCACACACCCCCTACTGGGGACCTGGCCTGCAACCCATGCATGTGCCCTGACTGGGAAATAAACCAGCAACCCTTTGCTTCACAGTCCGGTACTCAATTCACTGACCCACACCAGCCAGGGCTCAAGACCATTTCTTACAAGTTTCTCAGAGTTATTCTCACCTCCCTGACCTCATTTTCCTTGCCATGTAACTTGGTAGTCCTCCACTCATTGAGTTTGGACCTGGCTATAGGACTTTCTTTATCAATGGGATGAAGACACGTGATGCAAGCAGGAGACTTAGGTTTGCACAGCTTGGTGTGCTTTCCTGCATCTCCACCATCACCATGAGAAGGACACGCCCTGGCTAGCTGCTACTCCAAACAAGGCGAGACATATGCGGAGCCAAGCTGACTCATTAACCCACAGACCTGGAACTGTAGCAGAACCACTCAACTGAGCCCAGCCTGGCTCAGTAAATCCCCCAGTGAGCTACAGTTGCAAGAGCAAGCCCAGCTAAGTTCAGCAGAGATTCCCCAGCCTCCTTCAATGCACTAGCTAAATACATGTTCACTGTTACATATCACTGAGTATGGGAAAGGTTTGTTATGTGGCATTAATCTGGCACTAACTGATTAAAACATCTCCAAAGTGCAAAGTGAAAGGATAACACCATAGCATGGCAAACATAAATAAATAAATATAAGCAATCTTTTGCAGGGCTAAGATAGAGCAAGTGGTTCCCGTGAAGTTTCCCACCAAACTAGGCAGTAACTCCTTAGTGACAGAACACATTGCCCCCTAAGCGACCACCACAGAGCTGGGCACTTAAAGACATGATGCAAATGTGTCTATTGGTATTTGGGAGCATAAGCAACTCAAGATATTTCAGCAAAATGCTGGAATAAACCAAAGTCAAAATGCTTACAAAACTGGGCAATCGATTGAGTTAGACTGTCTACAGATTCAGGTGCTCTAAATGCCTTCTGTCAAATTAGATCTGCCAGAAGGCCTCAACCAGACAGTGCACCGGCAGGTTTTCCAGTCTTAGCCCTCACATGGTGTCCAGCCTCCCACAGATGACTGGGTTCTTTCTGACCTTACATCCTTTAGAAATGGACCCCAAAACTCTCTTAATCTCTCATTCTTGCACATAGCTCCACTTAAAACTCAGAGACTCTTCATGTATTTCTCTCCATGGGGTGACTGGCCTGGGATCTCTGGTTTGACTGTTCAAAAATTAAAAGATTTGGCCCCATCTATACTCACATTTTCTCAACTCCTCATGTAACAAAATGGCTAAAGACATGGACTACAGAGCTGGTCAGTCCTGGCTTTGTACCGCAGCTCTGCCACTGTGTGCTGTGTGACTTTGGGAAGGCACTCAATCTCTTTGAGCCTTAGTTGTCTTAACTGTACAATGGACATAATAAACATTTACCTACCTTAGAGTTGTTGTTAGGGTTGGAAAAGTTATGTCATACAAAAAGCGCAGCCCCTGGCACATACTCATTGTTTAATCATTGTGAACTATTATTATTTGGCTTTGAACTCAGAGAGTAAACTGATCAGAGAGACTTTCTGTGGGTTGAATGCAAAAGTTTTTCACCTCAAACAGACCTGCTGTCAGCCAGAATGAGGTCAGAAACTCGACACCACAGGTGGCAGTGGGCACAGCAGGCTGCCTTCCTGCACTGGGTGACACACTGGCAGGACATCTATGGCCCAGGCAGCTTTACTTAAACACCTCTCCAACAGCTTCCACTTTGGCGTTGAAGACTGTTCTCAGCAATGACCCTTTGTCCCCTCCAGAAATGAGAGACAATTGTCATTTCAGCACCTTGGTCTGTGTGTCACAATCTGGATTTTTTCTCCCAGGAACTTGATGGGCGAACAGTATAGATCCTGTAGTTTCTTCACTAAATTGACAGCAGATGAGCTATGGAAAGGTGCTTTCACAGAGGCCAGTGCTGGGGCAAGAGAAGTAAGAGCATTAAGAGAGCTAGAGAGCGAGAGAGCGAGCAAGCAAGAGAGAGAGAGAGAGAGAGAGAGAGAGAGAGAGAGAGACAGAGAGAGAGACAGAGAGATAGAGAGGAGAGAGAGAGGGAGGGAGGGAGGGAGAGGGAGAGAGAGAGAGAGAAGGAAGGTTTTGAACAGGAGTCAGATTATCAGTGAAAGCTGTAGTGGCCTCCTATGTCCTGGTCTGAATGTCCCTCTTGTGAGAATGGAGCTGTGCAGACCATTGCTGCAAAAAGCAAAGAAGAACAGGAAAAGGTGGAAGCTGACATCATTGAGCATTAAGAAGAGCGGTACCAAAAGAGGAAGATGAAGCTTAAGCAGGAGCTTAAGGCTGGAGTGGAAACATAAGGTTTGGAAGTGTCAGTCTTGGCCCTCCCAACCCTGGTCCCAGTGGAGAAACATATGATGATTTTGATGCCAGGATACTTGAAGTAAGAAATATTTTTAATACGACAGCAAAAGAGGAAAGAAAGAGATCAGTCCATGTGCTGGTCGCCATGGGAAATGGCAATGGAGCCACAGGCTTTGCCACTGGGAAAGCGAGTGAATGGATGACACTTTCAGAAAAGCAAGAACAGAGCAGTTCACTACTGCATTATGTAGAATGATATAAAGACCATGTAATTGTCCATGATATCTCTTTAACATTTACTTTTTTCCTTTTTTATTTTGTTTTTAAATTTTTTAATTGTTATTATATTACAATTGTCCCAATTTTTTTGCCCTTTGCCCTCCACTGCCCAGCTCAACCTCTGCTCCCACAGTCAATCCCCACACCATTGTCCATGTCCATGGGTCATTCATACATGTTCTTTTTTTTTTTTAATAATATCTATATATTTCTTTTATTTATTTATTTATTTATTTATTTATTTATTTATTTATTTATTTATCTTTTAGAGGGGAAGGGAAGGAGAGAGGGAGAGAAACATCAATGTGCGGTTGCCTCTTGTATATCCCCTGACGGGAACTGGCCTGGCAACCCAGGCATGTGCCCTGACTGGGAATCGAACCGCGATCTTTCGGTTCGCAGGCCCGCGCTCAATCCACTGAGCTACACCAGCCAGGGCTCATACATGTTCTTTGACTAATCCTTCCCCCTTGTTTTCACCATTATACCCCTCCCCCCACCCCCCTGGTCGCTGTCAGTCTATTCCATGTTTCCATGTCTCTGGTTCTATTTTTCTCATTAGTTTATTTTGTTCATTAGATTCCACTTATAGCTGAGATCATATGGTGTTTGTCTTTCACTGACTGGCTTATTTCACTTAGCATAATATTCTCCAGTTCCATCCATGCTGTTGCAAAAGGTAGGAGTTCCCTCTTTCTTTCTGTTGTGTAGTATTCCATTATGTAAATGTACCACACACTCATCTACTGATGGGCACCTAGGCTGTTTCTAGCACTTGGTTATTGTAAATAGTGCTGCTATGAACACAGGGATACATAGGTTCTTTTGAATTGGCGATTCAGGATTCTTAAGGTATAATAAATACCAGCAGTGGGATCACAGAGTCAAAAAAGGCAGTTCCATTTTTAATTTTTTTAGTAAATTCCATACTGTTTTACACAGTGGCTGCACCAGTCTTCATTCCTACCAACAGTCTACTAGGGTTCCCTTTTCTTCGCATCCTCACCAGCACTTATTGTTTGTTGATTTATTAATGATGGCCACCCTGACAGGTGGGATATGATATTTCATTGTGGTTTTAATTTGCACCTCTCTGATGGCCAGCAATGTTGAGCATCTTCTCATAGGTCTATGAGACTTCTGTATGCCCTCCTTGGAGAAGTGTCTATTTAGGTCCTTTGCCCATTTTTTAATTGGATTGTCTGTCTTCCTGGAGTTGAATCATATGATTTCTTTATATATTTTAGAGATTAAACACTTTTCCAATGTATTATTATAAAGGCCATATACAAGAAATCTACTGCCAACATCATACTCAATGGGCAAAAACTAAAAGCTGTCCCCTTAAGATCAGGAATAAGACAAGGGCATCCTCTTTCACCACTCTTATTCAATGTAGTACTAGAAGTTCTAGCCACAACAATCAGACAAGAAAAAATTGGAAAGGAGAAAGTAAAACTGTCATTATTCATAGATGACAAGATAGTGTACATAGAAAACCCTATCATCTCCACCAAAAAACTACTTGACCTAATAAGTGAATCTGGCAAAATAGTGGTATACGAAGTCAATATTCAGAAATTGATGGCATTTTTGCACACCAACAATGAATTATCAGAAAGAAAAACTAGGGAAAAAGTTCTATTTACTATAGCAACCAGAAAAATGAAGTACCTAGGGATAAATTCAACCAAGGAGGTAAAAGCCCTGTACTCAGAAAACTATAGAATGCTGAGGAAAGAAATTGAGGAAGATACAAATAAATGGAAGCATATACCCCATTCATGAATTGGAAGAATTAATATCATTAAAATGTCCATACTACCCAAAGAAATCTATAGATTCAATGCAATTCCTGTAGATTCGATGCAATTTCTATTAAAATAATAATGGCATATTCCACAGATCTAGAACAAATATTCAAAAATTCATATGAAACAAAAAAGACCCTGAATAGCCTCCGCAATCTTGAGAAAGGAGAACAAAGTAGGAAGGATCACAATACCTGATATCAAACTATACTACAAGGCCCCTGCAATCAAAACAGCCTGGTACTGCCATGAGAACAGACACATAAATCAATGGAACAGAATAGGGAGGCCAGAAATAAACCCAAGTCTCTATGATCAATTAATATTTGACAAAGGGGGCACAAGTATACACTGGAATAAAAACAGTCTCTTCAATAAATGGTGTTGGCAGAACTGGACTGGTACATGTTAAAAAAAAAAGAAACTAGACCACCAACTTACACCATACACCAGAATCAACTCAAAATGGATAAAAGACTTAAATACGAGTTGTGACACCATAAAAGTCCTAGAGGAAAACATAGGCAGGAAAACTTCTGATACCTCTTTCATTTTTAAAAGGACGTATATTGAAATGAAGAAACAACCCAGAGGCCATGGCCCCTGCTGCCACTGGGCCATCATCACCATTTGCCGTCTCACTGGCATCAAAGACATGTTTGCCAAGGTCTCAGGATCCCCGACAAGCTTGACCTCACCGAGGGAATCTCTCACCAGGGAATCTACCAACAGGTGGCTGATAAGTTCCAGGAAGAGTGTAGCCCTCTGCTCACCTTGGTCGCTTCACCTCAGGGGGCCTTGAAAAAGGATCCAGAGGCAGAAGATGAGGTTCCCAAACATCACTGGACGGAGAAGAAGTGAAGACCACCCAGGCAGTCAAGGCTCCATGGGGTCAGGTTTAAAGAGAGCCCCCTGAGCTCCCGCAGCCTCACACAGCACAGTGTGGGTGGGGTCAGCCTCTGGAGGAGACGCAGTCTCATGCTGTGGAGAGTCCGGGCTTTTGTTGTTTGTTTGGGTTTTTTTGTTTGTTTGTTTGTTTGTTTTAGGAGAGACCAACCTTAACTTTTTTATTTACAGATAATAAATAATTATAGTTTTAACTTAAAAAAATAAATGCTATTCCATATCTACAGCTCTTACAAGTTAAGTAAAGGGTATGCCTTCCCCTTTCTCACTCCCTCCTCTTCACCTCAACACCTTAAGGATGGGGTAAGGGGACAGAGAGAGCTAAACACACACACACCACCACCACCACCACCTCTCTGTGTCCCTGTCATTGGAAAGGGAGAGAACTTCTCATAAGATCTGAAATTGGAAGTTTAAACTGGACCTGGCTGTGAGTTTTAATAGCTGGAAGTTATCAGAAAGTTAAAGGATCCTCTTCTACCCAGTAGGGTAGATATTTAACACACAGTTGATAATAGAATTTAAAACAAAAACCAAAAAACCAAACCACTCTATGTTTGTACCCTGTGGAGATGAAACTTTTTCCCAAATTACCTGTCATTTACTACGTATATTATGCTAAGAGCTTTACAGACTTTACCTTACTTAAACCCCACAACAATCCTGACCCCCATCTAACAGATGGAGAAACTGAGGCTCAAAGAGATAAAAGTAACTTGCCCAAAGGACTCCAGCTAAAAAATTATCAGACTGAAAATCCAAACCAGGTTTGCCCACACACACAGGCCTGGCTCTTCCCTCTACATGGAGCTGTTACCTCTATTATTATCTTCACCTGACTCAGTTTGCAGACGCCTGCTGGGCCTCCTCAATTCCACCCTGCAGGCTGTAGCCCCAGCCTGTTAAATGGGCTCCGTGGGAGAAGATTATAATTGTGCCTGACCACAAGGTCTGCAGGGAGTTAATAAATTATTCCAAGAGAATATTTGTACTGAAGGCCTTATTGACTGGAGTCTATTTCCTGAGCTGGCACATTTTCTTCTCCCCTCGGTAACTATTGCAAAGCAAGTTCAAATGCAAATCTGGATGCCTCATCTATAAGACCCCTTGCTTATATTCAAGGATACATTGTCAAAGCCTGCCTGCCAGTCAAGGCCATCACAAAGGGACAATCCTAGGGGGGGAAAAGAAAGGTAAATCTTAGGGATCCCAGGTTTTCATAGAAAAAGCACTTTGGTTCCTTTCTCTGTGGTTTTTCAAATGCCTATCACTTTTCTCCCTCCCAGCCTCATCGTTTTCCCTAAAAGAACCACAACCGATTCACCGCAGTACTATGATACCCAATAAATAGAAACAACCCAAATGTCCACCAGTAGGTAAATAGGTCAGTAAACCATGGTACAGCCGTCCAACAGACTGCTGTGAAGTCATGCTAAAGGATGAGAAAGAGCTCTGTGCCCCCAGGACAGAGTGGTCTCCAATTTATATCTTTTCAATGAAGTTAGCAAGGTTTAGAAAAGAATATATAGAATATTTATTTATATTAGCAAAATGAAAAACGATGGAAGGATAATCAGCAGAAAATGGTTCCCTGGGGTGGGGAGGGAAGGGTGGCGGTAATGGGAGGGGAAGCAGGGCTTCTCTGACACAAGGGATGGAGCACAGCGAGAAAGGAGGAGTGGGGAGTAGTCTGCCCAGCCACACGCAATCAGTAAGGTACCCAGTACATAGACAATTTTTTTAAATAATGATAAAAGTAACTACAAAATGCAGTGTGGTGTCATAGATTGGATCCTGGGTCCAAAAAACAGACCTTCATGGAAAAACTGGTGAAGTCTGAGCAAAGTCTGTCGTTTCACTGATAGTACTATACCGATATTAGTTTCTTAGTTTTGACAAACCTACCAAGGTTATGAAAGATGCTAATATTTGGGGGAGCCTGATGAAGAGTAAATAAGGGAATTCTCTGTGCCATCTTCACAACTGTTCTATAAATCTAAAATTATTCCAAAATAAAAGGTTTATATTTTTAAATAAATGAGTCGTGCTGAATAGCATATGAGTGAATAAGCGTGATGAAATCATAGAGAAGCAACTAAAGTTCATCTTCTTTTAATTATCATCATGGATGGCAATGCTAAACAATATCCATGATAGAACGCCCCCTCTCCCCACCGGGGCCACCACTCAGCAGCACCCCCTCTTCATAACCCTGTGTTCTAAGGATACTTTCTGTACCATTTTTAGTTTGGAATGATGTAAACATTTTCTTTATACAAAAATAAAATAAAACTTCAAAATAAAAAGGAAAGAGCCATGATATCAGGAGTAAATAACCCCAATCTGAGAGCCACCGCCAAGACCCCCTGTCTAGTCCAGGTCATGGAAACTCACCAAATCCTGCAGGAGTAACAATCATGGTGGGATTCACACCCAGGTCCACCCGAGCCCAGATCCCACCAGCTTCCTGATGGACCTTCTTGGGGGCAACAAAACATGAATGGGAACCCGATTCTAGAGGTGTCAACAAGGACACGAAGATTTCATCAACCGGAGGGGCACTTTGCCCTGGTATCAGAAGTCTGCTCTTCCAGGGAGGTCAAGCTGTCAGAGCCTCAAGCACTGAACCTGGTGCCCGGAGACAGTGGGCACAGCAGGACAGCAGCTAAGCACAGGCCTGTTCCGTTCAGGTCAGCAAAGAGTTCCTTTGAGCACAGCCTCTCAGGGTTCTTTGCTGAAAGGAAGGCCCCTTCTCATGGAAACTTCCCACAAAGCACATGTGACTGCCTCAGCTTTGTGATTTCATACTTAATTATGGCTTATTTGCGGTATGTTTGCTGATGAGAGCCATCATTTCCAAGACCTGCAGGTAAGTGCCCACCTTGGAGCCTTTGAAAGAGTTTCTTCTTTGTCTCATTTGTCCCAAGATATCTGCATGGTGGACCCCCTCAGTTCTTCCAGGTCTTTGCTCAAAGCTTCCTTCTCTTAGAGGCCTTTCAAAACTGAGGTACACCCTCCTATCACTCTCCACCCACTTATCCCACTTTATTTATCCTCATAATGCTTGTTGTCTCTTAGCATCTATCCATGTTAACTTATTTGCTGTCTTCCTTCTGTCCACAATGCATTCCCAGAGCCTACAGCTTCTCAGAGTAAACCGTAGATACAAAGGCCCTGAGGTGCAAGTGACCATGGCATGCTTAAAGAACAGAAGGAAGGCCAGAGTGGCAAGAGGGAAAGTGCTAGGTGATGAGCTAAGAGTGGTAGGCAGGGGCCAGATCACAAAGGCCTTTGTGGACCATAGCATGTGGTTTGGGTTTAATTCTGAATATAATGGGTAGTCTCTGGAGAGCTGTAAGCTAGGATTCCATTTAATCTAAAGATCATTCTCACTCTTATATGAAGAATACACTGAACAGGGCACAGGTAGAGCAAGGGGGCAGTTATAAAAACTACTGGAATGTTCCAATGGAGATGGGATGGTGGCTTGGATTAGTGAGATAGCCCTGAAGATAAAGCAGATAGATGGCTTATGTATGTATCTTGGCCATTTGCTGATGAACTAGGTATGGAATGTAGGAGAAAGAAAAATGGCAAAGACGACTCCAAGTTTAAAAATCTGAACAACTTAAGGGAGATAAATGTTAATGGGGAAAATACAATAAAAATAAATAAAGAAAAGAAAAATTAAATTATTAATATGAAAAAAATATCATTGCTAATGTTTATTAAAAATCTGAGTAACTGAGTGGATGGTGGTGGCATTTACTGAAATGGGAGAATCTAGGGGTCAGAGGGAAATATACTTTGAGTGGAGGCAGCGGTAAAAAATGAAAAATGGTTCATGTTTTGTTCCACGAACACCAAAGAGCCAGAGGGGCTGGATAAAAGGTTTCAGAAACTACTAACCACCCCCCTCACTGGAGCTCACAGCCCTTTTCCTTCTAGCAAAAACTTCTTCCTTGCTTAGCCAAGCCCAGCTTCCTCGCACGGACAGAAAGGAAAGCAATTCTTGGATTCTCAAAAGGACCACAACACAGATGGGTCTATATTAGACTTTGTACCAGAATCCAGTGGGTTCCTAATTTCCAAAGATGGCCCCCAGCATGCACGCCATTCTTCTTGTGAAGGAGCAAAGCCAATTTCCCCTCTCCCTTAGGCTGGCCTGGCCTTATGATCAGCAGTGAGCAATAGAGTATGTGATGAAAGTGATGTGCCACATCTTCCAAGCCTTAGGAGGACTGGCAACTGTCACTCCCTGCCCATTAAAAACCAGCTGCTATGCTGGGAGAAGCCCAAACTACACAGAGAAAACACATGGATAACAACTGAGGCAATCCAGTTGAGCTCCCAGTCAACAGCTAGAACCCATTCAGCAGCCATGAAAGTGAGCCGTGTCGAATGCCCAGCCGAGTCGAATTCCCAAATGACTGCAGCTCTAATTATGTCTCACAGAGCAGGTCTGCCAGCTAAGCCTAGCCAGCTTCCAGAATCATAGTGATAATGAATTAGTCTTAACCTAAGTTTGTTGTGGTGTAATACCCAGCAATTGATAACACTCAATCCCATAACTACCATGTTTCCTTGACTCTAGGATTCTTTTGATGTAGTAGTAAGCCTACACTAACTGTACAAATCAAATGAAAAGTACATCATGATTTTAAAAACCTGAAAAATCTGCTCAATGTTTGTCTTAGAATCAAGAATATGAGGGGGGACCCCCCAAAGAAAACAGAATCTATTTATAAAAAAATTTCTTATAAACAATTTCATGTTTAAACTTCAATCACCTTCAAAGTATTCTCTATTTTATGCAATACACCTATCGAGACTTTTCTTTCCCCTGTTCAAAACTGTTTTTGAACTCATTGAGTTTGATGCCTTTTAGTGTTTCTGTCATTTTGTGTTTCACCTCTTCCACATCAGCAAACCAGTTTCCTTTGAGGACTTTTTTCATCTGGGAAACAACAAAAAAAAGTCACCCGGGGCAAGATTGAGTGAATAGGGAGGGCGGGGCATGGGGGTCATGCCGCACATTTGGTCAAAATCTGCTGAACACTCAGCACGGTGTGGGCAGGTGCACTCATAAATCACCCATCATGAAATGGGCAAACACATTAAAAGAGTCTTCCAAAGAAATTCACTAAAGCCAAACCAGCCTCTCACAATAACACCAGCTGATACACTGATACAGATGGGTTCCTAGAGCATTCACATGGGGGGGAAGTCTGTACTACAAAAGGCCTGCCCTCCAGAAGATAACTCCAATTTTTTGGGTCCCCCCACCACCTTGTATGGCTACTACATGGTTCCAAGTTCTGTACCCTCCACATTCTCACACTTTCTTTAATTACATGCAGATAACAGAATTAATATTTAGACACTCATATTGCATCTGGCTTATCACCTGGTTTGCCCCTAAATTTACTGTTTCTTCAGAGTGAGCAGACATGTCTCACTTTCTCCCTCTCGGGGCATCTTTCAATAACACCGCTTTTCTTGATGAAGTAAGACACAGAAGCAGTCCTAAAATTCAATTTGTGGAAGTCAGTGGAGGCCAGAGTTCAGACTGAAACTCCCAATCTTGCCTAATTAATGACACACGTTATTGCCCCCGTTCCCCTAACTGAAAGCACCCTCCAGAGCTTGATGTGTTTTCCCAACAATAAAACGCAATAAATGAATTAGTGTCCTGAGGGACCGTGGCGGGAATAAAGGGAAAGCCACGAAAGATAGATGATGTCTCAACTAATTTTATGATTTATCGATCTCCACTCTGCTCATTTTGCAATGCGGGAGAGCTCATTTTTCTGCCAGACCCATGGTGGTGTCACCCTTGCTAATAGATATGATTACCATCCCCAAAACTGTGTTTGTGAAAATAAGAAGTGTGGCCTCTCTCTGCTGCTGACCTCAGCAGTTTTCTTTTATTATGTGTGCTGGACCTGCCAAGAACGCAAATTGATGTACTTATCCAGAAACTTGTTGGACAGTCACGAGCATTTTTCTCATTTTTCTTCCAAACAAGTTCATCTTTAAGCAAGTGCAGATTCATGGTTTAAATTACAGAGTTGACACATCATCTGTTTCCAGTGTACGTAACCTCACAAGGAGGATCTTCCGTGAGGTGGGAGAGTAGCAAAGGGAGAGAAGTGTCACCACTAACTGTTTTTGGCCCATATGACAACTTGAGTTTAAAGATATATTTTTCAGGACCCAGCACAAACCAATTTGGATGGTTCAACAATTCCATCCAGCAAATATCGATTGGGTCCAAGTATTGTGCTAAGTATTCTGGAAGTAGTCAGTCAGTCTGTATTCAGTAAATGTTCATTTAGTACCTACTATACGCTAAGTGGACATCACAGAGTGAACAAAATGGGCATTGTCTCTTTGCTCATAGAAATTATGCCCCACTGAGCAAAGACTGAATTTCAAAAGCAATGGCTATGAAGAGAATAAAGTAGGATGTGTTAGCCAACCACACCACATTGTGCTATGTGGCGCACAATCAGTGGCTTACAATGACATTTATATCTGCTCACGCAACTACGGTCAGCTTGGGTTTGGCTGAGTTGGACAGGGCTGGGCTCTAGGCCATCAGTTCAGTTCAGGTCTGTTCTGTGTGTCTCTCATTCTTCTGGGACCAGCAGGTTTCCCAGGGCATGTAGCTCTCATGGCCATGGCAAAAGTGAGGAGTGTGAGCCCAAAACTTAGTCAGACATCAAATCTCTGCATACTACCATCCTATTGGCCAAAACAAGTCATAAGGCCAAGCTCAAAATCATGGGATAAGGAATTAAACTCCATCCATAGTTGGAGAGGGAACGGAGTGAGTATCTGATGGGAAATAATCCAGTCGACCATGGAGGTGGACAGGAGATCTAGAGGAGGCATCTGTCAAAGACAAAGCCTCAGCACTGAAACCTGAAAGAACAGACCCATCTTGCCCCCAACTGGCTTAGTGATTTCTTTGCTCTTCAGTTGCCTTATATGTAAAATGACGGGAGTTGCCCACCATGAGCAGACATTGCACTGCAATATATGGTGCATTCTGGACTCCAATGTTAGTTGAACAAATGAATGAATGTTTAGTGCAGCATTATTTATAATTGTAAAAATGTAGAAACTACTCAAAGGCCCTCAGTGAGGTAATAATTAAATAAACAGTGGTGTGTCTGGACCTTGGAATATTATGTTACTACACAAAATTTTCTCATTACAAAAATTCATTATTAAAAATGTGGAATATACAGAAAGATGCCAAGAAGAAAATGAAACTCATTCCCCAGAGGCAGCCTTTGGAGGATGTCCTGCCACTCTCTGTGGTGTTTCTCATCCACGCACCTTCATGCACACATGTGTGTTTATCTAACACAACTGAAAGTGTAGCGAACTTATGAATTAGAGTCCTGCTTTTCTCCCCTTAATATCATGTTGAGGTATTTTCCCATCTCTATAAATTTTCACAAAAAGGTATAATGGTGTGAGAAATTCGTACTGATTTTGTGAGGGTAGAAAACTGGACTACAAAATTACGTAGTCAACGTGATTTCAACTTTACAATCATTTCACAGAGACAGGAATGTGTGTGTTAGGTGTGTCTGTAGGAATGACTGTGAAGAAAGAGACCCAATGGGAAGAATGGCTGTCTCTGATTGTGGGACTACAGTTGTCTGTCATTTCATTGTCGATATTTTTCTCCATCTTCTTCATGTTATATGATGAACATGTATTGCTATTGCAAAAAAAAAAAAAAATGTGTTTAAATAGAGACCATGCATTTGAAAGCAAATGGGGGTGAGCTGGTTGATCACCTCTGATTATATATATATATATATTTGATTCTGTGGCTCCATAAAACAGAGGAAGTTTAAGGGAGCTCCAGGCTCACCTCAAACTCCCAGAGTTGTGTCTTCTGCTCAGGCTGAGCTTAGCAGTCATGGGACTGGCTGGAGAGGAGAGACCCAGGCCAGGAGTCCATGGGGCCCAGAGGGTCTGCCTCATTGGCTTGGGGGTGAGCAGATAAGGGGACAGATCCAGGTAGTCAGGCAAAGCCAAACACAGAGAAAAGTAGGCTGCAAGATTCCAGATGTTGGGAGGTCAGAAGATAAAAAAGAGCCGCAGTGGCTAGCCCTCATTCAGGCCCCAGATTTTCTCACGCTCCCTACGGGGCAGGACTGGAAGAAATTCTAAAGTCTGACCCTCAGGACTCCCCCACATCCTCACTCTCCTGACCAGGATGAGAAGGACAGTCTTGAATGTCACTTTCCCCATAGAAATTAGTGGAGAAGTTAAGGGCCGTGGAAACCTAACAGCATGACCTGTTAGGGCATCAGCAAATGCTGGCCCAGAAACCTTCAACCTCTGCTGTTGTCTGGGGAGAAAAGTCAAAACTCTGTTAGCACAGCTTTTGGGGTTTCCCTAATTCCCTTCGGCAATCAGCCTCATTTTCCCTATCCCCACTCACATACATGCACACACACAGACACGCACGTGTGTCCACACTTGCCGGGGCTTTGCTCATGCTGTTCCCTCTGCCTGGAATGCCTTTCCCTCACTTCCACTCCTTTAAATTCTCTACATCTCCAAAGCCGTTTTCCAAGAAGCCTTTTGAAAAACTGTTGTGTGAATAAAGCAAGAGAAAGGTTCTGTTTCAGTCCAGGCCCCTATCCTTGCTGGTTGTACGACCTTGGGCAAGTCAGACCATACTTCTGATCCTAACTTGCTCATCAGTAAAATTAGATCATGACATAGCTGGTTTAAGGATTAAGAGAGAATGTAGTTCAAATATCCATTAAAAAGTAGTCAAGTCAATTTCAATAAAGGCCCACAAATGTCAGGTGCCATGTCCTTCCTAGTATCAGTTCTCCACCCAGGTTTCTGGGTGGTATCTTGTCCATATATTCACCAGCTTCTGTCAGAGTTTCCTTTTAAGTCTCCTGGAGTCAAGGATAGTGCAATGCTAAGAACGGCACCTCCAAATTTAGATAGAAGTGGGTTGCATCCCAGCTATGACATCTCCTAGTTGTGTGATCTCAAACAAATTATTTCATCTCTCAGAGCCTCGTTTTTCCCATGTGATAAATAAGTTTAAGGTTTAATATTGGGAGAGTTAAGTAGAACAGTGCCTGACACACAGGAAGTGCTGGAAGGGGGTTTATTACTGCTTCATGGGGTTATGATGAAGATCCAATGGGCTTGCACCCGCAAAGCCCATATCCAGAGCCCTGTCTGGAATGTAGGGAGCCCTCCAAAAACACGAGTAGCATAATCTGGCATTTGGTAAATAAGTCCAATGTCCCCCTCTCTCTACCCCCTCAGCAACTGTAGAGATGTCAGTCTATTCCTTTTCAGACCACAAAGGCCTATTCTCTTCAATTTGCTGGGGTCCCTTGAGTTAATTTAGCTCTGTCCCCACTCCCCCAGGTCCTAAACCAGAGGACTCCTGGAGTCAAGTAGGATCATCCTCTTGCACCATGAGGACCCAGGGGCCAGGTAATGTACTGTCTGGCTAATTTGAAGCCAAGCAGAAACTGGCTTTGGAGCACATCCACCAGGCTCATTGCATTTCCTTTCCCGTAAAGGAACCCTACGGTCCAGCCCGGCCAGCTCCTCTCATCGACCAGCTAATGGGGTTACATGATTTCCACTCCCCAGGAAGCTGACTTTAATAATGGGATGCCAAGGAAAGAATGGTGCTAGCAGAGAGAGGGAGGAAAGGCAGGTGAGGGTATGACTCTGCATCTGAGTGACACATCCTATATGAAGTTGATTCATGTCAGAGCAAATCTGGGCAGGGACCAGCTGATTCCGGCAGTGAAGTTATTGCTGTGCCAGTTTAATATTTTGCCATCTGCTAACTGAAGGCTCCACTGCCTGCTGGGTCCTATAAAGACTTTTATTTATTATATTATACATGGCAACATCTGCCGCCGGATGAGGCTGTACTCAGCGCCCTAATTAAACAAACACACACTCCTGCAATGGCAGAGGGCTGGGTCTCACTGCGAATTAGCAGAACTGTTGCAGGTAGTTAAAACTTGGAGAGTCCCAGTCAGAGGAGTTTTCCGGAGAAAAGGCAGCATGTGGGACACTTGGCTCCCCTCCTGATGGTCGCTAAAGATGTACAGCTGATTAAAAGTAGGCTGAAAAAAAAATGCTTTAAAAAATAGGCTGGTTTTAATCTCCTCCACCCTGCCTCACTCCCAAACAGGACTTGAATTTTAAGACCTGATTTGGCCAACAGTCAGAATTCCGGGTCTGCTTTTCCCACCATGCTCAGACGATCCCCTGTGACATTACATTCCCGTCTCATGGTGCACTCTCAGAAGTGCTGCATGTCCCCACTAAAACAAGAAGCCCCACAGATGGGAAAATGAGTTTCAGAAGTTCCATTTATTTTTTCATTCATGCATGCATGCATGCATTCATTCATTCATTCATTCAATAAATATTGAACCTATTAGGTGACCTGCTGTATGAGATGGACTACATCTCTGTCTTCGTAAAACACACAGTTGACTGGAGTCTTCAAATCAACAAATAGAAAAGACCATCACAGATCGTGATGTGTGCTAGGATGACGGTATTCATTTTCCATTGCTGCTACAACAAGTCTCCAAAAACTCAGTGGCTTAACAACTCAAATTCATTATCTTACAGTTATGTAGGTTAGAAGTCTGATGTGGGTCACACAGGGTTAAAATTAAGGTGTTGGCAGGCCTGTGCTCCTTGTGGCAACCCTAGGAAAGAATTCATTCTCCCGCCTTTCTTGAAAAGCTTCTAGAGACCACCTGCTTTCCTTGGCTCATGGCTCCTTCCTCCATCTTTGAGGGCAGCAGCGTGGCATCTCTCTGATCCTGGTCTTACTTCTTTCTCCGACTCTCCTCTTCTCCCTCCCTCTTCCAGTTTTAAGGAATCACTCTTGTGATTACACTCACCCAACCCAGATACTCCAGGACAATCTGCAGTTGAAGGAGATCAATAACTTTTCATCTATCTTCATTCTTAACTTATCTTTGCCATGTAACCTAACATATTCACAGGTTTGGAGATTCAGATGTGGACATCTTTGGGGAGTTGTTATTCTGCCTGTCACAATGGGCAAGGGGCTATTTTAGATACAGTGGCCTTAGTTAGGAGGGCTTCTCTGAGATGCAACAGTGAAAACAGGTTGCCAGCAAAGGGGAAAAAAAATTTCAAAAACCCAGAGGCAGGAAAGAATTGGATTGGTCACAGTATGAAAGGGAAACTAACCATGGGCTTGAAACAGTCATAGAGAGTCATGGGCAAGGGAAAGGTGGCCCAAGATGAAGATGACAAAGTAAAAATGGGTCAGATTACATCACGTCTTACATGCCTTTCAGAGGCAGCCTGGTGCAGTGATTAAAAGGTCAGATATAGAAAGAAAACATACTTTCACTAAGCACCTAGTTTTTAACAAGCATTGTGCTAGGACCTTTACATATATTATCTTGTTTAATTTCTGTAACAAATATATAAAATATGCTTTGCAATTCCCATCTGTCAGATGAGGGAATAGTGACTGGTACAACTAAGTGGGAGAGATAGCATGTAAGCCCTGAAATATCTGGCTCCAAAGCCCAGACTCTCCTCACCACACAACGCTGCTCTCCAAATGACTTCGCCTTCTGGGCATTTGTGATGTGACGCCAGGATACGCTGTCTCCGTTCCTCCTTTCATCTGATAGACAAGCTTCAGAACTCAAAAATAACATGCAGCCAAGTATCCCACTTAACTTGTGCTTTGCTTCTGTCTCCTTTATCAAGATATATATATGAAATTCCTCTTTTTGACCTCAATGGGGAAACAGAGACGGTATGTTCTCCAATTCCACCAGAGAGAATGTATATTAGGACATTGGCAGAGCTGCTAGAACAAAAGACCCCAAAAGAAAATAGCTCAAGTAAGATAGGGATCTATTTCTCTTCTACATATTAGACCAGATGTAAATAGTCTGGGGCTATCACGGTTCTTTTGCCCATTGTAATCATCCACAGGCTCAGGTTTCTTCTATGTTATTGTCCTTCTTTCTTCCAGAGTATAATCCTCATCCTTAGAGTTGCATAAAGCAGGCTTAACAGAACCCCACTGAATTCCAGCTGCAGGTAGATGGAAGAGAGGATGGAATGCAAGCATTTCCCTTTCAAATGATGACTTGAACTTGCACATGTCACTTCTGCTTACATCTCATTGGCTACAGCTTAGTTATGTGCCCACACATAGTTGTGAGAGAAGTTGGGAAATGTAGTCTCTAGCTGGATGGTCGTATATTCAGCTACAGCTTCGGAGGTTCTATTACTACCAGGAATAAGGAAGAAATAAATGTGAGGGTATAATTAGCACTCTCTGCCACAAGGGATGTCTAACCTTTTTGTTAATCCAAGGTCTAGTCCTTCCTTTCCCTCTGCATATTGTTTTAAAAAATATTTCAAGGCAGTAAATCTCTATTTTCCAGAAAAGGGAACCAAATTATTTTTTTCCTTTCAGAGACTTAAATAACAATGATCTGGATTTGAGCTGATCTTCCTAATCTCTGTCCCTGGAACAGCCACAGAAGTTAAGGGACTCATGGTGGACAGATATGACACACAAACCCGATGTGGAACAGCACCTCCTGAGGGGAGAGCCCTTGGAACAGAAGGCGCTGTGAATAAAAGGAAGAACTGGTACAAAGAGCTGTAGCTGGGGGAGCCCAGTGAGTCAAATGCAGACCTGAGAGAGAGGGTTTACTCTGGAGTTACGAGGCCGCGCTGCTGTGAAGCCCAGTGCTGCGGATCAGTGTTCAACAGCGCCATCTGTGGCCATGAGGAACACTAACAGGCCCGCAAATACCACAGCCTTTCCCTAGTTGGGAATAAGTACAAGGTGTGAGAACCACTTTTCCTCATTATATAGGAACTCTAGTCTTAGAGGAAAAACTCAGTTTTTCACCATTGAGTATGATGTTAACTGGGAGCTTGGCATTGACCCCTGGGATTCTTGAATGACTCACAGTTAAGGAAAGTCCCAATAAGGTAAAATAGAACTTCTGGACAACCCAGAAAATGGAAACTCACGCAATTTTTATTAATCTAGGAAATAAATAAATAAAACATGTCACAGTACTTGTTCCTGTGGTGTTTGTGGGAATGTTTATTCTGTCACCAAAATAAGTGAAAATAAATTCCCTGAAGATTTGCTTAAATGTGATGCAGAAATAACATGGGTCAATAAAGGTGTCAAAGACCTGGCTTGTAAAAGTACAGAGAAATTCACGAAGGCCCAGGAAGACCCACTAAAAACACTCTGCGTGTAATCTCTGAACAACATCCCACTTAAATAATTGTTTGCCTGAGGTATACGGAGGGCCAGGCGAGGCCCGATGAGGAAGGGACTTTCAATGGATCTTTGAGGCACAGATGAACAATAGTAATTCCCTGACACTCACGTAGGCTTGCAGCCTGTTCTCCACAAATGCCCATAAATGACCCCAAAGGCTTCATCTGTGAAATGGGATGAGAATTCTAATATCCAGACTAAATTACTATAAGAACAGATTATGCTAAGTGAAATAAGCCAGGCAGTGAAAAACAAATACCATATGATTTCACTTTTAAGTGAAACCTAATCAACAAAACAAACAAGCAAGCAAAATATAACCGGAGACAGTGAAATTAAGAACACACTGACAGTAACCAGAGGGGAGGTGGGAGGGGAAAATGGGGGGAAGGGAGGAAGGGTTTTCAAGAACATGTATGAAGGACACATGGACAAAAAAACCCAAAGGTGGGTGGGATTAGGGGGAGGAGGTGGGGATGGCTGCAGTGTGAGGGAGTGGTGGGGGTTAAATGCAGACAACTGTACTTGAACAACAATACAAAAAGTACGGACAGAGGGGAGCAAGAAGCTAAGCGCAGTTCTGTGGCTCGAGGTTGGTGTCGCTGAGGAGGCAGCATCTGAGGTTCCTGTTGAAGGAAGGGAGGGGTTTTGATGAGCAGAGACTGCACAGCAGTGCAGGACATGGAGAGCGTTGACAGCCTCACTGAGCCTACATCTCATCAGTGAAGGGGGTGGCAAGGTTATTGGGAAGGTCAGAAACAATGTTGGTGGAACATCCAGGACAGTGTGTGGCTCTTGTTAAAATAACAACCAGTCAGTGACTCTGGCAAGGCAGGGCATAGGAATCTGAGACTTCTACACTGGCTGTTTTCTTAAAAGAAAACAAAGTACTCTCCTGGCTCCCAGTAGAAGCAAATGCAAATCCGCTCTGGGCGGGAGAACCTCCTACTTAGGCTCTCAGGCTTTCCACAGATAAAACCTCTATTAGCTCACAATAAAAGGCCAGCAAACCCACTATGCAATATGCCAACCCGAGTGAGAATGAGCACAAATAGAAAACGGCAAATATTTATCCCCCTAACTTCAGATACTGAAAACATAGAAACAACCTGATACATAATATAAACTAATTGTATCTAAAATGCTTAAAGAAATAAAATATGGAATTAGAAGAATAAGAAAGTAATCAAAGATTATTAGAATGAACAGGTGTAGCTGAAAAAGAACCAAATGAAAATTTTAGAAATAAAATATATAATGGTTGAAGTTATATACTCAGTTAAGATTAAAAAAATAGCAGAAGAGAGAATTAAAACAAAGTCATATCAGAAGAAATTATTTAGAACACAAATAGACAGGAGATGAAAACTCTCAGAGAGTTTAACCCATTAACTATTTAATAGAGAAGTGAACCCTTCTATTAAAGAGAAGTTTAATCTCCATAGAACTTTCTGTATAAGGATAGAAAGAAACAACTATTTAATATAGGTCTAATTGGAGCCCTGGGAGAGAAAAAAAATAGAAAGAGTTAATGAGAGGCAGTATTTAAAGTGATAAAGGATGGGAAATTTCCAGAAATGGTAAAATGTATAAATTTTCAGGTACGACAAGCACAATATATATAAGCAAGATTATTAAAAAAGAAACACATACCTAGACATATTGCAATGAACCCACAGAACATCAAAGACAGAGCAAAGACTTAAAAGTTCCTAGAAGAAAAAGCAGACTATCTTCAAAATAGCAATGTTTAGATACAACTGAGTTTTAGCCACAACAATGGAAGCCACAAGACACTGGAATAACATCTTCCAAGTTCTAAAAGAAAATGATCATCATTCTAAAACTGTATATCAGGCAAGCCTATCTTTTAAGAATGAGTGTGAGATGATGATATATCCATATAAACAAAAACTGAGATATTTTACTACTAACAGAGCTTCACACTAAAGGTATTCTAAATAAAATAGAAAAATAAAAATGGCCCAGAAGGAAGTTCTCAGGTACATGAAGAAATGAATAGCAAGCAAATAAACTCTTAAACTAGTAGGTAAATCTATATTTATCAGTATCTATATAAAATAATAAGTGTTATTATTTGTGAGGTTTAAAAGAAAGACAAAATTGAAACAATTTATAACATTGACATTTGAGTCAGGAGGAAGACTCTTGGCTTTCAAGCACTGTAAAGTCCTTCTATTATTTGGAAGGAGAGTTAAGACATTTAATGACCTTTGATTATGTTAGATCTACACAGTAAAATATCAAAGGAAAAATAAAAGAAAAGGGAGTTAAAATTTTTTAGAATTTCAGAATCTGGAGAATTTTAACAGTGGAATTTTAGAATTTTAAATTCCAGAATTTAAAAATTCCAAACAAGCAGGGGAAAAAATCAGACCATGAAAACCAAACAAAAGCAAATAAGCAAAAACTTAAAAGAAAGGAGAGAAAACAGGCTTGGAAAAAATGGGGTAAATCTTAGAAACCACATTGAATGTAAAAGGCAAAACCCAAAATATTATTATAGTATGTTACTATTTTTATAAAGTTCAAAAGCAAACAAAACCAAACACACATAGTGAGTAAAAGATTTGTCATAAATGTGCTATCACCAAAAAAGGTAATGATAAACACAAAAACAGGATAGTGGATTTTTGTTTAACAATGGATGGGAGTCATGGAAGAGGTAATTAATACCCAAGTAGATCCAGCAGTATTGATAATTTTAGTTGATAAGATATGCAATGATTTCATGGGTCCTCACTTTATTAATATGCATCGTATTTACATACCTTATATATAGTGTGTATTTTTAATATATTTTATTGATTATGCTATTACAGTTGTCCCATTTTCCCCCTTCACTCCCCTCCACCCTGCACACCCCCTCCCACCCATATTCCCCCACTTTAGTTCATGTCCATGTATCATACTTATAAGTTCTTTAGCTTCTACATTTCCCATACTATTCTTATCCTTCCCCTGTCTATTTTCTACCTACCATCTATGCTACTTATTCTCTGTACCTTTTCCTCCTCTCTCCGCCTCCCACTCCCCTGCTGCTAACCCTCCATGTGTTCTCCATTTCTGTGTTTCTGTTCCTGTTCTAGTTGTTTGCTTAGTTTGCTTTTGTTTTAGGTGTGGTTGTTAATGATTGTGAGTTTGCTGTCATTTTACTGTACATTTTTTTTTTACCTTCTTTTTCTTAGATAAGTCCCTTTAACATTTCATAGAATAAGGGCTAGGTGATGATGAACTCCTTTAACTTAACCTTATCTGAGAAGCACTTTATCTGCTCTTCCATTCTAAATGAAAGCTTTGCTGGATAGAACAATCTTGGATGTAGGTCCTTGCCTTGGAATACTTCTTTCCAGCCCCTTCTTGCCTGCAAGGTCTCTTTTGAGAAATCAGCTGACAGTCTTATAGGAACTCCTTTGTAGGTAACTGTCGCCTTTTCTCTTTCTGCTTTTAAGATTCTCTCCTTATCTTTCATCTTGGGTAATGTAATTATGATGTGCCTTGGTGTGTTCATCCTTGGGTCCAACTTCTTTGGGATTCTCTGAGCTTCCTGGACTTCCTGGAAGTCTATTTCCTTTGCCAGGTTAGGAAACTTCTCCTTCATTACTTGTGCAAATAACTTTTCTACTTGTTGCTCTTCCTCTTCTCCTTCTGGTACCCCTATAATTCGGATATTGGAACATTTAAAGATGTCCTGGTGGTTCCTAAGCCTCTCCTCATTTTTTTTGAATTCTTGTTTCTTCATTTTTTTCTGATTGGATGTTTCTTTCTTCCTTCTGGTCCACTCCATTGATTTGAGTCCCTGTTTCCTTCCCATCACTGTTGGTTCCCTGTACATTTTCCTTTATTTCACTTAGCATAGCCTTCATTTTTTCATCTAATTTGCAACCAGATTCAACCAATTCTGTGAGCATCTTGATCACCAGTGCTTTCTTTGAACTGTGCATCTGGTAGGTTGGCAATCTCTTCGTCACTTAGTTGTATTTTTTCTGGAGCTTTGATCTGTTCTTTCATTTGGGCCTTTTTTTTTTTTTTTTTTTTTTGGCCTTGATGCACCTGTTATGTACGAGGGGTGGAGCCTTAGGTGTTCACCAGGGCGAGGCAACCCGCATCGCTGTGTTGTAATGCTATATGTGGGGGAGGGGTCCAAGAGGGAACAGTGATGCTGCTTGGTTTTCTGCTAGATTTGTCCCTTCTGCCACTACCCACAAGCAAATTGGGCCCTTCTGATGCTGATTCCCATGTGGGTAGGTTTGTGTACGTTCTAGGACCCTGTGGGTCTCTCCAACAAACTCTCCTGTGAGGCTGGGAGTCTCTCCTAGCACCTCAACCCCCACAGGTGTTTTCAATTGGTGTCTTGTGGCTTTATTTCCCCACACTGGGACCCTGGGTTGCGTGGTCCATACAGCTCTCCAGTTTCATCTGCCCACGAATGTGGGATCACCTGGTTCTGCAAGCCACCTTAAGCACCAAGCCCCTCCACAATCTGCCACCTTGCTGGGTCCGCCAGCTTCTGCCTTGCGTGCCCAAGGTCCAGCAGCCACTCTTTGCCACGATCCCTCTCTGCCTGGCCACCTGACTCCACCCCTCCTAACGGTCTGGATGAATGTGTCTACTTTAACTCCTTGGTTGTCGGACTTCCATACAGTTCAATTTTCTGTCGGTACGGGTTGCTTTTTGTTTCTAAATTGTTGTTGTCTTTACTTGGTTGTGTGAGGAGGCACAGTGTGTCTACCTATGCCTCCATCTTGGAAGGCATACTGGAAGTCCCAGTGTCTGTGTGTTTTAAATATTATATCACAAATATCTGAAAATAAATTAAATGGTGAAATAATAGAATTAAATTTCCTGAAGATGAGCAAAACCACCATGTTGCTGTAGGCCCCATTTGTCTGCAAACAGTGAACCCTCAACAAATATCTGCTTGCATTATACTTAGAGAATCTGCCCTCCTTAGTGAGTTATAAAAGGATGAGGAAAACCAAGGCTTCTCATAAGCAAATGGCAATGCAGCAGAAGGGAGTCTAGATTACAAGATAATATAGTATATAATATAATATAATGGGTATGATACAGGTAATAGTAACAGAAAAATAAGTCAGTTTTTCAACCATCAATTACACTCATGGCTTTGAGAAGGAAGCATGCCTGTAGCTCCCCTGGGTTTCAGGTTGTTAAATCATGATGGATGACCCCATAAGGAAGCAAACGAGATGAGTGCAATTCATTCATTTTCCTGGCACTCTGGGAACTCTTTCATTTTCCCTAGTCCTGACTACCTCCTCCCATTCCTGAAGGCAGCAGGGCCCATACCACACAGACCAGCCATGAGGTAGGAAAGAGACCCAGAATTACAAAACTAGCTGGCTTCCCAGGTCACACCGCAATAGTTAGAAATTAAGCATCTCTCTCGTGCTATCCAAAGGAACAGCAGGTCATTAGGGAGAGCAGAAGGACACACTTAGGAATCAAGTCTGCATCTGAAGCTTGCTGGCTGTGTGTCTGGGGGTAGATTACTTTCCCTGCACGCAACTCAGTTTTCTCCTAAGGAAAATTGGAATAATAGTGTGTAATTCAAGGATTATTGGAAAGACATCTGCTTCCACCAAATCTAACACCTGGTAGGTGTCCTCCAAAATATCAGTTCCCTTTCCTTAGTAAGTTCCCCACACATCTTCACCTCTGATCCTGACTTTAAATAAAGAGGCAAGTGCAATCATGAGTGACAGAGAAAAAGGTTATTTAAAACTACTCCTGACTGCAGCTGCTTCTGCCCCAAGGGAGAGACATTTTTTTCTCTCCAGACTAAATATATTTTCTATAGCAAAATACTTTGATAGGCAGCTTCGGTTATGGCATATGAGCCCCCCATACCCACCCTGGGGCACAGTTTAGAGGAAGACAGTGAAACAAAGAGGTAGCTAAACAGCTCTGCATTAGAAAAATGAACAGAAAATGCCGGGGTTTGGTGGTTTGCTGAGAAATGGGGTGAAAGGAGAAAACAATGCAACAGCAACCCCCATCTCTACCTGACAAAACATCCCATCCTCTTCCCCTGTCTTATTTCTCTCATTAGAAATTATCATCATCTTCTATACTGTGGATTCTACTTATTTATTTGCTTACTTGTCTGTCTCCCCCCACTAGAATATAAGCTCCATGTGGGCAGAATTTTTGTCCTTTTTATTCACTGCTGTTTTCCCAGAGGCCAGAAGAGTACCTGGAAAATAAGAGGTATCCAACACATCTTTCTTCAGTAAATGATTAAGACATAACTTATGGGGAATTGTGAAGCAGAACTGCCACAGCTGATTGGCAGGTCCACAGAAATAAATGACTATGCTTTATATCTGAGGATAGGGGTTCTTTGTTGTTCAGCATTATTTTGGCAACAGCTGACTGATACAAGCAACAATACTGGTTGGTTCAGATATGATAAAAATCACATCAAAGTTGTAGACTGAGGATTTGGACTCAGACCAGTTTGGATTTCATTCTATTCCATCATCTCTTAGCCTTTGTTTCCTCCTCTGTAAGGAGTAGATCCTCAGAGGTAACTGTAAGGATTAAATTGCCAATTTTTTCAGAATAAGCACTCAATAAATGGTAACAATTTTGATACTTGACAGGTTCATTTAGTCTCCATATATGATTGGTCCTGCTTAAAAAAAAATGAGCATATGATTTGGATCCTATATAATTTGAAATTAAAGATGTGGAATTCATGATAATATTTTTGCCCATAAGTTAACAAAATACAATTAATTATAATATTCAAAGCTTATAGAAACAAATGATGGTTATTCTCAATCATTAAAAATTGGTGTAATTTCCTTTTTTTAAGTAATAGGACTACATTCTATTAAGAAACATGAAATCTGTAGCTATTTTAGCCCAGTATCTACCCTAGAATCTATGCTAAAAAATTGTCATAAGTTAAAAAAAAAGCACTTTATGAATACAGATCTCTAGTAAAGTGTAACTGGTTGGCACTCTACTTCCAATTCAGAAATAGGAAGTCACCACCGAATGCCATTCTCACCCCCAAAAGCTAGATAAGCTACAAAAGTCAGTTTTTAAAAACCCTTCAGTGAGCTAAGGACACAGATAAAGTCGAATGAAGTAACCTCCAGAAAGTATCATTTTAGAGGAGAGAAGAGATTTACCACTGATCTTATCCCTGGCAGAACTCCCGGAGGAAGAACGGCTATCGATAGGATAAAGAGAAAACAGCTGAACTCCTACCAAACTGGCCATGATGTTTGTAGTCTGGGTGACAGGTTAGAATCCCAAGGAGCTCCAGTCACAGAGCAAATCTCCACCAGCGCTGAACCCTTCCTCACGGGTCTTCACCAACACTCAGGGGTGGCAGTCCAACACCAGGGGCGAGAGAAGGAGGAGCGAGAGAGTCTCCCTGAAATATGTGGAGCCTCCCATGAAGTGCAAGGCAGCTGTTCTATGAAATGAGGGGAGAGAGGTAGGCAGGGCAAGAGAGCTGAGATATGCACCAAAGCATTCCGAGCAGGCAGAGGTGGAAGAGATGCTCCGAAGCATTGAAGCTTTGACCACCAAAGCCTGGAGGAAGGGCAGGAGAACTAAAAGACACCCGTTCAAGGCTTGCTAGACTTCAGAGAGGGTTGAAATGACCTCTTCAGAATACCCAAGGGCAGAGCATCAGGGCTAAAATAGCTCTTGCAAGGTTCAGAAAGCAGGGAGAGTTGGAACCAGTGAACACAGACAGTTGTCCAGTGATTCAAAAGGTGAATATCCAAGTGTTAAACCATGAGAAGTTTCTCATAGTCCCAAAAACTAGTGGCTCAGCTTTAAATAACAGTCAGTTTTCTGGAATCTCTCCAGTGCTCAGGTCCCAGGATCTGCTGAAGAAGGTTCTGATCCAATGGTTGAAATATTTGAAACCAGTCATAAACTCGATAAAGCTAAAGCTTCAGCAACATCCAGGCGGAGTTCACCTACAAGCCAGACGAACGCAGCTCCCACTCTAGTGGCCTGGCATTAGAAAGGGCATGCTCTTTAGTGGAAGTAAATATATTTTTATGTGAGTCTATTGTTCTTTTCTACAAAATGCCTGGCATACAATCAAACATTAAAAGATACATTAATAATTTTAGCAAAAGAAAAAAAAAAAAACGTGGCCCACAGTTGAGAGAAAATAGTCTGTAGAGACAGACCCAGAAATAACCCAAAAGTTTAAATTATTACACATGGACTTTAAGATAAATGTGATACAAATGCTTTTGAAAATCTAATAGAAATAGTAGACAATATGCATAAAAAGATAGTAAATCTCAGCAGGGATATGTTCAGCAGGAAGTAAACATATTATATGGAAGCAAATGGAATAATTAGAAATGAAAAATGCAGAATTAGATATGCATACTTTGTTAAATTAGTTTAACAGCCAACTGGAAAATAAAAAACAGAGAGAAGTATCAGTAAACTACAGGGAAGATCAATAGAATATCCAAACTAAATCATAAAGAGAAACAATGATGAAAAAATCAGAACAAAATATGCAACATCTATGGGACAATATCAGTGAGTGTAACTTGGTATCAAGTGATATGAAGTCCCAGAAGGAAAAGAGAAAAAATGGGGTAAACAATATATCTGAAGTACAGTCATACACCAAGTAATGACATCTCAATCAAAGACAGACCCCACACACACGGATGGTTCCGTAAGATTATAATGAAGCTGAAACACCTAGTGAGGTTGTAGCCATTGTAACATTGTAGTGCAACAAATTACTCATGCGTTTGTGGTGAAGCTACCAGTCATAAAAAAGATAACTGAAAAAAGAAATAAACAAATCCACAGTTGTAGCTGGAGAATGTATATCCTCTTTCAGTAACTGATAGGAAAAACAGACAAAATATTATGTAGAGATAAAGAAAATTTGTACAACTCTATCAACCAAATTAACATAGCATTATAGGTTACCACACCAAACAATTGTAGAAAACACATTCCTTTCAAGTGCACATGGAACATTCACCAAAATAGACTATATTCTGAGCCATAAAACCAGTTTTAATAAATATCAAAGAATAAAATCGTACAGAGAAGCACAATAGTGTGAAATTAGAAATCATTAACAATGAGCTATCTAGAAAATCTCCCAAGTATTGAGAAATAAAACTCTCCTAAATAACCCATGGATTAAACAAAAAATCACAAAGGAAATTAGAAAATATTTTGAACTGAATAATAATAAAACACAATATACCAACTTTGTGAGGTAAAACTTAAGTAATTCCTAGTGTGAATATTAATGGCTTTAAATACTTACACAGTAAAACATAGCTATAAAATTGACTATTTACTCTTCCATGTTAAGTAAAGTGAGTAAAAGAACCTAAAGAAGAAGAAAGAAAACACTAAAAGTAAAGTGTAAATACAAATTCTTAATAATCATCAGGAAAAAAGAAAGAAAACATGAATCCTCAACATCAAGAATGAAAGTAGAATATCGCTAGAGATCCTACAGATATTTTAAAAGGTTTTGTTCATAGCAGCACAATTTACAATAGCCAAGTGCTGGAAGCAATGTAAGTTCCCATCAGTAAACGAGTGGATCAAAAAACTGAGGTACATTTACACAATGGAATTCTATGCAGCAGAAAGAAAGAGTTCCTACCCTTTGTGAGAGCATGGATAGAACTGGAGAGCATTGGGCTAAGTGAAATAAGCCAAGTGGTAAAAGAGAAATACCATATGATCTTCCCTATAAGTGGAACCTAATCAACAAAACAAACAAGCAAAATACAACCAGAGACCCTGAAATAAAGAACAAACTGACAGTAACCAGAGCGGAGATGGGAGGGGGTAATAGGGATGATAGGGGAAGGGCCATCAGGGAACATGTATAAAGGACACAGGGACAAAGCCAAAGGGGGTGGGTTCAAGGGTGGGAGGCAGGGATGGATGGGGTGGGGGTGCGTGGTGGGGGGAAGATAGAGAAAATTGTACTTGAACAATAAAAAAAGAAATATTAAAACATGAGAGTAATTCAACAACTTACATTAACTAAATAAAACCACAATTTACCAACCCTGAAGCAAAATATAAATAAATAGTCCTGTATCTATTAAAGAAATTGGATTTGTAATTTTAAAAGTCACAAAGGACACTTCAAGTTCATATAGTTCACTAGTAAATTCTAAAAAATACTTAAGGGAGAAATAATATCATATCTGCACAAACTAAATAAAGGAGAAGGTATCACTGCCCAACTTAATCTATATGGCCACCATAACCCTGACACCAAAGTCTGACAAAGATATTATAAAAGAAAAACATAACAAGCCAATATCTCTCATGAACATAGACACAAAAATTCTAAACAAAATGTTAGCATATGGAATCCAGCACTATATAAAAAGGACAATAAATCATGACCAAGTGGAGTTATTCCAAGAAAGCAAGGTCAGTTTAACATGAAAATCAATCAGTGTAATTTATCACACTAAACAGAATAAAGGAGAAATCATTTATTCATCTCAAAATACACAGAAAAATGCATCTAACAAAAATCACTAGTCTTTCATAATAAAAACACTCAGTAAACTAGAAATAGATGAAAACATCTTCACTATGATAAAGAACATTTATGAAAAACCCACAGTTAATATAATTAATTAACTAAAAGTTAATTAATTATATTAATTAAAAGTTTTTCTCCTAAAATCAGGCACAAGGAAAGGACGACCACTCTCATCACCTGTATGAATATTTGTGGAAGTTCCTAGCCAAGATATAAGGCACATAAAGAAACAAAAGACATAAAGTTTGAAAATAAATAAATTGTTACTTACAGAAACAGTTATCTAAAACCTGGAAGCAAAACTAAGTCCCCCAAATAATGGATCCTTTGAATAAATTTTGGCAAATCCATTCAATACACTATTTTACAGTCATTTAGAATGAGATTCTAAAAGGAATGCTAACAAAATGAGAAGATATTTGCTACAACCACCTGTAAAAAAAGTTCTAGGGGAATTCTGGGTAGATACAGACTTGTTTGTTATGAGCGATTTTAAGGAATTATGTTTAACTTTGTTAAAAGTAATGGAGATATGTGGTTATATGGAACTTTACATTTAAAAATGCATTCTTAACAATCCAGGGCAAAGGTTTTCAACCTCAGAACTATTGGCACTTGGAACCGCACAGCTCTCTGTTGCTGGGGGCGGGGGCTGGCCTGGGCACTGTGGGATGCTTACGGGCAGTCCCGGCTCTATCCACTAGATGAGCATTCCCCGTGCAACGTTCAAAACTGCCTCCAGACGTTGCCAAACACTTTCTGAGGGGGTCAAAAGTCACCCTCAGTCGAGAACCACAGCTTTAGGGTTAAATACCATGACATGTATCATTTATTTTAAAACACTTTTGGAAAGAAAAAAGACACAGACAACATAAATAACAAATATTGATGTTAATTCTAAGTGATAAATATGTGGGTGTTTGAAAGTTTCATAATAGAAGTCAATATAATCATAATATGCCATAGGTCACAAGTGCAATACTCATAATTGTGTGTGCTCTTGGATTACAAATATGTAAAATTATGTACAGAAAAATACTCAAAGAAATATATCAAAGTGGTTGTGGATAGTTAGAGTGTGGTTCATATGGTTGATTTCCTTTCCCAGATTTTAAAATAATCTATAATTATATGCTTTTGGATTGAAAAAATTGACAAATCTAAGAGTGTTGAAATGCAGTATTATTAATCCTTTGTGGTCTAATATTAGAAGAAAATCAGCAGTAAACACAGCAGGGACAGAAAACTTTCAGATTTGGAATCCCTCCTCTGGTTCACTGCGAAGCAAACATCTAAAAGCAAAATATCTTTGAATGGGCATCCATCTGCATAATGACTTTCCTTTGTTCTTTCCTTGCTGCCTAATTGAGTAACATTAAACAAACATGCCTTCAGATTTCACACCAGATTAGAGCCCTTTGTAAGTAAAATTATAGTTGGGAATATGCTTCCCCAGGCTGGTAAATAAATTTAAGAATTTTAGAGATTTGTCATCACATGCCAAAATGTCTAAGTAAATATTAAATTTGTCCATATTTATGAGGAAGTGCCAAGGGATCATTAAATGCCAAGAGTTTATCTCACTCTGAATCAGGGACCCATCCAGTCAAAATGTCCCACCTGAAAAGTGGTTCCTTTTTTTTCCCTACTCCATTAGGTGCACACGTTAGTCACTGATGTCATGTTGGGCAGGGATTACTGTTTCGTTTCTACAACAATGAGGACAATAAAATCACTTACAATTCTGTAACAAGCAGTCTCTTTCTCCAGAATTCACACATTTATCCCTGTCTTTGTTAGGCATGAGTGCCTCTTATGGTGCCAGACACTTTTCTAATCACTGGCATTACAATAGTGAACAAAACAAAAATCCCTGCCCTCACAGAACTTCCTTTTAAGTGTATTTTTATTCAAACTGTCCCAAAACCCTAAGAGTTGTGATCACACAGCTCTCAGGGGATGGACCTGGTACCTTTCATCAAGAGTGACATTGTCTGGGCCATGTAGCTGTTCTTTGTGTGAGGATAAAGGTCTTCTGATTTTGTGCTCATTACAGGGCATCAGTCTGGACCATTTTAGGAGAAGCTGACCAGAACTGCCCTTGAACCTTTCCAACAGAACAGTGGCATCAGCCTAGGAAATGAGGAAGCTGTACTTGGTGACAGGGAGACTAGAAGGGAACTGACGGCTCTGGGGGATGAATACTCCACCCATGACGTCCCTTTCTCCCTGGGTAGCCAGGTTTGCAGCCATCACGCAAGGATCACAGTAACAGGAAGTGACAGCAGAGGAGAGTTCTGAAACAGGCTGCCTCAGTTCAGATAAAAAGCTCTGCCACAAAAGGGAAAAGGACTGGTGGACAACAGTGTGGTGATTGCAGGGTGGAGGGGTGGGCCCGGCGGGGGCATGGTATAAGGAGACTAAATGGTAATGGAAAAAATACAATAAAAATTGTTTTTTAAAAAAAGCTCTGCCACTTCCTAGCTGCGTTTCTCTGAACAACATACTCAACTTCCCATGTCAATCATCCTCCCATAAAACGAGGATAACAAGAGTACTTCACAGAGATGTTTTAAGATTAAGCAGAATGCTTAATAGAAAACAATCAACACAATGCCTATCACATAGTAAACACTCAATAAATGTTAGCTATTCAACACTAATACAGTATAGTACCTGGAACATAATGTATGGTAATATAATGCTGGTTAGTTGTAATGCTGCAATGAGTCATTACAGTCTTAGTTACTCACCCAGAAACCCCAGTTACATACTAGAGCACCCACTATGGGCCAGGCATCATGGTAGCTGCTCTCCTTTAGTCCTCCAGCAGCCTATGATGCAAGTATTATCATCTCCAGTTGACAGGTGAGCATACTGAGTTCAGAGAGGTGAAGCAACGTGCCCAGATCCACACGGCCAAGAGTACAGAGTCACTGCATGTAACAGAATTGTAAGTGCACTCGCCCTTTGACTCAGCCATTCTACTTTCAGAAAGTATCCTACACCTGCACAAAATGACATGTACGATGTTATTCACTGCAGTGTGGTTTGTCACAGCAGAGGATGGCAACCAGCCTAAGTGTCCATCAAGAGCGGAATAATTAAATAAATCATGCTATCTCCATATAATAGAAAAACATATAACTATAAAAAAGAATGAAAGAACTCTTTCTACACTGATTTGGAAAGATAAACAAGATACATTGTGAGTAAAAAAAAAGGCAGAATACAGAAATACATGTGTAATGAAAAAGGAGTGTATATATTTTTGTGTTTGCTTACATATATCTGAAATTCTACAAAGATAAAGAAACCACTAACCATGGCTGCCTACAAAAAGTGGGTGTCAGAAGTAGGAAGGATGCTCTCCACTGGATACCCTGACATCCTCTTTTTTTATGAATTTTAAATCATGTAAATGATTTGCTTATTCAAAAAATGGAATAATTTTTAGATGTTTTTAAGAACATCCTATTTATTTAATTATTTAAATGATTTTTTTTTTTTTTTTTTTTTAAGAGCATCATATTGGGAATCACGTATCTGAATAACAGGGCAAAGTTGGACAAATTACTTTACCCCCATCAGCCTCAGTTTCTTTATTAGCAAAGTCTCCTAGCCCTAAAATACTGTTGTCACCTAATAACAGCATGATAACCGCCATCATTGCTACCATTTCTTAAATGCTTACTATGTGCCAGGGCTTGTAATAAGCCCTCATTAAATCATCTCAAGCAACTCTATGAGGTAGAAATCATTTTTATGCCCATTTCACAGAGGAGGAAACTGATTCAGACAGGGGATGTAACTTGCTCAAGGCCACGCAGCTAGTACATGGCGGACCTAGAATTTGAACCCAGGTCTCTCAGATCCAAGGCTTCCGTTTTGACTCCATGGTTTGCTGCCTCCATCTGAAGTGATAATTTTCCTCCTTATACTCCCTGCCCCTTCCAGAAACCCCATCCACAAGTTCCCTTCAGAGCACTGTCAGTTTCTACCAGGCCTGGCACTCACTCATTTCCAATCACCCTTTATCCACCATAGCTTTGGAAATGAACTGTTACTAATGGCTAGTCATATGTCAGCCTAATGAATGGGATGCAGACTTCCATTAAAATAATGAAATTAGTGAGTTTCGAATTTGGTTACATTACATGGCACACAGCCTTAAGCAATTACCACCCCATGCTCTTTCCCTCAAATTAAAGTCACTTTATTTATTTAAGGTCTTTGGCTGGGCCATCTCTATTAAGCTCACATCATCTATTTGGGGATGGAATTTTGGGGGACTTGTTTGTTTAAATGATGTTCGGGCTGTTACCCTGATTAATAAAGTAGTAAATACAGCCAGAAACAGCTTCTGAACCATGTACAAAAGCAAAGCATATGTCAAAGAACAATTCTTTGGGGGCCTGGGTTTTGTTTGTTTGGTTTTTTTTTTTCCAAAGGATAAAAACAATAAGAAAGAAGCTCTTTGAGCTCCAGAAACTCCAATTATGCTGACATTTCTGCAGCAGAAATACACCAAGATCCATTTTGCAGGAACCCAGTGAACTAGCTAATCAGATTTCCTTGGGTAATTTGCTCCAAAGGTCAGCTGCCTTAAAAGAACCTAGGGTCTCATTACCCGGTAAAGCAGGCTGCACACGGGTTGGGATTTGGGACTCAGCCTCCCATGGCAAGGAAGTAAATCTGAAATTTCTTTTAGCCCAGGCCCTGCCGCCTTGGCCTTGGCCAAAGTCTCATCCAACTTCCTGATGAGCCTACTGACAAAATTACCTCCAGAGAAACCACCCGAATTGGTGCGTACTCTGTCTCCAAGATGGGTCTCTCCTGTGTCCCAGGAGCACCAAAACTTGGCTCATCTGGGATTTTCATGCCATGGTAAATTTCAGGAGAGGCTTTCATTAGTGTGAGAGGTGGTGGCCAGACCTTGATTAAAACCACGAAGTCCAATTCTGCAAAATATCTGCCTAGTACTCCCCCAAACTAGTGAGATCATGGAGGGGAAAGGAAAGACTGAGAAACTGTCAAGGACCAGAGAAGACTGAAGGACATGAGACTAAATGGAACGTGGACTCAGGATTGGGTCCTGGACACGCAAAAGACATTACTAGAAAAACTGGTGAAATCCAAATCAAATCTGGGGTTTAGTTAATCGCTAGGGTCCAATGTTGGGGTCTCAGCTGTGACAAACGTAACGCAGCGACAAAAGATGACAAAACATTGGGGGAACTCTGTACTGTCATTGCAACTTCTCTACAAGTCTAAAATTTTTCAAAATTAACAATATATTTTAAAAACTTATATACTGTTAAAAACTGCACTGTGAATTATGTATATTTGATGAAAATAATTATGTTTATTCTATAGTGGTCTGAAAATAAAATGAGACACTAAGTCCAGAGAGAAAGTCAGTCCTAAATGCCTTATTTATTTATTTTTTTATTGTTGTTCAAGTGCAGTTGTCTCCATTTTAACCCTACCATGCCCCTCCACCCCACCCATCCCTGTCTCCCACCCTCAAACCTACCCATTTGGGCTTTGTCCATGTGTCATTTATACATGTTCCTTGATGGCCCCTCCCCTATTTTCCCCCATTGTCCCTCACCCCCCTCCCCTCTGATTACTGTCAGTTTGTTCTTTCTCAGCAACAAGACAACATGATGGAAGTGGAGAGCATCATGCTAAGTGAAAGCCAGGTGGTAAAAGACAAATACCATATGATCTCACCTATAAGTTGAACCTAATCAACAAAACAAACAAGCAAGCAAAATATAACCAGAGACACTAAACTCCTTTGTAAAAAGTTTTTCTTTTAAAATCCCAACAAAAGCATAAATGAGCAACAAAACATAAACTAAAATTAAATGATGATTCAATGGATGTTCAGCCTCTACCAACTGGGACAAGAAAAACCTGACAGAAGAAATGGTTTCTCAGTGTTAACTGGCCACTCCCATGTCGCCTCACCGCCCTGAGGGACTGACTACTTTATGACAAGAAGGGCTGTAAAAGCAAACATCAGTGGTTCAGCTCTGACTCTGATGGGCTTAGAAGGACCCCAGACTCTGATGGGCTTAGAAGGACCCCAGACCCACTCTCACAGTCTGATTCCTCCTCTCCCTGGGGTCCCCTTCATGGAAAGAGTAAATGGAGGCATCCACTGTGCCCCACCAAGTCAACTGAGACCATGTCGTAGCCTTCGGTAATCATGGAAAGCCTGGTGGAAGAGTGTCTGAGCTGAGTCTTGAAGGAAGGACAGGAGGAAGTTGGATGAAGGAAGAAAGAAGACCCCAGGGAGGGAGCACGGTGCACCCCAAGGCACTGCGCACAGAAGCCGACAAAATCGAGGCGGGAGGAATCAGAAAGGGCTCCTTCGTGAAGGCTGCCTTTGTCCATTTGGGCTGTTATTAAAAAATACCAACAATTGGGTGGCTTAAACAACAAACATCAGTGTCTCACAGTTCTAGAAGCTGAGCAAGTCCAAGATCAAGATGCCAACAGATCCAGTGTCTGGTCAGAATCTACTTCCTCTCTGGCAGATGGCCATTTTCTCACTGTGTCTTGCCTGGTGGAAGCGGGAGGGAGCTCTCAAGGTCTCTTTTATCAGGGTACTAATCCCATCCATGACTTAATCACCTCCAAAAGGCCCCACTTCCTAATACATTGAGGATGCAGCTTCAACATGTGAATTTTAGGGGGGCATGAGCATTCAGTCCATAGCAAAGCTTTTGCGTGCTAAAAAATTAAACTTCATCCTGAAGGTGATGGGGAGTTTTAACCAAGAGAATAAAATGGCAACATTAGCATTTTAGGAAAATTCGACAGATGCAACAGGCGGGCAGATGAAAGAAAGGCAAGGCAGTCAGCAGTCAGGCCAGAATGTGAATACCCTGCCCAAGGGCACTGGGATAGGATATTTCTCCAGAGGTGCTGTGGGGCTGCTGCAGAAAACAAGGGTTCTTGCCGCAGCGAGACTGAGGTTACTAGTTCTCTAGCAGCTTTGTAGCTCAGCACCCATCCCCACTCAAGCCGGAAGACATCCTCGGCCAACCCTGCCAGCCTGCACCACCCATCTTTCGCAGCCAGCCCTCTGGCTCTGTGTTACCTCAAATCTTTATATCTTAAATCTTTTGGCAAAGATTTATACTATACTGATACTACATGTATACTATATTTATATTATAAATATACTTATATTACATTATTCATAGTATTTATAAGTATTTATAAATTATCTATTTATTTATATTATAAATATACTACATTTATATTATAAATATACTTACATTTATACTGTATCTTAGGTCTTTTGCAAAGATCTCAGTTACTTGCAAAAAAAGAGAGGAGGAATTGTGTGTGCTTAATAATGTTAGGAGCAGTATCATGATATGAGCACCAACTATATCTAGGCACTCTGCTAGACTTTAACCTGCAAAGTATGGTATCATGTTCCCCATTTCACAGATAGGAAAGTTGAGGCTCCACGAAGTTAAATAACCTTAGTGTACAGCTCTTAATGAGGGTAGGAATGGGATTTGGACCCAAGAAAGCCTGATTCCAATAACCTTTTCTGTGGTACCTCACCCTCTCACTTTAAATTTCTCCTGTTCGTTTATTGCAAGTGTCCCTCTCTCTTGGAATCAAACACAAGAACAGGTGGCTGGACCAGAATAAAACTTGAAGAGCTGTACCTAGCTGTTTTTAAAATGCCATCTTCCCTGACTGATCTCTGACATTCACACACTCCAGCCTTGGAGTGGCTAGCTAAGCAGCAAGGGCAATAGTTCCAAATGTCTTTTGTAATGGATCAGTGAAACAAGGTTGGTCTGCCATCTAAAATCAAATAATGGCTGCCTTTTCCTTGTTCCTGGAAAAAAAAAAATGCTACACTGATGGATGAATGGATGGACAAACAGATAGATGAATATGCATTTACAGCTATAGACTATTTCTAAAAGAAAGCATGGGAACTATCAACAGTGGCTGTCATCCCTGGGAGGGGACACAGTAGCTGGGAAAAGGGTGGGAGTGGGCACTACCTTTTACTGCACAATCTTTTACATCCTTCAGATTGTGACTCATGGGTATAATAACTGTTAAAGTAAATAGTAATATAAAAATAATTTTAAAACACCCTGTTACATATATATTAACACATGAACAGGTGGCTGGGAGAGGGAATAAATCCTACAAATTTTTAAGTGTTTTTTTAATTACTTTTAACTTTTAAAAATTATGTTTCTCTCCCACTGAATTTTCTTTTAATCTTGGCATGGATTTCTACTTATCCATATAAGAATATAATGTAATGTGGTATCCAACTTGACACATGATCAGTTACAAAATTTGGTTATTTTAAGTCAAATGTGTCAATAACATTGTGGTGTTTTACAAAAAGCACCTTTTTAAAAAAATATGTATTTTATTGATTATGCTATTTTGTCCCAATTTTTCCCCATTGCCTCCCTCCACCTAGTCCATCAATCCCCTCTCCCACAGTCAATCTCTATACCGATGTCAGTGTCCATAAGTCATGCATACATGTTCTTTGAGTAATCCCTTCACCGTCTTTCGGCTAATTCCCACCTTCCCTATCCCCTCTTACAGCTGTCAGTCTGTTCCATGTTTCCGTATCTCTGCTTCTATTTTTGCTTGTTAGTTTATTTTGTTCATTAGATTCCACTTATAAGTGAGATCATGTGGTATTTTTCTTTCACCAACTGGCTTATTTCACTTAGCATAATAGTTCCCAGTTCTGTTCATGCTGTCTCAAAACCTGAGGATTCCTTCTTTTTTACTGCTGCATAGTATTCCATCATATTAATGTACAGCTGTTTTATCCATTCATCTACTTATGTGCACTCAGGTTGTTTCCAAATCTTGGCTATGATAAATAACATTGCTGTAAACAGAGAGGTGCATACTCATATATTCTTCTGAATTGGTGTTCCGGGATTCTTAAGATATATTCCTGGAAGTGGAATTGCTGGGTCAAAAAGCAGTTTAATTTTTAATTTTTTGAGGAAACTCCATACTGCTTTCTACAATGGCTGCAGCAGTCTGCATTCCCACCAACAGTCCACTAGGGTTCTCTTTTTTCCACAACCTCACTAGAACTTCTTTGTTGATTTATTAATGATAGCCATTTCAGTAGGTGTGAGATGATATCTCATTGTGGTTTTAATTTGCATCTCTCTGATTGCTAGTGACATTGAACATTTTTTCATATGTCTGTAGGCCATCTGTATGTCCTCCTTGGAAAAGTGTCTACTCAAGTCCTTTGACCATTTTTGAATTGGATTGTTTGTCTTCCTGGTGTTGAGTCATATGAGTTCTTTATATATTTTGGAGATTTAACCCTTATCCAATGTATCATTGGCAAATATATTCTACCATATAATGGATTCTCTTTTTCATTTTTATGATGGTTTCTTTAGCTATGCAGAAGCTTTTTACTTTGATGGGGTCTGTTTTTCTTTGTTTCCCTTATCTTAGGAGGTATATTGGCAAAAATATTGCTATTTGAGATATTTGAAATTTCACTTCTGTATGTTTTCTTCTAGAATTTTTATGGTATCATGACATATTTAAGTCTTTTATCCATTTCAAGTTTGTTCTAGTGTATGGTGTAAGTTGGTGGTCTGGTCTCTCTCTCTCTCTCTCTCTCTCTCTCTCTCTGCATGTATCAGTCCAGTTCTCCCAACACCATTTATTGAAGAGACTATTTTACTCCATTGTATGCTTTTACCTCCTCTGTCAAATATTAACTGACCAAAAAGATGTCAGTTTATTTCTGGGCTCTCTATTCTGTCCCACCAATCTATGTGTCTGTTCTTATGTAAGTAGCACACTGTTTTGATTACAGTGGCCTTATAATATAGTTTGATATCAGGTATTGTGACCCCTCCAACTTTGTTCTTCTTTCTCAAGATTGCTGAAATATTCAGGATCCTTTTTGGTTTTATATAAATTTTTGAAATATTTGTTCTAGATCAGTGCCATTGGTATCTTAATAGGAATTGCATTGAATCTATAGATTGCTTTGGGTAGTATGGCATGTTAACAATATTCATTCTTACAATCCATAAACACAGTATATGGCAAAGAGCATCTTGACATCAAGTTTTTCCCACTCAAATCTACTTAAGGACCACTCCACAGAGTGAGGAACAACAGGACATGATCCCACCCAAAATTCTTTACTTAAGCTGCAATTCCCCTCTGGTGCACCGAACCCCGCCTGCATGCGAGGCTTCGGAATACCGTCCCCTGCATCACTGGGGGAACATAAGGAAGGGCTATCAATAATCAGAAACCGTATAGGGGGAGAAAATTGGACAAATGACATCTCCAGCCACCACCAATAGCATTTCCAGGAAGAAATGAAGAGAACTGACCTTGGCCATAAAGGATTTGTTGCTTTCCTTCACATTGGAATGGAAATGGGGCAGGATTGCATCAGTGCTGGGGTTCTTGGCTTCCCAAGGAGCTGTTTGGATTCCACACCCCAGAGAGATTGACAACACTCCACAGGACTTTATGTAGCTTCTGCTGGGTCATCATGGACCCCAGGTCCTGCCCTCAAGGGATTTATACTCTAACCCAGGATATAAAACATAATCCAAAAGCAGGGAAAGCAGTACCTGGATGTAAAGCCTAGAGCAAGTACCAAATTACTCACAAGGATGGAGGGTGGTGGTGAGTGTGTCACATGCTCCTTCCTAGTCCCCTGAGTGTGGGGCTAGATTTTTTTAAACTGTAGGTGATGTGACTGATAGGACAATCAGAGGTATTTTAAGTCACTTGTGTTAACTGTGAGCCACCAATCACAGTTCTATTCCTCTGGAACAGTTTGGAAATCACAAATTTCTCACCAGGAAAGAAAATGAAAACAAGGAAAAACCATGTTGGCAGCAGAGTGCCCTCATTGACAGTAATGACTCAATAGCGCCACCTTGCGGTAATCTCTACCACCATGCCGTGAGTGGCCCATGGGCCCCTACCCTGCCCTTACCCAAATGTTTTACTCTTGGTGTAGCTGAGTCTCAGCAAGCACTGTGGGAGGGATCTGGACAAGACAGAGCAACCTATAGTCTGAGACAATAACAAAAGGCACCTTACGAGGAGACATTTTAGCTAAGTCCTAAAGAAATAGATATCCAGGCCTCAAGGAGCAAGAAAGACACTTCTGACCGAAGGATGTGGTACACAGTTTGGTGACTCAAAAATGCCAGGTCCTCTGAGGCTGGATAGTCGTTCTGGCTGATGAGGACTCATTCTTCAGCTGTAGGTAGGAGGCCTCCCTGCAGAGTTGTGGACTTCCTGGGATGAACGAATCATCTACTCCTCCTGCGGGCACCTGCCATCCCCTGGTGATGGGAGAACACTTGTTTCTCTGCAGCAGCCCCACTTCCTCCATGGCTTCCTTTGGAGTCTCCCATCCCACCTGTGCCTGTCCCTAAGGACCAGCACCACGCTAAACCACGCACGTGCATTACCTCATTTAATTCTCCACACCCTAAAGGAGGGATACTACTGTCGCCTTGGTTTTCCAGATCAAGAAAGTGAGTCTCAGAGAGGTTAAATCACTCTCCTGAAGTGACTCGGCTAAGGAGTAGCAGAACTGGGATTTGAACAAAGTTCTCTGCCTGACCCCAAAGTATACTCTTGTTTTTCTGAGGGATGTTCTAAAGTGCAGGCCTTGGGTATTGCTTGTGACAAAGACAGTTGTCATATATGTAGGTGCTCAAACCAAAGCACTTTTGCTTACAGTCTAAGTGGTTGCCAAACAGTCTGTCAATGTAAAACTGAAATTCTCCTTAAGGTCCTAAAGGTTTGTGTCCTGGATCCTCTTGTCACCTGGCTAGCAGACATGGCTAAATGGGGAGGGTTGGGACCCAAATGGCCTGGGACCCAAATCCCTCTGACCCTGACTGGCTCAGTTATAGTGTGTCCAAAACTGAGAAACTGGTATTGCCACCAAACCTGTTCCTTCGGTGCTGATCTCATCACCTCCAACTCTCCTTCTCACCCACTTCTCTCCAGCCACAGTCCTCCTTGTTCTTCCTTAAACACAGGAGGTCCCTAGCTCAGGACCTCTGCACTGGCCCTTCCCTCCACCTGGAAATGCTTCCTCCTCAGATACATATATGGTATGCTCCCTCGCCTCCTTCAAATCTTTACGCAAATGTCAGCATCTCAAGGAGGCCAAGCCCAACTGCCTGTCCCAAACCCTTTATGTTGCGGACCTTTCAGCCTGGTTTCAGGAGTTTTAACCCTCACCCCATGGTGGGCTGAGTAAGAGCCTAGGGGCCCACTTCATCTGAGTCTGTTCTGTCAAGAGGACATGAGCTACTAAGGAGACAAAGCTTATTTCCCTGGCAGGAGCGCCGCTTCTGCCTCATCCATCTCTGGCCCCAATGCTTGGTTGGTAGTCAATGATGTGTAAGACTCCTCACGGGAGGGGCAACCTAAGCCAGACACAACCACTTGGGAGGCCCTCATGGAAGGGCTCAGGGGGCTGCAGCAAAGAGGGGGTGATGGGCCCTCGCCCCCCAGCTATTCTGACAGAGCCCGAGTCCCCATTTCCGTCTGGGAGATGTCTTGCTTATCTCTTGCTTCTTGGGCCTAATAGGCTTAAAGCCTGAAACTATGACAGTGAGCGGTGCAGCCCTGTGCCAGCCAGAGAGGTTCCCCGGGTGATCGGGCATAAGAAAGAATTTGCAAAGTCCTGTGAAACCTGCTTTGCTAAGAGTGCTCTCATTTAAATGATAAGGGTCTGAGGAGGAAATGAGTATGTCTCCCAAAGTTTTGCAACCCCCTTTCCTGACAGACACTGACTCAGATTAAGCCCTCAGATTTCTTTGAAATGTTAACCATTGTTTGATCCTTGCCACCTGACTTACCTGTATTCCTGTGTATTTGAACCCAATAAAAGCCTAGTGAGGAAGGGGCTCTGGGTCATCCTCCTCTGAGAGTTTGACCACCTTTCCTCCCTAGGCAGATCATGTCTTGGTAGTTTTATTTTCATCTGTGACGGAGGGATGGGGCTCTGCGGGCAGTGCCCCCCACAACTTTACATGCTCTGTATTCTCCATAGTGGTGGCCACATTCTCCAACACTATATAATTTACTTATTTATTTTGTTTTTAGCTTATTGTCTGCCTTCCTCCACTAGAATAAAAGTACCTTAGGGAATAACAGAATCTAGGTAGTAAGCATACAGGTATTCCATATAAACTATTTTAACCCTGATATATGTTTGAAATTTTTCATGACAAAATGTTAGGACAATATACCCAACAGGCAGGAATCTGTCAGCTCTGTTTACTGATGTATTACCAGTGTCTGGAACAAAACCTGGCATACAGTAGGTGCATAATAAATGTTCTCAAGTGAAGGAATTCATGAATAAATAGAGTTGCTTTGGGCAAGTAATTTCAAAATTACGAAACTCAATGCCTCACCTGCAAAGTAGGCAGAATAGTAGCTACTTTTATTTATTCAACAAATATTTATTGATCATCTACTGCACATCTGGACTGTGGTAGGTACCAGGATACAACCATGAACAAAGACCAGGTCCTCCTTCTCATGGAGCATGCACTCCAGTAAGAATTACAAACAGGTAAACACAATCACAAGTTCATTTAACTTCAACACCACCCATGAAATCTCCTAATGCCTGTATATTCCTGTCAGTCTAGGGGCTTCAGGAAGGAACTCTGCTGAGTGGCATCTAAATTGAGAGCTAAAGGATATGTAGGAATTATCTCATCAATATCCATTTCCATCTTTTCCCTTATTAATAAAACCCTGACATTTTGTTTTATTTTGTTTCCTGAGGGTAACAATGTACACAGTTGAAAATCTTCCTTCACTAGCATATCTTGCAGCTCGGGCTGGCCATCTGGCACAATACTCACAGTACTGACCAGTGAAAGCAAGTGAGGGTATACCTTTAGCCCTTCAGCTCCTTTCCCTCCCTCAGCTTCCACATCTGCTGATGTGACACCTGGAGTTGGTCAGGCAGCCAATTTGGAACCATCAGAACAGAGCTACATGAAGCTGAGAAAGCTGGGGTCCCTACTGGCATCTCCAACTCACTCTATCAGTCATGGCCTGCCTACCACCAAGCTTATTATTCTTCAGTCCAAATAAAGCCCTGCCTATTCAGCATTACAGTAGAGTTTTCCAGTACTTACAGGCATGGGCAATCCTGTTATCCTATGCAAGATATTAGTGAGGGCAACAGTATGAAAGTGAAATATTCTAAGGCCAGATCACAGCACGGGCAAAGGTCCAAAGGGGCAAGTGAGCAAAGCCAATTCAAGCAACAGAAAGAAGTTTAGTGTGGCTGGAATGGAATGGAGTAGATAAAAAGAAGGTGGTGAGGCCCTGGCCAGGAGACTTGGTTGATTGGAGTGTCATTCTGTACACCAAAAAGTTGCGGGTTCAATCCCCAGCCAGCCATGCGTGGGAGGCACTAATCGATGTTTCTCCCTCATCTCTCTGTCTCTCTCTGTCTCTCTCTGTCTCTCTCTGTCTCTGTCTCTCTCTCTCTCTCTCCCCCCACCCCCTTCCTCTCTCAAAAACCAATGAATGTCCTCAGGTGAGGATAAAAAATATATATGAGGTCTATATGGAAAAAGTCCAGCCATTGTTTTTTCTGTCTTTTTTTATTCTTTTAATTATATTTTACTGATTATGGTATTACAATTATCCCATTTCCCCCCCATCACTCCCCTCCACCCTGCACACCCTCTCCCGCCCACATTCCCCACCTTTAGTTCATGTCCATGTGTCATACTTATAAGTTCTTTAGCTTCTACATTTCCCACACTATTCTTGCCCTCCCCCTGTCTATTTTCTACCCACCATCTATGCTACTTATTCTCTGTACCTTTTCCCCCTCTCTCCTCCTCCCACTCCCCTGCTGCTAACCCTCCATATGATCTCCATTTCTGTGGTTCTCTTCCTGTTCTAGTTGTTTGCTTAGTTGGTTTTTGTTTCTGTTTTAGGTATGGTTGTTGATAATTGTGAGTTTGCTGTCATTTTATTGTACATTTTTTTTACCTTCTTTTTCTTAGATAAATCCCTTTAACATTTCATATAATAAGGGCTTGGTGATGATGAACTCCTTGAACTTGACCTTATCTGAGAAGCACTTTATCTGTCCTTCCATTCTAAATGAAAGCTTTGCTGGATAGAGCAATCTTGGATGTAGGTCCTTGCCTTTCTTGACTTGGAATATTTCTTTCCTGCCCCTTCTTACCTGGAAGGTCTCTTTTGAGAAATCAGCTGACAGTCTGATGGGAACTCCTTTGTAGGTAACTATCTCCTTATCTCTTGCTGCTTCTAGAATTCTCTCCTTCATTTTAATCTTGGCTAATGTAATTATGATGTGCCTTGGTGTGTTCCTCCTTGAGTCCAACTTCTTTGGGACTCTCCGAGCTTCCTGGACTTCCTGGTAGTCTATTTCCTTTGCCAGATTGGGGAAGTTCTTCTTTATTATTTGTTCAAATCAGTTTTCCACTTGTTGCTCTTCTTCTTCCCCTTCTGGGACCCCTATAATTCGGATATTGGGACGTTTAACAATGTCCCGGAGGTTTCCAAGCTTCTCCTCATTGTTTTGAATTCTCGTTTCTTCATTTTCTGTTTGGTTGTTTGTTTCTTCCTTTTGGTCCACTCCATTGATTTGAGTCCCAGTTTCCTTCCCATCACTATTGATTCCCTGTACATTTTCCTTTATTTCACTTAGTGTAGCCTTCATTTTTGCATCTAATTTGCGACTAAATTCAACCAATTCTGTGAGCATCTTGATTACCAGTGTTTTGAACTGTGCATCTGATAGGTTAGCTATCTCTTCATCACTTAGTTGTATTTTTCCTGGAGCTTTGATCTGTTCTTTCATTTGGGCCTTTTTTTTTTTTTTTTTTTTTTTTTGGCTTGACACACCTGTTATGTAGTAAGGGGCAGAGCCTTAAGTGTTCACCAGGGAGGGGTAACCCGCATCGCTGTGTTGTGATGCTATGTGTGGGAAAGGGGCCTGAGAGGGAACAGTGGCGCTTGCTCCACTCTCTGCCAGATTTCAGTTTCTTCTGCCACTTCCCCCAAGCAAACTGGGCCCTTCTGGAGCTGATTCCTGTGTGGGTGGGTTTGTGTACATTCTAGGACCCCGTGGGTCTCTCCAACAAACTCTCCTGTGAGGCTGGGAGTCTCTCCTGGCACCTTAACCCCCATACGTTTTTTCAATTGGTGTTTTGAACCTTTATTTCCCCATGCTGGGACCCTAGATTGCGAGGTCTGTCTCACTCCCCAGTTTCGCCTGGTTTATCTGCACTCAAATGTGGGACCATTGGATCTGCCAGCCGCCTTGCACACTGTACCCCTCCACAATCTTCTGCCTCACTGGATCCGCCTGCTGCCTCCTTGAGTGTCCTGGGTCTGCCAGCCACTGCTTTTTTTTGTCAAGATCCTTCTCTGCCCAGCCGCCCGACTCTGCCTCTCCTACCGGTCTAGACGGATGTGTCTACTTTAACTCCTTGGTTGTCGGACTTCCACACAGTTAAATTTTCTGTCAGTACTGGTTGTTTTTTGTTTTTAAATTGTTGTTGTCCTTATTTTCATTGTGTGAGGAGGCACAGTGTGTCTGACTATGCTTTCATCTTAACTGGAAGTCCCCAGCCATTGTTAATCTAACAAAAATGGTTTATATGACATGATGTAACCTGACAGCCAAGGAGAGTAGATTGGAATGTATATGTGTGAACAATGACAACTTCGTTGTACTAGTCAGTGGGAGTGGTAGATGCCCTTGAGTGAGCATGTGTACTGTGTGGCTGTTGCATTCGAAATAAGCAGAGAAAGCAATGAATCTGCATCAAATTTTGCATTAAGCTTGAATGTTCCTCCACAGAAACTATTTGGATGGTTCAGAAAGTTTTCAGGGACAATGCAATGAGTACCTAGAAGCTGATCTGGAGATTCCAAAAACTACTGTCTGAGATTCTGATGTAGGATTGTGGCATGAAATGTGTCGTGGCAAAATTTGTTCCGCAGCTTCTGCTACCAGAGCAGAAGGAACATTGTGCTGCAGTTGCTAATGACTTGATTCAAACTGCTGCCAATGAACCAGATTTTCTCAAGAGGGTCAGAACTTTGAAGGGGACTGAGGTGTCATTGTCCTATGTACAATGTTCGTGTATCTTCTTCAATAAATGTCTCTATTTTTCATATTACATGACTGGATACTTTCTGGACAGACCACATATATAAAGAAAAAAGGTGCTGAATGATGAGGCTGCAAAAGCAAACAGAGATCCCATCCAGAGAGGTTTGAAATCAAATTAGAGAAGTAGTGAGGAGCCATCACAAGTTGCTAAGAAAACTGAGTAAATTTATGTAAAGTATCCAATGTACAGTGGCTGCCCACAAAATGATAAGCATTGTCTCATTTTTATTAAACCATTTTATTGTGGTATAAATGACATGTAAATAGTTGTACATATTTAATTCATGCAATACTCAATTTGGGGTGAGTATACACCTGTGAAACCATCACCACCATCAAGGCCATAAACACAGCCACCACCTCCCAAAGCTCCCTCCCTTTATTATACTCACTGCCGTGTTTGTGTGTGTGGTAAGACTATTTTGCATAAGATCTACCCTGTTGGCAAATGTTAAGTATACAATACAGCACTGCCAGCTATAAGCACTATGTTGTGTAGTAGATTCCCAGAACGTATTTATCCTGTGTGACTAAAACTTTGCGTGCTTGAACCATCGCTTCCCCTTCTGCACTGCAAAGTACAGTGCTGTATTTTCATCTTTTCAGCAAGATGAAGAGACAACCTGTGATGGAAAACATATTTGCAAACCATGTATCTCATAAGGGGTTGCTATACAAAATATATAAGGATCTCATACAACTCAATAGGAAAAATGTAAAGAACCCAATTTTAAAAATGGGCAAAGAACCTGAACAGACATTCCAAAGAAGACATACAAATGGCCACTAGGCACGTGAAAAGGTGTTCAACATCACTAATCACCAGGGAAATGCAAATCAAAACCACAGCGAGATGCCAATTCATGCCTGTGAGCACAACTATTATTTAAAACGACAACAACAAAAAGTAAGTGTTGGCGAGGCTGTGGGGAAAGGGGAATGCTTGCACACTGTTGGTGGGGATGTAAATTGGTGCAGCCACTCTGGGAAATGGCATGGAGGTCCCTCCAAGAGCTAAAAATACCACTGCCATATATATATGATCTATTCTGGGCATCTATACAAAGGAATGAAGATCAGGATCTTGAAGAGAGATCTTCATTCTCATGTTCACTGCAGCGTTATTCAGAAGAATCAACAACCCAAATGTCCATTGATGGATAAACGGATAAAGAAGATGTGGTCATATCCATACAATGGAGTATTGATCAGCCTTTCAAAAGAAGAAAATCCTTTAAAAATAAAAAAAGGAAATCCTGGAATCGGATGCCATGGATGAACCTGCCAACGCTGGGTGAAATAAACCAGACACAGAAGGACAAATACTGTATGATCTCACTTTTAGGCGAGTGTTTTTTTAATCGTTTAATTCACACAAACAACACCAACAAAATACAACACTGGTGTCTGCCAGCCTGCCAGAGACTGCAGCCACGCGTGCAGGAGACTGTGCGGGGCGCGGGGAGGAAAAGCCCTCCGGCGGTCGGTCAGACCGCCAGGCGCTGCCTGTCCACATCTGCAGCTGCCTGGATTTACTGCCACGGCGACTCACCACCGCACAGCCCCAAGGCCCCTCGCTAATTGACCATGTTGCCCAGAGACGTGCAAGCTCATCTCAGCAAACAGTAGAAACTCCAAGGCCTCCGGAAGTGGCCTTTTCCCCTCCCTTCCCTGTCACTGGGCTGCTTTGCTCAGACGGCAGCAAACGCCTAAATGAGGGTTTGATCAATGGAGGCCAGGTTGATATTGATAAAGCGACTGCAGTTTCTGCAAATCACCCAGTGCTCATAGATACTGAAGATTAATCTTTACAAAGACGGGGCAAAGGGGGAGAAAAAAACACGTCGATTTAGTTTCCGATTATTACTTTCTCCAGAAAGCACTGAAGAGTCGAAAGTTTAACTGATGTACATTAGACAAGGAGACAAATCCAGAAATATCACCCAATTACCTGGTAGCTTCTAGAAGGTATTTTTCATGACAGCGGGTGGGTTTGCCTTTTCTAAATCAGGAAGGAGACAAGACACCACTAAAAGGATGTTGACCTGGCCCACTGCACAAGCACTAACCTCACTGGGCAAACTCAGGCCTGAATAGTTGTGCTCACTCTACAGAATGTCCTTGAAAACACATTTTCACTGACCTCCTAGTTATTTTTATTTTATATTGTATGTATCTTTAGGAGTCATACAAACTGTTCCTTCCTGGAACAAGAAAGATTTTATTATTTTTAAAATATTTTATTTATTTATTTTTAGAGAGAAGAGAAGGGAGGGAGAAAGAGAGGGAGAGAAACATCAATGTGTGATTGCCCCTCATGTGCCCCCAACTGGGGACCTGGCCCACAATCCAGGCATGTGCCCTGACTGGGAATCGAACCGGCAACCCTTTAGTTCACAGAACCACGTTCAATCCACTGAGCCACACCAGCCAGGGCTAGATTTTATTTTTTACTACAAGGAAATTACAAATGAAAGTGCTTAGCCTCCCTAGGCCTCTAATTTCACATCTGGAGAGTGGGTACAGGCCAGGATGTGATGCGTAGCACAGCTTCACAACCTTGGAGCCCCTGGCATAGGGGCCAAATAATTCTCTATTGGGGGTCTGTTCTGGGCACTGTAAGGATGTTTGGTGGCATCCCTGCTGCACCCGCTAGATGCCAGTGGCATCCACCCCTCTGTACCCGCACCGTGACAACAAAAAATGTCTCCAGATATTGCCAAATGTCCCCTGGGGAACAAAATTACTTGCCTATAATAATGAACAAATACATAATATTCATAAGAGTTGGAAAAATGCCATTCAAAAAACTTCCATATTGTACTCACCTAAACAACAAAACCACATTCTACAAGAGTTACAACGCCTCATTCACATCCACGTCACAGTCAGAGAACCCGAGGCAGGGTTTTTCACAACATGGACCACAAAGCAATTTCCTGAGGTCAAGACTGGCTCCTCAGGTGTGCAACCTGTGCAGCCGCCTTGTGCTCAGGGGGCCCCGCTCTGCTGCTGGTGTCTTGAAATTCCTCATAATTTTTTTAACTAGAAGCCCTGCATTTTCATTTTGCTCTGGGCCCTGCAAACTCAGCCCTATCTGAGTTGCTTATATTTTAAACTCGGGTTTTTACATAAAATGACTATTTCAGAGAGATATCTGCATCCCCATGCTCACTGCAGCATTATTCACCGTGGGCAAGACACAGAAACAACATAAGTGTCCATCGACGGATGAACAGAAAAAGAAAATATGGCATATACATACCATGGATTGCTATTCAGCCACAAAAAAAGAAGGAAATCCTGCCTTTTGCGACAACATGGCTGAAACTTGAGGGCATTATGCCAAGTGAAATAAGCTAGACAGAAAAAGACAAATACTATATGATCTCGTATACATGTAAAATCTAAAAAAGCCAAACCCACAAAAACAGAGAGTGAAGTGGTGGTTACCACCAGGGGTTGGTGGTGGGGGGATTGGGGAGATGTTGGTCAAAGGGTGCAGATTTTAGTTATAAGATGAATAAGGTCTGTGGATCTAAAGTACAACATGGTGGTTATATGAGGGAGACCCATGAAAAACCAGAATTATGTTCTAGAGGGCAAGCCCCTTGTAGCACAGGCTTCCCCAGCTAGGTAAGTGTTCTGGGAAACCATCTGTATCAGTGTACCAGCTGGTGTTGTTGTGAGAGGCCGTGTTTGGCTTCGCAGAATTTCTTTGGAAGACTCTTTCAACATGTTTGCCCATTTCATGATGAGTGATTTACGGGTACACCTGCACACCTTGCTGAGTGTTCAGCAGTTCTTGACCAAAAACGGCATGACCCCTGTGCCCCACCCTCCCTAGTCACCTGATCTCACCCAAGCAACTTCTTTTGTTTCCCCCAGATGAAAAAAGTCCTCAAAGGCAAACATTTTGCCAATGGGGAAGAGGTGAAACAAAAAATGACAGAAGCACTAAAAGGCATCAAAATTGATGAGTTCAAAAACTGTTTTGAGCAGTGAAAAAAGTCTCAATAGGTGTATTGCATCAAATGGTGAGTACTTTGAAGGTGACTGAAGTTTAAATAGGTAAAAGTAAATACACAATTTTTTATAAATAGATTGTGGTTTGGGGGGTCCTCCCTTGTAATTAACAATTCAGTATTATGTACTTGAAAGATGCTAAAACAGTAGATCTTAAATGTTCTCACCACAAAAAAATAATTATGTGAGGAGATGGACATGTTAACTAACCTTATTGTGGTAATTATTTCACAATATATACACACTATCATCATGTCATACACCTTAAATTTACACAATGTTATTTGTCAGTTATTTCAATAAAGCTAGGAAAAAATAAAATAAACTCAGGTTCCTGGACTCTACTATTTTGCAATAGTTCAGCCTGCGAGAGCTACTTCTTTGATTCTCTTACTTAAAATGAGAGAGAGATTTCTCTCTGAAACTTAGAGAAGTTCCATTAAAAGTAACCTCTCATTTTAAATGTGGAAAATCTATAACAGATACACAAAACAGGTTGGAAAACAAAACTCTGCTATTAGTCTGGTAAGATCCAATGACTTCATGGAAATGGATATAAAAATATTTAAAACATTTAAATTGTCTATTCTTTCCATTTTTACTTCTAAACGAGCTAAGAAAAAGTCGGATTATTTGAGAGGAATGAAAAAGATTAACTTTTATAAATCCAAAATCATTCCTGAACTCCCCACTTACATGTAGGGGTTGACACTGACCTGTTATTTTCCTTGTGGGAGAAGGAGAGCTTTGCTGATTAGATTTTCCCAAGTGTGATCTATACTGATTCAGGTTTTTTATGTTAATCACTTGCACTCCAACTACTCCTCCCAACCCCCAATGCTAAACCAGTCAGTGCTAAAGAGGAGCAAAATAAGTGTGCCTGGCTCAGACCAATTGAGCAATCGAGGCCCACACCCTCGGGATGGGGAAGGAAGCAGTGTATCTACTCTGGGCATTTAAGTAACTGATACATGAACAAAATTAGGGAACTCTCAGCAAAGAAGAAGGGCTAATGCTATTAACCCAACCAACACATACCTAGTAGTACATGCTCAATAAAGGCTGTTTCAATATATCAATGCATGGGTCACTGAATTTAAGTAACGGGTGGCAACTTTCTAAAAGAAAGGCAAAATAGAAAAGGTCATCCTGGGCACAAGAGGGGTGCAAAATGAGCCCAGAGTGACTTGGATATTCAGAGGAGGTCTTAGAGGCTTTAGCTAGCTCGATTACATGACTCAGAGCCATCAGGGCAAACTAAAGCAGGACATGAGGGTGCATTTGTTACAGTCAAATACAAACATGTTGTTCCCTGGCCAATAACAGGCATAGCATTTTACAGTTCACAAAGCTCACGTCCATCCATTAATCTTACCATTTGATCCAAAACACAAACTTGGATAATAGACAAGTCAGGTACTGAAAAGTAAAAGTACTTTTGAGAGAAATACTGTTGAGAGAGAATCAAAATAAATGACTACAAGTAACAAAGTTCATTAATTAGAACTCAATATTGGTAAGAGGGAAATTCTTCCTAGTTATCTGTAGAATCAATGCCATCACACTCAAAATTCTAGCAGGGGTGTCCTGGAGAAATTGAAAAGATGACTCTAAAATTAATATGAAAATGCCAGAAACAAACATAACCAAGGCCAGTTGGAAGAAAACAAAGATGCAGACTTATATTACCACATTATTGATATTCATCTGAAGCTGAGATCATGAAGACACTATGGAAATGGCAGAAAGGTAGACAACAGAAGAGAAAAGGAAGTCCAGAAAATGTGTGACAAAGTTGCCACTGTGATTCAGTGAGAAAAGATGATCTCCAGCAAGTGCTGCTGGGTCCACGGGATGGCAGCGTGAAATGTCAATGGTGACGTAGGGCAACCTGAACTTGCATACTTCACCAGTAAAAGTACGGACTGGCACGGTACAACTACCTCGGGAAACAGCTTGGCTACATCTACTAAAATGAATATATGTATATCCTGTAACCCAGTAATTTCACTTCTGGGCATGTATGAAATAGAAATTAATGCATATATCCACCAAAAGGTTTATTATGAGAATGTTGCAGCAGTTTTAATCATAATCACCATAGACTGAAAATGGCCCAAATGTCCACCACACATGGTTTGTTTATACAGTGGAATGCTATACAATTTTTTTTTAAAGTATGGCTATGTGAAACAACAAATAAAATCTCAGAAATATGTTGCACAAGAGAAGCCATGCACAAAACTAGTACATAAGGTATGATTGTCTTTATACACAGTTCGCAAACAGGCACATTCATTAAGTGAAAAAAGTCAGAACAGGGGTCTCTGAGAGACAGTGACCCCAAAGGGGCTCAGGCCAGCCTCCTGGGTGCTTCAAGTGTTCTAGGTCTGGTGGTGGTTAAACATCTTCATCCACACCTGAAGATTTATAAGCTACACACTTACGATCTGTACACTTGACTGTACAAGTCATTCGTCATGATAAGAGATAAACAAAAAAACAAGGAAACAGAGTTAATGTGTGTTCCGTGACACATTTTTGTCCTCAGAAAGTGTCTTTTTTAAATCAAGACTTTGAAAACCTGGACCTCTTTGTATCACGTTTTGCAGGCCCCTAAGTGCTTGCCCAGGCAAACCGCTCCCCTCTTCCGGATGTCACAATCTGCAGAAGCAGATCCCTGGATCTGCCCGAGAGGCAGCTTTGCCTCGGGAACTCCCTGTTAGCCTGGCCAGCACTTCCTGGGAGTTGAGCTGACCCCCACTTCCTTCCCTCCCTCCGCTGGCAGGTGTTGACCACATCACGCCTGAGGCTCTCCCTGCCTACCCTTGCGCTCTCCCCATTTTCCTCCACAAGCACTGCCCCTCCAATAAATGTCTTGCACAATTACTCCTGTTTTGCCTTCTGCTTCTCAGAGAACCTGAACCGACACACCTACTATAGAAAGACAACTGTTACTTTGTGTGTATTTTCTTCTTTTTTTAATACATTTAATTTATATGGTTTTCATTTTGTTTTCTTTCCCCAGTTTAGTTACAAATATATGCACCATCTTATGTTATTATGCGCCATGCATATTATTTATCATGTATAAGATTACATTGTGTGGAAAGATTATAAATATTATCTATTCCCTTTTTTTGAACATTCAGAGTCTTTCCAATTTTTTCTTAATTAAATGATGCAACAATAAATGCCTGTGTGAGAGCTTGGTAAGGCTACTCAGAACAGGTCAGGGTACTGGGGCCCTGCCCATCAGGGAAGGGCTGTTTCAGGGCTGCCTGGGTCAAAGAAGTTCTTCACCAGCAACCAGGCAACTCAGGTTCTGGTTCTGATTCTGCCATATCCTAGCTGACTGGCCCTGGACAAGTCACTTAGTTTCTCTGGGACAATGTTTCCTCCCCCATCAAATGGAGAAAATGCCAGAGGAGGATCCTTTCTGAATATCAAATTCATGCCATCATTTTCAAGAAATTTTGGTTACCAAGGCTGGAGTAAGGGTTGGCCAATGGGTACCGAATTGCATTATGCAGGATGAGTAAGTCTAGTCACCTAATGTAAAGTACAGTGACTGCAGCTCATAATTCTCTATGGAACACTAGAGACTTGCAAAAAGAGACTTCAGATGTGCTCACCACACACACGCACACACGCACATGCACACGCACACACAGTAGCTGTGTGAGGAGATGATGCATTAATTAGCCTGACCGTAATAATCAGTCACTATGTACATCAAATCATCATGTTGCACACCTTAAGCACAGACACTATTTAATGAAATACACAAAATGAATAAAATGGGGGATCCCAGAGAGCTCTCTCCCCGCCTCGACCATGTGAGGACACAACGAGAAGTCGGCAGTCTGCAACTGGGAAGCAGGCTCTCACCAGACCCTGACCCAGCTGGTGCCCGGATCTCAGACTTCCAGCCTCCAGAACTGTGAGAAATAAAAGTCTGTTGTTTGGAATCCACCCAGTTTATGGTAATTTCTTACAGCAGCCTGAGGGGACTAAGACAGTACAGATCCAGGTAGGGAAATCACTGGGCCTAATTTGCAATCACCAACCACAGTGGGACTCTGCATGAATGGCCAGAGAGCAGACCATTGGAAGGAAGAAATAACAGGAGGAAGTGGGACTGTAATGCTTTCGGGTGGCAGCTGCTACTGAGAATCCTGTCCCTCAAATGCATCTTCCAGAGTGAGACTCACAGATGCAACAGCAACATGCCCTGGAGAACCGCCCTCCGAAGAACGGCCCTTGGTGCCTTCCAGAGTACCTGCTCTCCAAGCAGACCAGATGCACCCCTCAGGGTGGCCACTGGCGGAGCCCCTGGTCCATGGCCCCTTTCAGGAGGCCAGACCCCGGGCTCAGGGGCCCCCTGAGCCCTACCTGTCACTACAATCATGAACGCATCCATCTGTTCCCACTTCTGCTTCCTCACCTTCTTCCACATTCTTTCTTTTAGAGTCTTATTGGGGAAGAGCTGAAGCTGGAGAATAAAAAGCAACACAACTAGTATTTTTTGGGGGGAAATCAGCTTGAAACACAGTCAACAGCCCTGTCAAAAACAAAGAGGAAAATGCTAAAAATGTTCATGTCCCTTCCATTCCTCTGACCAACACCTGAGAGGATGCTCCAAGTGGGGAAATATACTCAGGGTTCTGGCATCCGGACTCAGGAAATAGCCCAAGCTTACCTATCCTGGGAGTGGCTTGACCACACTATGTCCCTTTGGCCCTTCCCCTAACACCCCATGATCCCGCTCCCATTTACCAACAAAAATACAGCCTTTGGAAGAAGAAGGAAAATAACTAGTTAAAAATAACACATCCCTAGCATTTACTCACCTTCTTCATCCTCACCCTCTCCCCTGCCAAAAAAAAGAAATCTCATTTATAATGTTGATTTTCTCATCTCTTTCGAATACCACACAATTGGGTAAATAAGTTCTGTGTTCAATCTTTTAACGGGGGTTATTCAATTTACTCAAGCCAATGTGAATATTTCCCCTGGTTTCCATGACAACCTCTCTGCACATTCAGTCTTCATATAAATGAGTTATTGCTTTTATGTTCTCATACCCTAAGACAATGGGGAAATTAACATAATGTGGCCATACCAAGAAAAAATCAAAACAATCAAAATCCTCATATCCTCCCCAGAAATTCATAGACAGCGTTCTGTGAAAAAGAACCAAAGAGAAATGAGGCCTCCGCGTCTGACAACACTGTTAACATTAGAGATTTCATTTCAGATGCATTTAAATGAAGCCAGACCATAATGGGGTTTTTTAAAGTGTGTAGAAGAAAACCAAAGTGAAGGGAGAAGAGATGTAAAGGCAGGGACCCAAGTTCATCTCTGGGCCACACATCCTCCCGCATGACCGGCACACTCTGCCTCACTCTCTGCGTTCGGGCCATACTAGCATTCCTGCCCCAGGGCCTCCACACATGCTGTTTCCTGGGCCTGGAACATTCTTCCCCTATGAGTCTCCTCAGGCCTGCTTTGTTTAGTTAGTTCCTACTTATCTTTCAGGTCTAAGTTTAGAAAGGTCACTTCCTCAGCAAAGTCCTGCTTTGCCACCTATCAACACTAGGTGGTCTTCATTGTTGCCTGGGTTTCCCCAGAAGCAGATCTTAAGAGAAGGGTTGAAGGCAAGTGGTTTATTTGGAAAGCAATTCCAGGAGACACTGATATGATAATGGAGAAGTGAGACAGGAAGGGAAAGAAGCCAGTCTGAGGTGTGTTGAGTAGTTAATTGGGCAAGTGGAGCTCAGTCCCACTGGGACTTGAAAGAGAGAGCACAGAGCATGTCCCTGCGTAGAGGTGAGAAATGCCGGACAACTACTTCCAGCAATTGTTGAGGTATACTCAGTTACTGGAGAGGGTGCACTTCTCTGCATTTCCAGCCTGCCCCACTAGGGCCTCGCCTGAGAAAGCGCCAGGCATTGTTACGGGTGCTTGCAGTAGAGTGAATACCAGAGGATATGGGCAAGGCACCAACCGCGTCTGCCACATCCCCCAATGCAAACAACATAATTATTACTAGAGACTGGAGATCAATGGAATAGGAGACAAGAAGTTCAATTCAAAGCCAACAGGCAAAACATGATGGGAATACAAATGAAGACAGAGGCACAGGAACAGAGGGGAAAATGTAAACTCAAAAGATATTGAAGACCTTGACTCTAGGTCTGGGTGACTGGCTGGATGTTGGGGTATAGGTTTTAGCCAAAGAGCTGCAGACTTTACGGAAGGGGTATTTAAGGTCTATCCTAAAATCCTCCATCATCTCATTTGCTAGCCAGAGGCATACCTGGTAGGATGGTCCAACCCTAGGCAATTCCAGTTCACAGAGAGAGGAAGACCAGTATTTGGTCCCAGGTGAAGGAGTGGCTGCTCCCGCAATGGGCTTTAGAATGAACTCAGCCTCTCATTGTTGAACTTAGAATCCTAAGCCTCTAAGCTTCCTGATGGTTCTCATTGAAGAAAGTAATTTAATTAACCATCAATAGGGAAGCATATCATTAAATAGTGATATTACTATTCAATCAAATGTTACGCAACCACTAAAAAATGGTGACTGTTTGGGATAGGGATTCATAAAGATGTGTGTATAACAAGATAATAATAGCCAACATGAATTATGTTTCTTGTTTGCTCACCATCTTCCCACACTACGGTGAAAGTCCAAGAAAGGCAGGGATCTCTGTTTTATTTCATGCTGGATCCTCAGCACCTAGGAGAGTTTCAGGAACAAAAGTACCCAGCAGACAACAGGGTGAACTTCACAGTCTGGCACCCAGTCAAAAATAACTCAGCCTACCCTGGGTCAGCACAAGGGCTGGCCTCCACCACACCCACAAAGTCCCTGAGGTTCTGGATTCCCCAGTAGCTGCTCGGAGGGGCTGGGTGATCAAATGGAAAGTACAGGATGGAGCAAACCTTGACCAACGAAACAGGTGGTAGGAGGGAGCTGGCCAGATAAATGGCTGCCCTTGAGCACCAAGGACAGGTCTGACATGCAGTCATTCCGCAGAGCCTCTCCAGAGGTGCCACATGCAACAAGTTATGTTTCTGCAAAGCTATGGCCAACTCAGTTCTATGCACCTCCTTACATTTGCTCTCTCTCTCTGTCTTCCTCACTTCCCTCTTTCCTCCTTCCTCCTTCCTTGGGATTACAGCCCAATGAAGCATTAGTTAAGATATATTCTATCAGGCTCCACTGCTAGGCTGAGAAAACCCTTCCAAAATCTGTCACTCATGGAGTATCTCTGGAAGGGTAGTACTCTGGTTAATTCTAAACTTAATGGCTTAAAACAACCATGGTTATTACAGTACATCTCACAATGATGAGCATCAGGAATTCAAGCAGGACCTGGCTAGGAAATTCTGCTCGATGGGGTGTATACACTGGAGACATTCAGTGGTATTCACCTGGCTTCCAGGCTGCTCTGAAGGGTCCCAACATCTGCAGTGACATGCCAGGTGCTTTGGTGGGGACAGCTGGGAGCTGGGCTCAGTGGGACCCTTCTCCCTTTCCATGTCATCTCAGAGTCCCTCCATGTGTCTTTCCAGCAGTGCCATCAGACTTCTTACACAGTGGCTCAGGGCTCTAAAATTAAGAGTTCCAAGAGGCTGGAGGCAGCAACTTCCAACTGCTTAAAGACTAGGGCCAGAGCCAGCACGGCCTCACTTGCATGGCTCTATTAGCCAAAACAGTCACAGGCCAACCCAGGTTCAAGAGGAGGGGAGGCAGACCACTACTTTTCAACGGTGGAATGTCAAAAAGGTTGCAGCCATCCTATAATCTCCAGACACAGACACACAGCACACAGGAAACAGGGGCAAAGTGAAGACCAAAGCATTAGGATAGAAGGACCCTTTCCTCCTGTTGGCATGACTTCCCATGTGCATGTAACATTTTCTATCAAATAAAAAATGTGGTGAGAGAAAAAAGGAGAGGAGGAGGGACAATGTCAATACTTTGAATCCTCATCTTCTATGGCAGAGAGTCAATAGAAAATGTCTTATATTGATAAATCAAGAAACAGCTGCATAAGCATCTTATATGGAGTTACAGAGATAAACACCAGGGGACCTAAAAATAGAAGCAGCATTTCAAGCAGTTCCCTCTGGGGTCTAGGGATGAGGGGAGAGTGGGGGAAAGGGCCAGGAACTGCTGCTTTCATAGGAAGCCCTTCTGTCCTTTTTACTACGTCTACATGTTACTTTGATTAAAAAAAAATTCTTAAGGGGAAAAATAAGAAAAAGTGCTGATGGTTATCTTTAAAGCTAAGTAATTAAACCTGGGGAAAAAAAATTTCATTTTTCTAAGTAAAAAAAAAAAGTAGCAGGATATATAACTATATTCATAGTATAGTCTCAAGCATGTTTCTTTTTTTAAAAAAAGAAAGAAAACACACACATGAAGGAAGGGAAGACTCTAAAGAAATGTACCTACCAAGCGACAGTGGATAGGTTTCTGGATAGGTGTCTATGTTTTCCAAAGTTTCAGTGATGTGATTCTCTTATTTTCATAATGAAAAGAAATAAATTCTTTACTTTAAATAAATGAACTGAGAAGTGATGAAATTAAAATGTCAGAAGAGTCTCTGAAGAACTCTCAGCCACTACACTAGAACCTTGTGTTAATTTCCAAAGCCTCCCAGATAGGGGCACAGTTCTATGGGTGGGGGGCCTCTGCCCACACACTCTGGCAGACTCTAGCAGCCAGGCCTGTGGACTTGGCTATAAAACCTTCCCATAAAAAGTGTAGTCCATGTAGCTTAATTCAGCTGATCAATGACTTTTGTAAACTGCAAATATATTCAGTTGTGAATCTGAAATGCTCAGTCATTAAATAAATATTTATTGAGTACCTTACTATGTACCAGACAAAGTGCTAGGGGCTGGGTTACAGTGATAGATGAGATAGATAAAATCTCCACCCCATTGGAACCATAAATTAGTCACGGAGGCAGACGAGTTTCCTGGAAATTACATACTTTGAAAGTACAAGTGGGAGGAGATAACCTGGAGAACTTCCTGTAAGAGGCCAAATCTAAGCTCAGAATCAAGGATGAACCACAGCATATCAGCCTCAAAAGGAAGAAGTGTTTCTAGTATAGAGAATACAATATGCAAAGGGTTGGAGACAAGATAGAAAATGGTGAATTCAAAAAACCACGAGTGTTCATTAAATAAGATACCTATGATCAGAAGAGCAAGTCCCAAAGGACCACCTGTTTGAGGTCTGTGGGGCTGGACTGCCTCAAATGGAAGTCTAGCCCTGACACTTACAAGCCACATGGCCCTAGCCTAGGTCCTTCACCTCATTATGCTTCAGTCTCTATGGCTTGTATCTTACTCTGTTCGGGCTGCTATAATAGAATATTTGAGACTAGGTGGCTAGTAAACAAAAGAAATTTATTTCTCACAGTTCTGAAAGCTGGAAAGCCCAAGATCCAGGCACCAGCAGGTTCAGCGTCCGATTGAGAGCCTGTTTCCTGGTTCATAGACCGCACCTTCTCATTGTGTCCTCCCATGGCAGAAGGGGCAAGGGAGCTCTCTGGGCCCCACCTCCTAATAAAACTTGGTGGGTAGGATTCAACATATGAATTTGGGGCAGGGATACAAACATTCAGTCCAAAGCACTGGACTCTTTCTCCTTCCCCATCCTTTCCCTCCCTTTCCTTCTCCAGAGAGCCCTCCCGCAATGAACCACACCCACCCAAATCCTACATCATGCCTGGAAGGAGCCCAACCTCAGTCACACAGCTTGCAGGGACTCGGACCTGGCATTCCCACTGCACAGGCCACGTGTTAGACCACCAGACTGCACCGCGCTCACTGCTGGGTCTGTATCATGGAATCAACACAGTTGTGATGCCAACCCCATGCAGGCATGTAGCCCCCTTCTGGGAAAACAAAGGTGTACCAGACGCCATCTCAGACCTAGAGGGGCTGGTCCAAAGGAAAAGAGGACACAAGTTACAATAGCCAAGTGCTGGAAGCAACCTAGGTGCCCATCAGTAAACGAATGGATCAAAAAACTTTGGTACATGTACACAATGGAATACTACATAGCAGAAAAAAAAGAAGAAGCTCCTACCCTTTGCCACAGCATGGATGGAACTGGAGAGCATTATGCTAAGTGAAATAAGCCAGGTGGTAAGGGACAAATACCATATGATCTCACCTATAAGGGGAACCTAATCAACAAAACAAACAAGCAAGCAAAATATAACCAGAGACATTGAAATTAAGAACAAACAGACAGTAACCAGAGGGGAGGTAGGAGGAGATAATGGGGGGAAGGGAGGAAGGGTTTTCAGAAACAACTATGAAGGACACATGGACAAAACCAAGGCGAGGGGTGGAAGCAGGGGAGAAAGATGGTGATGGCTGGGTGAGGGGAGGGGTGGGGGGTAAATGTGGACAGCTGTAATTGAACAACAATAAAACAATTTTTTTAAAAAAGGAAAAGAGGACAGAAGTGGACTCAGCTAATTCCAGCGCAGCCTGCTATATTCTGGGGGGTGTTGCTGAAGTACACCAATAAGGGCAGGACTTGAGCTTTGGACTCCGACCTAGTTGTGGTCCTGCGAATTCTGGAGCCTCAGTCTCTTCATGTACCATAGCAATCATGGGGTTCACCTCACAAGTTAGATTGCATAGTTGGCGGTGTGTCTAGCTTCTACCACATACTTGGTGTGTGTCCACTCCCTTCGCTCTTGTTCCAGGCCACCTAGTCCATGAGTGGCAGAGCTGAGAGCCTTCTCTTTAACCACAAAGAAAGTCTATGGAAGAGAAACTACTCCACACCCCCTCCTGCCACCACCTCAATAGTTTATCTCTAAGTTATTCAATGCAAGAGACTGGCGCAGCTAAAATTATTCAAAATCGACCTTGAGATCAGGAACAAATTGGCTACAGTGGTCAGCGATTGGCAAATGCAATCTAAATGCCCCAGGTGGCATTAGAGCCTTCCACATTGACAGGAAGAGTCAATGTGCATCTTGGAAAATTCTGAAAAAAATTTAAAGGTCACCACATTTGTAGTCAGAATGGATTTTCTTGAGACCATGACAAAGAGACAGCCTAAATTGCAAAGATTCCAAGCTTGACAGCTCCCGGTGTGGGGTGGTGGGGGTTGAGGGGACTTTAGGTGAAAAGACCACCACCCACCCCCAACTCAAAAATCCAAGCTGCTCTGTGTGAGCATCTGAAGCCTCTTCCATCACCCATTCTCCTGTTCAAGTTGCATGAGCAGCCTATGATACCCTGATGAACTGGGAGTGCCAGACTGAAGCCAGCCCTCTGTTCCAAGAATGGGACCCAGCAGGGAAGCCAAGAAGGCACAAATCAGTAAGATGGGCTCAAACGCTTCTGTGGGGAGGAAGTCTTCGGCCAAGGCAGGAAGACCAAACCCCATGGCCAAGTCCAGAAGGAAAGAGTAGGATCATAATTGGGAAAGAGAGTGAGTGGGTCAGAGAAACACAGGCTGGGAACCAGCAGGGACAAGCCAGGATAATAGCCTTGAGCAGCTTCACTCACGCTGTCTGTTTTTGTTATAGGAATGGCAATAACATTAATGAAAGCTAATATTTATTGGGTGCCTTCTGAAGCCAGGCACTGTGCTAAGCTTTTACATGCATCTTCTCAGTCCTCACAATGCGGTATGCAGTGGGGGGTTGTTCCGTCCCTATTTCACAGAAAAGAAAACTGAGGCTCAGAGAGGCTTCTCCAAGGTCACCCAGGCCATCTTTAAAAGCCAGGAAATCTGGCTGTGGAGTTCAAAACCCTGTCTATGGCACTTTATTGCATAGGCATCTCAAGTGTGTGTCAGCTTCACTCAAATAAACAGCAAAAGTTAATTCAGAAAAGAAGCCAGGTATTTGCATCCCGTTTTCCAAACAAGCAAATTAATGCCCAATAAAAGTGATGGAAATAGAGTTCTTCATGGAAGCGGGGTTCATGGGATCAACATTAAAGTTTATATACATCTATATATAGTAAAATATACTAGTATACATTATTATTCAGTAAATATTACTCCTCCCATTCTTTCCACCTTGGGAGGAATAAAATTCCCCGTCCCATTAATGTTGGGTGAGTCTTGGTCAATGAAACACAAGCAAAAGTGACAGTGTTCCAGTTTTCAGCTTCGGCCTTAAAAAGCATCAAATATTTCCACCCACCCCTCTGCACATTGCCAGCTTTCACCAGGAAACCACTGCTTCCCCAGTCTGGGCCTCCAAAGGGAATGTACGGATCAGACCTGAATGCAGCCTACATCCTAGAGCAGCCTCCCCAGCCAAAGCACAGACCTATGCACAAGAAATAAATGCTTATTTTTATAGCCCACTGAGTTTTTGTAGTTGCTTGTTACACAGCTAGAGATGACCAATACATTTACACATGGATATGTGTACATATTGTGCACGTACGTATTGTACAGGACACAGATATGTATCTGTGGTGTGGCATGGGGATGTAGTTGTAAGAATACTGGAAGTATAGTTCCATAGATAAGAGATGGTGTTAGACAATGGTGTAGGATTTGGAGAAAGAATTCAGTTTGCATTCTTGCTTTGACACTTATCGGCTGTGTGTTTGGAGAAAAGTTATTTGACCTCTTCGAGTATATTTTCTCCTTTTGAGCATGGGGATACAAATTGTGCCTGCTTCATAGAATTATTGTGAGATTTAAGTGAAATAATACACATAATGAGGTTAGCATAGAGTTCAACACATACTCACTTACTCACTCAACAAATACTCATTGAGAAACTACATTTGCCAGGCTGTTTTCTAGGTGTTTGGAATATAGTTACTAGCTGTAGGGGTGTGCTGGGGGGAGTGGGAGGTAAAGACAGCAGGGTAAGACAAACCAGTAGTCATCAGGGAAGAGGAGGGAGTCATTCCATCAAGTGCTCAGCACCTAATAAGTGCTCAATAAACAGTAACAATTGTTTGTTTTCAGAATAATTAGCATACAAGAATCATGTGTCAGGCTGTAGACAAAAAGTAAATCAGCCTCTCTACCCCCCAGCAGACCCAGTCCTTAGAAGCCTCAGCAAACCACAGCAACAGATCCAGGACCTACACTGTGTGGACACAGCCTCAGGCACTTTTGAAGCTGACGTGCAAATCCTACAACTCAAGCCAGACTCATATAGTAGGGCCGAGAACAGGTAGGCCAGCTGCTTTTGGGAGGCTGGAGCTCTGCTTCTCCATGAAAGAAGGAGGTTGCTGGGGCCTGAGCCACACTTCAAAGCCAACAATCACATGAAATACATGCTGCTGAGGGGAGCAAGCTAGGCGCAGAGGAGCTGGGGGTGAGGTCGGCTAATGGGGACCCTTCATGAAGGTATGGGGGAACCATCGATGCTTCAGGGATCTTGGAGGGTGGTGAAACACACAAGCCTTTTCAAACACATTTAATGTGCTGCCCTGGAGGCTGCCTCCTGTTTTTTCACCCTAATTGGCAGGTTTTTCCATCTCAGCAACAGCTGCAGGAGATGTTACATAGCGGTACAAGTGTGGTCTTCGGCAACACAATCTGGTTTGCATCTTGGCTGTCACTCACTGGCTGCCTCCCTGGGCTAGTCACTTAACCCAAAGAGCTACCCTCTCCCGTTGTTGCGAGAACTGAATGAGCTAACCTTATAACTCCTTATGTGCGAACACCTCGCAAGCAAAGTGCTCGGCACAGTACCTGGTACAAAGCAACTACTCTTACTAACAACTCATTCTGCAAATGACGACTCGGAGATTTGGACAGGCTAAGTGATTTGCTCAAGGTCAAATGGGTACTCTGACCTTGCCAACAAACCATGGGATTTTTCCTCTACCCCACTATCCCCAACTGAACTATTTTTCAAACAAACCTCAAAAATCCTCTAGGGATAAATGACAATATACCTGGAGGCTTGCTGACTTAACTCAAGGGCCCTAACAGATAAGTATTTTCAGGACAGAGGCAAAGTTGGCCTTGAGCACTATGAATGACAAAGTCCTTGTAGGTGAACTTGGGCCTGAGGTTTCATCCCTATATCAATAGCAATTATCACATAGAATGTATGAACTCAACAGATTAAATACATTGGTAAGGTCACAACCCCAGATGTTTACAGAGTCTGGGTAGTACTGGGGTGGCCATAGGTCCCAACTTGAGCACTGAAAGTCCCACATCCTGGGACACAACTCAGATCAGGGCAAAACAGAACAGCTCGTCACCTAGGTTGTAGCATAACTGATTAAATGAGTACAAAACTGTGCTGTCTCTGCTTGTCTGGGTTTTCCATTTCTGAGAAGCAACCATATGTAGTGCTCAGAGCAAGTAAGGGCTCTGGTGCCAGCCTCACTTGGTTTACATCCTAGCTCCATCACTCATCAGCCATGGGCCTTGGGAAGGATCACCCAACCTTCCCATGCCTGTTTCCTCACCTATAAAAATTGACCTAACAGAGCACTGACCTCTAGGGCAGCGTTTCTCACCCCCAATACAATTGACATTTGAACCCAATCATTCTTTGCTTCGGAGGCTGTCTTGTGCATTGTAGAATGTTTAGCAGCATCCTTGACCTCTACTGACTAGATGCCAGTAGTGTACACACACACACACACACACACACACAAGTCATGACAATAAAAATGTCTCCTGGAGGCACAATTGTCCCTGGTTGAGAACCACTGGTCCAGACACTGTTGTGAGCATAAACAAGGTGATGTGTGTGTTACACTCTGGATAGTCTGTTCCTACAGTAATGAACAGACTGAATCCTTAGCAATAAAGCAGAAAGGTGGCAAGCTAAGAGGCAAGCTAGCAGGACCTTGGATGGGCCAGAGGCTGTGCAGCCAAGCCACTGCAGGGTGGGACAAACTCTGAAAAAGGAGCTGGCCTGGCCAGCATTTCTCTCACATAAGCCTGGGCTTCCATGTCATCCCAGATACAAAAAGTTGAATGAACAACTCCTCCCTTGCTGGCACAGAACCATCATAGAGAGCAAACACTTCTCTCATTACATATATTCCTTTCTCTTGAATGTGTACATATTCTTTTAAAGTACATTGGTTCATCAAATACTGAATGCTTCACTGTGTACCAGGTATACAACGGTGAAAAACAGACAAAAGTATCTGCCCTCATGGGGCTTTAACGTATTGCTTTTGTTTGTGTACTTCACAAACAAAAAGCAATACGTGTTTTTGCTAAATTATTGTGTTTTTAACCAATAATTGTGCCACGCTGTAGAGCTGATCCTGCTCCTCACGTTCCCCCCCACCACCACTTTGTTTGTAACATCTATCCATATTGCTGTGTTACATCAGATCCGTTCTTCTAACTGCTGCACAGTGGTGTTTATGCACTCATCATGTTTCTTTTATCTACCCTCCCCAAACCCCGAAAATCCTTGGTGTATGAATCCAGGAGCACAATTGTGGTGTCTTGGGTCAGGGTCACTCAGATTTTAATGTGTGCATGGCTCACCCAGGGATCTTGTTAGAAGGTGGATCCACCCCAGGAGATCTGGAATGAGACAGAATTTTCATTTCTAATAAAGCTCTCGGGTGATGCTGATGCTGCTGGTCTGGGACCACACAGGATACACACACTTCATGCGCTTTACTGCCAGATCTCTGTCCAGAATGGCTATACTAGTCAACAGTTCAAGTACTTGCCTTTAAAAGGAGCCACACCCCACTGGACTCATGGAGGACATCATGTAGGCTTGAGGGGCATTGCCAGTAGCCTCCAATAACCAAAAGTATTATGTCCCGCAGTCAGTGAATACACATGACCATTTGCCTTCTGCTACGCTTGATTTCTAAGTATATCACAAAACCAGAGCCCCTAAGTGCTGGAGCGGAGTAACCTAGGAGGGCAGCCAGACCAGCCCTCTCTGGCTTTACAGAGGGAGAAACTGAGGTTCAGAGATGTGCAAAAAATCACAGACATTTTTGTCAGGGCCACGTTTATAAATTCCTGTCTCTTGGCACTGTGTTCCTCTGCGGAGTCCAGAAATCCATCCATAACTTACAGGAGTTAGTGCACTTTACTGATTTTGCTCCATCTCTCCCACCCAGCACCACCCTCCCCATCTCATACTCCCCACCATACCCTGCTTTTTAATTCTTGCAAGAACCATCCATTTTACAGCCAAGTGTTGACTTCAAATGATGTATGAAACGATTGACATTTCAAATCTTGCAGGCAGGATAGAGAATTCTGATCACAGCCCCGTCTGAAACATCTCCACATCTCCTTCCTCACTCCTTCTGGGCCACAACTATCCCCTACCAGCCCACTCCCTCCCCTCCACCCCAACATTAATTTCCCCTGATTCATTTTTCATGCCTTTGAGTTCTGCCTTTTCAAAGCAGAATGTGTTTCTGTAGCTGTTTCTCATACCTCCCTTGCCCTCATGAATATTTCAAATGCAACAGTGATATGATCGCTCAACCTTAGAGGCACACCAACTTTATCTTATTTATCTTACCAAGCTGCTTCCGATCCTGGGATTAAGTCCAAAACATCCTGAGAGTTTGTTTGGGCTGTTTTTCCCCAGGCTGTTGCTGCTATGTATGTATATTGTAAAGAGAAGCAGCCTCCCCCTCGCCCCAGCCCCAGCCCCAGCCCCAGCCCCAGCCCTGGTTATAGGGCCCTGGCCCCAGATACCCACTTGGTGCCAATTCTGTCAGTCTCCTCAAATCGAGGTACAAGGTGCACTCTTCTCAAAGCCAACTGGCAGGCCTCCTAATGTATCCCTGCATGGCATAAATCTCCCCTAACTTACAGCCCAAAGATCCCTTGGAAGCACAAAACTAACTCACCATGTGACCTTGGGTAGGTCATTTCACACTTTGAGGCCAAGTTTCCCTATCTACAAACAAGGGAAGCAGACATGTGACTCTAAAATCTTTCCAGCTCTAAGGCTCCATGTGATGTAGTGTGACAAAGCTCTACCACTAACTAGCAGTGCAACCCTTAACTAACTGTGTCTATATTTAACTAGCTGTGGACCCTCAACTGTGTCTATGAACTGTAACATAACTTTTTAAAAATGTGTATTGAATTTATTGGTGTGACATGAATTAATAAAATTATATAGGCTTTGGGAGTACAATTCTATAATACGTCATCTGTATATTGTACTGTGTGCACACCACCCCAAGTCAAGTCTCCTTCCATCACCATTTATCCCTCCTTTACCCTCTTCTGCCTCCTCCCCAGCCCCCTTTCCCTCTGGTAATCACCATACTGTTGTCTGTGTCTGTGAGGTTTGTTTTTTTTTCTTGCTTAATCCCTTCACCATTCTCACCCAGCCTCCCCTCTGACAGCTGTCCATCTGTTCTCTACAACTATCACTAACACACAGTATAATTCTTAACTCTGTCTACCACTAACTAGCTGTGTGACCAGTATGCAAGGTGCAGAAAGCTCTTTCTTGGAGCTTCAGTTTCCTCCCCTTTAAAACACATCTGATTATAACAGCCACCTCCTGGGGTTGTAGCAAAGTAACTGGTTTGCCTGGGACTGAGGAGGTCCCACAGGCCTGGGCCTTTCAGTATGAAAACTAGGAAAGTCCTGGGCAAGCCAAAACTCATTGATCATCCTAGGTTACTGTGAGAATTAGAAGTAAATTAGGTGACAAAAACAGAACTAGTACACTGACATAAATTAGCATTAATTGTTGTAAGTTGTTATGTCCATGACCATAGAGGCATTATTTTCACTTCTGATTTTTACAGAATTTTTAAGTTTCATTTTACCAAAGTGTATGATAAAAACAACTTGAAATGGAAAGCAAAGATGTCATTCTGCCTCTCCTCTCAGTCCAATCCCTCTCTCCAAGATAAGCACCTGTGGCCCTTTTTAGCCTCTGGTCTTCTAAGGTGGATCCTGACATACTCACTCTCTAACTGCTCCTCTGTCCCCGATAAGTCTGGCCTTAAGGATCAGCTTCTCGTGGAGGGTGGTATCCCACAGGTAACAATTCTGCAGCAGGGGCACTGAGGACCAGAAGAAGGAGAGGGAGCAGGCCCTGGAGATCCCTATGCTATGCCAGGCATTAACTCTTTTAGATACATGAGGAGGTGGGAAGCATGGACGGCAGAAAGAGCCACTCTTTACCATGGTGTGAAAGTATCTCAACACTGGACAATGTCAGTGAGCATAAGCTTGCTGGTGAAGGACTCATCGACTTCAGGGGTGAAGACATCAATCATCCAAGCAGAGAGACTGGGGTACTAGCCAGACATCTAGACCCACAGGCAGAGCTACAGCAATGCATACTAGCCACGTGTTTTGCATCTGGGTCTCCCTGGCAACACTATCTCCAGGAGATCACAGTCAGCTCGTCCAGTTCAATAGCCACTCATTTGGAGAGGGAGAACATTAGCTCCACAAGGTAGATGTAATCAACTGCCCCTCCTGGAGTCCAGGTGGCAGAGGTTATCTGTTGGGCTCTGGACAGGAAGAAGGTCCTACACCGGCTGCTGACTGCCCTGCCTGGTGCAGATGGGCAGTTTTCATTATCACCACCTGACAGGTAAGCAGGATGGTGCACACCCCTGTCAGCAGGCATGCCTTATCAAACTCTCATGAAGCTGTCACCCACAGAATCCAGACCCGGAACTGAGAAAAGTGCAAACCAGTCCTAGAGAAGCAGGGTTCCCCCAAGGGGGTCTTGAAAGGGGCAAAGAGAAGAGGGGGCATTCCATATCCCTATGGTACTATCCCAACCAATCAAACCCCATCTGAGAAAAGCCTGTAGTAGCACAGAAATATCTATCGAGTGAGAGGCCAGATGAACTGAATATAGCCTTGATTTTGCTTCTTATTTCCGAGGCTCTGTCAGTTAAGGGCCCTTGGTTGCAAGCAAAATAAGTGAAATCCAACACTTAAAAGGGAAAGCTCATAAAATCAAAGAAAGGATAGAGTACCCATGTGGACAGACCTAAGGAGGTGCCAGGGGTCTCCCTGCTAAAAACACCTGAACCATCCCTCTATGGTGGTGGTTCTCAACCAAGGCTACAGGTAAGACTCAACCGAAAAGCCTTTTACGAACCATTAATGACAGGACCTCACCCTCAGAAACTGGGATTTAATTGGTTTAGATGGAGCTATCTATCTCACTTCCGAGATGCCCCACTGATTCTAATGTGAGGCTAAAAATGAGAATCACAGTTCTAGAGATGCTACTTGAAGGGTGGTCCACAGACTAGCAATACTGGTACCACCATCACCGGGGAACTTGTTAGAAATGCAGACTCTCAGAACGCCTTGGACCTTCTGAACCAGAATCTGTAGCAGGATCCTCAGGTAAGTCTTGAGCAGATGAAAGGTTGGGAAGTGTGGGGCTGGAGTGTGACTGAGATCTAACCACTGTTATATCCCAGAAAGTCTCCTTAAGATGCAAAGCCCCAGAAGACACGCATTTGATTGGCCATGCTTTTGACATTTGGCCACTCTATGACAGAGGAAAAGGGAGGGCGGAATGACGCTCAGAGCCCCACTAGACCCACTGGCAGGAGGAGGGCAGCCCCTGAAAGGATCAGGATTCAGGGAAGATAAGGACCACCCAGCAGCTTTGGACAAGTTCAGAAACAGTGGTGGCAGCTACCCCTCCTTAAGTGCTTACCATATCCCAGGCACTGTGCCACAGACTTAATTTACCACATATCACCCTCCTTTTAATCCCCAGGTAGACATTACTGTTACTACTACCATCATTTTACAAAGGAGGAGAAGGAGGGTTAGGGCAGTAGAACTCAAACTTTAGCAGGCACCAGAATCACCCAGAGGCCTTCTGCAATCAGGTCTCTGGGGCCCACCCTCAGCGTTTCTGACTCAGTGAGTTTAGGATAAAGCCTGAGAATCTGTATTTCTAACAAGTTCCCAGCTGCTGCTGCTGCTGCTGCTGCTGCTGGTCCAGTCACATAATTTGGGAGATAGGCTCTAGCCCTGCAAGCCAGGGACAGGCAGTAAAAACCAACGTGGTAACATTTCAGGGAACACTAATGTCCCCCAAAAAGACAAGACAAAATATTCAGCAAGTCTCCATCTTCACAGTGAGAAACCAGCCAGCTAGCATTTTGCAGAGAGATCACATTGGAGGAAAACAGACCCACTTAGAAATACAGTTGATGGGAATTCTTTGGCACTCAGAGAATCAGGAGATTCATCTCTCTCAGCTATACACCTGGCTGGGAAGGTGACAATTTCCTTAGGTGGGGGAGACAGGAAAAATACTAATACCAGAGCTCTGACTTTCATTTGTAACATGCACCTCAAGTTAGATCTTTTACGAGCTATGCACAGGGCAGCTAACCACTGGATAGAGTCATCCTTAACTATTCATCTCTGTCTTGCTACAAAAGTAAAGAGTAACACTTGTCAAACTCAGACTGCCAGGATTCAGACCTGTGATCCACCATTTACTAGCTGTGGTCATTAGGCAAGTTGCGTAACCTTGTTGGGTCTTCTAACCTTCTCTGTAAATGGGGGAATTATTATGATCCCTAACCTATAGGTTGGTGGAAGGGCTAAATGAGATAACAAATGTAAAATTCATAGCAAAAGAGCTGGACTATTACAAGTTCCCAATAAGCCTATTTTATTATTATTATTATTATTATTATTGCTATTATTTATTGGTGGAAGTGCTGAGGTATTAAAATCCTACTGTTGGCAATACCTTAACTAGTTGGATCCCTATCAATAATTGCAATCATAATTCTGACATCTGGCCACCTCTATGTTGCTAGTGTAAATGTAAATAGGTACAATTTTTCTAGAAAGCCATTCGGCAATATACATCAAGAGCCTTACAAATATTCACTTTGACTCAGAAAGTCAGATACCAGGAATATAATTCTAGGGAAGCAATCCAGTATGAGGACAAAGATGAATGCTCAAGATCCTATCACATTATTGCAAATAGTGAAAAATAAAATTTCTACCAACAGGAAAACATTTCTTAAATTATGCTATGTTCATACAACAAAATCTTCTATAATTATTAAAAACAATGCTCCCAACTTTAACTGATAATCTGTTATAAAGCTGTATTTTTTTTTTAAATTGTATGTAAAATTTCATATAGTCTGTGAATTCAATTATGTAAACATATGAAAGGCAAAAGGAATAACTCAAAAGTTCTCTTCTCTGAGCCTTGGGGTGGGGCTTCTTACGGTCTTGTGTGTTTTTCCAGATTTTCCTCAATAATCATCTTTATAATCAGAGAGGCAGGGTAGAATCTGGGACAGGAGATGTCAGGAAACTCTACAGTTAGACCAGAGAGATTTTTTCTGTCTGGGTGTGCAGTAAGTTACAGGAACCTCTTGTAAATGTGGGTAATAATTCAAAGAGGGGTACAGTGTTGGAAAGAGAGAAGGAAGGTAAAGAGGGATGAGGCAAAATGGTAGGTATGTCCATGCATTCTTGAGAGAGATTAAGAATGAGGAGGGAAAAGAAAGCAGCCAAAGGATTAAGGGAGCAAGATCAGAGGTTCTGGGGTGCTCCCACTTGATGGCCACAAAACTGATCATTTGCAGAATTGAAGTTACATAATCTGATTGGGATAGAGAACGGAGAAATAGCCCATGAAAACACGTGGCCTTTTATAGTTGCAAACTGACAGAAGCTCAACACAAACTGGCTTCATTAAGAAATTAACTCCAGGTGAGATCTGTCTTCAGGGTCAATGGGATGGCTGTTCTTATGTAGTGTGATGAGCTTGCTTTTCCTCTTCCAGCTCTGCTGTCCTTCTCACGCAGGCTCTCCTCTCAAGGGGATGAGGATGACCACCAGCAGCTGCAGGTGTCCATCCTACCAGCTTCGCAGCCCCAGCAAAATGAGAACACATCTTTCCCTACAGATCTAACAGAAGTACTGCAACTGACACTCATTGGCCCAACTTAAACACCTGTTCCTGAACCAGTCACTACAGCTAGGGGAATGACAATCTCTGATCTGCCCAGCCTGGGAGGTGACACCTCTTTCCCTTGAGTCACCCGCATAGACTGAGAATGAAGAAAGGGAGGCTCCCCCAAAGAAAAACTGGATGCCGGTCTAAGATAAGGGGCATGGAGACGGAGCAAGCAAAACCAACAGAAAATCACTATGCAGAGGTTTCTCCCCAGAATATGAACCCATTACTCAAGTTACCCCTAGATGATATCAGGAGGAAGGATTCAACAGTGCCCTCTAGGCAGAACCAAGGTTCTCAACTAGGGGCAATCCATCCTCCCTCTCTCCAAGGAACATTTGGCAATGACCTGGAGGAAGGGGTGCTACTGGCATCTAGTGGGTAGAGGCCAGAGATGCTGCTAAACATCCTACAATGCACAGGACAGCCCCTAACAACAAAAAATCATCTAACCCAAAATGTCACTAGTGCTAAGGTAGAGAAACCCAGAACTAGGATGACCATTTGGTTCACCATCCAAACCAGAACACTTTTGAGAAAGGCAAACCCAAGAAAGTACTTATATCGGGGACTATCCCAGCAAACAGGACGTGTACTCACCCAGCCCCCTGCACACTATCCAAAGAGGTGAAACCATCATCACTGGAGGCTGAGGGGCAGGGGCCACATTTCACCCCACATTCGTGGTTACAGGACCACAAAGGTGCACCGCCCATGCAACACTTATTTACCCCTTCTGCCCTCTCTCACTCCTGGTGCTGCAGGCAGCCTCTGACATCTAATTCTACGAGGTCACTAAAATCTACCAGGATGGACGCACCAGCCTAAGAGGAATTGACCAAAGGCCACTGTGAGAAATTGTCCCTGGCATGGCCCATGCTTCAGGGAGAGAAGCAAGTTGCCTTGCTTGGTAGAAGAAATCCCACCTCAATTAAACTGCAGGACCCCGATGGGAAGGAGGCAGAGAAGAAGGGGAGTCCGGAGCCTTGCCAGCTGCTCCTGACTTTCCCTTTTCATCTCGGAAGAGCCAATTTTAAACTTGCCTTGGGTCATAAAAGAAATTAATTTGATTCTCTCAACCTTGCTCAGAGTGGACACATGTCCTCCAGTGGAGCATCTGCTGCTGGTACATCCAGAGTGAGGAAACTGTCCTTGAAATGATTCCAGTTTCAGGACTGGGCCAAATTATTTGCCCTGAAGCCTGAGAAGCAGCTGCCTCAAAATTCTCAGGGCCGTACTTTTTGCTGGCAAGTTCCAAAAACAGTTCTATCTAAGGTGAGACCCAAGTTAAATGAGGTTTACCCAAAGAGGTACGTATGGGTAGGACTGGGCCTTGATAAATACCCGAACAGAATTCAGCATTGATGTTTGCCCACCCCAAGTTCATATTAATAAGCAATAGTCATGATCCCACTGAGTCCTGCATGTGCCAGGTATGGTCCTTGGGCCTCATCTGTGAGGGACGTACCTAAAGACTCCTCCCCTTGAGTGCAGTCAGAAACGGTGACTTGCTTCTAACCAAGAGAACATGGCAAAAGTGCTGGGTGTGACTCCCTTGACTATGTGTCATTGTACAAGACTCCACATGAGCAGGCTGGAGAGAGAGACTCCCCCACTGGCCATGAGGAAGTAAGCCACCACGTTGAGAGAGCGCCACATGGCAAAGAATGCAGGCAGCCTGGAGGAGCTGACACAGCTCCCCAGTCACAAGTCAACAGGAAAACAAGGACTTGATCCTACAAATGCAAGGAAATAAATACTACCAGTTGCTAAGGGATCGTGGTTGGAATCAGATCCCTCCCCAGCCTAGCTTCTGATGAGACCACAGCACCAGCTGACATCTGGATTGCAGCCTGAGGAGACCCTGAGCAGAGGGCCCAGCTCATCTGAGCCCAGACTCCCGTTCTACAGAAAGTCTTCCCATCCTGCTCTGTCTCCTCCTTGTGTGGCAAGGTCTCCTATCACAAGATAGCAGCTGGGCTATCAACTCCGCATCCCCCACAACACACATCTAAGTCAGAAAGGAAGGGGTGGGACCCTTTCTCTCAGGGGTTCCTTTAAAGTTGCTAGAAGGTTCCCCCCTTATTCATCAGCCAGGATAAGATTATATGCCCATCCCCAGACCAACCCCTAGCACAGGGGAGGGAACCCCATGGGTCACATCTTGGGCTAAGGACAGCCCCACCTTCCCCAGGGATGTGGTCATCTGATGCCTGAGCAAACACAGGGCTGCATCATCAAGAACAAAGATGTGATTACTTTAGAATTACTTCAGTTAATATTTCACCTTGACACCCAACACGTGACTGGCTTTGAAACTTTAAAACATCTCTCTGGCTGCAGGGACAAGACTGGAATGGATGGTACAAGAGTGAGCAGGAGACCAACCAGGAGGATGTCCCACTAGTTTAGCCAGAGGTAAGCGTGGGCAGTGCAGTAACTATCTAAACCTGTTCATTGAAAAATAAAACATTACTGAATATCACACAAAACAAACGTGTAGCTTATTGAATTATTAAAATCTTTGCACTACTTCTACTCAGTCAGGAATTAAAAGTTTAAAAAAAAGAATTTAAAGTTTTCCACCCCCACCCCCAGGGGATGTGTCACCATGTGCTTCATCCAAATCACAGCCCACCCAGCCCTCTAACACACTCCCAACTTCTACAGTCACCCCTTCCTTATATTTCCTTTTTAATATATTCTATTGATTATGCTATTATAGATGTCCCATTTCCCCCCCTTTTACTCCCCTCCACCCTGGCCCCCCTCACCAACTGCATTCCCCCCACCTTAGTTCATGTCCATGGGTCCTACATATAAGTTCTTTGGCTTCTCCACTTCCTATACTGTTCTTAACTTCCCCCTATTTTCTACCTACCATTTATGCTTTTTATTCCCTGTACCTTTTCCCCCATCTCTCTTCTCTCCTCCTCCCCGCTGTTAACCCTCCATATGATCTCCATTTCTGTGATTCTGTTCCTGTTCTATTGTTGGATTAGTTGGTTTTTGTTTTTTTACATTCAGTTGATAGTTGTGAATTTGTTGTCATTTTACTGCACATATTTTTGATCCTCTTTTTCTTAGATAAGTCCCTTTAACATTTCATATAAGAAGGGCTTGGTGATGATGAACTCCTTGAACTTGACCTTATCTGGGAAACATTTTACCTGCCCTTCCATTCTAAATGAAAGCTTTGCTGGATAGAGCAATCTTGGATGTAGGTCCTTACCTTTCATGACTTGGAATACTTCTTTCCAGCCCCTTCTTGCCTGCAAGGTTTCTTTTGAGAAATCAGCTGATGGTTTTATGGGAACTCCTTTGTAAGTGACTGTCTCCTTTTCTCTTGCTGCTTTTAAGACTCTATCCTTATCTTTCATCTTGGGTAATTTAATCATGATGTGCCTTACCATGTGCTTCCTTGGGTCCAACTTCTTTGGGACTCTCTGAGCTTCCTGGATTTCCTGGAAGTCTATTTCCTTTGCCAGATTGGGGAAGTTCTCCTTCATTATGTTTTCAAATAAGTTTTCAATTTCTTGCTCTTCCTCTTCTACTTCTGACAGCCCTATGATTTGGATATTGTAATGTTTAAAGTTATCCCGGAGGTTCCTAAGCCTCTCCTCATTTTTTCAAATTCTTGTTTCTTCATTCTATTCTGGTTAAATGTTTATTTCTTCCTTCTGCTCCAAACTGTTAGTTTGAGTCCTGGTTTTCTTCCCATCACTGTTGGTTCCCTGTGCATTTTCCTTTATTTCACTTTTCATAGCCTTCACTCTTCCCTGTATTTTGTGACCATACTTAACCATTTTTGTGAGCATCCTGATTACCAGTGTTTTGAACTGTGCATCTGATAGGTTGGCTGCTCTTTATCACTTAGTTGTATTTTTTCTGGAGCTTTGATCTGTTCTTTCATTTGGGCCATATTTTTTTGTGTCTGCTGGCCTGTTACATAGTAAGGGGTGGAGCCTTAGGTATTCTCCAGGGTGGGACAACCCACCTCGCTGTGTTGTGGAACTGTATGTGGGGGTGGGGTCCTAGAGGGAACAATGCCACTTGCTCATCTCTCAGCAGCTTCCAGTCACTTCCTCTGATACCCACAAGCAAATAGGGCTCTTCTGGTGGTCCCCAGGTGGATAAATTTGTGTACATCCTAGGACCCTGTGGGTCTCTCCAATGAACTCTCCTGTGAGGCCAGGAGTTTCTTGAGCTTCCTCAACCCCCACACTTTTTTTCAGTTAGAGGTTTTGAAGCTTTATTTCCCCATGCTGGAACCCTGGGTTGCATGATCTGTCTTGCTCCCCAGTTATTCCTCTCAGTTTATCTGTACCCAAATGTGGGACCACTCGACACAGCAGCTGCCATCTCACCCAGTCCGCAAGCAACCACCTTGCCATGAGTCCTCTCCACCCTGGCTGCCCGTCTCTGCCCCTCCTACCAGTCTGGGTGAGTGTTTCTTCTTTAATTCCTTGGTTGTCAGACTTCCATAAAGTTCAATCTTCTGGTAGTTTCGGTTGTTTTTTGGTTTTAAATTTTTTGTTGTCCTCCTTTTTGTTGTGTGAGGAGGCACAGTGTATCTACCTAGGCCTCCATCTTGGCCAGAACCCTTCCTTACATTTCTTTCTAGTTTTATTATCCACATGTGCAGTCTCAGACACCACAGTTGAGTATGCCCCAATTTTTTAACTTGATACATATTTTTTAGGCAGTAAACTTCATTTTGAAATTATTTTAGATTTGCAGAAGATATGCAAAGATAGTACAGAGACTTCTCACTTACCCCATTGCCTATTTTCATTTTCCACTAATGTTAGCATCTTATATTACCATCATACCTTCGTCAAAACCAAGGAGCGAACATTACTATTAACTAAACCTTAGACTGTATTTTGATTTTGCAGGATTTTTTTATTAATTGTTTTTCTGTTCCTGGATCCCATTCAGAATACCATATTACACTCATTTTTTTCTTTCATTTTTTCCCAGCTTTATTGAAGTATAATTGAAAATAAAATTGAATATAGTTAGGGTATCCAATATGATAATTTAATATATGTATACACTGTAAAATGATTACCACAATTAAGTTGACACATTCATCACCTCACATAGTTACCATCTATGTGTATAATAAGAACACTTAAAATTTTATTCTCTTAGGCAATTTCAAGGATATAATACAATATTAACTATAGTCACTATGCTGTACATTAGATTCCCAGAAATTATTCATCTTGTGGCTGATATTTTGTACACTTTGACCATCATCTCCCCATTTCCCCCACCCCCCAGCTCTTGGCAACCACTGTTCTATGCTCCATTTCTATGAGTTTGACTTTTTTAGATCCCACATTCTATGAGTTTGACTTTTTTAGATCCCACATATAAGCAATATCATACAGTATTTGCCTTTCTGTGTCTGGTTTACTCCACTTGGTATGACGTCCTCCAAGTTCATCCATGTTGTTGCAAGTGGCAGGATTTCCTTCTGTTTATGGCCAAATAATATTCCATTGTGTGTATATATGCACCACATTTTCTTTACCTATTCATCCATCAGCGAACACTTACATATGAATTGATATTGCTTTTGGAAATGAATTTTTTGGATATGACACCAAAAAACACAGGCAACAAAACCCAATTACATGTAGCCATCATATCTCTTCAGGGTCCTCGATCTCTGACAGCTCCTCAGTCTTTCCTTGGTTTTCATGACTTTGGCAGTTTGGGGGAGCACTCATCAGGGATTTTTGTGGAATGTCCCTCAATTTGCAATTTGTGTTTGATTAGGCTGGTCTTGTGGGATTTTAGAATGAATACCACAGAGGCAAAGTGCCCTTCTCTTCATGGTGCATCTTTTAAGTTCCTTTTAAGGAACTTAATCAACAGGTTCTTTTCTATCCTCTTCTTTACTTACAATTGATTGTGGAAGAACCCAGGACATTTGGCTAGTAGATACCCAGTCTGGACTCTGCTGATTGCTTACTCATGAGGCAGTTCAAAACCTTCCTCTGTCCTGTAACATCACTGCAAGTTGGCAGCTGGATCTAGACGCATGGACTGAGATAATCTCATCATGAGATATAACTCACTCAAAAAGGATACAATATGTCTTAGTTTCTTAGGGCTGACAAAGTACCACAGACTGGGTGGGTTAAAACAATAGAACTTTATTCTCTCAGGGTTCTCAAGGGCAGAGGCATGAAATCAAGATGTTGGCAGAGAGATGCTCTCCTCAGGAGCCTGTCAGGGAGGATGTTTCCTTGCCTTTTCCAGCTTCTGGCAGCCCCAGGCATTCCTTGGCTTATGGCATCATCACTCCAATCTGTCTCCTCTACACATTCCAGTCTTCCCTCTGTGTCTTTGTCCAAATTACCCTATTCTTATAAGGGCACCAGTCATATTGGATTAAGGCCTTATCTTACTCCAATACAACCTCATCTTAATTACATCCGCAATGACCTAGTTTCCAAGTGAGGTCATATTTTTAGTACTGGAGTTTTAGGGCATTTAAGATACCTTTTGAGGGGACGTAATTCAACCCTTAACATAGGGCATCCCACAAAACCCAAAGCATAGCAAGGCTTCAGGTTAGAAATCCAGCAGGAGCCAACACAACCTGTCTCTGTCTTTCCAGGACTGCCTGATCCACCTTTCCAATGTCCAGTTTATGTGTTTGATTTATCCTCTCTCATTCTCATTCTCCCTCCCTTTGCCCTCTCCCTTTCTCTCCCTCCATACGTGTTTTCTCTGCTACTAAGTTCAAAGAAGAGCTACCCACCAAAGAAGAGCTCAGAGAATCTCAATTCCAAATTCCTGTTAGAGAGGCCATATGGCCAGCTCTGATCCTGTATTTGCCCCCTGGTACAATCAGCCAGGGCCAGGGCCCAAAGAGTCATGTATACAAAGTTCTGAATCTTACAGTGCTTGGGAAAGGACGAGCTTCTGAAGAAGGAAAAATGATCAATAAAGAAAATGGTAAGTGAAACCGGCATTCCTGATAAAGTACACAAGAGATGGATAGGTTTCAAAATGCAAAGAAAACTCCCCCTGAATTCTCAGGACTATCCAAAAAGATTTTAAAAGCAGCTGAATTCTCATGGAGAAGGAAGAGTGGAATCAGATATATACTGTTCTGAGACACTGGTTCACCTCCATGTCCCATGTCTTTGTGAACATGGGTTATAGCCACATGCACACTGTCCCTTACATCCTCTCACCCTTCTGGACCAAAGTTTTAGTTTGTGGAGTCCAACCTCACCGAAACGCAGTTTTAGGGATACTGTCTAGTTCAGCTCAGGTTGCTATCACAAAAATACCATGAACCGAGTGGCTTAAACAGCAGACATTTATTTCTCCCCGTTCTGAAGCCTGGGACGTCTAAGATCAGAGTGCCAGTGTGGCTGGGTTCTGGGCAGAGCCCTCCTCCTAGCCTGCAGACAGCCATCTTCTCACCGTGTTCCCATAGAGGAGAGGGAGGGAGGGAGGGAGAGAGCGAGAGAGAGAGAGAAAGAGAGAGAGAGCGAGAGAGAGAGAGAGAGCGCACATGTTTTACATCTTTTCTTATAAGGGTATTAACCCCATACATGAGGGCTCCACCCTCAAGACCTAATCACCTCCCAAAGACCTCACCTCCTAATACCATCACCTTAGGAATTAAGTTTCAGCATATGAATTTGTGGGGACACAAATATTCAGTCCATAGCGAACAGTGAGGGAGTAGAAAGCATGGTGAGATTCATCCTGGGAAGAGCTGATGTCGAACTCAATTACCAGGAGCCAAAAGGTACAAGAATGGCTGGGTGAAGACTTAGAGGATGCTAAGGGTGCCAAGCAACTCAACAAGCAGTTTTCCTCGGCTTTCCCTGAACTCACTACATTATTTGCCAGGCTGGTGGGATGGATCATCCAAAACAGAGAGTCGGTCGGCTTCTAACTATGTCAAGGCTGTGAGGGACAGGACTGGATCACTGTCTTCCTCCACAGAGCCTGCAAGGTGCACCAGGAAGAAGTGATTGCCCAGGCATTCTCTACCCCTCCCTACAATTGGAAGATAGAGTGATATTTGACTAGGTGCTAGAATCTCACTATGGTGACATCAACTTATTTGCTCCTCATACCAGCTCTGTGTTATCCCTATTTTAAAGATGAGAAAACAGAGGCACAGGAAGTGTAAGTAATATCCCAAGAGCACTCAACTAGAAAATGGCATAGCTATCCGGCTTCAAATCCCTTGCATTTTCACACCGAACCAAGCTCTCTCTTGGATAGCATTGGTTAAAGGAGAGCAGCAGGAAAATGACAGATGCTTTCAGCAGATGTCTCAGAGATAGTTTGTCATAATTTTTACTGTTACCATCTCAGACTTAAGAATAAATGCAGTTGGCTACACAATGATTTTCAGTAATTCTCCTCCTTTCCTTTTACCCTATGGCTCCATGAGGTAGCCAGAATTTTTTCTGATGCAAATGAAACAGAAATCAGACTTGCCTAAGCAAATATATACATATATAGTTTATTAACTTATACCCAGAGGTAGATTCAGGCACAGCTGGATCCCAGCATTGACGATGCAAACAAGAACCTGTACTTCACCTCTAAGCTCTTTTTTCTCATTTGTGATGGCTTCATTCTCAGACAGCTCTTCCCTACTCTAGCTCTTCCCAGCAACTTTCAGCTTATATTCTCCCAACTCAGAAACCCCAGTGGACAGCCCTCACAAGTCTCAGAGCTGATGCTCATTAGCTTGGCTTGGTCACAACAAGTGGTTCATGCCTGAATTAATCACCACAATTAGGATGCTGGGTAGGCTGATGGTCCAGAACTGGATCACATGCCCACCTCTACATAATCAGATGAGAACCAGTCTCTAACAAACCACATAGCCTGGAAATAAAGGAGAGAGAGGAGTGATATTCAGCCTAGTTAACCACTAGCATGGTACAGGACCTCCCAGTCAGAACAGATACCAGCTATAAATAACCAATGTTATGTGTGCTGGCTGAACATCAACTCTAGGCAGCAGTGATTACCCAAAGTATATATTGCTCTTCATGGAAAAGTAGTGGATAAATGCTGAACAAAATAAAAAGTACAGACTTCCTCTACAGGGCTGCTTGGTATATCCTTCCCCCATCCTTGTTCACATGGCAAACTCTTACTCAACTTTTTAAGACCCAGCCAAAGAAACTCCTCCTCGGTAAGCATTTAGCTTCCCACCTCACTCTATTCCAAGTGATTCATTCCTTCACTGGGGCCACTTATGGGCCTTACTGCTGCCTCTACAATATCACCTTTTACACACTGTCCCTAGTTTTGGTTTATAGTCTATGAGTTCCTAGGGCTGGGCCTCGCCTGTCTCCTTCATTATGGTATCTGCAGTATCTAGTATTGGGCCTTTCATGTGGAAAATGTTTGATGAACATGTCATGGATGAATGAATGAGCAAACAAATATGTAAGTTCCCCCACGAAACCATAGGGTAAAAGGAAAGGGAGAAGAATTACTGGAAGAAGAAAGCTTTCCTAGAAGAAAAAGGTAGAGCAAGTCAGACAAGTCAAAAACATCATTCAACACAAAATTAAAGTTCAAAAAGATGCAGGAGTTTCCCCAATTTTGCATAACTAGTAAATGATGGAGTTGACTTTTCCCAAACACCATATAGTAGAAGGAAGAAAGGGGTTTCTGCAAAAACATCAACTTAATAACAAAAAGTTCATCACCAATGGATGGGACTGGAGTTACCCTGTGGAAACGAGAAGGGAAATTTAAGCAGGGTGGCTGGTATATCCATCAGGGATTCCCAATATGTTCCTGTCACCCCAGTAGGAAGCAGAGAACCCAGTGTCAAATCAGCAAAGAGAAGATCCCCAGGACCCAAAGAGCTTGGAAAGCCCAGGAATTCCCAAAGCAATATCTCACATGTCTTGGTGCCTAAAAGAAGGATACACCAGCTTTATCTTGCCTAACTTCAGTGAGAAAGAAAGGGCCAGTCCCTTAATATAAGCCCCAATTGCCTTGATCTCTTGTAGCTGCCACTTTAGGCTACCCATGATTAATACTGTAGTGTGGACACAGAACAAACTCTCACAAGTAACCCTTACAGCATAAACACTGAGAAAGCCCAGACTGCTCACAGCTTCATATACATTTCATTTATCTTTTTAACCACCCACTATCCATTTACTTAATTGTTGAATTCCAGTATACACATACGACAGTTTTAGATTTGTTAACTTGTACCATGTGGGGAACAATTTTATCAACTAGAGTACAGTGGTTATGTGCATGTTACCAGCTCTATAGTTTTGCCTTTTCCAGAATGTTGTGTCCTTGGAGTCATACATTATGCCTCCAATGGTAGGCATGATGAATAGCACAAGCCCTGGCCAGTGGGGCTCAGTTGATTGGAGTGTCATCCTGGAACCAAAGGGTTGTGGGTTTAATTCCCAGTCAGAGTACATACCTGGATTGTGGTTTAGATCCCCATTTGGGGCACGTACCATCCCTGGTCCAGACACATGCAGGAGACAACCAGTCGATGCATCTGTCTCACATCAATGTTCCTCTCTCCTTCCTCTCTTTCTAAAAGCAATGAAAAAATGTCATCAGGTGAAGAAAAAAATTGCACCTTGCTAGCTTCATATACATACACTTTAGATTCCTGCTCAGTTGGCCCTTGATAAAGCATGTGCCCAACATCATCACAGAAAGCAGCTTCCTCCCTGGACCTAAAATTAGAAGCCCTGACTGCCGACTGTTGGATACAGAGCTCACTGCCTCTGACATTCCCCTCCCATTTATCTTCTGCAGGAACATTTCAAGTTCTCACCAGCTCTCCCATCAGCTGGACTGCAGAGAGGGCAAAAGGCAACAAGAGGGGCCAGCCAGCAGATGAAGAGGTGAGTGGTTGAGGAATGACACTGGTGACAGTGGAGCTGGCTGGTCACTGGAAAGCTTCCTGGCAGCAGGTCTAGGATGGAGAACTCAGACACCCACAGAAAACAGTGTGACTTGGCAGAATTAGAGGCAGGATCTAGTGCCAGATTCTGAATTGTGATGGGGCCCATATCATATTGTTTTGCCTAAATGATTCATTTTGATAATCAACACATCCAAATTCTCAACCTCTGAGAATCACACCAAAATCAAAATAAAAGATGATATATTATTATTCTTGAAATAAAGTTGTAAAGAAAGATGGATGAATGCTATAAAAATGCATAATGGTGGATCCAGTTGGTTGGGGGAGTGGGAAGATCCACTTCCCTGAGGCTGTGACGTTTAAGCTAAGGCTAGAAGGACAACATGGAGTTCTCCAAGTATAAAGTAAGGAAAAGCATTCATACAGTGGTAGCAACATGTGCAAAGGCCCCAGGGTGTTAGAGGAACTCGGATATTAAGAGTGATGAGAGTGTGGTGAGACAGATGAGTTGGGGAGGCAAGCAGGGGTTAGCTCAGACAGGATTGGGTAAACTTTGTTAAGTATTTTATATGTTCACAGAAGTTCATCAGCGCTTCAAAAGATACTGATATTTATTTATTGGGTTTTTGGTTCTGCTTTATTGGGGGTTTTGTCCATCTTCCCCACTAGTGTGTAAGTTCCATGAAGGTCTCCGTGACAACTTAGGCTCATAGCTCTATCCCTGGCCCCTAGAAATATGGAATATCCTCCGACTTATCCCCACACCTATTACCCATGACCTCTATCTCATTAGGAAGCTAAACAAAGATGGTCACTTTCTACAGTGACTATTATCAAGGGTCCCTAAGACTGCCCTCAGTCTGGATAATATACCAGAAGGACTTGCAGAACTATACAAGCTATATACTCATGGTTATAGTTTATTACAAGTGAAAGATACAGATTAAAATCAGCAAAAGCGAAAAATATATATAGGCCAGGTCAATATGGTAAAATAATAGCTTTCTACCATCTGCCCCACAAAGAACACCAATTTAGACAACCATCCATGGACCAGAGCCTCTGTGAAAGTCCAGGTTCCCAGGGAGAAGTTCCAGCAAAATATTGGGAAGAAAAATACCCAAGACTGGATGCATTGAGGAAGGTGAAAGGAACTTTTTCACTTTATCCTTGTCTCTCCTCCCCCAAGGCAGCACAGCTCATCTCCAAAAAAGACCTTCCTGGCCCGTGATTTCTCCCACAGGGGAAGTGAGAGCATGTGAGGGCCCAGCATCCCTAGCTGTGTGAGACACTGCCAAAGGGACCCACCTGTTCCTGCCCCACCCAGAATACAAGGTACGCTGTGCCACTCACGGACTGGGAGAACAGGCTCTTAGAGGATATCCAAGGGACACAGATTCTACTAACCACACTGTGGATCCATCAGGAAACCTGCCTGGGAGCTGCTGGGGATACGCCTACCTGCAGAGCCCCCTAACTGGACCACGAGAACCCCCAATGCACCAAAAGCCTCACCCACACCTCCCACCTGATGGCTGGCTCCCTGTGTGCACCCCCAATGGCCATGAGAGCAAGCCTTCACAGGCACTTGGCTTTGATACCAAAAGTACAACCAACAAAAGCAAAAATCAATACATGGGACTGCATCAAGGTAAAAAGCTTCTGTACAGCAAAAGAAACAATCAACAAAATGAATCAGTAACCCACAAAATGGGAGAAAATATTTGCAAACCATTTAATCTGATAAGGGGTTAGTATCCAAAATATATAAGAAATGCATACAATTCAGTTTTTAAAAATCTAATTTAAAAATGGGCAGAGGACTCAAACAGATATTTTTCCAAAGAAGGCATATGAACAACCAACAGGTACATGAAAAGGTGTTCAACATCACTACTCATCAGGAAAATATAAATCAAAACCACAATGAAATATCAGTCAGAATGGATATTTTCAAAAGACAAAAGTTAACAAGTACTGGTGAGGATGTGGAGAAAATGGAACCCTTGTGCACAGTTGGTGGGAATGCAAATTGGTGCAGCCACTGTGGAAAATAGTGTGGAGGTTCCTCAAAAAAATAAAAAATAGAACTACTATATGACCCAGCAATCCCACTCTGGGTATCTGGGTACATCTATGAAGGAAATAAAATCAGGAATTCGAAGAGATATCTGCACTTCCAGCACTCTTCACAATAGCCCAGACATGGAAACAACCTGAATGTCAATCGAAGAATGAATGAACAAAGAAAATGTGGTGTATATGTACAGTGGAGTATTACTCAGCCATAAAAAGAAGAGAATCCAGTAATTTGCAACAACAAAGTAGAACCCTGAGGGTATTATATTCAGTGAAATGACTGGGATGGAGAAAAACAAATCTCACTTATATGTATAATCTAAAAAACCCTAACCCACAGAAAATGAGAGTAGAAGAATGGTTGCCAGAGCTTGGGAGGGGGAATGGGGAGATGCTGATCAAAGATGAATAAATTCTGGGGATCTAACACGAAGCGTGGTATTTATAGGTAACCGTACTCTACTGCAAACTTGAAAGTTGCTAAGAGAGTAGGGCTTAAATGTTCTCACCACACACAAAAGGGTAATTATGTCAGGTGATTGAGGTATTCAGATTTTATTTGGTAGTCACTTCACAATAGTTATGCATAAAATCATCACTTTAAGTGTATGTAATGACCTATGTTGATTATATCTCAATGAAGCCGGAAAGAATTTTTAAGAGGACAGAGTCCAAAAGAGCCCAGACACAAGCTTCCAGTCGTCTTCTCCCAGGGGGTCCACGAACAGCGCTTAACTCTCCAGAAAAGGACGTGTGACAACGCATACAAAGCATTACCAGACAGAGCAGTTCATCCAAGCCTTGACCAGGGTCTGTACTGAGAGATGGAGATGGAGGCTGGAGCTCCCTCACGGCTCATCTTAGTTACTCTCTCTCCAGCCTCCTTGGAGGTCAAACTGATAGCACAGGGCCCAAAGCCTGAGGCACGCACACATAGGCACTCACCATAGGTCACCTTGTTAGCATGGCTTATCTGGCATGTCCCAAGAGCCCAGGTGAACAAAAGTGATTGCTGGGGGCAGGGAGGTATAAGGGGACTAAATGGTAATGGGAAAAGTACAATAAAGATTAAATTTTTAAAAAGACTGTTATCAGCCCTGGCTGGTGTAGCTCAGTGGATTGAGCGCGGGCCTGCGAACCAGAGGATCGCGGTTCGATTCCCAGTCAGGGCACATGCCTGGGTTGCAGGCCAGTTCCCAGCAGGGGACACACGAGAGGCAACCGTACATTGATATCTCTCTCCCTCTCCCTCTCTCCTACCCTTCCCCTCTAAAGATAAATTTAAAAAAAAAAAATCTTAAAAAAAAAAAAAAAAAAGACTGTTATCAGGCAGAATATCACAAGGACTCTGAGATTGCCTCCCAGCAGCCAGTCAAGGGCCAGGCCTGTCTTTAGGCTGGGCAGGATCTGGACACCCCAGACATGCAGGGTCAACCCTTTACTGCACACAGACAATATGCAGTAAATATGCCACGCTCTTTCGCTTCTGGGTAGCAGAGTAAACAAATGGGACCAGGCTGAAAGGAGACACATATAGGTAGAACCAGCAGCCACCTCTAGCCCCACCCTTCATAGGACCTACCCCATAGGCAGCAGGAATATCACCCCTCCCTGGGGGCACCTGAGGCCAGACGTCCCTCAGCAGGCCACAGGGGTGGTCCTCCCGCCCACACGCACACCCTGTTGTGGCATTTACGGGTCAGGTGTTCAGGAAGACATCCGCAGGGATGGATGTCTGTGTGCAGGAGGCTTCCTGGGGAGCAGAACCTGCAGGGAGTGCCAGCAGCAGCACCGGGAGCAGTGAGGAGTGGAACCCAGGAGCAGAGGTGATCCCACAGAGAGGCTTGAATCTGGGGTACCCCTGCAGATGTCCCAAATCAAGGCGAGGGCCATGGCCTTCATAACCCCCAGGGATCAGTCACTGGACACAGTGCCTTGGGAGGAGGGAGGATCTCCTAGAACTAGGTGTCTGCCTTTGGGTAGAAAGCACAACTCAGCTCTGAGGCTCCGGGCAGTGGGGCGGGGAGGTGGGTGGGCAGCAGGACCCCAATCATCTTCCACGGAGGGCTGGGTGCTACAAATCCCAAGATCAAAGAGGGAAGAGAAAGGTATGAGAAAACTTGAATTAATTAAGGATTAAAACCCAGGTTGACTTGAAAATCTTCAACTGACTGCTTGCTCAAGAGACCAGGTTTTAAACCACAAGGGTCAGGGCTCCCCTTGACTTGACATGACTGAGTGTTCCCACACTGGAGTAGACGGGAGCTGGCATGGATCTATGGTAAAGAAGGAAACTGCAGGATAAAGAAGTTTAGGATAAAGCTAGAAACACACCAGACCTTGTGGACTGGGGCAATGGATACGTGGTAGCGTACTGTCTCCGGGCCCAGGGTCTCAGTGGCACAGTCAAAAGCCCTGAAGATGCAATAAGAACAAGGTAGCCACAGCATCTGTGGATGGTCGCCTAGCCCTGTCAATCTGCTCTCCCTGAATTAGGTAATGTTTCCTCCGGGAAAAGGAAGAAATCTTTCCTTTTAAACTAGAAGGCATAATATTTTAAAAACATATCCTCCATTTGCACAGCAATTCTACTGCTAGACATTCATCCTACAGACAAACACTGATGTGCACCGAGAAGTATATAAAAGCACAGATTGCACAGGAAAATGACAACAAACATCCTGAGTGTTCACTATGAGAACAGGGTAACTAATTTATATATATAAAAATATATAATTTATATATAATTTGTGTAAATTATATATAAATATGTCATTTATATATAAATTTATATAAATTTATATGTAAATAAATACATATACCTATATATATATTCTTATACTGGAATATTACATGGCTATGAAAAAGAAAGAGGCAAATCTGTATGTACTAATATATAACAAAGATACATTGTTATAAGTAAAAAAAATCAAAATGCAGAATATTATGCAAATACTGGGTACAGTGTGCTATCATTTATATCTTTTAAAACTAGAAGGAGGCCTTGGCTGGGTGGCTGAGTTGGTTGGAGTGTCGTCCTACACACCAAAATGTTGCAGGTTCAATTCCTTGTCAGAGTACATACCTACAATTCCTGTCATGGTGTATACAGGAAGCAGCCAATTATTGTTGCTCTCTCACATTAATATTCTCTCTTTGTTTCTCCTTTCATCTCTCTCTAAAATCAATAAACATATATTCAGGTAAGGATTTAAAAAAAACTAGGAGGAGGTTATATATACATTCATCCTTCTACACAAAGAGGGTATCTTCTGGAAGGCTTTAAGAGAAGTCTGCCCTGGCTGGTGTGGCTCAGTGGATTGAGCACCAGCCTGCAAACCAAAAAATCACCAGTTCAATTCCCAGTCAGGGCACATCCCTGAGTTGTGGGCCAGGTTCCCAGTTGGGGGCATATGAGAGGCAACCACACATTGATGTTTTTCTTCCCTCTTTTTCCCCTCTCTTCCCCCTAGGAAAAAAAAAAGTAAATAAATAAAGTCTTTTTTTAAAAAAAGCTAAATTTGTAAAAAAAAAAAAAAAGACAGAGAGAGAGCGAGAAGTCATCAACATTTGTTACCTTTGGGAAGGGGAACTGTAGTTAGGATGAAAAGGAGACTTCCTTTACACTGTACACTTTTTTGTACGTTTAATTTTTTCACCATATGCACATATTCCCTATTCAAAGAAGAATTTTTTAAACCAAAAACAATGAAAAATCAGATAGGCATGCAAACTAAATTGATTAGCCATTTCTATAGCTTCAATACGCATTTAAATTTGCAAGTCTCCTGGACTTTAAGATTGATTGGCTGTAAACTGAGAGCCTTGGTGATTTCCTTTCACAGGGACAGATGCTGACATTGTTCCTGTGATTTTTCACAGATGTTTGCCTTCTAGCGTCTTTGAAATCGGGTTTCTCTGTCATTCTGGAAATTCCAAATCTCTCATATCAAATCAAAATGACAGGAAAATTCAAAACCGTTATCACATTTTGAAAGGGTTTATAAGTAGCAACTGACAGTGGGAAGGGAGACATTTTTAAGGAGGAGCCTTGACATCCCTTCCACAAGCCTCGATTTCCCTGGCTGGGCTGGCTGGAGGGGAAGCCTGCATCAATGCCTCTCATGTAGAGGCGGCCTTTGAAGTCAGAGCAGCAGTGGGTCCGAATTTTGGCTCCACCCCTCTGCAGCTGTGAAACTTTAAAACTTCCCTCCTCTCTGACCACTTTTTTTCTTGTCCTCTTTTTGCTTTGAGACATCTGGGACTCTCATGAAACTCCCAGGTTTACCCCCTGTTGAGACAGTCGACAGGAATGTCCCCCAACCCAGAACTCTACTGACTTGCTCTAATGACAGCAGACAGGAATGTTATCCACCAATGAAAACCTAACCTCTGCTGATTGTGCACCTTAGGAATGATGCCCAGCATGCATCGAGCACTAACTATATTAGGCTCTTCATAGGCATTTCACCTGCATTATGCCATAAACGCCTCTCAACGATAAAAAGGCACTGTCATTATTCTTATTTCATAGATGTGGAAACTGGGCACCAGAGGTGATTTAACATGTTGAACATCTGAGTGGTAGACCTGGGAATCAAATGAGCCTGAACCCCAACCACAGACACATCTTAAGGTCAAGCTAGGTCTCCCCATTTTGTTATCATTAATAAGGCATTACACTCCCTGGATGGATATGACGCAGTGATTAATTCTGCTCCCATGGCTGAACACAATTATTTGAGGAGGTGGCACTTATAAATTGTGCAGAACGGACAACTCAAGGCATGTCTTGGAGTGTTCATTTCCTCCTCTGTCAAGTGAGGATAGAGACAAGGAGGACAGAGACAGTTTAAGGTGGATTTTTGGAAAAGGAAGTACTGTGGAGCAAATGTTTGTGTATCCCCAAAATTCATATGTTGAGGCCACTAATCCCCAAAGTGATGGCATTTGGAGATGGGATCTTTGGGAGGTGATTAGATTTAGATGATGACCTAAGGGTGGAGCCCCATGATGGGATTAGGGACCTTATAAAAGAGAAAGACTCTGTCCCACCACAAGTGACTCCTCCTGCTGTGTCTTCAGCACCTCCAAAACCACAGAGGAGAAATTCTGGAACAGGAAGTCCAATTCCTAACTTCCAATGATGCCCCAAAAGTCCCTTTCCTGCCTCCCCAGTTTTGCATTTCTCAGTTCGTAGAACGAACCCCAGAAGATCCCTCTGACCCCGGACAACTGATCTATTCTTGTCCCTCCCCCAAAGCCATGTCTCTCAACCCTTGTCACGAAGATTAACTTAACTCTGTTTCCACTTTGCAGCTGTCTCCACTCTCTTTGTTCCACATATTTTACATCATAAAAGTTCAAGAAACCAGGCAACAGAAGAGCTGGCTCTCATTAGAAGGCAGAGAAGATTACAGACCCTCTCAAAATAAGTCTTTCTCCCATGGAGACAGAACTTTTGTGCCAAGTACCTAATTACATAGATCTTTGAGATACAATCATTCTTATCACCTATTAAGGAGATGATTAAGGTGATTATTGTTTAGACCAGGGGTCTACCAACTGCAGTCTGCAGGTCAAATCCATGCCATTTTCCTATGGCCTACAAACTAAGAATATTCTTTACATTTTAAATGGTTGGAGGAAAAAAAACAAAACAGGAATAACATTTCATGATATAGAAATTACATGAAATTCAAATTTCAGAGTTCATAAATGAAGTTTTACTGGAATACGGCCACACTCATTTGCTTACATATTGTTTAGGCCTGCATTCATGCTACATCGAAAGAGTTGAGTTAGTTGCTACAGAGACCATGTGGCACGAAAAGCCAAAAATATATACCACCTGGGTCTTTACAGTAAAAGTTTTCTGATTCCTGGTTTAGACAGAGGGTAAGTGCTTTCAAGCACCTACAGTGCCAGGTACTAAAGTTAGAGAGAGGAAAGGTGACCACCAAAAAATACTCCTTCTCAAAAATTCCAGAAGCATGTTATTCAGAACCACGTAGACTCAGGACCCCGTCTCAGCTCTACAGACCCTGAACGTGTTTCTTGATCTCACTTTCCTCACCTATAAAGCAAGGTTGTGAAAGACCCACCCCCTCGCACAGATATATGCGTATCAAATGAGGCAACCTGTGCAAAGTGCCTGGACCAGAGTGAGGAGATCAGCAAGTAGACAAGACGACCTCACTCACTCTCACCTGCTTTTTCAGCACATGTTCGGATCCAGGGAGAGACAGAAAGAACATGTCTTTTTATAATTTTATGAATCAATGTTACCCCAAAACATTCAATAAAAATTAGGAAAAAAATTTAAAAAGTTAATAGCACACTATGCTAACATAAATAAATAGGTAGATAAATAAATAGATAGATAAATAAATAAATAAATAAATAAATACATGTTTTTGGTTAGAAAACATGTTTCTTCTTGATGTTGCTTCCTACATAAAAAGAACCCACCAGAGGAATATTAAAAGGCCCAAACCTACAGTTAGATGCAAGGCTAGACTGTGATCTCACAGCTCAATCATTTTAGTCTGCCTCTCCACCAATCTCATATTGCCCTGCTCAAAAAATAATAGTAATAATATGAGAGTAGGAGATAGAAAACTTCATCCTCTGGAGTTTTCAAAAACTAATTCACTTGTAATCACAGAAGATTGAAATGAGGATTCATGACACATTTCTCTTCCTCCTGGACAGATGAGTCTATAACATGCATTTGATTTTAAATGTGATTCCCCTGCATCTTCAGTGAGTTTGATTGATAGAACACATGAGGCCACTCAGTAAAATGATACAGTGGAGATCAAAGCATGAGAGATAATTTTCACCGAAACGTCTGTAGCCAACGGTGAGTTATAAACCTTTGTCTCCCACTCTATGGAATGCAATTTCATTTAAAGCCCAAATCTGTCATTTCAGCATTGTTTACCAAAATGCATCCCATACCACGGTCCCCCAAAGAACAGTGTCAAGTCAAAAGGTAGAAAATCAAATGGGTAAAAACATCCCAGGACGAAATAAAGTAAGGAGAATGGCTCCTGCTCTGCATAAATATTATCCACCGGTGATGCATTTGGGAGAAGAAATGAAGCCATTTGTCTGCAAGGTAAATACATGGTGTTGTCAGAGGTGCCTGACACAGCCCCATAAACCCAGCGAGTTCTGCTCAGCAGCTCATACATCTCTATTTCATAACTTCGCTTTATTCATGGGTTTACAAAGAGAGTCACAACTGGGTTCTCATCTTTGCGCAACTTTTTTTAACCTTTTTTTTTCTTGGATTCATTCATATCTTCAACCCATTATGATTGAGGATCTACCCTGTAGATCATACAGAAACATCTAGAAGGCAGGGAGGCAGAATGCTGCCTCAAGTCAAGTCCAGACACTGCCACTTTCCAGCTGTGGGCCTTGGGACAGGTTCCTTCACTCTCCTTAACCTCAGTGGCCCTATTACAAATTGGAGGGCAAAGGAGACCGTGGACTTGGAAACACCCGTATGTTGCTGGGTGCTGCCCAGATGGAAGCACTGTCTAGTCACTGTGACTGATTTAGGAGGACTGAGTTGCAGGTTTAATGAAGAAAATGACTCCACTGAGGAGTCCCAATTCTTCTACCGCCAGTGGACTCCACGACATTGGAACAGTCACTTTTAAGATTCCTGGGTTCTGCCAATGTCATCAGAATGTCATATTTTGGAACCTTCCCAGTCTCCAGCCTCATCATTCATCACACCCCACAAGCTTTGCCTATACTTTGATAGATGCTACTATTGCTTATTTAAGAAAGATCCCACTTCTCTTTGCTAAGGGAAACCCAGTTTTTTAGGTATTAAAGAGCCAGCCAATTCAGGAGAAGCTTCTCCCCTCCTGAGCCTCAAGGAATAAATCTGGATTGATCTAAACCAATCATAGTAATATTGGCTCCTTTTCTAGGGATTGCTTTGAAATAGGCACATGACCAATGCTGACCAATGAGAATTCATGGAAATTGTGCTGTGAGCTTTGGGGAAGCTTCTCCTTGTTGTTAAAAAGATCCAGAAGGAGCCCTGGCTGGTGTAGCTCAGTGGATTGAGCGCGGGCCTGCGAACCAGAGGATCGCGGTTCGATTCCCAGTCAGGGCACATGCCTGGGTTGCAGGCCAGTTCCCAGCGGGGGACACACGAGAGGCAACTGTACATTGATATTTCTCTCCCTCTCCCTCTCTCCTACCCTTCCCCTCTAAAGATAAATAAATAAAAAATCTTAAAAAAAAAAAAAAAGAGACAGAAGGAGGACAAAATTTTCTCTCTGGTCTTTGAACGTTGTTGTGCAAGAATGTGATGTTTGGAGCTGTGGTTGCCACCCTGTGACCATTGAAGGAAAGGATTCACTTGCTAACAAATACATGGGGATTCTGAGTTATTTCCTTGCATGGAATTCCCCTAACACAATTCACCCCTTGCTGGCCTCAGTGGCAGGTGGTGGCTAGACTGGGAAGGGTCCAGGAAAACTTTCCAGGAGCACAGTTGCAAGGAACTGCCGTACATCTGATCCCTGCTATGAGGCCTTTTTTTTCTCTCCTCCTCCAACAACCTACCTCCTCTTCATTCGGCTAACTCCTCTTCCTACTTCAGGTTTCAGCTTAACAATCACTTCCTCACCAAGGCCATCCCTGCCCACCCAAGATCAAGATACACTACAATTTATACATTTTCAGAGCTCCAATAGTTGTTCTTCATAGCACTTACCATAATTTGTTACTATACATTTATTTGTTTGGCTATAATTAATGTCCAACTAGGTAAGCACTATGAGAGCAGGAATTACATTGTGTTTATCACTCTAAACTCAGCCCCTACAATAGAACCAGGCACATAACAGTTGCCTCAGTAAATATTTACTGAACATACAAATTAGTTGCTTAATAATTTCAGTCACACTGATTTCCTGTAAATATCAAAAAATTCTCCCCGGAACATCTTTCAAAGCCCCAATTGTGTGCAGTCTTGGGAAACAAAAGCCAAGATTCTCCCTGTTCCCACAGGCAAGGGACTGAGAGGTGTCATGGGATGCAGAACTTTCAGTACTAAAACTGTTATGGTCCTAGAAAAACCAGGACGGTTGGGCATCCAACCGTGTGACTGGGCATGTGACTGGGCTCAGCCGATCAGATGATTTCTCCTAGAATTTGACTCATGATGCAAGAACACAGGGTCTATTGGGTTTCCTGGATTCTCTGCAAGGCTGGCTGTGGTCTGCAGGCCACCCCATCTCTGACACGCACCCTTGGTGCAGTTGCCACTGACATGCCCTCTCGATGAACTTTGTTTGGGGGCCCTTTTTCAAGGCTGATCCTTCAGCACTTACCTCAGAATATTCTTTTTTCTTTATAGTCAGTTTCTAGGGTGAACACCTGAGAACAGAGACAGAGACAAGAAGTCCTATCTAATTCTTTAAAGCCCCAGTATAAGTCCTGGCACACAGTAAGTGTTCACGGGAGGTTTGATGCATGAATAAAGGAGTAAGAACATTAAATGAACTTATTCCCCTCTCTGGGACAGTGTATCAATCAGGATCATGGCAGGAAACATAGGGCATACTCAAATGGGGCAATTGAGAAGAATTTAATAAAGGGATATGTACAAGGGTGCAAGTAGGACTAAGGAAAACCAAGAAGGAAAGTTGCAGAACCCTGGAACTGGGAACAGTGAAGAGCCATCACTGCCCTTAGGCCTGGAGGGTAAAGGAGAGGAAACAGTTATGGGACCCCAGAGAAAGCTGCCTGGCAGGAGCTGTGGCCTCCGAGAGAGAGGCAGCCAACCCATGGCAACTCAACTGGAAGGAGCAAGAGGAATAAATACCCCAACCTCTCTCACCTTCCAGCCTCTAATATTCCATGGTCCTCCACTGGACAAACCTAACCAGCCACAAGAAGGTAAGGGGGCCCAGGTGATATAGTCCACAGAGATCAGCCTCCAAGGCACAGGAGGGAGAGGGGTCGAGAGTGAGGCTAGAGGGGAAAAGGCAAAATATTCAGCTCAGATACTGTCCAGAGAGTTGACAGACTAAGATCATCTTCTTCAATGAGAATCTCCAGACCCAGAAAGGGCAAAGCTCTTTAGAGAGTTAATCTCACCCACTGCCACCAGTGTCATCAACCAACAGCAGGCTTACCCCAAAATCTGGCATAACTCTTTCCTCCACACAAATTTCACCATTATTTTGCTCCTAAGTGAAACTACTCTCCAAAGCCCAGAGTAATTACAGAGCACAGAAGTCTTAGGGCTTTCCGACTTTGAAGCAGACTCAGGGCTCGTGAGAGCCAAGAAGTCATATCAGTGATAGAAATCTGGACCCCAGGCAGGCAGCATGGGTAAGCTGCCCCAACAGATGTGAAGGCTCTCTTCCCATCTCTCAAAAGTAGTAGACACATGAATTATTCACTGTGGTCCCTTTGCTTCCCACTGGGCCACAGCAATAACTTTTACAAGTTAAGAAACATCCTATATCACAGTCCCTCCTTTCATGCGCAGAAAACAGAAACTCATTCATCTCTAACTCACTCATCTCTGGACAGAAAACTGGAGTTTAGACTCCCTTCTTCTCATTTTGTGTCCACTAAACCCTCAGGAAATAAGTTACGACTTGTGGACTTTTAAATAGTTCTGGGAAAGAGGGAAGGATTTACTAGTGATAAGAAGTAAAAATGCAAACGCTCTATTAGTGAGGTATTCATGTAAAGTACTTGATATAGAGCCTGACATGGAAAAAAATACTCATTAAATGCTGGCCATCAGTATTTGCTAACATCATTCTTATTAGTATTGGCCATTTATTGAGCATTTACTATGGGGCAGTTATATTACATACACTTGATCCCCACAGCAATTCCGTTTGAAGATTTTCTGTACCACTTTCTGCCAATCATCCCTTTTCTAAGAACTTCCCTATCTCTCCCCTGATCAGTTATTGAACCCAGGGATGCCCATATCACCCAAGCTGAGCCAAAGATTCTTTCCTTGGGATTTTGAATCTTGGGGCCAAGAGAACTGAATCCATCTCATTTGTGTCACTGAACCCATAAGATATTAAACTTTAGATTTGTTTTCTAGAGAATGCTGCTCTACACAAGAGATGCAAAAACAATCCTGGAAATGCACCAATCCTGGAAGCAGTTTCCTAAGGCCCAGTGGCCACCCTGCCTTTCTGTGGCTTCTTGTGCTATGAGCTATCCCAGTATCCTCCCAATAAATTCCTCTTGTGTCCTTAACATACACTGAGTTGGGCTTCTGGCACTTGCAAACACAGGCATCCCAAATAATACAAACCTTTTGAGGCAGGTAGCAATATCTCTACTTTCTAGAGGAGAAAATCAAGGCTTAAAAAACAGTGAAATAAGTAGTCTTCCCAAGATATCTCAGGTCCCAATGAGTAAAAACCAGCATATGATCCCAGGATTGTCTGATTCTAGTGCAGGCTCATTATATCAATTCTTCTCAGATCTGGATTGACTTAATTATTCCCTTCTGGTATGCAATTTATAAATAAATAAATAAATAAATAAATAAGTTAAGGGAGAGGCACTCAACATAGGTTTGCACTCAACCAGGCTGAACTAAACAGAGTTGAATTGAGGGACTCTGTTTCCAGGAATCTAAGCGACATGGTTTTTTATATTTCATCATGTCTAAAACCCATTCATCTTACAATCAATGTGAGTATTTAACGTAGTGTCTCTTTTTCCCGCAAAGAGCTGTTATCAAATCAATGATCTAACTTATAATCAATGCTCTCTTGTAAACAAGGAAATACAGTAAAACATTGGCACCTTGGGACGGTACCTTCTCAAACATTCATGTTGAGGCATCTCATTTTTACAGAGAAAGAGACCCCAGGGGCCCTGTGCCCTTTCTGTTTTCACTCTGTGTGTGCGCCATTGTTGGCCAAGACCATGTGGCAGCGAGTTTTAAAAGAAAACTGAATTTGTATTCTCAGCAAACTCAGAGAACACACTGGTTTCATTTATAAACAGCAAATTTTGAAAACAATTTTGAAGGTTGCCTTTGTCCTAAGTAAAATAAACTCTTTGGGAATGTACTTCATTAGTTCAATAAAACTGGAGAATTTGCATCAGTTCGAATCCAACCAGCTCTCCTTTCCCCTCTGGGGAGACAGGACTCTCATATGTTGCTGGGGAGGATGGATAAGAAAAGGTGACTTGGTATAACCCCCATGGAGGGGAAGCCAAGAAAATTAAGCTTACAAATGCACAAATCCTTTTGACCCAGCAATTTGACCTCTAGAAATGACCTCTAGATGCTACATATGTGTACAAGATTATTCGCAAAAACACTGTAATATCAAAACATTAGAAATACCATTGATAAGGGACTTGGCTAAATAAATTATAACGTAACCATTATGTGGAATACTATTCAGCTGTAGGAAAAAAAGAAGATTTTTCTATATACTAATGTACTAATATCTCCCCGAAATATCACACTGAGAAAAGCAAGATATAACACAGTATATGTAGGAGACTATGTTTTGAATAAAGGGGAAAAGAAAAATTTGTATTTATATTTTTTTCATTTGCATACATAAATTATAGGAAAAAAAAAACAAGAAACTCTTGAGGGCAGGATGTAGTAGGTATCTATTATTATATAATAAATTACCCAAAACACTGATGCTTAAAACTGTGAACAATTATTTTCTCAGAGTGTCTATGGATCTCGAGTCTATAAGGAACATAACTGGATGGTTCTGGCTCAGGACCTCTCATGAGGATGCAGGTCAGATGTCAGCTAGGACTGCAGTCATCTGAGAGTTGTCTGTGGCTGAAAGATACACTTCCAGGCTCATTCATGTGGTCATTGGCAGGCCACAGTTCCCCACTGACTATGAGCAGGAGACCTCAATTTCTCATTCCAAGGGGTCTCTCTCTAGGTTGCCTAAGTGTTCCCATAATATGGCAGCTGGCTTTTCTCAATAGCGACTGATCTGAGACGGGGGAAAGCGGGAAGCGGGAAAGTGGGGAGAGAGGGAGGGAGGGAGGGTAGAAGAGAAAAAGGGAGGGATTGATGGAGGGAGATGGACGAGCCCATGATGGAAGGCTGTCATCTTTTAGAACCTAGTCTTGGAAGTGACATACCATTGTTTTTGCAGTGCTGTGTTGGTCACAAAGACCAACCCTAATACAGCCTGAGGGAGGATGACAGGGGTGTGAAATCCAGGAGGCAGTGACCTTTGTGAGTCATCTTGGAAGCTAGCTACTTCAGGGAGGGGTACTGGGAAGACAAGGGACAGAGATAGGAGACTTTTTACTGTTCTTCTTATATTTCATTTTTGAACTTTATACTATATATCCTGTCCAAACACTGGAATTTGAAAGTGAGAGAGAGAATGCCACTGGGGACCACTGGCAGCCTGGGGTGCACTCTGAGAGTCCCTGTAACAGAACCATGGGTCTTAAAAACTGGTAACGGGTAGCAATGAGGAGATCCTGGAAGGTGGCAGCACAGTAGGAAGAGGCAGATTCCACTTCCCTCTACTCACGGGAGAAAAACCTGGCTGATCTGCAGAGGAACAGAGCAAAGAGCAAACAGTACCACAGCATATATGAATATAGGCGATCAAAAACTGTGGCGGACATTGAAAAACCAGACGGTAAGGAGAATTCTTCAGGACAATAAGAGCCCAGGGATCAGTGCAGAGACCAGGGTGGCTGAAGCCCCAGGCCCAGCACTTGCCAAGTCTGCCACAGGGCTCTAGGGAGGGAGCCAGGTCAACCACTTGCCCCCCGGCCAAACAAGGGTTGAGCAGCAACGGGAGAGACCTGGTTGCTTGAAGTCACAGAAAGAGAAGCTAAGGTCTGAGTGGCAAACAAGCTGGGGCTGTGAGCAACCACACATAGCCCTGGGTGGAGTGCACGCCAGAGCCCATGCGACCAGAGGCGCCCACAACCGGAGAAGGGAGCTTTGTGGAAGAACCGTACCCCATGCCTGGAACCGGGGAGTGTGAGTAATCTGTGGGAGAACCAGAGCCCACACATGTGAACCCAGGGAGTGCGCACGATCCGTGGAAAACCCGGAGCTCACACCCGTGAACCTAGGGTGAGCGTGCATACTGCAGGAAACCTGGAACCCACACTTGTAAACTCCCACAGTGCACACATGCCGTACAAAACCCAGAACCAGCACCATAAACCAGGGATGGCATGCGTGCCCTGTAGGAGACCTGGAGCTCATACCCGTAAACCCCTGGGAGTGCTTGATCCGATCCGTGAGACACCCAAGCTCACACCCATAAACTCATGTAAAGTGTGCACTCCCCAGCAGGCCCAGAGCCCACGCCCCAAGGCCCTGTGTGGAGAGGCACTGGGCTAGCTCTGGCGAGAGTAGCCCAAAGCTGACTGAGTGCTGAACAGGGAGAAAAGCGATACCATTACCCCTCAGCCCGTTGCAGCCAGCAAGAACAGAAAAAACAGCTTGGCATGTTTGAAACCACCAAGAGTTTTTTGTTTTGTTTTGTTTTGTTTGTTTTGTTTTTTAATTATATTTTTATTATATTTTTATTATATTTTTATCTTTTTTATCTCTTGATTCCTTTTGCTTCTCTTTCCTTCTTTCTTGTTTTATTCCTTCTTCCTTTCTTTCCAATTTTATCTCTTCTTCCTTCCCTTTTTTTCATTTTTTTCTTTTCTCTTTTTAAATACCCATGAGTGAGACCAAAAAAAAAACACGTCCTGGAACTGTGAAAAAAAAGAGTTGGACCCAAAGAGGGGGCAGAACAGATCAATTTAAGAAGCTGAGGCTAACAAGAAGAGTCTCACAAACAACGGGAAGACAAAGAAACAATCCCCAAATGAAAGGAAAGGAGGAAGCCCCAGAGAGAATGATACATGAAACAGAGGCAACTCAACTATCAGATATTGAGTTCAAAGCAATAGCTATCAGGAAGCTCCATGAGCTTTCAATGAGCTGCCAGAAACTACAGGGAAGCTACGATGAACTCACTGCACACTATATCAACATGAAAAGGGAAATAGAAACTATCAACAAGGGCCAAGAGGAAATGAATACAACTTCTGTACTGAAGAACACAGTAGAAGGAATGAAAAGCAGAATCGATGAAGCAGAAGATTGGATCAGCGAGTTGGAGGACAAAGTAGAAAAAAACACCCAGAAAGAGCAAGAAAAGGAAAAGAGTCTCAGAAAGAATGAAGAGGGATTAAGAGAAATGCAAGATAATATGAAATGCAATAATATCCGTATAATAGGTGTACCAGAAGGAGAAGAAGAAGAGCAAGGGATAGAAAACCTATTTGAAAAAGTAATGATGGAAAACTTCCCTCATTTGATAAGAGAAAAAGTCACAAAAATCCAGGAAACACAGAGAGTCCCAATCAAGAGGAACCCAAAGAGGCCCACTTCAAGATGCATCATAATTAAAATGTCAAAATTTCAAGACAAAGAGAGAATCTTAAAGGCAGCAAGGGAGAAAAAGGAAGTAACATACAAGGGAGCCCCGATAAGGTTAGCAGCTGACTTCTCAATGGAAACACTCCAAACCAGAAGAAAATGGCAAGAAATACTTCAAGTAATGAGAACCAAAGGCCTGCAACCAAGACTACTTTACCCAGCAAGGCTTTCAATCAAGATAGAAGGCCAAATAAGGAGCTTCCCAGACAAAAGAAGTCTAAAAGAATACACCTCTACCAAACCAGTTCTGCAAGAGATACTAAAGGGACTGCTTTAAGGAAAGGAAGGAAGAGAGAGAGAAGAGAGAAGAGAGAAGAGAGAGAGAGAGAGAGAGATGAAAATGGCAATGAATAAGTACCTATCAATAATAACCTTAAACGTAAATGGATTAAATGCTCCGATTAAAAGACATAGAATAGCTGAATGGATAAGGAAGCATGACCCACATGCTTTCTACAAGAGAGCCACCTCAGGACAAAAAACCTGCACAGACTCAAAGTGAAGGGCTGGGAACAAATTTTCAAAGCAAATGGGCAGGAAAAAAAAGTCAGGGTAGCAATCCTCATATCAGACAAAATAGACTTCAAAAGAAGAGCCATAAAGAGAGACCCAGAAGGTCACTTCATAATACTCAAGGGAAGAATCCACCAAGAAGACATAAACATTGTAAATATATATACACTCAACATAGGAGCACCTAAATACATCAAGAAAATCTTAGAGGACTTCAAGAAAGATATTGACAGCAACACAATTATAGTAGGAGATTTTAACACCCCAATGTCAAAAATGGACAGATCTTCCAAACAAAACATCAACAAAGATATCGTGGCATTGAACAACACTCTAGATTAAATGGACTTAACTGATATATAGAGAGCCCTTCATCCCAAAGAAACTAAATATGCATTCTTTTCAAATGCACATGCAACATTTTCAAAGATAGACCACATCATAGGACACAAAACAAGCCTCAACAAATTCAAGAAAACTGAAATCATACCAAGCATTTTCTCCGACCACAAGAGACTGAAACTAGAAACCAACCCCAAGGGGAAAAACCCAAAACACTCAAAATCATGGAGATTGAATAGCATGCTATTAAACAATGAATGGGTCAAGAATAAAATTAGGGAAGAAATCAAAAAGTTTCTGGAAATAAATGAAAATGAACTCACAACCACCCAAAACTTATGGGACACAGTGAAGGCAGTCCTGAGAGGGAAGTTCATAGTGATACAGGCCTACCTAAAAAAGATAAAAACATTTCAAACAAACAACCTAACCCTACATCTACAAGAACTTGAGGAACAACAACAAAGACAGTACAGAGCAAATAGAAGGAAGGAAATAACCAAGATCAGAGCAGAATTAAATGACATAGAGACTAAAAGCATAATTCTAAGGATCAATGAATCTAGGAGCTGGTTCTTTGAAAAGATAAACAAAATCGACAAGCCTTTATGCCAGCTCATCAAGAAAAAGAGAGGACTCAAATAAACACAATCAGAAATGAAAGAGGAGAGATTACAACTGACACCATAGAACTACAAAGGATTGTAAGAAATTACTATGAGGAACTGTTTGCCAAGAAATTTGAAAACCTAGGTGAAATGGACAAGTTGCTAGAAAAATATAATCTTCCAAAACTCAATGAAGAAGAACCAGAAAGCCTGAACGGACCAATAATAGCAGATGAAATTGAAGCATCAATCAAAAAACTCCCAACACACAAAAGCCCTGGACCAGATGGTTTCACAGGAGAATTCTTCAAAGCGTTTAAGGAAGAGGTAGCCCCTATCCTTCACAGACTATTCCAAAATATCCAAAATGATGGAAGACTCCCAAACTCTTTTTATGAAGCCAGCATCATCCTAATCCCAAAACCAGATAAAGACACAACGAAGAAAGAAAACTTTAGGCCAATATCTCTGATGAACACAGACGCTAAAATCTTCAACAAAATATTGGCAAACCGCATCCAACAATACATTAAAAAGATCATACACCATGACCAAGTAGGATTCATCCCAGGGAGGCAAGGATGGTTCAATATTCACAAATCAGTAAATGTAATACATCACATAAACAAAAGCAAAGACAAAAATCACATGATCATATCAATAGATGCAGAAAAAGCATTTGATAAGGTACAACACCCATTTATGATTTAAAAAAAAAACACTCAGCAAAGTGGGAATAGAGGGAGCATTCCCACTCAACATAATAAAGGCCATATATGAGAGACCTACAGCCAACATCATACTCAACAGGCAAAAACTAAAATCTTTTCCTCTAAGATCAGGAGCAAGACAAGGTTGTCTACTTTCACCACTTCTATTCAATATAGTATTGGAAGTCTTAGCCACAGCAATTAGACAAGAAAGGGAAATAAAAGGCATCCAGCTCAGAAAGGAGGAAACAAAACTATCATTGTTTGCAGATGACATGATACTGTACATAAAAAATCCTCAGCCAAAAAGCTGCTTGACCTAATGAATTTGGCCAAACAGCTGGATACAAAGTCAATATCCAGAAATCAAAGGCATTTTTGTATACCAACAATGAAACAGCAGAAGCAGAAATCAAGAAAAAAATCCCATTCGATATAGCAAAAAGAAAAATAAAATACCTAGGAGTAAACCTAACCAAGGAGGTAAAATACCTGTATGCAGAAAACTACACAACACTGAAGAAAGAAATCAAGGAAGACACAAACAAATGGAAGCATATACTGTGTTCATGGATCAGAAGAATTAACATCATCAAAATGTGTCCATACTACCCAAAGCAATTTACAAATTCAATGCAATACCTATTAAAGTACCAATGGCATATTTCACAGACATAGAACAAACACTTCAAAAATTTATATGGAACCATAAATGATCCTGAATAGCTGCTGCAATTCTGAAAAAGAAGAGCAAAGTAGGAGGGATCACAATACCTGATACCAAACTATATTACAAGGCCACTGTAATCAAAACAGCCTGGTACTGGCATAAAAACAGGCACATGGGCCAGTGGAATAGAACAGAGAGCCCAGAAATAAACCTAAGTCTCTCCAGAGAATTAATATTCGACAAAGGGGGCAGCAACATAAATTGGAGTAAAAATAGCCTCTTCAGCAAGTGGTGTTGGGAGAACTGGACAGCTATTTGCAAAAAAATGAAACTCGAGCACCAACTTACACCATACACAAAAATAAATTCACGGTGGATAAGAGATTTCAATATAAGCCGTGACACCATTAAAGTCCTAGAGGAGAACATAGGCAGGAAAATCTCAGATATTTCACGCAACAACATTTTTACTGATATGTCCCCTAAAGCAAGGGACATAAAGGAAAGAATAAACAAATGGGATCTCATCAAAATAAAAAGCTTCTGCACGGCTAAAGAAAACAGTATTAAAATAAAAAGAGAACCAACTGTATGGTAAAACATACTTGCCAATGATACCTCAGACAGGGGTTTAATCTCCAAAATATATAAAGAACTTACATGACTCCACTCTAAGAAGACAAACAACCCAATTAAAAAATGGGCAAAGGACTTGAACAGACACTTCTCCAAGGAGGACATACAGAGGATCCAAAGACACATGAAAAGATGCTCAGTATCGCTAGCTATCAGAGATGCAAATTAATACCACTTCACACTGGTCAGAATGGCCATCATAAACAAAGCAACAAACAACAAGTGTTGGAGAGGTTGTGGAGAAAAAGGGACCCTAGTGCACTGTTGGTGGGATTGCAGCAGTCTGTACAAACACTATGGAAAACAGTATGGAATTTTCTAAGAAAATTAAAAATGGATCTACTTTTGACCCAGCAATTCCACTGCTAGGATTATATCCTAAGAACCCTGAAACACCAATCCAAAAGAATCTATGTACTCCAGTGTTCATAGCAGCACAATTTACAATAGCAAAGTTTTGGAAACAACCTAGATGCCCATCAGTAAATGAATGGATCAAAAAACTATGGTACATTTACACAATGGAAGTCTATGCAGCAGAAAGAAAGAAGGAGCTCCTACCCTTCGCAACAGCATAGATGGAACTGGAGAGCATCATGCTAAGTGAAATAAGCCAGGCAGTGAAAGACAAATACCATATGATCTCACCTTTAACAGGAACCTAATCAACAAAACAAACAAACAAGCATAATATAACCAAAGACACTGAAATTGAGAACAGGCTGACAGTCACCAGAGGGGAGAGGGAAGGGAATTTCAGGGGAAAAGGGAAGAGTTTACAGCAACAAGTATAAAGGACACATGGACAAAAACTAGGGCGGGGCATGGAAATGAGAGGGAGGTGGGGAGGGCTGGGCGGTGGGCTGGGGGGGAGTAAAAGACAGAAAACTGTACAGGAACAACAATTAAAATAAAAATGTTGTGGTACATTTAAACAAAAAACAAAACTGGTAACAAAGGGACACCCAGTACAGGTTTGTACTCCAGTGATTTGAACTAAACAGAGGTGAATGGAGGAGGGACTGTGTTTCTATGAATCTAAGCTACATGCTTTTTCATATTTCATCATTTGTAAAACCCATTCATCTTACAGCCCCAGGGGAAGCCCACTGTATCCCTGAAACACACAAAGCTACAGCACAAACATGACCAGCATCAATAGGCTTTACTACATAAGTGATTGAAAATCGATGTAGTATGAAGTAGAATGCAGAATTCACAAATATCTAAGATAAAACATGAAACTTCAAAGAAATCCTCACCCTTGGGAGACTCTCAAGCTATACTTGCTGAGTTTGAATTTAATCTCCTTTCCTCTTAGGGGTAGTTTGTTAAAACTTTGAAAACCACTGTTCTGTGAAAACTGCCCTCCAGAATAGCACAAGAAAAATCAATCTTGTTACTATAAGATAAATTTCACTTCAATAAAAGTTATAGTAACAAGTTGATCACCTACTATTTCACCTAACTTGGCCACAAATGACTTCCAACTATTTTTTTAAAAATCATATCCACCCTCAGAGGACCATCATACAATTAATTCTAAAGATTACAGCTGAAGAGGTTGCCCACGTTCTGAGCCTTGAGGTGAGTATCAGAATAAGGTGCATACTCCTAATGGTGGCTATTTGGAAGGGGCAATGCTCAAGTGAAAGCCTCGGCTTGACTCTGTTTCTTAATATGGCTCATGACCAGCAAGTGGATTCTGGTTTCCCTGCTCTCTGCTTCTCCATTTGGTAATTTGCCTTCTCTCCCCTGCACTCCTGAGAAAACCAAAAGTCAGTCATATTACCCCTAGAACAACACATGGATGATGAAATGATAGAGGCCCTGGACTCCAGAATCTGACTGTCTGAACCCCAACTCTAGCTTCTCCAGTCAGTTGCTGTATGACCTTGGGCAATTTCTTAACCTAAGTCTGTTCCATCACTTGGAAAACAGTGAAAATAAAAGTATGCATGAGATCATATTACATAAAGCTCTCAGCCCGGACTTGGCAGAGCAGCCATTCAATAAATATTAGCATTACCACCATCAAAGAAAGGCTTCTGATAAATTAATTATCATTAGCAATGAACGTCTGCAACAGCAATGATTTCTGACCAACCAGCCCAATGACTAACAACAGATTCGTAAAACATTACATTTTTCTTCTTTAATTTCCCTAGGTTTTAAATGCTCTAAAATGAACAAGTATGGTTGCTCATCCTGAACCACAGCAGGTGGCCACTGACTTCTGGTTTGTCTGTTCTACCTTTACAACACAGCTAATTACTCCAATTAAAGACAGGCTCTTACCTTGTCTCTTGTTGTTTTTGTAAAATAAAATAATAAAATAAAATAGATACACCCACCAGTCAGCACATAACTTCCTAAGCTAGAAAGGACAGGGGGGATTTAAAATGTCTTTCTCCAGCTCAAATGCCCCATTCTCCTCTGTCTGCACACCCTGGCCTCCAACCTCTGGAGAAAAACTGTAAGTGGCTAACACTGTGCTTTCCCTCTGGACAACATGAGCAGAAGAAGGGGGTGAGATGGCCCTGATGTGGAATAATGGGAGAACTCAGGATGAATTAGGGAAGCATAAATTCTGGAGCATGTTTTAGAACCCCATTAGCTTTAGACATGAGGATTTTAAATCAAGGAGCATCCACACACTTACCCTTGGACTATTTAAGAAATAAGGCATATCCAGAATTAGCATACATATCAGAGGATTGCAGCTAAGTGATGCTAAAGTGGGCTATTAACAACTAGAAAGCAGTTGTTTTTCTGAAAAGAACTTTATAGCACTCCAAAATCTTGCTCAAGAAGTGAATTGTAAGTCAGATGAATCCCACTCAAGCCCTGGTTTTGGCACCTAACTGTTGTGTCTGCTTGGGGCAAGTCACCCAACCTCTCCACACCTTTGTTTCCCAACTTTAAAATGTGTATCACTGTCTCTCCTACCCACCTCACAGGCCTGTTGGGATGATCAAAAGGGACAGTCAACAAGTGCTTTCTAAACTATGGAATACTGTCCAAATGCAAGACAGCGTTAATCTCTTTTTAGAGACTTATGTAGACTCTACTTTGTTACAAAAAAAGGATTGAGGTAGATATCACCAAGATTCTTTATTTTACTTTAAATTTCAAGACAGAAATAAATAAGAATCCTCATTTTCTATAGGGACGCAAATACCAATTCCATGAGGATACAAATATAATTGCCTAATAAATCCTTTGCTCAGACATAGTGGAAAGACAAATTCCTCCTCGGTCTCATGAGTTTTCAGTTACTAAAACATTTAGATTCATTGAATAAAAGTGCTTTTGAGTGCCTAGTATGTGCTGTACCTAACACAATGTCTACAAAGAAACACACGTCCCATACAACACCACCTCCACCACCCCCTCACGCAGCACATGCAAATTACACCTTTGAAAGTGGGAAGAATATAGATTTTTTTGGAGTTCAAAGGGTCTTAATGTAAATTGGCTCCCAGTTCTATCTTTTCTTGGAGACTTTGGTTAAGTCTTCTCTGAGCCACCATTTCCTCACATGGAAATTAGAGCAACTGTCCTCAAAGCTTCACAGGATAATTGGAGATATTAAATGTTAAGGACCTAGCAGGGTACCAATAGATTTTCCACAAATGGCAGCTACTATTACTTTTCATCAGTGCATATTTTAGAGTGCCTATTCTTAGAGCACTTCACACAAACTCCCCATTTTTAGGCAACAAACAATAGCATTAACTTTCTTTTTAAAATTAATATGAGTTCTCATAGTATTTACAACAGAGATCACAATGATAAATGCTTGCTTCTGTCTCTCTTTTTTAAAAATGTATGGTTCTTACATGTGACATATAATGTAGTATTTTGTGTCACCCTACAAAGAATAAATTTAAGTTGAAGAAGCAGAAACATGGCAAGAGTCCTTGTTTGGGCTTAATTGCTACTCAAGTACAATAAAATCCTATTCTAGAAACTACAGTAATAAAACTGAAAGTCAGGGAAAAAAAGAATGGCTAATTAAGTGCTGAAACTAGAAATTCTTTCTTTATCGCTGTTTCATTGAGGTCTAACAATTGGTCAGGCACAAGGGCTTAGATGTGTCATTCTAGTTAATGGTTGATTACAAATTTCCACCATAAACTCATCTCCCTTCTGACATTAAATCTCAAGCACTGGGAGCTAATAAATACAGAAAGCTCTTAGGCCCAGGGCAATCTCTCTCTCTCAGTCCAATCTTCCTCTCACTCCCACCCACTCTGCCATAACTGTTTGTAAGGGCTCTTGATTGCATTCCCAGAAACCCAGCTCTAGTTAAATTAATCAAGAGAAGACCTACATTTGTTATCCAGCTGGGGCAGGTTACAGAAAAGGAGGGACAAGAACTAGATCCCCAGGGACTAGAAAAGGGATTCACTGCCACCAAGACACATCCTCTTTTTCCCTCCATTTCTCTTCTCTGTTTGTCTTTGCACAGCCTTACTCTTCATCTCTGTGTCTACATGGGGCAGAAAATGTCGATGCTGACAGCTCCACATTCACATCTTTCTTGTTAAGGAACCACAATGAATTAATAACAGTGGGAGATCATGATGGACCCTACTTAGGTCATGCACTACCCCACGGGAAACACTGTTACATGGACAGAGCACTGTGGTAGATGAGACATATGACATTTTCCCATCACAGCAGACACTGGTGATGTCCCAATGTGTCACTTGGACCCTCGTTATCTCCATACAACCCAAACACATCTCACTGAAAACACATGATACTCACCACTTGAAGGCTTGATCTTGGCCAAGGGGAGATGGGCCAGAAGTTTTAGGAAGTAAAAATCCCTGAAAGCATATCTCAGACAATATCAGACAAGAGATGCAACATAAAAATCTCAGTTATCTCATCACTCAGGTGAACCATAATGTCAACCAGAGCTCACCAAAAACATTGAGCCCAGTTGCCCCAGGAAGTGGCTTACTCATTACCAGACTCTATACTGGCTTAAATTCCCTGGTCTCAGCCCTCCCTGTGAAGCTTAATTTTATGTGTTGATATTGCCTGGACTAAGGGTTAGCCAGATAGCTGGTAAGACATTATTCTGGGTGTGTCTTTGAAGATGTTTTTGGAAGTGGTGAACATTTAAACCAGTAGACTGACAGAGATCCAAGATGGTGGGGGAATAAGTGGAAGTACACTAACCTCCTACCAGGACCAATCTGGAATTACAACTAAATTGTAGAGAAATCATCCTGAATAACCAACTGAACACTACCTGGAGAGAAGCCTTATAAGCATGGACAGACAGAAGAAACCACTTCACCACAACAAGACTGGTAGGGAGTATGGAGGAGGCATGAGAGGGCTGGATGGGCTCCCACAGGTAACAGCTGAAGATCCAGAGGGTTATTTCAGTGGCTGGGGAGTTCCTCCTGAGAAGTGTAAAATTTAAACCCCAAGCTGGGCTGTGGCCCACACACCAGAGCTGGAAAGGAAACCAGATAACATCCAATTGTGAAAAGCAGCAGGGTTTCTGTCCGCCAGGGAGAGATGGCTGGAGACTCAGAGAGCCTCTTAAAGGGCCAATGCACAATTTCTCATTTGCAGCCACTTACTCTGGTCTCCAGCAGAGGAAGGGCAGAACAGACTAGAGACACTTGAGGAGAGTATGAGACTGGTGGCTCTGGGGAAGGAACTCAAGAAACAACTGCCAGGATCTCTCTGCTGAGTCATTCCCCATGCTGCCGAAGCCATCATTCTCAGGCAGAGCACTCCTCTCCAAGTGGCATCAGCCTGAGGGAAAGCAATAGCCCTCTCTACAGGAATTACTCTGCCTCACCGTGTGGTCCTTAAGCAAGGCTGCTGATTACAGCTTAAGGCAAGAGTGTCAAACCCATTTTCACTGGGGGCCACATCAGCCTCACGATTGCCTTCAAAGGGCTAAATGTAATTTTAGGGCTGTATAAATGTAACTACTCCTTAACCAGGGGCAAGGATCTTAACACTGCCACCAGGTAGAAACAAGGTGCCAGGGCATATAAAACAAGGTGGAGGGCCAGATCCAGTCGGAGGGCCTCGTGTTTGCCACCTGTGGCTTACGGCTATATCACCAATTAGTTTAACAACTAAAGCAGATACAAAGCAGCAGCCAAAATAGGAAGACAAAGAAACATACCCCAAATGAAAGAACAAGAGAATTCTCCTGAAGAAGAACTAGATGAAATAGATATAAGCAACTTATCAGACTGAGAATTTAGAATAATGATAATAAGGATCAACATATCATTATCAACAGCATTAAAAAAAACATGGAAACCATAAAAAGGGACCAGTCAGATATAAAGAATGCAATTATCTGAAATAAATAATACACTGGAAGGAATAAACAGTAGGTTAGATGAAGCAGAGGATTAAATCAGTTATTTGGAAGACAAGGCAGAAAAAAGAAAACCACCCAGCCAGAGAATCAAAAACAAAGATGAATTTTTAAAAATGAGGAGAGCTTAAAAAGCATTTTGGACAACATGAAGCATAACAGCATCTGCATCTTGGAAATACCAGGAAGTGAAGAGAGCAAGCAAGGGATCAAGAACCTATTTGAAGAAATAATAACCAAAAACTTCCTTAACCTGGTGGAGGAAAGGGGCATACAAGTCCAGGAAGTTCAGAGAGTCCCAACCAAGTTGGACCCAAAGAGGCCTAAACTAAGACACACCATAATTTAAATGACAAGGCTTAAAGATAAGGAGAGAATCCTAAAAGCCACAAGGGAAAAACAGATAGTTACATACAAGTGAGCACCAGTTAAGACTGTCATCTGATTTCTCAACAGAAACATTTCAGACAGAAGGGGTGGCATGAAATATTCAAGATGATAAAAAGCAAGGACCTACAACCAAGACTACTTTACCCAGCAAGGCTATCTATTATTTAAAATCAAAGGAGAAATAAGGAGCCTCCCAGACAATAAAAAGCTAAAGGAGTTTTTCAACAAGCCAGTACTGCAACAAATGTTAAAGGGCTTGCTTTAAGAAGAAGAAGAAAAAGGGAAAGAAAAAACACAAAGGAAAATAGTCTAATATTAAATGGCACTAAATATGTATCTATCAGAACTTCCGGCCAAGATGGAGGCATAGGAAGACACACTGTGCCTCCTAACTCAACCAAAAGAAGGACAACAACAAATTTAAAAACAACAAAAAACACCTAGAACTGACAGAAAATTAGACTCTATGGAAGTCTGACAACCAAGAAGTTAAAGAAGAAATATTCATCCAGACCAGTAGGAGGGGCAGAGATGGGCAGCTGGGTGGAGAGGACTCTCAGCAAGGTGGCAGCTCAAAGACTTGGGCAGTCCCACATTTGCTTGCAGATAAACTGGGAGGAACAACTGGGGAGTGAGACAGACTGTGCAACCCAGGATTCCAGCGTGAGGAAATAAAGCCTCAAAACGTCTGACTGAAAAAACCTGTGAGGGTTGAGGCAGTGGGAGAAACTCCTAGCCTCATAGGAGAGTTCGTTACAGAGACTCCACAGGGTCCTAGAATATACCCAAACCCACCCACTTGGGAATCAGCACCAGAAGGGCCCAATGTGACTGTGGGTAGCGGGGGAAGTGACTGGAAACTGGCAGAGAGCAGAGCAAGCAGCACTGTTCCCTCTCAGACCCCTTCCCCGCATACAGCATCAGGATGCAGTGACCTGGTTTGTCCCACCCTGGTGAAAACCTAAGGCTCTGCCCCTTACTACGTAACAGGCATGCTGAGACCAAAAAAAAAAAAACCAAGCCCAAATGAAAGAATAGATCAAAGTTCCAAAAAAAATGCAACTAAGTGATGAAGAGTTAGCCAACCTATAAGATGCACAGTTCAAAACACTGGTAATCAGGAAGCTCACAGAATTGGTTGAATGAATATGGTCACAAATTAGAGGAAAAAAATCACAGCTATGAAAAGCAACATAAAGGAAAATGTACAGAGAACCAACGGTGACAGGAAGGAAACAGGGACTCAGATCAAAGGTTTGGGGCAGAAAGAAGAAAGAAACATTCAACCAGAACAGAATGAAGAAACAACAATTCAACAAAATGAGGAGAAGCTTAGGAATCTCCAGGACAACTTTAAACGTTCCAACATCCAAATCATAGGGGTGCCAGAAGGAGAGGAGGAAGAGCAAGAAATTGAAAACTTATTTGAGAAAATAATGAAGAAGAACTTCCCTAATCTGACACAAGAAATAGACTTCCAGGAAGCTCGGGGAATCCCAAAGAAGTTGGACCCAAGGAAGCACACACCAAGGCATACCATAATTACATTACTCAAGATTAAAGATAAGGAAAGAATCTTAAAAGCAGCAAGAGAAAAGGAGAGAGTTACCCACAAAGGAGTTCCCATAAGACTGTCAACTGATTTCTCAAAAGAAACCTTGCAGGCAAGAAGGGGCTGGAAAGAAGTATCTGAAGTCATGAAAGGCAAGGACCCACAGCCAATATTACTCTATCCAGCAAAGCTTTCATTTAGAATGGAAGAGCAGATAAAGTGCTGCCCAGATAAGGTCAAGTTAAAGGAGTTCATCATCACTAGCCCCTACTATGTGAAATGTTCAAGGAACTTATCTAAGAAAAAGAAGATAAAAAATATGAACAGTAAAATGACAACAAACTCATAGCTATTAACAACTGAACCTAAAAACAAAAACAAGAACCAACTAATCCAACAACTAGAACAGGAACAGAATCACAGAAATGGAGATCACATGGAGGGTTATCGGAGGGAATGTGGGACAGGGAGATGGGGAGGGGGGGAATTTACAGAGAATAAGTAGCATAAATAGTAGGTAGCAAATAGATGGGAGGAACTTAAGAATAGTATAGGAAATGTAGAAGCCAATGAACTTATAAGTGTCATCCATGGACTTGAACTAAAGGGGAAGAATGCAGGTGGGAGGGGGCTGCGCAGCGTGGAGGGGAATAAAGTGGGGAAAATGGGATAATTGTAATAGCATAATCAATAAAATATATTCAAAGAAAAGACAGTGAATATTGGGGGAAGTGTTTGTCTTCATTGGAAAGATATGGAGATGGAACAGTGAGATAACAGGTTTCAATCCTTACATTTGCAAATTTAAAATTAAGTAAGTGTCAATATATTTGAAAGCATAGCAAGTCACACATTCTTGTCACATGGAGGAGTATCAATGGCTGCAGATCTTCCCCAAAGCAGGTTAGTCAGGTATGCTAAGACTTACTATTGTCCTCTTCTCTCAGAAGAAACTGTGGTAGGTGAGGCCTGTTACCTCACTGTTTTATTTGTTTTTCTTCCTAGTGAATATGAACACTTTCCCTAATGTTTGTTCTCACTTGTCTTATTTTTTGAATGGTCAGCTTATGTACCACAATGCTGTACTCCTGAAACTAAACAAAATAACATTAAATGTAAACTGTGATTGAAAAAAAATAAAATAATAAAAATGTTCTAAAAATTAAAAAAATGTATCTATCAATAATCACCTTAAATGTAAATGGCTTAAGTGCTCCAACCAAGAGACATAGGGTAGTTGAATGGATAAAAAACAAGACCCATATATATATTGCCTCCAAGAGACCAACCTCAGATCAAAAGATATACACAGACTAAAAGTAAAGGAATGGAAAAGATATTTCATGCAAATGAAAGGAAAAATAAGCTGGGGTAGCAATACTTATATCCAACAAAATAGACATTAAAACCAAGGCTATAATAAGAGACAAAGAAGGACACTACATAATGATAAAGGGAGCAATGCAACAAGAGCATATAACCCTAGCAAAGATTTATGCATGCAACAAAGACCACCTAAATATGTGAAGCAACTCTTGATGGACATAAAGGGAGAGACTGACAGAAATATAGTCATAGTCAGGGATTTTAACACTCCTTTGACTTCAATAGATAGATCTTCCAGCCAGAAATTCAACAAGGAGGTGGTGGCCTTAAATGGCACACTAGATCAAGTTAATATAACTGATATAAAAATATGGAAGCTAAATAACATGGTATTAAATAATGAATGGGTCAACAATGAGATGAAGGAAGAAATCAAAGATAACTTGAAACAAATGAAAATAAGGACACAACAACCCAGTATCTGTGGGATACTGGGAATCCAATCCTAAGAGGGAAATTCATAGCAATACAGGCCTATCTAGAAAGAAAGAAAGAAAGAAAGAAAGAAAGAAAGAAAGAAAGAGCTCAGATAAAGAATATAACTTCACACTTAAAGGAACTTGAAAAAGAATAACAAGCAAAGCCCAAAGTGAGTAGAAAGAAGTAAATAATAAAGTGCAGAGCAGAAATAGATGAAATAGAATTTTAAAAGTACAAAAAAATGAATGAACTCAAGAGCTGGTTCTTTGAAAAGATAAACAAGATTGACAAACCTTTAATCAATTCATCAAGAAAAAAAGAGAAAGAACCCAAATAAATAAAATCAGAAATGAAACAGGAGAAATAACAATTGACACCAAAGAAATACAAAGGATCATAAGAAAATATTATGAACAACTACATGCCAACAAACTGGACAACATAGATGAAATGGATAAATTCCTAGAAACATACAACCTTCCAAATCTAAATCAGGAAGAATCAAAGAATGTGAATACACAGATTACACCTAGTGAAACTGAAGCAGTAATCAAAACCTCCCAACAAACAAAAGCCCTGGACCAGATATCTTCACATGTGAATTTTACCAAACATTCTGAGAAAAACTAACATCTCTTCTCAAATTATTTCATAAAATTCAAGAGGAGGGAATGCTCCCAAACTCATTTTGAGGCCAGCATTATCCTAATTCCAAAACCAGATAAAGATACTACAAAGAAAGGAAATTATAGGCCAATAACCCAGATGAACATAGATGCTAAAATCCTCAACAAAATATTAGCAAACCAAAAACAGCAATGCATCAAAAAGATCATACCCCATGATCAAGTGGGATTTATTCTGGAAGCACAAAGTTGGCACATTCTCAAATCAATAAATGTGATTCACCACATAAACAAAATGAAGGATAAAAACTACATAATCGTATCAATAGAAGTAAAAAAAGCATTTGATAAAATCCAGCACCCATTTACAATAAAAAACTCAGCAAAGTGGGATTAGAGGGACCATACCTAAACATAATAAAGGCCATATATGACAAACCCATTGCCAGCATCATACTCAATGGGCAAAAACTACCAGGGTTCCCCTTAAGATTAGAAACAAGACAGGGATGTCAACTTTCACCTCTTTTACTCAACATAGTGCTGAAAGTCCTAGCCACAGCAATTATACAAGAAGATCTCACTTTTAAGTGGAACCTAATCAACAAAACAAACAAGCAAGCAAAATATAACCAGAAACATTGAAATTAAGAACAATCTGACAGTAACCAGAGGGAGGTGGGAAGGGATAATGGAGGGAAAAGGGGGAAGGGTTTTCAGGAACAACTATAAAGGACACATGGACAAAACCAAGGGAGGGGGTGGAATCAGGGGAGGGAGGTGGGGATGGTTGGGGTGGGGGGCATTGGTGGGGGATAAATGCAGACCACTGTACTTGAATAACAATATAATTCCACTGCTTGGATTATATCCTAAGAACCCTGAAACACCAATTCAAAAGAACCTATGCACCCCTATGTTCATAGCAGCACAATTTACAATAGCTAAGTGCTGGAAGCAACCTAGGTGCCCATCAGAATGAATGGATCAAAAAAACTGTGGTACATTTACACAATGGAATTCTATGCAGCAGAAAGAAAGAAGGAGCTCCTATCCTTTGCAACGGCATGGATGGAACTGGAGAGCATCATGCTAAGTGAAATAAGCCAGGCAGTGAAAGACAAATACCATATGATCTCACCTTTAACAGGAACCTAATCAACAAAACAAACAAACAAGCATAATATAACCAAAGACACTGAATTTGAGAACAGTCTGACAGTGACCAGAGGGGAGAGGGGAGGGAATTTCAGGGGAAAAGGGAAGGGTTTAGAGCAACAAGTATAAAGGACACATGGACAAAAACTATGGGGGGTGGAAATGGGAGGGAGGTGAGGAGGGCTGGGGCGGTGGGCTGGGGGAAGTAAAAGACAGAAAACTGTACAGGATCAACAATTTAAAAAATACTGATTTTAAAATAATAATAATAATAATAATAATTTTAAAAAATTTCAAAAAAAGAAGAAATAAAAAGAATTCAAATTGGAAAGTAAGAAGTAAAACTGTCACTAGTTGCAGCTGACATCATTCTGTACACAGAAAACCCCAAAGATTCCATCAAGAAACTACTAGATCTGATAAATGAATTCAGCAAAGTAGCAGGATCCAAAATTAGTATCCAGAAATCAGTTGCATTTTTATAAGCCAATAATGAACTAACCGAAAGGAAAATTAAGTAAACATCCCATTCACAATTACTTCAGAAAGAATAAAATACCTGCTATTAAACCTAACCAAGGATGTAAAAGATGTGTACTTAGAAAATTATAAGATACTGAAGAACAAAACTGAAGAAGATACAAATAAGCAGGTGCACATACTGTGTTCATGGATAGGAAGAATTAACATCACTAAAATGTCCATACTACACAAAGCAATCTATAGATTCAATACAATTCTTATCAAGTTTCCAATGACATATTTCACAGAACTAAAGCAAACATTTCAAAAACTTGTATGGAGCCACAAAAGGTCCCACATAGCAACAGTGATCCTGAGAAAGAAAAACAAAGTTGGAGGAATCACTCTACCTCATATCAAACTGTACTACAAGGCCACAGTAATCAAAATAGTCTGGTACTGGCATAAAAACAGGCACATAGATCAATGAAACAGAATAGAATACCCAGAAATAAGCCCACACTTTCATGGCCAATTAGTATTTGACAGAGGAAGCAAGCACATACAATGGGTTAAAGATAGTTTACTCAATAAATGGTGCTGGGAAAACTGGATAGATACGTGCAGGAATATGAAATTACACCACATACGAGAGTAAATTTAAAATGGATCAAAAACAAATGTTAGACCTGCAACCATAAAAATTGTAGAAGAAAATATAGGCAGCAAAATCTTGGACATTGCTCATAGTCATATTTTATCAGATATATCTCCCCAAGCAAGGGAAACAAAAGAAAAAATAAATAAATGGGACTACATCAAACTAATAAGTTTGTTCACAGTAAAGCAAATCATCAACAAAATAAAAAAACAATCCATATAATGGAAGAACACATTTGCCAATACATCTGATAAGAGGTTGATATCCAAAATTTATAAAGAACTTGCAAAATTCAACACTTAAGAAACAAACAACCCAATTAAAAAATGGGCAAAGAACCTGAATAAACACTTCTCCAAGGACATATAGATGACCAATAGGCATTGAAAAGAAACATCACTAATCATGAGAGAAATGCAAATTAAAACCACAATAAGATACCACCTCACACCTGTCAGAATGGCCATCATCAATAAATCAACAAACAAGTGCTGGTGAGGATGTGGAAGAAAGGGAAACCCTGTTGCACTGTTGGTGAGAATGCAGACTGGTGCAGCCACCGTGGAAAGCAATATTGAAATACCTCAAAAAATTGAATATGGAGGCTCTGGTCAAGATGGCAACATAGGCAGACATGGCTCACCTCTTCACACAACCACATCAAAATTACAGCTAAAATATAGAACAACCATCACTCAGGAACATCAGAAATTGAGTTGAAAGGAAGTCCAACAACTACAAAATCGAGTTGAATGGAAGTTTGACAACTGTGGAATTGAAGAAGCCATGTCCATCCAGACTGGTACAAGTGATGTCAAGGCAGAATGGGCTGGCCCCACCAGACCCACATGGATAAAAATTCGGGAGGGATATCTTGGGAGCAAGGAGACCCAGATCCACACCAGGCCCCTAGCCCAGGATTCCAGTGCCAGAAAGATTAGTCCCCACAACTTCTGGCTGAGAAAACCAGCGGGATTGACTTGGCGGAGGAGGTTGTTGGAGCCCTAAGCAGTTCCCCTTAAAGAACCCACACACAGACTCATCTATTCAGACTCACACCCTGAGCTCCAGCAGCAGGGTGGCAGCTGAAAGGGCACCCGTGTTATTCAGGAAGAAACTGAAGTGTCTGGCATTGGGGTGTGCAGAAGCCATTGCCCCTTTGCTGAGCCCTCCCTCCACAGAGCCAGTAGGCTGTTGTGATAGCTGAGATTCCATCAAGCTGTCTAACTCTGTGTGACCCACCTTGGGTCCCACCCAACTTATGGGCCAACCCAAGCTGCTTTTCCATGTGAACGGCTGCTCTTGGCTCCTAAATCCTATCAAACAAGCAACTGTTGGCTTCAGTGAACCCTACTGGCAGCCAGATTAGAGTCACAGCTGGGCTTCACCTGGGATTCTCTAAACCCAGCATAAGTAGCAGCCATCTCAGATTGCTTTACAGCTCAGGCAGGGTGCCTCTGGGCAAAATACAGGTGGGGGCTGACCTTGTTCTGCACCCACCCAGGAAATCCCAGGGCCAACCCATCCAGTGGACAGCTACAGACCACATAGGAGCACCACCAACCTGCCCCTGCACAGCTGATCCTACACAGAGGCAGAGGATGGTGGTAAGTGGTCACAGCCAGTCCTTGCAGCTGACTGGCCTGGATAAATCCCTCCCATTGATCTCCCAACAGCAACCAAGATTAAACTACAAGAGGAGGGTATACTCAGCCCACACAAAGGATGCACTTACAGTACCCAGCTTGGGTGATAGGGGAGGCTATGCCACTGGACCCTACAGGACACCTACTACACACTGAGTCATAGCTCTACCTAATACATAGAAACAAACACAGGGAGGCTGGTAAAATGACAAAACTCCAGAAAAAGGGACTAAACAAAATGGAGATAAGCAATTCTACAGATACAGAATTCAAAACACTGGCTATAAAGATATTCAAGAGACTTAGCGAGAACCTCAGCTGAAATGAAGGATACACTAATTGACATAAGGAACAATTTACAGGGAAATAACAGTAGAATGGATGAAGCTGAGAATCAAATTAATGATTTGGAACATAAGGAACCAAAAAACAACCACAAAGAACAAAAAGAAGAAAAAAAGAATCCAACAAAAATGAGGATACTATAATTCTAGGACAACTTTAAGAGGTCCAACATTCTCCTCATAGGGATATCAGAAGGAGAAGACAAAGAGCAAGAAATTAGAAATCTATCTGAAAAAAATGGTGGAAGAAAACTTTCCCTAACTTGGTGAAGGAAATAGACATGCAAGTCCAGGACATGAAGAGTCCCAATTATGATGGATGTGAAGAGGCCCATTACAAGACACAACATTATTAAAAGGCCAAAGTTTACAGATAAAGAGACACTCTTAAAAGCAAGAGAAAAGAAGTTAGTTACCAGAAGGTTGACAGATGGAGGGTGGAAGGAGAATGGGTGAAGAGGTAAGGGGATTAAGAAGTAGAAATTGGGACTTCCGGCCAAGATGGAGGCATAGGTGGACACACTGTGCCTCCTGGCACAACCAAAATTAAGGACAACAAAGATTTAGAAACAAGAAAACAAGCAGAACTTATAGAAAATTGAACTGTACGGAAGTCCAACAACCTTTCATCCAGACTGGTAAGAGGGGTGGAGTCATGCCAGGAAAAAGTGGAGATGTGGACCCAGGCACGCAGGCAGCAGCAGCTGGCAGTTCCCAGGCATGCAGGCGGTGGCTAGCAGACCCCGAGTGCACAGGCCTCAGCTACTGGACCCTGGGCACGGGATGGCAATGGTGCAGACCCAGTGAGGCCGTGCAAGGCGGCTGGCTGACCAGGTGGTCCCACATTCACGCACAGATAATGCAGGTGAAGGGGAAGTGGCGGAAGGGACTGGAATCCAAGAGAGAGCAGAGCAAGCACCATTGTTCCCTCTTGGACCCCACCCCCACATACAGCATCACAACTCAGCAACTGGGCTGCCCTGCACTGGAGAACACCTAAGGCTCCATCCCTCACTATGTAACAGCCACTACCAGACCCTGCCCCACCCAAAAAAAAACACCAAAAATGGCTCAAACCGCAGAACAAGAGCCAAATTCCTCTAAGTGATGAAGAGATAGCCAACCTATCAAATGCATAGTTCAAAGCCCTGGTGATCAGGATGCTCACAGAATTGGTTGATTTTGCTCACAAATTAGATGAAAAAATGCAGGCTACAATACGTGAAATGAAGGAAAACGCATGGGGAACCAATAGAGATGGGAGGAAAACTAGGACTCAAATCAATGGAGTGGACCAGAAGGAAGAAACAAACAACCAAACAGAAAACAAGGAAGAACAAGAATTCAAAAAAATAAGGAGAGACTTAGGAACCTCCAGGACATCTTTAAGCATCCCAACATCCAAATTATAGGGGTACCAGAAGGGGAAGAAGAAGAGCAACAAGTGGAAAACTTACTTGAACAAATAATCAAGGAGAACTTCCCCAATCTGGCAAAGGAAATAGACTTCCAGGAAGTCCAGGAAGCTCAGAGAGTCCCAAAGAAGTTGGACCCAAGGAGGAACACGCCAAGGCACATCATAATTACATTAGCCAAGATTAAAATGAAGGAGAGAATTCTAGAAGCAGCAAGGGATAAGGGGACAGTCACCTATAAAGGAGTTCCCATCAGACTGTCAGCTGATTTCTCAAAAGAGACCTTACAGGCAAGAAGGGGCTGGAAAGAAGTATTCCAAGTCATGAAAGGCAAGGACCTACATCCAAGATTGCTCTATCCAGCAAAGCTTTCATTTAGAATGGAAGGGCAGGTAAAGCGCTTCTCAGATAAGGTCAAGTTCAAGGAGTTCATCATCACCAAGCCATTATTATATGAAATGTTAAAGGGACCTATCTAAGAAAAAGAAGATAAAAAATATGAACAGTAAAAAGACAGCAAACTCACAGTTATTAACAACCACACCTAAAACAAAAGTAAACAACTAGAACAGGAACAGAACCACAGAAATGGAGATCATATGGAGGGTTAGCAATAGGGGAGTGGGAGGAGGAGTGAAGGGGAAAAGGTACAGAGAATAAGTAGCATAGATGGTAGGTAGAAAATAGGGGGAGGGCAAGAATAGTGTGGGAAATGTAGAAGCTAAAGAACTGATGACACATGGACATGAACTAAAGGGGGAAATGTGGGTGGGAGGGGGTGTGCAGGGTGGAGAGAAATGATGGGGGAGAAATGGGACAACTATAATAGCATAATCAATAAAATATATTAAAAATTAAAAGAAAACAAAAACCTAAAACTAAAAAAAAAGGCGGGGTGACCGTAACCCAAGTAAGAGAGGATTCTTCCAATGTGACTGACTGCCTTTGATCAGGGACACCAGTTTTTGTTTTTTTTTCCTGCATTTGGACCAGAACTGAGACACTGGCTCTTGCTGGGTCTTGAGCCTGCTGCTGGCCTTCAGACTAGAACTACACCCTTAGCTCTCCTAGGTCTCCAGCCTGCTGACTCACCCTACAGATCTCGGGACTTGTAGGCCTCCATAATGGTGTCAGCCTTATACCAATTCTTTATAATAAATAAGGAAATGTTTGTTTACTTCTTATATTTATTTATTATAAAATAGGAGATATATATACACACACAAGGTAGGCAAAAGTAGTTTTACAGTTGGGAGTATGTCAAACAGTTTATTCTTGTAATGTTATTAATTATTGTATTATTTTCCATGGAACAACTCTAAACCTACTTCTGCCTATACCAGCCTCCTTATTTTCCATCACAGGCATTTTGCCTAATAGAAATCATGCATTTAATCCCATATTGGAGTTTGTTTTACAGAGGAACTAGACTAAGACACTGTCTTGTAAATTCTGCTTTTGACACAGCTCACGCTCACTTATATCCTCTAAATTCAGGTCTAATTCCTTCCCAACTCCAACCCCTGGATCCTCCCCTCCATGGGGATTCCCCATTGCCTACGAGGAAACCACTGCAGCCTATAGAACCCAACCCTAGACGGCTCTGTGCAGCGCGATGAACCTAGCCCCTTGCTGACTGAATGAGGACTATGCCCATGGCCCTGGAACAACTCTAGTGCCTACAGATTAGAACTTTTTTCCTAAAAGAGAAGGTCTGAATAATTTTCCTATCAACACTCCTTGAGAACAAAGGAGGCTTCATGATAGCCTGTTCCTGTTTACTTTCCAAATCCCTCTCCCCAGCATCCTACCTCTTGTGTAGACACTGGGGAATGCATTTTTGGAGAAACTCATGCAAATTCTGCAGGTGAACCTTTCTTTCATCTCCTGCCTTGGCAGTATCTGGCTGTGCCCCTGAGGCAAAGAAGAGGCGTAAGATACAACTTGATCAGGGATCAATTGGTTAGTGTATGGTGATCAGAAATCAACAAATTATAGCTGGGTATGGAAAGAAAGCACTGAACTTGGAGTCAGAAGACCTAAACTAGGTTTAAGCCCTGGATTTTCGGCCATTTGCTGCGTGATCTTAGTTAGGCAGGTTACTAACCCTTCTGCGCAACCACCCACATCTCTAAAATGAAGCCAGGGATATGCCCCTCGCAGAATGGTGTGATATCCAAATTGAACTCAGAAAAAACACTTGGTATTTGAAGTGCTCAGATTGTCCCTTCCATTTTCTTTTTTTTATTGTTTTTCGAGTACACTTGTCTCCATTTCCCCCTCATCATTCTCTTCTGCCCCACCAATCCCCACCTCCTACCCTTGAACATACCCTGTTTGGCTTTGTCCATGTGTCCTTTATAATTGTTCCTTGATGGCCCTTCCCTTATTTCCCCCATTACCCCTCTCCCCCATCTCCTCTGGTGACTGTCAGTTTGTTCTTTATTTCAATGTCTCTGGTAATATTTTGCTTACTTGTTTGTTTTGTTGATTAGGTTCCCCTTATAGGTGAGATCATATGGTATTTGTCCTTCACCACCTGACTTACTTCACTTAGCATAAGGCTCTCCAGTTCCATACATGCTGTCGCAATGGGTAGGAGCTCCTTCTTTCTTTCTGCTACATAGAATTCCATTGTGTAAATGTACCCCAGTTTTTCGATTCACTCATTTACTGATGGGCACCTAGGTTGCTTCCAGCACTTGGCTACTGTGATTGTGCTGCTATGAACATTGGGGTGCATAGGTTCTTTTGGATTGCTGTTTCAGGGTTCTTAGGGTATAATCCCAGCAATGGAACTGCCAGGTCAAAAGGCAGTTCCATTTTTAGTTTCCTGAGGAAATTCCATACTGTTTTCCTCAGTGGCTGCCCCAGTCTGCATTCCCATCAACAGTACACCAGGGTTCCCTTTTCTCCACAACCTTGCCAGCACTTGTTTGTTGATTTGTTTATGATGGCCATACTCACCAGTGTGAGGTGGTATCTCATTGTGGTTTTAATTTGCATCTCTCTGATGGCTAGTGATGCTGAGCATTTTTTCATATGTCTCTGGGCCCTCTGTATGTCCTTCTTGGAGAAGTGTCTGTTCAAGTCCTTTGCCCACTTTTCAATTGGTTTGTTTGTCTTCTTGGAGTGGAGTCATGTGAGTTCCTTATATATTTTGGAGATCAAACCCTGTCCAAGGTATCATTTCTAAAAATTTTTTTATTTTATTTCTTTATTTTTAGAGAGAGGGGAAGGGAAAAAGAAAGAGAGTGAGAGAAACATCAATGTGTGGTTGCTTCTAGTGCCCCTCCCCCTACAGGGGACCTGGCCCACAAACCAGGTGTGCCCTGACTGGGAATCAAACCAGAGACTCTGGTTCTCAAGCTGGTGCTCAACCCACTGAGCCACACCAGCCAGGGCTGACCCTTCCATTTTCAACCAAATGATTTGTTCAGCACATCAGAAGAATTTATTCTTAGAGTGATGTCAACAACATGGCTGAATATATGAGTGTATCAGATCATCATGTTGTATACATCGTGTTGTATACATTCCTCCGTGGAAACGATTTGGATGATTCAGAAGGCCACAGCTACAGGCAAATGGCGATTGGCAGCTTCATCACAACAACACATCCACTTATGCATCACATCTCATGCAGGGGTTTTTTGTGAAACATCAAATCACCCAGGTAACTCAGCCCCCTTACAGCCCAGATTTGGCACCCTGTGACTTCAGGCTTTTCCAAAACTAAAATCACCTTTGAAAGGGTAGAGATTTAAGACCCTTGATGAGATTCAGGAAACTACAATGGGGCAGCTGATGGCAACTGGGAGAACTGTGCCCAAGGTGCCTACTTTGAAGGGGACTGAGGCATCATTGTCCTGTGTACAAAGTTTATTGTATCTTGTATCTTCTTCAATAAATGTCTCTATTTTTCACATTACATGGCTGGATACCTTATGGACAGACCTCATATCAACAACTAAAAATCATTAAATTGTACACTCACAATGGATGTACTTTAGTGTGTACAGTATACCTAAAAGAAACTGTCAGAAGGGAGGGGGGAGGGGACAGTGGGGAGAAGGGTTTTCAGGAACTACTATAAAGGACACATGGACAAAATCAAGGGGTAGGGTGGAAGCAAGGGAAGGAGATGGGTTTGGAGGGGGTGGGGAGGAGGGGTGGGGAGAAAATACAGAAACTGTAATTGAACAACAATAAAATAATTTTTTAAAAAATTAAAATAAATGTAAAAAAGAAATTGTCAGAAAAACAGATAGAAAGACTACTAATGACCTTCTCTTAACCAGTCCTTACCAGGGCTTCCCAGAGCTATGTGATTTGGCCACTGCCTAAGTCTCCTAATATCATTGCTTACTACCCTCTCCCACTCACTCTCCTCTGGCCACATTGCCCTCTGTCAGTCCCAAGCTTGTTCCTGTCTCAGGGCCTTTGCACTTGCTCTACCCTCTGCCTGGACATCTTTCTCCAGATCACCACCCAGCTATTTGCTTCCCATCAGGTCTCAGCTCAGGTCTAGATGCCTTGATGTCACTCCCACTCTGCCACAGTGCTGCCAGTGTTGGTTTATTCAGAGTACCTCCTACTCTTGAAAATCTTTATATATTAACTTATTTATTGTTTGCCTTCCCAACTCTTGTGTGAGCTCTATAAATGCAGGGATTGTGTCTGTTTTGTCACTCCTATGTCATCCACACTAGAATTGAACCTAGCACACAATGAGAGCTTAGTAGATATTTGCTAAATGAATATAAAGAAAAAGCATGAATTTTATGTACTCATAGCCAATATCTCTTAGCTCAGTTTCTTCATCTGTAATGTGAATATACTATCACCTGCCTCCTAAGGGGTAATGTGAAAATTAAATCAGCTCTTAATAGACTCCATAAATGCTAGCCTGTGGCAGACCCTTCTGCGTGGCGTGGACCCAGCTCCCACTCAGAGATGCACAGGACCCACACCCACAGACAGGTTCTCTGGTGGGTAGTCAGATTTGCAATATACCTAAGCTGCTTTTTGCTGAAAACTCTCATCCTGCAAATGCTTACTGTGACTTCCTAAAATCTATGCTAAACCTTGCAAAGACCAGTGTAACCGGCTCAACCACTTTTGCCTTTTCATTTGCTAATATCCTTCTTCTGTGATGTGATTAGGGGCATTGGCTCCTTTGTTGTAACCGGTGCATAGGGAGTGAGGATCACCTTGTACTGTGAGGAGATATAGAATAAAGGCCTGTCATGGTGGAGGCCGCGGCTTTTGCTTCCTTTGAGAGAAAAGCCACGCTGTCGTCCTTTTTCCTCCACTGGACTCAGTAGTCTGTGTGTATGTTTTATTTCATCCATAATGACGTAGACACTGCTAGCCACTGCTAGCCATCTTTTCTCCCAAACTTTCCCCTTCTTTCCTTCTTATTACTAAAAAAATCACAACTAAACCAATTATCTTTTAGATTGACATCAGCAGAAAAAACTTCAACATAATCATCCCATTGCCGATTAATATTGCTGATAAAATTTGCTGCTGTGGGTCCTGCTCATGCTCCCCAGGGCAGTCGAGACATCACGACTGGAAGTAATGAGCAAGACAGGTCCACCCCAACCCCAAACCCCAAGGCATGAACCTGACAAAGCCTTGTAAGCATCTGATTTCAGCTGCCGCTATACATACCTGATTTAATAAAATGACCTTTTCCCACATCGAGAACAATCCCCTTTCACATGCAACAGAAGTTGAAGTTGCAAAGGAGAATAGCTTGCCTATTGAATACCTGCTACTTTCAAGTCACAAGACCAGACACTCAGAAATAAGGCTGAACACCAGACCTCTGAGCCAGCCCCTTTCATTATACAGATAGGAAAACCAAGGACCAGAAAGGGCGAGTAGTTGAGAACATGCACACAGCCAGTTTGCACCAGAGCCAGGAATAGACACCAGCTCTTATGATTCCCTATGTATGTTTCTTCCTGATACTCTAGGCTAACTGCAGACATAGCGATTACTTTTGCGCAACAGCATCCATTCTCTTTTGCTGGCAACAGAATTTGTTTTCTTTGGGACAATGATCCTTCCTTCATTGTTCGTCCCTGTAGTTTGGGTAGGACTGACACCATCCCCTGGCACTAAAGGTGAGCACATGACCCATCTTCTACTTCGATAGGCACAATAATTGGTTCGGAGATGGGCACTTTACCCTCATGGTTCAATGAGATTGAGCCCTGGGAGTTCCATCAAGACTCTTAGCAGTGATAAGTTCTTTTTAACCTAAGGTTATTAAGCTGGTAAGAGGTAAGTCAGGAGCTACTGATGACACAGGAAATAGCTTGAGAATGAAGCCAACATGGATGAAAACGGAATTAAGAGCTAGAGATCAGAGAGATTCTAAAGTATATCATTTAAGCAGCTTGATCTACCCATACCTGAAGTTCAGGTCTATTTGTGGGCTTTAAAGTTGCATGGAACAAACAATAGCTGGATATAACTGAAAGAGTTTGGCTAATGTACCACCTCACCTTTCATCCAATTTCATGCAATATAAAAGATATTATCTACTAACATTTACGAACAGCATTGAAATAAAAGCCCTGCTATATTTACAATGGATTTTTCCCATTCTTTTACTACGGGACCTAGGGTGATTCCTTATACATTCTGGGCTGCAGCTTTTTTGTCTCTCAAATGGAGCATCTACAAAATATCCTACTTGCCTTGAGAGAGAATCAGATTGCATTATCCAGGAAAAGTACAAAACATTATTTTCCAAGAAATTCTAGTAAGTCCAGGAGCACATGAACATGGGCTCTAGATTCTGGCTCATAAATTCAGGATGATTCCAACACCATCACTCTGGCCCTCAGTCTCTTCATCCACAAGAGGGAGACCCCAATAAACACTATGGCATTTGATAGTTGCAGAAAGTGACAGATATATAAAGTGCTTAGTACAATATCTAACACAGCATAAACACTCAAAATATGCTGTATGATTGTTGTTGGTACTATTTATATTGTTGATACTATAATAAATGTTGCTAATATTATAACAAATGTTGTTAATGGTATTATTGTTGAACTTTGTATGCTATTCCCAACACAGCTTCCTCTAGCCGATGGGAAATTCCATCCTACAATCCACCAGCCCCCTTGGCAGGACCAGCTAGATGCCGTGTCAAGGATATTACTTCTTCTCTTACCAGGACAACTTCAAGGAAAAAAATAAATAAAACACAAGTAGCCCCACTTCAACTGACATTCAGGAAAGTTTCCCCATTACTATAACCCTTCTGCACATCAAATGGAATTACACTAATTGCCCCCTAAGAATACAGTGTTGAAACATTTAGCTTACCCAGAACTAACGGTCTGTCAAAATGATATTTTGCAGCCAAGAAACTAGCTTAATTGAACAGCTAATTTAACTGAAACCCTTTTTCCCTTCTTATTTCATGCTTTCTTCCCTTGTTTTGTCAAATTGTGAATGCTGGGCACTGCTTTCAAAAGTAATTTATCTTGTTTTTATCCTATCGTAAAAGTAATATATGTTCATTATAGGAGCTGAAAAACTTCAAAAATGCAAAGGGAAAAAATAAAAACAATTCCCTCTAGACTCACTGCTCAAAGAAACACAATCAAAATTTTAGCAAATTTCCTTCCCAATTGTTTTCTATAATAGACTTTTCTACATAGTTAAGAAAAACATATATTCTATCTTGTAGCATGAACTTTTCACTTTATATTTTAAAGTGAATGTTTCTACTTGCCATTCCAAGATCTTCAGAACATTTTTTAGAAACAGCATAATACTTCCAACTACAATCTGCTTAACCTCCCACCTAATGTTGGACCTTCTGGTTGTTTATGAATAAATTTCTGCTTGTGTTTCAGAGAGACGTTCCTTAGGAAAGATTCTCTTTATTGGGAGACAATTCTCCACACATCTCTCACATTTCTGTGCATCTTGTCAGCTTTTATTCCTGACTACCTTTGCAAGGTGCCTGTATGAGCTAAGAACACTGGAAGACAGAGATACAGAAGGCAGATTCATTTGCTAACCGGGATTGTAAAGATAATGCCTCTCTCCAGGGCAAACGTTGGGCAATCCCTTTATGTAAAGACTGGGATTCCTCAGCTACGATGTAAACCCACTGTACACAGCATCCATCTGGGTCCACCTCCACGTCATTCCATGTCACCCTTGAAGGACTTGGGGGTCCAAGGGAACTGGCACAAGCATGAAGCACATGCTTCCTGCTGAGTGACAAATCGTAAAGTCCTTTGTCTCTGCCCCAGGAGTCTCATGTCTCCTTGTCTACATGCAGGAAACTGTGGCAGATAACTTGCTGACTTGCATGTAGGGTAATATCCCAGACCCTTCATAGTTCTTGACACTCTAGAAGTGAACTTGATGGGTAAAAGGGCATGAACAATCACTAAGACTCTAAACACCTATTTCCAATTAGCGCTTCAAGCTTAAGTGTAAAACATTGCTTGAAATTTTTCTCATCTTCAGTTAGGAATATATTTGTCTGACTTGAGTTTCAGGTGGCCTTTCTTCTGGGGCCCATGCCTGCCTAAGCCACCATTCCTACCAAAGGTCCTATAAGAAGTTATATTCCTCACTATTCAAGTCCCTCAGTTGTGATGACTTCCTTCTCTGGATTATTATTCGGTATAACAGAAAGTGGGCATGGGGGTCAAAATGAATGGGAAAAGGGGGAATTCATTTAATTTCTACCAAGTGCCGAGGGGCCATAGTACAGAGAGCATTTAGATGACACAGTGTTACCAGCAGCCTTGCACTGTTCCAGAACAGTCAGTGAAGTTCTATTGCTCGCCGTCTGGAGTCATAACTCTGGAGATGGGAGTTTGGTGAAAAGGAAAGTGGTTGTTTATTTCTCTGTTAAGGGAATTACCCTGGCTGGATGGGGGGTCCCACTGGGATTCTCTTGGTGGAGACATTGGGCCCTTTCATTTGCCTTATTTATAGCCAGCTGTCTCTCATCTGCAAGTTAACAAGACGTTAAGGAGAACCTGTACACTGGCCCAGTTTAGATGATGAATGGCAAAAATGGAGGCAATAAGAGCTGCCATTCTCTGAGGATCCTCCTTATATGAGGGGTTGGAATTCTTCCAGTTCAGTAGGTCTGAAGTGGAGAATGCAGTATGAGCCCAGTAGCAGCCATTGGCTGGTCTTCCTGACTTACTCCACCTATAATATATCGCCTCAAAGGAAACTGACTTGCTCCAGATAGGAGGCTCCCTGGCCAAACCGGGTGCCCTGACAGGTCTTCAAGGAAGAGATCTGTCCCATGTCATACTGGGGTGGAGCCATTGGCTCAGTGGGCCCCACTCCAGGAGAAGCTAGCAGTGAGGTCTTCATGCCACCAATCCTGCATCCCTTGGGTTCAGGACATTAACAAGACTTATTTTCTCGTTCTTCTTTTCTTTCCGTGTCTTATTGTCAGGGACGTGTTTTGAGGCCATTTCCCTTCTCTGCACCATCAAGTGGTCCTCTGTCCCTGGCAAAACCCTATTGTGCAATGACAGAAATGCATTGACACAACAGATTTCATCCCATCTGCCTAGCCATTGGCAATGCTGTTTCAGTTGCATGATGGTACAGTTACTTAGGGAACCATGCAAGGACCATCTTTCCCCACAATCCAAAACATACATAGGCCACAAAGTATTACAATAATAAGTCAATACCTCCTTGGACATTGGATAATAGCAGTACATGCTCCAGTGTGCCAAAATCCTACCCAGTGGGCTCCCTCCAGGAACCAATGCAGAACAATCCCTTTTGGCCCAGACGTACAGGCCTAAAGTGATGATTGAAAGAACGCAGGCAAACTATGAACATATAAGCAAAACTTTAACCCACAACTCCATTATTCCAAATGAGTGCTCACAAGCAAGCTTTCTACCAACCAATCTCACAAACAGTGACTCCCAAGCAAAGGCCTCCCCAAAGCTCGGCCAGTCCTCACCCAGACCCTGGTTCACAGACAGGTTTCCTTTCCACCTGCCAGGCATGTTTAGGTGGCCAACACCATGAAGAGGCATGTGGAGAAATTCTCAGAGACTGGGGAACTCTCCAGTGTCACTCTCCCACTCCTGAGGTGGGTGAAATTGACCTACCACAAATAATTTACCATCTTTCTGCGGTTGCCACTATGGCTGGACTGGGTGGTTGAGTAGGTGAGGTAGGGGGTGGTCTATTGGCTTCATTTTGAAACTGGTTTTCTTTTCTGCCTTAATGGTTTAGACAGAAAAGAATGCAACAAGCTTGCCAGCCTGTCCAGCAATGCCATCCTTTGGACATTGCACATGCCACTTTCCAGGGACAACCAATGGACCTGGACTTTGCAAGATTCTTCTCCCTCACATTAAGATTCCCCTCCACTCCCGAACTCCTTTTGTTAGGGAACTCTGGACCAGGAAACAGATAGTACTATACTCTCGGCCAGCAGGAAGTAGCTACAGAAGGATGAGACCTTTGTCCCTTTGCCCTTGTAAGATTATAAGTGTCCAGAGTGTTAAAGGCGGGGGAGTTGTAACAGGGGATCACACCCTCGGAAGTGGGGGAGGGGTTAAGCTGCACATGTGTGCATAGCCCATGTGCTGGGCCACACAAGGTATTCTGGGGGAAATCATTTAAAAGAAGTACACAGAAACACAGCTTCCTCTTTGTAATCTCCCCTCCTTCCCAGACACTGGGGGCTGGAGGTCCTGAGCCCCAAACATTAGGGCTGATGAGAAGGGAGAGGAGGAGGCTCGGGCCTGTCAGTGGCAGGCCCCACACCCTCCCCCCACACAGACCTGTCAGCAGTCGAGAGTGCAGGCCTGTGGACAGCAGCCCCCCTGCCGCAGCCCTCCCCACGTGAACCCGTCAGCAGAGCATGGGCCTCGCAGACTAAAATATTACTTTCAGGGAATTTGCAGTTATTGAATCTATGTGGAAGTTGTAATGACAAATATTTAAATCATCTTTTTCTTACATAACTGTTAAATAAAAGATTCCTTTCTTTTCCAGCGAACTCTGTCTTTGGAGTTTTGCTTGGTAGGCAGCGAGAGGTAGGACTGTCCCTATTGGTTGGGTTCAGTAATAATAGGAGGCACCCATTATTTTTATCTGCCAAGCAGCCTCTGCTCTAAGAAGATGTAATAGGACCTGCACTTTAGCCCCTGACTAGGTCACATGCATGACCATTTGACCTAAGCCAAGCCAATCAGAATCCTTGCCTGGGATTTTCCCCTTTGTAACCACATGAGGTCTCTTCCATTCTGAAACACGGAAAAGCCATGCTGTTGAAGCCACGGTTCTAGGCAAGTAGGGGAAAACAAAACCACCACCGTAAAAACAAATATAAGAGGCATGGCGAATGGTTCACTGCACGATTCCAGTTGCTCCTTCTCCTCAATTGCACTCCTACCCATCCTGGACTTAGTTATTGGAGTCAATAAATTCCCCTTTTAGTGCCTAATTGAGTTTCTGTCCTTTACAACCAAAATAATCCTATTAATAGTAACCAGCATTCTGTAAGTGTTTAATGAGTTACGGCCACTAATGCACCTAACTTTCTCTATAATGTGGGAGGTAAGGTGGTCTTTTAACCCCTAATTTCCCAAAGAGAAAACTAAGGTTTAGTGAATTGAAATGACTTGCCCACAGTCAGAGTCAAAATTTAAACCCAGCATCAACACTTCACCAGTATGCTATAAAAAAGATATGTTATCTGTTTTCATAGTGCTGGGGAAGATGAAGAACTGGGAGTTGAAGGAAGAGAAAGAGCTAAGATGAGCCCTAATCAGGTCATCCTTCACAAGGTGCAGGCTGTGGCGGGGGGGGGGGGGGGCAGGCAGGCAATGGTCCTGCTTAAGCCCAGCCATATCTCAACTTGGACAGCAGCAGGGCAGTGGTCTCTGCAGCTATCCAAGGTATTATGAACTGAATTGTGCCCCCCATCCACCATATGTTGAAGTCCTAATCCCCAATGTGACTATATTTGGAGATAAGGCATTTAAAGATGTTATTAAATTAAAATAAAACCCTTAGAGTAGAACCTAATCCAACCTGACTGCTGTCCTTATAAGAAGACGAGGTTAGGACCCACAAAAAGAGATAGCAGGGGATCGAATGCACAGAGAAAAGACCATGTGAGAACACAGCAGGAGGGCAGTCACTTGCAAGCCAAGGAGAGAGGCCTCAGAAGAAATTAAACATGCCAACCCCCTGATCTTGGACTTCCAAACTCCATAATTGTGAGAAAGCTAATTTCTGTTGTTTCAGCCACCCAGTCTGTGGTATCTGTATGGCCCTAGCAAACCACTACACATGGTAATATATGTCAGTACCTGGCACATAGTAGGTGCATGCACACACACAAAGACTTTGGAAAAAGGAATCAGTGGACACTGCTACCATGCTGATAGCAGTTCATACATAATTGGTATTCGCTCAAAGAATCTGGTTTGTTTTCAATTTCCCTCCTATCTGGCCCTTCACACCTGCTGGGGAAACACTCAGTGTGAACACCTTGCTGCTCTAACAATCCACATCTGACAGTCGCAAGAAGCTTCCAAATTAGCCCTGGCTGGTGTAGCTCAGTGGATCGAGCGCGGGCCTGTGAACCAAAGGATTGCGGTTCAATTCCCCGTCAGGGCACATGCCTGGGTTGCAGGCCAGTTCCCAGCATGGGACGCATAAGAGGCAACCATACATTGTTATTTCTCTCCTTCTCCCTCTCTCCTACCCTTCCTCTCTAAAGATAGATAAATAAATAAATATTTTTTTTAAAAAAAGAATGATTTAAAAAAAAGAAAAAAAGAAGAAGCTTCCAAATTAAATACAGACAGGGTGTCTGTCACCTGGTACCCTATCTGTATTTTCGTGGGAACTCAATGACCACTTCCTACATTGCTAATTGCTTGTATCCAGCACGAGTGAGGCTATGCTTCATTAACAAAACCCCTGAATTGCAGTAACTTAAAACAACCCAATGTTATTTCTTACTCACACTGGATGGCCATTACAGGTCAGATGGAGGCTCTGCCAGTGCCATCCTCACTCCCGGACCCAGGCATAGAAAACAGCCACTACCTGTAATGTTGCCAGCAACAGAAGCAGAGAAAAGAGTGTGGCAGCTCCATCCTGGCTCTTAAAGCTTCCACCTGAAAATTACAACCTTTACCTCTGTGCCAGCATCACTGGCCAAAGCAAGTCCATAGTCATGTCTGACTTTGGTGGAGGGTAGGGGATCCTACATTTACCCAGAAGACAGAGAACAGGAAATACTTGGTGAACAGCATCAATGACTAGCCTGAGGCTTAAAAGACTTTATCACATTTTATTCCCATCTGGATAACATCAGATACCTTAATATCTGACTCTCCATCACAGAGGTGGGGAGGGGAGACACACAACTTACCGATAGTTGTCCAGAAAAGCTTATTAAAAAGTCTGGGTTGAGGTGTTTTCCTTCAAAATGTTTCCCATTTGTCAGACCCTGTTGGTCCAGCATGTAATTCTGTCAAGATCTCTCCAAACCCAGCTAAGATTTATCTATCCGTGATCCCAAATCCCTCATTCAGAAGAAAAATGATTCTAGAAATACCTTCAGTCTCATTGCCTTGAGCATGGCCCATCCCGACCCTGCAAAATTCCCCTGGTCAGGGCAAAATATACTGAACCCTGAAGACAGACGATGCCAGTGACCAAACCTAATGGGTCCCACAAGGCAGAAGCTGCCCCCCAAAATATCATTACTATTAGTTATCAAATACTCTACACTGGCAAGTTATATCACTACACTCTTATTCATTTGCTCCATCAACAATGTACTGAATTAATACAGCATTGCAGTTACAAGCACAGCTCTGCAGAAAGGGGTCCTCACATCTCCACTTTCCTGCTTATGAGTTATATGACTTTTCAGTGTCTCAGTTCCCCCATCTAGAAAAATGAGGATCACAATTAGTAGTGATCTACTTCACTGGGTTGAGTTAATATGTATATGTCACTCAGGACATTGCTATCTCCTTACAAAGTACTGTGTACAATAAATATTTGTTATTATTATATCATGATGTGCCAGGCACTGGTCTAGCTGATGGAGAAGACAGCAGTGGAAAAAAGAGATAAGGCCCCTGTCCTTATGGAGCTTATATTCTAGTGAAGGAGAGAATTTATTAGCAAGCAACCCCTAACTCAGCCATGCTTGAAGCTAATTCTACATCCTTGAACTTTCCAATTTCCTGAAGCATTATGTTCTTTTTCTTTTCTAGTTTCCTTAAGCATCAGGGCCAGTATGAGCTGAGTTTCTCTCCCTTGTAAACAGAAGTATCTTGACTAATATGAGACCCCAAAGCCTAAGCTCTTTCTACTCCCTCAGCCTCTGTTCAGCTGAGGGTCTGTCCGTTTGCACCTAACACCTCTCTGAGGGTCTCTTCAGTTTGCACCTAACACTGTAGGTGCATCAAACCTGTTCAACCACCTGGTGAGGCCCTTGAATATTCAAACCAGTCTCTAAATAGAGTTAGAAACTATAAACAGTCAATTATAAGGAGCATGAAATGGAAGCATGATGTGGATCATTACACAAGAGAGCAATAAAATCTGTTCTGGTGCCTGCAAGTTTTATGCAAACATGACTGTGTTTAAATTCTTTTATAAAGAATAATTTATGAAGTAAATTAGATTTTCTCATGTTTTACCTAATTAATCCAGTCCTTAACATAAGAAAGATAACTTCTTAATTGCCAGCTAATGTTATCAATATAGCGCATTTGCCTCACTCCTCGGAGGCCCCTCCGCACCCGGAGGGCATCCGCCGCCCTGACAAGCGGAGAGCGCGGCAGACGCTGGGCTGTGGCTGTTGGTGAGACACACGGGCTCTGGCCTCCGACGGGCTTAGTTTGACATCTTGGCTCCATCACTTCTTAAACGTATGCCTTAGTTTGGGCCCCACCAGAAACAGACCCTGAGACGAGAATCCAGTGCGAGTACTTTATGTGGGAGGTGAATGAAATATGGCGGAGGAAGTGAGACAGGTGAGGAAAGGCAGCCAACAGAGAGCAAATCACCAAACAAGTCTCCACTTTGGACAGGGAGCTTAGTTCTGATGGGAAACCCTGGGAGACAGGGTGGAACACATCCAGATGGGTGCTAGCGAATGATTAATGACAGACTCTCCGGGAAAAAATAATACCAAAATACCCTTACTTGTCATTTTTGCCCATTTCTATGGTATATATGCTCCCACTGTGGCTGATTTCAACCAACACGATGTCACTGAGCAAGGAGCTGGGGAAAGATACAGACAACTGGCCCTTGCACACCAGGAGTGTGCCTCATAGTTATCTCACCTGGGCTAACCAACCTGGGGTAGCCATCCACCACCATCCACCCGTCCCTGATCAGGGACACTCCCTAGGGGAGCTGTGAATTCCCCTGCCACCTCCACGCTGGTGTACAGGTGGCCAAAGAAGGCTTACGACCATGGAAAGTCCTCAAGCAGAGAAACACAAATGCGTTTGGTTGGGCCAGTAGCCACTTAAAAGGTAAAGATTCAGAGGTATGGCTGGAGCACTGACAACATTTGCTATCTTGTAGAGCTGTCACAGAGCTGTTTCACCTCCCTCTGCCCCAACACTTCATCTGTAAGATGAAGAATTCCTAAATCATTCAACAAATATTTATGGAGCATGTACTATGTAGCAGGCACTATTGAGATCACTGGGGATATGATAGATAGCATTAAGCAATACCCACAAACGCACTGTTATAGGGCTTCCATTGCAGTAGGAACAACAGCCTCTAACCATGCAAACCACAAAGTAACAAGGACCATTTCAGAGATGTTAGAGAGAGTGATGTGAGGGAAATGAACTTGGAGGCTGAAGGGGTATGAATGAAAAAACCTGCAAGGGCAACCTGCAGGGTGACAGCTACCAGACGAGAATACATGGGTCCTGATCTGGGAAACAGCATTCCAGGCAGAGGGAACTGCAAAAGCAAAAGCCTTGAGGAAGGAAAGCTTGGCTCATGCTCAAAAGAGAATGGAGACTAGTATGGCTGGATCAGAGTGACACAGTCAGGAGGTAACAGGGCACGAGATCACAGCTGGAAGAGAAATCAGTGTATACAGCATCTGGTCTGCCTTCGTAAGGGCTTTGGATCGTAGCACAATCTTAAAGATTTCTTATCAGGGTGAAATGAGTTCCCCTGCGTTTAACAGACATGATGCATTTTATCAACCCAGGAAGCAGTCACATCTCATTTTTCCAATTAGTTTCATGCCTTCCCACTATGCTGACATGAGCAAGAAGTCCAGTATTTCCCTCTAGGTTTCCTTTCCCATGGTCCAAAAATCCTGAGGGTTTAGTTAATCCAAAGGTCATTTCCAAACTCCAAGCAGAGAGAAACCAGAGGAGTTGACCCATTCACTGGCAGCCCCATTTTATCTCCCCTCATCCCCAAGGCTGCCACAGGGAGTTGCTGAAAGCCAGTTCAGTACAGTTGGGGTGTCTGCCTACTGCTGTGACAATGTCCACTGTGCAGTCCCTAAATGGGACCCAATGATCCTCCTCCACACTCCAGCTCCCAGGTTCCAGCTCTTCAGACTTACATGCAAACTCTCAAACCTTTCAACATATGTTTCCCTCTATCGCCTTTGGGGTTCTATCCTGCAGACCTGAGTTGGGGCCATTCTAATCTATTCTTAGTCTAGCGTTAAGCTGGGTCCATTTTATCTCCAGAGTTTTGTTTCCCCTCTCTGCCATTAGGCATTAGTTGGGAATATTCCCATCCATCCAAACAGATCTCAAAATCTCAAGAAGAGACTGGGGGAGGAATGAGTAATGGCTGATTTTTTTTTTTATTCCCCTCTGCCCTGTACCCCTCTCCCACCAGCATTCCCTGCCCCACCCCCCATCAGGTCAGTTCATGTCCATGGTCATATATGTAAGTTCTTTGGCTTCTCCATTTCCTGTACTATCTTAACCTCCCCCCATCTATTTTGTCCCTACCATTTATGCTTCTTATTCCTTGTACCTTTTCCTCCCTTCTCCTCCCACCCCTCCCCGCTGATAACCCCCCATGTGATCTTCATTTTTGTGATTTTGTTTTTGTTCTATTGTTTGCTTAGTTTGTTTTTGTTTTTTTAGGTTCAGTTGTTGATAGTTGTGAGTTTGTTGTCATTTTGTAATGGTTGATTTTAATGACTATATTTATTAAGCTCTCACTCCATGCTTGGCCCTATGCTGAGTAATATAAATACATATATGTATATTCTATTAATCATTGCCATATCATCCCATTTTATATATGCGAGCACTGAGATACAGGGAGATTAAAATTGTTGCCCAGGATCACATGCAAATAAGTAGCAGAAGCATGATTTGAAACTCAGTAGTCCAACAAAGGAGTCTAAGCTTTTAAGCACTATGCTGTATAGCCTTGCTGACCTGCTTCCTACTAGAATATTATCTTTGTTCCTTAGGCAACCTGATGCACCTTCTCCCTGGAAATACCTTTGGGCACCAGAGATCTTGAAATGGCGGGCTTGCTGGGGTCAGAAGACTTTTGTTGCACCCTACTCCCAGAACAACTTCCAAAACAAAGGGGGTCAATGCAAGTGGTTGACCAAGAGTGAGGGACTGCCCCTCCCAAGGTTAGCCAATTCCTAGAGGTGGCAAACAGCGTGCCTTCCGGCATGCCTCCGATGTGCACGCCAACCAATTCCCAGTCCGCACGCCCCGCCATCCACCTCATTTCATCAGGCTCCTACAATCTGGGACACTGTCTATCTGCCCTTAACCACACCAGGGCCAGGTACCAGACAACGAGGGACCACTCCTACATCTTAGAGTTTTCCAGGATTATTCAATCTCATCCTGTGCTTGCTCAGTGTACCTACTCTGCCTCACCCATGAAAACCGCAATACAGGCTCAGGCCCAGCTTTCCTTTTGCTCTTTCTGCATCCTGACTGACCCTGTTGCTCCCCCACATGGCTCTGCGTGTCCTGGCACACCCCTTCCTCTTGGGAACTGTAAGTAACAAGCTATCTTTTCAATGGCGATGGTCTCCCAGTCAGTTGGCCTCACCAAACCTGAATAGAACCAAGTCCCTAGGTATATCTTTAAAAAGAACGGAGTATCGCAGTGCCAGCTTATGGCATTATTTGCTTCTGAGTGGCTAAGAGTGCCTAAATAAAGGAGGTAAGATGGTTCTCTGGAAAAGTGCTCTTCTGTGTGGCATTGACAGATCACAATTCTTATCTAACTGCCATTCATGGGTTAGGTCATCTTGGGGCCATCCTTTAATCTTTCTAGTCCATAGTCTCTTCTTTCCAATAAGGGGATAACAGTGTTTGCTCTACCGGCCCCCTAGAGCTTTGTGAAAACCAAGCTTTTTTAGATCAAGATGTAAAAGCTCTTTGTAAACTTTGAAACACCTCCAGGAGTAAAAATTCACTGGGCGTGAGCTGCTAGGAAGCAGTATAGCATGGTGCTTAAGACCTTTTAATCAGAAGCTTTTTAATCAGATTACTTGGGTTTCAACGTAAAACTTCTCTAAGCCCCAGTTTCCCCACCTGTAAAACGGGTATTATAATAATAACAACAACAACAGCAGCACTTTCCTCACATAGTTGATTTGTGGATAGCATAAGGTGACCTTAGAGAACTTTATCAAATATCTGTTGGGTACTTTGAACTCAGCTTGTCCAAAAATTAATGTATCCTGCTTCCCAAATAATTTTACTCCTATGTCTGGGCTTCCCTTCTCAGTGAATATCAGCACCATTCACCTAGAAACCCCAGTTAAGAGCCTGAACATAATCTTTGAGTCCTTCTCCATTACACCTCACATTCAACCAATTGTCATGTTCTCTTTAATCTACTTCTTAAACCATAGGCTTTAGGAAAGCCAAACCTTACTTCGGGAAAGATGATTTCTCATTTGGACTTGTCTTCATGATCAAGTACAACATCTGGAGATCCAGCCATTGCATCCCAATCCCAGGCCAGCAACCGGAGAAGTGGAGAAAGAAAGGTACACCTCTCCCACTGAGAAAATGTCCATGTTACCTTTCTCTTTGCATTTCATTGGCCAAAACTAAATCACATGGCCATAGCTAGTTGCATGATAGATGTCTTCTAATTAAAATTAAGGTGTTGGCTTCTTTCCTTCTTGAAAAACCTAATCTTAAAGTCATTAGATGGAACCAAACAGGTAAGCATCCATGACAGGGAGCAGAGGCCAGCGTGGGGTGTTGAAGCCTGAGATGGGTGTATAACCTGAACCTAATCAGAGAGAAAACATGAATTATAACCCAAAATGATGAGAGACTTTATACAAAATAAATGGCCTGTACTCTTAAAAAGTATCAAGGTCAAGAAAGTAAAAAGGAGCCTGAGGAACCCTTCTAGAATAAGATATGATAACTCAATGCTGTGCAGGTTCCTAGACTGGACCCTGGATAAAAAGTGTTATTGGGATAGTCGGCAAAGCTGGGATGGGGTCTGTGAATTAGATGGTGGTAACACATCAATGTAATTTCCTGGTTTGGATGACCACATTACAATTACGTAAGAAAAATACACATGAAAGTACTGGGATGAACACTGTATCAGAAACTTATTCACAAATGATTTAGGGAGAAAGAAGTTATTTGTACTGCAGTTGCAAATTCTCTCTAAGTTTGAAATCCTTTTACAATAAAAAAGGAAAAATATGGGGCTTTATTTCAGAAGAAAAAAAGGGAATATGGATGTTCAGATGTGCAAATGGCAGACTCCACCATAGATGGCACTTAAATAACATATCAGAGAAGGTCATTCCGAGGAAGCAATATTTAAAGCCAGAGCCAAAGATGGAGAAAAGAGAAGCAGCCAAGTACATGAAGAGCCGGGTGACAAACTTCAGGCAGAGGGAATAGCAAGTGCAAAGTAGCTGAACTTGTTTTCAGAGGTATAACCCTTGCATTACAGTTGTAAATAAATAAATAGCAACATGGTTGAAAATAACAAACTGTCATTGCTTCAGAAACATGAGTAAGCACCGCTGTGAGAAGGAGCCTGTATCAGTCAACTATGGCCACAATAATGCTGTGAAACAAAAAACCACAAACTCTTAGCAAGCATTTATTTCTCATTCATGCTTTTGTAGAGGGCTGGTGCAACCGTGCTGGGCAGCAGGTCTGCTGTTTTGCCGGAGTCACTGGGGCATGTCTTTCACTCTTCTAGGACCAGTGACTAAGGCATGTTGCTCTTGTGGAGAAGACAGAAGCACAGGAGGGCAAGCCTTATCACATGGATGCTTATATACCAAGCATCTGTTAGTTAGGTCCTGTCGAATCCCATTGGCCGAAGAAAGTCACATGGTCAGCTATCCATCAAAGTGTGGGGAAGTACACTACACCCTCCATGAAGGCACGTGAAGACATGGCCTTGCTCAACATCAATGAGGTAAAAAGGGAGAGAATGAATACTTACTGAACAATAAGTAATCTAACTACCATAAAGCTCAAACACTTCACCAAAAAAAAATAGCCACCACTAAAAATAGCTTCTTTCTAAACTATTTTATAGGGAAGTGAGGAGGTAGAATAAATAACAAGGTCTTTTAAAGAATTTTGTGTACCCTAGACACACTTGCTTTTGGATGCCTCATCAGAGAGTATTTCAAACATATTACAAGTTTGCCTACATCCTACACTAAATGGATTTTTGCTATCAAATATTTTAGAGAAAATTTCTAAATTTTTCTTCTGAAATTATTCGACAACAAGTGACTTATTTAAATTTTGATTGGATGTGATTTCTTGGCAATTTGCATACTCAGAAGCTCTTGAGAGTGGGAAATTCTAATCTACCAGCATTTTCAGATGTAATAAAATCTCCATGAACACTAAATTTAACAATTAGTAATATTGACAAAGTAGCACAGTTTGTGGGAATTTTTAAAAATATTCATTAATGTCAACTTTGCTGTTTTCTTTTTGCATTTTAGAGTCAATAATTTTTCCCTAGGCATTTTGTAAACCCATAGACCCTTGAAGAACTCAGATCCAGAATGACTCTGTGCCTAATGAATTAAAATCATATTTTGCTTGGAATCAAAGTTAATTGGGATTGGCCATGAGATGGGGACCTCTGAACGCCAACCTCCTTGCCACAGCAAAATGACAGCAGCTAAATGCAATTGAACCGAACCCATTCTGAAGGCTCTTTGCCAGTAAAGAAGGGTGAATGGTTTGTGTTTGCTGATCTTCGGAGCCCTTCATTTCCTTCACAATGCCATTCACACTGTATCCACTCCATCTATAAGGCAAATAAAAATGTCATTTTCCAATCTTGGCTCATTTCATCTTGTATGAAGTCTCCTTCCTAATGCCTTGATATCCTATCCCTGCTGTGATTTAAAAAAACAATTGGCCTGCCAGTTGGTCCCCTAAGGACCAAGATGTGATCGAAGGAGCAATAATGTACCCCAGTGCCCCAACAAAGTTTCTCAATAATGTAACAGAGCTAGAGTTCATGGTGGCAAAGCTAGTTTCACTGATAAGTATCAGCACCATAAACTACTCATATTCAATTAGTTATATCATTTGTATGGACAACAATGTAGCTCTCTGACCTTTCTGGTGATTTGGCAACATGGAGATAATCACCAACCATAGATGAGATTCTGGAAAAGTAATAAATGTTCATCTCTATGGTTGCCCTTTCCCAAGCTCCTGCTCTGTGCCAAGCACTTAACACATGTAACTGGATTGGTACAAGTTTCCAATGAGGTCACAATTACGTTCTGCACCTGGTACATGTTAGCCACAGAAGAAATATTCGTTGGATGAAGAAATGAAAGAGTCAGTGGCTCCAAGAACCTACCTTCCAGTTTATCAGATTCATGACCCTGCTTTTGAGGTCCCTACATAAGCCCCCCAATGTCTTGGGGAGTGTCTGGGGGATGTCTCACATCCACTGCTCCGTCCGTCCATGCCTCTGTTGCAGCACTGCCTGTCTCCTGATCTCATCATCATAATCGTTCCTGCCAAAGGCCACTGTTCGCAACTTTATCAGATCCTCTGCAGTTCTGGGACCCCCGCCTCCTGGCACAAGGCCAGGACTATCACACCAAGCCCACAGGAGGGAGATCATTACCTTCCTGAATGCTTGCTATTCATGGTACATTTGCTGTTTGAAAAAAATCAGGTTACAGTGCTGTATAAATAAAAACACACATAGAAACACAATTTTTTAAAAGAATCAGAAGCATATGCACCAAAATGTTAATATGGCTATCTCTAGGTGGTGGAATACTGGTTGATTTTCTTTTCTCTTTTTATTATTTTTTTCTGTACTTCCTAAATGTATATTTCAAGAACAAGTGTGCATTGTTTTGGAATAGTAAACGTTTAGCTTATTTAAGGAATGTTTTTGATAGTAGGTCAGGAACTTAGGAGGCAAGGACTGTTCTCCCTAAACCCTATGAGGCCCTAAGGTGGGTTAGGGTACTCATTCAACAACACCCCCTTTACATGGGGCGAGCAAGGAAGAAGAAACCACCTCACCAGCAACAGCCCTATTCGCTAATAAAACTTTGTTCCAAGTTAGAAGCCAGCTGAACCATGATGAGAAGGAAGCCCATCAGTCAACACTGCGCATGCTCAATTCCTTCACAAATCTTCCCTCACAGTCCATCCACCAGGTGTCAGGAGCAACCCAGCTCCGCCACACTATTTTCTGTCTTCCAATGCCTTGTCTCTTATACTTCTCTCTTCAAGAGTAAGACTTTGTAATTTTGAGTAAACATCCTGACTGCACACATTCTTAAAACAGTAAGCCATCTATTCACCTATGCATTCGACAAATTATTTGATGAATGGCCAGTACAGGTCAGTCGCTGTATCAGGTGCTGGGAATGCCATAGGGAGCAACCCCCAGATTTGGTCCCTGTCCTCATGGGGTGTGCAATCGAGTAGAGGAATTAGACATTATTCAAACATATGCGGTAATGAGTATACAATCAGAAACCAGAGTAAGTGGACATTTCAGAGAGCATGCCTGGGCTCTGAAAAATGAATACGAGTTACATGGGTAAGTAGTGTGGATGAAGGTATTTCTGCAGAAGGAGCAGCCTGTGCAAGGGCCCCGTAGCCCTGTGTCAGACACAAGGAACAAAGAGAAGTGAGAAATGAGCTGGAGAGATGAGCAGGGTCCTCACCACGCAGGACTTTGTAAACCATGAAAAGAACTTTGATCTGTTTTGTCCTAAAATCAACACAGAACCATTGGAGGGTAGCAAGCCCTTGATTAACCAAAAACTTCAACTAGTTAGATCTGTCTCTGCCTTTGCCTTTTAGAGAAAGGGAGCCTAGGATTCTAAACATGAGGTGATGTGATTTCAGTTTAAAAGATTTCCAAGGTCTACCTCAGGTCAGTACACCTTTGAGCCCATCTCATACACTATATTAATTATGCCTATTAATCATTCATCATGTGCCAGGCATCCTGATGACATACACTTTATATACATTACCACATTTAATCCTCACAATAAGATTTAGGTCTTATCACTATTCCCATTTTATGGATGAAGAAACAGAGGCTCAGAGAGGTGAGTAGTAATATGTCCCAAGTGGCATGGCTAATAAGTAATACAGCCAGGACTCAAACCCACATAATTCGCCTTCCCCTTAGCTATGCAGCTCCATCTGAGGTCCTGGAAACCAGAAGACAACTTTCAGAATTATAAGACTCAGGTCCTGCAAGCTCCTAAATCAGCAAAGAAAGTCTGGGAAAAGGAGGAGTTGTTTGCAGAAAGTCACATCAGGAAAGAACGTTTTAGACCGGAGAACAGCATAGAGGAGTGAACCTGCATGACACACCTGTAAGGACGGCAGGGAGGGGATCGCAGAGCGAGAAAAGACACAGAGGGAGGTGGGCCAGGGTACAGCAGGTCCTGGGTGTGCATTAAGTAATGTCACAGCGACCTGGGAGTCAGGAGCAGTAAGGCAGGTAGGTACAAGACACACAATTATACAAAACATGTCTTCAAGGTGCAGCCCACCTGCAGATTACAGCAAAATGCTTTATCAAACCTCTGCCTGCACTTTGAGTTTCAAAATGGTGCATTGTAGTCAATCAACTTCAACTTGGGGAAAAGACAGACACAAAGGGAGAGAAACATCATCCTCTTCTTAATAAATGCGTCCAGGGAAAAGCGCTGGCCAGCAATGTGCAGTCTCCAAGGCCTAAGACTGCACATCAGCAGTGGCAGGGGGGACAAAGGGACAAAAAGGGTAATAGTTGGAATAACAAGTAGCACCTTCAACGAGCCAGAGGACTCATTTCTTCCTTTTTTGTTGACTCTAGGCCCTGGAGAAATGCCATAGCAATTTATAGAAAGAACAGTTAAAGGTAGACAGTGCCGAGATATTACTTCTCCCAGTTCACTTTTTTCATTTGGTAAACATTTTGTATTTGCAAGTTGACATAGTTTAATAATAACTGCCTATGTCAATGATGAATGCCATCGTGATGGTGCAAACACCCTTCTGGGCTTGAGGGCCTGCAGCGGGGGCTGAGCTCCTTGTCTCCTGTCCTGTCAGATCTTGTTAACGATGATGATGATGATTCACATTTGTACAGCTTTGTGATTTCAGAGAGCCGTGGGCTTTCCTAGAACTCTCTCCCACTGCACTTCATTGTTCCCTCTACAATGTGCAGGATCCGTTTTGGCCCACTCTGGGAACCCGAAGTTTGACAGGGAATCACTGAATTGTATCTAAGGACAAACAATTCAGGAATCTGTGTGAAACAGGAGCCACAAATCATGATGCCTGCAGAGCACTGGCAGGTGACATAAATAAAGAAAGAGGAAGACATGACAAGCAACAGAGAATGGTGGGGTGTGGCAAACTGGAGCGCATGCACCATGGAAAAGTGGGGCCGGCTGCTTCTTACCCACCAACTATTTCCATGTGGAAATAGGAGCCCAGTGCTGCCAAAACTTCCAATGCACTAAGAGAAGTAAAAGGCCAGATGCTATGTAAATCTCCCAATTATTAAATGATTATAACTGGATTTTTAAATTAATTTTTTAAAGATTTTATTTATTTATTTTTAGAGAGAGGGGAAGGGAAGGAGAAAGAGAGGGAGAGAAACATCAATGTGTGGTTGCCTCTTGTGCACCCCATACTGAGGACATGGCCCACAACCCAGGCATGTTCCCTGACTGGGAATTGAACCTGTGACCCCTTCATTCGCAGGCCAGTGCTCAATCCACTGAGCTACACCAGCCAGGGCTACAACTGGATTTTTTCATTAAAAAATGTATTCACTTAGAAGCAATCTGAATACCAACAAAACAGCTACAACTTCTTTCTTTTTTTGCTATTGTAGAGTGGTATTCAGTTAACAGAATAATTATTTCCTATAAGCTGCATCAGAGACAACTGAAGATGAAAAAACTACTATCCCCAAATATAACTAATTTGTGCTGTGCACCAGCAAGAACCTGATTTAAATTTCAATGCCAATTCACAACCCCCATGCTGTACCAGGCAAAGTTAGTTGCTATTGAAAATACCAGCAGGACAGGGCTCTCCAAAGACACATTCAGTAGTGTGTTAACCATACAAAAAAAGACACTGTAGAGTTTAAAAACAAATATTACACAGCTTTACATTTCAACTTTTTCCTCAGAAGGAATGAGTTGTGTGCAGGGAGGTTAAATGCTTTATAGTCTAGAAAAAAACCCACACCAGAATCAACTTATTCATCATCACCCTCTTCCTCCTCCTCCTCCTCCTCCTCCTCCTTCTCTTCCTCCTCCTCATCCCCTTCATCTTCCTCCTCACCCTTCTTTTTCTTGCTTTTTTCAGCCTTGATGACTCCCTTTTCTGCCGCATCAGACTTTCCTTTAGCTCAGTATGCAGCCATCTCCTTTCGGGATTTCTCCTTCAGCGCGGCCGCCTTCCTTTCGTCCGGCTGCTTGTCCCCGGCAAGTGCAACTCCACACCTCTCCCGGCTGGTCCGTGGCATCGCCAGTGGACAGACGGGATGCTCTCCTTTGATTTTCGGACAAGACTCAGAACAAAATAGGACAAAGGCCGAAGGAGGCCTCTTGGGTGCATTGGGATCCTTGAACTTTTTTGTTTCCCCTTTAGGAGGAAGAGGCTTCATTTCTCTTCCATAACGGGCCTTGTCCGCCTTTGCCATGTCTTCACATTTTCCTTTCTCTTTAGTAGATATGGTCTTCCATCTCTCTGAGCACTTCTTAGGAAACTGAGAAGCTGACGGAACCATCTGGGTGCTTCTTGCATTACTTCTGGCAAGTTTGCACAAAGAAAGCACATGTTGACATTCTGCTTCTCAGCTTCTTAGGATCTCCTTGGCCCAGGTTTAATTATCTCTCCTCAGCAAGCACAGAGTCGCCCCACACCTGTCCACCTCTCACTTGCCCTGGTGTTGTCTCTGTGGAGCTCAGTGTACTCCAGAACTGGATTTTTTTAAACACCATACAACCCAACAAAATATCAAAATATCGTTGAGGGCTGGACATAACCCTTAGGTCCAAACCAGCTTCTACACCACCCCACCACTGCCACCACCATTGCAGGCCTTTACCCAGGCCTTCCTGCCCACAGTGCCCCTTCCTCATGCCTCTAAGCCCTCTCATTCCTCAAGGCTCCATTGGATTCCAGCCTCTCCCCTGATGGCCTTGCATATTTCCGCCTCTCTCCCTGAACTTGGTTCCGCCTCTGGTTTCAACAGCCTGAGGTCTTGGTCCTTGATAAAATGACCTCTGCAGGGCCCACACTTTCTGGGCATGTGTTTTGGAAAGTTCCCCTCATATCTTATCAAGGCACTAGGCCTCCAGGTGAGACTGGCAGCTCCTTGCACACAGGGCAGAGATGAGCTAAGGAGCTGTGTTATAGACTGAAAATAACTTCTCCCCCAAATTCAAAATTCATATGTTGAGCCCTAACCCCCAGTGTTATGGTATTTGGCAATGGGGCTATTGGGGATTACGGTTCAATGAGGTCATGACAGAATTAATGACCTTGTAAGAAGATGGAGAGAGAGAGGGGGGTCTCTCAGCCATGCGAGGGCACAGGAATAAGGTGGCCATCTGCAAGCCAGGGAGAGAGTCCTCACCAGAAGTGAAACTGGCTGGCACCCTAGCCTTGGACTTGTAGCCTCCAGAACTATGGGAAGTCTATGTCTGTGGTCGAAACCACCTATCCCCTGTGGCATTCTGTTATGGCAGCCTAAGCAGACTAAGACAAACTACTTTTCATTCTCAGTGATGCTCAGCCCAGTACTGTGCACAGAGCTGATCCAGACTTTGTTCAATACCATGTCCTTCCATTAGCCTGGTGGGAAAGTCTCAGGCCACAGAGATGCAGTGCAGGGATGGTGAGGGAAGAGGAGGAGGGGCCAGACAACAGGCTGTCTGGAAACAGCCTTCTGACAGAGTTGCCAAGAGCCCTGGGAGCAGCTGGCCACGCCTCCCCAGCACAGTCTGCACCTGCTCCTGTCCCCAGCCACTTACCAACCCTATGGCTTCCCAGCCCTCTGCCAGCTCTTTCCTCAGACACTATCGAGATGGGGGCCACACCCCCTCGGCCCCCTCCAGGACAGCCAGATGGCACTGCCAGCCGCACAGGGTGCCAGCACCCCACCCACACGGACCCCAAGAGCTCTGTCTCATTTCAGCCTGTTCCACAAATCAGACCCTCAGCAGAGCAAACTGAGCTTCCCTGACAGCTGGCCACAAGATTTCAGAAGTCCCAGAACACAGGGAAGAAACCGTGATGGGCCGTGAGGAGCCACAGGCCAGCCGTCTCTTCCATCCACATCCCCACTAACAAGCCTGAGGAGAGCGCTGCGGGATCCAGGAGCAGAGGCCAAGGGAGGGCATTAATGGGGAAGCAGGGATGCGGAGTCCGACGTGAAAATACACGTGTATTGTCACTCACATGTTCTGTGTTTGGTAACCTGTTTCAAGAATATAAGTTCCTTGACCTCCCCCTGACTTTTCTGAGCTGTTCACAAGGAAACAAAAGTTAGCTTTGCAGCCAGGGAGCTGTGACCGTAATGTAGTTGATGCGGGTTTGCGAGGTGAGGCGGTACGCCTCTGGGAGACATGTATCTCTTAGCAGGACCCCAAACTTGCCTTCAACGTCATCTTATTTAAGTCTTTTCCTCCCTAGTGAAATGTAATTTTTGTAATTGAGATATAATTGACGTAAAATGTTGTGTAGGGCTAGAGTGTACAATGGGTTGATTTGATACACTTATATATTGCAATATGATTACCAACATAGCATCAGCTAGCACCTCCATCCCATTATTTAACTCAACAGTTTGGTAACCTTTCCCAGAACATGTGCTAAAGAGAGCCTAATGCTTCCAGACTTGCCCTCAGTTTGAAAGTTCCTTTCTTTTTGAGCAAATAGCATGCCAGAACTTCTCTCAGGTGAAAGCAATTCTGTTCATGTGGAGATGGTAGGATCACAGGTTGAGAAGAAAGATAATGCAAAAGCTGGTTTTGACTACCCCCTCACAACCAGGATTTATTGCATATCTTCAGTTTGCATTGTTCTGAGAATTCTGTGCTTTGTTTGACATGAATGTTTAAAGCAATTCCACCCTCACGACCTAATCACCTCCCAAAGGCTGCATCTCCAAGTACCATCACATTGGGGGTTACGATTTCAACACACAAATTTGGGAACACAAACATTCAGTCTCTAGCGGTAGCCAAGACTTTGAAGAAGGGGTCCAAGTCACCACCAGAGCATGGCACAGAGAATACAGGGTGGGCTTTACAGCCAGACAGCCTTGGAGACTTGGAGACTGCAGGATTTAGGGGCTGAACAGACAGCTCTCTCTAGGTTCAAATCTCTGCTCTACCATTTAATATCTGTGGAATCTTGGGCTAGCCACTTAACTTCTCTGAGCATCAGTTTCAACTGTAAAATGAAGACAATAACCCCTGGGTGTTTATGAAGATATGATGTATATTTTGTTGGTGGTGCCAACCCAGGGACATATTTAGAGTAAATTCAAGGCTCTTCCTTTACTTGACTTATAAAGAAAAACAGAACTGGTCTAGGCCTAGCCATTACAGACTATTGCTTTTTCTCACAATCTGACATGATGCAGAAACGCCTAAAGAAGAAGCTGGCAGGCACTGAAATGTCAATTATAAGATAATTATCAATCACTGCGAGTCCAGCCTGTTCCAGGGAAGTTGAACTTGCGTGGACACCCTGGGCCTCTGATCCAGGCTCCCAGAGCCCGGGTCTTCCACTTTGGCAGATGCTGGGGCTCTGTCCCCTGGGAAAAGCAGTTTCGTACAAGAAAGAACTTTCATTATCTTTGCCCTGAAGCAACAGCAACTGCCTACAAGGAGCAGGGCAAGGAATGAAGAGCAGTGAGATATAAATTATTGTGTTTCCTCCTTGGTGGTTAGTGCATTTAAAAACGGGTAGATTCAGAGAAGTGTTTATGTGTTTCTTTATTTGGTCCCTCTATTTCCACAATCTCAGAGATGAACAGGTGACCAACCTTGACCACCATCCATCAGTCAGCCCCCTTTGCAAGTGGGGAGACCAATGTGTCCCCCAGTTCTCCTGAAACCACAGGAAGCTGGGGGCTTGGTGGAGTCCATTGGGAGAGGAATGTTACTCCCTACCCCCACGGTTCACAGTTCTCCGAGTCTATGACTCTTTGATTCCGGGATTCAGTGCAGCAAGCTTCTCCACTTACCCAGACATTTATTTACCCAGTATTTATTGAGTGTTACAATGAGCTGGGACATTTTCAATGTGTCAGGACCAGGCTGAGCACAGAGGACTCAGAAGTGACTGAGACAGCATGATCCTTGCCCTCAAAGAACTTGTTCAGATTCAGGAGTTCTCAACCTTGACATCTTAACACTACTGAAATTTTGGGTCGAATAATTCTTCGTTGCGGCGGGCTGTCCTGTGCATCACAGGATGATTAGCAGCTTCCTCGCCTCTCCCCACTAGATGATGCCAGGAGTGCCCTCCACTCAGTTGTGACAACCAAAAATATCTCTAAGCGTTGCCAAACATCCCCTGGGGGTCAAAATGCACCCACCACCACCCATAGTGAAAGAACCTCTGTTGTGGCGGGAGAGGCCACAAGGTGGGAAGAGCTAAACGAGCCAGGGTTCCCCCACCCTCTTTCCGTTTGACCTTGGGGGAATTATTTACTTTCCTGAACCACAGCTTCCTTATTTGCAAACTATGGGTAATGATCATACTTCCACAAGGTTGTTAGAAGAGCTAAAGATCAAATATGTAAAGTACTATGGCAGACATTGTCAATAACCATCCAAAAGCCAAAGCCATCCTCCCCACCCCAATCTTCTCGCTAACAGAGCCACAGTTCTGTCTAACAATTCTGATCTCAGGAAAAGTGGCTCAGTACCTTGGTTGGTGAGAGGATATGACCCAGGTCTAGCCAATGAGATGTAAGGGATCGCTGAGGGAGGGAGCCCTCTGGAAAAGATCTTCCTCTCTGATTAAAAAAAAAAAAAAAAAGAGGTTGAAAAGAGTGTGGTGATTTTAAAATTCGTGTACAAATTCCTCAGTACTCCTCCCACCAAAATGTAAAGCCTAATTCCCTTCCTCCTGAGTGTGAACTAAACTTGGTGACTCACTTGCAATGATTAGGATGTAGCAGAAGTGACAGTGTGTGACTTCCAAGATCAGAGCGTGAAGGCCCTGTGACGTCCTCCCAGTGCTCTCGCAGACCACTCACTCTGGGGGACAAAGCAGACACGCTGTGAGGACTAAAGCAGCCCTGTGGAGAGTCCCACGTGGCGAAGAGGCTGCCAGCTGACAGCTGACGTCAGCTTGCTGGCCATATGTGAGATCCATCTTGGAGCAGATCCTCCAGCACCAGACAAGCCTTGGGAGGACTGCGGCCCCGGCCGGCATCTGGACTGAAACCTCACAAGACGCCCTGAGCCAGACCCACCCAGCTGGGACACCTGACTGCCTGGCCACAGGTAATAAACACCTGTTATTCTAAGCAGCTACATTTTGGAGAAATCTGGGTAACTATCTGAACTCCCACATGCTCTATCACTTCCTAGTCCTGCCTTTGGATCTTGTCAGACAAGGTTAGAGCCACAGCAGGCAGCCTAAGACCAGCTTGAGAGGAAGACCAGGAGAGTCTCAGGGAAGCTAAGCAGAGCCACAAAACAACCCCCAAGCCACCACTTCCAGACTTCTTGTTATTAAAGAAAAATACCCCCTGTTTGCTCAAACCATGGCTTCCTATAGCTTCATACCTCAAATACAGTAAGTTCTAGAAAGACAGCTATTGTCCATGATGCTGTTTTCACTGTACATTCCCAAGGCTCTTCCCATGAATTCCACGACCTCTCCACTCCCTACAAGGTGCACCCACATCCTGAACGGAAGGGACTGGTGGTGACGGGGTGGAGACACCAAACTGAGAAGCTCATTCCCAGCCATCTGATATCCCTGACAGGCCAGGCCAGGCCCCACACTCTCAGTCATCTTGGGCTGCTATAACTAAATAGCATAGAGTGAATGGCTTAAACAATCGTGATTTATCGTCTCACAGTTTCAAGGGCCAGCTGTCCGAGATCAGGATGCCAGTCTGGCTGGTGCTGGTGAGAGCGTTCTTCCTGGCTTGCAGACTGACACCTTCTTACTGTGTCCTCAGACAGCAGAGAGAGAGAGACCAGAGGTCTCTCATTAGGATGCTCATTCCACCACAGGGCACAACCTTCATGACCTCATTTAAACCTCGTCACCTCCCAAAAGCCGCATTTCCAAATACCCCCCCAGTGGGAGGCTAGGGCTTCAACATGTGAATTCTGGAAGGATGCAGTCCAGTCTGGCTCATGTCAAACTGTGGAGACTTCAGTTCCCTATTCTCTACATGAGAGAGGAAAACAACAAAGCATTTTTCCCTTTCCTGCTGATCATCTTATTTATAGAGGGCTAGAGCTGCTTCTCAAACTTAGAGGTATGTTTCTTTAACACAGTATTAGACCTCAGTTAGCCAGGCAGAAAGCAACAAAAGCAAAACAAAACCATTATATTCGTGTTGAAAAGGCTTCTGGCAGGGGGTGAGGTAGGAATGGCAGAAGTAAAGTTTGCTGTATATTTATTTCAATTCTATTTTAGTACTGGGCCTTCTCCAGTAACTAATCAAGCTTGGGCTCTGAAGCCCAACAGCCTGGATTCAAAACTTGGGTCAGCCACCCAACTCACTAGTGGTACTTTGGGTTACTTCACCGCTCAGTTCCTCCGTTTCTTATGTGGATATTAGTTTGAGGAAATAATATGTGGATATTATTTGAGGAAATAATGTATATAAAGTCATTAGGATGTCTTTATATACATATATGTGGATATTAGTTTGAGGAAATAATGTATATAAAGTCATTAGGATGGTGTCTGGAAGAGGAATCACCCATTTGCAAGGTAGCTATTTTTCATTGCTGTTGTCATTATCAGTATTTTTATTATTTTCTTTTGCTAAGGAAAGAGGGAGGCCAGCAGCCAGACCACAGGACTGCCAACCGTCCAGGGAGTGGCCCAGAGAACTGGCAGAAAAATCGCATGACTGGGAAGCCACACTGTAGCTCTAGACACTGTGCCTCTAACCTTTCTGATACTCTGTTGCTCAGTTGCCTCGCCTACAAAACAGCAGCTCGGAAGGCCATCTTGGAGGGTCACAAAGAATGCGCAGGGAGCTTGAAACAGTGTCCTGCACCGCAGTACTGTTACCCTCCCAGGCTCCGATGCCACCTGGGATTGTTAGCTGGAGTTTCAGGTACAAGAACAATTATGTCAAGTCTTTTCAGGACAATGAAGACTGTCTTCAGGGGGGAAATGGAAAAGCTGCCTAAGGAATAAAACCGAGTCTAGACTCTAAAAGCAAGACATGGAGTAAGTTGATTCTTGGCAGGAACAGTCAGTCCTGCTGCCCAGGGCTTGGGGACTGGCTGTGACGAACGCTGCAGGTAAAGAGACGACAGCAATGTGCCCCTCCTTCCTTATAAACCAGGTCTCAACTTTTTAAGGAGTTGGGAGTCTCTGTTTCAAGGGAAGCTGGGCTCTCCCCAGTTTCTGGGGTAAAGCTTGCTCAGTCTGAGGCAGGATCACAAACCATGGTGGCTAAACCCAGACCACCACCTGGTTTGACGTGGCCCAGGAGCTGAAAATAGCTTTTACATTTTTAAGTGGTTAGAAAATATCAAAATTATAATAATATTTCCTAACATGTAAAAATTATGTGAATTTCAAATCTCTTTCCAGACACAGGCCCATTCATGTACGTATTACCTGTGGCTGCTTCCCCACCATGACAGCAGACTTAAGTAGTTGCTACGGAGGCTGGTTGGTTACAAAGCTGGAATATTTACTATCTGGCTCTCTACAGGTAAAGATAGATCCCTGGTCTCTTGTCCATCAGAATCACCTGGAGGCTTCATGCAAACGTGGGCTGTGGAAGGAGAATGCGGAAGCCTGCCGGGAGTGATGCATGGTGGTCCATAGGTTTGCCCCAGACGGCAGCCCTGGAGGAGGAAATAGCATTGTCTGCGGTACCCTTGGGGGCCAGGCCTGATGGACTCCTAGGCATGGAGCAGGGTGACGAAACAGACCAGCTCTTAGTAACAGAGAGCGGCGGGACCGTCACCCTCTCCAAGGTGAGGGCAACAGGAGCGGAGGGCCCACGCTGTGGTCTCTCGCATTGCTGAGTGCAGAGCCGGAGCCTTGGGTTTCTCGAGGCTTCTCCAGGTTGCTGAACGAAGGCTGGAGTGTGACCTGGTGGTTTTCCTAGAGAGAGAGGAGTACCTCCGAGTTGCAAGCGGCAGCTCATCGAAGTCCACAAGGGCAAGACTCCAAAAGAAAAGGAAACCTGTCCTTTCGCTTCGAATTTCCTGAGATGGCCTTGCTAAGACCCCCTCCTGGGGTCTCTGTCACCCCAGCCACCCACTGAAGGTTTCAGGGGGATCGTCTGGGCAGGAAAGGATGATCGACGTGGGGGAACTAGTCTATCCCTGTGTCCAGAAGCTTCTTCCCTCAGGAGGAAAAGTTTTGTGAGTTGTTTGGCTGGTATCTTGATGGGAATCTTGATTATAAATAATCTGTTGCCAACTAACTGCACTTGAGTCCCAGGGAAATCTATCCACTCCACCCTCTTTTCATCTGAAGGCCTGAAGGCACACTTTTTAAGCAGCTTTACTTTCAGTGGTCTAGGAGAAAGCAACTGTTTTTTCCTGGGATGCAGAATAATGTTTTCCGTGTCTTTAAGAAGCTAGATAATCTACTTTGAAGTTTTGGGAACAGGTTACAAACAGTTCCCTATACTGTTTACTCGTGTTGACTCTTCTGATGACACTGCTGCTTTTCACCTGGGCTGTCTAGGGGCCTTCAATTTTGCAATTCCTGCACAGCAATGCAGTGGCTGATTGGGACTGGCACGATCCCAGCTATTCCTCCTTAATTTCCCACGCCCCTGTTCGAAGGCATAGTGGAATCAATTTTGTAAATGTGCTGTTGTTAATATTTTCATTTTAACTATTTTTAAAAGTTTTTAAAATTTTTTTAATTGTGGTAAAATACACATAACATGAAAGTCACTATCTTAACCATGTCTTTAAAGCACACGGTTCAGGATGCCGAGTGCACGTCCCTCACCGGGCAGCCATCCCCAACATCCACCGCCAGAGATCCTCCGTCCCGCAGAACCGAAACCCTGTCCGGTCCGCATTGCACAGCGACTCCCCGCTCCCCCAGCCCCTAGCAGCCGCCGTCCGCGCCGAGTGGAAGCATGCAGTATGTCTTCTGTGACTGCTTGTGCTTTTAATTAGGGAATTTGTTGAATACTATCATTTTAATTATGAATTTAATATTTCTGCAGTCCGAAATTGACTTTTTGAATAGTGTACGTTATCCTCAGTTTGCTAGGTCAGAAACCAGTTTTCCGATCAGAAACCCTGGGGAGCTGGCTGGTCAGCGAAACAAGGTCAAACCATAACATGTCCAGCTGCGCACAACTGTCAGTCTGGAGAGCATGTTGTTGCACACGCTCACAGGGTTTTGAGATTCTGGAATAATGAAGATGTAAACCTGGACACAGCATTTAAAAGCTATGTGGCTGCCCAACATATAGAGGACAATTCAACACAAGGGACATTCAGGGAAGGGGCCACTCGTGGTTTGGAGGCCTTGCCTGCAGAACCCCAGCAGAAAACTGAAACTCTTACCTCTGATAACAAAGTGATTATGTAAACAAAGTTTTTCATGGTATCTAGGCATCCCGTTTTAATCTTTATCACTGAAAAACATGGACATTACTTTGCTTATGTACAAATGTTTAACTCATGTGCCCTAAGCAAATACACACTTCTACTGGGGCAAGAAGAAAAATCTGTTATACAGAGTTGTACTGCATCTGTGGGTCAGAAATTCATCTCTTTGAAGTCATTAAGCTCTGATGGATGTATACATGAAATCTTGATACCAATACATCTGAGTGACCCAGAAAAAATGAAAGTCAGAGGGTAGTTAGATCTCGGTTGCTCAAGACTGTCATATCTGGAAATGCCCCAAGTGGTGCTGCACTCACTGTCCTGGATCGAGATCACACAGCAGTCCTGGGACCACCCCTAGCAGCTTCCGGGAAATGCCTCTCCATAGGGAACACAGCATTTCAAACACTACCAATTTCAGAAGAATTACCACAAGGGACCAGTGGTCCACTCTGGTATTATGAGGAAAATTCGTTTATGCTATATGGAAAATTACTTACTTTCTTTTTTAAATCTTCACCCAAGGACATGCTCATTGATTTTAGAGAGAGGGGAAGGGAGGAAGAAGTAAGAGGAAGAGAAACATCGACATGAGAGAGAAACACTAATTGGTTGCCTTTCCATAGGTACCCCAAACCTGTGACCTGGGCTTGCACCCTGACTAGGAATCAAACCTGCGACCTTTGGTTTGCAGGACGAAGCCCAACCGAGCCACACTGGCCAGGGCTACATGGAAAATTTCTATCTATGATTCCACGCAAGTGTGAAGTGCCATCACTAGCAGGTGCTCCTGGAAAACTCATGCATAGTCAAGATCCTGGCACTCATGCCGTGCCTCATCTCATAAACTGGGAGACCTCACAGGGGTACGGACTTGAATCCCAGAACTCAGAGCCATCAAAGAGAATTTTAAGAAGAAAAAGTGAAGCGAGTGCATAGTCAGAGGTTCCGGCATCCAAACAACGTTTGTCAACCATAAAGAAAGATTCAGAAAAGACACTGAAGTACAACTGCATCAATTTGGGCTATTGAGCAGACACCTGACTTTCACAGGATTATTAGAGACACAGCATTAGGACGTCTGGGAAGATCCGCAACAGAAACATCCCTTTACCCCGGAGCTCTCTAAGGCAGCTGATCTGAACACATGTGCTTCCGTACGGCCTGTGCCCTGGCTTAATGGAGGTTGCCTCAGAACAGACAGATGTACAGATGTTACAGCTCTGTCTACGGCAGTTCCCTGACATTCCTGGAGCAGTCGCCCGTGCCTGCTTAAACATTTTCTTGGGCGTTGGTGATGACAGTCTTCAAGGAACAGATGTCAATCTGGAGTCAGTTTCTGATGATAGCGATGCTGTGCAAGGGGGAAAATGGAAGAGCAAACCGAATTTCTTCAAAATGGCCTCAATCCTAAAGAAGGTAACCGTGACAAAGAGTTCAACAAAAAGCCTCAGGACACAACAGAGGAAACCCTGTCCTGCGCTGTCCCACCAGAAAGAGCAGCTCCACGAAATGCAGTTCTTGGTTCAGCAAAGAGTGACACGTGTCCTCTGTGGGGGGGCTCCGCCCACAGAGCCCCATCCCTCCGTCACGGATGAAAATAAAAACTACAGAGATATGATCTGCTTGGGGAGGAAAGGGGTCAAACTCTCAGAGGAGAATGACCCAGAGCCCCATCCTCACTAGGCTTTTATTGGGCTCCAATACACCTGGAATACAAGTTCAACATGTCAAAGAAATCTGAGGGCTTAATCCGAGCCAGTGTTTGTCAGGAAGGGGGGTTGCCAAACTTTGGGAGACATGCTCATTTCCTCCTGGGACACTCGTCACCTCAGGAAGAGCACTCTTAGCAAAGCAGGTTTCACAGGACTTTAGGAATTCTTTCTTATGCCGATCACCCAGGGAGGCATCCTGGCCAGGACAGGGCTGCACCGCTCACCCCCACAGTTTCAGGCTTTAAGCCGATTAGGAAGCAGGAGACATCTCCCAGATGGAAATGAGGACTCGGGCTATGTCAGAATAGCCAGGGGGCGAGGGTCCATCACATCCTCTTTGCTGTAACCCCCACCCCCCCAGTCCTTCCATGAGGCCTCCCAAGTGGTCGAGTCTGGCTTAGGTTGCCCCTCCCATGAGGAGTCTTACCCGTCATTGACTGCCAACCAAGCTATGGGGCCAGAGATGGATGAGGCAGAAGCAGCGCTCCTGCCAGGGAGATAAGCTTTGTCTCCTTAGTAGCTCACGTCCCTGTGACAGAACAGACCCAGATGAAGTGGGTCCCTTGGGCTCTTACACAGCCCACCATGGGGTGAGGGTTACAACTCCTGAAACCAGGCTGAATGGTCCGCAACAGTCCTCGGCCTCACTGGGGAGGCACCCCAGCACAACGCGTCACGGCGCTTCTCCAGCATTTGTGTCTCTTTCATCCGAAGTGCGGCGGAAATGCCACTGCAACTCCTCCTGGACCACACCCTCCCTCCAGCCCTGAGCCGCACTGTGGCTTGGACAGGCCTCCTTCTGGAGGCTGGCTTTGCTGCTGTGGCAACAATACCAGAAGCAAAAGGGCTACTGTTAAGTCTGTACAAGTTTGTGAAATCTCAGCCATGCATTTGATCTGAGCTCCACAAGACTGAAGTTTTTGCGAGCTACAGAAATTAAATCAAGAGAAGAACAAATGAAAATTATATTCAGTTGAAGTGCTGGGACTCTTCTGATATGACCACAGGGGTTCTGGGAAGCTGTTTTAAAAGTGAATTCCTCCTACTCATCCGAGCAAGAGGAGCGTTTTGTTTGTGACTGTCTCTCAGTGACAAGAGAAAAGAGTCGGAAGTGCCGAGACCGTCAGTTACTGATGCTCTTAGGTTGGACTGCAGGCTCCGTGTTGGTGGGGACAGGTTCTGAAACTTTTAAAAAATATGTAACTGAGCTAATTTTAAGTAAACTTATCTGTGATGCTTAAAAAAAGTAGATTGTGGGCCCTGCCCCAGAGTTTCTGATATAGTAGGTCCAGGGTGGGGTCCAAGAATTTAATTTATAACAAGTTCCCAGATGACGCCGATGATGCTGGTCTGGGCGCCACACTTTGAAAACTAAAGCTCTAAGCCAATGATAGCAATTTCATTTTCCTTGCCAGTGAATGGCTTCGAAAAGGGCGTGTAATACAGTTCTGACCAATGAAATCCAAAGGGAAATCAGCAGGGGTTTCTGGGAAAGTGCTTATAGAAAGGGAAAGGTCGAGGGCTAGGCTCTCATCTCCTTTTTCTGTGTATCTCAAGACCATGAGGGGCATCCCTGAGGATAGAGCTATCTGCTTCGAATGGCAAAAGGAGCAAACAGGTGGAAAGAAACTGATTCACTATTACAGAGCTAAGCCATTGAATAAACTAACCATAGAGCCACCTTCTGTAAAACAATAACTGCCGTTACTGTCCAAGCCCCTTCCAGTTGAGTTCTCAGTGATTCAAAGCCAAGCACAGCCTCTGAAGTATCCCTACTCTGCACAGCCTCATTCTAGCTAGGCTCCAACTCCGCCCCTCACCACGAGGGTCGGGGTCAGGCATACGGGCCACACTTCCCACTTCCCACCATCCTACAGCAGACAGGGTAGATCTGGAGTAGAAGAAAGCATCATTTTGAGAGCCATAAAATTCCAGGTCGAAACCTTAATTTCACCACCCAGTAACTGCGTGCCCAGAACACCGTTCACCCCATCCTCTGGGATGTGACTCACACCTGTGCAGCTGACCGGGGCAGCCCTGCTGTAGGTGTGGGCAAGATCATCTCATCTCTGGACCACCATTAACCATTAGGGCTAGCACATCATGAACACTCACCAGGTCAGACACTGTGCTAAATCCTTTACCTACAGGATCTCATTTAATCCTCACAACAACCCTAGGAGGTAGGACCATCTATTTCCCCTACGTTACGGCTCAAGAAACTGAGGCCCTGAAAGTCAAGTGGCTTGTCCAAGGTCATATACCTTGTAAGTGCAGAGACAGGATTCCAACTCAGATCCAGCTGGCTCAAGAGCCCACATGTTTCAGTTCTACACATCAGGGGCCCCCAAAACATTACTATGTCTCGGTGTCGGATACACGGTCTCATTCCTCGCTCATCACCCGCCAGTCAGCCTAGAAAAGGAGGGAGAATGTTGACTTCACTGTCAAAATCTGACCAGCTCTGGCCAGTCAGCCAGAGTGGAGCTGACATGAGCATTAAGGGAAATACTGCAAGATAACTCGGGATGTGGGCAAGGAGACGGTGCCCCTGGAGACATGTGGTGGCAGCGTGACTGCAAGGGTCCAGGCCTGCCCAGCATCTCATCCGCTTGGGTTCTGGGGCCACGGCCTGGTCGTACCTGCCAATCTCCATGCCTGGCTGAGCATCCCCCACCGCCCCTCTAGCTTCCAGGTGTCTAATCAGCCTGCCGATTCCGCCCTGGAGGACTGGGCTGTTTGCCTTGCCCCTCTGGAGGGCCGACAGAGGCGATGGAATGGGCAGCAATTCTGGAGCCGTCACAACTCCTGGCTGAAACCAAACATGACAGATTTACCATTGGGCAGGCTGTTCCATTTATTATTTAACGCTCGCAATAAATATTTGCATGACCCAGTGCTGGAGGGAATGCTCTGCGATAACTCATTGCATTTCCCTGCCAAACACCACCGCAATCGGGTTCCAAAGCTGAGGCAGGAATATTTTCTGCTGTTCTAAGGAGCCAGGTGATGTTCCTCCGGTTGAAATCATTTTCTCGCCTGTCTCCCAAGAGAGGAAAGGGCACAGGGAGACCGTAGTTCCAAGAAGTGACTGGACGAGGAGGGAGATGAAGATGATGGTTAACATGCACTTAGCACACTGCACACCAGGCTCTGGACTAAGCGCTTCACATTCATTCACTCAACAGGGATCTCCTGAGGGTAGGGCTGCCAGACTTAGCAAATAAAATACAGGACACTAGTTAAATGTGAAATTCAGATGCGCAATGAATACTTTTTAGTACCAGTGTGTTCCATACAGTACTAGAAAATTATTCAATGTTTGTCTAAAATTCAGACTTACCTGGGCCCCCTGTTTTTCCCTGATAATCCTGAGTGAGGTTATGCCTGACTGCGACTGCATAGCAAAAGGGGTTCCCTTTCAAATGGGGCTCAGGGAAGGGCCTTGAGGAAGGTGACACTTGAGCAGAGATGTCAAAAAATAGAGACATCATGACAAAAGGGGAATAGAGTTCCAGGCGGAGAGAAGAGCCCGTGCAAAGGCCCTGGGGCTGGGAAGAAAAGTGGGGCATTTGAGGAGTAGAGGGAAGGCCCGGGAGGGGAAAGGGATGGGAGGAGACCACAGGGTGTGTGATCACGACAAAGAATTTGGATGCTATGCCAAGTTAACAGAAAACCGCTGAAGGGCTTTCCGGGTGGAAGTGGCCAGATTGGGGCCTGACTCCTGCCGCCTGGATTTCTGAATCCAGCTGAGACCCAGAGGACCTGACATTGGCAGGAAAGGAAAAGAGGAGGAACAAGGAAAGAAGAAATTGCTTTGGAAGAGAGGCTGATCGGGTCTCGCAGGAGCCGTTCACACAGCAGCAAACCAGCCGCCCTCAACAGAAACCTCCATGTTTCCCGACTTGTTCCCCGAGCCAGGCAGCCAGAGGGAGGAAGACGTCGGCGGTGACAACGCTATCAATTTCCATTTTGCTTTTGCCAACTACAGAAAAGGACATTTCAAGGACTTTTAAAAATATCTTCCAAACAACTCAAGGGTAGGGAGGAAAAGAGAGAGAAACGTTATAGTCAGCCTGCTCGAGAATCGTGATAATGACAATAAGGAGTGCAAATAAAAATAACTGCATCGTGAAGCAGGCACGGCAGATTACAGTGTTCTCATTTCACAGAGAAGGAGACTAAGACTCAAAGAAGCAGGGTCCAACAACGAGGAAAGGGCCAGGCAGGGTTTAAGGTAAGTTTCTCTGGCCCCAAAGCTCAGACTTCCCAAAGCCCTCTGGGACTTCCTGTGGACTTGCAACCCCCTCCAAAAAAATTCAGATGCTGAAGCCCTAATTTCAGTGTGACTGTATCTGGAGAAAGGGTGTTTAGCAGATCATTAAGGTTAAATGAGGTCATAAAGGTGGGGCCCAACTGTATAGGACTGCAGCCTTGTAAGAACAAGAGATACCCTCCTCCCTCCCTCCATCCCTCTCTCCCAGTCATGTGAGGACCCAGAGAAGGCAGCCCTCTGCAAGCCAGGAGACAGCCCTCCCTAGAACCTGGCAGTGCTAACGCCTTGATCTCAGACTCCCAGCCTCCAGAGGGGTGAGCCGTCAGTGTCTGCTGCCTGTGCTGTTTTGTTATGGCAGCCAGGCAGACAAAGAGAACTGATGTGCACCCAACCACAGCCCACCTCGCAGCCAGCCTACCCTGTCAGCCCAGCTATGCAAAACAAGACCCCCTACCTCACCTCCTCTTCAGCCTTCCCTCTTCCCTGACACCTGTAGGGGCCTCCCACCTGGCAAGCCCTTCCCTTCTGCCCTTCTTCCCCACAGGACTCATGTGCCTCAGGAAATGTCAAGCATAAGTCCTGGCAATACAAGGACTCCTCTGGAGAAGAGCACAGTGGCAGAGTGGAAGGAGCCCAGCTTTGGTATTAAAAAACCTGAGTTCCAATCCCAGTCACTAACCAATTGGGTGGTCTGGAGCAGAGACCTGAATGTCAGTTCCCCCTGCTGAGGAATGAGGATAATACCATCCCCCTCACTAGGATCATTGTGGAGTTATATAAGATGCTAGAAATTTAAAAAAAAAAAAAGTCAACACAGTGCCTGACACACGGTCAGCGCCTGGTAAGTAGTAGCCGTTAGTAGCAATTACAACAGTAACACTCGAATTGTGGGATTTCTTCTACAAATTTTTATTGAACACCTATTACGTGTTAGACACTTGGATACAACAGAATACAAGGTACACATGATTCCACCTTCATGAAACTTCTAATGGAGGGAATAAACTTACCATATAACGAAAGAAACACATTTGTAAAAAATCAAGCCTAAAAAGTAATAAAAGGGTTGAAGAGTACTACAAAGGAAGAAGGAAGGTTCTGTAGGAGGATCATCGACTTCAGCATCAGAGAAGGCCTCAAAAGACACTTCAGTTGAGACCCAGGGATGTGAAGGAGCCAGCCAAGCAAAGACCAGAAGGCGTAAGCCTTCCCAGCGCAGACAGCCACCTAGGTAAAGGGAGGGAGGCAGGAGAGAATTGGGCTTGTACTGGGGGGTTAAGGAAGGCCACTGGAGGAAGTAAGGAAGGGGATGCGGTTAGAGAAGTCAGCCAGGATCAGAGCATGCAGGGTCTGCTCATTTCTAGGTTATTCTGAAATCAAAAAGTAGCAGGTCTTCAAGCAAAAAACATAGCACATTAGCTGGTACAGAAAAAAAGCTCAAAAATTTTGAGCTCCCTTTCCAACCCTGATACAACCAAAATAAATAAAAATGGCCCCTCTGTTTTGAATCTGGGGGTTTGGCTTTTAACCGTGGACTGGCAGGGTGAGGTGAGGTGAGAGAGGGAATGTGAGGGAACAGGTTCAAAATCAAACAAGACAGAAATGCCTGGCTGGGAGTTTTCTCTACAGCTCTCTACAGGAATGGCCATCAGTGGAACTGCAGGGGATCGAACAGCAGTCAGCAGAGCCTGGGATTCTTTCTGCAACCAAGGCCCAGATGCCAGGCAGGAAGTGCAGCTGCCCCCACCCCACGTCCACCCCTGTCGCCTGTCTGAGGACAGAGTCTGCCAACCTCTTCCTGACACCACACTTGTCCATCACAGCCACTGTAGGCTGCAGCCATCGGCCAGGGCCAGGAAAGCAAAATATACTGCTATTGGAAAAAAGCTAAAAACAAAAAAGGCTGGCAAGTGGTGAGGACAGAGCCACAGTCTAAGTCTATGACAATTCATCCAGCATGGAGTCGGCCGTGGTGACTCAGGCCCTTCTTGGACTTTTAAAACCCATTCCATTGTATTTACCCCGTCACCACCCACATAAAGCTCATATTAGACTCCAAGAAATATGTATGACAACATTACAAAATATAAATTAAAAGCTGGGACTAAAGGAAAATAATTTGGAACAAGAAGTAAAGACAGGAATAGAGCGGGATGGGAGGTAGAATAAAGATAAATAGGCCAGAAGGTCAGTTACTAAACTGGTTCTAAAACTGTGGCTCTGAGTTCCCTGTTGGCCGAGGCAACAAGGACAGGAGACGCTGTACTGGTGGTCCACGAGGACACAGACACTCAGCTCTCTGGAACCAGCACTGCCCTGCCATGTGACCTCCGGTGAGTGATTTAACCTCTACTTGGACTCAGTTTCCTCATCTCCAAAAAGGGATGAGAAACTATTGAATCTTCATGACTCCCTCTTTATTAATTAAAAAAAAAAAAAAAAAAGCTGTAACAAAAACCAAGAATGGCTCATCTTTCAGCTCAGACTCCAAAACAAGAATCCCAAGCCCAAATGCCTATAGGGGCCAATCAGTAACAGAAACAAGAGAAACAGCCCAGGCATGAGCAATGGGCCAGGGTGGGAACTGGGGGAACTGGGGGGACTGGGGGGACTGGAAGCTGGTGCTCTGTCCAATGGGGAAGCTGCTTCTCATCACTGCTGATTGTTGCCTGCAGGAATGTGGGCCCCTGCTCTGATTTCTAAGAGGAGTTCAAAGTCAAGAGTTTTTCATGTAAACCCTTGTAACTTTTAAATGTCTGCTTTTAATTCAAATTTACTTAAAACAATGTACAAGTCAGATATAGCCCCATCTGAAGGCCAATTTCCAGAAAGAAACAGCAAATCCCTTTGATGTCTTATGTATGGATTCTTCTATTTACAAGTTAAATTGCAATCCCCAGACCCTGTCTTCCCCCAGCTAAGCATCTCAAAGAGTATATCCGAACAGAGGTGTGATTCTTTCTGAATCCCAACCCACAGTGTTGGGTCCCTACTGTATTTCAGGGACAGTGAAGGATACATCAGAGTGATAAAGAAGTCTTCACCAAGTAGCCAGATTGGCCTGGCTGTCTATGCCAGCAGAATGTTGAATTGCTCCCAGAAAGTTCTCAAAGTTAGGTGACATGTGCACGGAAATCAGCTCTTTCTAGATCTCCCTCAAGGCATGTTGCTAGATTTATTTCTGCTGGGAACCAGAAAACATCCATTCCTCTCCATCATTTTTCCTCTGTCCAGCCACTGGATAAGCTTCATAGAGCCGTGCCAGTTCAGTACAGCAAGCATTTGCCAGATGTCCACTGGATACAGGTACTGTGTTAAGAGTTGGAGTTATCAAGATGATATGCAGTGCCCTGGCCTGGTAGCTGAGTTGGTTAGAGCACTGTGCCAATACACCAAGGTTGCGAGTTCAACCCCCAGTCAGGGCACATACGGGGGGGGGGGGGGGACCCAAAAAAGGAATTTATAAAAAATTGTGTTTATTCTTACATGTTTAAACTTCAGTCACCTTCAAAGTACTCTCCATTTGATGCAATGCACCTATCAAGATGTTTTTTCCAGTGCTCAAAACAGGTTTTGAATTATTGGTTTTGATGCCTTTTAGTGCTTCTGCCATTTTTTGTTTCACCTCTTCCACAGCGGAGAAACATTTCCCCTTTGAGGACTTTTTTCATCCAGGGAAACAAACAAACAAAAAGTTGCTTGAGGTGAGACTGGGTTAATAGGCAGGGTGGGGCATAGGGGTTGTGCCATTTTCTGGTCAAAAACTTCTGAACACTCAGCACAGCATGGGCAGGTACACTCACGAATCACCCATCACGAAATGGGCAAATGCATTAAAATGGTCTTCAAAAACAATTCACTGAAACTGAAAGCAGCCTATCACAACAACACCAGCTAGCACACTGATACAGATGGGTTCCTGGAACACTCACCTAGTGGGGGAAGCCTGTACTACAAGGGGCCTGCCCTCCAGAAGATAATTCCAGGTTTTTTTGAGTCCCTCCTCATACAAGAATGCATAAATAAGTGGAACAACAAATCAGTGTTTCTCATTCTCTCTCTCCCTCCCTCTCTCCTGCTATTCCTCCCTCCCTCTCTCTCTTTAAAATCAATACATAAGAAATAAAAATTTAAAAGATTTAAAAAAATAATATTCAGTGTCTAGTACATCGTAGAAGCTAAAAAAAATAAAACCATTGCTAGTTTCAGAAACCAACTGGAAAATAAAACTTGATTTTCTTTTTTAAATTTTCAATTACAGTTGGCATTCAATATTAGTTTCAGGCCTACAGCATAGTTTCACATATACATTTATATAATTATGAAATGATCTCCCCAGTAAGTCTAGTACCTACCTGACACCATACAGGCTTACTGTCAATTAAAAAAGAGAAAAACAAACAATCTTGATGGTCTTACCTTTTCTTTCCACCATCTTTTCCACAAGAACCTCACTATGTAAAATGAAACCCTCCTGAACAATGAGGATCCCTCAGCCCCGAGCTGAGCCCTTGGCATCCATCAGCTGTGGACTGCACTGCACTCCCCCGCAAAAACACAGGGCCAGTCCTGGAGCCTTGATTTATGCCGCTGCCACTCCTGACTGTCAGTCTCTGTGCATACAGCACAGGGCCCTCCTGGCCCAGCCCTGCCTCTGGACTACAGTTTGCCAGTCCATGCTCTTTTCTGGTCCAGAGTGTGTGCTCAGGGTCCGCAGACCTGTAATTTCCTTTCCCCTTTAAGCTTCAAATTGTCCCAAATGTTTAATACAGTTGGCACCTGTCTCTTGCCTGCTTATTTTGGAGGTGATATTGGCCAGGTCTCCTTCCACTGCAAAGCAGCAGAACAGCAACTGGAACCAGTTAAGCAAACAGTGAAATCACTGTTCCCCCAATATGAAGAGTCCAAGGGGAGCACAGGGTTCAGATCCAGCAGGATTCAAAACCCGGAACAACACCGTGGAATCACCTCTCCATCTCTTGATTCCGCTCTCCTTCTTGGTGGTGCCTTGTGGTTGCTTTGGGTGACTCCACTTGTTAAGAGCTAAGTAGAGACTTCCAGCCAGAATAAAAAGCAAACAGGACTTCGGTTACATGGAGCAGCCTGAGTGCCCGCCATGGCTCGGGCCTGCAGGGAGGCTGTTTCTCATTCTCAGGTGCCAGCTGGTCGGAGGTCCCGGAGACGGCGCTACCGCGGGCTGGTGCTAAACTGGGCAACGGTGCGCGCCCACCCTCACCGCACCCCTGGGAGGCACACGCCACCCGCTCTTCCCGCGCTGCAGCTCTTTCAAGGGCACGGAAAGCACGTGGAGAGAGCATGGTGTCTCGAGACCATCTGGATGGGACACGTGACTGAACCTGTTATGGCCGCTGATCATTTTTAAGATTCGGGCGGGGCGGGGGCGGGGGCGGGGGGCAGCGGCGTGGAGAGCTCACCTTACAGCGCCCAAGACAAGCCTCATAGGTAAGTCCACTTGCTTGTTAAAACCGCCACCTACCACTCCGGAGTGGCTGCCTTTTCCGCCCCTCTTTGCCCTTCAGGTATGGCGCCAATTTCAGATTTCACTGGGGAGACCTAAGCTTGGGAACACCTTCTCAACCCCGGGAAGCCACCTCATCTCCCGCCCACGACAGAGGCAGAAGTCTCCTCCCGTCTCCAAGGCCCTACCACTGCGTGCTCTTTGCATCCGAAGGGAAGCTATCAGTCCTCAGGTCATTGGTAGAGCGTGTTTGATTGCCACACCCTGCAACCAATGACTGATCACGTTGGTTCCCGTATGGGCCCCACTAACTTCTCCTGAAGGACTCTTTCATCTCCCAAATTTCTAAATGATTTTTGTTCCAAGTTATAGAAGCCCAACTTATTAGAAGAATACTGAAAAATCCTGTAGTTATTACTATTATTATTAGATATAGTATTATTATTAGATATAATAATAGTTTTTATAGTAGTACATGATTAGATTATGATTAGATATAGCATATTATAGTTATTATTAGACATAATAATAATATTGTATTGGCTACCAGGGCTGGGGGTAAGGGAAATGAGATGCTGGTCAAAGGCACAAATTTTCAGTTACAAGATGAATTTGTTCTAGGGAATCTAATGGACAGCATAATCATCATAGTTAATAATACTACATTATAGACTTGAAAGTTGCTAAGAAAGATCTTAAATGTTCTCGCCCCATAAGAGAAACGGTAATTAGATAACGTGACAGGCGTGGTGGTGACCATTTTGTAATACATGAGCACATCAGATTAGTTATGCACCTCAAACTTACACAGTGCTGTGTGTCACTGAGACCTCAATAAAGCTGGGGAAATAATGTGATATCTAATTATTAGTAGTAGTATTGCATAAATTAATAACGTTGTTGCCGTTATTATTATTATTATTAGGATGTGGAAGGGAGGGGATGAAGGAGAAGAAAAACTAACGAAGCATTTGAAATCTTTCAGGTGCTATTCCAAGCACTTTGCATCTATTTCATTCCTCACAACCACCCCCTGAGGTAGGTATTCTCATTTATCCCATTTTCCAGAAGACAAAAAACCGCTGTCACACACCTAGTCTGTGAGCCAGGGTTTGAACCTAGCTGGTCTGGCTCCAGAGGCTGCATTCATCACTATTAAACTATATTCAAAGGAAGAGTAACCAGAAGAGCGGAAGTGTACAAGTGTAACTGAAACCAAGGACTTGAATTCCAACAGGAATTCATTGCTCTTCATCTCTGCTTCTGTCAACTTTTTCCTTCTCACAGTAGATAAGCTTCCCTCCTATTGAAGAAGATAAGGCTCCCTACAGCCCCAGCCTCATGTCTCACAGTTTACACTACAGAGCAGGACTGACTGACTCGCTGCTTCCAAGTTCAAAATCCCAGGAAAGAGCTCTGATTGCCCTAGCTTAGGTCATGTGCCAACCTCTGGACCAATCGTGTGTGGCCAAGGGGCCAGAATACTATAGTTTCTGGGCTTTGGTGTCAAGTCAATCAATGGCAAGTGGAGACAGAACCCCACCAGGGAGTCAAAGTGGCAGGGATGACAAAGGGGGTAAAAGCCATTGTTATAAGAAAGGAGACATGCTGGGGACACCAGCACTTAATTCATCCTGAGAGTAAGGGAAGTTTGCCAGAAAGCCTCACTTGGAAGAAGCCAGTTGGCTGAGGACTGAGGCCCTCGCAGCTGCGGCCCCTCTGACATCTGGTCCAGATGCCAGACATCATTCATTCAAAAGTGCACATGCAGCTTTAATGAGGGACTAAAGAGTACAGTCCTCTGGGACTCCCATGAAGAGGCATTAGCATTCATTATCCTCCTGCTCTGCCTGCCTGCATGAAATATGAAGGGGGTCTTTGAAGACACATTGAGAGTATTTAGCAAATGCTCCTGACCAGCTCTTCTGAAAATATCCCAAGTGCAGGACGCTGTCATCTGTTAAGTCTCACTGTTGCAGTTTTGGCAGGAGGTGGGCTAAATTGACAATTGACATTCATTCTCACATCATCCTATTTGTCAGTTCCACTGTTTCTCTCCCCCTCAGCCCAATCCTGATTTACATCTCAAGTCCCTGAGGGTGGTGGGGCAAGGAAGCAGGCTCTATAGCCAGTCAAAACTGTGTTTGAATCTTGGATTTGGGGTTCACCAGCTGGGTGATCTTGGGAAAGTTATTCGACCTGTATGAACCTCAGTTTTTCTACCTGATAAGTAGAGACATGAATTACCTTCCTTGTAATGTAGCTAAGCAGATTATAAATGATGGGGGAGTCCTATATCAGGATAGAATGAATGACTATGCTGTCAAATAAAACCCCAAATATCAGTAGCTTAGTGCCACAAAGGTTTTTTCTCACTCATTCCACACTTCCTGCCACATGAGAGGAGCTCTTGTATGAGAGGACAAAATAAGGCCAAGCCACCAAGAGATGCTAACACTAGCAAAGGGGACCAATGGACACATGTAGAAAGCATCTTGATGTCACTGAGTCCCTAGTTCCAGGTCCATGCAGCAACTCCTTTCATCCCATAACCACTAAGTTCCAGTTTTGCTTAAATGTGCTTGAGATGGGCTTCGATCACTTGTAACTGAAGGAGATGCAACCAGTCGGATTAGCCATAGGGGTGCTGGTGGACCACTGGCTGAGTGCTTAGTATATACTGGGCACCATCGATCAGGTTTTCTGAGCATGTCCCACGCCCTGTCCTAGGCCCCTCAAGTACACCATTGCTGTTCAGGGTCAGCTTCATTTCCATCGTGCTTACTTCACCTGTCTGTGAGTCCATGATTAATACCTCATTTCTAAATTAGGGAACTGAGGCCCAGAGAGGTTAAGTCATATGCAATCTCAGTTTGGACTCCCCAGAAACAAACATGAAGCAAGAATTTAAGTACAAGTAGTTGATTTGGGAGGTACAGAAAAACACCTATAGAGAAGTGGAGACGTGGGATAGGGAAGAGAAAGCAGCCGATGAAGACTGTGTTCTCCAGACAGCTCCGCCTATAGGCCACTGGAGCTTAATCCTGTGGGGGAGCACTGTGAGTCAGCCTTATCCCAGCCAAGGGGCCAGGGAGCTGAGCACTTACTTACACACCTGTCAGTCATTGGTAGAGGGATGGATGTTCTCAGGAGCATTAATTCCCTTACACTTCCAGCATGTCCTCTGCAAGGGCAGAGTAGCATTCCACAACTCTGAAGAAATTCTTCAGGCAAGGAGAGGGAGACCTACCAGCAGCTGGAATTTGGCCAACACTTGTTGATACAGTAAGGCCAAAGCAGTGGTGTGGTGGTAAATGTTTAACAACTGGCTTTCCAGACTAGGGGTGGGGGTGGAAGGAGGAAAAGAAGGGAGGCAGGGGGAGAGAGGGAGGAAAAAGCCTTGATTTGTAATGCTTGCCGATTCCGTGATGGAGATACTCCCACAATGGACAATTTCAAGCTACCAACATGATGTAAACTGGCTTGCAAAATTTCTGAAAATTTCTGCAAAATTCCTAAAATAACAGCTGGCTCTCATGAGCTGGTTCTAGCTGACTCCAGCACACCACTAAGCCAGAGGGACGTGGGCAAGGCAATCAAAGCATCTGCCACAACTATTGACAGGACACTTGGGGGAGTTCAATGTAGTAGAAAGGGCTTTCATTCTACCATGGTCGGTACTATCCATCCTGTTCCTTCTTAGCCCAGGGACTGTGCAAAGACTGTGTTGAAAAACAGACATATGGGAAGAGGAAGGAGAAGCTGGTGCTAAAAAGAGAGGGACAGAGCTATTAATATTGAGAGAGAACTTCAAAACCATCTATTCTGACCCTACATTGAATGCTGGGCTTCTCCTGATAGGATCCTTGCCTGCCCAGTGATCATCCAGTTTCTCCTTGCACAGCTGCTGTAACAGGGAGCTCACCACTTGTCCAATAGCCAATCAGCCTCTGAAGAGTTCCACATCACCAGACCCAGATGGGATTCAAACAGCCAAGCACCCATGAAGGAGAAGTCATTTCACTGCATTCAAGGCAACGGATGGACTCGGTGCCAGAGGAAGGCACTTGAGGAATGAGCAAGCCGCTGGATCAGACACATGGAGCAGATGAAGTGCCTGGTCGCAGACCAACTTACGCAATAGCTCCTTTTGTCAAAGCCACTCACCCAAAGGGAGATTGTTACGTGATAAATGCTGGCCCGGTCAGAGCAATGAAATGCCGCGTACAGGGTTCTGTCTTTTAGCAGGGCTCCCCCCACCCAGCTGTAAGACAAAGACAGAGCCCAAACTTTCCCGTGCCTGAGAGTCACTGGGAAGCTTCCTGGGTCCCACTGCCAGTGACGCCCACTCAGCAGGTCTGGGGCAAGGCCTGAGAGTCTGCATTTCCCAGGTGGTACTGATGCTGGGAGCCTGATGGTTGTAGAGCTTCACGGGTGTACAGCCTGTGCAACTGCACAGCGCCCTGCGCTCAGAAAAGCCCCGTGCTTGATTGAATGCTCTGCCATTACCATCTTTAAGTTCTTAACAATTTTTTAGCAAGGGACCCCACATTTTCATTTTGCAAAGAACCCCACAAATTATATAGCTAGTCCTGGTCGCTGGTCCCCAAACCAAACCTCAGCAACATTAAATTAAGGAAAGATCACAAGAAGACACGCTTCTCCTAAGCCGTAATGTAAGTGCAGCTCGTGCAGTTCAGACTACGTTTACTGAGCACTTACTGTGCTCTGGGCACTGGGCTAGGTCCTAGGGAGGGACAGAGTACAGTGGTCACAGAGCTTACAAGGGCTGCCTGTGGGAGTCCAGAGTGAATGGAGGATCTTACACTTCATTCGTCCAGTCCCTGTGTCCTGGCAGCCTGCAGGGCAGGGGTGAGGGGGTGGGGGGCGGGGAGGCTGAGCGCATTGTGTTGAACAAAAGACCAGGCTCTGCTCTGAATGAGCCTGAACGCTCCTGAGCAAGAAAGACTACTCCTCCCCCACCAAAAACCTGGGAAATAAAGATGAGCCAACTTATCAGTTAAAAAAACAAACAAACCACACAATGGATCAGAACAAAGATGTTCAAAAGTCACAGAAACGTCCTTCAGAAGTATAAATTAGTAAAGTGCAGCTGTAAGCTATGTAGGTGTGAAGAGAGCATCAACAGGAAAATTTTTAGTATCCAGAGTCACCTGTCATTTTGTGAACCAGCCCCTCAGCTGGATGCTCACCCAGCCTCCCAGCAACCCCGGAGGTGGAACTCTCGGCTGACCCTGGTTTATCATTAAGGAAACTGAGGCTCAGAGGTACATGCCCAAGGTTATACTGGCAGCAAGTGGTGGGGCTCAGGGCTGCCTGGCCTCCAAATCCACACTTGTAACTGTTAATCTACACAGATGAACACCCAGAGTTGTCTCTCTCTAGGAAGAAGGAGAGACTGGGAGATCCCCCATGCTGGGAGCATTCCTGCAAAGGCTCTGCAAACAACCCTCCCCACCTCCACCCTGCCTGGCAGACTCAGAGCATCAGATGCAGCTGGGACCGAGTTACAGTCCTCTTTGGAGCTGGGAGGTGGTGTGGCATCATGGCTGTGATGGGGGTCACCAAGGCCAAATCCTGATCTCGTCACCCCTTAGCTGTGAGACTTGGGCAAGTTACTTGGTCTTCCAGGATTGGAGTGACCACATTCCAAGCACTAGCAGACACCACTCAGATCTAGACCCCCAAAGACCATAAAGTGAAGACCTTCGGTACCTCTCCAAGAGTCACCTTTGAAAGACAGACGGATTCCCAAGGCAGAGCAGTTCGTGTCCATTCAACTTCTGAAGCACATTCCCCATCCATCTGCTTCTCTAGACTTCTGTTTCCACTGCCCTGGTCCAAGCCACCACCACGTCTCCTTTGCTTAATCCAGTGATCTCCCAGCTGCTCATCCTGTCTGGGCTCTTAATCCCTACAGCAGAGGTCAGCAAACTGGCGTGTGGGCCAAATCTAGCCAGCCACCTGGTTGGTTTGTTTTTTTTGTCAATAAAGTTTTATTGGAACAAAGCCACATCCACTCATGTATGTGTACCTTCTAGGGCTGTTTTCCCAGCACACTGGCAGAGCCGAGTTGTTGCCATAGAGACTGTATGTGGTGCATGAGGCCTAAAGCACTTGTTATCTGGCCTCTTGCAGGAGTTTTCCAGTCTCTGCTCTGCAGTCCTTTCTCCCCACGGCATGCAGTCCTCCTTCCGAAATGGCAATCAGATCATGTTCTTCCCCTGCTTAAAGCCCTCCAGTGTCTTCCAGGGCCCATCCGAAAACATCTCACTTCTGCATCCATCTGGCAAAGTCCAATGTGACTTCATCCCTGCGTTTGTCACTGGTCTTCTCTCTTACTGACCTCCCCTGCCCCCACTGTGCTCCCACCAAAGGGTCCTGTTCGTTACTTCTTCTTGACCCCTGACCCCACCCTCCATTCTCATTCCTTCCCTGGGGCCTCTGCAGGAGCTCTCCCCCAGTCCGGAACACTCTGCGCTCAGCTCTTCCAACAGCTGGCTCCTTCTTCTCACTGAGGGGCTCAGGTTTCCACGGCACCTTCTCACAGTGGCCGACCCTGAAAATCCCCCACCTAGAATCACCCTCTCGGCAGTTACGGGATTGCCAACCAAAAGTGACCCCATGTATTCGTGCATTTCCTTGACCAATGTCTGTCTTCCGACTGCAACATGAAGTTCCACGTGGGTTAGGACTTTGTCTTTTTTTTGTTGTAGTTCACTATATACCAGGCCCTAGACCACTGTCTTACACATACCAGAACTCTCTAAATTTTTATTGAGTGAATAAATGATTTTGTCACCCCCAAAGACAGAAGAAGAGACTACAACTACAGTAGGCATGGCTTGGACCAGATACACACACAGAAAATACTTCCTGACTCACAGGGTTGACCCCTGAAAAAGGCTATTATGATAAACTAAGGAACCATTTGCCAACAGCTGAATTAGACAAAAACTATAGCACCCAGTGCTAGTAACAGTGTATCACTATAGATAGCTACAAACCCTTTGGAAAGCAATAAGGTAGTATGTGTCAAAAGCCATAACAATGTTCACTCATTAGACTTGGTATTCCAGCTCCTGAGAATTTAAAGAAATAATTCAACAGTAGCAAAGGTTTGGACCATAACGTTGTTTACTGTTTTATTTGAAAAAAAAACTGGAGCAAGCTAACTGTCCAACAACCGGTATACACAGCTTATAATCATGATTGTTATGAAAACTCAGTGGAGCCACACAGAAAAAGGTTTATGATAAATGAAAGAACTCGAATAAAAATGAGAATACATATTATGGCTCCGAGCAGAAAAACTACTATGAACAAGGACTAGGAGAAAGTAAGAAGTAATGGGAATACCTACTATATGTGGTAGAGACTGCTGGCTGCCCATCAATTTGGTCCTCTCCTCCTTCGGGCACACAGCTCACCAGATTTCCCGGCAGTCCCTGCACCGAGGTGGGGCCACATGCCTAAGTCCAAGTCAGTGGAATGGGAATGGAAGCCACGTGCCCCTCCCTGTCCTGGCCCATGAAACCCCGCCATGCATGCTTCACCATCCCGTGACTCTAAGGAGGCTTCAGAGCCACATGTTGGAGATGGCAGAGACTCTGCCAGCCTGTCCACCAAACAGCTGTGCATAACACAGACCTGTCTCTCCCTGTTCACCTAGAACCACCCTTAACTGTAACATGAGTCATAAATAAACTTTGGTCGTGTGTGTGCCATTCAGTCTGGGCCTGTTTGTTACAGCAACTTAGCTGACCCTAACTAATACCCTGATACAATGCCTGGTAGGTAAGAGTTCAGGCTTTAGGGTCAGGAAGACTTGAGTTCAAATCACAGTGACATCACTTCCTGTGTGACCTTGGTATATAACTGCTCTGAGCCTCAGTTTTCTCATCCATTTGTTTTTGAGAATCAACTGAGAAAATCACTAAAAAGTCCATAGTGCTGTACCTAAGATGGAGAAGGGGCTTGGTCACGGTTCCAGGTGTTTCTGAAGCCAGCTGCATCCTGCCCTTCCTCGGTCCTGGAGACATGTGCCTAAGCTAGCTCGAGCTGGGTTTCTAACCTTCGCAAACAAGAGTGCTGACTGATACAACACCGCTCCAAATGTTACTGTCTTTGTCCCAACCCATCACCCAGGCAGAGGTGGTCCAGCCTGGGCAAACCCAGGAAGAAGCTGCTCAAACCCTAGGCAGGCTTAAGATGGACCAGTGGGCAGTAACTAACCCAAAGTCTTCACCTAAGTGGCAGGACCAGGTTCCAAAGCCAAGAAGACCCCACGGCAGCCTTTTCCCAAGACATGGCCCCATCCCTGGTGCCCACTCAGGTCAGGCTGATCTGTTTTCCTGGACAGAAGAGCAGGCAGTAGTTAGCGGGCTGTGCCCAGCCTAAGACCTTTCCCAGGCCAGATGGCATCTCTGGCAGGCCCTCAAAGCCAGCAGAGGCTGCATCATGCCCAAGAGGCCAAGAGGCCCAATATGGCAGGGATGGTCCAGGGTCCCAGTAAACAAAGCATCCCAGCGTTCTCCTGTGCCAGCTGGCCACCACTCAAGGGGCCCAGAGCAGCAGGAGAGCAGGATGATCCTGGTGGGGGCACTGAGCCAGAAGTAAGGCTCACAGGCTTAATCTCTCTCTCTCTCTCTCTCTCTCTCTCTACACACACACACACACACACACACACACACACACACACACAAATGCATACACAGAGCTGCAGCCATGCATTACACACAGACACACTCCTTCCAAACCCAACACCTGCTGATAGCACAAGACAGAACAGAGCCACACTGTGGCATGGAGGAAAACACAGTTTTTTGCATGTGTCACCATGATAAAATATTTGACGAAACCCTTAAGTTGCATCTTTCACAGGGTCCCTGCCTGCCTGCTGTCCCCAACAAACCAACTCCACGCAGATGGCCTCTCAGACCCTTCCTCGCTGGTCCCTAAGAATCGACCACTGCTCCAGCAATCACAGAAAGATCAGGGCACTGATGGCCGGGTTTCCTAGAAGCAGAGCCAGAGACAGGGACTTGGGAGCATGTGGGTTTTTGAGGGACGGCTTCCAGGGGGAAATGAGAACCACAGGAAGCAGAAGGGGAAAGAGCTGAATAAGCATGTGGTCTCTAACATCTAGCCTCAGCCTGATCCCACAAGAGCTCTGGTGCAAAGACTGCACCACCACCAGGCAGGGGCAGCAATTCCTCCTGCCCCATCAGTGGGTCATCGGGCCACAGCACCTCCTCCTGGGTGAGGCGGCTGGCTCCCGTCTGGAGCTGGTGAGTCCCCAGGGAAGGAAGGACAGCTGTGAGCTCTGAGCAGCTGGGACGCGCAGCAGCCAGCAGGTGTGCTGGCCAGGCAAAGATCTGGGTAGGACCATGACAGTGTCTGCCCCAGGGTAAACCACTGTAACTGTCTGAGGCCCTGAAAGGAAGGGGAGAATTCATCTCTACCTGAGGATGGCTTTCCAAATACTGAACATCTGTCAAGGCATGGGCCCCGACCAGTCGACACTGTGACCCATCCCACGACTGGCTATAAAACATGGGCAGAGCCACAGCAGTGGGTATCAGCGGAGTGCCAACTCCATCTCTGCCAAGGGATTATACCGTGAACCAAACCCCACAGCCACTGCTCCACGAGCAGCATTCCACGGGATCCTCACAACTGCCTGTAATGCCACTGTCGTCCCCACTGTAATGCAGAACAGCCTGGGGCTCAGGGGTATCGGGGCAGCTGGCCCAGCGGCACAGCAGGCAGGACTCGCACTCAGACCTGTCTGCCTTCAAAGCCAGTACAAATGTTCTACGCTGCCTCGCTGACTTGAGAGAGCTGAAAAGAGAAAGCAAGAAAAGAAGCTCACTTCCCAGACACAAAAGGTCCCTCAGTGACACTGGGGTCATGATTTCATCATGTTCTGAGAGGAAGGAAAGGGACAGGAAACAAGCAAGGTGGGGTCTCCTGTCATGTCCAGAGACATTCTTTTCAGAGAAACGTACATTTCTCGGCGTCAGTGTGCTCTGAAGCCTCACAGAGCTGGCAAAGACCCCGTTACAAGAGGCTGTAGAAATTAAACTGAATCATCTGAACCAAGGAGGTCATAAACATTCAAAATTAATGATCCGTTTCAGTCCCAAAGAAGTGAGCTCTTATCAAAAGCCTGATTTATCCAAAGATGGTATTCCTAGCCCTTCTTGCTAAGGATAATGGCAGATTTTTACGTCCCCTTTCCGGGGGTTGGCGAACTTCTGTCTGTGAAGGGTCAGAGAGAGAGTGAACGTTCTGTGGGCCCTGCCATCTCTGTTGCACGTGCTCAGCTTATACCTGCATCTCCCCCACCTCATGGCCACGTCCTCTTGGTCTTTGGCAGGCTCCTCCTCCCTGGACTTGACCTCTTTGCTGATCCTCAAACGCATGAAGTGCGTTTCCTCCTCAAGGGCTGTGTCACGATTGTCCCCTCGAGCAGGCAGCTCTGCCAGATCATTGCATAACTAGACCCTCTGTTCTTCAGGTCTCAGCTCAAAAGTCGCCTTCTCAGATAGGCCTTCTCTGGTGCCAGTCACCCTCTACCACACACACCAGTTCTGGTTTTTTTTTTTTGTTTCGTAACACACCTATTATCCAAGAAGTCCTCAGTTAGATGTCCATTGCCTGTCTCCCTGTTAGCATCACACTTCAGGAGAGGGGCGGTCTGGCCACACGTTCTCACCACGGAATCCCCAGTACACAGAGCACAGGCTAGATGCTCGGCTAAGAGCTGTTGAATGAATTAACGACTCCTCCCCAAAGATCAAACTTTACAAAGTGCTCACTAGACTAGCGGTCAGTAAAGCTTTTCTAGAAAGGGCCAGAAAGTACTTACTGAAGGCTGTGCAGGCCACACTGTGGGTGCCACAGCCGCCCAGCTCTACCGTTGCGGGTGAAAACAGGCTCGGATGACCCAAAGGTGCATAGCTGCAGCTGTGTCCCCTCGACACTTCACTGACAAGCACAGGTGCCTCGAGGGCCAGTGTGCTAATCCCTGCACTCAACCAAGGCGTCTTAGCCCCCATCTTCACATGTGAAGCTCTTTGTCATCATAACTATCAGTCATTGTAGGTGAGGCATTCTTGAAACTGTGCGAGGAAAGAAGCATTTTTAGTAGGCAGCAAAATGTTCTTTCTCCACATTCCTGCTACCCCGGCCCGTGAAAACGAAGCAAGAAAGCCCTGCCCCAAGTCTGATCCCCGAGCAGCTGCTAGCCACCCCTCCCTCCCGGCGCGTGCAGCAGGAACAGGATGAACACGCAGCGGCTGTCGGCTCCCTTCCTCGTGCCAGCCGCCTTCCCTGCAGAGACCAGACAGGGAGGGGCCGCCGTGAATCTCCGGAGGCATGGATTCTGCACAGACTCCGGGGACCAATTGTTCCAATGCATTCATCTATTTTACAAAACCTTCCAATTCCAAAAGGCAACTGCAAGATGGGCTGCTGTTTCACTGAAGAAATTCATTTCTTCACTGAAAAAATTCATTTATCCAAAAGGATATGTAAAACGGCGGCAAATGAACCCCAGACATAGGGGTGTAGTTACAATATTTGTGATCCAACCACAATCCCACGATTGTATCGTGAAGCATAAACACCCACTCCCACTGGAATGGGGCAAGAAGAGGGTAATGTCATACCGTCCTGCATGCCACCAAGTTCCAGGGCCAGAAAAGAGCCTCTCGTCCTAGCACGCAGTAGGCCTACAAGAATATGAGTCTCTCCCCTCATCTACGTGTATCATGATAAGATCATGGTCATTTTGCTAACGAAAAGATAAAGCCAAAAACAGTGGGTGACTTTAGCCAGGCCTTGTCAAGTCTATAGGAAGCGGATCTGACTTCTATTGGTTTCATGCACCCAGGGCCATCTGCCCCTCTGGGAAACGCAATGTGCCAGGTCACAGGAGCTACCCATGGCACAGACGTAGGTGCGGCTTGGGTCTGGCCAGGCCCCAGCGGGTCTGCAATTTGCCCATCACCTTCCCCAGGACTGACACGGTGCTATGAGATGGAAGTTCTCTTTCGGTTGATCCTGCAAATTGAGATGATGTATGGCCCAAAGCTGCCAGGTGACACCTTCCACAGAAGCAGAACAAGTCAGCAGAAGCCAAAAGCCAGTCTGCCCAAACCTTGCTCACAGTTAACTGTCATCATCTCCACCTTTATGAATGTGTGCCCAGCGCCTGCCGCTGCCCCTGCTCCTTGGCATGCCTCAGGCAGAGCTGTGACTGACCAAATAGCCCTGGACCTGCTTAAAATGTCTGTCACCTTCTAGCACGTAGCCTTTTGGGGCTGATCCCTGAGATCCGGCACAGAGCCTTGGTGGAGGAAAGAACAAGGTCAGCACGCAGAGGGAAGCAGAGCCAGGAACCTAAGACAGACCCCGGATCCGGTCAAGCACACAGCCGGACACGCCTGTATTTCTCAATTACATGATCAGTGAAATGCCCCATTTTGCTTAAGCTAGTTGGAGTTGCATTTCTGTTACTTGAAACCAAAAGAGCCTTGACTGATACACAAGTAGAAATGCACCCCCTTGCTGGGAGTCTCTGAGTCCCTGTCCACTCATGTAGCAGATACTTATACAGTACCGTTCCAGTATATTGTGTAACGTTACCCCCGCACTTAGAGGCCTAACACGGTCACCTATCATGTGCACTCGTTCCGCAGGACAGGAATGTGTGGAGAGCTCATCTGGGGGGTACTCACTTGGGGTCTCTGAAGTAGCTGCAGTCTGAGGTCCGCTGGGGCTGTAGTCATCCGAAGGCATGACCGGAGCTGGGGGTCCACTTCCAAGGTGCCTCACGCATGTGGCTGCCAGGCTGCACTGGCTGCTGGCCACAGACCTCAACCCTCTCCAGGGCACGACTGCCTGAGCATCCTCAAGCCAGGGAGCTGGCTGCCCCCCAAGCCAAAGTGGGAAGTGCAATACCTTTTATGACTTAGCCTGAGAAGTTACATATCATCACTCACTTTTGCCATATCCCATTGGCCCCATAGGGCCAGCCTTGATTCAATGTGGGAGGGAACCACACAGGGGACTGTGGGTCACTGAAGACCATCCTGAAGCTCATACCTATCCCACCATGTACCAGGGACTGTAATGCAGATGATTAGGTGCATCTCTCACTCCAAAAGGACACCCACCCTAAACTAAACAGAATGCAGTCACGCAAACTTTGTTCCCAAAATCCTCAACTTTGCTTGTTGTGCTGCTCCAGCTTTTAAGAAAAGGGGTATCCTGCTACTAAGGAACTGGCTTTAAGTGGTTAGCCACCTAGCCCTTTGGTTCTAGAAACAATGCTGACGGAAAAATTAATAGGTCCTTTGGCATCCTGATCTTTCCTATGACTCAACCCTCCATTGCATGCATGGCTTCACGTCACTGTGCCTTTACTAACTTCATTACAGCCTATGCCCACATGTTTTGTACGTGACCCATTTTCTAAACCCCCAAATCATCCCCAGACAACCTGGCATGTAACTGCAGCCCCATTTTTGTACAGCAGGGGCAGTACAGCCAGGTAGATAAAAACTCTTGGACCTCGGTTCAAATCCCAGCTCTGCCACTTAGTAGCTGCGAGATCTTTCGGTCTGTTTCCTCCTCTATAAAATGGGACTGAAAGGAGATGCACTTCAGTAGGTCATGAAGGGGCAACAGACCTTGTGTGAAAGGATCAGCACAGTGCCCGGCACATGGTCAACTACTCAGGAAGTTCCTGATGGTGCTCTTAACTCAGGAGGGCAATCATTCACATTTATCTAATTTCCTGAATCTGCTTTCCTCACAATTAGACTATTAAGCACAAGCACTGCCTCTTCCCTCTGCCCTTTTCTTGCAGTGCCAGCCCCTCCCCTCGTGCACACACACACACACACAAGCACACATGCACGTACCTACTCCTGCCCGCTCTCAGCCCTTCCCATGCTCCCACTTCCAACAATCCTTGCTGGGTGGTTCAGAAAATCCAAAATAAAAATACCTAGCCCTGGCTGGTGTGGCTCAGTTGGTTGGAGCATTGGCTTGTAACCAAAAGGTTACGGGTTCAATTCCTGGTCAATGCACATACCTAGGTTGCTGGTTCGATCCCCAGTCCAGGTGCACAGGAGGCAACCAAGTGCTGTTTCTCTCTCCCCCTCAAAGCAATGAAAAATGTCCTCAGACAATAAAAAGAAAACCCAAAGAAGAATACTGAGATGAAGGCAGCATCTTAGAATGACACTTTCTTAAAGGTCTTTAAAGTGTCTTCATTGAGATTTTATGGCCATTTCAATAAGCAAAAATGTGCAAGCAATGGAGTTCTTCAGAAGATTACTATTTTGGGACATCTAAAAAAATTCACTAGGGGAAAAAATCTGTCGCATGTAACTTTTGCCCCATTCAAAATCCTGTAATAACATTAGCACCTACACCTCCTGGGGGGATCAGGACTCTGTTCCGTGACTGCCAGAAAAATGAAGAAAATTACAGACAACTTCCAAACGGACTGAGGAAAACATCTGCTTTTCTCCAGGAGCAGAGAGCCCTTTGACGTCCCACCAACACCAACAGTGACCTGTAGGCAGCCGTGGGGGAAGACTGCCACTCAATGGTGGCCTCGGGAACTGGATGGAATATATTGACATTTAGTTGTATCTTTTACAAGCTCTTAACCTTTACACCGTGTCAATAAAAAGCCCCATTAACATTTAAAAAGGATGTTACAGGGTGTCCACTTGGAATAACAGTAAGAAAACACTCCAAGAAATGGATTATGTATCTCATCGGTCCCACATCTCCAAGAGTTTACTTCCCTCCAGGGTCAAAAAGCAAACCAGTGAAGTGGCAAACAGCCCGAGCCATCGGCTGGACACACAGCCAACTCTTCAGGTGACCAAGAGCCAGAAAGTCCTCAAGCGGACCTTCTGCACAGGTAGTTACACCCAACAGGACCTCCCGCCCTGGGCATCCTCTCTCCATCCTGTGTCCTTCCAGACTTGGCTCAAACGTCCCACCCAGGAAGCTTCCCTAAGACGTCAGGGGGATCAGACCTCTGCTCAGTGCTCCTGCAGCCACTTGGGCTTCTTCCACCAAGAGGCCCCCAGCTTCCTGCACTGCCCTTGTCCACTTCCTGGCTGGTCTTCCACCCAATGATGGGTCATGCTCTCTCTGAAGGTAGACACCATCGCCCCACCCATTCATTCATCCACGCATTCCTTCGCTCACTCACTTGTTAGAATGCTCACTACATGCCAGGCACTGGGGCTACAAGGAAGTAAACGGACTTGACCTCCAGCTCTACCAACTCCATTTATAGTGTCGTCTGCTCTCTATATGCCCAGTGCCTGTCATATGTGGTACTCGATAAGTATTCAAAGGCTGTGTTCCCTCCTTCAATATAACGTAATGAATTCAAGTCCTATAAGAATTGAATAAATGTAATCCAACTGCCAGGAATTCCTGTGGCTCCCTTGTGCAAAAGGCAGCTGTCAGGCCTCACCTGTCCTTCATATGCATTTTGTTTGGCCAAAAGTACATGGTCTTCTTAAAGATTTAATTTGCTGCTAACATTTAAAACTTAGAAGATTTCACATAAAATGCTCTTACTGGCTTCTCTAGAAACACGACCACACATTCCTGCAGAGCCCCGGTGAGCTGAAGAAATGGGCTCCTATAAACAGGGTGGGTGCACTTCACTTGCACAAGCCCACCCTCCCCTAGTTTCCCACCACAGCAGCCAAGACAGCTGCCGTGTATCACCTGGCCTTTGCTGAGGGTTTTCTTGCCCCAGCCCTTCACTCAGGACCTGCGGCCCCTCCAGGCATCTTAATTTGTGGCCCTGGCATTATGCCAATGTCATCCAAGCAATATATCTGAGATGAGCTACAACACAAATGAACGGGCAATTTTATTGATTTCACCTCCTAACATACCCTCCTAGTAGTGGACACACATTTTGATTTTTTTCCAGCAGGGATCTTGGACGCAAAGACACATTAAAGGAAAAGGTAACTCCAACAAGTACTTCATTAGGGGCCAAAATCGTGTTTCTTGCAAATGAATGCTGAAGATGAACGATTACATTCTCACACCACTAGCACAGCTTAAATACCTCTTTGACAAAAATAATAATAATAAATTATCTTCAACTCAGAAAATAAATTGTGCTCAGCAGAGTGACGGGAGGGTCCGTTCATTGCATTGTACCGAGGGTCCAGACCAGGGGGAGGACAGGACAGGCGGCTGAGCTGCCGGAGGGCACGGGCGAAGGGCACGGTCCGAAGTGAGTCTCATGCACGTTTTCACGCCAGTGGCAGCGGTGCCCCTTGGCTGTGGCCTGTCCCAAGTGCGACTTCTCTGCCCCTCCTCCTCACGTCCGCCTTGTCTTCTGTTTCTTGGCTTGTCTCTTGGCATCTTCTGGGCCACTACTGTCAGAGGCTGTCTGGCCGAGGGCCCGGACGCCCTGCAGTCGACTTGTCAACTGCAACAGCAAGGGAATGAGCTAAAAAGAGAGGGGGAGTATGAGAGAGAGGCCAGGGGACTTCCGTCCAGGGGGACGCCGGGGCCCTGTCTATCAGCACAGCTCCGTTTTCAGGCACCCTCACCACCCGCTGGGCGCTAATGGTAGGGGCGCTAGGTTCAGAACAAGGCGGGCCTCTGCACTGCAGAGGTCAGCAGACAGCTGGCTCTCTGAGCAACACACGCCTAGAAGTGTTCCAGGTTTAAGGATTAGGAGGGATGTTACGGATGTTTATGACCTTGAAAGGAGGCCTTGGGGTTGGATTTGAGGCCTTCACATTCCCTTCCAACCCTAAAATGCTGTACTTTCTGGAACCCTAAACATTCTTCTTTGTCACTTCACAGCTGTGAGGGACCTCACTCACTGACATATCAGCTTTCTCCTGAGGTCTCTGGGTCTCCTACCTTATCATGGTTGTAGCCAGCCAACAGGACAAGCAGCGTCAGCGGCAGGGCGATGTAGGAACCTTGCGCGATGTCCTGCTCAGGCAGTTTCCTCTGCAAACACAAAGAGCGCCGTCCCTTCCCTGCCTTCCACTGTGATGCAGCCACGACCCACCAGCCTTCTGAATCAGCTACGCCCGGCCCCCCCGGGTATCCCACACGATCCAAACTGTCCACATTAAGAAACTGAGGCAACTTGGATCAGTTTCCAGATGCACCCTCCACTATCCAAACTGATTACTTGCTCTCTGAAACTCAGGAACAAACAGTCCATCACAACATACTCCTCACCCCCTGCACTTTCACTGTCTAAACTGAGGAAACCAAGCGCTGTAGAGAGCAGGGTGTCCCTGCGGTTGAGAAGTAAATGGGTCTGGTGTTGTTGAGTCCCAGCTACGCACGGGCTTTTTCCTGCAAGTGAGTAAGAAGAACCCACTGCTCCAGGCTCAGACACACAGTGACGCACAAGCCAGCCCCAGAGATGACGCCTAGTGAGGAGACAAAGCAAGCTGCTACTTGTTTCCCAGGGGCCATTCGCTCTTTCTTCCAATAGAACTCTCAACTCTGATCTGGGCCAATCAGAACACGGGCCACATGTCTGCTCTTTTTTTCAGTCGTTTGATACAGGGTCCAAAAAGGCCTACACATGGCAAATGACCAATCAGCTGAATAATTTCCTTTAATCTACAGGTATCTCTTCCATAACGTGTTCTTCTTTCTCTTGCAATTTGTCATGTAAGTCAGGTTTCACCCTGCTGTCCTGCAGTGCTCCACAACCTAATTTGGTGGGGTCCATTACATGCTCTCGTGGCCTCTGTGTACGTCCTGGAACTTGGCAGCTGGCTCTGGAAGTTTGGGCGGGCCAGGTATCCTGAGCCTCCCCGAAGGACCACAATGCCACCAATTGTGATGCAGTGCCACAGTGGTGACCTTCTTCCCACGAGTCACGCCTGAGCACTGACCTACACCACTCCAGTGCCCTCGTGGCCAGTTTCCTTCCCAAAGGGGACTCAGGCATCAGCGCTTGGAAAAGTACACATGCATCTGGGGAGATCCAGAGCATAGCAATAAAATCCAGGATGCCAAAGGGGCCCGATGCTGAGGGCCCTTTAAACAGCGGTCCTGCCTCTACCCGATACCTAGGGCTGAGGTTGGGTGAATTTCCCTTCTCCCACTAGCCCCAGGGGTTTGATAAAACTCCCCTCCTCCTTACCGTGGGATTAAAAATCAAGGTGATATGCTTATGGTAGCCCACTGCAGTGAAAGAAACTTGAGGCAAGACGTAGTCATACTGGGATCTGGGGAGTGTGGAGTCCAGAAGCACAACATAATTCTGTGCACAAATAAAAGTTACCTTTTTATAAAGGGCAGTTTGAGCAGAGCAAATGAAAACTAAAACCCAGCATATGGCCACAATACAAAGGACTTTACATTTTCAGAGAACTTCCTGAGTCTATACGTCCAAAACCAAGGTGGCTGCCTTCAGAGTAGGAACCTCACGGGGCGACCCCGTCAGTGACAGCCGCGTGTCTCCAGGTCCTCCAAGGCTGCGCCTTCTCAGAAGGCTTGCAGGCTGGGGCACTTTTTATTAGCATATTCAACCACAACAATCGTGGACCTCTGAGGATATGACTTTATGAAACATGAGAATTTCCCATGAGGCAATCCTAGTGATGGAGGTACATGATCAAACTGAGGAAGACTGTGTGCAATCCAAAATGAGGTTGACTCTCTGGGGACAACACTTCGGTGGCTCATTAGCTGGCATGTTTTAAGAACACAGCAGCTCTGGAAAGGCACCAGTGATGGGTGCAGCCCTGCGTGCTGGGCCCCGTGGGCCAGGTCAATGCCTGCTCTGCTCTCAAACACTGACAAGGTTGGGATGATTACCCCCATTTTACAGATGGGGAGAGCAAGTCCCAGAGACCTTAAGAGCGACTTGCCCAGGGTGAGCTCAAGCTGTTTCCACAGTGCTGTACTGCCTATATTATCTATTTCAGAGGGTGTATGGAGAAAGAAAGAGGAACACCAGGACTCCATCTCAGCCGATTTCATTACTTTACAGCCTTTTCACTCCAAGAAGGGCCTCAGTGCATCATCCCTGTGGCAGGCAGTAGGAAGCCAGGAGAGGAAAGGCACACACAGGCTCACTAGTGACCCCCTCAGGCCAAGTCCCCCAGAAAGGAACCAAACTCTTCACAAAGGTTGCTCCTACCTTGCTAACAACAGCAGTTTTCTTTGCCCAATTAGAATCAATAATAAACATTCTGTGATCAATAAATGATGTCCAACATTAGCACCTGGGTTAAACCAATTATAGTATTTCCCATACTATGAACTACTTTACAACCATGTTATAAATGATTTATGATGGGAAGAGATTTGTGACATGTTCTTCACTGAAAAGCACAGATTAAAATGATGTACAAGAGTCCCAGCTTTGAATTATTAAGATAAATGTCAGTATATTTAAATACATACATGCATGCACATGGAAAAAAGACCAAAAGGATACTTATCAACAGTGGTTATTTCTGGCTGAGCAAGTCACACCTGATTTTCCCCCAAACTCTCCTGCTGTGAACATGGGTTACTTTTGTAAACAGGAAAACACTAATTAAAAAACATAATCACTATAGGGCCCAATCTCCTTTGGTTCAGAGAGGACAACATCAACCATTTCTGAAGAGTGGTAGTTAGAGAGAAAACGAGAGAACTGTGCTTCCTTAAACTAAAAAGCGGACTTATTAAAACAAAGACAGGAACGAGAAAGGTGCTGTGGCCCCTACCTGGCCATCTCTGAGCAGCGGCGGGAAGTGGAAGAAGAGGGACTGGCCAAGAGAAACCGTCTGAATTGGGTTGTCGAGGTTTTCACTTTTGTAAAGCTTTACCTAGAAAGCAGAAACAAAGCAAGATGGGCTTTTGAATTGAAACACAATAAGCCTTTCGGTTCAGACTTCCTCAGGATAGCTTATCTCTTGGGGGGAAAGGATCCTTGGAACAATATCTGAAAGAGGAACCGTCCTCCCCCGTCAGGCCATACGTAATACATTCCTCGATCACCCAAGACTCCAGTTACATGACATGTGAAGAAATGCAAGATTTAAAGTAGATTCTGACAACTTATGTTAACACTCAAAATGGTTCACGATAATATTAAAGAGACTAGCCCCTAACATATCTATAACACACCAGGCACGCAGCAGGCGCCTTACCCATATTGTCGCCAGCCCTGACTGCTAATCCTTCATCACTGTCATCCCTAAGGAGACTCAAGGTCACTTAAGGTCACACAATTTATATGTGGTGGAGTCTGAGATTCATTCAACCCACGTCACTGAGGTCTTGCCACCCTGGCACTGCCTCTCCATATGCTGTAATATTACACCTGAAACACATTCCCATTGTGCATTTGGTCCTCCGGGCTGCTTCCAGCAATGTAGTTCTTCGTTTCTGGCCTCTCTTTTTCTCCCCAGCCCAGGTTTGCTGCCTGTCACACACACCACATGGGAATGAGAAGAGGGAGGAATAGTCCTGGCTGATGCTAAAGGCTGTGGGGGCTCCTCCTTGCACCTGCCCAGGAGAATGCCGGAGCCACCCCGCCCCAGGGCCCAAACGGATGCTTTTCTAAATAACACACAAGTCAAGAGGAGTTTTCCTAAAACAAAAGTCACAGGAAATACTGGAGACCTATAGGTCACACCTAAGACCAAATATACCTTCTGATTTGTGCAGTGTTTTAAGTAAATTTGAATCCATCCCTATATTTAAAAATCAGGTGATTTCAAATAAATCTAACTTCTATCTTCTCTGGAAAACTGAAAAGTGATGCCAACCCTGGGCCAGAATCCCCAGCGCAGAAATAATCAAAGGGAGCAGAGGAGAAGCACCATCATCTCCCATCTGCCCCCCTCGCCTCCCTGGGACAGGGCACAGGTTCTCCACCCGGCCCCCCTCACTCCCTGGCAACATGCCTGCAACCCCAGGCCTGAAGGGCAGTTATGAGGTGAGTTAAAACCTAAACACACATTCTCACCCAAGTCTAATACTTCACTGTACATCGAATTACAAGTGCCTCTGAAAATAACATTCCCAAAGAAATTAGTTAACATCTTTCAAGGGATCACAGGGCACTGTATAAACATTTCTTCATTAATTACAGACATGACATTTTGTTAGAGCTCAGAGACCTTAAGAGGTCACTCGGTCTAACACCCTGGCTTCACAGAGGGGAAAACCAAGGTCCATGGGATGCAGTGACTGCCGAAGGCGGCAAGGTAAGTAACCACCCGCCACAGGAGACAGCCCAGACAGTCTGAGTTCTAGTCCGCTGCCCACCACCAACACCCTGGGCGGAATTTAAACAGTTACAAAACACTCTGCCTTAAAATTGTATTTGTTTCAGACTCTAGATCAGTGATTTTCAACCTTTTTCATCTCAAAGCACACATAAACTAATTACTAAAATTCTGTAGCACACCAAAAAATAATTTTTGCCAATCTGAAAAATAAGGTATTATTTTGAGTGATTTATCATAATAACCTAACCTTTTTGCTCCAAACTTAACTTTTTAAAAAATCAGGTGCCTATACTTGTATATAAGTATTTCTGATACCAAGAATTAACCATTCAGATGCAACCTTATTATATGACATGACCAATAAGATGCAACTCTCTACATTTATGGTTCAAAACAAGGCATTCACACTGGATGGCTCCTGTTGTGTTGCCTGTTTTAATTTTTTATTTGACAATCTCAGGGAAAAGAGGTGCATACCCCTGACTAAATAGTCCAGTAGGGCATGTTTCAAAAATTCTTGTGGCAGAACGGTTGAAAAGCACTGCTCTAGATCGTATTGATGATTCATTGGGCTTCTTTTGCAATACTTCCAAAGATACATATTGCCAGCAAAACGGTTATTTGAAAGCAGAACACATTTCTCTCCAGCAATCAGCAATCGTTCTCCCAGATACATGCTGGGATCGAAGTTTCTTGAATCTCAACCTTGGCACTCAGCATCTCCACCTTTAGTATGCTAAAGCAAGGGCCAAGGAGGCCCAGACATCCTGTTCCTACTCATCTCAGAGCTGAAAATAACATGGTATTTTCACCTTAAAAAGCTGGCCTTACCCATAGAGTAGAAAGGTACTCGGAGGAAGTGATCACATTTCCGCTTAAATCAAATTGATTAATCTGCCGGAAAACTATGATGTTTATGTCATCAATGTCATTATTGCCAACCTAGAAAGAAAGAAGGAATGCTGGTATTAAGGAAGCTGAAAAAAGGACTTCTACTCTAACTGTGTGATGTCCCAGAGGCTGTTTCATAACAAACTTGATTCCCTGTAGTAAGGGAACAAAGTCTGTCTGCCACAGAAGAAGCTGGAGTCTGAGGTCACAGCTGTTAATAAGCGGATGGGCTACACCTGGCCCGCAGACACATTCTGTTTGACAAATGCACTGTTTGTTTCCTAAGTGTTATTTGCCAACATTTTTCAAAAGTTCATATACAAAGAAATCCACATTTTCTGGTCTCTTTTGAAAAAAGAGAAAGATGTTCTTGCCTGGCAGCAACCAGAAAGATCCGAGCCACAGCTGCCCACTGTGGGTGGGCGTGTATGCTCCCATTTGTCACCCGTTCATGTCTGCCAGACTGCAGTCCCCGCGACTGCTTGTGATCCTGGCTTAAGTCACCGCGGCAAGAAAATACGCAACTGTAAGGTGCAGCCATTTAAAATGCCAGATGCCATAAAGACATCAAAAAATCCACTTTCTAGGCTAAAAAGTCCTACATGGCCCACCACCTCCTTCTCTAACCCCACACAAACTTCATGCCGAAAGCCACCTACTAAAGATACCAAGAGGCAGTCCCTCGTGTCCTCTAGTCTAGCAAATGGGAGTTATTTTGTGGAAGAGAAGCTCCACTTTAAGCGATTCCCGCTGCTTCCTATGGCCTGGAGGGTTGCCTCTTCAGGGGTCAATTAGCTAAGTCATTATCTGGAATATCAAAAACTCTGCCCACCACATGGGAAAAACAGGGCCACCCAAATGTAAGGAAACTGGGTGGCCCCACTACCAATTAAGCCATGTTCTCTTTATTACACTCCCTTGATTGGAAAAGCTACTTGTGCCTTAAGATCCTTAACTTGCAGAATAATGATCAGAGCTTGCAGGGGAAGTGGGGAAACAACAGTTCAAATTTCTTCTCTGGATGCCTGACAGCCACATTGTTCATTAAAAACCCCACAAGATGCTGCTTCGGAAGATGACACTATTTTAAGAGGGCCCTTAATTAGGATTTGAAGTTCCCCCCACGACAGATGAAAGGCAGACAGCCACAGGAGCACGAAAGGATTTTTGATCAGGGAAGCAATCATACCACAGTGCCGAGAAGAACTTCATGCCTTACCGTAATTACCCGGTGGTGGGGGAGGGCCCGTTCAATGTGATCGTTGCCTTCTGCCTTGAGCTGCACGTGGTACACACATCCTGGCTGCAGACAAACCCAGGCATCACTTCTCTAGTAAGAGGCTTGTCACATGCAACCTGAGCTGAGCCTGCTCTGACTGTAGGTCCTCACCAGGACAGAGCTTTTCTGCCTCTTCCATTTCATTTCCCAGTCTGTGGCCTGTCAACCTTCTCTTAAAGAGTTCCTTTAAAAAGCACCCTGATGAAGAAACATTTATCTGACGTTCTGCAATTTCTCAGTCCCCATTCAGTTTCTTCTACCCAAGGAGAATTAAACGTGGTCTCTTATTTCAAAATTGCAAACATAATGTGCTCTTAGTCTGACAAAGTTATTCTTTCCTGCTGTCCGCCCCTCTGCTCTATTGTATATATACGCTGAGTGATAGCTGGAATGACACTCCCAAAGGCTTACCATGAATATTATTTCTAGGAAATGGAATTTGGGGTTTATCCTTTTGAAAAATTTCTTCTTTATACTTTTTATTCTATTGCTCAAATTTATAGGCATATTATCACGTTTACCAAAAAGTCACCATTCTAACACAATTTTTTTGACACTGAACATATGATGCATATAGAAGGTCTGTTCAGAAAAAGTCCAGCCATTGTTAATATAACAAGAATGGTTTGTGCGACACCAACATAACCTGGCAGCCAAGGAGAGTGGACTGGAATGTGCATGTGCGAATGACGACGACTTCACTGTACTGGTCAGTGGGGGTGGTAGGTGCCACTGAGTGAGCACATGTACTATGTAGCCATCACATTCAAAATGACTGACTGAGTAGAGCAATGAATCTGCATCGACTTTTGTATTACCCTTGAATATTCCTCTACAGAAACTATTCGGATGGTTCAGAAAGCCATAGCTATGGGCAACTGATGACAGGCAGCTTCATCATGACAACACACCCACTCATGCCATCACATCTCCTGAAGAGTTTTTTGGCAAAACATCAAATCGTTCAGGTGATTCGGTCTCTCTAAGGTCCACATTTGGTGCCCTGTGACTTCTGGATTTTCCTAAAACTAAAATTACCTTTGAAACAGAAGAGATTTTGGACCATCAATGAGATTCAGGAAAATACGATGGGCAGCTGATGGTGAGCGGGGGAACTGGGTGAGGTCCAAAAGTGCCTACTTTGAAGGGGACTGAGGCATCACTGTCCTATCTACATACAATCTTTCTTATATCTTGTATCTTCTTCAATAAATGTCTTTATTTTTCATATTACATGGCTGGATATCTTCTGTACAGACCCCATATATTTACTCAAATAACTTTTTGGCAAGCAGTATTGTGTTCTAAGAAAGCCAGCACATGATAATTTTCCAATAGATGGAAGTAAATTGCCTTGATGAAATGAAGTTCTTTGTTTCTTTACATTGCTGTATGGGTTAGTGGCAACTCTGATAAAGAGAGATATGAGTCAAAGGAGAATTTCTAGGAAGGTTGCAAATCAGATAAAATCAGCTTAAAAGCAAGGCTTTAACAGTATAAATGAACCCTTTGTCTGTAAACTTCTGAATTACTTTTTTCCTTACACATTTATTTGAAAAAAAAAAAAAAAAAAGATCGGTATCTTTCCCTTGGCTTCTGACCTGACTTCCATATCCCCCAATATCTGACAGTGGGGTGCCCTGGACATTGGACACGAGTACTCCTGTCTTTGAGAAAGAACAGCATTGCCCCAATGCACCTCCATGAACTGGCAAACTGATGTGCATCTCAGCTCATGTGATTTGGGTAAACATCCACCTGTCTCCTAGACACGTATGACTATTTCTGGGGTCACCTGAGAATACTCAGTTTGTCAATCTGAAAAGCTGTGACCCAACCCCAAATCCAAGCGACCCAGTCCTCTGGCTGCCATCAACCCACACTCTCTCTGTCACTTCTACAGTATACATTCGCCATCTGTGGAATGGGCACATGAATGGATGCACAAATAAAAATTATGAAAAACCACTATAAATCCGAAACCAAATACTGCCATTTAGCAGCCAAAAGGACAAATAAGGTGGTTGTCTGGCCCACACAAAGAATTTTTTGTTAAATTAGTTGTGAACATCTGAAGATCAGGAATTTTCACATGGAAATCTGAATTTTTGACTACTCTTTTAAAAATTCGAAAATGTGGTTACCCTCAGGCTGTCCCCCCACATGGCCATAATGAGCTGGGGCTGGACTGTAGCTTCTCAAGACCTTCACATGGGCCATGCCCTCTCTAGGTCCCCACAGTCCTCTCCACTCCCTACTGTCCACCCAGCCTCCTTCAACCGTTCCCACCTCTGGTTTGGCCTCAAAGGCCTTTGGTTTGAGAGCCCTAGCCTAAGCCATAACTACCCGATGCCAGGCAAGTTACACCAAATCTGTGGGTTTCCAGGTCTACTTTGCCACAAAACCCCAACCCAATACGTCAGCTGGGTGAAAAGGAAGATGTGTCAGTTAAGAAAAAATTGAGAGGGTTCCAGAACTTGACCCACCTCCCCAGCCCTCTGGCCTAGCCCACTCCTAACAGTCTGGGGCGGGGGGGTGGACACCACAAGGCAGTATGAAAAAATCCCCTAGTAAAACATGTTCAAAGTCTCACCAGCAAGCCACGTAATCTGAACTTTCCCTCTTCATCTGTCACGGTGTCCTCTCCATAAATACTACAGTCGTTCTGTCCCACCGCTTCCACGGCAACACCCTGCTCTGGCTCGCCATTTAAAGAAGAAACCGTGCCATAGCAACTAGAGTAACAAGAGAAGAAACGGAACGTGATATTCTTGTGCTCCTCTGAAGCACACGAGGATTTCAGGTAAAGTGTCCTGCATTTACCAACAAATTACTGTGCAAAACAGCTCGGCGGAGAACCGTGCACCAAGGACCCAGCCAATTCAGACTAGCTGTCCAGCTGTGTCGCTTGCCAATCCAGCCCTCCCAGCAGTAGGCTCAAGCCAGTATCAGTATCATCAGCATCTCTTCTCATACATTTTAAGGGATGCTCCAGAAAATTTTAATTTCAAAAGGCTAAGTTTTATTTTTATTCCATTTCACTTTATTTTTGTTAAGCTTTATTTTAAATAATGAAGCATTCAATAACATTAAATCATGTCCTCTTTTATTCCATTATTGAAAATGGTCCATTTTTCTGAACGTCCTCCCTCTGATTAATCAATGTTCATCTCAAGTGCATTGGTAAATGTGTATTAACATATATGCGTGTGTGTGTATACAAATACACACACAGACATGCACACTGGTATCAGCGCAAACCATCTCTGGAAGTATTTAAGACACTGGAAAACTTGGGTAGCTGACAGACAGGGACGGAAGGAAATTTTACACTGCGTGCTCTTTTTAACGTCTTAAAGTTTTACTCAAGTGAACGCACGTCTTCCTTTTGAAAATTTAATTCAGCTTTTCAACTTTTTTAAAAAGAAAAAATTTTAAGCAAGTATATAGGCTCTCTCAGACCTGTTTCAAAATCCGAACTTTGTGACTGAATCACTAGTTTGCAATTTCAGAAGGAAAGGGCAGCAGCGAAAAATCTCTGAACCTCGTATCTCATCTCACTGCGCTCCCAAATAAAATCCATATGAAGGCGGGAATGAGCATGTAGATGGCAGAAGAATGAGGGTGACTCCACAGCCCAGGCCTGGACAAGAGGAAAGCGGGCACGGGCTGCTCACCTGTAGGCTGTTCGGTACCCGGTGATCGTGATCTTTAAGTTCTGCCCTTCCTGCACCTCGATCATTTGGGAGGATGGCTCAAACCGGAATTCCTTCATCATGGGCTTGAAGTAATACTGGCCAGGGCTCTGCCAAGAGACAACCACAAACTGAACCTCTGCAACCACATCTAGGTCAGGCTTAAAACGGGGCGAGTAAAGTCACGATGGACTAGAATTATGCCATGAGAGCTCCACAACTTCCTAGACCGACAGAAATTACACCACTAACTCTACCATAAATAGTTACAGCAACAATTACAATTCTAACAATAGCAGCTGTCATTATCATATGCCTTCAATAACTGTGTAAGGAAGCAATCATTTGAATTTTAGGGATAAAGAAACTGAGGATCAGAGAGTTCAAGTAACCTGCCTGAGATAACACAGCAAGTAAGGGGCAGAGGGAAGATTTGAACCCTGGTATGCATCACCACACAGCATGCAACCTCTCAGATATATCTCACTGCCTGCTTGTGACATCCCTGTAATAGTCGCTTTATTCCCAAGACTGACAAGATGGCCAATTAACATACACTTCCTGAGTCCCCATCAGCCAAGGGCTCAGACTACATCTAGAATGAAAAATTGGTGCTTTCTTTACACCATGCCGAATGTGCTTTGCAGAAGAAACACAAGCTAAATGCTGAACAAGGCTCAGCATTACAAACAACAGGATCCTGTAGTAAAACAAAGGGCCTCCTAAGACAGAAGCCGCTGTGGCCAGGCTCATTAATTACACTGTCTTCGTGACAAGTGGGTGACCAGAAAACAAGAAGTGTGTGCAGAAGGGAACATGAACCAGCTGCATTAAGTTCTAGTAAGAGCAATACTCTAATTACATTTGGTCCCCTGAGGAATCTCACACACTCCATGCTGGTGTTCTGTTCTCACGTTGTCAAGCAATATGTAAGTCACACACACCATGTCTCTGCTCCCTCATGGGGAACAGAGGCAGGTGCTCGGTTACCGGACATCTTACCAGGTTTGAGAAAGTCAGAATGCCATTGTCCTGCGTCAAGAGGTTAGAACGAAACACGCCCCCACTAAGGGATAAGAGGACCCCAGGAAGGGGCTGGTCATCTTCAGCTTTTATCTGGGGGTGAGAAAGAACACCAAAGCAAGGTGAATTCATGTTAACCACGAAGACATATTTTACTTGTCAAGAAGTAATTTTCACAGGTTGTTTTTCCTTTATTGTTATTTGTTGGGGGAACAAAAGGTCTGTTCTTCATCTCCAAGGGTAACTGATGCTAACAGTTTGGTGTGCGGTCTTCCAGAACTGTTTGCTGCCCACACAAAGCTTATGAACATTATGGCTACTGCTGACGGACTGGCAGGTTTACTAGGGGACAGTGTGGGGAAGGAGGTGAGACTAAAATGGCACGCTGCACAATACACATGCTTTCTTCCCCCAACCATGTATCCTGATGTTCCTCTTCTATCAGCCCACAGAGATCTGCCTCACTGCTTAACAGGGGCATGTCATTCTGATGCACAGGCTCGTAAACCATCTTTGCGGTGGAAAAGGAGAGACAATCTAAGGGTCCCCGGACATGTACATCTTTGTGCACTTAGTTTTTTCTCTCTTCCTGAATAATCATTTCCTAGGAGTAGAATAGTTGGGTATGTGCATTTTAAATTCGCAAAGATACCACCAAGTTGCACTCCAAAGTGGCTGTAACCATGCACAGCTCCAGAAGTCATCCATGCATGGGAAAATACACACTCTCCAAAACATGGATATTGTCTTAATCATTGCAAACCTAACTCAAAACCCAGTGTTTCAAAGGTAAGTTCCTTTGCATTTCTTCTAAGTTTATTAGGCATTTGTGTTAGTTCTGTGAATTGCCTCTTTCCATCCTTCGTTCATCATCTCCCTATTGGGTTTTTTCCTTATCAATTTTAGAAGTTCCTTGTAAACTGGGGATCTTATTTATGGTGTAAATATGCCTTTCCAGTTTGACTACCTTTCAATTTAGTTTCAAATGTATCCTGCAATCTAGGATTTCCATTTTTTATGTGAGGCAATCTGCCACTCTTTCTCTTCGTCCTCCATGTTGAAAATATTCGCAGCCAGGCTCTCCAGGCTCCCTGCGTGCATCTCACGGCATGCCTCTTCCCAAAAAGGACGGAGGGAAGAAAGAAAGACAGTGAACACCAGGAGAGGAACATGCTGCGTCCTTCGGCACAGGACGGTTGAGAAGAAAAGCCTGAAGCACTTCGCAAAAGGTATGCGAACAAGCTAAAGTAACAGATCTGCAAACTATGCTAAGTGAAAAAAGCCAGACGAAGAGGATGTCCTGTATGATTCCATTTATAAAACTCGGAAAAATGCAAACTAACCTACAGTGACGGAAGGCAGCTCAGATCTGCTCAGGGGATGGATTATTACTGAAGGGTACAAGGAAACTCTGGGGTCAGGCGGTGGCAGATGTGTTCGCTGTTTTGATTGTGGTGGTGTTTTCATGGGTGTGCCCGTATGTTGAAACCATGTTGATAATATATCAAATTATACACTTTATGTGCAGTGTACTGTATGTCAATTATACCTCGGTAAAACTGCTTCTTAAAAGCACACAGTGTTACCTCAAAGCTTACGCCTGCCAAGGCATAAGCCTTAAAGTCTCCTATGGTTCCGTCCACTGCAGTCAAAACGTAGCCCTCCTTCTGAGAGGACACAGTGTACTCCAGGTCACTGTGCAGGGGCCCAACACTGAATAAAAGAGAGCAAACGCAGAGATGGCTTTGCATCACGTTCCTGGAGGAGGCACCTCCTAACCACAAGGAAATCTGGGCGCCCCAACTGGTCCCAAGCAAATGTTTCTTAATCACAGACTTACCTATAGGCACCTTTGTCATCAGTAAAGACTGTGATCAGGGGTGAGCTTGCCCCCTTTTCACTGATGACAATCTCAACTCCTTCCAACTCTGGGTGGATCTGGCCTTCTAGGAATAAGCCTGCTTTCCCATGGATCTCGATCAGCTTCCCTGGGCAGCTTTCTAAAAAGGGAGGAAGGAAACAGAAGAACACGCACAACCTAGCTGCAGAGGGAGGGGACCTTCTGGTTGGGGGCTTCCCAATCAAGAAGGGCCTAAAACTGAGATATTTAGAGCTAGCCTCCAAATGGGGTTGTTTAATGTTCCAGAAACTTCAATGACTAGAAGTGGCCCACGCCTTTCTTCATCCTGGGAAGGCCTCATTTAACTGCCAATGACGTTAGCAGGTAACCCTAACAAAGGCTAAGTTTTTGTTAGGTTTACTACTCCTCTCTCTTGGTTCTCACAAGGCCACAAACAGGGAGAGAGGCCGTTAGAGCAGGTAAGAGGCCGTGCTACTCGACCTCAGATGTCCCAACACAAACGGCTCCCCAAACAGGCTGGCGCTGGGAAGCCGGGCTCTTCAACACATCTACTTCCAAACACAAACCACGTAAATGCTCAGGATTTAATGAAGCCATAATGCTAAAAAAAAAAATCAGTGACCAAAAGGCAAATGCTCCTTGAGCAACTACTTCTAATTGTCTAGCCCTAAAAAGAGCCCTCCCAATACCCCTACCAAAAAATACAAACATCATGAACAGTTCAGACACAGGACGACTAATGCTCACATTTCAGCAACTGATGGCTTTGCTCTCCACCAACCTCTGGTGTCAACCTGGTAATGTCAAGAAAAACCAAGTCCTTTTCCAAAAGGATCACCCCTTCCTAATAGTTAAAAGTTGCTTTTATGCATTTCATTCATTCATGCATCAAACAGTAACATCTACGTGCCTTACAAACACTTTCACTGGAACAACAACGAAGAGTAAATATTCAAATGCAGGCACAGAAACAACCACAAAGGTGTGTCACTGGCCCAGTGAGTGGGCAGCTACCTCCACTGACGGTGGCTTCCATGGAGGGGGGATAAAAGAGCAGCTCTTTAGACGAGGGTGTGACAGTGATTTTCTCTCCAGACCTGAAATAATAAAAATACTTCAGTTTGGCTGGTCCTGTCCCTCCATTAGGAAGAATATCAGAACGGAGGACACTGCAGAGAAATGCCCAAGAAGACGTACCGGGCCCAGTAAGAGAAGTCATAGGAGAAGGGGCCCTGTAACTCATCCACCATCTCTTGAACAGGGGGCTTGGTCCTTCCTTCTCCACCTTCTTCTTTGCCCTTCTTCTCCCGCTCCTGCCTGCGGCTCTCAATCTCGGCCAACTGCTGCTCCCTCCGCAGCTCCTGCACGGATTTCAGGGGGCCTAAGACCAAGGCGGGTTCACTGTCAATGGAAGACCTGGAGGAAAGGAAGGAGCAGCCCAGAGGACATGGTCACTTGCCCTGTTGTTGGTGGAAATCTGACACCTGCAAGTGGTAATAAGACTGAACTTCTGCGTGATGGTACATGATGGTAGTATCTGGTACATCTGGGCGAGGATGAAATACCACTGACTTTATGACTCGATGAAAACATGTCCGATTGCCCAAGGACACGGAGCTCCCTCCATGCCACCATCCGCGGTCCTTCATTCAACCTTTAGTGAGAACATCCTCTGCCAGAGAACCAGGCACCAGGACACGGCCATAAACAGGACAGACAACAGCCCCTAACCCTGTGGAATACACGTTCTAGTGGGATGAGGCAGATAATGGAATGAAAAATGATGTCACGGGACAAGTACAATGAAAAAAAATAAAGCAGTGTGGGAGGAGAGAGGCGTGGAGGTGCTATTTTTAGGGGATTAGCCAAGGCCTTTCTGATCAGGTAACCTTGAGCCAAGACCTAAAAGAAAGGAGAAAGGAGCCAGGAGGCTCGCTGGGTGAGGAGTGTCTCAAGCAAGGGGAGGGCAGGTAAAAGTCCGTGGAGTCTTGGAGGTGGAGCTCCCTTGGCACGTTGGTTGTGCATGTAGTTCAAGGGACAGCAGGGAGGCCAAGGCAGCCTCCGCAGAGGGACCCAGGGAAAAGTCCATGGGCCAGGGGGTTCCCAGGGGCAGCAGACGTCAGCCTAGGGCTTCACAGATCTTGGTGCAGACCTTGGATTTCATTCTGAGTGGAATGGAAAACTCCTGGGGCTTTAAGTAGAGGCATGATGACTTCTACTATTAAAGGATCACTCTGGCTTAACACAGGCTGGCCCCCACCAGCTTGCCTCTCCTGAATGGTCCCCATCCTCGACAAGGTAAAATTCAGTGTACTCATTGCACTTATAATTTTATGGTTCTGTGTCTGATTCTTGAACTACATGCCTGCCCCATGGGGGCAGGAGCTGCGGCCTACGCAGTCACACTGAAGACGCTCAATAAATAACATCTGAAAGGACGGACAGGTGCCAAGGGGGCTGACAGAAAGACGAAGACATCACTGGGAAGGAAACCCCAACCAAGGCAAGGGCAGAGACAGTTACTCAGATTTTCATTCTGTTCCACAGAGTTGGTTGTGTTGCCAAAACTCTTCCATTTCTCAAGAAAATCAGGGTCTCAGATGAGCCACACCACACTGCAAAAATTCCTCTTAAAGATGGCACTGACATAAAGCCTACCCTCTGTGAGGGATGGTCTTTCCCATCCTTTCTGTCTCATTTTCCAAGTCTTTGAGGAAAGGTCTAAGAAAAACAGGCAAGATTTTTGAATTCGCTAAAGCACTTGAAATACAATGACCAAACCCGAGATTTCTTTTCCCCTAGCAAAGACAAGAAGTATAAAGAGTTCAAACAGAAATTTAAGACACTGGGAAGAGCTGTCAGGACGCTCTTCCTCACCCTAAGTTGATTCTTGAATCATAAAAGAAAAGGAGCAAGGCTGCTGTAAATTTATGGCTACGTCATGTAAGTACAAGAAAGAAGGCCATTTGTATATACGCCTAAAGATAAGAAATCAAAAATGCTTTTCAGGAAGTCTGGCAGAGGAGCCCCCAGGCCTCGCCCGCACCCTCCCATGCCGGGCCCACCATGGAGCGGCAGTCTTACTTGATAGTCACGGTGACATCCATCATTTTGTCAGTGGTGATAGTTCCAAGGACATGGTGGCGAATGGCTGTCAACGTCAAGATACTGGGTGAAGACCTATATAAATCAAAGAAGGGGAGAGAAAACACTAGCAATATCACCTAGTATTCTCAAAGGATGGCAGACAACACCCTTCACGGGCCACCTTCCTGACCCTAAAATATACTACACGAAAGTGCTCTTCATTTGGGCGGAAAGAACCTCTGAATTACCTATATCAGGGTTTTAAAGAATAAACTAATTTTCCTCTCCAAATCTTTACACTTCCAATTCCCAGCGAAACCCACAAGCATTTGTAAAAGTAAATGAGCTTAAGAAATTTCCATCAGTGAGAGCTGGAGGAAGACTTAACGCAAATTATATTCAATCCACTTCAAAACCACAGCCTTCCATCTCAGCTTACAGAATTCTTGGGAAAGAGATCCTATCTCCATTTTCTCAATAATTTACCCAAGTATTATGCTAAGTGAAATGCATCAGAGAAAGGAAGACAAATACCATGAGTTCACCTAATGTGGAATCTTAAAAACAAAATAAGCAAACAAACAAAACAGAAACAGACTCATAAATAGAGAACAAACTGAGGGTTGCCAGAGTGGGGCTGGAGTATGGGGTGAAAGGGGGAAGGGATTAGGAAGTACAAATTGGCAGTTACAACAGTGATGCAAAATACAGCATAGAGGATACAGTCAATAGCATTGTAATAACGATGCATGGTGCCAGGTGGGTACGGGACTTATTGGGGGGATCCCTTCATAAATCATATATCTAGTCATTATGCTGTTCATCTGAAACTATTATAATATTGAATGTCAGCTCTACTTGAAAAATGTTTAAATTTAAAATTAAAAAAATAATAACAATAATTTACCCAAGTGTCTTCGAATCCTCAGGTAGAAACTCTTTTTAAAGCCTAAACTTACTTCTTCCAGAAAAACTACAAAAAAACTCCTTTTGCTCACAGAGATGGCTGAAGAAGAGAACATGCATGCATTCTCCACACGAACACCACAGAGCAGGGAGCACCCAACTTACGTGTCATACGTGTAGAACGCTTGTTCGAACCGGTGGCAGGAGCGTGGAGTCACCTTGTACACACCTGCAGCCAGAAAAGCAAAAGTAATTTTCAGAGAAGGGCATCTCTTACATTAAGCAATTTCAACATTTGAAATCCGAAGGCGGCCCCTCGGTTGAAGACCCACAACACAGCACAGAGGTGCAACGATGAGATCAGAAATGCCTTTTCTGCTGCCACTGATGGCATCTTTCCCTTACCCCAAACCACTTAATGGCCTGCTGACAAGCTCAGGATTTTCATTTCTATAATTTAACAACTCACAGCAGTTTAATCCACACAGACCAAGCTAACAGATTATGTGCACGAGAAGGAACAGAAGTACATTTCTACTGCAACTTAGACTGAGAGTTTTCTACTTAACAGATTCTGTTAAAAATTCAAAAGATAACCACAACTTGAACTCCTTCATATAGCATATTCCTAAAAGGGGGCATGGGGCAGGGGAAGGCCCAGAAAATTATGAAACAATCACAGAAAACACATTCATGCCAGAAGATCACGCAGAGTAACTGTGAATTAGGGGCGTATGTCATCACTGCCAGTCAATTTCAGGAAGGAGCAAAGTCTAACAATGTATTCCCCACAACTGATCATTAACCCACATTTCTGTCATATGTCCTACAAAAACTGACATTACTTCAAACTATGTCTGCTGTGTGTATCACATGGAGTAAGCCCCAGTGCAATTCCTAGTAGAAAAAATGATTACGTCTCTACACTGATTTTGTTTGTTCTTTCATTTGACAAATATTAATGTACCAGCACCTACTACGAGTCAGGTATTGCACTAGGTACTGGTCCACAGCAGGAACAGTTGTGGCTCCTGCTGTCACGGGGCTTACCGTCTGCAGAGAGAGGGGCCTGACAGCCACAGCACACCTACTATGCTACGTGCAATAGGTAAAGGAAAGAATTGAGTGCTGTGAGCAACAGGGGGACATAAACGACAAGGGAGCACCCTCCCACCCTCAGAAAGTACATGTGAACAAGAAGTGACAGCAGGAAGGCACAGCTGGGTGAAGAGTGGGCGCAGGGAGCAGGGAGAGCACTTGAGCGGAGAACACCTGAACCACAGTCTTCCTACTTGTTTCTCCAACAGCTGTCCTTCCTTCTTTGACATCAGACCTGGGTTATGTTTAGTGGGGCAAGGTGTCCAGCCTCCGCAACATAGTCAACTGCCCCAGCCTCCCTGGAAGCTAGAAGTGATCACATGATATGGTTCTGACCAATAAGACACAAAGAAAGTTTACTGGAAAGGTGGGGCGCAAAAAAATGATTGCCTGTCCCTCTCCTGGTCTTTCTGACTTAAAAATAACAAGTTTTCTGAAGCAATGGCAATTATCTTGAAAACACAAGGAATTAATACAGTGAACAGTCTAAAAGAATCACAAAGACAGCAACCCTAACATCTACCAGCCACTGAACCTTGTAGTCACATGCTGCTAGACTTTGTTATTAAGCCAAATTAAGCCCCACTTCTTGATAGCACTGTTGTATGGATTCTGTTACTTGCGGCCAAAGGCATCCTAACTGAAACACAGGGAAAGAAGCCAGACTAAATACCAGTATTACATGATTTCAATTATATGAAATGTCAAAAAAAAGGCAAATCCATAAAAACAAAAAATTCATTACTGCCTGGAGAGGAAATTAACTGTAAACACATATGAAAGATATTACTGGTTGATGAAAATGTTCCACAGTAGATTATAGTGACAGTTGTACAACCTGGTAAATTTACTAAAAATTGTTGCATTGTAGATTTTAAATGGGTGAATTTTCTGATCTGCAAACTGCATCTTAAAGTTGTTAAAAGAGAGAGAAGCTACCCAAGTATTTTAAGCACGGGGAGAGATGATCCAATTTTTATTTTAAAAAGGTGGCTTGTAAGGAGAAATGGTGTAATATTTTTAAAAGCAAAAAGGTCTAATCAGTACATTCTACACCTGAAACTAATATAATATTAAATGTCAATTGTAACTGAAAAATAAATTTAAAAAAACAAAAGTGAAAGGGCCCAGCAATCTCCACCCAACTCAATCCCAAGAGACAGGCCAGTCCCAGCTCCCATTCCTGGGGTAAGAACACCACTCCCTCCAGAGGAGATGAGAAACAAGCGTGCCCTGACCACAGCCAGAGCTGGTAACGTGATGCAAGCAGACCCAAGGCAGGAAAACACAAAGGTTTTAAAACCATCCTCTGGTGCTTTTCTGTTTCCCTTACGCGCAGCACATCCATCCTCCCAGACTCACCAGGCTTGGACAGGCAGAAGCGGTTGACTCCTTTGGAGAGGTTATAAATCCCCACGTTCTCAGGCCCATTTCCATCCTGATAGAATTCCTAAGGGACCAAAGCCAATACAATGACTTACTGGGGGAGACAGAGACACAAGATGATTAATAATATTTCTGTTTCAGAACCAGTCATCTGTTCTGTCCATTAATCATTTGAACAGTTGGGTGCCACGGGAAAATTAAAAACCTTCAAAAACTTCTAACAAAAATGTGCTCTTTTTCATTCAGTCAACTAATATTTACTGAGCACCTGCTATTGACAGACCCAGAGCTTAGGGCTGGCAAGGCTCCTGTTCTCAGGAGGCTTACATTCTAATATAAGCAGACAGAAAAATCAATGTGGTCAGCAAAGAAATGAGTGGATTTTCACTGGTAAGTAACAGAGCCATAAGAAAAATAAGTAGGAGCTCAGCATACAGAATGATCCTGGCAGCGACGTCTTTAGCCTGATGGTCTCAGGGCACTCCTGCCCTGCGCAGGAAATACCGGGCTGCAGCCTGCGTGATGGGGAAAACCAAGTACAGCCATGTTCAGAGAAGACAGGGAGTTCCAAGAAGAGGAAAGAGCATGTGCAAAAGCACGGAGCGGGAACGAGCCTATTGCGAAATGGAGAAGGCCGTGTGCTGGGGCTCGGGGAGCACGGTGGATGGCATAGGAGGTGAGGTGAGAGTTAGGAGAGGGCCTTGCTGGCTGTCGTTACGAAATACAGATCTTATTCTAAGGGAAACAAATATACTATAAGATTTAAGGGAAGGAATGGTTTCCTAAATGTCTATCACTTATTCTCAACTGGAAATTAGTTAACCCATTTCCTGGAACAAAGCTGTTTGGTGAGCATTTGTAGTTAACCAGTTAGAGCAGTCAGCAGCCAAGGAAAACACCACTTCCAATTCCTCCAGTGTCTAACATAAGCAGTCACTTAATTGACATTTGCCTGAGTTTTTCTACTGGTACCTGACCAAGACACATATCATTGCTTCAGTCAAAAAATTATATAAAATTCATAAATGAACCTGTGTAGGTCTGCACAGGTGTTCCCTTTCCAGAAGTCCCCCTGGTACACTACCTATCAGGCCATGGAGACCACATCAACAAGAGAATAAGATTCCGTTTAACAACTCTGTCCTCTGAACCAAAATAAATATACGAGTCCTGGGGAAACTGACTCAGTTGCACCTGGTAATAAATAATAGCAGTACCTGCCAAGGAAATTTTAGATGTGTTAAAGCTTTACTTTATCCTCCCTATAACCCTGAGAAGTGGACATTATGATCCCAGTTTTGGAGGAGAAAACTGAGGCTCGGAAACATTAAAAGAACTTGCCCAAGGATACAGAACCACTGTGCTTTGTACTGTCTTCAGTGGCTTCCCCAAATCACCAAAGTTGGAATTTAACGTGAAGCCAGGAAATCTCCCAAATAAAGGCATCTTCCACTGAAGGATTTTAAATGCTTCCTGATGATACTTTCTATATTAGGTGGCTGAGTTGAGGGGCAGAAAAAGAAATCTGACTGGACCATGATTATAATCTTCTTGGCACACTAGTCCTTCCTGCTCTCCAAAGGCAAGGGCCCTTCCAAACAAGAGGGCCCTCAGAAGCCGGACATACCAGAGTGATGGCATGAGAAAGGGAACACCGCAGCATATAGCCCGTCTGCCTGAACTCAATTGCTGACACATCGTCTTCCAGAACCTCCACCTCCAGGCTCTTGTTCTTCCAGCACCAATCTTCATGCATGATGCTTACTGCAAAAGCACACAACACAAGACACCCATGGGCATGGAGCATGTCACCCCCTGAACACCACCAGAGACTATAATGAATTCACTAATTTTTAAAGACACGTGTATATATACACATACATATTTTAAATATGCATACATTTGTATAATTTAAATATCTAACTATACATACATGATATATACAAACATATCAATAAACATTATAAACAACCCAATAACAATGCTTGGAAGAATACTAAAGAAAAACTGAAACCAATGGTCATTAAAATGACCAAGAAAGAAATCAATTGTGTCTAAACATCAGGCTGTAAGTAAGATAACTCAGAGATCACCGAACTTCTGTAATGAGCCACAGAGCAAACGTTCGCCACTTTGCAGGCCCCGGGGTCCCAACTGTTCAACTCTACGTTTAGAGCGCGCAAGCAGCCACAGACAACACATACACAAACGGGATTGCTGTGTTCAAACGAAACAGTTTATGAACATGGGCTGTTGGCCCTTAGGCCATGGTTTGCCAACCCCTATATATAATGGGAAAAATATATACAACACACATATATAATGGAAAATATAAGTCCCCAGAAAAAGCAGCAGACTTTATAAGCTATTCACTGCCAGCTACTCCAAGCTAAGCTTTGAAAAAGCAGAAATACAGGCAAGGGGTAGCTTCTTGAGAGGGGCAGAGAAAAGAGCACCGGTGTTTGCCAATGCCTACTGCTTACCAGGCACTGCGCACGGGCTCACCACTGTATTTTATTTAGTGTGACACTCTGCAGAAAGCCTATTACCCCTCTTTTACAGATAAAACTGAGTCTCAGGGACTGCCAAGGTCACACAGCTGCTAAGTGGTAGAACACACTGTATTATTTCACTCGCTTTTCCAGCATTTAGAAATAAAATGGCACGGATGAGGGCACCCTCCCAAAGGAGAAGTGTGTGGGTTACCCTGATAAGGTGGCGGTTGGTTCCCAGAGCCTCAGCTCTTGCATTATTCCCCGATACTAAATACAGCACATTTAAGGCGAAAGAAGAGTTAAACAAGTAAAGGTATACAGTTGGGATGCAATCTGAGAGCTGGGTTTTAGAATGTTTAGCAAGACAGGAAACAATGTAAGGTCCATGAGAGACTGTCTTAGGGTCTTACTTTTGTATTTTCCAGGGAGAACATTGTCAAACGTGAACGTCATTGAGTTGACCTTGCCAGAGAGCTGGAGGCTCCGCTTCTCACCCTGGCGGCTCAGAGACTGCAGGGTCACCAGCAGGTCGCCGCAGGTGTCTACAGAGGAAAGATGGGAGAGCTTGATTTGACGGCTTCCATGAACCACAGCATGCGTTCAAACCCCCGACCCGTGTGTGCTGCACGCTACCGCTCGTCTCCTGAATGGCAGTGCCAGGGCTCCTATGAAGGAGCAGCTATAACGTGCAGCTACTGGATTCTACAAAGTGCCCCCCACGCAGGCCATCAGTGCCAAGCAAGGAAGCTACCAATGGTGAAAGGGGCTCCGCCGTTTACTGAAATGGGGAAAGGAACATTTATGGAACACCAAGAGGGGTCAGAGAAAAAGAGAGAAAGGAGATAAAACCTCACTCAATGCTCACTTTATACCAGGCATAGCACTGGGCCCCTTATCATAATAATAACATTAGTATTCCTAATAATAGCAAAGATTTAAATGGCTCGTTATGTTTGAGGTACTTGTAAAGGCTCTACATATATTAACTCATTTGATACAAGCCCCTAAAGCAGTTACTATTATCATCTCCATACAGACAAGGGACTCAAAGCACAGACAGGTTAAATAATTTGCCCCAGGTCCCACAGCAAAGGTTCAAGCCTATGTAGTCTGGTTCCAGAGTCTATGTAGTTACTGTGCTATCCTGCCTCTTGATGACCACATCTGAACTTCATTAAAACCCTCTGGCCCTGGCTGGTGTGGCTCAGCGGACTGAGTGCTGGCCTCTGAACCAAAGGGTCGCTGTTTCAATTCCCAGTCAGGACACTGCCTGGGTTGCAGGCCAGGACCCCAGCTGGGGGTGCACAAGCAGCAACCACACACTGATGTTTCTCTCCCTTTCTTTCTCCATCCCTTCCCCTCTCTCTGGAAATAAATAAATAAATAAAATCTTAAAAAAAAAAAAAAAAAAACAAACCAACCTGTGAAAGCAGTAGTGTTCCTGTTTAACAGAAGAAAATCAGAGGCTGGGCAAGTAAATGCTTAGCTGGTAAGCAACAGAGCCAGGACTGAAACCTGGGCCTAAGGCCACCTTCCTTTCAGAATCAGAGGAGGGGAAAAAGAGACCCACATATTTTTTCAGGAGCCAAAGTGGAAGTACTCCAAGAGAAATCCTCCTGTGACTTGCTGTGGCCACTCTTCAGAAAGAACTGGATGCAGTATGAACTCTCCAAAACCACCGCCCCAGAGCAGCTCTGCTTTAACGCTGCCCTGTGAGGACAAGCTCACCAAAACCCCACCTCTACCCATCTGCTTTTTTTATAACTGTCTGTCCTTGCTTTCAATGGACACCTTACCCAGACAAGAGACTTTCCCAGAAACTGACGCCAAAAACTGCACAAAGGCCACGTCCATCACAGGCCTGTCCTTCACAGTAAGAGGAAACGTCCGGGGTTTCAAAGTCAGCCCCGCTCTGGTCTCTGCCTCAGGAACCACCACCTGTGGGAACGCAGGGCAACATCAGCAGCTACATTGGGGCTGCTGCTCCCCTGGCCTGCAGGGCACCAGAGCACTCACCTGGGCCCAAGGCGAAACAGACTGTGAAGGACAAAGGTTTGTTTCTAGGCCAAGTTTTACAATCCCAACAAATATGTGAGTAGCCGGTGTGAGGACAACACATTTCTAATCAGGTGTAAAAACTCATCCTCGCCAGCGCCACGGTGTGTACAAGCCTACTGGGCACGACTCTCCGCAGAGACGCGTGAGCTGTCGGCCATCACCTGAACACGGCATGGGGACCACACTGAGTCCCAGAACCTTGGCCTGGCTTGAGGTCATATGTGACATAAGCTACAAACTCGCCCAATAGAGAAATTAGGCCATTTTCTTCTTGTCTTCTAGGGGTCTTTCTCAGGCTAAGAAGAAGGACTGGGAAAGAAGGCAATGGTCACAATTTTCATCCATAGTAAAGATAACACTTCGGAACTGCCCTTCCTCAGCTAAGTCCCTACTCATGCTTCCGAAAGGGCTTCCAAAGGCTTGTCCATGTGGCCAACTTTGCAAGAGGCTTCTGTCTACTAAAGGAGCTGTTATCCCCCACCTCATACTGTTCTCCAACCCCAGCTTCTCAGAGGGGGGTGCCACTTGCCCTAGAGGAGAGCAAGTCTTAAAAGGAACCTTCCTTCACTTGCTCATTCTCAGGGAGGAGGAGCAGCAGCTGACTTGATAAGTGAGGGTGTGAGATCCACAGAGACAGGGTCTTGCCCCGGGGGCCGGGCCACTGCACTAAAAGGCACTGGGGGCTGACCTCTGGTTCCGTCCTGTCTCCTGCCCGGGAGCCTCATCCTTCAGGCATCCTGAGGGTGCTCAGGCCTTCACCCTCACAGTGAGACCAAGGGCCATCGTCTCCCCAGCTTCTCTACCTGCCTAGATGGAGAAATCAGATGGTGCCTGCCCAGCATCTTCAATTCAGAGCAAGGCAGGAAAAGGCCTCAGGTTCCAGAAGCCATGCAATACGGAAATTTTTGAGCTGCCATTACTAAAGAGTTCATTTTAATTCCTTTGGGACTTACGGATATTCTGCAGCCACCAAAAGCCGGAAAAGGTGGAGGTGTGACTGGCAGCCTGAACCTAACCCCTGACAAACATCACACTGGAAAAGCAAAATGCCTGTTGCATCATTTTAAAACTGATTGCCTGTCTGCTCTACTAACGGTGACATGAAGAAATTAAAAGATTTCAAAATAAGAAGTTGGAAATGGAAATGCTCCTTCTCTAACCCATTGTGGCTAATAATAACCCTTTTGAAAAAAATCATTGCTCAGCCCTGGCCAGGTAGCTCAGTTGGTTGGAGCATCGTCCCTATACACCAAGGTTGTGGGTTCAACACCCAGTCAGGGCACATACAAGAGTCAACCAATGAATGCATAAGTAAGTGGAACAACAAATCAATGTTTCTCTCTCTCTTTTCCCTCTTTCTTCCTCTCTCTCTCTAAAAGCAATAAATAAATTTTTAAATAATCACTGCTGTTTTTCAAATATCTTAAACAAAACAAAACTCATCGTACCTGGACTTTGTAGGCCCCTGGTTTTGCTTTAAAACAAAATGATCCATGACCATCCGTCTCCACAGTGACCAAAGACTTGTCCTTGTCTTGAGACGACAGGACAACTTTGTATTTACTCATCTGCTTGACACTGTCAGGGAAGCGAATGATTGATATCTGGCCGCAGACACTGAACCTGCAACAAGGGGACCATTCATTCTAGCATGAGAACTCAATTATAACAGGAAAGGCACTTATCAACCAAAATTACACGTCTGTCTTCTAGTCCTTGTCCTTGAGAGTACTTTAATCTTAATAGACAGGAATGCAGCCCACACGGCTCCAGTTTTAAAGGCAACCTTTGGAAATAACGGACCACCTTCTGAATAGGGAAAAGGCAGAGCGGGGGCCCAATGCAGGGCTGTGTATGTGTTCTGGGTGACATCTGGCAAGCCCTCACTGTGGAAGTGATTTTCAGAAAATCTGCAGATGATAAAGAAATGTTTCAGGTAACTGAATCAGTGACAGTGGAGCGGCCTCAGACTGAGAAAGTGGGCTTCTCCTTAAAAGAACTGCACGCTGCCTAAGAAAGTGCGGCATTACCCCAGCCATAAAACAAGGCAGAGTTATCAAAGACACCTCCCTCACCTGCGGTTCCATATAATGTGTGGATAAGAAAAGCAATCTGGGTACTTCTGGCCAAGATGGAGGCGTAGGCGGACACACTGTGCCTCCTCTCACAACCAAAATTAAGGACAACAAATATTTAGAAACAAGAAAACAACCAGAACTTATAGAAAATTGAACTGTACGGAAGTCCAACAACCATTTATCCAGACCGGTAAGAGGGGTGGAGTCTCGGCAGGAGAAAGTGGAGGTGCGGACCCAGGAACGCAAGCAGCAGCGGCTGGCAGTTCCCAGGTGCACAGGCGGCGGCTGGCGGTCCCCGGCCACAGGGGGCAACTGTGCAGACCCAGTGAGGCCACACAAGGCGGCTGGCTGACCAGGTGGTCCCACATTCACGCACGCAGACGGTCCAGGCAGAGGGGAAGTGGCGGAAGGGACTGAATCCGGGAGAGAGCAGAGAAGGCGCCATTGTTCCCTCTCAGACCTCGCCCCCACATACAGCATCACAACCAGGCGACTGGGCTGCCCCGCCCTGAGGAACACCTAAGGCTCCACCCCTCATACGTAATAACCACGACCAGACTAAAACCAAAACAAAACAAACAAACAAACAAAAAACCCCACCAAAAATGGCTCAAACCAGAAAACAAATAAAAGCCCCAGAACCAATTCCTCTAAGCAGGGAAGAGATAGCCAACCTATCAGATGCACAGTTCAAAGCACTGGTCATCAAGATGCTCACAGAATTGGTTGATTTTGCTCACAAACTAGATGAAAAAATGCAGGCTACAATACGTGAAATGAAGGAAGACGCATGGGGAACTGATAGAGATGGAAGGAAAACTGGGACTCAAATCAATGGAGTGGACCAGAAGGAAGAAACTAACAACCAAACAGAAAACGAGGAAGAAACAAGAATTCAAAAAAATGAGGAGAGGCTTAGGAACCTCCAGGACATCGTTAAACGTCCCAACATCCGAATTATAGGGGTCCCAGAAGGGGAAGAAGAAAAGCAACAAGTGGAAAACTTATTTGAACAAATAATAAAGGAGAACTTCCCCAATCTGGCAAAGGGAATAGACTACCAGGATGTCCAGGAAGCTCAGAGAGTCCCAAAGAAGTTGGACCCAAGGAGGAACACACCAAGGCACATCGTAATTACATTAGCCAAGATTAAAATGAAGGAGAGAATTCTAGAAACAGCAAGGGATAAGGGGACAGTCACCTACAAGGGAGTTCCCATCAGACTGTCAGCTGATTTCTCAAAAGAGACCTTACAGGCAAGAAGGGGCTGGAAAGAAATATTTGAAATCTTAAAAAGCAGGGACCTACATCCAAAATTGCTCTATCCAGCAAAGCTGTCATTTAGAATGGATGGACAGATAAAGTGCTTCTCAGATAAGGTCAAGTTGAAGGAGTTCATCATCACCAAGCCCTTATATGAAATGTTAAAGGGACTTATCTAAGAAAAAGAAGATAAAAATATGACAGTGAAAAGACAGCAAACTCACAGCTATTAAGAACCACACCTCCTGGCTGGTGTAGCTCAGTGGATTGAGCGCGGGCCTGCGAACCGAAAGATCGTGGTTCGATTCCCAGTCAGGGCACATGCCTGGGTTGCCAGGCCAGTTCCCATCAGGGGACATACAAGAGGCAACCGCACATTGATGTTTCTCTCCCTCTCTCCTTCCCTTCCCCTCTAAAGATAAAAAAAAAAAAAAAAAAAAAAGAACCACACCTAAAACAAAAGCAAACTAAGCAAACAGCTAGAACAGGAACAGAACCACAGAAATGGAGATCACAGGGAGGGTTAGCAACAGGGGTGTGGGAGGAGGAGAGAGGGGGAAAAGGTACAGAGAATAAGTAGCATAGACGGTGGGTAGAAAATAGACGGGGGGGAGGGCAAGAATAGTATGGGAAATGCAGAAGCTAAAGAACTTATGACACATGGACATGAACTAAAGGGGGGAATGTGGGTGGGAGGGGGTGTGTAGGGTGGAGGGGAATGATGGGGGAGAAATGGGACAACTGTAATAGTATAATCAATAAAATATATTTAAAAAAAATCTGGGAGATCTGAACAGAAAAGGTAATTAAGTGAGAAAAATGCAAAGCTAAAGTTGAACTCCTTAGGAGTTAGGAGCCAGAAAAGCAACTTAAAATTGACAAGCCCTATTAAGGTAATGACTCAGACAAGAGACTACCTGAGCAGCGTGTAAAGTGCTCCAAAGTGTATCTCGAGAGATACGTGAAACACAGGGAGAGACACACCCACTCCCCGAGAAAGACCAACAAGACCATCATCCTCAGTAATGTTCTTCATTTTTCCATCAGCTGATGTGTTAAAGTACAATAAGGTACCACAGATGAAGGCCACAATTGTTTCTTTAATGGATTAAAGGTTAAATTTTCTAATCTTAAAGGATCGTTTTAGATAAAAATCTGTTGTCAGTTTTGACAGAAAGGTAATAAAATGTTGGATTCAACGTTGGACGTTTACGGGTACACTAAATGATGAAACACCCACTGTGCCACAAACAAAAAGACAGCAGAAAGAACAACAACGTGGTGGGATACAGTGTGCGTGAAATCAGGGAATAATAGAAAGTCACTTCTTAGTGACTGGCCCAGCCATTTGAGCTCACAATCTAGTGCGAGGGCCAAAATCCCCGTCCCACCAGCTACCTCTTTTCCTATGCACCTGAGCTGAGGATGGTTCTCACACTTTCATTCTCACACCTTTAAAAGGTTAAAAGGAAAAAAATCAGAAGAATATTTTGTGGCACATAAAAATTATATGAAATTTAAACTTCTGTGTCTAAATAAAGTTTTATTGGAACACAGCCATGCCTATCAATTTAGAAATTATCTATGGCACATTTCATCGCAGAGACCACAAGACCCATGAGGCATCAGAGAGTTATTCCCTGGCCCTTTACAGAAAAAGTGTGCGAGCCCCTGATGTATACGGAAAGGTATGCACGTTGGCTCTCATATTCCCCCTACTACGTACTTTCAGAATAAAAGGATGAGAGAATACAGATAAATTATTCTTAAGGACCTTTCATGTTCTCCTGATTCATGTCCACGTCAGGGGGCTGTCGCCTTATTTATTCCAAGATGACTCTCTTTGCTTCTCTATGTTTTAAATATTGTAAGCACAGGATCTGTTTTAGCTCATATTCCCAATTAAAAAGAAGTGTTCATACTGCATGTCAACTATAATTGAAACATTAATTTTTCCTAAAAAGAAAAGTGTCCAGTTACTGCAAACCCCAAATGTATACTGGTTTAGTTTAGAAAAATAAGCTTTAAAAAAATGATAGGAGAGTGTTTGCTATATCAAAACCCTTAAACACTGAATTGGGTCAATAAATTCTTTCATTGGGGCTTACGGAAATTGGTAATTTTGGTGCATTGTGAAATAACTACACCCTCAAAGTCATCTGGACAAGTCAAAGAGTTTGTTTTTCAAATAAATTGAGTTGTTTAAGTAACAAATAACAATGACTTGAAAGGCAAATGTGCTATGTTGGCCCAAAAGGAAAATGATGAATTTTTTTAATGATGTTCAACAAATATTTTTCTTTCTTTGACCCAAACATTCTACTTTGAAGAAAATAAATGTATTTCTCCATCTCCATGAGCAGCACTTCCTCCATCTAACTCCCCCTTGTTCAATAAGGAACCTGGGACTCGGACAGCACAGACCCGACGACGCTCTCTCCACACTACCTACCAGGCCCCATCTTCACGCTCCCCGTGGCCAGCACCCCAGCCAGCACCCCGGCCTAGCCACCCCAGCCCAGACACCACAGCTCCTCCAGACAACTGTCACCGCCTCCTGTCCAGTCCCTCCGTTACATACTCTGGCTTCCCTCTGGTCCATGCTCCACGCGGCAGCCAGAAGACAAGAAAAAGAGAGACAGAAAACCTTTCTAAAATGACCTAATCCATATCGCTCGCTTGCTGAAAACTCTTCACCAGTTCTCCATTGCATCTGGAGAGAATCCCATCTCCCCACCTCCACAAGACGGCTGCAAGGTCACACAGCTCTCCAGTGTCCTCGCCACTGCCTCCAGCCACACCGGCTGTCTTCCAGAGAGCTCCCTCCCTTCTCTCCCCTCCAGGACTGAGAGCACGCTGTTCCCTCTGCCCAGGAAGTTCTTCACTTAGCTAACTGTTAGTCCTCCAGGAGGTCTCAGCGACACAGAGGGGACTTCCAGAACTCCCACATTAAGTCAAGTCCTCCCAGACCACCTGGTCTCTTCCCTGCACAACACCTACCATAATTGACAATCACAAATTTACTCATCTTGAGTCTGCCTTTCCAGTAAGATGAAAGCCCTGTTTTGGAATGGTAGGTCTCTTTTCACTGTTATGTACCCAGCTTTTATGACAGTGCCTCACCATGCAGAGTAGCTGTTCAAAATGTTTATGAAGGGAAAGAGGGAAGACTTAAGTCCAAGAACTGTTTTCTGACCTCCACGAGAGAGACGCAGTACCAGGTTCCACAGGTGATGTGCTTCCTGATTTCCCATTCGACACTGAACTCTAACTTTGACCTCCACCACCTTCCTACAGAAAATGGTCACTGTAGCTGCCTCAGTGATCTAGACAATGGACTATGTTTTCACGGCTCAGTACCCTGGACCTCCCTGCCTGTCAGGCACTACTGTATCTAAAACCCACCACCCAGGCTCTCCTGAGGCTAGCCCTCACCGGCATTCCATTTTTTGGTCTACTGCTTTCCCAATTCTACTGCTTCTACACATTCAAGGTTCTGGCTGCCCCCTACAGCCAAATCTTACATGCAATCCATCCAGGCATCTATTGGAGAGCTCCACCTAGTGGTCCTACAGACCCCAAAAACTGAACCCTCATCATCTATCTGCCTGGCAACTCTCCCTGCCCACAGCCAGTGGCACCACAGGCATCCTGCCCCTCAAAACGGGAACGCCTAAATATTTTTCCAATCTGTTCTTGACTTCCCTATAAGGCAAGCCCTCACCAACTTTCTTTTTAGGCCTCCTGTCCCCCAGTCTTGTCCCCTTCAAAGCCATTCTCCGCCATGCCACCAGAATGCCTCACTGAATACAAAAGTCTAACCATGTTCCCCCATGCTCACACTCTTCACCGGTCCCTCGGCCCCTAGTGGAGAAAGCCCCCACCTTCCAATGGGGTGTGAAGAGGTCTGCTCCTCCTGCCTGCCCAGTACGCCATGTGCCCGCAGCACCAGCCTTCACACCACCATCCACACCTGCTGCTCAGGGACTGCGCGCCGTTGTTCATGCCGCCTCTCTCCAAGCAGACTACGTTCCTCTCCTTTTATGTCACTGTTTATTGAGCACCTATTGCTGTCTCAAGAAAGATGCCAGTGCCCTGGCCCAGTGGCTCAGTTGGTTGGAGTGTCATCCTGTACACCGAAAGGTCACGGGTTCAATTCCTGGTCTACCTAGGCTGCGGGTCTACCCAGGCGGGGTGTGTGGGTGACAGCCAATCAATGTTTCTCTGTCTCTCTCCCTCCCTTCTTCTCTAAAGTCAATAATAAACAACATCCTAGAGTGAGGACTAAAAAAGATGGCAGCATCCCCACTGTACAGGTTACACGAGGTGAGAGGAAGGGCCAAGACCTGACTGCAAGGTCTGGATTCTTCACACGTTACCTCTCCCTGAGAAACCTACACGAGTCCAACCACAGGATGTCCCCTCACATACAATAAACACAACAGAGCAGGAAGAACTACGACAATGGCTCAAAGCATCTAACAACAAACTTTCTCAACCAACTATACCATATTCTGAAGTCCTCAAAAATTAAGCCAAGGACATCCCCACAGATATGAAGTCAAACACAAAAGATCCTTTTCTGACTTAAATGCATTTGAATTTTAAAGCAAGATCATTTTCTTTAAGCATTCAACATATAAGTAAGTACCTTCAGTTGATAAGATTTAGCACTGATCTTTCTAAAGAAGCGAGCCTGAATCTCTCGACAGGTATCTGAGGCTGAAAGTGGATCCCTGGTAGAAACACAGTCAGACTGAAGGTGACTGTGCTCTCCGTCGGCTGCTGATGTAAGCACTGGTGCTTCCAGACCCAAACATGATAACCTTACCCTGTGGCAATGATGTCAGCCAGCTGAGGTGTGTTGGGTGCAATTTTGATCATGACAGTTTCAAAGTAGAGGTGCTCTTTCTGCGCATGAATGGTGTATGTGCCGGTCGTTATGTTCTCCAGACGGAATGAGCCATCAGCTTTGGTTTTGACTGCAACACAAAAACATGCCAACAAAAGATGAGCCAAAAAAGAAGTGCATAGCCCTCCATATTCACAAGAATACATGAGGCAAAAAGCTGGCACATTTTTATAGATACATTAAGATTCTGTTCCCTTTCGATTTCTCTCTGCGATCAAAAACTAGCACTAGCAAACAGCCCTGGGGCCAACATGTCTGCCCACCTTTGATTTGGTTATTCAGAGTGACCACTGCCTCTGGAACACCTTCTCCTTCAGGCCCATTCAGGACCCTCCCAGTGACAGAGAATCCCATGACGTGGAACACAGGCTAGAAGATAAAAAACAGGAAGACGGTTCTCGTGCTTGAGCTGCAAAAGCCTCCCCTTTGCCACTCACGCCACTGCTCAGCACAGCTGCCTTCACTGGCTTCTCCCAGTCCTTATGCCAGCCGGGCACCTTCCCAACTCACCCACACATGTGGCTCCCTCTCACCGGCAGCATACTCCCCGAGTCTGTCTTCTTTCTTACGTTCCCAACACACGGATGTATGTCAAATAACTGGATGAAGCAGATCTATTAGACCTACTTCCCCAGTTAAAGGTCACTGAGTCGGACAGGTGGAAGCCTCCCTATCCTTTCTCCCTTCCTGCCTCCTGCCCTCCAGATGCTCCCATTTTGGTGAGCCAGGCCGTCCTCCCGTCTCCCAAACTTAAACCCAGCATCACCTTAAAGCCCCAGCCCCAAGCCTCCCCACACTCCAACATCAATCAGTCCTGTGGCTCTCACCTCAGCAAGGTCTCCCAAGCCCTTCACCTGCCTCTTCCCACCACAACCCGAATTCAAATCCCCATTAACTCCAACTAGACTACCTCATTCGACCCAGCTGCTGCACTGACCACAGCGTCCTGCACCCGGTTTGTGCGTGGCTGCCCGCCCCGCTCCGGAGTGCCATGGCTCTGCCCTCCCCACAGTCACTATGTTGCAGCCACCCTGATCTCTGGTTCCTCAAGCTGACCACATGAGTGCACCACACGCATTCCTCACATGGGGATGCTACCAGCTGCTCCCTCGGCCTAGGTCTTCTCCCATGCCTGGGGAAGATCTGGCAGGAGGCCACTCCTTGTCACCACTCAGGTTTCAGTTCAAACTGTCACGACTTCCAAGAAGCTTTCCCTGGCTACCCTATCTCTGTAGCCCCTGCCTCCCACCCCAGCCAGTCACTGTCCATCACACTAACCTACTTTATTAGCTTTAAAAAATGACCAATATCTGAAATGTCCTTGTTTGATTCCTTACAGTTTGTCTACCTCCTATTAGAATGTAAGGTCCGTGAAGATGGGGACCTTTTCCTAGTCACCTGGTACATAGCAGGCACTCAATAAACAACTCCTGGATGGATGAACGCAAGCAAATATGCCGCATTTGAGAGAACTTGAATAAAATAAAATGTCTTCCTTTTTATTCTGGTAGCCTTTCTTGATCCTTCTAAAAAGATGTGGTTTATCCACTTATTAATCCATACATCCATTCAATAAACACATTTATTAGGAACCCACAATGCACCAGGCACTAAATCACGTGTTAGGAATACAGTGAAGAATAAGGCTGACCTCATGCAGCTTACAGGCCTTCTCCCTCCTGAAATTCATCTCTGTTTAGAAACTTGGATTTGGTCATGATCTGGAATGCCTTTCCCCGCTCCCCCGCGCCCACTCCTCTCTGCAAGCCCTGGAAGCATGCAAGGGCTTTATCTTCTCTCCCGTCTCACCTCCCCCCAGGGCACAACAGTCACATGCTTTACTGAATCTCACAAAGCAGGGTAGGAACCCCCAACTGAGCATGTCACCTGAACACTAGCTAGCTCCTACCACCTTAAGCTACTTTCAAATGTAATATTAAAAGAAAATGATTCAAATCTAATTTTTTCAATAGCTGTAGCGCTGGGTGGTCTTTTTAGGAAAGACTGTTATCTTCTTTTGGGATTTGCTCTATCTAGCTAATTTGCTACAGTAACCATTTTCAAATTTGGTAATTAAAGATGTGTGTTGAAAACCTCACTTAATCATCCTTACCATCTCTTTTAGGGTCTAGGGAGTTTGTCAGACTCCCTATGATCCCATCCACCCCTACTGCCATGGCCCAAGCTCTCGCCCGGTGTACTGCCACAGCCTCCTAACTGTCCCTTACTTCTACCCTGCCCTGGGGAACTCTTAACACAGCAGCCAGAGGGATACGCCTCTTCTCTGCTCAGAGCCTCATCCATAGTGGGGCCGACTGTCACCCAGAGTGGCCCAGACGGCCCTGTACAACCTGCCCCATCATCTCTCTGACCCCCTCTCCTCTTCCTCCCTTCCTCAGTCCCTCCATCCCAGCCACCCTGGCCTCCTGGGGTACCCTAAACTCTCTAGGCCTCAGAACCTTAGAACCTGCCACTCCCTCTATTTTAAAATACCCTTCCCACAGATGAAAGTACAGTTCGCTGCATCCTCCCCTTCAGGGTGTTGCTCAAATGTCACCTTCACAGTGAGGACCTCCCAAGAACACCTTACAAGATTGCAATCCATCTCAACCTTGAAATTGTGTAATCTTTCTTGCTTTATTTTTCTAAAGAACACTTATCACCCTCTAATATACTTTCTAATATATTTATTTACAAGTGTTCTTTTTCTGACATTAGAACATGAATTCCATAGAACAGGAATTTTTGCCTCTCTTTGGTCACTGCTATGTATCCATCCCTAGAATAGCACCTCTAACATACCCCAATGGTACTCGATAAACACATTTCCCTGAAGGAAGCAGATATAACTAAGGCTCCAGTTCTCCAAGACAGAGACATGTAAAAGGCATGAGGTATCTAGTGGATTCCCGGTAACCTGGAAGAGTACAAGGTTCTGGTTTTTCCAATAGTCCGTCTAGATAAAATACTGATTTTTTTAAAAAACTTGTTTGCAACACCTGTGCCCAGGGATGGGCCCTCGAACACCTGCCCCTCCAGAAGATGGGGAGTTCCTACCTCAATTCGCAGGCTGTCATGTTCCACTGTAAAGTCAAGTTGGGAAGGAGCAACGTCGAAGGTAATCCTCTCCCCTCTATAGAATGGAATCTGAAAGGAGGAGTGTGTTAACTACTAACGGCCAATAACATGAGTCAACCATCAATGTTAATTACTGATTCAGCAGCCCACAAACAACAGGGGGTTCAAGGCAGACCAAGAGAAACTATCCTAACTATTGCTGATTTTTATAGAGAAAGGCTTGCATTTTTGTAGCTATCACAGAGGGGCAGAGTCTTATCCTAAGCAAGTGCTAAATAAAATGTTCACAAAACCACCGGCCAACACTTAATCCCCACTGCCCAAATGGCATCAGCTCTTACTGCCCCACAAGAGTCCCAAACATAGACAGAATGGAAATCGCTTCACTCACCACAGTGTAGCCCCCACTTGGCAAGGAATAGAAGGAGAACGAGCCATCTTCTTTGGAGACCGCATAGCACAAATACACCAGACTCTTGTCTTCAGGCTGGAACCCAGGCACTGGGGAGATGTTGCAGCCCAGGACATCCTGCACCGGGAAAATCAAAACACGTGACTTCCTTTCCACTTAATGTTCTGATTATCATCAAGTAGTCCCACTACAGGAAAACCTAAGTTTTACATCACAAAACACGTATTTCTGAAATCCAGGACAAAGTAGAGACAAAAGGAACAAAACTGTTTACACTCAAGTTAAAAATGGCTTAATCTTCTTGGGAAAAAAAAAAGACATGACCACCCTTCCCTACAATGGGTCACCAATTCTCCAGACAAGAACACGGAGCTCAGGAAGGTGAAGAGCCTGGCCCACAGTCACACAGCTAGTAAGAGGCAGAGCTGAGACTGGTCTGCAATGGGCCTGGCTGATTTCAAAACCTGTGTACTTTACAGCAAACGCCACCACCTCCCTGCGTGGGCATTCAGTTTCTTGTAAGTCAACCAAGAAACACAATGTTCTTAACTGTTGAGACTATGAATCAACCTTGACTGCATTTTAAACACTATACCCTCAGTCTCCTTCATTCACGTTTCTTTGCTTACCTCTTTGGTTACTAAAGAAGAAAAGAGAAGAAACTTCACCCCTTTCATGGGTTCCCCGTCACTGCGGACCGAGCCAGACACGTTGTAGCCGGCCACTATCAGGGGACCCGCGGCATTGGCATTGGAGTTGGTCACTCGCACTGTGGTGCTCGCCTGCAAAAGAAGATTTTAACTTTCAAAAATGAAATGCTCAGAAAGTGTCTCGGAGCATGGGGACATGCTTAAGCTAAAATATTAAGTAGGAAAAAAGGAACATGTAAAATCACATATGTAGTATGATCACGTTTTTCTTCACGTGCAAAATGAAATAAAAGGAAATGTGGCAAAATGTAGATGATGACTTCAGCTATATGTGGACATTTTACATCCTTTACACTTTTCCACTTGCCAAATTTTCTGTTTCCATTCCTTTACTCTGTATGTTTCAATTCTTTAAAAATGAGCATGCCTTACTTTTATTCTACGTTTCATGGTACACATGCATCTATTTTGTAAACTAAAGTACCATTTATGCGAAGAAAAGTGTACATATTCTGAGGGCCCGGGGCAGGGATTTTCACGAGGTGAACACACCAGCGAACAGTGCCAAAACCAGCGCAGAACCAGCACCTGGAGGCCCCATTCGTGCTCCTTGCCAGGCACTATCCCCAGCAGGGGCAGCCAGCATGCTGACTTTTAACAGCACGCTTTACTTTGAAACAGCATTTTATATTAATAAAATAAAATTCCTTTATGCATACAATTAACAACGTAAGCCTTAAATTTTATTCTACTAATGTAACGTGTAAGCCAATGAATTTTAAATAAAACATTTTTTAATCCTAAATCGAGGACATTTATTTCATTGCTTCCAGAGACAAAGAGAAAGGGAGAGAGAGAAAAACATCAATGCAAGGGGGAGACATCGGCTGGTTGTCTCCTGTGCGTGCCCAGACTAAGGACAGCGCCCAGACAAGCGGTTACACACTCTCACGCCCAAACTGGGACCGAACCCACAACCTAGGCATGTGCCCTGACTGGGAATCAAACCTGCAACCTTTCAGTTACAGGATGATGCTCCAACCAACTGAGCCACACGGGCCAGGGCAAATAAGACATTTTTGAAGTCCTAAAAACCTAAAGTCATAAACAACATACACACACATCTAGGCTGAAACCATACCATCAATTATAACTGCATAAAACCTACAGAGTAAAAACTAAAATACTGATTCTGATGCTTCTTGAGCAAGACTGAGACACAGCCTCAAAACTAACACAACAGTAACATGTCGAAATGTCCTTTAAGTCTTATTTTGATTTGTTTTTCCACAGTTATCATAAAATCCCAACTATTGTGTTTCTTTTTATCTTTTATTATAAACTATTTCAAACAAAAAGATAAAAGAAATACTCTAAAAATCACATCTATGCACTCTAACCAGATAAGAAATAAAAGAGTAGAAATATTATTCAACAGGGTGGTGACTGCTGGAGGGAGGGGGGTGTAAGGAGACTAAATGGTAATGGAAAAAAATACAATAAAGATTAAATTTAAAAAAAAAGAAATACAATTCAAGACCCTGTGTCTCTCCTTTTCCTCCTTCTACAGACATCAGTTAACACAGTGTTTGCCATTCCCACGCACATCTTTGCAATTTTTCTACATATGAATGTATCCACAACTGGTATTATCATGAGTGTTTTTAACTACCACATAAACATTACTGTATTTCCTTATCCTTCAGCAACTTGCCTTATTCTTCAACTTGTGTGTTTAAGTGTAGTCATACTGATGAATGTGGCTCTGGTGCCTTCATTACAGCTGACGTACAGATTCGAGTGTGTAATGGAACTACAACCCATCCTCCTCGTAATGAACATTTAGGTTGCTTACGAGATTTTGCTATTACAAACAAAGCTGAAATATACATTCTTATACATTCTCCTTGGGCACATTTACAACAGTTTCTAGAATGTTAAGTATATGTACAGAGTGTTGTTTTTGACTGAAAAAAGCACAATGAACAAACCCCTTTGTGCTGCGTTTAAATCAGTATCAGCTTCATAGAACCATATGCATGTATTCTACTTCTTGATCAAAGAATGTACTCGGGCCCTGGCTGGTGTAGCTCAGTGGATTGAACACAGGTCTATGAACCAAAGAGTCACTGGTTTGAGTCCCAGTCAGGGCACATGCCTGGGTTGCAGACCAGGTCCCCAGCAGGGGTCGTGCGAGAGGCAACCACACATTGATGTGTTTCTCTCTCCCTCTCTCCTTCCCTTCCCCTCTCTCCTTTCCATCACTTCCCCTCTAAAAATAAATAAATAAAATCTTTAAAAAAAAAAAAAGAATGCACTTGGGTATTTGTTTAGAAGTTCAAAGTGGCAACGTAGAGGGCTTTCCCAGTTAGCGGACGTGCTGCCAGACCTTGTGCATGCACAATGGAAGGCCGTCTGAGGTTGCTGGCTAACTTTATTGTCCACTGAGTTCAAAATAAAGTTAAGTCCTTCTGGTGTTGACTTAGCTCAAAATAGCTGTAATTAATATCGAACCTATTTCACAGCAGGAAGACAATATTTTCACCTAAAACCGAAACCAGCATAAGCCACATCTGCCACAGTGAGGGAGTTTTACCGTATAATACCACCACCTCACCAGCAGCACTGCTGTGTCTTTATCTATTTCCAGACAAACCATATGCTCACTTCCTATCCTGAACTGAAACCCCCGCGCCCACCCCCAGACCAGCACACCACGGGCACCCTGAAGGCTAAACGGAGAGGCTTACCTCTTTCAATGCCCAGGTTGGATGAGTTGCAAGGATTTCATAATCTCCAGGAAGAACTTTAAAAAATGCAAACCTAAAAAGTACAAAATACCACTTAACTTATTCCCAACAACCTGAGTAGTTCTAATTGTATGACTAATATTGGGAAGCACAAGAAAATGTCTGAATGGTCACAAACTTGCCATTAGCTGGTTAAGTGAGCATAAACAGAACGTAACCCTTCATTGCGTGAATCCATGAGATAGCACTTACTCAGCACTTACTGTGTGCAAGGATTGGTACTCCGTGCGCTGACAGAAAGAAGGGTTCATGTTTTCCTTACCCCCAACAATTTCTGGCCTAAAAACCAGTCACTGTGGTTTAGCAAAGATCAGTCATAGAAGAGGCAGGTGAGTTTTGACAGAGGTGACAGGCGTGATTAGACAAGAAGGGAAGTGATATGTCCAAAGGTACAGAAGTGGGAAGGGAGAAGTCACATGTAAAAACAGAAACAGATCCAGTAGGCTAGGCAGACACTAACCCAAGATGATGCCAATGCTATGAGAGGATGCATAGTAACAACCTTTGAATCAATCCAGTGCAAGAAAGTTTGGATCTGTTACCAAAAACAAATATGACATTCTGGGCTCAAAGCAACAGTGATGAAGCCAGAAGCCAATGCAGATGACTCGAGAACCTACAGACTAACCAAGACCAGAGTGAGATGAGCTAAGGTTGGAAATGGAAGGATTCTGACACATTTAACCCTTTAAATCCACAAGGCACCAGACAATTAGAGGGCTGGTTCTAATGAAATGAATTATAAAAAACATTCAATTTCTTCTTCTGTGGTAGTATTTTATTCTATCAAGTGCTGCCTATAATAACTGGACAGGGCGTGGCAGTCATTTTGCTACAATAAAATCGAAACTACCGCTGGATTTTGGTCTTCGTAAGATGTAGCTTACACTTCACATTCATGGTAACCCCAGCCTGCAAGTTACTGTCTTTGCTTAGTTCGGGCGGATGGAGCTTCAGAAAGGTCATTTTTTTTCCAGCAAGGTCAACAGCAAACTACGAGCCCAGAGAAAATGGAAACTTCACATTCCTCTATACACCAGTGTTAGAGAGGCATTAATCAAATTGAAGTAAATGTTGTTCCAAAAATAATTTCAATGCTCATCATTTAAAAATTGAATGACTTAGTGACAGACTCGTTATCCACTTCAATTTTGCAGCTTAGTCCATTCTGCGTATTAAAGTAGTTAGCAATGATCTGAATGCTTTCAAAATTATCAGTTGGAACTATTCTGGTATTAAATTTGGCACATCTGTTAACATTTACAACTCAACAATATAAATCCATTAAATAAATGCTTTAAATTTGACTCAACAAGGTTAATTAAGTAATGATCAGTTTTAACTACAAAACAATTTTGATGTAGTTGGGATAAAATGATTTGTAAAAATCGTAACTGAGCTAATCTGTATTGAGCTAACAGTTATTAAACACATATATCATGCCAGAGAGTTTGAAACACTAATATAATTTGATCTTCCCAATAACCTTACAAGGTAGATTTCATTATTATTATAATTTATAACAAGGAAACGGAGGCCCAGAGGCATTAAGTAACTTGCCCCAGGTCAAACAGCTAGCAAACAGGGAACTGGGATTCAAACCCAAGCTGTCAGGCTCCAGAACCATTGCCAACCATTAAATGAAGACCTACTTTGTGCCAGGCCCTGCAGTAGGTGCTTGACAGGTATTGTACCATCAACACTAGATGCAATGGGTCCAGTGACTTCCATTCTACAGGTGAGGAACTTGAGGCCCTGATGGGCGTGAACGTGTCCAAAGTGAAGAAGCGAAATCAGGATTTGAACCCAGGTCTCCCTAAATCCAAAGCAACCCCCGCCACAGCCCTGCTCTAGCTGTGAGGCAGGACAACACAAGCACAACTCACTTCCCACCAGGCTGTGTAACTGTGGACTGGATCTTCGCTTCGGTCCCCGTGTTTCTCAGAGACACCTGAACGCCGGCAGGACCCAGGGGCTGCCCTTTGCTGAGAACCTGTTGTGGAGAACGAGGTTAGAACCCGGCCCAGCAGCACAGTGCTCCACTCAGTAGACCCTGCTCATGCTCCCTACATGGGGCCTACCACATTCTCCAGGTGAAAATTCCTTTGAAAAGGTGATGGAGATCATGGATACCCTTCCCAGGGAGGGTTGAGGGACTGTGAGAGGAAACAGCCGCAATATAATACTTTGTTTCATTGAATCTAAGACATCATCAGTTAAAGCTGCACAATTATTTTACAAAGTTTGGAGTGCAGAGATGATCCTCCCAGGAAACCCACACATGATGGAACAAGCGGGCCTCACCCTCAATGCAGGGGTGAAGAAGTAGACCCGCCATGCAGAGGACGGCAAGGAAATGTGCAGTCTCCACAGTGATGCTGGACGGAGGGAGGAAGAAAACCCTCCCCTGAGAATCTGCCCCTGTAAAAAGCCACCCCTGGCACGTACATGCTAACAGCCTCTACTCTTACAGGGTAAGAGCAGCAACCTAGATCTGACCCCTAAAAACACGCGCTACACTTTTATACTCAATTTTATTGAGTTTCCAAATCCTCCTGAGGCTTATCTGCAGGTCCCTTGGGCAATCCAAGTTCCCCAGGTTAAAAAGTCCTGCTTTTTTAAAGGTAAAAGAAGACTCAGTGTATATTACAGAGCAAAGCTAAAAATAACAAAGTACTGAAACCAAACCTTTCCGTTCACTGAGAAGCCCGTGAACACAAAGTTGATGTCCCCGCCCTTCGTGCAGATGTCATTAATGCCGTCCACATAGAGCTCCACGTTCGTTGGCTCTGAAGGATGCAGGCGGGAACGGGGGGGGGGGGGGTTGGGGGGGGGGGACAAGACAAGAGCAATTCAGTTCTGGGGTAAGGGGAAACTGTCCCGGCAAAATACATTCCATTGGTTAACTCATTTTATTTATTTCTGAGCACTTAATACAGTCACATGGTTCAAAATCCAAAAGTGCAGCAAGCAGGCAGGGAGAGTCTCCCTCCCACCCCATATTCCTGGGACACTCAGTTTCCTGCCCCAGAGGATAATACACTCGTGTAACAGTCGTTCACGGAGATGCATCTCAGAGTCCCATGAAAAATTTAGTGAGCACCAAATATTCAAAAGTTTTATTCACTGAATGTTTACCATAGGCCAGGCACTGAGCCAAGTGCATTTAATCCTCACAACTACATTAAGAGGTAGGGAGTAACATTTAGAATTGACTGAGGGGTAAACTGAGGCACAGAAAGGTTACTGGATCTCTCAAAGTCACAGTGCTTGTGAATTACAGGGCCCCAATTCAACCCCCCAAAATCTGGCCCCAGTTCTGTCCCCTGAACAAGCACATGGGTTCAGCCATATTAAACCAGGGCCATAAACCCAATCTGCAGGAAACAAATGGGTAAGAAGCCTGCAGACAGGCCAAGTAGGGACTACAGTGACTGGAAAAGGGGAAGCCACCACTCAGCTTCGGTCAGCTGCAGCCATGGGGCCCAGTGTTGCCACGGCCTCCAACTTCTCCAGAAAAACTGACAATCCAGATTACAGGTGCCACCTCCCGACTTTTCCATATTAAAACTACGGGTAATTGAATTTTTTAAAGAATGAAGTTGAGGTTTTAAAAGGTTAGGAAGAATGTGGAGTGATAAGTAGAGAGAAAAATGGGAAAAATCTAAAGAATTTCAGGTGAAACAAAAAATTACCCACACAGGCAAAGATGTCAATAAAGAAAAATGAACAGAAGAGCCATGGCCAGTGTGGCTCGGTGGACTGAGTGCTGATCTGAGAACCAAACGGTTGCTGGTTCGATTCCCAGTTGGGACACGAGCCCGGGTTACGCGCCAAGTCCCCAGTAGGGGGCTTGTGACAGGCAGCCACACATTGATGTTTCTCTCCTGCTCTTTCTGCCTCCCTTCCCCTCTCTCTAAAAATAAATAAATAAAATCTTTAAAAAAAAAATGGACAGAAGACTTGAACAGGTAACTCACAAAAGAAAATATCCAAATGACCAACAAACATAAAAGAGTGCTCAACCTCAATGACCATCAGGGAAATGCAAATCAAAACCACCGTGAGATACCGCCCCATCCCCTCCAGAATGGCCAAAACAGAAAAGACTGACTGCGCCAAGCGCTGGGAAGAACGTGGAGCACTGGAACTCTTACACGCTGATGAGAGAAACGTTGCTACATCCACTTTGGATGTTCGGCCTTATCTACTAGAGCTGAGCACGTAAAAATTCTATCGCCCAGTAATTTCATTTCTGGTACATAACTCCACAGAAATGCAAACACACGTGCACCAAAAAGTATGTACAAGGATGTTTGCAGGAGCACTATTCTTAATGGCCAAACTGGGAAGGAACTCAATGTTCGTCAAAAGTAGAAGGGATAAGGTAAATCACTTTATATTCATACAGCAACAGAATGAAGTAACTAGAGATACGAATATGAATGAACCTCAGGAACAACACTGGAAGAAAGAAACCAGATTTAAAAATGTACTTTGTGTGGTTCAGTTTATATCAAGTTCAAAACAGAAAAAACTGCCCTACAACTTCAGGTCAGGGCAGTGGCCACCTGTGGGGTAGGCTGGGGTGGAGCAGTTAATGAGGGCCTGTGGGTGCTCGTACGTTCCGTCTCGTCGTTATCTGGGCAGCTGGAACACGGGCCAGTTCCCTCTGTGAAAATCCCTTTATGAGAAGTACACTTACCTGAAAGTATGTTACAATTCAATGAAAAAGGCTTGTCAAAAGACAGAGCGTTGACAGGAAGGGAGGGGCTCCAACACAACGCCCTGACTGGCTGCCAATCTGTAACCTCAGCGTTAGCCGTCAGCTGGGTTTGATTTCCCCTCCAGCTTTCTGGAATGCACCAGCCAGATACGCTCCTGACTTCGAAATGAAAAAGAACTTCTCCCACACAGCCAACTTAGGTACCTGAGCCTCCCTTTACCTGTCGTGATGGCAGGGACGCAATTCTTCCTTGTCTAACTCACAAGCCAGCCTGACAGAAAAACCATGGCCCCCAACTCCCTCCCACACCCAAGCTACAGAACTGGGATCACACACATCTCTACCAAGAAGTCAGTAGTCTCTCCTCTCCAAAATCATCAGCCAGGTCAAGGCACAACCCTCTCTTCTGATCTCAACCCCATACCCACTTGTCCAACTTTACTCAAAGGCAGTTACTTTTTGCTAAAAGCTCAGGGGGAAAAATGAGCTTTTATTTGTGCATGTGCAGAAGGACGGTTTTTGAGCATCTACTAAGTAACTGCTAATTATGTGCCAGCCATTCTGAACACATAAACACACTGGCCCTTTAATCCTCCAGGTGGCCTGTGCGGCAGTTGCTATTACTCTCCTGACTCCCTAGCAAGGAGATGGACACGGAAACAAGGGAAGGAACCTGTCCAAGGTCTTCGCAGAGCTGGTAAGGCCCAAGGCTGCCAGATCTTCTGATCTCTTGAGAGAAGTAGATCTGGACTTTTATACCAAATCTTACAATGTTTAGTGTTACAATTAACTCACTAAAAATAATAATAATAATAATAATAGTAACACTGAGGGATCTAAGAAAGAAGCCACGCTGGGACGGGTACCACGCCCCTGCTCCTGACCTCGATGTATAATTCTACTGCTGTTTCATCAGTGAAACCGCAACTGTAGGGTTTCTTGAGAAAGGTGCTAGAAAAGATGTCTATTTTAACAAAGATGACCAAAAAAACTTAAAGGTAGATGTAAGGTAAATCCAATGTACTCTAAAGTGACATTGCAAAGGACCCTCTTCTACACTAGAAATGAATCCTTGATATTTTAGCAGTCTATGCACTCTGTCAATTTAAATTAATAGCGAGCATATAATCTAATCATTTACAGAGTATGTCTAATAATTCAGTCAACTTACCAAAACTCCACCCTAGGGGAGGCTCAATCTTCAGAATAAAATCTCCCTAAGAAGGGAAAAAAGCAAAGGAATGAGAACTGATGACCCTTCAAGTAGCTTAACTTAGTTTAGTGCTACCATTTAATCCAGAATTTTTACACCGGAAATGAAATCCCAAGCATAAACTGAAGCTGATTACCAGACGTTCCCATCCAACCAATCAGAAGACACCATGTGAAAGGCCAGGGGGAAATTCTAAAGACACCATATCCAGCCACTTCTTGTTTTTTGATACCAAACATGTTATTAATGATTCTCCTATTAACCCTGCATACAGCTGAGGCTGCTAGGGTCAGCACATGTCTTCAGGAACTAAAGTCATTTCTTAAAACTAGATTTTTCTTATACACCCTGGTTCCTTTAGCTTGTTTTAATAGTAAAATAATAATAATAATAATAATAGATGTTAAAAGATTTCAAGACCCTGCTGTCTACCTCTGGAAATCAATCTTGTGTACAGGGTAGAACCAAAGTAGGTTTACAGTTGTTCATATGGAAAATAACACAACAATTAATAAGTAGTAACACAAGCATAAACTGTTTTGCAGACTCACAACTGCAAACTTACTTTTCCCCACCTTGTATTGTGCATAAAGATGCAAGTTCAAAAATATTTATCGCTGTTGTAGTAATAGTTTTAAAAATTGGGAAAAGCCTCTATCAATCAAGCAGCTGCTGAACGACCAGCGGCTTTGGTCTGACTCTGACGTGCTGCGCAGCCGTTAAAAAGAAGGCAGGCGATCCAAACACGCTGATGTTGGGAGGGGCCAAGATGTCACCACAGGGAAAACAACTCCAATTACAAAGTGATTCCTATTGTTTGATTTCACTTGTATTGTTTAATCAAAGTCAAAACTATGTATATTGACTGTTTTCGCAACTTCCTGTGACTCTGTACTTTTTAATAAACTGGAATGTGGGGAAGATGGGGGTGGAAGTATGACTACGCACAGACGCCCCTCTGGTGCACGTGTGTGTGTGTGTGTGTGCACGTAAGCACAGGCACGTGTGTTCTGGGATATCTGTGTAACTGCAAATACAAGAAAGCAGTGTGTGAGGACGCACACCAAAACTTTTATTAAAGGTTATCACTACACAAGGAGGGGCACTGGGGATTGAAGATAGAATTTACTCCCTGTACTTCCCAAGACCTTGATTTTTTTTTTCACAAAGCTCATAAATTCATATATTACTTACATAACTTATTTTAAACAACCCTTTAAGCTGCTCGCAAACAACGGTTCTATTGAGTCAGGGTTTCCCAACCGTGACGCTGCGGGCGTCCGTCTGCCCCGTGCAGCATCGCGGGCGTGCAGCTCCCCTCCTGGCCTCCGCTCCCTGCAGAACTGCGGTGCCCCCTCCCCTGCCGCTGCAGCCACCCGAATGTCTGGGGGCCTCGACAGCCGTCTCTGAAGGCCTGGAGAGACGCTGCGTTCAATCATCTATCTCCTCCAGAATTTGGCCGGAATTGTCACGTTCCAGTTATAATTTAGAAATCAGATGGGCATGTGCTTTTGTGGGAAAGGCCACTCTCCTGGTTAGCAGAGCCCTGTGGGCCACACCGCTTCCCACCATAAAAGACGAAATGACTCTGCCCTCTTACCTTATCATACAAGGGGATCATAAAGTAACCATTGTTCGGGGCACAGTCTGTCTGATATTTCAAAGTCCCATGCTTGGTGTACAACTTTATCTAGAAAGAAAGGAAAGAAAGGAGATGTCGTAATTTCGCTTTTGAGAATTAGCAACGTACATTACACCTGAACGCATTCAGTCAATGCATTTGCTGAGAACCTACTATGTGCAGCTATTAACACTGGCCATGTGGCAGACAGGGTGACAAGTACCCCAAAAACAATGTGACTCAACACTTTTCAGGTTAGAAACACCATCTGAAGTCTACTCCAAAAGTTCTATTTTTCGATGCTTTTTTAAATGTTAGTAACTGTTTCTGTGCTGTTTCTGGGTCTAAAGCGTTCAAATTTGTTGTTAGTAAGGTGCTTGCTGAAAGCAATTCCTGAGCCCCCTTCTGTTTCTACGCTGGAAGGGCTGCGGTCGGGCCAGGTCTCTGCATTGTTAGCCCCAAATGATCCCCAGTACCTACAGTACGCTCATCCATAAACTTCTCCACTTGCTCTTTTATTTTCATTCTCAGGACAAAAACATATCAAAAGACATTTAATATATGTTCTCTCCTCAAGGACTCTCTAAAACTCATGCATCCTGAGCATCCTCAGACATAGACTGTCAACCCATTAAGATGGTCAAGTGACATCTGAGCCTCCCACATACAGCGTGACCTCGGGCAAGCCATTTACCCTCCCGAGGCCCTTTGTGTCTCCACAGGTAAAAAGAGAGCCGCTCCCCCTCATGGTGGCTGGTACAAATTCACATCTATGCGTACTAAGCACCTGGTACTGAATATGGACTCAAAAACAAAAGTAGCTTGTATTGCTATTTACTATTACTATTTTACTACCGTGTTTTTTGGACTATAAGACCCCTCAAACCCCGCCAAATTTGGGAGGAATAATGGTTCTTAACGCTGCTGTTGAGTTCTGTTTACATTTACATTGTGAAATATTATGTTATTTATGTTATTAAATATTTTACCACATTCTTTGCTTCAAAAACTTTTTTCCTATTTTCTTCCTCTAAAACCTAGGTATGTCTTATGGTCCAAAAACTACAGTATATTACTGTGTTGTATTACTAACATCTCTCTGAAGAAGAAAGCAAAGTGGTGTCATTGTCAGGGCAGAGACTGGATCCAAAAAAATTTCTTAAACCCACATGCATAGATCAACCACTCTGAGCCTAGTTTCTACATCTGTAAAAGGAGGCATTGTATCTCACCTCTTAAACGTTAATGCCGAGGCCATGATATGGAAATGACAGTCATGTCATACCAGCTAAGAAGGTGTAAAAAGCAGCAAACTCACAATGTGTGCATTGGGGAAAGGCACAGAGTGAAATTACACATGGACTGTAAGTGCCCCAGGGGTGTGACCACAGCTTACACTCCCCAGTGCCTGGAACAGTGCCTTGTTTAGTGCAGGTGCTCAATAAATACTCAGTGAATCTGTGGACAGGCCATAAAGAAAAATCAGATGCACCAACGTAAAACAAGGCTTGAAAATCCACCTGTCCAGAGGGGCCGGGGAAGCAATGCCAACAGGCACAGACTTAAAGGGAGACAGATCACTACTCAGCCCGAGCTAAGTTTTGCAGCCCAAAGATCAGCTGGTTTTCCAGAGAAATCAGGAGGCCAGTTTTTAAAATGAAATCTCCTGATTATCAAAGTTTCAGCAAGCCATAATTTTTCTTTTGTAGGGGGTTTTTGTCTGTTGTGTTCTCTGTACTGCTATACTGTTAAACTATCCCCACCCTGGACAGTTTCAGTACGAGCAGAGGGGCTCGCTCAATAGTTTCTGTCTGAATAAATATGATGGGAAAACACACAGAAGGGAAGAAGGCTGGAGAAGAGTAAACGTAGTTTTTTTAGGAGACAGAAAATACAATCAAGAAATGATTGTGAAATATCTTGATTATTTGCATGTCTTTCCTAAAGTACAGATCAGGACACAGGGTGGCAATATACATTACACATATGAAGTGTCTGATTTCATAATCAGAAATTATGAAAGAATGTGTCAGACCATCTGGACAGGCATTCCTGGGGCTCCAGGAATGCGCTTCACACTGGGCCACAACACCTGCCCTCAGAGCTCTCAAGGTCACTATTGTGTTTGGGGTGGGAGTGCCCCTAACCACCTTCACTTTCTTCCCAGAGCCCCAGGAAACTACAAGCTGCAAAAGGCCTATCAAGGCAGCTTCCGAAATGCCCTGTGCCCACACACTGGGAGGCCATCCAGGAGGTGGCGTGGGCACCCAGCTGCCCCTCAGAGCCCTGCCACTGGCAGCAGGTAGAGTCCTTCATTAAACACCCAACTTCTTAAGATCAAAAACGGTGGAGAAACTAGACAAAGGGCCCTTACAGGTGGTAGTTATCTTCTGGCACTAGGTTCTGCTGCTTCTCTCACAACCCCAACTGACAGGAACTGAAATTGGGACTTGGGGCAAGGCCAGGTCAAAGAACTGTGGGTGTGGAATCTCCGTCCGCCCCCTGCCCCAAGCCTCAGCAACCTTTGTAGAGCACACCGGTTTACGTTTCCCGACAGCCCTCCAGCTGCCAGAACTGGGGAGGCTCAAATGTGCTTTCAGGCAGCCTTTGGGCTCTCAGGGCCCAGTCCCTTCTTTTTGGCACCTTCCAGCCAGGTCCTTTTTTCTCTTTCAAACCTCTTCTCCGGCCCCATCATCAGTAACCTCCTAAAATAGAGGCCACTTCTCCCTTGGGTACCTTCCCACCCACCCTGGCAAGTGACCCTCTATCCCTACTTCATCATCCTCCCTTCCTCTTCACAAAGTTTTCTAGGTCATAATCCCACTGGGCTGAAAATCATCTCACGAGGGCTCTGCAACTTAATAAAAAAGGTGTCTGCACAAATCTCTTGTGAAATTCCAAAAACTACCCAGTAAGGCAATCAGGGCAGCTCAAAACTCTCCATTTCCAAAGAAAAAGAAGTCCCAGGGGGTAAGAAAAGGGGGCCAGAGATTAAAAATACAGATTCCTAGCCCCAGAGATACCAAAAGAGATCTAATGGGTAAGTATCTGGGATTGGAACTGGCGCTCTTTAAAAGCACTCCAGTGGGACTGGAGGGGTTCAGTGGATTACAGCTTTTGGGGGCTGAGTTGTGGGGTTTGGGAAGGAAAGACTTGTGGTATCTACATTCTGGAATATGGCTTTTGGGAAATCTGAGTTTTAGGGAGTCTGAGTTTTGAGGACCTGAGTTGTGAGTCCCAAGGGGCCTGGGTCCTGCTGGGACTGGGTGTTACAAGATCTGGGGCCTGGATTCTGGAGATGGTCTGGGTTCTGGATTGTCTTGAATCTGGATTCTGGGGACCTGGAGTTTAGGTTTTAAAGAATCTGAGGGTCTTGATTTGGAGGATCCATGGTTTTGAAAAGTTATGCACAACCATCACCACAATGTCCCTCGCACCCGTGCGCACATAGGTTCCGCCCCCATCCCGACTGCACAGCTGACCCCACGGTAAAAACCTCCACTCTAGCGAGTCTGGGAAGGTAGGGGTGGAGGGCCCACGGCTAGCGGCGTGTTTAAAAGGTTAAGGACTGCCAGAATGTGGGACCTGTGACAACCGCTTGGTGTAAGAGGAAAGACCACTGCGACCCAGAGAGGCTGAGTAACTGGCTCAGGGTCACACAGCGAGTTCCGGCCGGGGCCGCAGGGTGGGCGCTCACCTCGATGAGCGAGTAGTTGATCTCCACGTCAGACTTGACGAAGCCCCCGCAGCCCACCACGATGTCCTCGGAGCCGCGCGCGAGTCCCACGCTGTCCAGCAGCAGCAACACTGTGGCAGCCACCACCACGGGCCCCGGCGGCCTACCGCTCCGGTACACCCGCATGGCCCAGCCCCCGCTGCCCAACCCTCCGCAGACCTCGGGGTCCCGCTCCCCACACTGCACGCTGCCCGCGGCTTCCTCCTCTGGGGGTGGCTGACAGCCAAGCCACACCCCTCCACCGCCTCGCGCATGCTCGCTCTGGACCTCGTCCACACCCCCAGGCAAAATGACTCCCGCGCAAGTTCAACAAAAAGAGGCCATTTGTGCCCTCTGGAGGCCTGGAGGACTCCGCGCACCATCTGACAGGTGCAGTTGCAAGGCGCGTTAAGCACAGGTACAAATTCCAAAGAATTCTACTTTTGGCGTGCAGTATCCATGAAACTAGAAAGGACGAGAGACTGTTGATCGAAGTATTCAACAGTTTTCCCAAGTCTTTCTGACCCATGTATCCCACGGGTGATATATAATCTCAAAAACTACTTTAGGAAGTTGTATAAATTGGGGCATTTTTCCATGATAAATGATCAATAAAGTCTTTTGAAAGCAAAACATAGGTCATTTAAGTTCAGCATAACATTTAAAAGGTATTTAAAATCTATTTTAATCCCACCTCGAATAACATCTGCATAGAAACAAATTTTGAGGGGTTTTTCCCATTAGCCAGACATGTATGCAGTTAAATTCACTTTGAATTTCTCCTGTGAGATAAAGCCTGATTTATCTTAAAAGAAGTTTAAATTCAGTGTGCTGTATTTTGTTCCAAGGTTGACTATATACTATAACATAGACTGAATTTAACTGCAGGTCACTTCATTGAAATAGACAAAAATTGCTTTTTCTGGCCTGGCATTTGGAATTCTTCCATTTTGCTCCAAAAAAAAAAAAATCAAGTGCTTTATTTTGATGGTTTTTATATTTTGGTTTTAAATAATGAGGCAAAAGAATTTCCCACTGGAATTTGCCATTGTGGCTAAGACTTAAGTAGTAAAAACTATGAATCACAATGATCTTACACTACACAGAGATCAAAGCCCTCAGACTGGCTACAACACATCCACTGAGGACCTCAGGCTTGAGAACATCTGATCTCAGTTTCTCAGGCTGAATTCTCACATGAAATACAGTGAAACTCTCAACTGTTTGGTTATAGAGAGAAAATATTTAAATAATTGTTATATTGATTGAGGTTCATTATTTATATAACTACAATTGAAATATACGACCTTTACCCTCCCTAACATGAATCCCTGGTCTGTCTTGGCAAATCACCAGGGGTCGAAAGCCACCAACTAGGAAATGTTGGCCTATGGAACCTTCTCATCTGACAGAGTGAGAAGCAGGTCCAGAGAAGGAACGGGCTTTCTCTAGGGCTCTCTGCGTGCAACCATGTGATGTTCAGAGAGCTGGAAAGTAGACTTGGAGTTGCCCAAGTTCTGTTTTTGGCTCACCAACTGGTTTCCTCTATTTTTTTTCCTGCTTTCCTGACAATTCTCCCTTGAATTTCCAACATTCCCTTCAAATTCATTTTCAAATATACAAAGAAATAAAGAACTTGGACTATGGAAATGCCACATGGAGAGGATGCTGCAGGCAGAGGGAGCTCACACCTCCCCATAATTTCCAGCAGCCTCCACCAAAAACACCTCAAAGAAACAGACATGATTTAAATGTAAGCAGCAGATCTGCCACACTCAGCTCCAAGACAAATCCTTGGGTTCTTTGTGTCCCTGCTCTTCCAGAAAGAAGTCCCAGGCAAGAGGATGGCTGAAGGGGAAACAAAAAGAAGAGGGGAAATTAGGCCAGGGGAATCCATGTGGTTGAGGCTGTTATAGGAGGCAGAAGAAAGATGAGGGCAAGAGCCTGAGAAGTAACGAAGCAGCACGGAGAGCAGCGGGTTTCGACTCTGCACCTGGACTGAGCATCCGTGCTCGTCCGTCTGAAGAAGCTGAGTCTTTCCTTCCTGTCCTGAAAGGAGTACATGCTCACTGCAGAAGGAAAGAGAACAGAAAAGGAAAGGAAAGGAAAATTAGGACTCCCATGATACTGCTGTAGCACATTTCTATCTTTTTTATTTGTGCATATATGTCACAAAGAGTCATTTCCAAAAAGAACTCGTGGCTGAGGATACAACTTGCTTTAAGACCCAGGAGAAGAAGGTAAATGACATGACTTTCCCACTTTCTCCACCATTTATTTCTCCACCTTTTATTTGCAAAATTATAGTCTATTCTGTACTATGACCTCTTTTTTCACTCAGTATTTAGCAACCATCCTTCCAAATTAACATATGTTTGCAATGGCACTTTTGAACCACTGTTTAATAACCTATGAATGAAATAATAATACTCATGCTAATAACTAACTTGCTGAACATTTATCATATGCCCTGGAAACTGTGCTAACCTCTTTACTAGTAGTCTTCTTAAAATCTTCCCACCACCATAGAGGCAGACAATGCCCACCCCCACAGAGGAGAAGACTGCAGCTTATTCAGACAGCTCCACCACCCACCGGGCTGTTGGACACTTAGCACGTGCACACCTGTTGGGTTCTTCCATCAGGATGTTCCTGGAATCGCTGTTGCCCAGTGTTCAGGAAATTTGGGGTGACAATTGCTGTGGGGGTGGAAGGTTATCTGGAGATGCCACTGAACTTTCTGGCGCTGGGGGATCCCCTCCCCTGGAGCCCTTTCTGAGCCACATTCCACCCCTTCTTGCTCCACCCCCGCTGTGAGGCTGGACCTTGCCCGGCCCTCCCTCGCAATCCAAAGCTGGAATCCTGGCCAGGCCTGCCGGGCTCCGCCTCCTCCCAGTCTAGGGGGCTGCCAGGGACTGACGGACAGACCTAAAGACAGAGACGGATGGACAGCGCCCAGATGGACAGCGCCCAGATGGCCACTCCAGGAGAGCCAAGCATGGGACCCAGAGTGAGTGTCCCCTGACAGCCCACTCCTTTTTCCCCACCTTGGTAGATCTCTCAGGAGATAGATACCCCCAAATTTCAGGCTGGATGAACCAATGGCAGGGAAAGCGATCCCTTTACCCAAGCCAGGCCCAGAAGGGCCCAGCCTGGTTAAAGGGGCCTTCAGACCTCCTGGCTACGGGGACTTTGACCCCTATTCACTTAAGGCTTTAGGACCCCCATTTCTCTGATGTAGGCTCTTCGCAGAGGACTCCAGGGAGTGGAGTTCATGGGGTGGCAGTGAGGGTCACAAAATCCCAGGATTTCAGGGGTCAAGTAGGTAAGGCAAAAATAATAGCTAATGCCTATTTATTTTTAGGGGTTTTTTATCCTTACCTGAGGACATGATTATTGCTTTTAGAGAGAGGGGCTTTCTTCCTCTATCTAAAGAGAGAGAGAAAGAGAGAGAAACATCGATGTGATTGCTCAATCTGTTGCCTCTCCTACTTGCCCAGACCAGGAATCAAACCCACAAGCCTTCAGTTTACTGACCAAGGCTCCAACCAACCGAGCCTCACCAGCCAGGGCAATAGCTGATGTTTAAATGAGGGCTTACTTTATGCCCAGCATCATGCTATTACTGGTATTGACCCATTTAATACAGCTTTTAGAGGTTGAATCTCTTATTATCCCCGCTTTGCAGGGAAAGAAACTAAGGCACAGGGAGGTTGCAGTGTACACAGCTGGTGAGTGGTGAAGCGGGAGGAGTAAACATAACCAGTGGGAAGGGGTTGGGAGGCTATTAACACAGTAGGGAGAGAACTGAAGAGGCCATGTTCTCTTTACTTCATACTCAGACTTCTAGGGTTAGAGACAGGCCCACCAAGTGGCGAAGGTAATCGACCACAAAGGTCTGGGGTCAGACAGGCCTACATGGAGTCAGCTCTGTCTCTTCCTACTTGTGTGAGCCTGCAGAAGGCTCTTCCCCTCTCAGTGCCTCAGTTTCCCAGTCTGTAAAATGGGAACAGTAACCCCTACCTCCTAGAGTTGTTATAAGGATTAAGTGACTGTCTGTGCCCAGGGAACCCAGGTCTCCTAGACTCCTGGACCCAACCACCTGTGTTCAAATCCCAGCACCACCACCTTCCAGCTGGGTGACATCAGCTAAGTTACTCAGCCTCTCTGAGCCTCAGCTTCCTCATCAGCAAAATCAGTGTGATAATTGCATCTCCCTCCTAGGGTTGATGTTAGGATTAAAGGAGTTGGGAGTTATAAGGTATTCCAAAGAGCACTTGGCAGGTTTTCATGTAAATGTTACAGGTCCAAAAAAGTTGCCTGGCCCTGTAAACAGGTGAGTTTGGAGCCTCTGTGCTTTACCATCATAAGAGTCACCCTGGTGTTCCCTCAGGTCTGGAACGAGACAGAGCCTGAGCCCACCACCAACAGCCTACTGAGCCTGTGCTTCTTGAAAACAGCAGGAGTCTGGGTGCCCCCCATGTACCTCTGGGTCCTCGGCCCCATCTACCTCCTCTACCTCCATCGCCATGGCAAGGGCTACCTCCGCATGTCCTCCCTGTTCAAGACCAAGATGGTAGCTACTGCCTCTGAACCTGGAAGCAGGCAATGGTTGGGCAGGGGGCGGGGAGGAGCAGGCTGGAACCCAAAGTGGACATTCCTCCTATCAAGGAGCGCACAGGGTGGTAATGAGAAGGGAACTTGTTAACTAAACAGAGCGATACTGCACAGCATACAGAGGTGAACTCAGGGGAACAAGGTCCACCGAAACAGATTGGTAATAATGAAGTCCACAAACAACCCAGACACTCATGCATTCCTGAGCAGCATCTGGCCGCCATGTCTGGGCATTCCGCAAAGCATGGGGTGCGAAAGGCAATTTTAGGATAAACACTTTACATTGTTAACAGTTATGCATTGATTTTTATGTTTCCCTGCTGTTTGTAGTAAAGCACAGCTCTTAAAATTGTTAGGCATTTATTTTAGAGAGTTAGAAAAACACTGGCATTCGAGGTGTGGCCACTATGCTCCACTGTGCCCTGCTCCCCCAGACTGCTACAAGAACGCCCTGCAAGGCTCGCTCATTCCCACACCACCTCGTTATCTTTTTTTCCTCCTGTGGCCAGCCAGCTCTCCGTTGTTGACACACTGTCCCGGAAAGGGCCCGGTAGCACATATTGGAGGCTTCAGGGGTCACATGGTCTCTGTCCCAACTACCGAGTTCTGCCATTGCAGCAGGAAAGCAGCAGCAGGCCACAGCCAACAAATGGGCATGACTGTGTTTCAATTAAAAAAAAAATTCATCAACACTGAAATTTGAATTTCATGTAATTTTCACATGTCACGACATTTACTCTTTTCAGTTTTGTTCAGTGATTAGAAAATGTTAAAACCTTAGCTCACAAGCAAGAGAAAAATAAGCAGTGTGCCAAACTCAGCCTGTGAGAGCTAGTGAGACCGCTGCTTTGAATAACTGAGGCACACACGTTCCCAGTGTGCCCGGTCCGGCCCTTTCTCCACACATGCGCTCTCGTGCTTTCTCTAATTCAGAAGAGACGCTGAAGCACTTTAGAGAGGGCCTAGACACACGCAGCTGCCAACAGAGAGTTTCCCCTTGCTTTAATAGGAGGAACTGAGACTTGAGGGAAGTGAATGTCCCCTTCATTTCGCTCCGCTCCTTTGTACCTCAGCATCTCTCCTGTGCACTGCTGGAGCACCACCAGCATTTTGGAAAACACAGGCTTGGCTCGGACCCTTGTGGTCATTACTACATGACAGTTACAGGCCAGGCTCGATCTGTAACACCACTCGCAGCTTCTTCTTATGCATCTTCCACGTTAGCACTGTTAAATTAGGACACTGGTACGTGACAGCGCCCCATCCAGTCACAGTGACATGGGGTCGCTGTGCAGCTTGACATCACCTTTGTTTTCACCCGCCAGCCTTACCTAAGCCTGTCTCCCCAGGTGCTCGGGTTCACCCTCCTAATCCTGTTCACCTCCAGTGTGTCTGTCGCTCTTTGGAGAATCCAGCAGGGGAGGCCCCAGGCCCCTGAATTCCTCATTCATCCCACCGTGTGGCTTGCCACGACAGTAAGGACGTCTCCAGGCTTGCTGGCTTGTTCCTGGCTGTCGGTCTTCCTGACGAGGTGGAGGGTGAGGGGCAGAGCGGGGGCCTCCCCTCTCCAACCCTCCCCCCACCTTAAAGGGTGTGTCCTGACTCTCTGGTGCAGACCTTCGCAGTGTTCCTCATCCATGTAGAGAGGAAGAAAGGGGTCCAGGCGTCTGGGGTACTATTTGGGTACTGGCTGCTCTGCTGTCTCTTGCCAGCCATCAGTGCCGCCCAGCAGGCCTCGCAGGAGGTAAGTGGGAGCCTGGGCCACCTGGGGAAACCAACATGACAGTTTCAGGCTCCGGGTCCCATCCTTCCTCCTCCTTTTTCCACACATGACTTCTCGACACAGAGACGCAAACACCACAGTTGCTTAAACTCTAGCAACTCACAAGCACAGTCCCTCCCACAGACGTACCTATCATCCCATGTGTCTTTTCAACACAGATTCTCATTGTCTTACACACTCATGGCACACCCTTTACTTGCACACCAGACATACACTTTATGCATCACACAACCACAGACTCTGAAACAGCTTACATACACACACCTGCATATGTCCACTCACACTCATTGCCACCCAGTTGTGGCTGTGCCTTCAAGTTCCCACGCAACTCGGGCACAAACTTCCCACACCGCCCACGTATTCACACAGCCCTCCACACTGCCCAGCACAGACACACTGGGTTCGCAAATTCGGAGCTCCTGCATGAAATTCCACAGTGGCCCCATACACAGAGGGCGTGGGGAGGCGGAACAGGCAGCCACTGCAGACTGGTGGTTGGCAGTTTAATAAGCAAAGGGAACTTACCTACAAGGCTGGACTTGGGCACCTCAAGATAAGATCTCCATACCCACCTGCCAGAATCTTAAATAGTTGACACAGTGGCCTTCGTGGGGTAAGTCACGTGTGCTGTCCAGATGGTCTCGTGGCACCATGCCCTCTCAAGGCTGCCTCATGGGAAGAGGAGGAAGGTGAGGAGCCCCCGATTGCCCAGGCCCAGCTCACAGATCAACCAGCAGTCACGTCCTCTCGATGACCTCCCCCAACACACACCTGCAAACACTCCCCCTCGTGCATGCAGGTTCCCCCTCGTTCTCACCTGTTCTACCCCTCACCCACGCCCCCAGGCATCTCTAGCTCCACACACGCTGCACATCCACCCATATTTCTGCTTCCTGATCTGGAGAGCAGCATCTCCATGTTAGGGGCCATGATGGATCATTTCATCTGCAAAGAGAAAAAGTACATAACCTAGACCAGGGTTTCTCAACCTCAGCACTCTTGGCCTCATTCCCTTTTGGTTGGGGAAGCTGTCCTGTGCATTGTAGGATGCTGAGCAGCATCCTCCACCCACTAGGTGCCAGTAGCACTGTCCCCCCTTTGTGGTAGCCCAAAATGCCTGCCGAGATTGTCAAATGCCCCCCTCCCCCCCCCCGCTCCCGTGGGGGGGCAAAACTGCCCCGGGTGAAAACCGCTTGCCTCGAGGGAGCTTACTGAAGACCTCTTCAGCCAAATGGTTATTCCATCTTGCTCCTTTTTAAAAGAAGACAGAGAAACACCCTTCTGTCCTTAAGGACAGATTTTTACAAAGTAACCTTTGTAACCGATGGGGAAATTCCATAGGTCATCCACTAATTAACTCATAAAGGGTGTGTTCCCAAGGTTGACTTGTCACTCTGCCTGCCGAGATTCAGAAGGACTCCTGCCTTCTCTCCCGCAGGGCTTCCAGAGCGACCCCTTCCGCCACCTGTCGACCTACCTGTGCCTGTGTCTGGTGGTGACCCAGTTTGTGCTGTCCTGCTTGGCTGATCGACCCCCCTTCTTCCCCGAAGAACCCCCGCAGTCTGTAAGTCTCCATGTCTGCTGCCCAGTGCCTCCCTTGCCCCAGTTCTACTTCCAGTCTCAGCCCCCCTATGTGACTGAAGAGAGCTGACTACAGCACAGGCCTTTGCTCTTTTAATTCATTCCATCATTCAGTAGAATGTGCGTTGCACGTCTATGCCATGGGCTGGCCAACATTTTCTGTCCAGAGCAAGATGGAAACGCTGTCAGGCTTTGCGGGCCACGTGGCCTCTGGCAACTACTCAACTCTGCTGCTGTAGCACGGAAGGAAGTCAACAACAGGGTGTGAATGTGTTCTGATAAAACTTGATTTGCAGAGACAAGCAGTGGGTTGGATTTGGCCACCAGGGCTGCAGTTTGCCAACCCCTGCTCTGCGCCCAGCGGGGCACCAAGGATCTATACTGAAGAAGCAGATGTTGTGCCTCATCATGCAGCTAATGCCCAAGTCAGAGAACCAAACATTAATCACATAATTACACAAACGCATGGAAAATTACAGCAGGGGCAAATGCTCTGCAGGAGAACCTCACGGTCCCCGAGAGTTTACTACAGGTAACATTGAACTGGTCTGTGAAATCCGGAAAGAATTCTCTAAAGAAGAGACGGTCTCTCTGAGTTCATCTAAAAAGACGCTCAACTGCTTAAGTAACCGAGTTAAAACTATAATAAGACCTTTTTTCTATGATAATGGCAGGAAAAAATAAAAATTGATAACCAGCTGTGATGGCGAAGGTGTGGTGAAATGGGCACTCTCATGCCGTATTGGCGAAGGACACAGGTGTGTGCAATTTTTCCGGATCAGGTGGCAAAATCTCAGGACAGATCCCTCCCCACATCCTCACCACGTTGACCGAGGGATCGGGCTCAGGATGCTGTCTGTGTCGTTCACGGTCCTCGCTTTGAGAACTGCCTGGCCTCAGTATTAACAATAGTTGTCCTTCTGGGAAACTGTTAGGTCTTGCCTTGTGGATGCTCTCGGTCCTGTGGCCCAATCCCTTTTTGCCTTGCCTGCTAGGAAGCACTGAGCCCATTCATGTCTACCTCTGACTAGTAGGCAGTGCACACTGGTGTGCACTTTTAGTACTAAGCTGACGGTCACTTCACCCCGTCTTCCTGTCCCTGGTTCCCCTTGCTACATACTGGTCATGGCATGTGAGACTGAGCTCTCCCTCTGCCCCATCTTTTGTCCTTACAGAATCCATGTCCAGAGGCTGGGGCCTCCTTTCCCTCCAAGGCCATGTTCTGGTGGGTTTCTGGGTAAGTAAGGTAGCTGGGAAGGGGCTGGGGTGGTGCCTCCGCCCACTTGCATTTGCTGTCCTCATTTGTCACCACACCTCTCCCCACCCCGGGCTTCCACCCAAGCTTACAAAGGTCCAAGGGCTTTCTCTGTTCCAGCCTCAGTGCATCCTTCTCAGTACACATCCCACTGCTGCTCCCTCGTTGGAGTGACATCTGGGTTTAAATTCTGGCTCTGTTTCTTAGCCAGCCATATCACAAATATTTGGAGTCTTAATTTTCCACTCTGTAAAATGGGAACGACTCTACCTTCATTGAGTGTGGAGTGCTTAGTGCTTATGTATAGCAGGTGCTCCATAAAAATCATCTCTTACTTGGCTTCATTCATTCCATTAACACTTAATAAGCACTTACCATGGGCTAAGCGTCAAGGGTGGGAAGGTAAAGATCAAACCTTTATCCTCTAGAAGCTCCCAGGCTGGTAGAGAAGACAGATGTTTCTCCAGGGTCAGCATGCTGGGCACTGAGGGTGTCCCTACCCAGTGGGCCCCCTCCTGACCAGACTATGGTCAGATTTCACAGTACCTGCATTTGAATCCTGGCCCCACCACTTCCTAGCTGTGTGACCTCAGGAAGGCTCCTTAGCATCTCTGTGCCTCAGTCTCTGCACCTGTAAAATGAGGATAATAATAGCATCTACCTCATAGGGTTGTGAGAATTAAATGAGATAAAGTTTGTGAAGTTCTTAGAACAAGGTCTGGCCCATAATGAGTATTATATAAAATAGCTACTAAATAAATGCAGAATAGAATGCTCTGGGGATACGGAATTGGTGGAAAGAGCATAGAAGTGCTACAAGAAAACAGACCTAGCCCTCTATTTCCCAAACATAGGTTCCTTCAAGCCTTTTTCCTTACTAGGGTATCATTCATACACTATTTACTTAATGTTTTTCTTTAAAGCAACTTGTTTTTTTCCCTACTCTAATAGCCTTTTTAGAAAAGGAAAGTTTCTATCACTGCCAAACTGGAAAAATCTATAGAGTCACTTTCCATGTAGAACTATGAACATAATTTCAGTGAAAAAGCAAGCAATATGAATAATTTCTTTTTTTTTTAAGATTTTTTTAAGTACTTTTTTTTTTCCTTTTTTTTTAGATTTTATTTATTTATCTTTAGAGGGGAAGGGAAGGAGAGAGGGAGAGAAACATCAATGTGCGGTTGCCTCTTGTATGTCCCCTGACGGGAACTGGCCTGGCAACCCAGGCATGTGCCCTGACTGGGAATCGAACCGCGATCCTTCAGTTCGCAGGCCCGCGCTCAATCCACTGAGCTACACCAGCCAGGGTGCAATATGAATAATTTCTAAATCAGAAGTATTGCTTGCCTGAGTTTACTCTGTGTTGAGAAAGGGAACTTGAAAAATCTTGGAGAGGAGCTCAAGAGCAGCACCAAACAAGACCTTCTCCTTGGTGTCACTAGAAAGATTAGAGAGACCTGAAAAGAAAATAACGCTCCTACTACGGAAGTCTGTGTCTATTACTGTCTTGAGTACGCGTGCTGGTTCGCATCCTGGCCCCGCACCCAGAGGGCAAAGGGAGATGGGAGAGCCAGGCTCCAGAACCGTAGGTGGCGGCTTTAACAAGCGAGAGAAGTTCCCTGCGAGGCTCCTCTTGTGCGCGGCTGGACAAGGAGATCCCCACACCCACTGGTCAGAACCCTAACAGTTTTTATGGAGGCCTTACTGGGGCTCAGTCACGGGTACCATCCAGAGGGTCTCAACAACATCTCACTCTCTCCAGGCTCCTTGAAACAGCGCCTAGTGCAGGCAGAGTGGGCAGCGTGCGCATTCCAAGGACAGGGGAGGGGTGAGGAGCCTCCAGTTGCCCAGGTCTAGCTCTTGGGTCAACCAGTGGTCACATCCTCTCAGTAACCTCCTCTGACACGTGCCACCTGCAGTCGTCTCATATACCAGTCCCATGTGTTGGGAAACACTGTCATTTTAAGGTGAGGAAATGGAGGTCCACGGATGAGAAGTGACATGCCCGAATCGCAGAGTTGATAAGTAGCCTCATGTGACAAATCTTGTGCCCTGTGCCAGGAGGTGAGGACAAAGACAAGTACTGTCTTTGCCCCCATGGAACTTAATGTCCAATAAGGGAGAAAGACACTAAGTAAATAATCAGACTGAAAAAGTAAATAATCATAATCGCAAAAAACATTATAAAGAAAAAAACCTCAAGGAATTATGGAATCTTATAATGGGGGGATCTACCTGGATGGTGCATCATCAGGTGGGCTTCTAAAGAAATCCTGCCTAAGCCAAGGTGAAGGACAAGTGAGAAGTGACCAGGTGAGGAGTGCAGGAAAAGAGTTTTGAGCAGAGTAGCATGCATGTGCAAAGGTCCTGAGGCCAGGTGGCTGGAGCAGTGAGTGAGGAGGAGAGTGGGAACATTTAACACTAAAAGAAGAGTTCAGGTTTTCTCAACAGTGGTACTTTTTATTTTAATTTTTAAAGAAATCTCCCGCAATGACATGTTTGCTTATTGATTCCTTTTTTAGAGACAGGGGAAGGGAGGGAGGGAGAGAGAGGAAAAGAGAGAGAGAGGGAGAGGGAGAGAGAGAGAGAAACATTGATGTGTGAGAGAAACATCGACCAGCGGCCTCCCACACAGGTCCTGAACAGGGACCGAACCTGCAGCCTTTCACTCTGCTGGACAACAGCCAACCCACTGAGCCACACCAGCCAGAGCTCCTCAGCGATAGTTTTTAATTCTGGACTCCTGAGTCCTAGGGAGGTTTATTTGCCCTTCTACACAGGACATCCCTTGGTTAAATCACTTAATCTATCTGAGCCTGTGCTTCCTCATCTGTAAAATGGGACAATAGTAATCTATCATACAAGCTCACATGAGAATTAAATGAGATGACCTTTGTAAACTGAAAAGTGCCCGGCAAATATTAGGTGCAGTTAACAGCTTTCATTTTACCAAGGGGCCAGCAGAAGGGCCGAGAGGTAGAGCAACTTACCCAGGGTTACACAGCTACCAGACCAGGACTTTCTTGAAGGGGCAGAAGGCAGAAGGAGCTTGCCCTGGTGACCCTCTTTTACAGGCTGGTCTGGAGGGGCTACAAGAGGCCACTGGGACCAAAAGACCTGTGGTCACTTGGGAGAGAGAACTCCTCAGAAGAACTCGTTTCCCAGCTGGAAAGGGCATGGACAAGGAACCGCAGCGCAGCCCAGCGGTGAGTGTGTGGAAGTGGAGAGAGAGCTCAGCCGCGAGCCCAAATACAACCTCCGATCCTACCCTGGGCTCCACCTCCACAGTCCCCTTCTTGCTAGCTGATCTCACTAAGCATTAACGGGTCAGGCTCAAGGTACCTTCCCTCCCAGAGTGCTTTGCAGGTTTCCAAAGGAGGTGGACAAAGTGGCAGCTCCACCGGATCCTCAGAAGGAAGCTCAAGTGGCGAAGTGGCAGGCAGGAAACAGAAGGGATATTTTGAGGTGGGGACTGCAGAGTTTGGTGGTGGGTCATAAATGCAGGCAACTATTCACTTATTATGTCACCTGAGTGATTAGTTTCCTGGGCCTTGGTTTTCTTACCTGTTCAAAGGGTATGTTATTAGCCCCTAACTCATAACTTATGAGAGATGATAAGAAAATGATTTTAGAAAAGAACTTAGCAAATTCCTCGAAAATGGCAAAAGCTCGAGCAAAGCCAGTAACCCAGAGGATTTCAAGCTTTTTCTAGTCCTGTCCAGTCTGCCTCCCTCTTGCCCTCTGTGGCATCTCTGGAAACTTCTGTGGGGCCTTTGCAGTCTGAAGAGCCAGTCTGAGAGCCTTTGTTCTAGAGAAATGAGCAGACAACATTAATTAAACCTGGGGTCAAATGCACACTTGACATCCAAGTAGTTGATGATTTTGGACAAGTCACTTGACTTCACTGGACCTTGGTGTCTCAGGGGACAGATGAAAGGAACAGCTCTGTGGGAAGAGTTACAAGGTTCCCCTGCATACTCTAGGATTTTGCGGTGGTGGCTGCAGATGGCCGAATCCCACAAATTAGCAGAAGTGAGAGACAGACACAGAGTGAGAGTCTGTTGGCTCACATAGTTGAGTCTGGCAGGATCCAGGGACTCACATGGTGTCCACATTTTTTCCCTCCATCTCTGAGCTCAGCTGTTATCTGTGTATTGGTCAGTCCCTAGAGCGTCTCTCCTAGCTCCATACAGAAAATTCTAAGGAAAATCTCTGATTGGTTGCCTCAAGTCATGTGCCTATCAGGGGCCACTCCCACAGCCAGGGGCCAGGCCCCCTGATTGGCTCCTTCAGAGTCACACAAAGAGGAGAGGGTAGAGGAGGGGCTACACCCCAGACAAGGGGGTGTGTTGCTCCAAAAGGGGTAATATGAGCACATCAAAACAGCAGCCGTCTCTCACCCCAGACATATCTTGTTGAGCTTCCCCTCCATTTTTAAAAATGAAAGATATTTGCAAAATATCTTTATTTTGCAACACTGGGAGAAAGGGAGAGGATGTCATCCTGAGAGGTCAGATTCCCAAGGTATGCTTGGCCCACGTGGTGTAATCTTCTTCTTCTTCTTTGGAATTTTTGTTTTGTTTTTAATAAGCTGCCAACATTTAAAACTTGGAGATATCACTTAAAAATCTGGAATTCTGATTTCTTTTCATGTAGACTGGGAATGCTGGGTCACAGCCCCCCACAGGGCAACGGGGGAGTGCACCTGGGTGGCAGCTGTCCCATTGGACAGGGCAGATGCTTGTCAGCTTGCCACAGCCTCCACCACTCCCTTTTGTATCCCCCAAGTTACACCTGGCCGCTCACTCACAGCCCTGCCTCACCCCGTGGTCACAGGCAAGTCCTGCACAAACGGCCTGTGGTCCAGAGAAGAAAGATTAGACACCACTCTAGAGACCTTCCTTGAAGAAAAGTGAAACCCACTGGAAAGGAGAACGTTTGCTGCAGAGCCTGCAGGCTGACCTCAGAGACTCAGAATTCTGGGGCAGGAAGCTAGAACAGAACCGAGCAATACACGCAGCTGAAAAGCAGCCCTCACAGTCACCTCTTCACCCACCCCATTTGACAGATGGAAACACTGAGGCTTTGAGGGGAGGGGACAGAGCTGGCATTTGAACCTCAGTCTTCTGGCTCCAAGGGCAGCTTCAGTGCACCAAATCAAGTTATTTGCTTGCTTGCTTGCTTGCTTCCTTCCACAAATCTTCATAACACTATGCAGCAGGCACTCCTATTAGGCCCTTTGCCCACATCATACCTATTTCCCCTGTCATTTAGCCAGTATTCACTGAGCACCTACTACCTTCAGGAGCTCAACTAGGTGCTGGGGGAAATATAAGCACAAAGTCTCCCCACCTGGAGTTCTAACAAGATAAGTAAGTAAAGGACAGAGCTGGAGCAAGTGAGCATGGCTGTGAAGGCAAATAATCCAGTGATAGGATCCAATGGGGAAGGGCCGTCAGGGATGGCCTCTGCAAGGAGGTGACATCCTTTTGGTTTTCAAGACCCAAATACCAAAACGTTTGTGAGCAGCAGGCCATGCACAGCTCAGGGACAAAGACCAAACCACAGCCCCCTGAGATGCCAAACCAAACAACAAGCCAGGCCAGGGATGAGGGGCAAGACCTTTGACCTTGTCGGAGTCTGACCAACCACACTCGCCAAGGTTTTTTTCTTTTCCTTTTTTTTTTTCCTTTTTGCTGGGTGGCGAAGGCCACAAAGAGGCACTGCGTAGACCATGAATGGAGAGCTGGGCTCAAATCCCTGCTCTGTCCTTGCTGTGTGACCTTGGGCAGTGTCATCACCTCTCTGAGCCTCAGTCTTGTCTTAAGTAAAGTGGGGGGCCTATGACACCTACCAGGCAGGCAGGTTGAGAGGAGTCGGTGTGATGGTGCATGTGAAGGGCTGACCCTCGGGCCTGGTCCCAGTCCCAGCTCTGTGGCTGGGCATTGACATTAATGACAGCCCCACCAGCTGTCAGAGCTGGACGGGACGCAGAGTGAGACCAGCTCCATCCTGTCACACACGAGGACACAGAGGCACAGAGAGGGGAGCAGACTGACCCAGGCCACACAACAACCCCGCCGTCAGCAGCTGCATCGCCACCAGCCCCTCCTATGGCGGAGGACCTCCTGTCTCAGGAGGGGTCCCTGGCTTCTCCCTCCTCATCCTCCCTCACCCTGGCTATCCCTGTGGCCCCTGGTTATGGCCAGAGGCTAGGGCTAGGGCAACAGCAGGATTGTAAACCCGTTCCAAACCAGTTCTAAACAACAAGAGGGCTGGCCAGTTGTGGAAGAAGGGAGGGCTGCATATTGGGTCAAAAGTGCCTGAAGGCAGAGTTGGGTTCTTTTACTTCTTAGCTGCATATCCTTGGACAGGTTCACCCTCTGCGCCTTAGTTTCCTCATCTATAAAATGGGGTAACACCTGGCTCACCAGGTTCTTAGGAGGACTAAGGAGTGCCTGGTACATAGTAGGTGCTGAAAGCATGTACATACCCATCACCATTCAGGAGGGCTTGGGGCTGCCCTCCTGCCCACCCCACCCCTACCCTGCCTAATTGTCTCATAAGTGGGTGATCTGGAGGATGAGGAAGAAAAGGTGAAGAGGTGAGGCTGGATGCATGCTCACCCACCCACCCCCCTTGTCAAGAATGAACCCTGAAATGCTGGGTGCTGCTGCTGACAGCTCAGCTGCCACCTCTGAGAATATTAAAAGGATTGTCTTAGTCCATTGGGAGCTATAACAAAGTCACATAGACCAAGTGGTTGATAAGCAACAAATCTACCTCCCACAGCTCTGGGGGCTGGAAAATCCAAGATCAAGGCACCAGCAGACTCGTTGCCTGGTGAGGGCCCGCTTCCTGGTTCATAGACACTGTCCCCTCTCTGGGTCCTTACGTGGCAGAAGGGGTAAGGCAGCTTTTGCAAGGTCACTAATTCCACTTAGGAGTGGTCTGCCCTTACAACTTCACCACCTCTTAAAACGCTGCACCCCCAAATACCATCATGTTGAGGGTTAGGATTTCATCTTATAAATTTGGGGAAACATGTTCGGTCTATTGCAAGGACCGAGAGCCAGAGTCTCCTCTCCCCCAAGGCACCTCGAGAGGGCAGCGTTGGAGAGGAAAGGAAGCCTCCATCGTGGCGGGGATGCCTCCGAGACCGAGGCCTTCCTACAGCAGAAAGGGAGCAGGAGGGGCCCGCTGCTGAGGGCCATCTGGCAGGTCTCCCACTCCACCTTCCTCCTGGGGACCCTCAGCCTTGTCGTCAGTGATGTCTTCAGGTTCACTGTTCCCAAGCTCCTCAGGTGGGTTCAAGCCTTGGGTGCCTTGCTAAGATCGGTGGTCCCACATTGGTGCCTTCCCAGGGCCAGCAGGAGTTCTGCTCTCCTCCTCTGCCTAGACCTCTGGTGCAGGGAACAGGACAGTGGGAGATAGGACAATGACAAGGACAAAAGTCAATGAGAAAGTGACTGACCTTGGGGAAGAGAAAATGGGTGACCTCTACCCTGACTGTATCAGTTAGCTTTTGCTGTGTAACAAAACACTCCAAAAAGGAGGGGCTTTAAACCACTAATTTACTTACAATAATGTGGGTCAGCAATTCAGTTTGTGAGCGTGCACACCAAGTGTCTCCTTGCCTGTCCAAATGTCCTCCCTAAGAACACCAGTCACATTGGATTAAGGCCCACCCAAACAGCCTCATTTTACCTTCTTTGCCTCTTGAAAGACCTCACCTCCAAATGCAGCTGCATTCTGAGGTACTGGAGGTTCAGACTTCAACCTAAGACTTCTGTGGGGTACAACTCAGCCCATAACAGGAAGGGATAAAAACGTCACCTCTTGACCAGAGCTGCTGCAGGTCACCTTGAAAATGAGCATGGACAGTGGGGAAAATAATTATGGTCATTTTGGGGGGGGGGAATCTGCTACACCGGCTGTTCCTCCAGACTGGGCCAGGTTTGGGCAAGGGCAACACCTCGGGCACCTTCTCTCATGAGCTGTGCCTTCTCCCTTCCTCTTCCACAAGCCTTTTTCTGGAGTTTATTGGCGATCCCGCGGCTCCGGCCTGGAAGGGCCACCTGATCGCGGTGCTGATGTTCGTCGCCGCCTGCCTGCAGACGCTGTTCGAGCAGCAGCACATGTACAGGCTCAAGGTGCTGCAGATAAGGCTGCGAACGGCCATCACCGGCCTGGTGTACCGGAAGGTGAGCCCCGGGGACAGGTGTGGGCTTTTCCCTTCTCTCCATCCCATCTCGGTTTACGTGCACATGCTCTGGCCGGGCAGGGCCACCACACTGAACTGTTCGTGTAATCTGTGCCTGAAAACACACTCATTCAGTAATTCACTACTAGTCGCTTGTGCTCTTGATCATTTCTGTACAGCTCTGTGTGATCTGTCCCTGGGGCCTCTCTGACCCCATCACATCACACACCTCTTTCTCTCTGGCTCACCTGCGCCCGCCCCAAACACATCGAGCACCTCTTACCTCAGGACCTGGGCACGTGCTGTTCCCACTGCCTGGACACCCTTTCCACAACTCTGCACGCAGTCGGCTCCCGCGCACCCCCATGAGGAGAAAGAACTAACCTTTGGGCTGTGCGGAAACCAGGTAGAAGTGGACTGTCAGCTATGTTACCAGGCAACACTGCTCATGGTAAAAATGACCCCTGACCCATTGGAAAACTGCCTCTGGACTGGAAGTTCCGTCAGGGAACTGGGGATACACCTAGTGGGGAGCCAGAGCTTCGGGCTTCTCTCTGTGTCGGGACTCTTACCCCCTTGGGGAGCCCTGGAAGGGAAACCCACGGCACTGTTGCCATAGGAGACATTGGCCCCATTGGGCCTGGAGCATCTGAGCCAGGGCGGCTCTGCCCCACGTGAGTCTCCTCACACCTGAGCTGTCACCTGGTGAAGGAGGGGCAGAGGGAGCAGCTCCTCAGTGGCCTCGGGAATGGCTCCCTTTGCTGCCCCGCCTACCTGCTGTGCCCCAGGCCCCTGTCCCCTGAGCACACTGGAGCTCTGTCTGTGTGTCCTGCCCCGTCCTGTGAGTCTGCCTGTAGAGTTGGGGCTGACTGGACGATAGCCTGAGGGCATCGCTCGTCCCACTCACACCCTTAGAGAAGCCGTCTTCACCCCCTGATGAGGTCAGGCTCCTCACTGTCCTCTCTGGGCGGCTTCTCTATGAACCATCTTCTTATTTTCCACAGCTCGTGTTTTCACGTCTGGGGCTTTACTGGCCCAGGAGGGAGCGACCGTGCCTCTCTGGGTAGCCAGTTCCTAGAGACAGTAAATAACGCACCTGAGAGCACACCTTTCATATGCACGCCACCCAATCCAGGGCCCACCCCTCACCGTCACCCCCCAAGGTACGGGGTTTCCACATTCTGGCCCACTATCCACACCACCCTGCCCTAATCACTCCAGGGCCAGACAACTAGAGACAGCTCCCATGCCCAAGAGCCAGCTGGAATCACTGAAAGAAGCCAACCTAGTCCTGCCTGGCCTTCCCTCCTGTGAAGACCGCAATACAGGCTTTTGCTCCCAGTTTCCCGAGCCTCCCTCCGCCCAACCCTGCTGTGTGCCTGACTGGCCCCTCTTGGCAGGGAGTGCCCTCTCCTGTTGAGATTCATGAGTAGAAAAGCTCTCCTGTCAATCATAGCCATCTCCTAATCGGTAGGCCTGGCCTTATCTGAATAATAAACCCCATATTTTAAATCACTTCTTCATGGCACTCATCATAACTGCCATTAAAGAACGAGCTATGTAAGTCTTCATTTAATTTTGTTCCCCCCGCTCAAACTCCACTCCCCGGAGAGCAAGCCCCTTGCCTCTGTGTGCACGACTGTGCTCTCAGTTCTCAGCTCAGGTGAGGCACAGAGATTCAGAGATTTCTTGGAGAATTTCTACACTCGTTTAGTCTGGGCTTCTTCTTTCACCCCCTCACTTTTTCCCTCTTACACTCAGCAGAGAGAGGACTGCAAGTCGAACTTGCAGTCAACAGGCAGGAAGGGGTCCCCAGGGACCGAGGGTTAGGGCGGATTTGGGGCTGCCGGAGAATCAGGTTGGTACTTGAGAGACACATCAAGCGTCTGCAGGGCCTGGGCCTGCCTGAGGCATCCTCCATTCCAACCCTGCACCAGGCCTTTGTTCGGTTGGCCAAAAACGTCTTTTCAGTTTTTTCCATAAAATAACAGACATATTTTTCATTTTCACCAAGTAACTTTACTGATTTGGATATTTTGAGTGTGTCAGCTATCTCTTGCTATTGGCTTCTAGAGGGTACAAGCCAGGGGAGCTGCTAAACATCGTCCAATGCATCAGACAGCCCCACAGCAAAGAATTATTTGACCAAAATGCCAATAGTACCAAGAAACTCTGCAAACCACTTTTGACATGCTCAATCAGTCACAGCACCTTCTGCATACACTGCATAAGTCTCTTTTTGCATTTTAGTTGCATTTTTACCTTTCTTGAAATAATAAAGCATAATATGCCAAAAAATGTTGAGTATCTTCTTCCATCTTCAATATTAAAATGGCTGCACAAAAATTCACCAATTTTGATGTATTTTAAAATGCACACTGATATGACAGCTGTCACAATACGTTCTAACAAAATCATTTTGACTGAGTTAAAGACAACTGAGCACTGCTAGAGTCATCATACAGAAAAAACTAAACGAACTTTTTTGGCCAGCCCAATACAAGCCCTCTGTGTCTCAGTTTCCTTAGCTGTAAAATGGGTTAGTAATTCTGCAGCTGACTGATTCTAGTCTCACTTTTTTAAACAATTCTGAAATCAAGATGCCTTCCGTCTTAATTGGCATTGATTTTTTTCTTTAATGATGCAAAAGTAAAGAAGGTTTTATTCACGGCGTTTTAAATCAAGTGAAATATGGCAGAGCCTGGTCCATACAGCTGTGTGGTGTGCTCCTCTCAGAAAACGACGACTCTGTTTATCGAACACAGTGCCTGTGACCCAGCGCTCGGCGCACGTCCTCCGCTGACTGCCATCACAAACCCAAGGTTTTCATGTGCTATGTGATTGGCTATTACTGCTCGAAAGCTTAGGGATTTCAGAGTATTGTCATTTCTGCCATTTCCCTGGATTCTCACACAGGCCCCGGGATTTTGGCTGAGGGGAGTTGGTTAGCCCACTGTCAAGATGAGTGAGGCTCAGGTGGTAAAGCAGCCGCCTCGTGCGGCTAGGACAGTGCGCCTTGGGCCTCCCTGCCCTCCCCACCCCCATCACCTGGCTCTTCCCTCGGATTCAGGTCTCTGTTCCTCCTGTTCTGCCCAGGTCCTGGCTCTGTCCAGTGGCTCCAAAAAGACCACCGCGGTTGGGGACGTGGTCAACCTGGTGTCCGTGGATGTGCCGAGGCTGACCGAGAACATCCTCAACCTCAACGGGCTGTGGCTGCCGCTCGTTTGGATCGTCGTCTGCTTTGTTTATCTGTGGCAGGTGTGCTGGGCAGAGGGCACTGGGATTTGAGCTGAATCCTAACCCCCTCCTTCCCCTCCTCCTCCATCTTGTCTGATTCTTCCCTTATGCCTTTCTCCATCTGCACACTGTGCGCTGCTATAATGGGCAAAGTCTTAGACGAGGGAGGCCTTCACTTGACCCCGGGCAGGATGTTCTTTCTCTCTGAGCCCCAGTTTCTTCATCTGTAAAATGTGGATGATAATGACGACAATGACACCTTGGGTATGCTCTCGGGGTACCAAGGAGACAGATTTAGCTTGTAACACTGGGGCCCCAGCACCATTGACAAAAAAGACAAAACATCTCAGGGGAGAGAACTGGCTACCTAGTGTTCGAAAAGCATAAAGTGGCCGTGTGGCAAAAAAGCAAAGCAAAACCAGTTTTTACTGACTTCTGTTCATCTAGTTTATGGCACAGGACTTTTTGTTTTTTTAAATTAAAATCACAGACTCTGGAGCGAGACTCCCCAGGCTCAGACCCTGCTTTCACTGCTTGCTAGCTCTAAAGCCTTGCCCAAGTAACTCAGCTGGTCGTGCCGTTTCCTTGTCTCTAAGGTGAGACCCGTAACTGGCAACAGTATCGTTGCCCTTGATGTTGAGGTGCGCGATGAGCTGACACCTGTGCCCACTGAGAACAGTGTCTGGCACACAGCGGTATTCTGTATGCATTTGCTGATATTATTAATCGTGCACCAAGGTGGGGCAGTTCATCGGAAGATCTTACTCCAGCTCTGCTCCAGGTGCAGGTGCAAGGTTGATGCACTTTTCTGTAAAGGACCAAATCGTAAATATTTTAGACGTTGGGGCCCTATACTCTCTCTCAAAACTATTCAACTCTGCCCCTCTAATGCGAAAGCGGCCACAGACAATACGAAGCAGGTAGACAAGGTGGTATGTTCCACCAGAACAATTTATGAACGCTGAAATTTGAATTTTCCATGATTTTCACGTGCCTCCAAATAGTCTTCTTTTTTAAAATTTCTTCAACCTTTTAAAAATGTAAAAACCACTCAAATTTTTTGTACAGCTTCCGGGCTGTGCAAAAGCAGGTGGGGGATCTGGCCTATGTGCCATAGCTCACAGGCCCCCAGGTGGAGGTATCAGCGGCATACGGATTGTGAGCGAGTGCAGAATGCTCCCCAGCGCCTCCTACCGTGCGGTGGCATCATCACTGGCCCTCTGCGGCTGCTTCCACACGCCTGCAGGGCCGGGGAAGAGAAACTTTCTGCCTCGGTACTTTGTATTCCAGGGCCTGGCATGCAGTCGGGGCTCAGCAGGCACACACAGGGCACTTCAAGCAGTTGCTGACGTGCGGTACATAGATGTCAGCTCTGATGATGGGGGTGGGGGAGGCTGGACATGGGGAAATGCGGGGCCACTGCATGGGCCGACCCAAGATGCGAGCGGATCAGCAGAGAGCACACCGTGGCTTTCCTGGCCTCTGGTTCCTGCCATCAGAGGATCACCCTGAGATCCTGGCTAAGGAGAGGTGGGCTTTGCTATAGTTAGAAGCCTATACTTTCAGGGATCATTCTATAGTTCGTTACTAGAGAAGCTTCTCTGAACCTGGAGAGCAACCGGCAACAAGAAAAATAAAGTACCTAGGAATAAACCTAAGCAAGGAGGTAAAAGACCTGTTCTCAGAGAACTGCACAACACTGAAGAAAGAAATTAAGGAAGATACAAATAAATGGAAGCATATACCGTTTTCATGGATTGGAAGAATTAACATCATCAAAATGTCCATACTACCCAAAGCAATTTATATATTCAATGCAAGCCATAGTAAAACACCGATGAGTTAGCATTTGTAGCATTTAACCTTCTATCAACATATCTGAGTTATCTTCCAAACCTTGGCTGTGGTAGCTGGTATTTGTCTTCTGAGCACTTCTCTATTTTACCACTGGGTGGCACTATTGCTATATAAATGAAACAGACTGGCTTGCTGGGTTGTCAAGGAAATTTCAAAAATTGTTTTTGGCTAATAGAAGAAACCAAAGCCTACAGACTGGAGAGAGGATGAGGCTCCTAGAGCGTGGGCCCAAATGACCTCAGTAGAAATCTCGGAAAATCACAGCCACTTAAAAATCATTTATTCTACTCCTTACCTCCACATTTTCTTTTTTTTTAAGGTTTTATTTATTAATTTTTAGAGAGAGGGTAAGGGAGGAAGAAAGAGAGGGAGAGAAACATCAATGTGTGAGAGATACATCAATTGGTTGCCTCTCACACACCTTCAACTGGGGACCTGGCCTGCAACCCAGACATGTGCCCCAACTGGGAATCAAACCGGCGACATGACATTTTGGTTCCCAGGCCAAAACTCAATCCACTGAGCCACACCAGCCAGGGCCACGTTTTCCATATAAAGGAAGCAGAGCTGAGAAGGAACACAACTGTCCCAAAGTCACAAAGCTGAGGGGTCTGCCAGACAACACAGCGTGTCCAATTAAATATAAATTTTAGATACATTTAATAATTCCCTAGTAAAAGTATGTCCTGGCGTTCCATGGGACATACTTATACTGAAAACTTACTCACTGTTTGTTTATCTGAAATCCTAATTGAACAGGGCAGGTGTGTCCTACATGTTGACTTGCTGAACCTGGCACCCTTGTCAGGGGTGAAAGGAAGACTAGGTGGCGATGGGATGTATGATGTGAGCACTTACCTTGGGCCATGGGAACAGCTGAGGAAATGGCAGCTTCGTTTCCTTGGGGAAGTCACTTGCCCGAGGCCACGTGAATCAGGATTTGAACCCAGATCCTGAATGCAGCGATCTGACCTCACCACGCTGACCCAGCGCACCTCCCTCGTTCCACCCGTCCAGATGCACGTCCTGTGCTGAGTATACTCCCCGTGTTGGGCGAAGTGTCATTTCCATTCCCTAATGTGGAAGGCGTCTCCTTCTAGGTGTCTGCCCCGTGAGTCTTGGTCTCCATGACCCGGTAGCTGCTCTCAGCAGACTCCCTGATACCTCCCTGCTTTCAGAACCAAGTCTGAACCCCTGACCCGAATGCCAACCCCTGGTCCTGACCACCCCCCCCCCCAGTGTCTCTGGGTATCTCGTGACACCCTCCCCTCTGTCTCCAGCTCCTAGGACCCTCTGCCCTCACGGCCATTGCTGTCTTCCTGAGCCTCCTCCCTCTGAATTTCTTCATCACCAAGAAGAGGAACCACCATCAGGTTGGGCATCTGCCAGAAGGGACACCCGGGAAATGGGGGGAGAGCCTGCAGGGAGGTGGGAGGGAGGAGGTGCGGGCCTGGCTTGGCCGGCAGTGGTGTGAGCCTTCTCAGTCACTCGGGCCGGTGGCCCCACAGCCCCCTCTCGGTGGATGGCAGCTCTGTACCTCCAGCATTCAGGCCACAGAATAACTAGGGGTCAGCGTTGATGCCTCTGATTTTCTCACATCTCATGAGTCCGCTAATTTGATTGGCCTCACCTTCAAATTGTTTCCAGAGTGTTTCTCCTTACCCCAGGCCCTCCGAACCCCCGTGTCTCTCACCTGGGTCCTTGCAGGGACCCCTGGCTGAGTCCCCACGTCTGTCCTCACCCCCACCCAGGCCCCTCCGCACAACAACCAGAGGGCACCTGGGGAAACGAAATGGCGCCTCTGCCCCATTTCCCTCGGAGTCAAAGCCAAAGCCGAGACTCCGCCGTGGCCACCTGCCACGGTGACGTGGCCTCCTCACCTCCTACTCCTTGCTCACTCCATGCGCCCAGCTGCCCTCCCTGGGGTCCTCAAACCTGCCCAGCTCCCACCACAGGGCCTTTGTGCTGGCTGTTCCCTCTGCCTGGATCACCCTCACCCTCCAGAGGTCAGGTCTCCCTCGGGCCCCTTCCCCCCACCCCAAGTCTGGGCAGCCTCTCCTGTCCTCCCCTCTCTGGTTACAGCCCAGCAAGCCCTCCCCTCCACCTCCTACAGCTGGGCCCTTTGGCCTGTGCTGGTTCGTTCCGCAGCGCGTTCACCTTCTAACCTGCCATAGGACACACCCAGTTCTTCCATATATTGTCTCTCTGTTGTTAGAATGAGAGCGTCCCAGGAGTAGGAAATGCTTATCAATGCAGCCTCAGCTTTTAGAATAGTGCTTGTCCTGAATAGTGTTCAACAAACACTTGGGGGGGGGGGGCTGCATAGACTGTTTCTCCAGCCTCCAGTCTGGCCTCTAAGACGCTGTCTGCACAGCTGCCCCTCCGACGATGCCCCTGGAGGGTGCAAGAGAGGGGCCCCCAACTCCTCTGCCTGACCTCCATGTCCCACCATGATCCAGGCCACTTCTGTTTCTCAGTCCCCGCACACACCCTCCTCTGACCACACTGGATGTCCTCGGAGCCATGCTGTCCCCCCATCTTCCCCTGCCCACCCCATACCATTGTCAGTGTGCTCGGCACGTCCACGTCACTTGTGACCTAGCTCATGTGTCACCCCCCACCTCCAGGAAGCCTTTCCGATGGCACCACGTTCAGCTGGGTCAGGGCCCTGCCTCTGTTTCGGGTGCATTGGGGGCCTCCCTTTGTTACAGCGCATCATCTTCTTTGATGAAGGCAGGGGCAGGGGACAAAGGGAGGTGACATGGTCCAGGAGGAGCTGATGGTGGCTGGGCCAGGAGAGGACAGTGGCTGGGCCGGGACTATGGGGATGAAGATGCCGAGAGGCAGGCAGCCTGGGGCCTGGCTTGAATCCGAGGGATTTGCTGAAGGGTGGTGTGCTGGCTGCAGGGAAGGAGAGCTCTAGATTGGACCCTGTCCTCCCCCCTCTTCCCTCTGGTTCTAGGAAGAGCAGATGAGGCAGAAGGACTCTCGGGCGCGGCTTACCAGCTGCATCTTCCGAAACATGAGGACCGTCAAGTGCCACGGCTGGGAGGGGGCCTTTTTGGACAGAGTCCTGAGCATCCGGGGCCAGGAGCTGGGTGCCCTGAGGACCTCCGGACTCCTCTTCTCTGTGTCTCTGGTGTCCTTCCAAGTGTCCACATTTCTGGTGACGTCACCCTGGTCTCCCTGCAGAGTGTGAACTTGGGGAGGGAGTGCTGAGGGCGGGGAAGGGGGGTGGGGGGTGAGTGTGGACTTGGGGAGGGAGTGCTGAGGTCGGCGGAGCCTCTGGGACCTGGGGCCTCTCTTCGCAGACCAGCCTGTGCACCCAAACGCGCCTTCCTGCGTCCTGCTCTCACTCAGGGTCCCTGCACCCTGCTGGTTAGCAAAGGGGCCAGGTCTTCCCTCTGAGGGCAGCGGTGTCGGGTGAGGTCTGTCATTCTCCTTGTGAAAGGCCAGGCCTGTGGAACGGCAGCTTCCACCACCAGGGAGTTGGGACAGGTGCAGGGGGCTGCAGAGGTGGAGCCCCGAGCTCACCCTGCAGTGGCTCCCTCCCTGGGCACAGTGCCTGTCCTGTCTTTTCCCAGTTGATTTCACAAATTCCCGCCGCATTAGCTTTCTGAATCATGGCTCTGACTGCGGTCGCACCATCGCAAATGCACCTGCCATGACTCACCGCCATGTCCAGGACAAAACTCAAACCCTTCATAGAACAGTCCAGGCTGGTGACAAGCGGGCCAGAACCACTGTTTCCAGAAGGATCTAGAATCGCAGAGGCCATCTGCCATGACACCAGCTGTCACCGACACAGTCACCACTCAGAACTGCAAGTACCATGGCTTAGAAACTGAGGGCTCCCCGGCAAAGATGCCTGACTCGCCATGGCAAGTGACCAGAAGTGACCCTCACACTGAGGACCATCACATAGTGTGGTCATCACACCGAGTGACATCTAGAACCACAAATACCACCAATACCTGGAGCCCTCAAGTGCTGCTGATACTTGCTATTTTCAAGGGATTCTCGAATCACAAGTCCCAGCCCCGTCTAGAACCACAGAAAAGCTACCGAGTGGAGACCCGTGGTTCCCCCGGTGCCTGGAACCGAGTGTCCGATGCCCACCGACAAGGGCGGGGCGCGCTCCCTTCACCCACAGCGGAATTCCAGGGCAGGAATTCGAGGGCAGATCCGGGCGGGGAGGCTGCCTCGGAGCCCTGGAGAGAGCGCAGCTGGCCCAGGCTGCCCTGGCCCGGCTCAGGGCTGCTCATTCGACCCCTGTCTCACCCAGGTGGCGCTGGTTGTGTTTACAGTCCATACTCTGGTGACCGAGGAAAATGCCATGGACGCCGAGAAAGCCTTCGTGACGCTCACGGTTCTCAACATCCTCAACAAGGCGCAGGCTTTCCTGCCCTTTTCCATCCACTCCGTTGTCCAGGTGAGGCGGGAGGCCCGCTCGGCGGAGCCTTCCCAGTCTCCACCCACCCACCCACCTTCCGTCGGGGCACAGGGGGAGGGGGAGGAGTGGGGGGGGGTGAGAAAGGGGATGAAACAGCAGCAGACCGCAGGGAGGGGGCAGAGGCTACCACAGAAGTTGTCAGCCAACGCCCGCAAAATGCACAGCCTCACCTAGCCAGCAATTTCACGTGCAAGTATTCATTCCTCTTCCCTTTTTATACAGTGATTTTATCTTATTTCTCTGCCTTCGCCACCTCTTTGGGCATGATGAAAACGAGATAGCAGTTGCTGGGCTGAACCATACCTGTTTAAATGGCTGCCTTTTTCGGCACCAAAGATGGGTTTGGGGGTGGGAGCAGAGGGCGCCCCCAGTGGACAAAGTTTAGAATCGTTCCTGATAATGGCCTGATGATGCTATTGGAAAGGCCACCATCCTCTCCCTGGGCGGGGTCTGCAGAGTGGCAGCTCCAACGTACCAGTTATGCTAATTAGGAGCAAGGAAGAAGGAGGGCACCACCACCCTCCCTGTCACCTCCTTCAAGCGCATCACTTTTTTGTCACCTAAAAAACTTTGCACTATTCCCTTGCAAGATTTCCCCACCATCTTGAGGCACCTGACACCCGAAGCCTGAGTTCTTTTTCTGCTCTTCCTGCACGGGTGACCTGGGGCTTTGGTTCCTCCAGGCCCGGGTGTCCTTTGACCGTCTGGCCGCCTTCCTCTGCCTGGAAGAAGTTGACCCTGAGGCTGTGGACTCAAGTCCCTCCAGATGCTGTGAGTGCCGAGGTCAGCAGGAATTATGGGAGGGATGAGGGGACCAGCATGAGGCCGGGGCAGGGGGCAGGCAGGTGCCTCTGCTGGCGCAGGATGGCACATGCCAGCCACACTATCAACCACGTGACTCGTAAACTAGCACCACGATGCCGCTGCCTGTCAGTCACTCAGTGCGCAGCAGTGACCACGCTAATTGCCCAGTCTTTGCCCTCACGTTCGAGGTCAGGCAGGTGAAGGTGGCAACCTGTTCGCCAAACTGAAAAAGAAAACTGGAGAGATCCGCAGCGCCACTGTGATGGGACGTGCAAGTTGGCTGGGCTTTCCTGCCCTGCCCCACCCATTTCTAACCTGGCACCTACAGGCCTAGGGGCACTGGCTGCACTGCTGCAGAGGGAGGCCACCCCTCTCAGGGTTGAGACCCTCCCCTCGTTGTAACTCAGACATCGCCAACCTGCTTAGCCAGAAAACACCCACGTGGTGGTTAAAAGTGTAGCTTGTGGCGTTGGACTGCCCTAGTCAAAATTTAGTCTCTGAGCCTCACTGTCCCCATCTGCAAAATGGGTGTGATGACCTACCTTTATGGCACCTCAGCATAGGGCCGTAGTTGGGGTTAAATGACTTAAGTTTAAGTACCATACTGAGAGCAGGGCCCTGCACAAAGTCGGCATTTAGCACATTTTAGTTATTGTAAATGCTACTAGAGAAAAAGAACTATGAAAGCTGGCAAAGAGCCCTTTAAATAACCCCACGTTGGTGTATCTGAGGCTTGCTCAAAGCTCTGGCTTATTTTCAGGCAGGCACAGCTTCATTCAGCTGAACCCATGCGATGCGGGCGGTCAGAGCTGGGCAGGCCCTGGTTCAGATCCCGGTCTGCCGTACCTGGCTGGCTGACCCCAGCAGTAACTCCTCCAGCTCCCTGCCGCTGCGCCCCACCTCTGGCAGGATATCCTGAAAACGGGATATCCTGAGGGCCACCAAGAGCCAGCAAGCCCCCATTTCTCAGGAGCTGCTCCATAAGTAGCTTTGGGTCCATGATTACTGTGCCTCTGTCCCCACTGGAGAGCCCAATGGACCCTGCACCAGAGACCCCTGGGTCTTATTTAAGCCACACATTTGACACACCTGGTCACCTTGCCTGGGGCCAGAGCCTCTCTCTCCCCTGTCCTTTCTCTTCGCCCAGAGGTGTATACGTCAGTGAGATCGGTACAAACACCAACGCCCAACGGGGACTCATCACGTATTCATTGGAGCTGCTCCAGATAGGAATGACCTCATCTCTCCTCACCACCCATATTATAGACGGGGAGCGGGGGATAATCCCGCACCCCAGAATGTCGGGAAGGGGCCAGCCCCCAGAGTAGGGTAGACAGATTCACAAATAGGCACACAGGACTCCAATGAAATTTGAATTTCAGGTTCACAGAGAATGATTCTTCTGAGTATATGTATATCCCATGTCACACATGGGGCATTTATACCAAAAAAGTGCTTGTCTGTCTGAAATTAACAGTAAACTGGGCACCATGCCTCTCTCTACAAGGCTTCCCTGGAGACCTTTTGGTGAGTAGGTGTCAGAGGGGCCGACTGCTCGTTAGACAGAAGATGCTCAGACCTCGCTCTGTGGAGATTCTGGTTTGGGGGTTTGGGCTGAGCCAGGGAGAGATTTGTGTTTTGTTTTGTTTTTTAATCTTTCTGGGTTATTCTAAAGTATATTCAGGGTCCCAAACCATTGATCTGGTTCCTCGGGAGACCACTGTCACACCTGTCCCAGTAAAATTAATAACTCCCTTCACTTTCCAGAGTCCCAGGTTGGATGATAAATTACGTTGGAAGCCCAGTAACTTTTCTGTAAAGGACTAGATTGTACATGTTTAGGCTTTGCAGGCCATTTGGCCTACATCGCGACTGCTTACCTCTGCTGTTGCAACATGAAAGAATCCATTAAAAAAAAACACACACATAAATGAATGTTTTCCCATAAAACTTTATAAAAATGGATGGATGGCAGGCAGGCAGGATCTGGCCCCTGGGCTGTGGTTTATGGACGTGTGAGTTATTTCACCATCCCACAGGGTCACGCTCAGGCCAGTGAATAGCAGGACACTTTGTTCGGTGGGAGAGATTTCCTGCTACCTCAGGGTGGGGAGGGCGGACAGCGCCTGGTGGCATGTGGGACTGGGAGGCCAGCCAGGAAGTTCTGGTGTAACTGGTCTTTTCTGCCTGCAGCTGCCAGGGAGGATTGCATCAGTGTGCAAGAAGGCACCTTTGCTTGGTCCCGGGAGAGCCCGCCCTGCCTGCACAGGTACAGAAGGGCTTCCCTGGTACTCCCTTCCTGTTGACAGGGAGAAAATGCCAGAGGCTCTTGCTTAGGTGAGAGGTGGTGCAGTTCCCTGGCCCGGCTGGAGGGTGGGTGAGCCTGGGCAGGCGTTCCACCAGGGAGACTCCCAGGACCAGCCCTGGCAGAGGGAGTCTTGGGAGAACAAGATGGGGCACAGGGCATCTGAGCCTCCCTGTCAGGCAGGAGACACCTTCTGCTCCCCAGACCGGTCGAGGTGCAACAAGAGGGGCCTGGCCAAGAAGAGGCCCAGCGCCGCCAGCCCTGCCTGCGGCTCTCCCCGCTGTGTCAGTCCCTACGTCACTGTCAGGGAGTAGGGACAGTGGCTGGGTCTTTGCAGCAGAAGACCCTCAGCCAATCCCAAAATGCCCTATGAAGGGAACTACAGTACCCCAGCCAGCGTCTGGCAGCGGCAGTGGCTATGTGCCAGGCCCTGTTTTGGACGCTGGAGCTGACAGTCTGATGGAGGGACACACAAGTGCGAAATCAGGGGAAGGTGACAGTGTGATACTGACAGGGTCAGGTGTGATAAGAGAAGGCTGGTTATTTAAACTGAGGTGTAAGGTGGAGACGGGCTGAGCCTTGCACACACCCAAGAGCAGAGCTTCCCGGGCAGTGGAAACAGCATGTGCAAAGGTCCTGGGGCAGGAGTATGACTAGACCCAGGCTTCTTCGCCTCATCATTATTGACATGGGGGTTGGACAAGTCTTTGTTGTGGGGCTGTCCTGTGTGTTGTAGGATGTTTGGCAGGACCCCCATTATACACCTTCTAGATTCTAGCAGCAACCCCCACCAGGTGTGATAGCCCAAAATATCTTCATGCGTTGCCAAATGACCCCTGGGGGCACAATCTCCCCCAGCTGCACTGGAGAAACAGCAGGTCAGTGTGGCTGATGCAGAGCAGGAGGAAGCTGGGTGTCTTTTAAGGTTGTCAGAACCCTGAGTGACATGGGAAGCACCTGAGGGCTTCAGGAAGGGAGGATCACGATTAACTCAGGTCCCTCTGGCCTCTGGGTGGAGCATGAACTGGGACAGTCACTGAGGGCACAAGCAGGAGGAGCAGTGAGGAGCCTATTGCAATGACTGAGGCAGGAGACAATGCTGATTAAATCCTCCTGCCAAATACATTCTGGGTGGTACATGTGTTTGACACCTATGTGTGCATGTATGAGAGCATGTTTGTTTGCCGGTGTGTGCATACATCGTGTGTATGCACGTGCATGCTGTGTGCATATACATCGTGGTGTTCTGTGTGCCTGTGTGTGTGCTCATGTGTGGGGGTGTGCATACATGCGTTCCCATGCACATGTGTGGGGCATGATGGCCACTTGCTAGCCAGACAAGGATCAGGAGAAGGAAGGGCTGCCACGGAACGTCCTCTTAGCAACCCACTGGGTGAATCACGAGTGGGAAGGGCTAGTTGTGTCTGGGGTTCACCTGTTCTGCACAGACTCAGGCTGGGCCCTACCCAGGTGTACGTCTCCCCTCCAGGATAAACCTCACCGTGCCGCAGGGCTGTCTGCTGGCTGTCGTTGGTCCCGTGGGGGCTGGGAAGTCCTCCCTGCTCTCTGCCCTCCTCGGGGAGCTGTCAAAGGTGGAGGGGTCCGTGAACATCAAGGTGAGGCTGCACCCCTGCCTTTCTGATAGATTGTCCCCCATCCTAGAGCCCTTGCCACGCCTCCCTGCTCCTCCCCCTCCTCTCCATTCACTCTCCACCTTCCACCACCAGCAAGAGCCCAGCACCTACTAATCCTCCATAATTGCTCCTACCTCCATCCCCACTGGCCTCCTTGTTGCCAAAGTGAGTTGTGTTTTAGGGTCCTGTGGCTTACGTGCCCCAGGAGGCCTGGGTCCAGAATTCGTCTGTGGTGGAGAACGTGTGCTTCAGGCAGGAGCTGGACCCACTGTGGCTGGAGAGAGTCCTGGAGGCCTGTGCTCTGTGGCCGGATGTGGGCAGCTTTCCTGCGGGGGTCCACACCCAAATCGGGGAGCAGGTGAGGGCCTTGGGCCTTCCTGGGACAGGGAGGTGCTACAGTTGGAGCCATTTGCTTCCCTGAGCTGTGGGCCGTGTGGTGAGAGGGACGAAGGGGAGACAGGGGAAGTCGGAGAGAAAAGGGGCCCAGCTCAGGGCCAAGCATGTACTAGGTGCTCAATAAATTGTTATTAATGAGTGAATGGAAACAGAGACTAGGGAGAAGCAGAAAAGCATGGCAGGGATTGGTGGTGATGGGCTCTCCAACTGAGAGTGAGGACACCCGAGCACCTTTCCCATCCTGCATTTTTGGGTGACATTGGTCTAATTGCTCCCCCTCTTTGGACCTCAGGAAAAGGTCTGGGCAGAGATATTCAATGAACAGGATACTCTGTGCACCTGGAGCTATGAATTGGGCAGGATTGGCAAACTGTGACCCACAGGTCAAATCAGGCCTACCATCTGTTTTTGAAAATAAAGTTTTACTGGGACACAGTCATGCCCATTTATTTACCCATGGGCCAGTGGCTGCTTTTGCATAACAAGGACAGAGATGAGCAGTTGCAGTGGATACTGGGCCCCCCAGCGAAGCTTAAAATGGTTACTGTCAGGCCCTTTAGAGAAAAAGGTTGCTGATCCCTGGATTAGGGAATTGAGAGTGGAAAAGTGGGAGTTAAAGTTAAGGAAATGGGTGGATTTTTCTAGAAAGAGGAGGAGAGGGTCCCCTGTATGAGAGGAGCGTGCACAGAGGAGGACGAGGTTGCAGAGGCCAAGGGAAGGTCGCTTCACAGCAAAGGGGTTCTCTCCGTCTTCGCTGTCTGTCCAGCTGTGCTACACCCTAAACCAAACGCATGCTTTCAGGACCCTCCTCCCCCATAGCACACCCACCCCAGGTGATGGAAGCTCTGAGCTGAGCCTCCAGAGCTGAGCTCTAAAACATTGGTGCTACCCTTGGGGCCTGTCCTTTCTTACACCCACATCTAATCATCAGATGGTCCTATTGAGGCCACCATCAAGGCAGATACCATTGAGGAAGACCCAGGGTGTTCTGGTCTCATCTACAGCCAGCTCTCCCTCATGCTGCCACAGCAGCCCCTGGCTGCCCTCCCTGTTTCTGTTCTCCACCCTGACAGGTTAATCCTGGGGCAGCAGCTAAAGGCAGTCTGTTCAAATGTAGGTCAGATCATGTCCCTTCTCTGCTCAGATCCTCCAGAGTGTGCCCCCTCAGAGTCACAGCCAAAGCCCTGACTATCACAGACAAGGCTACCCCTCCATCTGGCCTCAGTTATCTCTCTGATCCCACCTCCCATCATGCTCCACTCCAGCCACGTGGCTCTCCTCGGTGTTCCTTGAACACCCCAAGCATGCTCTCAGCGCAGGGCCTTTGCACCTGCTGTTCCCTCTGCTTCTAAAGCTCCTTCTCAGGAGTCCACATGATCCATCCCCTCTTAGTGGAGGGACCTTCCCTGACCACCTTACCCAGCACAGCAACCCTGCTCACACTGGTACACCCTGCCTGCACCCTTCCCCTGCTTCATAGCACATAACACCAGCCAATAGGTGATATATTTTACTTGTTTGCTGAGTGAATATCTGTCTCCCAACCCCACTCTCATCTGAGTGGAACATCCATGAGTGCAACATCCATGAGTGCAAGGAAAGGGTTTTGTTCAGTGCTGTGTTGCCAGAGCCTAGAACACTGCTGGTATAGAACATCATGTGGTAAATACGAATGGAATGAATGAATGGATGGATGAACAAAACTAAGGACTGAAAAACTGCCGCTGGGTTAGACAATGGGGAAATGAAGCCTGGTGTACTTGAGGAAGGCGGTATCAGTGGAGAAATGGGAACAGAAGCCCAATTTAAGTGGAGGAAGAAGTGAGTGGGAGGAGAGGCAGCCATGGAAGGAGGCTCCAGGAGGCTTGTCTGAGAAGCGGAGGCAGGAGGCTGGGTAAAGCCTGGGGAGGGTGCCAGCTTGAGAGCGAGTGTGGACAGCTGGGAGGTGGCCCTGGAGGACAGGCACAGGGAGCCGTACCTCGCTCTGATGAGCAGATGTGGCCGTGTCCTACCAGCCTCCCCCAGCATGCAGACTTGGCTCTGTCCCTGTCTTGTGGCCACAGGGCATGAATCTCTCTGGGGGCCAGAAGCAGCGGCTGAGCCTGGCCCGGGCTGTGTATAGGAAAGCCACCGTATACCTGCTGGACGACCCCCTGGCAGCCCTGGATGCCCATGTCGGCCAGCACGTCTTCAATCAGGTCATTGGGCCCAGTGGGCTGCTCCAGGGAACGGTAAGTTTGGGACAATGTATCAGAGGGCACAGGGCCAAGACAGAGAAAGTTTTAACCCAAATCTAGCTCACCACCACCCTCCTGGAGTCCAATTTTCCTCTTTGTAACAGTCAGCTTTTGCTGTGACAATGCTACACAATAAAGAACCGCCAAACCTCAGTGGCTTACAATAGCAGTTCTTTTTTTGCTTACGGGTCTGTTCAACTGCTGCAGCTCTGCCTCACTCAGGTCACTGGGCTCAGGCGAACTCCTTGTTTAGAGACACAGGTTGAAGGAGCCCCTCTATTTCTCTGTCGTGACATGCTGTTTTCAATGAAGAGCGTAGGAGCACAGGAAGGCGAACTTGCCCCACTCTGAGCCCCAGGCCCTTGCTGCCCCCACCCCCCAGCTCTGGAAGGTGTGTGAGCAACTGAGTGTAATTTCTGCCCTTTCCCTGCCCAGACACGGATTCTCGTGACCCACGCCCTCCACATCCTGCCACAGGCTGATTGGATCGTGGTCCTGGAAGATGGGGCCATTGCAGAGATGGGTTCCTACCAGGAGCTTCTGAACAGGAAAGGGGCTCTGGTGGCCCTTCTGGATCGAGCCAGACAGCCAGGCGATAGAGAAGAAGGAGGTACTCCTGAACTTTGCTGGTTCTCGGTCCCTGACTCCTGCCCAGGATCCCACTGGCCTGAGGGGACTGCTCTGGCCACACCCTCCCTGCAAGCCCAGGCCTGAGGCAGATGGCTCTCCTGAGAGGCCACCCATGCCCCCGGAAAGAGCCAGTGCACTGCTCATGAGCCAGGGCCTGTGCTAAAAGCATGTACAAGCATATATTATATGCCCCTTTGAGGCACATGCAGTTATTGCTGCAATTTCACAGATGAGCAAATTGAAGCAAAGAGAGTTAAATAATTTGCTCAAGGTTGCAAGATTAGAATTTGAGTGTATGCTTATAACTGCTACAGAGACTGAACAAGGTCATTTGGTGCCTAGAGGCCAGGAGACCCAAGCCATGCTAGCTAGGGCTTCTAATGATCCAGAGAACACAATGCCTGCTGGGAAAATGATGATGTTCTGGAAGTGAAGTCACCAACCCAAGCTTGCCCACAGTGAGTGATGACAAACTGCCCTTGGCACCTCACCTGCAATAACATTTACTCTTCGCTCCTGTGAGGTCAGCACCTTAATTACTTCCATTTTACAGATGAGGAGACTGAGGCCCAGAATAAGGAACTGGCCAGAAGTTACGTGGCTTATAAGTGGCGGTGCTGGGATTTGAACCCAAGCAACTTGACCCCAGAGCATGTGGTTTTTCATCACTAGGCTGTCTACTGCCCCTCCATGATGAGGCAAGGACCCACAGCCAGCTACCCTCCAGCCCCAGGCTCTGCCTCTTCTGAAAATACCTGTTGAGCCCTGGGCCACCTAGCCCAATGATTCACAGGGTCACCGTCCTGGAGCTTGGAGATGCCTACGGGGATGGTCAGCGGGCCAGGGTCCTTCCTGGGGAAGATGACACCTGAGGTTGGATAAAAGTGTGAAAAGAGTGTTCCAGCCCTAGTGAGCTACTTGTGCAAGGGTGTCAGGGGAAGCCACAGTAGTATGATTATGTTCATATTTACTGATGTTTTCCAACCCCAAGTTCATAGCAGGTCCTCGATGATGTTTGCTGAGTGAATAAATGAAGGAATGAGTGATCAAATGGGTAATGTCCCGGGAAGAACCCTGGGAGGATCGTGAGTGGTTGCAGGAGCCAGAGCAGAAGAGTTGGACAAGAAAGTTGACTCCGACAAGCTCAGGCCACACAGCCAGCGGGTGTCAAAGGCAGCACCCGGACCCTGAGGTCTTGACCCCCATCATGTGACAAGACCCCCTTACCTTGCAGAAACAGAACTCACAACCAGCGCTGAGAACCCCAGAGGCTCTGTTGGGAGCAGGAGGTCCATGGGTGGACCGGAGAGGTGAGTTCGCTGTGTTCCTGAGCACAAGGAGGGCACGGACTGAGGCTGAAGCCTACCCGCAGCTCAGGCAGGTAGGGGGCAGCCAGAACTGTTCTGGACTGAACACCGCTCAGTACCCACTGTGGTGCTCAGTTGTGGGACACTCATGAAAACTGTTCGACAATCAAATACTTCACCAAAAACCGTTTGACAAGCAAAATTACTAAGCCCCCAAATGTCCAGTTAACAGAATGACCATTTAACCCTCCAGTGTAGATAGACAGGTAGATAGATAGATAGATGAAGATGGATAGATGGTAGATAGATTGACTTGACACTATAGATGGGTAAATAGATATAGAAACAGATAGATAGAAATGGATGGATAAATAGATGATAGATATAGATAGGTGTTAGATTGATAGATAAACAGTTGATAGATTGGTTAGTAAGTGATAGACAGACATAGATTATTCCCTTTTACAGCTGAGGAAACTGAGGCACAGAGAGGTTAAGTCCACTGTCCATGGTTTCACAGTTAGTAGATGCCAACTCACATTTAAGGTTAAGTCAGCCCACTCATCCAAAGATGAAAGGAACATATAAGAAGTCTTCGACAGGTGAATTGTGCCAAACTGATATTCTGCCAACCTAGACAGACAAATCCGAGGGTAAACGGTGGGGATGAAATGATTCCAGCAAAGCTTAGGCCAAAATGGAAATCCTGAAAACCAGGTTCTGAAGGTGTGCAAATGAGGTCTTTTGGTGGACTAGCACTGGAAGAACAGGCTTGCTGGACCTGGGGTACGAGATGGCAGTGAGCTGGGCACACAGGGGGAGGACACGGCATGGCACCAGCTGGTGCTCAGTGCGTTGACTGCATGAGTACATGCAGGAGTGAAGGAGTGAATGAAGAGCATCCCCCAGAGTGCAGGGGTGACCAGCGGCCTTGAAGGTGGGGCACACACACCCCATGGAGAGACACTGATTTGTCCTTATTTCCTCTAAATAACAGGTCCATGAAGTCAACCCCTGAGAAGGGCAGCACCGCTGCAGAGGCCCAGACAAGGACTCCCCTAGGTGACCCTGAGAGGGCAGGCCTGCCAGCCGGGAAGGACCGCGTGCAGCACGGCAGGGTAACACAGCTGCCCCTCCCCTCCGCACCCACTGCTACCGCTGCCCTCGGGGGCCCAAGACCCGCCACCAGATACAGCACAGGGGGCAGGCAGTGACCTTTATTGAACACCTACTATGTGCCAAGTAAGATTCTAGACACTTTCTCTTTCTTACTGTCACAACTACCCGAAAAGTAGATTGTGACTGCCCCATTTTAGAGACAAAGAAACTGAGGTCTTAAAGAGTTGAGAGGCTTCCCTGTGTTCTCATGGTAAGCAAGTGACCAATTTGGGACTCAGATCTAGGTTGGTCCTAATCTGGAGCTTGTACTATTCCTTCTCTGCTCGTTTCTCCACTTACCCACCCACCTACCTACTCATTCATTCACTCACCCATCCACCTATCCATCGTCTGTTCACTCATCTATCCCTCTCCCCCAGCCATACACCCCATACCCCCATCCACTTACCCATCTTCCCTCTACCTGCTTATGTATCCATCCTCTCACCCATCCAGCCTTCCATCCATCCACCCGTCCACACATCTATCCACCCACCCACCTACAGGCCCATCCCTTTATTCATCCATCTACTCATCGATCCATTCGTTTACCCATCCGCCCAACCACCCATCATCCCGCCCACTCCCCCACCCAGCAAGCCTTTACAGAGTGCCCGCCATGTGCCAGGTAAAGTCTCTGTCCTGGTGGAGATTGCTTGCTAGTGGGGAGGGACAGCTAACAATCAGGTTAACCAGCAAGGTAATATCAGATAATGATAAATGCTATATGAAAACAAAGGACAGAGAGATGGCAATCAACGAAGGGTCAGGGGCCTGCTTGGATAGGATGCTCTGAGCAGTGACATCTGAGCTGAGCCCTAAGGGATGCAAAGGAACCAGTCCTGATAGGGGCAGAGGGAAGGGCATCTGGGCAGAGGGAACAGCAGGTACACAGACTCTGAGGTGGGAAGGAGCAGCGGAAGGGGCCCCAAGAGACCGGCAGATAGCAAGGAGGGGGTAAGATGAGAGATGAATGAGAAGTTGGAATTTCTTCTGAGAGCAAGAGAAGCCACATGCAGTTTAGCAACAGCAGGATGGAGTTAGGTGGATGGTTTTCAACTTCGCTCTGGCTGCAGCTGTGAGGAGAACTTCAGGTTGGTCGGAGGTGGAACTTAAGCAAGTGGCTTAACCTGTGTGTGCCTCAGTTTCCTTATCCGTCAGAGGGGGATAGAGACACATGCCTGTCTCATAGTAGGTGTTCAATAAATCATTCCAAAGCCAGAAACTGTCACAGCCTATCACCTTTAAGGCTTCCACTGGCCCTCTGGGGCTTCCGTAGGGGAAGGGGCTCCTGAAGCTGGGTGGGGCCTGTGGGAGAGAGGTGCTTATGTCGGGAGGTGCTGAGAGAGGGCCTATGTGGTCTGCATGGTGGCTCCCTCTGCCCCGTCGGTGTGTTTTGGGAGCCTGACCTGCTCTTCCTCTCCCCCTTCCCCCGGGACCCCTCCCCCTCTGCCCCCATCCTCCCTATGTGTGTTACAGGTGAAGGCCGCCATGTACCTGACCTACGTACGGGCTGTGGGCACCCCACTCTGCCTCTACGCACTTTTCCTCTTCTTCTGCCAGCAAGTGGCCTCCTTCTGCTGCGGCTACTGGCTCAGCCTGTGGGCGGACGACCCCACCGTGGGCGGGCGGCAGACACAGGCGGCTCTGCGTGGCTGGGTCTTTGGGCTCCTGGGGTGCCTCCAAGGTACCCCTCACTGGCCACCCTCAGCCTCTATCCCCCTACCCCATGGTGCTCAGGGCTCCCTGGCCTACCCATCCCTGGTGTCCACTCTCCTCCCTGAGGGTCTGTGCCAATGTCCTTGGTCCAAGCCCAGATCTGCATCCATAAGATGGAAGGCGTGGGGGACGCAACACATCCCTCCCTTTCTGGAATCCTAGGAGTCTCCACCAGACTTGTTGGCAAATGCAGATCATTGGCCCCCAGATGTTGGGGCAGCTAAGCACTCAGATAGGGACAGACACAGCAATGCAGCTGGCTCTTCCTCTCCCCCACACAGGGGGCAAACCCAAGGTCTGACTGCTGGTGACTTTCAGCAGCCCCACCCCAAACATCCAGATGAGCCCTATGTATTTTGATGTCCTGTTGTTAGGGACAAACCTGTGAAGAATTGTTATGTCTTCTTGGAGAATTGACCCATTTATCATTAGGCAATGCCCCCTCTTTTTCCCGGATAATTTTCCTTAATCTGAAGTCTACTCCCATTTGAAATTAATAAAGATACTAACTACATACCTCTAATATACTAACTGTATACCTATATAACTCAAACTTGTTTAAGCAGCAAGAGAATTTATTAGCTTATAGGACTGGAATCCATAGATAACTAGCTTCAGGTATGGCTGGATCCAGGGGTCCAATGAGGCTGTCAGAATGGCTCCATTTTCTTCCTATGATAGCTTCCTGTCCAGGCAGTCTTCTCCCCCTAGTTATAAGATGGTATCCCACAGCTCCACCTTGGCTACCTCAGAAAAGCAAGCACCTCTTGCCCCAAAGCCCTAGCAAAGCCCAGGTCTCACTCTCATTGGCCTGACTTGGGTCATGTATTCATTGCTGAACCAACTGCAATGGTTTGTGTTGGCCAGGGATAAAATTTGCCGCCACCCAGAAACAGGGAGTGAAATTAGACCTATTCCAAGCACGTAGATTGGCACTGGGAGGAAGTGGATATATTCATCTCCTAGGGCTACCATAAACCAAAAGACCACAAACTTGGTAGCTTAGACTGGGGTTTCCCAACCTCTGGGCTGTGTACTGGTACCCATCCAGGCCTGTTAGGAACAGGGCCACACAGCAGGAGGTGATCTTGAATGTAATGCACTTGAATCATCCCAAAACCTTCCCCTGGCTCCCCGGTCCATGGAAAAATTGTCTTCCATGAAACTAATCCCTGGTGCCAAAAAGGTTGGGGACTGCTGGCTTAGACCAACAGGTGTTTATTCTCTCATAGTTCTGAAACCAGAAGTCCAAAATCAAGGTGTTGGCAGGACTGGTTCCTCTTGGAGGCTCTGAAGGAGAATCCATCCCGTGCCCCTGTCTTAGCTTCTGCCCGGTTGCCGGCAGTCCTGGCGCTCCTTAGCCTGTGGCATGTCACTCCAGTCTCTGCCTCTGTCTTCACGACACCTTCTCTGTGTCTCTCTGTGGCTTCTCCTCTTCTTAAAAGGACACTAGTCATTGGATTTAGAAGCCCCCCTAAATCCAGAATATTATCTCAATGTCTTCAACTAATACCATCTGCAAAGATCTTCTTTCCAAATATGATCGCACTCTGAGGTTCCAGGTGGACAGGGTGATTCCATCAAGGGGTAATGAGGGTGGCCAGATCACACGATGGCCACCATGGGGTGGGGGAAGGTCTCCAGCCCTCATGCTCTGACCCCCTCTCTCCCCGCCAGCTGCAGGGCTGCTTGCCTCCATGGCCACAGTGATCCTCGGGGGGATCCGGGCATCCAGCCTGCTCTTCCAGAGGCTCCTGTGGGATGTGGCACGGTCTCCCATTGGCTTCTTTGAGCAGACACCCGTCGGGAACCTGCTGAATCGCTTCTCCAAGGAGACAGACATAGTAGATGTGGACATCCCAGACAAACTCCGGTCCTTGCTGATTTACACCTTTGGACTCCTGGAGGTCAGCCTGGTGGTGACAGTGGCCACCCCACTGGCCATCATGGCCATCCTGCCACTGCTGCTCCTCTACACTGGGTTTCAGGTAAGGAGAGGCCGGGGAGGCTCCTGGGGCCAGCTGAGGTCACCTCAGCCAGTTCCCTGTCCCTGGACAGGAATCAGTGTAAGAGGTTCTGCCCAGCTGGGCAGTTGGGGGCACCCCAAGAAGAATCCCCAGAAGTAGAGACTCCACAGACTGTTTCTAATACCTCTACTATCTGTGTCTCCCAAAAATTCACATCAAAGTTCTTGATATGTAACCCTTTGTCCTGTTGCTGCTGAAATGAGCTTCCTCTTCTCCAGTTATCTGGAAACCAAGAAGGCACTGCAAGGTCTCAAAGACTGTGTATTAGGCTAGACTCTTTCAGTTGCCCGAGCCAGAGACCAGCTTCAATTAGCTTACACAGAAGAACAAAATTTAATGGCTGTGTACAGTAGGTGCAGTGGCCAGCTGTCACCAAGATGCAGTCACTCTCTCTGCTCAGTGGTTCTCAAAGTGTGGCCTTGGACCAGCAGAGGATCACCTGAGAGCTAGTTTGAAATGCACATTCTCAGGCCCCACCCCCTACCTGCTGACTCTGGCCCTATAGGAATTGGACCCAGAAATCTGGGTTTTAATAAAGCCTCCAGGTAATTCTGATACGTTCTAATGTTTAAGAACCACTGGCTTAGCTTTGTTTGGCCCAGTTGTGCACACACTCTCTTTTCAGGGGGCAGCTCTGATAGCCCCTGGCAACCCTATACTCACAGCACCCCACCTTAGCAACCCCAACACAAAGAAACCTTTTCTCCAGCTCAGCATTCCTATGAGTATATCAATCCCAGGGAAGATTCTGATTGGCCCTTTATAGAGCACATGTTCATCCCTGAGCTAATCACTGGGACTGAAGGGATAGTCCATTCCGACTGGGTAGGCTGTGTCCTGTGACCATCTAACCACAATTGACAGCCTCACCCCTGGAAATCAGGAGTAGAGTAGAACAACCTTGGTGGTCAGACACAAACCATGGCCACCACAGTTCTCCACAGGTATCCCAGGTCTTCTTTAGGTCCTCTTGACTTGGGGAAGGACGACTTCTCCGTTGAGAGCTTGGGAGTCGGGCAGAGGTGGGTTTGAATCCAGGCCCTGCCACTTACAGGAGATAGAGGCTTGGACCAGCTGCTTCATCCCTCTGAGCCTCAGGTGTTCTCACCTGTAAACTGTGAGTGCCACTGTTGCCCACCTCACAATTACTGAACACTGTTTATGAAGAGCCTGGCATGCAACCTGGGTGTTCAGCGAATGCACGTTCCCCGCTGCCTGCCAGCTGTACACACTTGCAATCTCAAATCAAAAAACAACATATACTACCTGCGCCTCGTTATGTTCCCAGCACCTGGCATGTGACCCTCAAGTCAAATAAATGAATTTGACTTGGCTGACTACTTTCCTTACCCTTACGGTTTTGTTCCCATGGTAACTGGCCCTAAGGGAAGCAGTTAGCCTTAGAGAACTGGGAATGAGACATTTACACTAGATCAGTGGTTTCCCAACCCTGTCTGTACCCTAGAATTACCCAGAAGGTGATTTAAAAATATCAAGGCCAATGTGATAACACTGGAGATTCTCATTGAATAGTTCTGGATTGGGGTATTGGAGATGTTTGAAGTTTCCCAGATGATTTTTAAAAAAACCATGGAACTCTGATTTTGCAAGGAAATTGGAGCTCAGAGAGGGGAGGCAACTGGTCCAAGGTCACACAGCAAGCTAGCAACAGAGCCTGGTCTGGGACCCTGCACTTAGGGCTCCCTGTGCTTCTCAAACTACCTCTCTGTGTCTGTGACTTCTCCTCTCCTCACCTGCCCCACTTCAGAGCCTGTACGTGGCCACCTCGTGCCAGCTCAAACGCCTGGAGTCAGCTAGGCACTCCTTCGTGTGTTCCCACGTGGCGGAGACATTCCAGGGAGGTGCAGTGGTCAGAGCCTTCCAGGCCCAGGGCTCCTTCATGGCTCAGAACAATGCCCACGTGAATGAAACCCAGAGAGTGAGTTTCCCACGGCTGGTGGCTGACAGGTAGGAAGGGGGCAGAGAAGGCCTTGCCATCCATCTGTGTCCCCAGAGAGTATCATACTGTGTGGCCAGAGAGGTCAAGTGGCCTGCCCAAGGTCATGCAGCGAGTTGGGGATAAAGCTGAGGCTAGATCCCTTGGGTGCACTTGGCTTACACTGTGAGCAGACAGAACCTGGCCTGAGGGGCCCTAAACAGCAAGTGGGCAAGGAAGCACAGATGTCTGCAAAAGGAAAGAAGCCACTATTGCCAGGCCACTGGACCAGCCTCCCTCGCTTTGGTGATAAGGCAGCTACATAAGCATCCTCAGCCTCTTTTCAGCGCTAAGCAAGAATAAGACAGGCTTTGAGCATAGACAGACACAGGTTCAAATCCCAGCTCTGCAGCTAATGAGCTGGGTAATCTCGGGCGAGTTACATAACCTCTCTGAGTCTCATTTGTCAAAGTGGGGTTGCACTCATAGAGTGGCTATGAGGATTAAATAAATACACTCATAGCTAATACTTGTAACATGCTTACTACCTGCTCAGCACAGTTCTGAGCAGTCTACTTGGATTTAATTTATTTAATTCTATTAATAATCCCATGAGGCAGAGACTGTTTCATACATGGTGAATCTTAGGCACAGAGATTTAAGAACTTGGAGGGCCACACAGTGAATATATGGAATCAGGATTTGAACCCAGGGAGTCTGGTGCCAGAGTATGGAGAGGGTCAAGCATACAGTAGGTACTCAATAAATGTGAATTCTTTTCTCCTTTCTGCCCAGGTCCCTAGTCAGCTGGGGCTCTCAGGCCTTATATCTATGAACAGTGTCTCAGATCCATATGCCTTCTGAGTAACCTGCCCTGTCCCTTCCTGGAGTCCAAGCCAAGGGAGGAGGAACCTTGCAAACAATTAGAAAGTACCTACTATGTGCAAGGCTCAGTGATTTCTATGCTATATATGGCATCTCATTTAAACCTCTTAACTGTAATGAATCAGATGTTACCTCATTCCATAGATGGGTAAACTCGGGTTCAAAGAAGCAAAGGGACTCCCCCAAGGTCAGCTGTCTAGGAAGTGGGAGACCCCAGGTGGGTCTTTATTTACTAATTTGTTAGTTGGTTCATTGAAAGGAAGCATGACCTGCTGGAAAGGGCATGTGCTTTCTGGTGTCATTCGGACAGTTGTGGCTTCAAACCCTACTGCTTGTTATGTGTCTGGACTTAAACAAATACCTAACCCTTCTGAGCCTCAGCATTCTCAGCTGTCACATGGGGACAGGAATGCCCCCCTTTGTACGGTTGTTAGGAGGACCAGCTGTTATGTATAGTAAAGCCCAGAGTTTCCTAAAGACAGGGATTTTAATGTTTGATTCATGGCTATGTCTCCAGAACCTCCAATATGTATGGTACATAGTAGGTGCTCAATACATATCTGTCGAATGGATGAATGAATGAATGGTAGAGTAGAAATTCAATAAAAGGGGGTGACCATTTATTCATCCACTCAGCATGTATTTGTTGAGCCCTACCCTGGGCTGGGTCTATGCTAGGTACTGGAGACAGAGCCCTGAATGAGACAAAGTCACTGCCCTTAGGGAGCTCACAATCTACTAATGGAGACTGAGAGTCAAGGACTGATTAAATGGTTCCATTATAAAGACTGATAACTGTCGCGAAGGAAGTAATCAGCGATGTGCTGGAGAGAAGGGGAGGAGCAACCCAGGAAGGCTCTGTGAGGAGGTGATGTTAGAGCTGACTGTGCATGAACATAAGATGTTGGCCACGTGAACATGGAGGTTGGGTTTGGTCAGGAAGCGCAAGGGTATATGGCTTGGCATACCCCAAGCACAGAACACTGGCAGCATGGCAAAGTTTTCCTAGAGCACCTACTGTGTGCTAAGTCCAGAGCTGGGCACAGGTGAGAGAGGATAGTAACCTCCCCCCCCCACTGAGCGTTGGTGGGGCCTGGGGAGTGGAGGAGACCCTTGTGAGCTCTCATGCTGGCACCATGATCAGTCCTTGTGCCCAAAGGGGCAGGTCCCACAGAGAAGGTTCCTGCTGACCTCACTGTTACCTGCCCCTCCCCGCAGGTGGCTCGCTGCCAATCTGGAGCTCCTGGGGAACGGGCTGGTGTTTGCAGCTGCCGTGTGTGCTGTGCTGAGCAAGGCCCATCTCAGCGCCGGCCTCGTGGGCTTCTCTGTCTCCGCCGCCCTCCAGGTACTCCCGACACCCCAACCTGACTTCCGGGTGCAGGCAGAACCAGGACAGACAGAACCCTGCCAGTGGGACCTTCCAGGGTCTGAGTCTAAACCACAACCAGTGAGCAAAATGCAGCTTTTACAAGAGCTTAGCTGAGGTGACACTGCTGGCCCCTGAGCAGGAGTCTGCTGGCCCCCAGCCTCAGTGTGCTCATCTGAAAAATGGGGTAGTGATCCCTCCACTTCACTAGCTGAGATAAAGGGTATAGAGTGTATCCTTTATTTCCAGTGCATTATTAAATTTTCGTTATCTATTAATAACAGTATCTGATGTCAGGTCATGAAATCTATGAAGAAAAAATATATATGCAAGTAACATTCATTACAAATGAAGCATTGTTCTAAGAGCTTTGTAAACATTAACTCATTTAATCCTGCCCTCAGCTCCATCAGGGGTACTATTATTATCCCCATTTTACAGTGGAGACAACTAGGCTTAAGGATCCAGCAAGGTGAGAGGTCAAAGCATGATGAGGGGTGGGTATTACTCTAGTGCATGGCCCAGAAGGCCTCTCTGAGGAAGGGGCTGTGAGCGGTGGCCTGAAGGAAGTGAGGGAGGGAGGCAGGAGGGGGAGCTTTTCTGAGGAGGAAACAGCAGGAGAAGAGGCCCTGGGAGGGAGCGAGGGGCGTGGCTGGTGTGTTAGAAGAACAGCAAGCAGGTGATATGGCTGGAGAGGGTAGAGGGAAATGAGTTTGGGGAGAGGAGGGAGGACAGCTGTGCCCTGGTGAGGATGGTTCCAAGTGTGAAGAGCAATCAGTGGAGGGAAACCTCTTGGAACAGAAGTCAGCAGGCCTATTCCTGCTGGGCGCCCGTGGGAGGGCCATGCACCCTCTCTGGTCCTGTCTCCCCACCTGTGTCAAAACAGGTTCGACAGGCTGATGTCCAAGGGTTCCTGTCTGCTCTGCTTACTCTGGTTGTACAGAAAGGAGTCCTAGTGGCTGTAGCCAAGTCCAGTCCCCTTTTCTGCCCCGGGCCCTGCCTCCCAGGCCCTGCCTCCCAGGCCCTGCCTCAGGAGAGCGGAGCAAGCCTGTGGGGCGGTTTTGCCCAAGTCAGCCTGAGGTGTCTTCTCACACCAGGTGACCCAGATGCTGCAGTGGGCTGTTCGCAGCTGGACAGACCTGGAGAGCAGCATCGTGTCGGTGGAGCGGATGGAGGACTATGCTCGGACACCCAAGGAGGTGATGGGTAGCAGCTGGGCATGGAGGGTCTGACCCACCTGGGACTTACAGCAAAGGACAGTGGGCGAAGGTGGATGTCTGCCAGGGGCTCTGGAGCCCCCACCACTGTAGGCCAGAGTCCTGGCCAGGGCCGAAGTAATGGCTAAGAGCATGGGGTCTGGAGCCAGGTCAGATCCTGGGTTCTTTGCTTCCTCGACTGGGCAAGCAGGTCATTCTTCTGAGTGACAGGAGATAGAGTCACAGCCATGTAACAGCAACATGGGAGCAACGTAACAGGAACAGAAGAGCAACTCGGCCACTAGCGACGCTGGGTGTTCTGTGAGGGTCAGATGAGATCCCATGATAAAGAACTTCAGCGGTGTCTGGCTCCTTACACAACACTCGATGCACGTCACCGCTCTTATTAGCCCCATTTCACAACTGAGGCTCAAGGAGTGGAGTGACCTGTTCAAGGTCACTCGAATGGCCATGGCAACATTGGACTCCCTACTGCCCAGACCCACCCGTTTCACCAAGACAAAAAAGAGGGCCTAACCCTACCAGAGGAATAGAGGATGTTATTGGACAATTAATAGTGGCTAATAATAATTGTAAAAGGGGAGCCAACACCATCATTATTTTTACGATACCAGATATTACTTGTTTTTAGCTTTGCTCTGTTCCAGGTCCCTATAAAATAGCAGTAAATATGCCCATTTTACAGAAGAGGAAACTGAGGCTTAAAGAGTGGACCTTTCTGTGAGAAGCCTGGGAGAAGGGCTCCTCTGACAGTGTCCCTTCCTGCCACAGGCACCCTGGACGCTGCCCACCTGTCCAGCCCAGCCCCCCTGGCCTCATGGGGGACAAATCGAGTTCCGGGACTTGGGGCTGAGGCACCGACCTGAGCTCCCACTGGCTGTGCGGGGTGTGTCCTTCAAGGTCCACGCAGGAGAGAAGGTGGGCAGCTTTTCCACACCTTCGTCCTCATCGGAGCCAGGCAGCGAGGAAGCTGGTGCTCAGGGCCTTGGGGCCTCCTCCACATCCCCGCCCCAGGGCCCCTCATCTCCAGGGTGGGACGTGCAGAGGATGACATGGGGGAGGAAGGAAGGGAGGATGAGGGATGATGGAGGGCTGTGAATGGAAGGATGGAAAAAATGGAGAAACAGAGGAAGGGTAGGGGTATGGAAGGAAGGTTGGGGGACTAGATGGGAAAATGGAGGGATGTGCTGGGGGCAGGGGAAGATAGAGAAGAATATGCAGACAGAAGCTGAGTGGACCAATAGGTACAAGGAAAGGTGGACAGAAGGGCGGATGTTCAAAAGGACAATGGTTGGATGGACAGATGGATCTTGGGTGCGAGGGAAACATCTCGCAGAGATGCCCAGGAACCCTCTAGGCTTTGGATGCCTTCTCCTGGCCAGGCCTAGTCACAATGGCCTTGCCCTCCCATCCCCTGGCAGGTGGGCATCGTTGGCAGGACGGGGGCCGGGAAGTCCTCCCTGGCTGGGGGCCTGCTGCGGCTCCTGGAGGCAGCTGAGGGTGGGGTCTGGATCGACGGGGTCCCCATCGTCCATGTGGGGCTGCACACGCTGCGGTCCAGGATCACCATCATCCCCCAGGTGAGGCCTGGGGGGCAGGGCGGGCAGAGGTGGGAGCATGGCCGGGCCCGGCTCTGACCCACCGTCCCTCCTGCCAGGACCCCATCCTGTTCCCTGGCTCTCTGAGGATGAACCTGGACATGCTGCAGGAGCACACGGATGAAGCCATCTGGGAGGCCTTGGAGACGGTGCAGCTCAGAGCCTTGGTGGCCAGCCTACCCGGCCAGCTGCAGTACAAGTGTGCCGACCAAGGCGATGACCTCAGGTAGGGTCACCCCGCCGTGGCCAGGACCCGAGTGTGGCCAAAGCTCCCCACAAGGGCAGTCTGCGCTGGAAATGTGCCTTCCCCGCAGATTATCAACCTCACTCTGTCCGCAATCACAGTGGGGCCCCACCCCTTGGCAGCAGTCCCAAACTCCAACGCAATCTCTGAATTTCATGGTTTCTTTTCCTAAACTTGGCTTCTGAATGCAGTTGGGGACAAAACCCTTCCTCGACTGACACGAGGCTACTCACAGTCTTTAGTCGCCCCGCTCAGCACTTGTTTTGCTGGAGAAGTAACATGGATGACATCAGGCGCTGACCCCGTGCTCCCTGAGGGTGTCAACCATGCCCTCAAAAAGCTTTTTTTAATGTAGTAAAACACACACCGTAAAATTGACCATCTACCCCCTTTTAAGTGTAAACTTCAGTAGCGTTGAGTACGCCCACATCGCTGTGGCCCCCATCTCCAGAACTTTTTCCATCTTGCAAAACTGAAACTTAGGACTCCTTAAAGAACCATTTCCCCCTCCTCCCAGCCCCTGGCAACCAAATTCTATGAATTTCCTTGCTCTGGATACCTCGCTGTAAAGAATATTACCTTATCTGTCTTTTTGGCGACGGGCTTATTTCACTCAGCACAGCATCCTCGAGGTTCACCCATGCTGTAGCAGGTGTCAGGACGTCCTTCCTTTTTAAGGCCGAGCAGTATTCCACTGCATTTCTGTACCACATTTTGCTTATTTATTCACCTGTAGGTGGACACTTAGGTTGCTTCCAGTTTTTGACTATTGTCAATGTTGCTGTCGTGAACACAGGGTACAGGCGTGTGCCTTTTGTTTTTTTAAACCGAGACGTTCTAAAACCCGCCTGCCCCGAAGGCGTTAGGTAGGGTACAGGGCTGTGCGTGGCAGTGGTTTCCACGCACTAGAGACGCAGGGCAGCTTGGTGGCTCCGAGCGTAGACAGGCCTCAAATCCGGGCTCCCCCACCTACCAGTTGTAGGATGTTGGGCGATTTACTTAACCTCCTGTGCCTCGGTTTCCTCATCTGTAAAATGAGAACACTAGTACCTACCTACAGTACGAGGATTGGGTTGCATGGGTAAAGTTGTCGAGACATGTCTGGCGCATGGGAACAATAAACATGCATTTTACTCTTGTGAGCTGCACTCTCACACTGATCCCATTCCACAAAGTTAGCATCTGGGGCTTGAGACGCACCTGGGGCTTGGTCCAGGGGTGAGGCTGCAGCAAGGCCCCAACACCCAACAGCTGCACGGCCATGGCAGGTTCTGGTTCTCTAGTGTTTAGTGTGAGGGGAGGCTGAGCACGGTGGGGAGCAGACACTGCGGGGTCACCGGCCACGTGGCTTGGAGCCTCAGCTTCTCCATTTGTAATTAGAGGAAGAGAAGCCACGGCATGCTGACGGCTTTCCCTGTGACAGGCACTTGTATGGTTTACCTCATCCTCACAACCCAGAACAGAAAGACCATTAATACACTACCCAGCTTTGTGGTCTTTATGAAGGTCGGGCCAGTATATACACAGCACACAAGGATATACGTGTCTGGCACACGAAGAGCTGTTTGCACAGATGGGGAAATGGAGGCACAGTGGGTTCAAATGACTTGCCTAAAGTTACTCTGGTCAAAATGGCAGGGCAGGGACTCCTACCAGCTCTGTGGACTGGGCACCCACATGTGGGGACACACGTGCACACCCCCCACCACGTCTGCGCTGTTTGGGGGGGGAGGGCATCCATGGGCACACCCTGCAAACCCTGATGTGCCAGCACCCAAACATCTGGCCTGACTGTCCCACTCATTCCCAGTCTGGGCCAGAAGCAGCTCCTGTGTCTGGCACGTGCCCTTCTCCGGAAAACCCAGATCCTCATCCTAGACGAGGCCACGGCCGCCGTGGACCCGGGAACGGAGCTCCAGATGCAGGCCGCCCTGGGGAGCTGGTTTGCCCAGTGCACGGTGCTGCTCATTGCCCACCGCCTACGCTCCGTGATGGACTGCGCCAGGTAGGTCCCCCACGTGGCTGGCCCCAGGGGCCCCTGCGGTGGTGAAGAGAGGCTCTAGAATGGATTATCAAGTGCCCACTGGACAGGGGGCAGGACTGATGCCCAAAGGGAGAGGGATGAGCCCAAGGACACACACCCCACAGATGCCTCCCACCGGCTGTTGGGGCCAGGAAACTGCTCAGAAGGCCAAGGCTCCTGGGGAACAAGCCTCGGAGCAGGCCTGTGGGGCTCTCAGAGTGGCCAAGTGCCCAGGGTGTATCCTATCTCCCTTTCCCCTGCAGAGTGCTGGTCATGGACAAGGGGCAGGTGGTGGAGAGTGGCAGTCCCACCCAGCTGCTGGCCCAGAAGGGCCTGTTTTACAGGCTGGCACAGGAATCAGGCCTGGTCTGAGCCAGATTCCTCAGCCCTCCTGCCACGCCAGCCCGGAGAGACGTGTGATGCCCTGGAGATACGAGTGACCTGGGGGTCATCAGTGGTACTGTGGTTTTTGGTCCAGACCCCTCTCTGTTCTCTAGGGTTGGGGGTGGGGGAGAATGGCAGGGAAAGTGGACACTCAATCATCACAGATCCCGGAGGATGCAGCAGCCCCCAAGGCTGGCCTGACCAGAGCCCACCCACCCTGGTCCATCCTGGAGCCATAGTGGACAGCGGCCCTCAGCCCTGGCTGCCTGCTGGACTCACTCTCAGATCACAGGACCTGCCCACACCCAGGCTTCACTGCAGACCGATGAAATTGTTATCCTTGGCACTGGGGCAATGCTGTGTGTACTTCTCCAAATTAACCCGTATATTGAGATGACTGACTGCAGACCGACAAGCTGTTGTAAGAAATAATATACAGAATGTCTGTGTACCTTTTCCCTGTTCCCCCCAAAAGCAACACCTTGAAAAATGCTAGTACAATATCACACTGGGATGTGGACATTGGGACAATGCACTGATCTTGCTCAGAAATCCCATTTCACTTGTGTGTGTGTGTGTGTGTGTGTGTGTGTGTGTGACTTCTGCACAGTTGTGTCACATATATAGGTGGCATTCACCATAGCTGGGATGCTGAATGCTTCTGTCACCACGATGACCCCTGGGCTTGCTATTTCGTCACCGCACCCCTCCCTCCCACCCCTGCAACCCCTGATGAGTTCTCCCTTTCCATATACTGTGTATTTTTAGAACTCCTATATGATTCCTATAATGCCCTGGGACTGAACTTGGTGCCTCCCGCTGCTCCTCCAACCCTTGCACGTGAGCCCCAAGGGGCATCTTGCTTGAACTGAGCCACGACCCACACCAGGAACGGGTCCCTCCCGGCACAAGCTCACACCAGCAGGTGCTGTTACCATGGGGGGAGGGGAGGAGCCGGGACTTGGCCCCCACCAGAAGAATCTCTTCAGGACTTGGCACGTGTCATGCATTTGTTTGTTAAAGACCGAATTCTGGCGCCTCCAGGGAGCCCCAGAAGCAGTCAGAACACCCAGGGCGTTTCTGTTCACACGTCTGGTCCTGAGGGGGCTGTGTGGGAGATGCTGCTGGAGGTCAGAAGTCAGGGGTAGGGAAGGCCCAGCACTTGCTTCCACGCAGGACAGTGCACAGCGCGCACGCATCCAGTCCTGTTTCTGACGGCAGTCACGATTCTAACGTGAGGCTCATCAGACCGGCCTCAGGCACCAGGACAGGGAACGCCCCAGGTCCTGCACAGACCCCATGGGGCTGCTACAGGGATAAAGTAAGTTAATACATGGACACGTTCAGAGCTAAGGTGGGCACAACGTAAGTGCTCAACAAACGTTCACTGGTATCACTGCTGTTGCATTTGCGAGCCTCCGGGGGCAGCAGAGAGAGGTGCACCAGGATTTCTTTCACTATCACCAGCGACGCGTTGGGTAGATGGTTCTGTTGCGGGGCTGTCCTGTGCACCGCAGGGTGTTTAGCAGCGTCTCTGGCCTCCACCCTCTAGATGCCAGTAGCGCCCTTACCTCCAGTCATGTACAAAACCATCTCCAGGCCCTGCCAAATCACCTGCTGAGAGTCACTGGGCTAACCTGACCCACTGCCATCGATAATCCACTGATGCTTGGGCAACAGCTGTGTTGGTGTCTCAGGAGGGGCCTGTGGACGCCCCACCTGCCTGCCAGGACACAGAGCCTGCAGTCTCAGTCAGGTCACGGGGACTTTCTAATGGAATGTCCTGATACAGGTTTTCAGCCCAGAGTAATCTAGATTTAATTGCAGCTTCTACCTCCCTTTGCCAAGATGTGGCCGGAAGCACATTTTCATGACCTCAAATTCAGACAGGACGTCTGCATGCCTTGCCGGTCCCCCGTCATGCCTACAAAGTGCTGGCCCCACCATTACTAGCTCCATTGGCAGATGAGGTAACTGAGGCTCAGATGGTTGATGTGACCTGCCAAGGTCACCCAGTTAGTAAGTGGCAGAGTGGGGATCGGCCCCTGGAGCTATCCAACATCAAAGTCCAACTCATCCTGTGGCAGTTGTCTGTCCAACTTGGAGGCACAGAGCGGGACCAGACACAGCACTTTTCGTTTCTCTGACAGGAGCTGAGCTACCCGACATCCCAGCAGAGACCACAGGCAAAGGCAGCAGCAGCTGCGTATTTGGCAAACTCACTTGGGATCATTCCAGGGTCACAGAAGCCTACTTTCACAGAGGGAGGTGGTTTGCCAGGGAGCAGTGTGGGCCACAGGAAACAGTGCCCTCAGAGCCTGCTAACAAGGCTGCTGTTGGCCCACACCAGGGCTCCTGGGAGACCAGCCTGCACACCATCCAGGCCATTAATCCCCCCGCTGTGGGCTCCTGCCAGTAGACTGGCGAGTGAGACACGGATCCAGGAAAGCCACACACAGACCTCCCTGGTCAGTGCCTCTCAGTAGGTCCTTAACCTCACCCATGTCCCCTGGTCACTGTGAACCCACACAAAGCCCTGCTCTAAATGCCTCACATGGAGGAGGGGGGTGCTATCATTACACACGCCACTAGGACGCTTTGGTAAGGACATTCTATCATTGGGCGCCTTTCACAGAGAGAAAGCTGAGAGGTTAAGCAGGGATTGAGTCAGGTGGGCCGGCTCCAGGGTACATGTCCCAACCACTGGGCCATGCTGCCTCACACCTTTTCAGTTCCAAAACACCAGGTCTCTGATAAATACGGAATTTTCTAGAACCCCATCAGAAGAGAAGGGCTCCTGTAACTGACAGAGCTGGGGGATTTGTGCATTCTCCCCAGCACCTCGCCCAGTGCAGAGCATGCAGGATGACTCACTAAATGCCAAATGCTTAACTAAATGAACGAAAGGATGGATAGATGATCAAAAACATGAGTGAGTGAATGGCATCACCACATTTGAAGGTGCCCTGAGGGCGGGACATGGTGCTGGCTGCTCCCCCCCCACCCCCAATCTGGATGCTTTCATCCTCACAACTACCCAGCCAGGTGAATGCGATGATCTCACTCATACCAATGAGGAAGCTGCAGCTCCTGAAAGTCAAGTTCTACAGCCCCAGTGACATCACACTTGGCCAAGGCCTGGCATACAGGGCTCAGTCCTGGACCAGAAAGTGCAGTCAGTCACTGAGTACATGCTGTGTGCCTCTGCTCCAGAGTGGGGATTCAGCAAAGAATAAACAGATTCACGCCCTCCTCTCACAGAGCTGCCATCGTCCAATAGAGAATGGGGCAAGCAAAGCTGACATCTGGGGCAGAGGGAGGCCCCGAGGCAGGACTGCATCTCACACGTTAGAACGGAGAGGTGTGTGTGGCTGGACTGGCCTGAGCGGTGGCCAGAGAGGCCAGCTGAGGGCAGACGTCGCAGGAAGCCAGGTTGCGCAGGGCCTGAGGCCAGTGTAGCTGCTGCCTCAAGATGGGGACCACAGGAGGACTGTGATGCATGCTTTCACGGCACCACTACGGCTGCTGGGTGAACACACTGAGTGTCGGGGGAGGGGCTAGCCAGCAGCAGAGGCAGACCACTGAGCTGACTGTCGTAGGCACAGAAGAGACGCCAATGTGTGGGCACCAGCATGGCAGCAATGGAATGAGAGGTAGTCAGATCCTATATGTTTTGGCTGATTCTGGTAGAAAGAAGGGGCAAGCAGCTCAACACTGGGAAGCATCAGGCCAGGTTCCCCATGCCAATCTGGCCCTGAGAATCCCTTCCCACGAGAAAGCTAGGCAAAGTGCTGAGCCCAGGGCCTGGCACAACAAAGCTTAACCCCCCATGTCCATGGTACTAAAGCGCATGCAAAGGTTCCCACCCAACCCAACCTCAGTGCCTCTAGCTCCACCCTCTTCAGGGTTAATGATGCACCCCGCCTCCTTTCACAAAGCAGACTGAACTTGAACCCAGCCCCAGGATTTCTCCTGAGTACTCGGCTGAACTGCAACACACACCCACAGGCCCACACCAGGTCACTCATTTTTAAGGATCTGGGATGTTAATACTCAGGGTCAGCTGCTGAGGCAGAAATACACCTCACATTCAAAACTGACTCCACGTGGCCATCCAAGTACCACTCATTAATGGCAGCAACCTCACCGGCTTTTTCCCCTTCCTCCACCCCAGCACCTTCACGCACTGGTCTGTAATGCAAGGCAACAACCCCCCCCCCCCCCGATCCGGGACAGCCGTGCTGGAGGCAATATGGCACCAGGATGCTCCATCTGCACATGAACTTGGTGCATGGTTTTGGGGTTCAGCAGAAATGGCATGCTCCCCCAGTACAGGCACTTCTTACTATCCAGACTCACCCAGCTCATACTGAGAAACCCAACACCCCAGTCTCACTACCTACTATCCAAAATTAAGAAACCGCATGAATTGCTCTTGCTAATGCACCCCAACATTTCCCAGCCTCATCTGTGGTTTGCTATGGCCAATAGGCTGCTAGTAGAATTGACTTCACTTCAGGTGTGAGACACTTAAGCGTGGGTATGAGTCGTCCCCACGCTCCCTTCCCCTGCTGTGGTGCAATGCTCTGGAGAGGCAATATCATCAGGTCAGAACAGTCTGGACCTCTCTGTCACTGCATGGAGGGTGGGGACCCCACAAAGGCACTTGACCTGACCCTCACCAAGAAACGCATGAGCAAGAAATAAAACCCTTGTGTTCAGTTCCCAAGGGTTCATGGCTACAGATCGGCCTAGCCTAGACTAATAATGCAAAGGGATTTTGAAGGGCAATTTCAGCCACATGACTTTCACTTTGCCGGCGTCTTAGAACCCGACCTGGGCCACTGGTATCACACAGTCATGCCACTTTCGCCACAACCTCACCATGCAGGTACAATCAGCTCCGTTTTACAGATGAGGCAACTGAGGCACAGTGACTAAGTGACCTGCCCAGGGTCACACAGCCAGCAAACGATGAGGGCAGGACTCAAGCCAGGTCCGTCTGACCGCAGAACCCAGGCTTTGTCCACCAAGCCATGCGGACTCCCTGCTAAGCTCCACCCCATTCCTAACCTCGAGTTCTCCTTTCTGACAAGAGCTCCCTCTGGCAATGACACGATGACACGTTCACCCAAAGGACAGAGGCAGACGAGGGTTCCTGTGCTGCCTCCCGGAGGAGGCAGCCGAAACCTGTGCTAATGCCCCAAAGAAAATGGAATCAACATTTAGAAAGAAATAAAATATTTTTTTTACTGCAAATTGCTTGTAAATGTTCTCCTTTCCAGTGTAAGTCATTACAAAAAGATTCCCAAGAAAAACTTGGTTTATCTAATGCAAAAGAATGGTATAACTTACAAAAAATAAATATATATTTCCACCTAAAGGAAGAAAGATGCTTTTCTGGGTTTGAAGTCAGCAATGTCATTCGTAGCAAGTCTGACTCTTGGGGCTCAGTGGCCTCTCTCTGCTTTTTGGGTCTTCCTTTGGTCTCCAGTCGTGAGGCCTGAAGAACAGGCCTTGAAGGTCTTCACTCCCCTTTGCTTCCAGGAACACACAGACCAACTCAACTGCCAGAGGGCCAACCTGGCTACTCCCTGGGAGCGCTCTCTCCGGCCCAATACTTCCTCCTAAGAAATTAAAGTCGAGTTTTTTTTTTTTCCCCTAGGAGCAATACTTTAAAATAAAGAAAACGAAAAAGAAATCACTGATATTCGTGAATGCGTTCTTTTCTTGTCCTGGAAGACACTCAATAACTAGATGTCAGGTTCTCCACACTGCCACCTTTGAGAGCTGAGCAGAGGCCATGGCTGAGAAACTGAAATCTATAAACAGGGAGAAGACTCAGTGGAGTCCTTTCAGTACCAACTGGTCATACTTGGAAATGCCCAGTGCTCTCAACTTTGAATGCCTCATAACCATGAGCAGACCTCTTTCAGGTGCGTAGAGGTAAACCCATTGTAACAATGGGTATGAAGAGGCAGGAGGAAAAGCAAAGACAAGTGAGTGACTGAAGTGGGTGAGGAGGTGAGCAACCAATCTGGGAAGTGGGCACTGAGGGAGGATCCCCCAGCCCTGGAGTTCCAGGTCCAGGACCCCCATCAGTGACAGTCCAGCGGAGTCCTGTCAGTGAGGAGTGTGCAGGTGATGAGGCTGCCCCAGTCTGCGAAGCAGGTCTCCGTGCGGGTAGTGCTGGGACATTGGTTCCCAGTGTCTGAGCGCCAGGAAGACCAGAGGGTTGGTCAGAGGGGTGTCCATGGCCCTCAGGACACTGCCCAAGGATGAGGACGATCTTTACTCATCTCCGAGCTGCAGACCCAAGGAAGCGAGGCATTCTGGGTGGACTGGGCGAGGATGGTAGAGGTGCCGGGACAGCAGCCCGAGTACTTAGAATTCCAGACTTTGGCTGTAGAGATTTGAGGCAGTTGGCTGATTTGGTCACTAGCATACTTCACACAACCAATTTCTCCAGAAGTCTGGCTGCCAGAGCTTCCCTGCAGAGCACCAAGAGCAAGAGCAAACATTCCCAGGGGTGTGAGAACACTTGTGCGTCTTTTAGGGAACAGAGGCAAGGGTGTGCGTGTGTTTGGTGGGCTGCATCTCTGTGTCTCTCCTGTTTGTTCACAGCCAACTCCAGGCAGTGGACCGGATGGTGGCTGCTTCGTGAGTGTGTTGATTTTGATTTTGGAGTTTGGTTTCTTTTCTTTTTGGTTTCAGTATATGGGAGGCGTAAGTTCCCAAGGAGGCTGACTCATCCTGGGCACTGGCACGTTGGCCCTGCAGGTCAAATCAGACGCATCGGCTCCAGGGCTCACACCAAGCCAGCATCTTTGGCCATGCTGTAAAATAACCCTCTCTGCTGCAGGAGGTCAGAGGGGGTGCCGCACTCCCGGATTTCTCCTTTGTCCAGGACGATCACCCTGCAAGGGGAGGAGATGCAGACATGAGTGGAAGGAAAAGGGCTGGCATCTCACGTCCCCAAGAGCCTACCTAGGCAAGTCCCTGCTTCGGGCCAGTCCCCTAGCACCTTCTGCCAGGACTGTTGCGGTAGCTCTCCAGCTGGTTACCCACTCTCAATCCCTACTTCTACTCAACGTCAAAGTCCTGCGATGCTACACACGGCACTCTCCATCACCTTTTCTATTTCCTTCTCAGCACAATTTGCTTTTATCTTTTGCTGTGTTTATTATTTGTCTCTGCACCCAGCCCCCAACTAATCTGTAAGGTTCCTTACCTGACAACTTCCTGCTGAGTCCCCAGTACTTGGAAGAGGGCCAGCTTTGTGGCAGGCACTTCCATACGTGTTGAGTGAATAAATAATTAAGCAGTATCAAAAATACCTGTTAGTATCAGGGATAAAGAGAGGTTTCCTGGGGCTGTCACTAGGCATAAGGATAGTGTTAAATGAATGAATGAATGAATGAATGGATGAATGAACGAGTGAGTAAATGAGGTGAACACTGAGGCCTGGAGGCCTTCTGTGCCAGGGACTTCACCTTGTGTAGTCCATGATGGTATTGAGACGGTGAGCGATGGTGAGAACAGTACAATCGTCGAACTGCGTCCGGATGGTGGACTGAATGAGGTCATCTGTTTCTAGGTCCACGGCCGCTGTAGCTTCATCCAACACAAGGATCTTCGTCTTCCTCAGCAGGGCCCGGGCCAAGCAAACAAGCTGGCGCTGCCCAACACTTGGCCAGGAGAAAAAGACCAAGAGACAGAAGTGTCAAAACCACCCCCGACCCTGGGCCCTGGTCTGAGCTGGGAGAAGGGAGAAGAGACACTTGGTGTTCCTTAGACCAGGAGAGTACGAGGGGAGACCCCCAAAAAACTGGAATTAACTTCTGGAGGGTGGGTCCCTTGTAGTGCAGGCTTCCCCTGCTCAGCGCATGTTCTAGGAACCCGTCTGTATCAGCGTACCAGCTGGCGTTGTTGTGAGGGGCTGTGTTGGGCTTCAGTGAATTTTTTCGAAGACTCTTTCAACATGTTTGCCCATTTCATGATGGGTGACTTACGAGTGCACCTGCCCACACCGTGCTGAGTGTTCAGCGGTTTTTGACCAAAAACGGCATAACTCCCTTGCTCCTCCCTCCCTATTCCCCAGATCTCAACCAAGTGACTTTTTTTGTTTCCTCAGACAAAAAAAATCCTCAAACGGAAATGTTTGCAGATGTGGAAGAGGTGAAACAAAAAATGGCAGAAGAACTAAAAGGAGTCAAAATTGATGAATTCAGAAACTGTTCTGAGCAGTGGAAAAACATCTTGATAGGTATGTTGCATCAAATGGAGAGTACTTTGAAGGTGACTGAAGTTTAAACATGTAAGAATAAATGCAGTTTTTTAATAGATAAACTCTAGGGGCTTTTTTGGTCTCCCCTTGTAGGTCCACTCCTACACCTGAGCCTATGGTAGACACCACTAATCCATCAGAATGTTTTGACTGTTAGGTTGGCTCAGAATCATTCTCAGACACAGGGCCAGAGCAATATGCAAAATATGTGACCAGTTCAGTTTGGGTAGTATGACAGACAGCAAAAGGGGCCCATATCCAGGCCCTCGCCTCGGAGTCTGGACTCGACCATGTGCCTAGCTTTGGCCAGTGGGGTGCTGGCAAGCATAAGGCCAGCAGAAGTTGACAAGGAATGCATGCCAGAGTTTACACACTCATGCACCTCAGCTGTCACCATGACAACATGCCTGGGCTAGTCTGCTAGAGGAGGACAGACACATGGAGCAGACCATAACTGCCCCACTGGAAGACAACGAGATCAGCCTCAGCAGCGGACCTCCCACTGCAAGTGCCCAGCCATGAATCCTGACTGAAACCCACTTTACAGACACAAACTGAGGCTCCAAGAAACAAAAGGCTCATCTGTGGCTGAGCTGGGACTCAAACCTGGGTCTGACACAAGGACAGACTCTTCAAACAACCTGGCTGAGGGGAAGCTGAGGAGACCCTGCCCGGCCCCCCACCAACCTACCTCAGGTTCTCCCCGCCCTCCGAGCACTCGTGGTTCAGCTTATCAGGAAGAGCTGATACGAAGTTCTTCAGGTGAGCCAGCTCCAGTGACGACCAGACTTCTTCATCGGAGTACTGGCTGAATGGGTCCAGGTTCATGCGCAGAGAACCCGAGAACAGAACAGGGTCCTGTTCAGAGAGAAGACAGCAGATGGCATGTGAGGCTCACGTCAAGCTGGACAGGGACGGGGCACAGTGGAGAGACACAGAAAGCTCTTGCCAGAATTGTTCCAGATGGGGCTCCAGAGTTCCTCAGAATCACTATTTCTGGAGATATTAATAATGAAAAAAATCTGGAAAATTCTGGGTTAAATGAAATAAAATAGATTAATTTTTTTTTTTTGCAAGACTTCCTGGAGCCTTCAATATGCAAATATGTCAGGAACCTTCCAGAAAGGAGGTGCAATATGGGTAATTCTTAATCGTGAAGTACTGGGGACTCCTCCCCATCCCCTGTCCAAAAAAAAAAAATCTTAGAAGAAATTTTAGGGAAAATAACACTAAAAGGCAACAAATTAGGGAATCACCACCTTTGGAAATCAGTCTAAAAAATTCTCATTTCTCATTTAGCTCTTGGAAGGGTCAGAGAGTCTTGTCCTGACTGACAGCCGGCAGAGAAGCCAGTGTCTTAGTGGATCCTGTTAGGTGCTCAGGGAACGGCCCGCTGGGTGGCAGAAGTGAAGGAATGATATACCTGGTTAATTCCCGTTGCTATTTATATGATAAGAGGAGATTTAGTGGAGAAGAAACAGGATAATTTTAATACAAGTAATGAAGTAGGAACAATTTATATTTGTCCATCGAAAATATACAGCTACTGCTTTCAGTGGGCCCCGGCACAGCCCCGGGGCCCCCACCTGGGGGATGATGGTGATCCTGAAGCGCAGATCGTGCAGGCCAATCTTGGCAATGTTGACGTTGTCAATGATAATCTCTCCCTCCGCAGACTCGTTGATCCGAAACAAGCCCAGGGTCAGGGATGACTTCCCAGCTCCTGTCCGCCCCACGATGCCAACCTGTGGGACAGGAAGGGCCCAGTGTGAGGTGGGAATGCCGCTATCTGGGGGACACCTCCTGCCCCAGAGTGCCCTCACTTCAGGTTCTGCCCCAGAGCAGTTCAGTCATCTGGTCAACCCAACTCCCGCCATAACCCCTCTCACTGCTTCCTGGAGACATGCCTTTAGGGGCTGTTTAGCCAAAGGTCAAGAAGGACTCTTCTTTTTGCTCTTCATATTAGTCAAAATTATAATTAGCTCTTTTTGTAAGTGACTAGAGACCTCCAAAGATCTAGGCATCAGGGAGGAGGGATTCTAAATAAGGCCCTGTTATTTTCAACTCAAGATAATATTAGGTAATAATCAGATATTCCCCTCACATTGCTTTTTTCAGTTCTTTGATGGTGAGTTTCCCCATCCTGAGCAGCTGAAATAGCTCAAAGATTCCAGGAGATCCCTCTGCACAACCGCTCCTCTCCGTCCCAGCTGCGTGAGCACACAGGGGTTACCGATGTGACCTGGTCTCCACTGGCCCTCTCTGAGGGGAACTGGGTCAGTGATGAATGTTCCTGACATTCAAATACAGATCCCCTTCCATCTGGGCTCTGAGAAGTGGGCCTCCTCTCCCCACTAACAACAGCGTCACAGAGCAGAGTCTCAAGGTACGACAGAAGCCATAAAGCCTCAGTGAGAACACCATTCACCTGTTCTTCCCCTCATTATAAGTTAGAGAATTATCTCACGGGATCAGAACATTCTGAGCCTGATGGAAGGGGAAGTTTAACAAGTCCATATGTTCAGAGATGAAAGCAGCACTGTCCCCTGGAAAATGTCCAGGAAGAACCGTGGTCCAATAATTCCTGAGGAAAGTCTGAGGGTCTCAGGGGAAGGATGTCTTCCAGGAACAGCTTGAGACCAAGGATAATGTTCCAAATTTTGATAATCTCACATGTTCCTTGAGTCATCCCTAGCAGTCATGGTGACATCTTTCTATCCTAGAGATCCCAAACTCAAGGCCAACAGGGTCCAGGTAGGAACCTAAATGGAGCGGAGGGCAGGGGCAAGGTGAATAAGGAGACTCATGTCTCGTCTAGCAAGAGCCAGGTGGGGAGATTTTTGGTCAAGATGGCGACATAGGTAAACACAGCTTGCCTCCTCCCACAACCACATCAAAATTACAATTCATTTACAGAACAACCATCACTCAGAGCTGGCAGAAATCCAGTTGAATAGAAGTCCGACAACTACAGAAGTAAAAAACCACAACAATCCAGACTGGTAGGAGGGGTGGAGATGCCGAACAGGCTTGTCCCACATACATGTGTGGGAGATAAAAATTTTGGAGGGATATCTTGGGAGTGAGGATTCCTAGACCCACACCAGATCACCTATCCCAGGTTTCCAATTCCAGGAAGGTAAGTCCCCATAACGTCTGGCTGTAATAACCAACAAGGATGGAGTCAGTAGAAGAAACCACTGGAGTCCCGAGCAGTTTCTCTTCAAAAACCCACATACAAACTTACTTGGACTCACTCACTTTGAGCTCCAGCACCAGGGTAGCAGCTTGAAAGATACCAGTGACATACAGGGAGAAAAAGAAGTATCTGGCATCAAAGCAAGAGCTGCGGGAGAGCTTTCTCCCAGACAGAAAGGCAAGCAAAGCCACAGAGCCAGCAGGTGGCGGGGTGGGGGGGTGCATAGCTGAGATTCCATCAACGTGGCTGACACAGTCTGTCCCACCAGAGAGATCCCCTGAGACTCTACCCCAACCAATTTACAGCTGTTAACAGTAGCTTTTCCATATGAATGGCTGGTCTTGGCTCATGCTTCACAACTTCCTAATTCCTTTCAAGCTAGCAACAGCTGGCCTCAGTGAGCCCCCAGCCCCTGTACCTTTTACTAAGTAGCCCCAGGCCCAGCACTAGCAGCAACCAGCCTAGATTCACAACTTGGCTTTGCCTGGAAATCTCCAGGCCCAACACACGTAGCAGCTATCTCAGATTGCTTTATAGTTCATGCAGGGTGGCCCCAGGCAGAGTACAGGTGGGGGCTGACCTTGGCCTGCACCACCCAGGAAACGCCAGGACACACACACCCAGTGGACAGCTACAGACCACATAGGAGCATCACCACCCTGCCCCTGCACAGCTGATCCTCCTCAGAGGACTGAGGTTGGTGGTCAGTCAACAGCCAATCCTTGCAACTTACTGGCCTGGGTAAACCCCTCCTATTGACCTGCCAACAGCAATCAAGGCTCAACTACAAGAGGAGGGTGTACTCGGTTCACAAGAAGGGTGCACCTCAAGTACCCAGCTTGGGTGATAGGGGAGGCTGTGTCACTGGACCCTACAGGACACCTACTACACTAGGCCACACTACCAAGACATGGAGTCACAGCAGCTCTACCTAATACATAGAAACAAACACAGGGAGGCTGCAAAGTGAGGGGACAAAGAAACATGGCCCAAATGAAGGGACATATCAAAACTCCAGAAAAAAGAACTAAGCAAAATGGAGATAAGCAATCTATCAGATGCAGAGTTCAAAACACTGGTTATAAGGATGCTCAAGGAACTTAGTGACGATCTCAAAAGCACAAAAAAGATCTAGTCAGAAATGAAGACAACACTAATTGAAATAAAAAACAATTTACGGGGAGACAACAGTAGAGTGAATGAAGCTGAGAATCAAATCAATGATTTGGAACATAAGGAAGCAAAAAACAACCAATTAGAACAACAAGAAGAAAAAAGAATAAAAAAAAAATGAGGATACTATAGGCAGCTTCTGGGACAACTTCAAGAGATCCAACATTCACAACATAGGGGTGCCAGAAGGAGAAAAGAAAGAAATTAGAACTCTATTTGAAAAAATAATGAAAGAAAACGTTCCTAATTTGGTAAGGAAATAGACATGCAAGTCTAGGAATCACAGAGAATCCCAAACAAGATGGATGCAGAGAGGCCCACACCAAGACACATCATAATTAAAATACTAAAGGTTAAAGATAAAGAAAGAATCTTAAAAGCAGCAAGAGAAAAGCAGAGAGTTACCTACAAAGGAGTTCCCATCAGACTGTCAGCTGATTTCTCAAAAGAAATTTTGCAAGCAAGAAGGGACTGGAAAGAAATATTCAAAGTCATGAAAAGCAAGGACCTACAGCCACCCAGCAAAACTATCATTTAGAATTGAAAGGCAGATAAAGAGCTTCCCAGACAAGAAAAAACTAAATGAATTCATCATCACCAAACCATTATTATACGAAATGTTAAGGGAACTGATTTAACAAAAAGATCAAAACTATGAATAATAAAACGGCAATAAATACACACCTGTTAACAATTCAATCTAAAAAACTAAGCAAACAAGAAGAACAGAGACAGAATCATGGGTATGGAAAGTGTTTTGATGGTTGCCAGACGGGTGGGGAGTGGAGGGGAATGGATGAGGAGATTAAGAAGTACAAATGGGTAGTTACAGAATAGCCATGGGAATTTAAGTACAATATAGGAAATGGAGTAGCCAAAGAACTTATATGCATAATCCATGGACATGAACAATGGTGTGGGGATGCCTGAGGAAGCGGGGGTTGTTGGGTGCAGGGGGACAAAGTGGGGAAAGTTGGGAGAACTGTAATAGCACAATCAATTAAAAAAAAAAACAGCCAGGTGGGGACTATGAGCCCAGTGTTGCTAGATGTGATCTTTCAGGAAAAGCAGAAAATAGATTTTTTATTGGGAAAAGTTCAAGATTTTTCAATATTTGCAACTTATTCAGATTTTTTTCAAAACCTATCTGTGGGCCATATTCGGCTCTCAGGCTATCAGCATACAACCGTGTCAGACACTGTCTGAGTGGCCTTTACTTCCACAAGCCCCTCCAAAAGCAGGCCACTGCACCACATGGTATGGCTCTGATGGACTGGGGGAATGCCAGCTGGTTTCACCTGCTGGTCATAACCTGTGCCCAACCGTGAACGGGTGGGAAAGCAATGCGCACCCACCTTTTCCCCTCCATTGATGGTGATGTTGATGTGCTTGAGAACCATGTCCAGGTCCTCTCGGTAACGCAGGCTGTAGTCCCGGAATTCCACTTCTCCCACCTCGGGCCAGGTGCTCGACGGAGCCATCTCCTCGATCCTCCAGGGAGCCTGCAATGGGTGGCAGGAGGGCAGGAGAGGGGGATAAATAAGGAATCTGAGGTCCATCTCAGGGGCCCCAAGGCTCTATATGAACTGGACTCCACGACCCCTCTGACCTTACCTCCCTCTTGTTCACTCTGCTCCTCACAATGACTTCAGGGTGATTCCTCCAGGCCTTTGCACTTGCAACTTCCTCTGCCTGGAACGCTCTTTCCCAAGCCTGCTCCCCCACATCCTGCCGATCTGAGGTCAATTCGGAACACCCTCCTAGCCCTGCACCCATCTTTCTTCTCCCCTGCTCCCCTCTCCAGACCACCCACCTCTCCCCCGCCCTGCTTCCTTCTCCTTCGGGGCCCTTGCTGTCGTCAGTGCGCCTCTGTTTAGTCTGTCACCCATGCCCCCCAGAATGTCTGCTCTGTGAGGACAGACTCTTTTATTGTTTGTTCATCGTTACATCCCAGGGCCCAGAGCGTATAGTAAGCAATCAATAAATATTTATGGACTGAGTCAAAGTGGCCTTCTCTGAACAGACATGAGATTGACTGACTGCCTTCCAGGTCTGGAGTGCAACGATGAAAGTGGCAGCTGACACTTGAATATCACTCTATCTTATTACCTCATTTAATCCTCACTAGCACCCCGTAAGTGGGGTCCTTTCATCACCCGTTTACACGTGAGGAAACGGAGACACAGAATATAGGGTAATAACTTGCCCCGGGGTCACACAGCCCCAATTTCTGAAACCTTTCTCAGTCCAGTTCAGCGCTTCCCGTGATTTATAAGTGGACACGCTCCAGGCCAGCCTCGGGGCCGTCACAGGGGAAAGAAAGGAATGGAGAGCACAAAGGAGAACTTCGTCCTTTCTCCCCTGTAATATTCTTTTTTTTTTTTTTGATCAATAATTTATTTATTTTTTTAACTTTTTTTTTAAGATTTTTTAAAAAATTTATTTATCTTTAGAGGGGAAGGGTAGGAGAGAGGGAGAGGGAGAGAAATATCAATGTGCGGTTGCCTCTCATGCGTCCCATGCTGGGAACTGGCCTGCAACCCAGGCATGTGCCCTGACTGGGAATCGAACCACGATCCTCTGGTTCGCAGGCCCGCGCTCAATCCACTGAGCTACACCAGCCAGGCCCCCTGTAATATTCTTATATTAATTTTTTTTACGATAGGCATATTTCCATTTTATAATTTATGTACGTAAATTATGCATACATATGTATATGTAAATACATATGTAAGTGAGAATTTATACACATGTACATTATAATTTATGTATGAAAATTATAGCATGTCCCTTTGGACATGCTGTAAAAACACAGGAGGGATTGGAGAGAAGCAGATGGGACTTTCCCACTACAAATATCTATTATACATAATATATAATATATAAACAATAAATAAGCATATATCTCAATGGTGGTAAGATTCTGGGTAATCTTTACTTCCTTTTGTATTTTTCACATATACTTATTCTAAAAAATGTAGCACTAAATAAAAAAAATAAAAAGTAAAATATTTTTGTAAAATAAATTAAATTTCACAGTTTAAGTGGATGACCTGTTTGGCATATGAATTATCTCTTAAAGCTGTTATTAAAAAAATAAATTCAGTGTAGGGTGGGAAACTCCTTGGCGTAATACACTCTTTTTTCCACAGGGGTCGCTCACACCATTCTTGCTGGTGCCCTCTGATGAAATGGGACCTGGTTCACCATTTCAGAGCGTTAAAGGACTGGGGCCATTGGTCACCTTTGCAAATCCTTTAAGATGGAGTTTAACTGGGGCAGCCTTGGTCTCATTCCCAAGGGGCATTCTCTTGGGAGGCAGTGCGGCACAGTGGCACAGACCCAAATCTGGGGTCTGACATTTACCCCCCGCCATGTGATCTTAGGCAAATATTGGCAACTAAACCTCTCTGTCTCTCAGTTTCCTCCCCTGTAAAGTGGGAGTAATAATAGAATGTGAGTTACAAGACTGTACAGAGAACACATAGATTACGTGAAATGTTTAGGACAGGGCCTGACACCTCCGTAAGGGCACAAGATGTGTCCCTATTATTATTATTGGTGGCCATGGAGATGGTGGTGGTGTGGAGACAGAAAAAGGCAGCTATTAAGGCCAACATAGCACTGAAGTCTGGACACTTGGGTCCTACCGACTGCTCGTAACCTTGAATCAGCCACCGTCTCTCTCCAGGCTGCCTTTTCTCCATCTATAAACGGTAACCGCAGGGTTTCCCAAACTTGGGTCAATTCCTTACCAGTATCATGATTTTTACAATATCCATGTACTGATTTTGGTTATTGGCTTTGAATACTTTTAATCACCTTATTTGTCCTTAACTTCAAAACTTATTAAAAGAAGAAACTAAGCTGTTTATAAATGTCCTAGAGAAACATAGTAGCCTACTGTTCACCTTTTGCAAGTAAAAAGGGTGGATCGTTCCACTACTGACATATTATTAAAAATAAAATTAAAAAAAAAAAAAGAAGAAACTAGTCTCATTTCCCACAGCAAGTCTCCTATAAAAATACGTAACGAGTAACATTAAGTTTGTCAGACAGAGGTTGCCTGTTGCAGGCATGCATGGTTTGGCTCAGAGAGTTCTTTTCGGTAAAGCCACACTGAAGATCAAGGTCAAAAGGTAAGGGCAGGGGGCTTGCTCTACCTCCTTTTCAGTTTCTGAATACTCCTTGAGTCTCTCCACAGCCACAATGTTGGTCTCCATTTCCGACGACATCCGAACAAGCCAGTTCAAGTAGGCGGTGACCTGCGAGTGGAAGAGTCACATGGAGCTTCTAGAGCAGGGATACCCCACCCCCTGGGCCACGGACCGGCAGGGGTCTGTGGCCTGTGAGGAACTGGGCCTCACACCAGGAGGTGAGCAAGTGAAGCTTCATCTGTATGTACAGTGGCTCTCCATCATTCACGTTACTGCCTGAGCTCTGCCTCCTGTTAGATCAGTGGTGGCATTAGATTCTCATAGCAGCGCAAACCCTACTGTGAACTGCGCATGTGAGGGATCTAGGTTGCACGCTCCTTATGAGAATCTACTGCCTGATGATCTGAGGCGGTGAAGCTACTGCTGGGGAGCGGCTGCAAATACAGATTATCATTTGCAGAGAGGTGTGACTGCACAGAGACCATAATAGATCAACTGCTTGCAGACTCATATCAAAACCCTATCAGTGAGTGGCAAGTGACAAGTAAGCTGCATCTGGTGTCAGGCTTTATAGTGGAAAGTGAGTCGATGTACTTCAATTGTACAGCTGCATGTGGTGGCAGGCTTTAAGTCAGAATCCGACACGTGCTTTAGCCCATGAGTGGCTTGCCCATTATTTTATTTACCACTTCTGCCTGCACCTCTTTCCTGCACTGCACACTTGTCTCAGTCACAGTTTTGGTAAGTCCACATGCTAACACTACCATGTGGTAGGTGGCATAATTATTTCATTACATATTACAATGTAATAGTAACAGAAATAAGTGCACAATAAATGCAATGCACTTGAATCATCCCAAAACCATCCCTTCCATCCCCCGTCCATGGAAAAATTATCTTCCATAAAATCGGTCCCTGGTGCCAAAGAGTTGGGGACTGCTGTTCTAGGAGCTTGAGTTGCTTTATTTTAATGAATTGTAAGTTGTGAAATACTCCAGATAAGAAAGGTACAGTAATCAGCAACCCCGCAAAGAACCTTCCGCAGACTTGCTGCACAGCATCTCTTAAGCACATTTCAAAATCACCCATGGGCCACACTGGTAGTGAGAAAGGAAATGAGAAAGTATTTTGAACTAGAAAATAACAGGAAAATACAATGTACCAAAATCTGGGAGATGTAGCTAAAGCAGTGCTTTGAGAGAAATTTATAGTATTAAGAACATTTCCCTTGTAGTTGGAGGCATCGAGGCCAAGTGTCTAATTTCTCTCCTGCCCCAGCCGGTCACTGGATCTACCCCTGCTACTCAAATGCCACTCACCCTCTTCCTCCCCCACACTCCCACAGGGACCCAAACCAAGGAAACTGGCTTTCCCACGAAAAGAAATGGAAAATCCAGCAAGAGCCTCCCGTCTTACCTGCAACGAGTAAGACACTGAGAGGCCCACCAAGCCGGGGCTGAGGCTGTGCCGGGAGATCACTGCAAACAGGGTAGCAAACAGGACAATGCAGTTGCCCACACACTCCAGCCGCACAGCCAGCCACCTGCATGAGACACACAGGCAGAGAGGTGGACAGGTGCACACACACCCGGAGTCAGCTTTTCAGAGACTTGGTCCCAGTTCTGGGGGGTGGGGGTGGGGGTGGGGATGGGGAGGAGGCACTTGGCTAACTGAAATAATCCCTGACAGTTCTGAGAGAGACCTTCTGTGCCCCACTCCTAAGACACAGAAGGAAGGAGGGCCATAGGGACACAATTTCAGGAATTCCTTATTCATCTGGCAACCCCAGGGATTAGAGACAGTTCTCTGGAAGCAATCAGCCCAGAAAACTGAAGCTCGATTTTCTTAAAACCAGCTTTTTCTCTTGGAAACCTTTAAAATACAGCCATGTGTGCATTTTTGAAAAAAGGGTGTCCTGAACAATTAATAAATACAAGAAGTTGTCAACTGTAAGAGGCACCACTGATTTAAAATAACTTCTCTTGGCAGGGAAGGTCAGCAGTGAGGAAAAAAACTAGTTCCCAGACCCAGATCATCCCTATCTCAGAAACATTAAACTGTATTATTTTACCTTTTAAAATATGAACAAATATTTTAATGGTTTAAAGACAACTTCTACAAGGTATTGCACAGCATTAGGAATATTATTTTAACATTTCAAAATGGAAAGCATTCTAGGGAGATGGTTTAACCTTTTTTCTACTCCAGCCCTTTAAGATTCATGTGACTGATCTTCGTGGGGTGAGCGACTCGCGCAGACAGACCCACATTCTGACCAACTCCCTAAAATTCCGCAAGGGAAGGCAAGGTCTCCAGTAACTCATGGTCTCCCACTCAGTCTTACACTACAGGTTTTTTTCTGTATGAGTGGCTACCCCTTCCCCAGCATTTTCTGCCCCACATCTAAAAACTATATCAGGATGCAAGCAAGTGAGGGGAATATTTTAGAGATATATGAGACACTTTTCTAAATTCAGTCAATAATTAGCAAACCTCTTTTCCTTTTTTTTTTTTTTTGATTAATGCTATTCAATCATTCTTGATGCCCCAAATGGCAATTTCACATGGTTCAACCTAATATTAATTTGCTTCCAATACACATTGTGGGGTGCAGTTCAGGGGTGATCACCCTTCAGCTGGAAACTATGGTAGGAAAATACTCAACAGCTGAATCTGCCCATCACTGATGATCTTGTGTTTCCAGGACGACAGTGAAAGGGCAGGCTCTGCAGTACTTTCTGGCTCCAGAAGAACTCTCTGTCCTTGCTCTTCAAAGCCCCTGGCGTGCTAGATGACCGCAGTGCCCCTGTCTGCTTTCAGTGGTCAGTCCGTCCCTGCCAAGTCAAACCATTCTCTCTGGGAGGGTCTGAGTCTGGCTTCACGCCCTCCTCCGTGAACTACGGGGGCTTCTCAGTACGCCCACCTGTTGGCCACGATGCTGGGGTAATAGGCCTTCTGGTTCTCGTCTACCTTCAGGTCACTCTGGTGGATGAAGCGCTCCTGTTCCGCAAAGGCCCGGATGACACTGACCCCCAGCAAGGTCTCGTTGAAGTGGGAGTAAACCGGGGAGCGGGTGACTGATTCCAAGCGCTTTAGCTGCCGTGAGGAGGCCACGTAGAACCTCTGGGAGAACAGAAAGGACAGGGGAGTTAGCAGAGCTGCCCTCACCCTAGCCTCCCAGGGCTGGGCTGGAGAAAGTCTGGATGTGAACGATGATTCCAGGAGGCAAAATCCTGGAGCTGGGCTGCCCTTAACAGGTGTCTCCATTCACCTGGTGACTGCAGGCATAGAACCAACGACAGCAATGATGACAATAATGACACTAACACTCACGTGCTGTGGTCACCTCCTCGCACTGGCTTCCTTTCTAAACATCCTGGATGGAAACTGTTCTAAAGTGTTTCACCTGCTCAACTGACTCTACTTGTCAGATCTTCAGAATTTTATTCACTATAAAAATCTAACCTGAGACAAAATGTTTTTTAAAAGATTTACTTATTTTTAGAGAAGGGAAGGGAGGGAAAGGAACATCAATGCGAAGTAAAAACATTGACTGGGTGCCTCCCTCATGCTCCCTGACGGGGACCAAATCCACAACCCAGGCATGTGCCCTGACTGGGAATCAAACCAGCGACCCTTCGCTCTGCAGGACGACACCCAACCCGCTGAACCACACCAGTCAGGGCTCAGACAAATTTTTGTTAAGGAATAATGTGATAAAACAAATTATTCGCTTCCATCTGAAACTCCATTCCAGAGACACAATCCACACTCTGAGCTTGCCTTACTCCTCAGAGACCAAGACAGCGCCTGGCACTCACGAATGACAAGGGCTGCTCCACGGGCGCTGGCCTGTGCCGGCAGTGGGCCGAAGGCTGCGGTGCGAAGACATGCAGCAAGATATGTATATACATATCCCCATACATACGAGGGGAGGGAAGAACCAAAACCAAAACCAAAAAACCCCCGGAATTATCTTCTGGAGGGCAGGCCCCTTGTCGTACAGGCTGCCCCCACTAGGTGAGCCCATCCATATCAGTGTCCCAGCTGGTAGTGTGAGGGGCTGCATTCAGCTTCAGTGAAATGGTTTGGAAGATTCAACACATTTGCTCATTTCATGATGGGTGACTTACAAGCAGGCCTGCCCACACCCTGCTGAGTGTTCAGCAGTTCTTGATCAAAAATGGCAATACCTCTGTGCCTCACCCTCCCTATTCACCCAGTCTCACCCCGATGTTTTTGTTTGTTTGTTTCCAGGATGAAAAAAGTTCTCAAAGGAAAACATTTTGTAGGTATGAAAGTGGTGAAACTAAAAAACGGCAGAAGCACTATAAGGCATCAAAATCGACAAATTCAAAAACTGTTCTGAGCAGTGGAAAAAACATCTCAACAGGTGGAGGGTACTTTGAAGGTGACCGAAGTTTAAAAATGTAAGAATAAATACTCAATTTTTTAATAAATAAATTCCGGGTTGTTCTGGGTCCCGCCTTGCACATCCATCTAAAAGCTACTTTTTAACTGAGATGTGACACATCATTTATTCACACCGGCACACCCACTACCTGATCAAAACCCAGAGCAGCTCGGCACCCCAGAAACCCTCTCACAGCCCCCCGCAGCCAGCATTCTGACTTCTCTGAACCGCACAGTATGAACTCTCGAGTCTGGCTTCTTTCGGTCGCTACAGTGAGTCTCTGCAAGACTCACCCATGCCGTGCGAGGCAGCAGTTCCTCTCTTCTCGTTGCTGAGTCACTTCCACTGCATAAACAGACCACACCGTACTTACTCATTCTCTCTTTCGTAAGGGCCATTTCAGTTGTTTCTAGTTTGGGGTTTTTATGAGTCAAGATGCTAAGATCATTCTAGCATAGTTTTTGTTTGGCTTTTTTTTGGCAAGATGCATGCTCTCATTTCTTTTGCATATAAATGAAGGAGTGAGAGTGCTGAGTTATAGGGTAAGTATATATTTAGCTAAAAGCCATTAAAAAAAAAAAACCACCTCTGTCATAATCCCAACCCTTAGGCAATGCTTCGTTTTTTGGCCTCCTTTCTCAGTCCTGCCCACACACATTATGCACTTCATCTTAGTTAAAACGACAGTGAACATACAACATGATCCTTAGCTAAATTCACTTCCTTTGTGGTTTAGAAAGAAAGCTGGTGGTGTTGCAACAGCGTCTTCCTTCTGATCCCCATTAAAGGTACGTATGATTCTGTCATGGGATCACTCCATGGTTTGCTCACGGTCCTGCTTACTGGAGATATTTGAGCTGCTTCAGCTGTTGAATTCAGTCTATTTTGTTCTTTTGAATTGGGTCTTTCAGGAAGATTTCCCGCCAGGGTATGACCATGGGTGACATTTTTGGTAAATGTAGCCAGATGATTTTCCAACGTCGGCACCAAGCTGAAGCGAATACAGTGCAGGTTGGGGAACTGAGCCTCTTCTGCCTGATTCCGCCCTTGTTCATGCTCATCGGTCACTGGGCACAGTGCGGTGAGGCCTGGTGGCTGGCTGACTGCACCGAGGCCTCCGGGAGGACCCTACATGAGCAGGCCCCAGGTGAGCTGAGGCACGGAGCCCCTCGCAATTTCTCACCCTTATTTTGTATTACAGTCGTTATGCTCCATCTAAACCACTGCCCCCACCAGCAGCCGTGCTGCAGCTCACCCTTTAGGGGAAAGAAGGGACCAGCAGCCTCGTGGTTACCAGTGTAAGCTCTGGAATCGGAGAGACATGAGCTCGTACCGCCAGCTCTGCCGTTAGGGCCTCAACAAGCTCGTCTGTCAACTGCAAACACTATCTGTGCTGCAACTGCCTAAGAAATCACAGGGATGCCGACTCAGCTCTCGTGCGCTCCCTGTCCTGTTCCCCCTCCTCAGTCTTGTTTTCTGAAACGCAGATGTAAAGCAATCTGCGGTATTAACAAACTCACGGAACTGCCCTACCAGCCCTGAGTGGCCTACTCAATATTTCTATTACAAGAGAGAAAAATAAACTCCTATCTTGTTTAAGCTGCTCTTATTCAAGGCTCAGTTACCTGCAGGGAGCTTAGGAACTAGAGAATTTCATAAGAAGGAAATTTCAATAATAAAAGTACCTTTATAGCTATAGCTTTTTTTCTTTTGTAAGTCACAGCTA